>CM022079.1:17415773-18700773 GCA_011114355.1 Carex littledalei
TGCCAGCTAGCGCACCTGGCATAAAGAAGGCTGTTATAATCCGTAAATTTTAAATTTATTATTTAGACTAACAATTAAAATTTACAACTTATTAAAACTTTAATTAGTTAATTAAGAAAAGTAAAAGTTAGTTAATTAGTAGGGATAAATTAAATTAATAAGTTGGTTATTAAACCAAATCTAATTTTTACAAATTATAGATTTATGATTAACAACTAAGCTTTTCCTAATTAAGAATACAAATATTAATAACAATTGTAAATTTAATAACTAATGAATGGGCAAATAAATTTGCCGGATTAAATCAAGAACATTCAAAATTTCGTACAAATATTAAATTGGGACGTATAGATCGTTATTCGTTAAATGAAAATTTGAATTTGGAAATTGTCTCAACCGTTCAAATACAATTGGCACGAATCTCAAAGCCACTCCTTCCCTGTTAAATTTTTGGAGAAACTTTGGCCTTCCAAATTTGACTTTGGGTTCGGATCCGCACCCCACCCTTTTAATTTCTTTCTCATTTTCCTTCATTTCCTTCAGGCTCAGGGAGAAGGAAACGCTCCCTTCTCACTCAATTTCTCCCCCGTACGCACGCGACTGATCTGTCGCTTCGGGCCACGCCGCGCACGTCACCTTCGACGACTTTGCGCGCACCTACGCTCAGTAGGCGGTAGGACTGCTCAGACCCCCGCTCCCTCTCTATATCTCTCTCTCTCGGACTCTATATCCCTGGTTTTCACTCTTCCCTCTCTGCTCTCTTTCATCTCCACTCAAATCGGACTAAGCTTCGTTGCCCCCTTGATGTCTCAGTTGTGCACTGGTGCTGGAGGGTCATGAGGCGGTCAAGAGGCCAGGTTGGAGAAAGCACTAACCGACTTTGGCCCAAGGCACGAATTGGAAGCATATACGGGTAAATTATCAAATGCCTCGTTGTTTTCTTTTCTCGGTTGAATGTGGGCTGAGGTTTGTGGCTCTTTTGCTTGTAAATTTCAATGTCGAATCAAGCCCGTGACTTGTGTATCGTTGAGAAGTCCTTGCTGTTGTGTTTCCTTTGATGAGCCTATGAGCTCTTTGAGTTTCTGATTATGTAAATCGATTATGGTTTGAGACTTGGGTACCTTGAATTGTGGAAATTCTTGTCTTGCCTTGATTTTTGATTTGATAATTAATCTCTGTTTTTCCCTAGTATTTGGTCACCCGTATGGCCAAGTTAAAATTGTATTGTTATATTACCTCTGTTTGAGTGCTAAAGTGCATATTGAGAAATTGGTTTACTGTTATGAACTTTCAAGGACTTAATTGACAAATTTATAAAATTCAGGGGTTGTTTGTAAGTTACCCATTTTCTGCATTTTCTGTGCTATTCTGCAACATTCCAGGGTCTTTTCTGTAAATTTCAGTATTCTACACAACTCTGGATAAATTCTGGTAAATAACAGGGTCTGTGGTGCAAAACTTCGGATCTGACAGGGTTCAGGGACCAAACTGTAACAGAAAATAAAACTGGTTTACGAAACAGTCCCTAAATAAGGACCTCTTTGTGACAGAAAATAAGTCCCTAAATAAGGACCTCTTCAGCCTATTACCCTCATTTTTTAGTTTACAACGGTGAATTTAAAAATTTACATCTAAATTATTTTTCCTTGGACAAATCTCCCTGATCCTTTTTCTGAAAACTATATTATGTTCTCATTAGATAAGTGGTTAGAGTTAGAATTTTACATCTAGGGTTTAGGGTTTGCTAGTAATGGATGTTCGTAATTTTCAAAATACCAGCAACCAATGGTTTCTTCTCCCCTTTATTTATTATATTTTTTGGTTAAAAACCCCTCATATAAATTGAATCCAGTTGAATTAACAAAAAAAATGATAGAATGGAGGCGTACAATCAGGGCAAGTGTGTCCATCTCAGATGTGGCAACACAACCAGCACCAACTACAACAGATGTACTATTGCTTACAGTTACAGCAACAGCAGTTACAGCAAAACCATTTGCAGTCGAATCATTCCTCGCCTAGCAACAACTCGTTGCAGGAGAAGCAACAGCAGTTGCAGCAACAAATGATGTATTACCAGCAAATGTACCAGATGTATTTGCAGCAGTCGATGCAAGTTCAACAGCAACAGCAGCAGCATTGGTACCAGTTTCAGCAACAACAGATGGCACTGGCCAATGCACCTCAGTCTCAGGTCTTTGGTTTTTATGTTGTTTATTGTTTTTTTATTTAAATACATTTTTTTTGTGTACTATGCATAGTGCAGATTGGTCCGTACTACGGATCAATTTTTCCACTTGCAAAGTCCAAAACAGTCAATCTTAACCATTCAACATGATTTTCATATGAAAATGTACTTGCAGATCAAATTTTACATTTTTTTAGATTTTTTTTACTATTTTTTAAATAGGTAGAAAATCACTTGATCTAAAAATTCTGGACCATTTAAAAGTAGTGATTTTCTACCTATCTAAATAAAATAGTAAAAAAATTCTAAAAAATGTAAAATTTAGTCTCCAGGTACGTTTTTATATGGTGATTATTTTGAATGGTTCAGATCGACTGTTTGAATTTTGAAAACGAAAATATCCATAGTACGGACCAATGTGCGCTATGCATAGTACCATAATTTTGCACTTTCAACCTTGTTTTTTTTTATATTTTAAGAGTCTATTTGTCACATGTGCTTGCTTGTGCGAATATATAGCTCGTAGCGTACCCATAACTGTAAAATTACATGTATTCTTTAATAGATAAGGGTTAATTTAATAGACATTTAACAGAAGTTCTTCAGCCTATTACCCTCATTTTTTAGTTTACAACGGTGAATTTAAAAATTTACATCTAAATTATTTTTCCTTGGACAAAACTCCGTGATCCTTTTTATGATTTAACAAATTGCATAGTGTTATTTCAAAGTTGTGTCAATTTGCGCTTTCTAACATTGCAGTTTTGACTTTGTACAGCGCACAGGCTATAGAATCAAAACAGCATTGCATATGCTTTGTGCGCTGCATGAAGCGAAAACTGCTCTGTTAAGATATTTACCCAGATTGTGCTGAGTTTGTAATATCCTTGCATCTGATTTTTAACTATTGGTAATTAAATAATAATAACACAAGACATAAACAATTAGCAGATCGAATCTAACACAACCGAAAGTGCCCAAAAAAATTTAACATTAAAATATCAGAAGTATCTTAGTGTTAAATTTTACATGATGGTTTATCATAATAAATTTTAAATTGGGTATTGAAAATCAGTAATTTGAAATTACTTTTGTAGTTGGGATACTACTTCTCTCCCAATTAGTTTAATACACAATTGATTCCTTAATTGGGAGGTTGTGCAGTTAAAATCAGTAGAAATAAACCCCAAATAGTGTTGTAACCCCAAATATACTCGAGTTCATGAAATAAAGAAAGCTCAATTGGAAATTTCTTATTTTCTGTTGGAATTTTCAATTTTTCTTTCTTGCTTTATCATTTCTATTGAATATATTTTATCTGATTTTTGCATCTCAAATTGCCAAAAAGTATAAAGCATTTATCTTTCATAATAAGCAGATTTTGTAAATAAAATAAAATAAAGGTCCTTTTTGCAATTTTTTACATTTTTTACCTCCTAAATACCCTGCATTTCTAATCTGAAGTAAATAGTGTTTTTACATTCATAAAAAGACTGAAAAAATATTTAGCAAAAATATAAAATCAGTTTCGTTCAATTTTTTTTTCATTTTTCTATTTTATGGATGAACTGATTAATCATCTATCATAATGCTAATTAATCATAAGTCATTGAATAAACTTATTTACATGGCAAAAAATGTTGTAGACTTTGCACTCGATGTTGTTTGACAACACGGGTTTATGAACCCTACAACACGGCCTTCGATTTGGTTCTCATGAACATCAATGATGATCACGTACTGTTAAATATTGTGGGCGTCTGGACAAACGATCTCCGATGACGTTATCAATTTCGTCATGTGAACTATTTTTTTTTTTGGTAATGGTGAATTTGTTTTACATTGATAAATTTGTTCAAAATTAACTTACAATAACTAATTTATGTCTTTTGATATTATTGGAAAATGTAATTAAAGAATAAGTAATATTTAGTTTTCTCCACTTTTTGGTTTAGTGAGAACTAAAGATTAGAATTGGGAGATAATAAATTTTTTTTCTTATCACATTTAGGTATCATATGATTGAAAATGTTGTCAAGTATATAGAAAATAAGCATGCCAAATTTATAAATGTCATGACACCTTAATCACAAAAAAAAACTTAATCACAAAAAAAGAAAGCTCATTCATTCAAAAGATGTGTTATTTTATCATATTAATCATATTTAGACATGTTAAGTGTCATATTTTGACAACGTGTTGTGTGTACTCCAAACAAATACCAATAGCTATCCCTTGTCCATAAGCTCTTACATATTTGTTGATAATGGTGAAATTTCCATAAGTAAAAGGCTATAAGCAGTGGCCACTACTACAGAATTGCAAATCAACACTGGTTTTTTTTTACATTCAAAACCGGTTTTCCTACCGGTGTTGATCGGGGCGGTGCTGATTCCATGTTAGATTAAAACCGGTGCTAAATTTAATATATAACACCGGTTTTTTCATAAAAACCGGTGCTAAAAGTAATATACAACACCGGTTGTTTCATAAATACCAATGCTAAAAGTTACATTCAACACTGGTTTGTTCATAAAAACCGGTGCTAAAAGTTACATTCAACACCGGTTTTTGTTACTCAAACGGTGCTGATTTGTTACATTTAGCACCGGTTTGGTTAAATAACCGGTGTTGATTTTTTTTTTATTGTATGGAATTCGGTTTATATTAGGCTAGCCTCCGAATTTGCTAGCCATAAATTAAATATTCACATGCACAAAATATGACAAAACATTATACAAATGAAACAACACATAATTTGAAAGTATCATCTTTACTAACGTTGATAGTTTCAACAAAAACAAGCTAACTTTACAATATCTCTCACATTGCCTTAACAACACCGGTAGTATGCCAAACATTTTTCCAAAAAGAATTTAGCCCACATTGTCTAAAATTGTTTAAGATCTTCCATCGAATACGGTGATGAACTTAAGCACTGCATGAAATTATATAGAACTGTTAATGTAAACAAGAAATAGAGCAATATAGTATGACTCCATATTTGGAAAGTTTGAGAAAGAGCTTGACTAGCTTTGCATATCACTGGAGAAATGCTATTGGAACCAAGCACAGATATTAAAAGTGACAACCAAAGATATTAAAAGTGTAGTAACTATGTCATCAAATAGATTTATACCTGTATTGGAAAAACCATCGAAAAATGTAGTAACTAGGGACAGCATTAACTTCATCACATAGAATCCACATTTCTTATCGTCATTTTGCTGAGGGCACTGTATTGCACATTTAAAAAAAAAAACTATTAGTATTGTGAAAATTGCAAGTAGCAAATATAGAATAAGGATTATATTTTGAAGCATATTTTACCTGTTTAATTGAATATTTTATTTCCTTGGCTTTTTTATTGTGTTGTCCTCCTAAGGATTTATATGATGCAAAAATCCTGTAATTAACAAAACTAATTTTTTACTACATTCCAGCACAGTAATTGATAGTACAACAACCAGTATGATGCTCGACATATGCTGTGATTCAATTTTCTGTACATTAGAGCATAGTTCAAGCGAATAGCAAGGTTCTAACAAGTCTTAGGGACATCTCAGAATTTTATATGATTTTTAGAGGGTTTTAAGTATTTATTTGGGAGCTCTACCTCACTCACTGTCTTGCAGTTTACTGAAAATTAATTCTGACAGCCAATCTTTAAGAATTAATTCTGAGCAATTGGCTAAACAGAAAATTTTGTTCTTTTTATGGAAGTGTAGAGGGAAGCCTAATTCAAATGCCTGCCAAGTTTCAAAATATTTATTATTTTCTAACTGTTCCTAATAGTGTTTGGAATACAGGGGCAGATTTGTAAAATGCTGGAGAAAAGCAACAGTTTTGTATTTCTGAGATGTGAACTTCAAAAATGCTTAGTAAATGCTCAGAAAATCGTAAAAATGAAAAGTTTTGGTCTAGATTGTGTGTTTTTGAGTCCTTTATTTACCAGTGTGGTTTGTTGCTTACTCTTTGAAATGCCTCGTGATATAATAGAATGGTATATCCTTCTCCTTTTTATTCGACGAGTCAAGGATATACACCATACCTTCGCGAGGAACAATTACGAGCAATATCCAATGTTCGCTGCCATGTATTCAATAAAAATCAATGATAAATGTATTTATTAAAATGTGTTAAATTGTATTAATGGAAGTAGCATGAATTAGGTAACTTACGATTGAAAATACGGTTATAGATTGTATTACCCTCTGTAAAACCATAAAAAGAACACAAAATTTGGTTTAGCCAATTGTCAGGAATTAATTTTCAAAGTTCATAAAAAGAAACCAGAAAACTGCTGTTTTTTACATCTTTTATCAATCTGTCCCTATGTTCAAGCATCTGTTAATAGTTAGAAAATTACAAAAAATCTGAAATTCGGCAAGCATGTAGATTTGAATTTCTTCTACATTTCCATAAAAACAACCAAAAATATGGTCTAGTAGATTGTTCGGAATAAATTTCTAAAGTCTGGTTGATAAAAATAAAAGAACTGTAAACAGTGGCTAAGTCAAGACCAGAATTGCCCCTAAAAAAAATTGGAAGGATTCGATTGTCGCACATGGATCTCCATTTCCCAAATGGAAATATATGAGACATGAAAATAAATAAAATATTTAATATTATGAAATTTAAGCTTTCTATACATTGTCTAATATTATCGCATTCTTGGGCCATTGTACAAAACTCCCCTGTGCATTTTAGGGGCAAGAAATTAGCAAGGCTCCTCCAAATCAAGGCTAAGAAATTAAGGCCAAGAAATTAGCAAGGCTCCTTCAAATCAAGGGACTTAGCTCCCTTTTGATTGGGTTCAAATAAAACAAAATTAAGGACAAGAAATTAAGGCTAATGTTGAAACTTACGATAGCCACCAAATATCCTTTACTCCGTGGCGGCTCCTTCACGGTGGTGCGGCGGGTGCGGCGGCTCCTCCAAATCAAGGCTAAGAATCGGCGGGGGGTGCGGCTCCTCCACGGCGGTTGTGCGGCTCCTCCACGACGGTGGTGCGGCGAAGAAGCGGTCGTGCGGCCTCCACGGCGCTGGCTCGGATCGGGCCCCTCTACGGCCGGTGCAGCGGCTCCAGCGGGAAAATTTGAAGGGGTGGGGGGGAGTCGCAAGGGTTTAGCCCAGCGGGAAAATTTGAGGGGGTGGAGAGAGAAAGAAAGAGGCTTCTAGGGTTTAAAACATTACACCAGTTTATTACTAAAACAGTGCTAAACATTCAGCACCGGTTATTTTAAAAAACCGGTGCTAAATGTGTGACACTACAACACCGGTTATTAGTAATAAACCTTTGCTGAATGTTTAGCACCGGTTTTAGTAATAAACCGGTGCTAAATGTATGACATACAACACTGGTTATTAGTAATAAACCGGTGCTGAATGTTTAGCACCAGTTTTAGCAAATAAACCGGTGTTGTACGTCAAACATTTAGCACCGGTGGTACTTTTAACCGGTGCTAAAATACATACAACACCGGTTTCATCAAATCCGGTGTTGTTTGACCGGTGCTGATTTGCAATTCTGTAGTAGTGCCGGCGAAATCAGATTTTCAAGTTAGAAGGTCAAACGTGAATGGAGTCAATCACATAAAATTTTCTTGCTGCAATGAGAGTCAATATTATAGTACCCATAATATTGACTTTAAATTATATATAAATAAGATACAAGTATAATAGTTTTAAAAATAAACGAAGATCAATTAATTCCGTTTGTTTCATGTGGAGGCACATGGCTATGAAATATTTCTCCTTTTACATAAAGTACGCACGAATGCACGGTACTTAAATATTTTTGTATGGTCAATTATGCATGCAATTGTTCCAATAAACAATGAATTGGGCCAAAAAATACTTATTATTGCTTTCATAAGAAGGCCTACCAACAACAAAACTTCAGTTTAGCATAATTTTTTTGGAGCCATTCATAGTGATTATATAATTTTAATAAACTTGTGTTTCTATGATGTATGTTAGAGGTAGTTCGTGACTCACTCAATTAGCATGTAATTATTAAACACCTAGGATTTGTTACTCAATTAGCATGTAATTATTAAAATATTTATTACTATGAGCTTTCTAATTATACCTTCTCATAATAAAAACTTCTGTAAATTCCAATATTTATTTCTTTTTAAATGTCAGACGGATACAAATACGGATGTAAATAAAATTTGGATAATTAAAAATAAATTACTAATTTACATTAGAGTAAAAAATAACATCTAAATAATATCTAAAAAAATTAAAGAGTCTTGAAACAGCTGCATTAGAATTTTGACTGTTATTATGTATATGTAGTTTTATCAATCAATTTAACAACAAAGAGTATCTTTGTTGTTGAACCGTGGTGCCTTTTGTTTGACTACAATAAGACATCCTTTTGACTGTTATTACAATCTCCACGTGACAATCACGTGACAGCAACCAGCTTGTATTTTAGTTTTTAGGTTTCTTCGTTAGCGTTGTGTTTTAAGATTTGAGAATCTTTATTGGGCCTTGATTCTCAGTCAGTCCACCGGCTCACTGTCATAGAAGAGAAACAAATTCGTATCACCTAAAATACATTATTATTTTGGGTTTGAATCTGATCCGTTCATTACATATTAGCAAGAATCTTAAATGATCCATGTGCACTAAAAGTTTGGACCGGATTGATCCGAATTATGATCAGACGGTTTGTATTAAAACACAAACGGTGAGGTAATGCAGAGGATCCAGACTCGAAGAGAGTAGGTGCATCCCCACACAGATTCGCCAGGGTTTTTGAATAATTTTTGAGCTTGGAATTCGGACCATCCAATTAGAATCTGATTCAATTCAAATTAAAACAAACGATCTGAATTGAAACTCAAATTTTAAGTTACTTCAGAAGATTTAAATTAACAGGTTGATGGAGGCTCTAGATTCCATTAATACGGTCAGAGATGTCAAAAATTACAAAATATAAAAGGGAAAAAAATAAAACTAAAATAAAATTGGAAAATTGAAATTCTAAATGAAAATCCATAAGTTTTATCTTTAGTGGGGTTTGAATTTTTATATATTTTCAATTTAATTTGCAATAGTTGAATTATGATATTTTTTAGTATTTTGTTAATGTTTTGAATTATGGAGCCAATATAATGTTTTTCTGCAATTTTTACTCATTTCTTTATTAATGTTACAAGGATTCTGATAGCGAGCATGGGTACTGTTTAACTGGAGATGTCCATTTTGATGAGGCAGTGATGCTGGCAACTGCAATGAAGGCCTTTAGATCAAGTGCCAGAATTGTTTACATGTAAATTTTGATTCTTTTTTGTTATTCCTCTTATGTTTTTCTTTTTCATCGGTTTATGTTGTTGTCTAGGAATTAGTCCTTGATATGGAGGCTTATTAATTTTCAGGTTCTTGTTCTCTGATCTTTTTGTACTACACAGGTTTAATAAGAAATATCGATGTTTTTCTTTTATTTTCTTTTTTTTTGTTAGGCTTGCATTAGCCTGTTTAAATCCTATTTTTTTTTTAAATGTGTTGTCATTATTCTGCATATATTTAATTAACATTAAGATGATTTGTGTGGAAACACTATATGAGATCATTAACATTAGATGTTACTATGGCCTAAGAGAATACTCCAATATATAAATATGCAGCACAAATGCAATTCACACATTACAATATTCTTATTTAATTGAGTGCATATCAAACGTCTTTCAATTGAAATACTTAGACTATTCCCCCCCCCCCCCCCCCCAATTTGTTAATAGAAAGAAATAATATTCGTTATTACAACATATATACTACAACACCATAAATTACCACAACAGTTATCCAAATTTTACTGATAATACATATTTATTATTGGAGCCCTTCTTCTTCTCTTTTGATCTTTTTTTTTCTGTCTCTATGGCCTAAGCACCTTTGTTCGTGCTGAGTTCAACTCCTTGGTAACATCTTTGATAGAAATGCGTTCTTTTGGAGACTCTTTGGAGCACATAAGCCCGCATTGAATCACTGAAACCAAACAACTATAGACATTTTCAGGTGCATACAGATTGTGTTCTCCATCAGTTTCAGAGAATAATTTGGGGTCGACTATGTCCATGACTTGGTCGGGGAAAGCCATCTCAACTTGCTTCTGAAGGCTCAAACCATCTCTGATTCTCTCATCGGTTGGACTTACTCCAGTGAACAACTCAAGCAGAAGAACACCGTAACTGTAGACATCTCCTTCTACCGATGGCCGACCACCCATCCCATACTCTAGACAATGAAAAGTTAATAGTTACAGCCCTAAATTTAGTACAGAAACATAGTGACCTACGACTCAACCTATTAACAAAATTAAAGAAGTATAGATAGATAACAAAATTAAGTCTCAATCATGGTTTTTTAAACTTGGGCTCACATTGTACAGCCCAACACGGTAAATTAAAGAAGTATACATAGATAACAAAATTAAGTCTCAATCATGTCAGTATAAATGAGGCAATATATATTTTTTCCTTCAGCCTCGCTAGTGGAACAAACTTGGCCAAACTTTTCCTTGAACCTTAACAAAGTCTATGAATAATTTTCGTTGCAGGGACATACTAAAAAAAGTACTTATTAAATAAGAATCTCCGCTATATATACCTGGAGGAATGTAGCCAATAGAACCTTTGATTCCACCGGTGCTCGACATTGATTGAGAAGGCATGGTATCAGGTCGAACCAAAAACCTTGCTAATCCAAAATCACTCACATGTGCAGTCATATCATCATCCAAAAGTACATTACTAGGTTTGAGATCACAATGCACGATTGGTGCAGGTAAATGGTAATGGAGATAATCTACGGCTGCCGCCACATCAAATGCAATGTTCAACCTCTGGGTGAAGCTGAGGCTTCTGAATGGCCCATCTGTACATGCATTTGGATGCAACCATGTGGCCAAGCTACCATTTGGCATGAACTCAAAAACCAAAGCCTTGAAATCATTACCTTGGTAGTCTATGCTAGAGCACAAACTCAGCACTTTTATAAGGTTCCGGTGTCTCACATTTTTTAATGCCTCACATTCAGAGAAGAAACTTCTAGAAGCACTGTGTTTCTCAAGGTTTAGCACCTTCACCGCAACGGTTGTCACATTCTCAAAGCTCATAACGGCTTTGTAAACTTCTCCAAATGAACCTCTTCCAATTAGATTATTCGGGGAGAAATTTTCAGTAGCTCTAAGAAGGTCAGTGTATGAAACAGGCTCTAACCCATATTTCAAAGCTTTATCAGATTGTGGTTTGTTTCGAGGGTTGTTTCTAGTATAATAAATCACTAACAAGCAAATGATTGCAATTATGCAAATAAATGAACCGACAATGGAACTTATGAGCACAATGTTTCCTGGAGAATGATGACTGTGTGTTGGAGTTTCTGAAATGCATTGTGGCAAGTGCATTTCTGGTACTCCGCCACAAAGCTTAGGATTTCCTCTTACATCGAGACCACTGACATTCTTGAAAATGCCTTCTTTTGGTAATTCCCCCTCGAAATTATTGAAAGAAATATTCAAATATTGCAAGTTCATTGTACCCAGGAATTCAGGGACTTGACCAGAGAGCAAGTTGTTAGAGACATCAAGGTTTTGTAGCCCTCTTAGTTTGCTCAAGCTGGGTGGAATTGTTCCTCGGAACAGATTGCTATCAAGATAAAGGGCTTGAAGTACCTGGCATCCATCAATTGTGCTAGGAATCTCTCCACTTAACTTGTTATTCGAGAGACGAATTGATTGTAGGTTTTTCAAGTTACCAATTTCTGGTGGCAAGATGCCAGTTAGATAATTGTGTGACAAGTCCAAACTAACAGAAAGAGAAGGAAGACCCATGATTTCTTTGGGAATTTCACCTACCAACTTATTATTTGAAATAGTCAAGAGTTCTAAGTATTTCATGCTACTTAACTCTGGTGGCATACTCCCTTCTAATGCATTATTATCTAGAAAGAGTTTGGTCAGTTTGGTGAGGTTCCCAAAAGTTGATGGGATTTGACCTGAAATCATGTTACTACTCAGATCTAATATTCCCAATTTGAAAAGATTACCAATTTCTACCGGAATGGTGCCACTGAGAAACATTCCGTTTAGTTCAAGGATGTTTAAGTTATTGAGTTTTCGGAGCTCTGCTGGTATGCTTCCTGAAATTGGGTTATTATACAATGAGAGTATAAGAAGACTAGTAGAAAGATTTGTTATAGAACTAGGTAAAACTCCTTGTAGTTGGTTGTTCTGAAGTTGTAACCATTGTAACAAAGTACAATTGGTCAAAGCATCCATGAAACTCCAGTCACGTGGTCTCTTGGCTTCTAGTTGATTATCTTCCAAAAGGACTGTCTGAAGATCTTGTAAGGTTCCAAAGCCAGATGGTATCACGCCAGTGAAGTAATTATAATGTAATTCAACATCAATAAGAGCAGAACAATTGGATATGGATGGTGGGATCTGTCCTTTGAGTTGATTGTAATATAGGAGTAGATATTTCAAGTTTGGTAAAGCATTGCACATATCGAAAGGGAGAGTTCCATCAAGCTGGTTATTACCAAGTTCCATTATAAACAATGCTGAGAGGTTGTAAAGGGAGTGTGGTATTTCGCCCGAAATGTTATTATGATAAATGTCAAAAAACTGGAGGTTTTGAAGCTTCCCGAGTTCATCAGGAATGAATCCACTTAACATATTTTCGGAAAGATCAATATCTGTTAAACTTTGAAGATTACCCAAGGAATGTGGGATGGAACCATATAATTTATTTTTGTTAAGAAAAAGTTTCAGTAAGTTAGTAAGGTTTCCCAAGCCAGACGGGATGTGACCACTAATGCTATTTTGGTCAAGATAGAGAAGTATTAGGCTCCTAAGGTTGCCCATGGTGGAAGGAATTGATTCTGTGAGATTATTGGAATATAGTCCCAAGTATTGGAGCTGTGGGATGAGGCCGAATTCCAATGGTATGCCTCCTGTGAGGAAGTTATTCCCGAGATTGATTTTTTTCAATTCTTTGCATTGCGCTAAGTTAGATGGGATGGTTCCATGGAGATTATTATCTCTCAAAGAAATAACTTCCAGATTTGAACAGTTACTTAGAGTAGATGGAATGCTACCATCGAGAAAATTCCTACTCAAGTTGAGAAAACGTAGCCTACCCAAGTATCCGATCTCTACCGGGATGCTTCCTCTCAGCTGGTTATCAGAGAGACTCATCCTTTGGAGGAACGTGAGGTTTGCTAGAGATGGAGATATATTACCTGACAATTGTTTGGAGTCGAGAACGAGAGCAGTCACTCTATCAGGATGGTGCCGGCCACACAAGATCCCTTGCCATTGACAGTGGTGCAGTGACTCGTTCCATGAGGAGAGGACTCCAAATGGGTCATCAAGTATTTGGGACTTGAAGGAGAGAAGTGCTGATCGATCAGTTTTACTAGTGGTTACTATGGCAGCGAGAGAAAAGGAGGATAAGATTAAGAGACTTGAGAGGAGGTGAATAGTGAGCACGCTATAACAAAGTTCCATGATTTGTGTAATGAAGGCAATGGGTTTCTCTCTCACAGAGTGCAGCTCTTCTTATAGTTAAAGGGAGATGTATGGTTAGAAAAAAGTTGACCAGAAGATATTCCCTCATGAGTCGTTCTAGTGCTGACTGTTATTCCGTCTTGTATGGACTAATATTAGAAACTGACTGGATTGGACGTGTGACTCATTTATTATTATTCTTGTTTAATTGGTACATGCACACATAAAATATCACCATATTTCAATTTTGTAATTAGCATCAACAACTTGCAAAAATACACCGATATGGATAAATTATACATCGATGATTTTTCAACATATTGATTCATATAATTACAATGAAAATAAAAAAGTGATAATTTTCTTATATGAATGTAGAGAAAATAATATAGATTACATTTAACCGTTTTATTTTGATATATAAATTTTAAAAAATTTATTATTAGAAAATTAGAAATAGAGATAGAACGGAGAAAAAAAATACAGGATTTGAACCCTCCTCATTTTTAAATAATTTCTTTGTCCCCATCAATGACAAATTCTGCAGTCTCCTACTACACCTAACGTTCAAACATTTGACCAAGGCACCATATTCCTGTGCTTTCTATATAGAATGGATCGATTTTTTTTGGACAGAGGTGACCGAACCAATGTTTCGGTACCTTTAATTTCCATAATTTGTTCGCTAACAACTGCAACAATTTGAAAAATTAAAGGGACTGTTCCATTGCTCCGATCCCCATAGCCTCTTTAATTTTTGCGAATTTAGAGGGGTGGTGGTGGTTGGGTTTGACAGCATTTATGGGGACCGAATATTCATGATTGTGAGCAATTTATGAAAAGTATAGGGACTCAACCACAAATCAGTCCGCATAAATATCCGAATGGGATTCCATGGTTTGGGATAAAATTTTATAATTTTGGAATTTTTTACTATTTTTTAAGATGGATAGAAAATCATTGTTTTTTGAACCGTCAAAAAACAGTAATTTTGTACCCATCTTAAAAAAAATAAAAAATTTCCAAAAAATATCAAATTTCATCCTCAAATATATTTTAGTATGGATATCATGTTGAACGGTTCAGATAGACAATTTAGACTTTGAAAACGAATATATAAAATATGAGGTATGATGAGGTATGAAAGACACGAGTCATTGGAACCCTCCTCTCTCTCTCTATATATATATATAGTTCCTTAAATGCTTCTATTTTTTTTGCCTCTACTATGCCTCTATTTTTAGAACTACAATAGCTTAAAATTTACAACTTAAATATTAAATTGAAACCATTAGATATTATCTATATCATTTTGTACATGCACACTTAAAATATCACGATATTTCGATTATGTAATTAGTATCAACAGCTTGTAAAAATACACCGATATGGATAAATTATATATGGATGTTGATTTTTCAAACTATTGATTCATATAATTAAAATTAAAATCAAAAGTGATAATGTTTTGTGTGAATGTAGAGAAAATAATATAGATTACATTTTACAGTTTTATTTTAATATACAAATTTAAAAAAAATTGTTATTAGAAAATTAAAAATAGAGATAGAACGGAGAAAAAAAATAGAAGATTTGAATCATCCTCATTTTTAAATAATTTTTTTTGTCCCCATCAATCAAAAATTCTTCAGTCTCCTCCTACACCTAACGTTCAAACATTTGACTGAGGCACCATATTCCTGTGCTTCCTATTGGGTCAAGTAAATATATTAATAAACGATTTCTGGGCTAATAAATTAAAGAGATCTATAATTTCTAGGAAGATTCGCGCTACAGTATCCGTACTGTACTTGTACCATAACTATCATAACTACTATAACTATCTGGGGGACCGCAAAAACTCCAACAAATATTTTTTTTCCAAAGTATTAATACATATGCAATAAAGTATTTATACATATGTACAGATGTATTTATCTCTATGAGGTGAATAATTTTTACGTAAATAATTGTCTCCCAATCAAATCTCTCAAACATACCTGCACCATAAATGGCGGAACATACACGTTTTTAGAGGTGGATTTTTTTTCTCAGTTCAATCTCGTCCATATTTCTGACAATCTGTGAGAAATTTTGCGAATCTAATACCATGAACGTTTTCTACGCAATTTTCTCTTTCAAATTAGATCCATGATGACGTGCTTTCGGACTCATCACCACACAAGTATTTATACCTTGGCGTGCAAGTATTTATTCCTACACTTGCAAATATTTTTTACATATGACACTAGATGACGTTTAAAAGTATTAATATCAAGTACTACAAGTATTTATATCTCTGCGCTGAATTATTTATACCTATGTGGTCAACTATTTTTGTTAGAGGAAGGTTGACGCGGGGACGATTGGGTAAGGTTGATGCGGTGATACGGGGTTCCCACTACTTCATTAGAGGAATGTTGATGCGGGAATGATTGGGGGACTGAAAAACGGATGATCATAACAAGTTACGCACCAAAGTATTAATATCTTATTTTTCAAATGTTAATATCTTATCTTCCAAGTATTTATATATATGAAAGTTGACACGGAGATGAGGGCGGGGACTAAGAAAGGGGGACCATATAATTAGTGGAGATCACAGAGGAAGAGTGTTGTAGGGATTTTAGAATAATAATTAGTGGGGACCATATAATATCTTTTTAGAATAATAATTAGTGGGATCATATAAAATAATTAGTGGGAAACAAAATACATAATTTTTCTAAATGAGGTGGAGGGATTTTGAGGGTACAGGAGTGAGGATACTCAAATAATTATTCTAATTTCCATGAGAGACATTGTACAAAAATTTTACTCTTAGAAATATAAAAAATAAATTATCCAAAAAGGGATGGACTACTTTTTTTTTTATATATAGAATGGATCGATTTTTTTTGGACAGAGGTGACCGAACCAATGTTTCGGTACCTTTAATTTCCATAATTTGTTCGCTAACAACTGCAACAATTTGAAAAATTAAAGGGACTGTTCCATTGCTCCGATCCCCATAGCCTCTTTAATTTTTGCGAATTTAGAGGGGTGGTGGTGGTTGGGTTTGACAGCATTTATGGGGACCGAATATTCATGATTGTGAGCAATTTATAAAAAGTATAGCTAGGGACTCAACCACTAATCAGTCCCCATAAATATCCGAATGGGATTCCATGGTTTGGGATGAAATTTTTTAAGATGGATAGAAAATCATTGTTTTTTGAACGGTAAAAAAACAATAATTTTGTACCCATCTTAAAAAAAAGTAAAAATTTCCAAAAATATCAAATTTATCCTCAAGTATATTTTAGTATGGATGTCTTGTTGAACGGTTCAGATCGACAATTTAGTATGGATATCATTAATTTGGTTTATTAGAAAATATCCAAAAAACTGAATTAATAATTCGGTTTTTTCTAGAGTATCAAAATAATCCTATAAAAAATTCTGAAGAAATTGAAAATCAAATATTAATGTTGTCGTTTAACTGCCCATAACTGTTAACAATAATATTAGTGCCCTTGTTGTAAATCAAATATTCTCAAAAACAGTTATAGATATATTTTATTTTTAAAATGCCAAGTCATGATAGAGCTCGGCAACCTAATTGTTTTGATGCCTCAACGCCTCAAGGACAAAACAATAGACCAAAAGGTTGTCAATTCAAATAATTAAAGTCCTAGTCCAGTCTACATAAATTGTATTTATGCTTTTGTTTGACTGACATGGATCCCATGCAAGACTAGTGGTTTATAATTTCATACTTTTTAATTATAAATAAGACAAGTTGCTTCCCGTAGTCTCATGTGACACGAGAGAGTTTGTGGTACATTATTCTTTTGAATCATTGGTGTTGAATAAAGTCTACACAGGCGGCTATTGCCATGACACTACTGACACAATGGCAATTTTATATCCAAATTCTTGATTGTGTTGGTGTTGGGGTCCAAACCACGGGCATATAATGCATAAATTGCAATATATATTATATGAGTATGGCTAATTTGCTGCTGGCAGCATTTCGGCCAGCTGCTGCCGGGGGTATATCTGTCATACTGATATTCAAACAACAAATCCAAACTGTTAGATATGATCTCTATATTAAAATCTACTTGGAGACCAAATTTTACATTTTTTGGAATTTTTTTACTATTTATTAAGCCACTTTGAAAATTCCAGATCATGTAATCATTGAACAGAGAAGGTACCAAGCAGCTGGTATTCAATAAAACTGAATTATTGATCTTGTATTATTTGTAAAAGATTGCTCCATGAGAAAACTTTATTTATTAGTAATCTAATTTCAAATTTTAAAATAATAAAAGTGAATCATTGATCTTGTCGTATTAGTTAAATAATGCTTGATTACAAAACTTTATTTATTAGTGCTATAATTTCAAATTTTAAATTATGAAAGTGATTCATTGATCTTGTCGTATTTGTAAAATAATGCTTGATCCCCAAAATTTTATTTATTAGTATTCTAATTTCAAATTTAAGATAATGAAAGTGAATCATTGATCTTGTCGTATTTGTAAATAATGCTTGGTCAATAATATTTTTTTGTCCAAGATCAAAGGGTGAAATTAAAGGTCGACGATTTTTGTGATTCATTTTTGCATTCAATTAATCCTTTGATCTTGTATAAAGTGAACTCGAAGTTTTACGATTTTGACTTGTACGTATTACTTCAGATAAAGAAATATACAAAAATATCATTAATTAATAATTATCATTTAAGATTTGAACTTTGAATTATTAAAAAAAAAAGAGAGTTGTGCGCATACGTCTAAGGATTTGATGGAAGTGCGGGTACTGTTATCAGCTCCCTAAAATATAAAATTAGGAGCTTGGTCCGTTCTTATTTTCACAAAAACAAGATTGCCAATTTGTCATCTGTTTATCCAGTTATTTTATTTGATTTTCTTTGTTTTAGTAATGTGTTTAATTGCTTGCTTTTTCACTTTGATTACTAACACAAATGAATGATAAATTAATCGCTCTTGATTACTTTTAAAAGCAAGAATTATTACAGAACTCAAGGTCCCTACAAAGGACACAATATTCGTATGGTTGCTGCTGCAATGATTACATTTAAGTACATTGCGTTAATACAATTTACAGAACTGTATTTTGGTGTTGACCTGCAAATGACTTGCAAATTTCTAGGATAACAATAATAAAAAAAATACTTTTAGTGCTCTGGGAATACTTTTCTTTTATTAATAAAAATATTGTTAGTGGCACCTTGCCAACTAACTTTAAAAAATCTTAAAAAATATAGCATGATTGCAGAATTTTATTTTGGTGTTGACCTCCAAATGACTTGCAAATTTTCAGGATAGGTCCACAATAATAAATCCAGTCTAGATCGCAATACCGAAGAATTCAAAATGAGAGTAGACCCGCTTATATATGTTTTTAATCCGATTCAAGCTTTCCAAATTCTGTAAATTGCTACGAAATGGAGCTGCAATTTTAAGGCAATAGTTTCATCTAATTTTCATATTATGAACAGACATGTAATTGAATTTTAAAGACAATTTTTATTCTATTTTTGAGTTGGTTGGTCAAGTACTATTATGATAGATGTAACTTTTATACCATTTTTTATGCTCAAAATTCATTGAGAAATTCACGCTTTATGGCTCTTTTGATTGTATTGCATGTCTAATTTATCAATAAAAAATAGTATTGGAAGCCTGACCCCTTTCTATCTTATTACAAAAAAAAAAGGATTGCCAATTTGTCATCTTTGTAGCAGCAAAATATTTTATATTGTACCCGTGAACACCGGGCTGGAGATGACTGACTATGAAAGTTGGGACATGGGACCCGAATTGTGAATCATTTTGCACTAAGAAAGCACTATGGGAGGCTTTTGAACGCACTAAGAAAATTCCTAGAACCAACGACCAAAACCAATATCAGTACAACACCATATAATGAGATTTATCTTACTTTAATAAGATTTAGCTTTATCTTACTTTCGTAAGATTTAACTTTTGATGGAAGTGTGATAAATTTAAGAACTACAAATCACGGAGTTAACTTCAGATCCTCATCTCTAAGCTCGGGATGGACATCAGCTTCAGTCGGATGTCCGGTTAGATTCTTTTGATCAGCGTTAAGATTCATGCGCACTTGATCCACACAAATTAAAGTTGTGTGTGTGATTCTTGATGTGGATCGGATAGCTCCGACCGGCCATCGGTCCGAATTTGATCTGATGCCCATCGGAACCTCCTCGGATTCCGTGGAAAGAACCTCATCATATCTATGCTAGAAAAAATCGAAATTTTAGTCATATTTGTTTTCAAAAATAGAAAACAAATGTCCTCTCCTCCAAATTGTTAGTGGCATCCATTTTGCAGCTCTCTATATATTTTGTTTTTTTGTTCTGAAATTTCATTGAACTTACCGATATATATAAGTGGAACTTTATTATGAAAATAAGGATCTTATTTTCGTTCCGTCAGTACTAAAATACCCCGAAAAACAAAATTAGGGAATTTTAGATCAAGCCTTATTTTATGTCTTTCATTATTTGTGGGAGACCTGAGACTTAGAGATATATAAAGAGTGCTTTGGATTAGTAGTCTCTTGATGGGCTTTTGGATTTCTATTGATGAATTAGCAATAAATGAATATGATTAACACACGAATATAAACCTCCAGCTGTACTCACAATTGTTAATTTTAACCAAAAAGAAAAGAAGAGCACGGGAGACATCGAGAGAGGAACTAACTATTCAATGTCCGTAGTTTATTTGCCTATTCTCTATTTAAAAAAAAATGATATCTCATAGTTTCAAACATTTTTACAATACTATTCTCACATTTTTACTAACTATTGAAAAACAGGTAGCCCAAAAACCATGTTGGACCACTTTCACAATTGGTTTCTTGTCACGATCTCTCCTATTATATTGGGCCCTAAACCCAGCCCTCTTAGACCTTTCAACACGTAAACCTCATATATAGGCCTGTACAAGTGCTTGATGTATAAAAGGACCCAATGAAACCTAATACAAATCTAAGCCCATCTATCTCACCCACCTCAAACTCATCGACGACTAAGATTAAATCGGTGTCACTTTCCGTCCATCTATACATAACTACTGTTTATAAGAAACTTATACAAATTATCAAGGGGCAATTTATTTTTACCGATAGTTTTTTTTTATAAAGATGTGTTTTTTTCTTCTCTTCCTTACTATTTTATTCGTCGAGTTTCACATTTCAGCAGAGAGTAAAAATAAAAACCACTTACGGCGTGGAGAATGTACAAATAGTATCGCTCTATCAGGATCGGTTCTGGTTAAAGAATGATACTGGTATCTATCAGGATCGGACATTTTAAAAAACTGACTTTGTAAGAGGTATTAGGAATGGTCATTTATAAAGAGCCGTTCCTAATTGTCCACAACAAAACATGATCGGTCGTTAATAAACGACCGTTCTTGATGTTGCGTTATTAAGATCGGCTCCTTATAAATGACCGATCTTAATTGTCAAGATACTATCAGGATCGCCTTTTACAATAGCCTGATCTTGATGTGGTGCTATTAGGAACGGCCTTTAAGGAGCCGACCATAAAAGTCTTTTTTAATACCCGCGCGCTAGGGTTCACCCTCATTTCGTCTCTAAAAATTCTAACTCGCGCGCTTTTTTAATATACGAGTTTATGTAAATAAATTGAAATGTAACTTTACTTTTGAGTACATATATCCAAACAGAAACAATGATATCTCTATGTTTTATCTTTTTTCACACTTGTAAATAACAACACTAATGAAATGTGGGAAATTTTGGTAATCTCCAAAAAAAATTGTCAGAAAATTCATAGCAATTTCAGAAATCTAAACAAAAAAATATAAATGCACGACCAATTTATTATACAAAGCAGAAAAAGGTTGTCCATTAGAACCTAGTATAACTGTATAAGGCAATCAGTTTCACCATACAACGACAATTATCAGCACGTTTCAATAATCTTTATCTTTACTCTTTATTGTTAGGCAGCCAATTAAATTTTAATTTGCATCATAATCTTTATCTTTACTCCTTGAGTCCTTATAAAACCACGTTGAAATTTTGAGGACCGAAGAGCTTATCTGTTAAGAGAAGATCTCAGTCTTTCATTTAATCAATCTCAGCAATTGATCACTATTTGATTTTATACAACTTTTTTTATGTAGTCTTCTGTGTAGAAACATAAAATTAATTAAAAACCTATCCATTTCAATTGAAAGCATAGTCTCAGCTATTTATTGATAGTCGGCCACATTTTTTTCTTTTCTTTTTCTCTTTTCCTGTTCGTTCCCACTATTTACTGGTAAGAGGTACCACCTGTACAAGAAATGAGTTTATTAATTTACTGTTTTGTATAGGTGGTACCTCTTACCAGTAAATAGTGGAAATAGAGATGCAACTGGACCTGGAGCGAATATATATGTACCAAAAAAGATCCCATCGTATGTTATATATTATAAACTGATAATAAAGTGTCACACCAGCAAAATTTGTAAAAGATCCACAAAAATTGACCGAATAATACAAGTCTATATATTCTCATTAATTCTTATCTCAAAATTTGTAATGATCTATTCTGTCGGCAAATAGCCCTTTTGGGTCATGTGTTATTCAGTCATGTACCTTTACGATATCAATTTCTTTTTCTTTTTCTTTTTCTTTTTCTTTATCAAACATTTTGCAGAAAAAAGTAAAATTCCCACTTGCAAGCAACCTAAGCCAAACACTCATCATCTTGGTATCTTTCTGAGGTTAATATTGAACTTGGCTTCATCACTCACGAGCCAAGCCTGGAAGAAAAGAACCTCTGCTCTTCAGGTACAAATATCTGTCATCCCATTATGGTCGCATCAATGAAAGAACAAAAAAAAGCAAATAAGCCTATCTCTTTATTATTTATCTTTTCCTTTCTGTCTAAATGCCAAGCCTGGAAGCAAAGAACCTGTGCTCTTCACGTACCAATATCAGTCATCCCAGTATCGGCACATCAATCAAAGAAAAAAAAACAAGCAAAGAAAGATGCCTACATATGCCTGAGATGGTTATATACAGTGTAACAAAATGCGGTTCATGCGGCCGCATATGCGTATGTAGTTGGCAACCGTATAGAAAATCAATATGCGGTTCCGCATATTCGGCCACATATTACCGCATATAACCGCATACTTGTTTGTATGATACCGAATATTACCGCATACTTGTTTATATATATATATGAATTCTCATTTTAAAATCCGCATATATAAGTCTGCATAAAAAGCCGCATATGCGGTATTCAGTGGCCTTCCGCATACCGCATATAAACCGCATTTTAAAACATTGGTATAGAATGGGGTCATATAATAATACGGATAGTCGAAGCACTCCGTGATATATAACTCAATCGAAGAATCATTGTAGAAAATTGTTCCGACAACTATTTAAAAAAGCAACGACAAAACTTTAAAAAAATAAAAAACTCCATCCACTAAAGAAAAGCACTCGGGTAACCTCCTAGACCGACTTAGTTTACCTACGAATGTTGACAATATTGACACATGTTACATGCTAGCTAATTGGAGACTGCGTACACGGATTTCCATTTTCCTTTAATTTTCATGTCTCTGATTGGTTGATATCTACGTCCACAGATTATGGTTTTCTTATATATAATGTTTGTAGACCGTCGATTCAGATCCAACGACTAAGAATAAAATGATCATTTTCAGTGGACTCAAATTGATTTTAAAGAGGCCCGTCAAGTGTAGCCAGAAATAAAATGAATGGGTTTTTTTATTTACGTAGTAAGAAAATAATTTTTTTGTATTTTCTTAAAGAAGTAGTTTAGAACAGTGAAATCTAGCTAAGAATTTTTTATAGATAAACTTTTTTACAGCACATGATTATACCGCCGAGACAATTCATTGAACTTCACTAAATGGAAAACAAATGGAAAAGTAAAAATAATTTGATTACACATCTAAGTAAGGTTACTAACTTTTGCAATCAACCTTCCATTGCATGCAAATATAAAGTTTGTTAGGGTTTAATATGAAAAGTGAACCATCTCCCAGAATATATATGCTATATGTGTTCTTGCTCTAGATTACTAAAGGCAATCCATAGAAACGAAGCTCAAGATAAACATTCTCCTCTATTGTAGTGTATCAATTATACCACCACCGATCGATGGTAAGATTACTTTTATCCGTTTATCCGATCCGTATCGTATTCTAAAAGACAAGGGTAAAATTATTTTTCATTAACATATCGGGTACGGGCAAGGGTAAAGATTTTTTTTATTATCATGACGGATATGGATATGAAAATGTTTCCACCTGACACGTAGCATACCCGTTGATAGTTCAATGCTTTTGTTTCTCTATTTTTTTATTTTGTTTTGTTACATGAGGTCAAGATCCTTTAAAATTTTATTTGCTACATGTATTTGTGTTCTTCGTATGCAGTCAACAGGTTCTATAATAAAGAAAGGTCAATTCTGGGGTGATGATATGGAAGAGAAAGAAATGGATCCTATGGGCATTACTCGCATTGTTAAAATTAGTATCTACCATGGTAGAAATATTTATGGTTTTACTGTGTATTTTGAACGTAAAGGCACCACGCATTGCACCGACCGATGGGGTTTAAATGGAGGAAGCATGTCTGAGGTACGAGCCATTTGCAGCTTTAGTAAATATAGATGCCATTTTTTTTATTGTAAAGTTCGATGAAGATCAAGTGGCCGACTTTTATTTTGTAATTATAAATTCTTAAATTACTATATAGATAAAATTATTACCAAACAAAATAAATAAAAAACAACAAAATAAAATTTGTCCCCTAATGCATATATATTTAAGCAGTTTTAATCAGACATGCATAACTTACCTAGGAACATTTAGACATACTAACAAGCAGTTCTGTAAATGTTGTCACACCCCGCGGCCCAACGAGGCGCGACAGGTGTTCTCCTGCCGTAGACATACGGTTTCCCGTATGCCTACAAGGCAATTACGATATAATAAGAATTGAAAACATAAACAAACAACCAAACAAACAAATAACATAACTCCCAGCTGGTCAGGTAATATCATACAACCCCGTATCTCGATGGATACGTATCACAAAATGACATAGAGACTATATATGTACATCACCAAAACATAACTATATACATAATCTCTAATGTCCCCATACCAGACAGTCTAAGCAGCGGAATAACCAGGCCTACCGACCTCGTGTCTCTCTCGGATCTGCTGAACCGGAACCTGAAAAGATAACCCAAAGAGGGGGTGAGAAATAAATTCTCAGTGCGATAAATTTGCCACGTTTCGCTCCTGGACTTGCAATCACAGATTATATTCAAAAATAAAGCACAAATAAAGCTCAGAACAGTTTATAATAATATATAAACATGAACGCAAAAACCGACATCAATAAGCCAAATGAAATCCAACTCAGGAATTGCCAATCCGAAATTCAATCACACAATATTTGGTTTAACTCGAACTCAGAATATCTGGTAGTACAGGCTTAACCGTTTAATTACAAGTCTGGTTCCATTTCATATCCGGGAATTTCATTTAAAACCAACTGATCATTCAAATGCATTCACCCCCTGGGTAATGCCTCCGATACATTTAAATCCAATTGACCATTCAAACGCATTCACCCCCTGGGTAATGCCACCGATACACAAGTCACCAAAAGTCAAATTCATAATACAGAGTCACTTACCCCTCGTCCCAACCGGTACTGGGAACTGCTGAGGGCCAGACGATCTAAAGCTTTAGAATACTGGGTCGTCAAAGTCCTTGCAAAGACTTTGACAAATCCGAACTCACCCCCTGGGTGTCGTCGCCACGATGGGGGACGGTAATACCATATCCACCAACCGATGGTGATATAAATCACGGTGACTTTTAATTCCAAATTAGATCATTCAGATCAATACACAAAGAATACCATACCAGTATGCAGATCAATCAGACATGCAATTCGGGTTCCAATTAATTAGGGCAATGCAATGCAGATGCAACAAAATCCGATAATGCAATTCAACCAATAATCAACATGTCAATAGAAACACAGTTTAATTCTGAATATAAACTATCAAACAAGTCCAGAAACCCCGCACCTGAGTATATAGCGTACTCGTCTAAAGCTCAGGCATCTCGAACGATCCCGAGATCCGATGCCTCTTAGGTTTACCACCTATTTAACCGTTTAGATTTGATTAAAACAACCGATTGATATCCCGTAGGTTAAACCGAGTTAAATTAGGTTAAACACCATTTAATATTCGTATTCGGGTCCTAATGGTATAGGATTACTTAATGGTACAACTAATTAAACTTATACTACATAGAATACACATTTCAGCAATTTCTGGGTAGGTATTGCGGCCCGGAATGGCCCTTCTGCGGCCCGTAGCCTAACCTTCCAGAGAGTTGGTTTTCTGCCCCATCTTATTGCGGCCCGTAATAGGTCTTTTGCGGCCCGCAACCACAACACAGCACAGCCCAGAATTTGGTTAAGTCCCCTGCCCCTTGCGGCCCGCAACACCTGGGTTTCGGTCCGCAATAACTCACACAGAAACTTATGTTTTCAGGTTTGGTTTAGCTCGTTTCGATCAGGTTTCGACATGGTTAACCATTGCTTTGTATCATCGATTCAGAAGGTATATTACATCTAGGTTATCGAGAATCGACACCATTAAACATGAATTCAATTGGTACCAAATTGGCATAAAACCCTAATTCCAAAATTCAGCTCAAATAAACGATTTAATCAAACAACACGAATCGAGATGTTCAAACGAATATAACTCGATCAATTTCAGATCCCAATGGTATATAACACCTGAAACCATAGAAATTTCCCCAAATCCCACCATTTTTACCAAACCCTAATTCCATTTCCAATTTCACAAACAAAACCAATCGATTCAATCCAAATCAAACCGAATATCGAGTTATATCGAATCAATCGAACTTAAATTCGAATTCTCAAAGAAATACCACAAATCAAACAAATTAGGGTTTTCAAAAGATTACAAGGAAGGAAGATAAATACCAAATTGAAGCTTTAGAACTGATCACGATCGTCCAATTAGCTCGAATCTCCGATTTCCGACAATTTCGACCTGAATTCGTGCTCGATTCACTCTCTCTCTCTTTCTCTCTTTAGTTCGGCCAACCCTAGGTCTTTCACGATTTTTAGATGTTAAAATGAAATGATCAAGTTAAGAAGAAGGGTTTTTAACTTAATATATGGAATTTTTGCATATAGGTCCCTCCAAGTTTTATATATTGCATAACTTAAAAATCTTCACATTTAGGCCCTTTTTGCATATTTTTATTTAATCAAGGCTTAGAATGTAACAAATGTCTAAAGTCTTCTCAGAAATTTTATTGTTTTGTAGGTCCATCTTAAAACAAACGAGTACATTACGTCTGTAAATGGCTACATGGACCGCCATCATTTTACTGGCATTGGTTATGTGAGTTCACTAGTACTGAAAACCAATTTGAACGTTTATGGACCTTACGGCAAAAAAGATGGGGAATCTTTCGAATTTTCTGCTCTCGGCGGTCAAATAATTGGCTTTCATGCATGATGTAGTAAAGATATGGTCAACGCTTTTGGAGTTTATGTCCGGCAAGTAGGCACAACTATCATCTTTTTCATCAACTACTCTGAATTTATTTTCTATTTCCTTGTTGTACACCAGATCTTTTTGTAAATTATATTTAAATTAATGTAAGGCTATGATAATACGCATATTAGGGGTCTACCCGTACTAAGAATCTATATTTTTATTTTAAAAGTTCAAACAATAGATCCGAACCGTTAAACATATATAATATTCATATGAAAATGTACTTCGAGACTAAATTCAATAATTTTTATAATTTTTCTATTTTTTTAGATAGGTACAAATTCCCGTGATCTAAAAATTATGGATCATATAAAGACAACAGTTTTCAATCTATTTGAAAAAATAATAACATAATTCTAAAAGATATAAAATTTGGTCTTCAATGACTTTTTCATATGGAGTTCATGTTCAATTCTAATTGGCTGTTTGAACATCAAAAATAAAGATATGGATCATGGCACCAGTCTATTTTGTATGCCAACGGTGGGCAAGCAAAACAGA
This sequence comes from Carex littledalei, assembly GCA_011114355.1. NCBI lineage: Eukaryota > Viridiplantae > Streptophyta > Magnoliopsida > Poales > Cyperaceae > Carex > Carex littledalei. The sequence continues at coordinate 17,443,665 of CM022079.1, forward strand.
TTAATAGAACCATTTCTAACGGATTCAAATTGGTTTTTTATTTACGTAGTAGGAAAATAATTTTTTTTTGTTGCCTAAAATAATTAAGTAGTTGTGAACAACAAAAACTAACTCATTTTTATAGATAAAAAATTTGTAACATTCTAATTTAAGAATATATGAAAATTTTAGTTGACTAGAAGTAAAGTATGTTTAAAATAACAATTTGGATTTTTAAATAATTATAAATGTTAATTAACTTAACTGTACTTGTATTATTTTTTCTAGCTTGGAGTAATTTGAAAAGTTATTGTAACGTCATATTAGTTGTAGTATATTAAAGTGAATTTATTTCTAATAATATGGGGGGTTTAGTGTAAATTTTCTAACCAATGAATAAGATGAAATATTAAAATGTTAAAATTATGAATGTTGGGAGGGACACATGTCATTACTAGAACTATCAATTATCCCAACTTTACCAACCGGACCTTTTTCCCTTCTAATAAAATTATTAATGAATCTTTTGTAAAATTTTGAGTGTGGGGACACATGTCATATACACCATCCATCCACCTAACCCCCACTTATTCTCTTTCTTTTCTCATTTTGCTTCTTCCCCGAGCTTACTCATTTTTGTCTCCTTTTTGATTGATCTATTCACATAATTATTTCTCTCTTCCTCTTCTTAATCGGATTCAACAAGAAAATAAATGATATCTCTAAAGATACCAAGTGCATGTTGCCTTTTCACTAGTAATCCTTGCTACTCTTATCACTCAAACCTCTTCCCTTGCTGGAGGCTAACAAGAATATGAAAATCAAAGTCGAGATGACAAGGGTTGATGATGCAGGAGCACCTGATTAAGACGATTAATTCCAGCAAGAAAATCAGAATATTATTTACTTAGTTTACCTTTAGGGCAATCTTGTCGATTTAGATTTTTATTTCTGAATTAAGCCTATGGACAACAGCTCCCTGTTGTCTAATTTATGTTTTGGTAATTTGAATTATTTCTATGATATGTTGCCAAATATTAGTAGCTTTCCTAATTATTTTCTGCATTGAGTAATAGCTATATAACCCGGCTTGTGGGTGAAAAGAAAAAAAACAATTTTTCTGGATATTTTTCTATAAAATTAAGGAGAGACAATTCTCCCTTTTATTTTGGTGTTCTCTCAAATTTATTATCTGAAGATTATCGGTATCACACGCCTATAGAACAATCTTTAGTTCTACGCGGCGTCAGTTGGTATCAGAGCCGAAATCCTTCGTCTTAGTGTTGTTTCATCAGTTTTAATGGCTGGTGGACATAGTGATCGTGGTGGTCGCTGTGGGCAGGTTCCGATGGAGGAAGCTCCGCACCGTGATCGCAGCATCGAGGACGCTGTGTTGATTGAGGATCTGCAGAGACAAATTGTGGAGCTAACCCTACTCCTACAGCGTAATTTGCTATTGGAGGTTGCCGATCGAAACCAAGACCGCCGAATGAGGCATGGATCTTCGAGAAGCAAAACTCGTATGAGTCGAGACCGCCGACCGAGGCACGAAACTGCGAGCTACACCGACTTTTCTTCTCACCACCGCCATCACAACATCTTCAGCGACAATGTTTCTCCTTCACCTCACCCCCAGCGGAGAGACAACCATTCGAAAGAATGCAATAGTTTGCATTGTGGTGCTAAAGTAGAAAATTTCAGTGGAGAAGATGAAGAGATCGACCCCTTCCATGACAACAATTCGTTGGTTTCATGTGATGAAGAGGCATTACATCAACACAACACCAAAATGAACAGTCGTGAGGCAAAAGATCATGAAACTGATTCGGCTTCAACTTTCGACAACCCGTTTCAAAACTGTACCGGGACAGACTATAGTGTTTTTGAGGTTGCTGACATTTTTGTAAGTGAAAACATGTCATTTGAATCCCCACCTATTTATGACGAATATCCCGATGATGAGGATGATACTTCTTCAAAATTGGAAGAGTCCCTAACAGAAATAGAGTCATTTGACAAAGACCTTGTAGGTGATTTAGTGGTGTCATCATTCTTTAATTCCAACACAACAAATACTTCAACCAAAGAAGCTTGTTCCGTATCAACAACAAATGCACATCTCCAACAATTCCAGCAGAAAACTTGTTTAATCAATATAGACGTTTCAAGGTATGGATATGAAGATCCTTTTCTAAAACCAAGAAGTGACACATCAAATGAAGGGTACTTCACATTTTTTAGATGTTGCAATACTCGGTTTGATTTCAATTTTGATGAGATCACGAAACCAATCATTAGACTACCCAGTTGTGGTTTGCACAACTCTCTTCTTGTTCCCCATGATCTGATGCAGTTCCCATATTCTTTAGCAGTGCATGTTCTAAATTTGTATTGTTTCAAAGAGGTCTACAAGGAAAGTAACTCGAGGGCGAGTTCTTTTCAACCAGGAGCGACTGATGCAGGAGCACCTGATTAAGACGATTAATTCCAGCAAGAAAATCAGAATATTATTTACTTAGTTTACCTTTATGGCAATCTTGTCGATTTAGATTTTTATTTCTGAATTAAGCCTATGGACAACAGCTCCCTGTTGTCTAATTTATGTTTTAGTAATTTGAATTATTTCTATGATATGTTGCCAAATATTAGTAGCTTTCCTAATTATTTTCTGCATTGAGTAATAGCTATATAACTCGGCTTGTGGGTGAAAAGAAAAAAACAATTTTTCTGGATATTTTTCTATAAAATTAAGGATAGACAATTCTCCCTTTTATTTTGGTGTTCTCTCAAATTTATTCTCTGAAGATTATCGGTATCACACGCCTATAGAACAATCATCAGTTCTACGCGGCGTCAGTTGAGGTGATGGTGCTGGCGACCTTGCAATAGGGACATCGAAGGAGAAGATAGAAGCCTGCTGGCTTGCTTTGCTTCTTAATTGCGTTCTTATGGCAGCTAACGAGCAAGTCTATTGGTGAATTTGACTTAGGCATGCTTCGACAAATTTGAATCAAACAGACCACCTACTTAACATGCCTGCAGAATGATGAACTTGACCTCGAGCCACGTCGTGCCCAACATTGCTAAGGTGCGGGTTTCGAGTTATTCTCAGATTCCTCTAACTTATTTTATTGTTGTTGTTTGCTTGTCAATTTCCTTGCTTGTTGTTGTTGCTTGCTTGTTTGTTTAGTTGCTAATTGGTTGTATTGTTGATGCTTGCTTGGTTGCTTGCTTTGTTGCTCGATTGGTAATTAGTTGTAGTTAAGTTCTTGAATGTTCTTTTGAATTGCATAGCATGAATGCATGAGTTGTCATAATGAGCATGAACATATATTCTAGAATTGAATTGTGACAAAACTTGAAGAGTTTAGTGGCAAAATAAGATTGTAGTATATGCTAGTGTTATATTTTTAGAATAAAGCATCAAGATGCATGATCATATATTTTTATAGCAAAAATCTGAAAATGAAGTATGATGTTCAAATTTAGAATTTGGTTTTGAATATTGACATGATTTGCATCAAGTGTTCGAGTTGCATTGCATATGCATAGATGATATAGAACATGAGTTGAACTAGAACTTTTGCATGTTATACTTGCATGCATGATACATAGCATGATATGAACTATTTACTTACATTAAATGAACCTTCAATAGAAATGTGAATATGACTTGCATTAATAGAAACATTGATTTGCTTGTATATGGAATGTCTTGTATGTACTTTGATGGGAATTGAAGAATGAAATCCGAGGGTCATGTAGGCGCCATATTCGGGTAGCGCATAGCGTCAGCTGTGTAGGCGCCATATTCGGGTAGCGCATAGCGAGAGCTGTGTAGGCGCCATATTCGGGTAGCGCATAGCGAGAGCTGTGTAGGCGCCATATTCGGGTAGCGCATAGCGTCAGCTGTGTAGGCGCCATATTCGGGTAGCGCATAGCGAGAGCTGTGTAGGCGCCATATTCGGGTAGCGCATAGCGAGAGCTGTGTAGGCGCCATATTCGGGTAGCGCATAGCGAGAGCTGTGTAGGCGCCATATTCGGGTAGCGCATGACCGGATTTATGCTTGGTGCAAGAACTTGTAACGCATGATAAACAAAGGAAAATATTTGAGAATTGCTCTACTTGAACAATAGTGTGAATGTTGAATTTATTTAGTTTTTCCTCTTGACTTGATTATGGTGTTACTTTTTATAATTGTGTTCAATAGCTAATTGATCCATGAGCTTTTAGATTGCATAATTGACTTCTTTCATAAATTTCTTATTTGCATCACATGCAAGTATATATAAGACATGAGTTGAATTTGCTGGTAGTTGATATGCATGGCATGTATATATGTGTATTTTCTAAAACTGGTGCATGACATAATAGGAAGCAATTTGGCCGAAATAGGAGTTCGATGTAGATGAATCATTTGCGCGATATGAATGCATTAGGTTGCACATGAGGCATGAACATAATATCTGAAATTAAAGTATGGTTGATGTTAAAGCATTTGATTAAAACATGAGTATTCCATAAAGTAAAGTTCTATTATTTTCGTTGATTGATTATAGTTGAAGCTAGTTTATTGGAATCTTATATTCTTATTGTAGTCTATATTTTGGTGCTTGGTGTTGTTTTGGTTTCAGTTGGTCGGATCTGGGGATAACTCGACTGGAACTAAATACCGCACTGAGAGATTTTCAATCTCTCATCTTTCCACTTTGTGGGTTCCAGGTACAAAACACATAAGGAAATACGATTTCGAACTTGAAGACTGTGGGACTTGCAACGAAAAAAAAAGTAAGTTATGTCATTGGTAATGTATATGTATTTATGTGATTTTGTAAAATGATAGAAATAGCCTTGCGATGATGAGTGCGGCGGGTTGTCGGCCCCGTTGTCAGGGTGTGACAAAATTTATAAAAAAGCAGATGATAATTCATTGCAGTTCACCTTAAATAATGGTTGTAATGGAAAACAAATGGAACAGTGAAAAATGATGTTATATATCTGCTATGTGTTATGGCTCTAGCTTACTCGCAATGCATAGAAACAAAGCCCAACATAAACATTCTGCCCTATTGTAGGACAATGTTGTTTCTATAAGTTTTTTATTTTATTACATTTGATCCTTTAACCTTTTGTGTCTATACTTTTGAAAAAGTTTCGGTTTCTATAATTAACAGATCATTCTAACATATAATGATAGCATGTATTTGTGTTCTCTGTATCCAGTCAAATGGTACTATAATAAAGAAGGGGCCATTCCTTGGTGGCGGTAGTATAGGGAAACATATGGATCCGACGGGCATTACTCGCATTATTAAAATTAGTATCTACCATAGTGACAAGATTAATGCTCTTACTGTGTATTTTGAACGTAATGGCACCACGCAATGCACTGGCCTTTGGGGCATAAATCAAGGAATATTGGATGTGGTACGAACATTATTCTTCTTTATTTTAGTAATATATGTCACTTTTTTTATTGTAAATTAAGATCGATGAAGTTAAAATGACTGATGACTTTTAATTCATAATTATATATTCTTAAATTAGTGTCTGGATAAATTATTCTCAAACAAAGAGCTCTTTACATAAAACAAAATTAATAAATTAATTAAAATCTGCGGATTTATTGTTCTCAGCTTTTGTAGTTGTCATCATAAATCAATTAAAACAAAGAGCTCTTTACGACTGAAGCATTTAATATGTTAGGAACTTCACGACTGAATCATTCAATGAAAATAAACATAATAAAATTAAATAATGATGTAAATTTTTGGTTGGAACAATGTCTTGTTGCATATATACAAAAGTACCAATATGAACTTTTTGGTTGTTCCTTGTAAATTTGGTCTCCTAATGCACAATTTAGAAGTTTAATCATTCATATTACCTATTAACAGTAGAAGCAACTAACAAATAATTATGTGCATGCATAAAGTTTTCTCACAAGTTTTATGTTTTTGTAGATAAATCTTAAAACAAACGAGTACATTAAGTCTGTAAAAGGCTACCGGGACTTATCTCATATTTTGAAGTCACTGGTACTGGAAACTAATTTGGGCGTTTATGGACCATACGGTAAGGAAGAAGGGAAACCCTTTGAACACACTTCTTCTCTTTATGGTCAAATTATTGGCTTCTTTGCAAGCGTCGGAATTAATTATGTTCAACGTGTTGGAGTTTATGTTCAGGTATTTACAACTATTATGTTTGTCAAAACTACAATGAAATTTTTTTTTCTAATTATTCTTTGTTGTCCTCCTGCCTTTTCTGTAAATTATATATATGTAGGTTTGGCTTAAATTGTTATTATAACATAATTTTGCATTGCCAAGGTACCAACAAGTAAGTCGGTGCTTTGCGGTGGTAATGGGGGTTCAACAAGAGATATGCACCCAACGTTTGCCGTTTATCACATTGATAAAGTCAGTATTCGCCATGGTGATACTATTGATGCTCTTTCAGTATGTTATAAATTTCAAGATGACACTACTGAAAGCACACCGCTCTGGGGCGGAGAAACAGGAGCACTTACTGAGGTACCAGATTCTTGGGCGATTTTACAATTTTTAGATTTTTTTTCTATTTTTCATTTTAGTTTTGCAGATACATACAAAAGATCAAACGAACTGTTTGTAAAAATTAGAAGCTACCAACAAACAGTTATGTGCATAAGTTTTCTTTATGGTTTTGTAGATCAATCTCGAAGAAGGTGAATACATTAAGTCTGTGAGAGGCTATGTTGGTTACTTCGGTGACTTATTTATTGTGAGGTCACTGCAGCTCATAACCAATTTGAAAAGTTACGGACCATACGGCAAGGAAGAAGGGACTCCTTTCGAACTCTCTGCTTTTGACGGTAAAATCATAGGTTTCCATGGACGCTCTGGGTCGTACCTTGACGCCATTGGAGTTTCTGTCCAGGTACTAGTATTACTTCTCACAAACCATTCCAAAACTTGTTTATTTCTTTATGCAATTGACCTCTTCATTATATTTTAATTGGCTGTACAAACAAATAGCAATTGAGCTTGATTACAGCTATTGATTATTGTGTGAAGGAATTAAACTTGACTCATCAAATTCTGTAGTGGCCAGAAGAGGAAGATTGATGGCACAATTTTGAAGGTCAAATGTGGTACTTCTTGGACAAATAAAATTTGGATTTGAATCTTTAGTCTATTTTAAGATGATGAAAGTTTCAAGTCTATTAGAATTTCGTATAGAAATTTCTGGTTTTTGAGTGAACATGCGTGAGTAATAGTTATCACAAAATGTTGTTTTTCAGTTTTTTTTATATGTATGAATTTCTGTAGTTGGTATTTCATTTTTAAGGCTATAAAACAGTTGCCTTGTAATATTACGTAAAAGGGTGTTAGGAGAATAGTAAGAAATTAAATTTAATAATGTATTAAAAAAATTAAAATGTCGAATTCATTTTATACCAAATCAAGCAGTCAGAAAAAAAAAATGAATGCATTAAAATAACTTATGAATCTTCATTTTTTTCATAGCTGTTGACTTCGTACTAATTGAATTCAAAATTTTCAAAATTTTATATGTACACGCATCACTCGCGAAGTATATCAGTTTCTTGAATTTATGACTTAAAGCTAATCCAATAGATTTTGGAGTTAAGCTAACCAAATCTTTTTTATGTGCCTACCACACGCTAGCCTCACTCATATTTGTATATATGGATGAAAATATGAAACGATTTGTTATTCTGTATAGTTGGCAGCCCGGAGATGAAAATGCTCAAGCAAACTTTAGCATCCTCTCTAACTCATGCATGTACTGCCGTCAGAATAAAAGTATTTTAAATTTAAAAAATTTAAATTCAGGCTTAGTTACGTATAAGATAAGTTTGTCAAAATAAAATTTCTAAAACATATACTTTCAGGACTTAGAATTCCGAAACAGAATTAAAGTATATGGATCAACAAAGATACCTGAAGCTTTAGGTATTACTAAATAAACGGGTATGTGTGACCTGTACAACCCTTTTTGGCTAAAATGTCTGCCAACTCGTTGTGGCATCGACTGACATGTTTACAAAGGAAATCAGGGTTCTCTCTTATCACCTTCCAGCAGAAAAAAACCTCCACCGTAGCCCAAATGGGCTAGGGATTTTGATGCTTTATTAAAAGGCCCAATATGCGCACAAGGTTGATAGTAACTGTACATTTTGAGTTTATCTAAATAACTAGGCTTACTATGCAATAAAAAAAAATACACATCAGCTATATTACACGGAAGTTATCATGCTATGCGGAAAAAAATATATTTTTTTATTATGGTTCGGGGGCTCAAACATTATTGTTAATTATAAGCAAATGGGAAGGACAGGAATAAAATGACAGAACTTCAAGATTTCCCTCTTTCTTTTTCTTTTTAGCAAATTCTGTTTTAGATATTAATTATATATAGAGAATTTTTGTTGCGTGTCAATTAACATTATTGTATTTCTTTATTTGACAGGGAAAAATAAAGATGCTAGTTAAAGTGTGGACAATGCATGTTGGGAAAGTATAATAATCCATGCAAGACAAGAACAATTCCGACTTTGCCTAGACAAAACTTTCCTAAACATTGTTACATTCATAGTGTCGTAACTTATCTTAATAAATCAGCAAATTTTATGAGCATTAAAACCATCTTAAACCAAAGCATCGTTTTTCCATTAATTGATCACCTTTGGGCAACAAATTAATTTCTCATGATACTTTGGCCCAACAATAAAATATTGATAACTTAATAACATGTCGAACAACCACAACAAGAATAAGTGACTTTTTGTGAGGGTAAAAAGTGACTTTTCGCGACGGAGTACTGTCATAACTGTGCTTTTTCTATTCGCGACGGTACTTTTCGCGACGGAGAACCATCATAAATGCGCTTTTTCCCTCGCGATAAGTGCCTACTTTGTTGTTGACATGCCTTCCTTTGGGCCGACGATGTTGACACATGTAAACACATAATAGTCATCACTATATTTTATTATCACTCAATTCTAGCACACATTAATTGATCTGTACTAGAAATTATATGTTCTCCATTTTAAAAATTTAAATAATTGATCTGAACAACTCAATTATGAGGGCCAAGAGAAAATATACGTGGATTAGTTAATGTGACTTGGATTTTTTTTTTTTCAAAATCCAAAAAACTATAAAAAAATATTATAAGAAGTCAAATTTACATTATTAACATTCTTTTTACTATTTTTGTTTGGAAACTGGATGGAAGAAAATCCATCAATTTCAGAAACTGAACTATTGGACAACCAAGAGTTTCTCCCTATAGAAAATTGTCAAAAATAAAAAAATAAAAAATTTAATTTTCTACAAATTGTTGATATATAAATATGAAGATGAGGCTATATATGGTGCTACGCACAACACACATTGATCCGTACTATGAATTCATATCTCCATTTTAAAGTTCAAACAATTGATCCGAACTGCTTAACATGATCTCTACAAAAATGAGGAGGGTTCAAATGTCTTAATTTTTTGTGCATCCATAATGCCTGCACTTTTGAATATTTTAATAAAAAAATAAAAAAATATATATCAAACGAAACTATTTTTTGTGATATATATTATTTTCTCTACATGCACATAAAAAATTATCACTTTTCGATTTTGGTTTATATATGAATTAATAAATTTAAAAATCAACATCCAAAATTTATCCACAACATTGTATTTTTGCAAGCTCTTGATACTAATCAAACTAAAATTGAAAATTCATGATATTTTACGAGTGCATTCAGAAAATAATATATATCATATCTAAAGTTTTATTTTGACATTTAAGTTTTAAATTAAGTTATTATAGTTCTAAAAATGGAGGCTTGATGGAGGCACACAAAACATGAAGACATTTGAACCCTCCTTATATGAGAATATACTTGAAAACCGAATTTTACATTTTTTATTTTCTTACTATTTTTTAAATAAGAAGAAAATATCTTTATTTAAATATCATGAGGCATTTTGTTTATGAATCCGATCATCTATTTCAAATAGGATACTACGATTAAAATAGATAGTCCTTTATCTTTCCATCCTACTTTATCTTTTGGAAAATTAAGTAGGAAATTCCAATATAAATGACCCTCCTTTATCTTTCCATCCTACTTTATCTTTTGGAAATTGAAAATTCATGATATTTTACGAGTGCATTCTGAAAATAATATATATCATATCTAAAAGTATTATTTTGACATTTAAGTTTTAAATTAAATTATTATAGTTCTAAAAATGGAGGCTTGATGGAGGCACACAAAACATGAAGACATTTGAACCCTCCTTATATGAGAATATACTTGAAAACCGAATTTTACATTTTTTTTATTTTCTTACTATTTTTGCTACACAACCCGCTTGACAAGGAATAGTTACAGCAAACCCATTGCTAGTTTGCTCCTCTTGTCTCTTCACAGAGTGAATTGTGAACCTGCACTTCTAGTTATCGTTCTCTTGAAACTTAGATCTGATATCTTTCCATTACAAATTTTTCATACTTGTATTCTCCTGTTTGATACCCGAGTAGCATGGATCCTGTGTCAATAACCTTAACGGCAGTCGGCTGGCTGATGAGTTCTCTGGTTGAGAAGGCTGTAACTGCATTGTTGGAAGCATGGGCAAAGCACACCGGCCTTGGAAACGATTTCAAAACCCTCAAGAACCAGCTGCAGGAGCTTAGAAGCGCCCGCGGCCTTCCTACCGACAATAGTTCACTGAAGGATCGATTTGGTTCTGGACCTTCAGCAATTCAGAAGACAGGTACCTGACAAAAGTTATTGTTCTTTCATATTTACACAATCATAATTCGTACGTGTATATTGAAATGAAATATAAAAAATTAAACCAAAATCTAGCTAAATTATGTCAACCAATTGATGATATATTGATTCCCACTTGTGCTTGTGCACATTGAATATCACGCAAGATGTTATTTTGACTTTTTATGATTTGTAAAGTCCCCATGTCAAAAATCCACAATTAACAATCAATAATTACTAACTTATTAAACAAAAAAAATTAGACAAATCAACTATGGATTCATAAAACATCAAGTACCATGAAAGAGAGGAAAGCCAAATAATGCACCCCGTAAACAAAGAAGCTCTCTGTTTTTCCCACTGTTTCTCTCTCTACAATTATCTCCCTTTCATGTAGATCGAAAATTTTGCTGAAATTTTTATGAATATCCAAACAAAATATTAAATTTCAAAATCTACACCTTGTTCGAAGATATTTCGAAAATACCCAAACCGCAGATTTATTTCTTAGTTTTAGGCCGAATTACCGCAGATTTATTTCTCGGTTTTGGAATTCCAAAACCACAAAAAAATTTGCGGTTTTGGTTTTTGAATTCCAAACCGCAAAAAAAATTTGCGGTTTTGGTTTGGAAAAAAAATTTGCGGTTTTGGTTTTTGAATATATTTTTTTCTGACAAATGAATTAAATTTAATTTCGTTTTGGTTCTGATGCTCTGACAAAAGTATGATTAAATAACTTAAATTTTTTGTTTTTTTTTTCATAAATAGAAGGATTATAATATTTTATGTATTTACCTAGAAGTGATTTTTGAACCAGAATCAATGACTCAGATTCAAAACATTGTTATTTTTTTCCAATAACACACAAAGAAATATTTTAATTTTTCTTACAACCGCAAAAAATCCGGCCTGAAAAATGTTAATCTGAGTTATTTGTCGCAGTCTTTCTAATAAATCAAATTATATAGTATTACATCTATTTTCAAAGAAATATATAAAATATTTTTAATATTTTGAATACAAAAAATAAATAAATTATAAACATTTCTGTTTAATTAAAAAAACTTAGAACTGGGATTAATTCTCCGGTTCTTAGAACCGATAATTTAATCTCCGGTTTCGGACTGTCTAGAACCGCAAAAATTTTTTTGCGAAAAGTTTGTATGAAACTGGGAATTTAATCTCCGGTTTGGACATATTTCGAAATTTCTATACATGAGGTGTAGATTTTGAAATTTAATATTTTTTTTTGGATATTAATAAAAATTTCGGAAAATTTTGCCAATAGTAATAAAATGATACAAACAAGAGAATATCTAGCAGGAACTAATAACACTTAGGCTGATCGAGTGCGGCTGCAACCCAAACAATATTTAATTATTCCTTAAATACCCAGCATCTCTCTTTGATCTAAAATAAACAAAATTTCCACCGTTCCTAAAAGAAAAATGGAGATGGAAGAGAAAGCTCTGGTTTGTGATAATCCTCTGTTTAGAAAGTTGGAGAAGAAATGATGTGCTGTCCATTTATTGCAGAAATGGACGTCACCATTACATCCTTAACATGTCTTATTATCCCAGAAGTTATGCTAGATGACCATTTCTTTATTTTACAGTCAGAGATTACGATTCAATTAAAATTTATTTCTGTAATTGGTACAATTTTTCTAACAGGTAACCAGGAGAAAGTAAACTGCAGCAATAAATTAATCATCAGTTGCATCCTCTTCTTCTGGCTTTCGGCTCGCAAGCCGTTCCATCCTTTCAACTTTGAAAGGGATGTCTTGTTGCTCTGCACAAGATGTGCAAGGTTGTGAAAACAGAATTGATCTGTCCCAAAGGATGAAAGATTTAGCCGAGCAGTTGCAGAAATCCAAGGAGGAAGTACGCAAGGCTGTGAAAACAGAAGCACTAGTTAAAACTGTCCGGAATACGGAAAAAAGTCAAAGTGAAGCAACAAACATACCGCAAACGACAGCATTTCCTTAAAATGTCATTTTAGTTGATACAAAAAATTTAATAACACTCAAATCTAATAATAAAATAAGATCATAATAATCATTATTTTTTTTAAATGGTACTTTAAATGGCTTATTTATTTATTTTACCAAGCCGTATTCATAACTTTTTAATTGAATTATAGTATTATGACACAATTAAGCACCACATCAATATAATCTAACCTAGATAATATATTCCTTTTTCCATCTAAGTAATAAGAAAATATATAACTATGAAAAAGTATTTTCTATATTATTATGCTGAAAATTGGAGGAGCCTTTAGTCAACATGTTGATGGAACCAAATTATTGGTTTGGTAATTACCGAGGACAGGCTAATAGAACCGAATGGTTTGGTCTTATTGATTTCTGCAAGTATCACACCAACAATCACAAAATGTGAAAATTCAATAAGATTGAACAATTGTTTCGATTCCATTAGTCTATCTTTAGTGGGAGAAGAGAGAAAATGAGAGGAGAGGAGAGGAGAGGAGATGTAATTTATCATGTCATTACTCTATCTTACTATGCTAATTTCACTATTTATACAAACATGTCCAACCACCATGCTCTATTGCTCTGCGCTCTGTTTTCACCATGTGACTTTGCACCTCAAAAGCCTGCTGCTCTACTTCTTTACCTGTTCTAAATTCTGAATTTTTGATTGGATGAAAGACAATACCTCTGACATTTTTTTTTTTTTTTTACTTTTTATGATTATTATATTTGATCTATCTACGATATTGAGTTAAGCATGGGAAGAGTATCAATGTATGTAAAAATATATTAACATTGTATCTAAAATAAGTACTTTTTTATGTTTAGAAATTTTAAATTCTAATTATCAAAATAAGATGATTTTTTTTATCTCATAGATAAAACCGAACTAATGACCCGATCACATCAGAATATTTCTTGAAATAGAATCATTGATTCATTTCTAAGAAAAACTGTGAAAACCATGCACTCTCTCTTCCTCTCCTCTCCTCTCATTTTCTCTCCTCTAATTGAAGAATAAAACAAAAATGTATAAAAGTAATGAAAGGATAAATAAAGGTTGAGCTGGATAGCTCCCTTGTTTATTCCTACTAAATGAGGTCTATATTGCACAATTGAAGGATATTTAGCTTCCTTGTATGAAACATTACCAATGTGTACTAGATTACACACTATGAGGAAGTTGAATTAATCATTGTGCAAATAGTGAGAGAAAGAGGGTCTAAGGTGTAAATAGACAACAATCAAATATTGTTCTATGTCATTTACACCTTTCATCCAATGAAATCTCAATGATACACCTCTCAAATGATACAAAAAGCTTTCAAAACATGATTTTGACAAAAGTAAGGACCTTTCCGCATAAAACCAGGTTCTTGACAGATTTCTAATGTTTTAAGTTGAAACAATGATTTTTGGAGTGATTCTTGGAGTTTCCTTTTAATTGTTGGTACCAAAGAAATAGCAAAAAGCTATGAAAATTGTCTACCAAATGCTCCAAATGCTCCCAGGAACAAGAACTCAGCAATAAGGCATGAGTTGTGTACCATTGGTACATGAATGGTACCCCAAAATGATAAAAAATGACCCCACTGGTAAACAGAACATTCTGGACTGACACAGGGACCAAATTGAAAAATGAACTTCACCATCATGTAGAGGACTTCAAAACACACAAAATTGACTCAAATTTCATATTTTTATGATTTTATTTCGATTTTCACAGTTTTTCTTAGAAACAAATCAATGATTCTATTTCAAGAAATATTCTCATGTGATCCGATCATTAGTTCGGTTTATCTATGAGATAAAAAAAAATTATCTTGTTTTTGATAATTAAAATTTAAAATTTTTAAAGATAGAAACTTACATATTTTAGATACATTGTTAGTATATTTTTACATACATTGATACTAATCCCATTCTTAACTCAATATAGACCAAAAATAATAATCATAAAAATAATGTGAGAGGTATTTTTTTCATCCAATCACAAATTCAGAATTTAGAACAGGTAAAGAAGTAGAGCAGCAGGCTTTTGAGGTGCAAAGTCACATGGTGAAAACAGAGCGCAGAGCAATAGAGCATGGTGGTTGGACATGTTTGTATAAATAGTAAAATTAGAACAGTAAGATAGAAAAATGACATGATAAATTACATCATTTCTTTATACATGTTTGTAGATTATAGATAAACATTTATTTTTTAATATATTACTTTTTTATACAAATTAATTTACTCTATACTTAAATTGTCAAACAAGATATAAAATATAAAAAGTAAGATGGAGTAAAACATTTATCCTTTTTGTTTTCTTAAGTTTAAATTTAAGTAGCAATCAAACATGATTTTAGACTACTCTCTAGGATCGATTATGGATCCTCCGAGTGAACTCAAATTTTGAGTTTAGATCCGGAATGTCTAATCAGAATCTTAGTTAATTTGGTTCAAGATGTAATACATGGGTTCCTTTACTTAATATTCATCCTAAAAAATGATCGAACGGTTTAAATCTAAACTCAAAATTTGTGGTCGGAAGATACCCTTGTTTCCTGAAACGAGAAATTTAATTTGAGATCTCATATAAAGTTTGCAGACTACAAAAAAATTAGTTACGACTTCATATTATTAATATCGGAGGCAAACAAATTCATCACAAAGAAGATCAATATTTAATTATTACAAAAAATTGATACCATTAATTTATTATAACTATATGTTAATTAAATGAAAAAACTGAGTTGCAACTATATCCAATTAAATGATGATGAGTACATATGCACAACTAGACCAAATATAAAAGTTCATGACAACAAAATAATTTTACCAGTGTAAACAACAAAGTTATCAAAAGAAGTTATGGTCGGTAACAAATATTTGATCCTCACAATTTATTGTCACAGTATATTATTTTTGTGATAATAAATTTAGTTGTCATTATTGATTATATATGCTGCAAAATAATAACAATCACAATAAGTTTTCACAATATATAGTTGTCCTTGTCCTCTCTAATTTTGCTAATTTAATTCGTTCTCAACTTATTTTCTTTGTCATAACGACTCATTTTGTCTTAAAAATTGAATGAGAATAAAGATTGAATGAGAATAAATAATTAGTGTGTCTTATTTAATTTGATTTTCTTCAAAATCTAAATTATTACAACACATCTTGTCTTAAAGATTTAATAAGATTAAAAAATAAATATTGAGTTCAATAATAATCATAACATAATACCATACCTACGTATGTGTATATATAGCACGTCAAAAAAAAAAAAATGTATTCACAATTATTTTATTGTGCAAATAGCACAATTTGTGTATGCCATATCACGTTTTTTATTTCTTTTTTTTTCATTTCATAAATTTATGCTTACCGATTTTCGCGTATAACATATATATTCTAACTTCTCTTAATTTCTTCATTGTGGCAATCATTTTTATCCTCCAAATATTTAACTTTGCCAAAAGCATTTTTATATTATGACCATAAACTGGTAAACGTCAAATAATGAGAGATTCTTTACTCAAAATAGGTGCTCTCCATTTTGTAAACTTGGATCTTGAACAGGAAACAACCAATTTGGCAATTTGCATTTACTTTTTTTTCAAAACAAAAGGAGATTCAAAATTATATTAAATTGAGTCAAAGATGCACCTAAAAGGCAAACTTCATGTGACCAATAGATCTACATTTTGTATTTAAGTGAAAGAGTTGTTCATTTTTTAGAGTAAAATATTAATAAAATAGCTAGCTAACGAACTATATATATGCACAAGATAATTAAGGTGATTGGTTGGTGACTGAATGAAAAAATGTCTGTTAGCCAAATTATGAAATGTGGGAAATTTTGGTAATCTCCAAAAAAAATTGTCAGAAAATTCATAGCAATTTCAGAAATCTAAACAAAAAAAATTAAATGCACGACCAAACGAACCAAGTATAACTGTATAAGGCAATCAGTTTCACCATAAAAAGACAATTATCAGCACGTTTTAATAATCTTTATCTTTACTCTTTATCGTTAGACAACCAATTAAACTTTAATTTGCATCATAATCTTTATCTTTACTCCTTAAGTCCTTATAAAACCACGTTGAAATTTTGAGGACCGAAGAGCTTATCTGTTAAGAGAAGATCTCAGTCTTTCATTTAATCAATCTCAGCAATTGATCACTATTTGATTTTATACAATTTTTGTACGTAGTCTTCTGTGTAGAAACATAAAATTAATTAAAAACCTATCCATTTCAATTGAAAGCATAGTCTCACCTATTTATTGATAGTCGGCCACATTTTTTTCTTTTCTTTTTCTCTTTTCCTGTTCGTTCCCACTATTTACTGGTAAGAGGTACCACCTGTACAAGAAATGAGTTTATTAATTTACTGTTTTGTATAGGTGGTACCTCTTACCAGTAAATAGTGGAAATAGAGATGCAACTGGACCTATCCATTTCATAAAGGATGAAAAGATGCCTATATCTGTTGGGTACTGCAATTGTTTTAGATCATTGTCTTCCTATAAACTGTCATAGATTTCCTTTCTTTACTTGTAAGGTCAAGATCGAAAATCCATTTATGTTTTCTTATGTGTATAAAAAATGATGGATAGGTCATAGTTGCATATATATTTGTATTCACTTATTAGTCTGTTTTCTTTGGTCCTGGAGCGAATATATATTATAAACTGACAATAAAGTGTCACACCAGCAAATTTGTAAAAGATCCACAAAAATTGACCGAATAATACAAGTCTATATATTCTCATTAATTCTTATCTCAAAATTTATCATTGAAATATCAACTTCGGATGGTCACAGAAGTTCGAAATGACAATAAACTCATATTTTTTTTGTAAGTTATACGTCCTAGTTGTATTCTGCACACTTATTCTGCATACAAGTTTTTTTATGTTTAGATACGAGTGTTTATATTTATCAAGCAAAGTGTTCAATATTTTTCTTTTTCAGCATAATTTGATGTCAGATATAAAGTTCAATACTGAAAAATAATTAAAACAACTTTCATGAGTGTTTATTCATAGTTACATGTGGTGTAAACAATTTTATCACCAGTTTACATGTTGAAGAAAAATTCAAAAAATGCGGATAATAAATAAATTAATCAAAATAAATCAAATTGAAATGTGTTGTCTGGATCTGACCGTGATGTCACTGTCTTTAAGCGTACTTCATTTCAATTGTCATGGAATCGATCGCCTCCAAGATAAAGGGTTGTCGCTCCATTTTTTTCTCTATTTTAAGTATGATGCTTTTTTATTTTGATATTATCTCTACCAGTTATGCAATTGATAATTTCAAATATAAATTTACTGATTTTGAAAGGGTAAATGCACCAGTATATATTGATCCTTTTGTAGGCCTTTCTTAATTTCCTTCTTTTCTATATAACTATATTATTTTCTTTATGAGGTGAGCATTAAAATTTGGTTGGGAACTTCATTCCACTAAAAAATAAGGGTGTGTTCGTTTGTCATGGAATTGTGCGGGATGAGATTTGACGGGTTCGGGAACCTATTTTTTTATTTGCGGGAACCCATACTCATAAGTATGCACAGGAATAATTATGGAAATGTACTGAATGAGTATTTGGTTGTACCATAGAGATAGTTGTGGAAAGTCCTATTTTCTTTCTAAAATTGATGATATCAATAAAATAATTACTAATTAAATGAAACAAAACAATAACCTAACAATACTTGAACATAAGCTTGTTATCCAATCACAAAAAACATTATTTAAAATTAATTAACAAATTGATCATTGTGGTGATTAATACAAGATTTCCATTTTGCTTAATTTTTTAAAATTATACAATTATCTTTATTATTAAAATTATAATAATGAAATTAAATAAAATTGATTAAATAATAATATTAAATAGATGACACATTTCTTATAAAAATTATTACTAAAATGGGTACAAATAAAATAAGAAAACATTTATAAATAAAAAAATAAGAAAATAACAATTAATTAAAATAAAATCGATTCAACAATAACATACATACATTACTTATTAATTATTATTTTATAAAATATAAATATTTTTATAATTTAATAAGAAGTATTTATTGAAATGGGATAAATAAAATAAGAAATATTTATAAACAAAGAAAAACAATTAAGTAAACATAAACATTTATAAAAATTTATAAAAAATAAATAAATTTTTATAAACATTTATAAACAAAATGTTTAAAATGTGTTGTAAAAAAAATGAGCTATGTTTCCAACAAACTCCAAAGAAATCTTTTAAAACAATTGTATTACTAATTATCTCTCTCATCACATATTGGATAGGTAATGTCAAGAGACAGGCCAGGGATCTTGTTGCTGTTTGGATGCCAGATGATCCAAATACTATCCCCCTCCAGGTGTGGGATTCCAGTGAAGAAGACTTACAGAAGGCCTTGACTAATCTTCCCCAAATGTTCTAATATGTTATGTTATTACTAGTAATTTGTAGTCTGATATATGCTTGTTTTGATGCCAAACTTTAACTCTAGTAGCTTTATATTTGCATTAGTGTTTTGCTGATAAGACAGTGGTAGTTTGTTTTACTTTGGTAATGTTCTGTTTGTAACTCCCAAGTTTCAAATTACACTAATTTGAAGTTGTAGTAATAAACAATTTTCTCTCAAGAAAAGTTTAATGATCTATTCTTGGCGAATAGCCCTTTTGGGTCATGTGTTATTCAGTCTGTACCTTTACGATATAAATTGCTTTTTCTTTTTCTTTTTCTTTTTCTTTATCAAACATTTTGCAGAGAAAAGTAATATTCCTAGGGGTGCATGACCCCTGATTTATTCCCACTTCTGATAATCCCAACAAGCAACCTAAGCCAAACACTCATCATCTTGGTATCTTTCTGAGGTTAATATTGAACTTGGCTTCATCACTCATGAGCCAAGCCTGGAAGAAAAGAACCTGTGCTCTTTAGGTACAAATATCTGTCATCCCAGTATGATCGCATCAATCAAAGAACAAAAAAAAGCAAATAAGCCTATCTCTTTATTCCTCTTTCAAAGGTACACCAACTACAGTGCCCCGGGGCCAGTACGCTACCTTAATCTTTACCTCTTTAACCATCAATCAAAGAAAAAAAAAAGAACAAGCAAAGAAAGATGCCTATATATGCCTGAGATGGTTATATATACCTCTTTAACCATCTCAGGCAGTACGCTAGCTTATTCTTTCTCTCTTTCTTTTGGCCTAATTTAAT
This sequence comes from Carex littledalei, assembly GCA_011114355.1. NCBI lineage: Eukaryota > Viridiplantae > Streptophyta > Magnoliopsida > Poales > Cyperaceae > Carex > Carex littledalei. Next base: position 17,463,678 of record CM022079.1, read on the forward strand.
CCAAGTTCTCCATATATAACCATCTCAGGCAGCTCTACTAATTATCCGCAAGCACAAAGCTAATTCACTCATTCACTTTCAACCCCCCCCCAACCCCCCCCCCCCCCCCCCATAAAAAAAAAAAGGAGAGAGACACTCCCCACAATCACAAATACATGGCAGAGGCAGCTGTGGGCTATGTGTTGGGCAAGCTTGCTGATGCCTTGCAGAAAAAAGCAAATGAATTGTACGCTGTGAGTGGCCAGATCAAGCGGATGCAGAAGGAGCTTCGCTTGATCCAAGCTTTGCTAAGAGATGCCGATTCCAAGTGTAACCAAAATCAATTGGTAAAAGAGTGGGTTAACCAGATCAGAGATATGGCCCACAAAATAGAAGATGTGATTGATACCTTCCTCGTTGAGATTGAAGAATACCATCCAAAAAGTCCTCCCTGGTACCGTAACATTTGTATGTGGTTAAAAAAAAACTACAAAATTTTCAAGCTGAAGCTGAAGCTGAGTGGTGAGCTCGAAGAAATCACTCAGGAACTCAAAATGATTTACCAGCGTCGAACCGACTTTGGAATTACTGATGTTGGTGCTGCTAGTGAAGAAAATGCTCTGGTACCTTTTAGGCCGACAAATCCTTCTCATGTGGTTGATTCAGAAGTTGTTGGCCTTGAGGATGACAAGCGCAACATTATCAAACTGCTCCTTGATAGAAGCATTTCAAGGCGAATGGTGCTCTCGATTGTGGGTCCTGGAGGCCTCGGGAAGACCACCTTGGCCCAAAAAGTTTACAAAAGGTGCATGTTCTCTCTTCTAAAATCATGTTTATGTATAAAAAGCGAAATATTTTTTGTGGAAAATGGCTAAATCCGATCTAACTAGTTGTTTAAGAAGTCAACTGTCCAGATTTAATCCTTTGTTTAGATTTTTTTTTTTTTTTCCTTTTCACAAGAAGTGATGAAATACTTCAATTCTTTGATCTGGTCAGGTAAGGAATGGGGAAATTTTTTCATGAATTCTCCATTTCTATTAGCAATCAATTACCTTGCATGTAATTGTAATATCCAGAGCAACCTGCCACTTTTTTTGTTTTTTAATGGTGACCAAAATCCGGAAGATTTGCATGTAATTGTAATACCTAGAGCAACCAGCCACTTTTTTTTTTTTAATCGAGAAAATTAAGTTCTGAAAATTTGCAAATTCACTGAAATTAATGTCATCCAATATATGATTCGCCAAATGTTCTTAAAAATTTATACACAAAGACGTGGTTCATATAAATTTGTTACAAATGTGGTCCAAATCATCTTTACCATACAAATAATCAATCATGTAATCATGGAAAAGATCTCCAATAAAATTTTCTCTTTGTGCTGCTTTTTTTTTTCTTTTCTTGATGTAACACATTCATTTTTGTAAACACAGTGCGGAATTGGAAGGGCGATTTGATTGTCGCACATGGATCTCCGTTTCTCAAAAGTTCAATACAAATGATATCTTCAGAAAAATTCTTTACTCAATCGAACCCACAATGAAAAATCAAAATCCACCCATAACTGATGAGGATTTACTGGCGGAGCTTCAGAAATCCTTTAGCTGCAAGAGGTACTTAATTATCCTTGATGATGTGTGGAGGGATCATGATTGGGAGCAATTGCAAATAGCATTACCCGATCCGAAAAATGCCAGCCGCGTGATAATTACTAGTAGATCACTTGATGTTGCTCACGCAGCAGATTGCAATACAAACCCGTATAAACTCCGTTACCTAAATGATGATGAGGGTATAGCTCTCCTCTTCAGAAAGGCATTCCAACAACATATACAACCTGAGAATTACCCTCCAGATCTCTTGGAAGTTGCCAAAAGATTAACAAAGAAATGTGGTGGGCTACCCTTGGCATTAGTTGTGCTAGGCGGTATCCTGTCAAGGACAGAGCGCAACTACACTGCCTGGAGTAGAAAAGAGGAGACCATGGATTGGCACGACGAAGATGGGAAGAAGTGCTCGAACGTCCTAGCCATGAGTTATCAACACTTGCCTTACAAACTCAAACCATGTTTTCTTTATTTCGCTTCATTTCCAGAAGATTATCAGATTTCGGGAGAGCAAGTTACAAGAATGTGGATGGCTGAAGGATTCGTACCAAAAGATGGACCTGGAACAATAGAGGACAGAGCTGAGAAATGCCTTGAAGAGCTCGTGCAAAGGTACATCCCTTTTTCAGTTCTATATTTTAAGGTACGTATCACGTATAAAAGAAGTCATGTTGTGTTTTTGGCATAGAAGGGAACAGAAAATCAGATGTACCGGTCCAATTTCTGGCCGAGTTACGCACTAGATGATTTTTTCGTCTAATTTCGGCCGAAACGATCCACTTCCAGTCAAATTTCGACTGAAACGGCTTTTTTCGGCATGCTTCGGTACACCAAACCAAACGACTTGAGCAATACCACCACAATAACTCACATTTTGTTGTTAGATTCGAATAGCTATTATATTTAAGTTATTAGTTACTGTACCAAAGGGTTACGACTTTAATGGATACAGCTGGTCTAATGATTTTTTTTTTTTATTATAGTGGAGTACTCCACCGATTTCATAAATCGAAATCATACATTGTTAGACAAGTACTGGTACCAGTGGTACCAGTCCTGACTTATAACAACCAACTACATAAATGTGTACGTAAACTAACCCTATAACAAAACAATGCATATATCCAAAAACCAATAGACAAAAACAACATCCAACCCATATCAAGAAACTGCATCTATATTAAATGTAAGCTTGTTGTAAATTGAGTGCTGGCACGAACTGTTCTGCTTCTGGGACGTTTTTGTTCTGCTTTATTTTTAGTATAGTATTAGTATTATGTTAAGAAATTTGTTGTTTATTTATTGCCTTATGTAAAGGTGTGGAAAATAAGAAACCACATCTAATTTTATTTCTTGTTGTTTTAGGAGAATTTACTTTCTATAGTTGGATGTACTCAATAATAAAAGGAATGAGAAAATACAGAAAAGGTGCGGCTCTTTTGCACCACAAAACTCTTCTTCTCTATTTCTCTAAACACATAATTATCTCTGAAATCCAACATTTGGTATCAGAGCAAAACCATGGGCGATGATGATCCAAAGGCGGCAGCAGCAGCAGCGGCTGCAACGGCTGCAGCAAGTAATGGATCAAGGATAGTAGTCAAGGGAGGAGGAGTCCCAGTTCAATACCCAATGTTAAACGACACGAACTATGGTTTGTGGGCAGTGAAGATGAAAATTTTGCTGCGTGCATTGGGAGTATGGGATGCAGTGGAGTGCGAAGGTGAAGTCGACAAGGAGAAAGATCAAGGTGCCATCGCGGCAATATCTCAAGCAATTCCTGATGCGACGATCATGGCGATTGCAGAGAAAGAAACAGCTAGAGAAGTCTGGCAGGTAATCAAGCAGATGACAGTTGGAGAGGACCGTGTCAGAAAGGCAAGGGCACAGGTAGTAAAGAGACAATTTGATCGATTGGTGATGTCTGATTCATCAAGTTTGGTTGAATTCTCACAACTGTTAGTAAGCTTGGTTGGTGAATTGCGCTCTTTAGGAGTGGATTTGAAGGAGAGTAGCGTAGTTGAAAAACTTTTTAGTGCTGTACCAGATAGGTTTCTGCCTATTATTAGCACTATTGAACAGTGGGGTGACTTGGCTACCATGACAGTGGCTGAAGCAATTGGTAGATTGAGAGTTTTTGAAGAAGGTTTGAAGGGTCGAAAGCAGCACAGAGAGGCAGAAGAAGAGGAGAAGTTGCTTCTTACTCGTGCACAGTGGGAGGCCCTGAACTTGAAGGAGAAGACAGGAGGAGAAAACTCTGAAGGTCAAGGTGGCAGTCAAGAAAGAAAGCATAAAAGGAGGTTTGATAAATCTAAAATAAAATGTTTCAATTGTGGCATTTATGGGCATTTTGCATCTGAGTGTCGAAAACCAAAGAAGGAAAGGGCATTTATGGCAGAAAAGGAAGATAATGAAGAACCAGTGCTACTAATGCATGAAGTGGTTACTGGCACAAAAGGAAAAGGTGCTGAGATTGATGTTGCAGAAGTGAATCTGGGTGAAGATGTGAGTCAGAAGAAGCATACTTGGTATTTAGATTCTGGAGCATGCAATCATATGACAGGAAATCTTGCTTGGTTCTCAGATCTAGATTCAAGTACATGTGGTGCAGTGAAGTTAGGGGATGGACATTTGGTACACATTGGAGGAAAGGGGACAGTGTTGATTAAAGGAAGAAGTGGTGAACATAAGGCACTAACTGATGTGTATTACATTCCCAAATTGTCAAACAACATCATTAGCCTTGGCCAATTAGAAGAGAAAGGGTGTAAGGTTGAGATGTGGTTAGGTGAACTCACTGTTTTTGATACAGATGGAAAGTTGTTAATAAAGGTGAGAAGAACTGAAAATCGGTTGTATGTGCTAAAGTTGGAGATTGCTCAACCTGTTTGTATGTCAGCAAGTACTAATTCCAAGGCATGGAGATGGCATGCTCGATTTGGGCATTTGAACTTTCAAGCTTTAAGAAGGATGAGACAGGAGGGATTAGTGGACGGGCTACCTTACATTGACCATGTAGAGCAGGTCTGTGATGGTTGTCTAGTTGGCAAACAAAGAAGGGCATCATTTCCACACAAAGCGCAGTTTAGAGCAAGTGAAACTCTGGAACTGGTGCATGGTGACCTCTGTGGACCAATACAGCCTCCAACACCTGCAGGCAATAGGTACTTCTTGCTCTTAGTTGATGATTTCAGCAGATTCATGTGGATAGCTTTACTGTCTAGCAAAGAAAAGGCATTCACAGCTTTTAAGGCAATAAAGGTGATAGCTGAAGTTGAACAATGTAAGAAACTGAAGGTTTTGAGAACTGATAGAGGTGGAGAGTTCAAATCAGTTGAGTTTGAAGATTTTTGTACAGAAAATGGCATTAAAAGACACATGACTGCTCCCTATTCTCCTCAGCAAAATGGAGTAGTAGAGAGGAGGAATCAAACCGTTATGGGTATGGCAAGGAGCATGATGAAAGCCATGAAGGTGCCAGCTCAATTTTGGGGTGAAGCTGTGACCACTGCAGTATACATTTTGAATAGAGCCTCAACCAAAAGTGTTGTAGGGATGACTCCCTATGAAGCATGGTACAAGCACAAACCATCAGTGCATCATTTGCGCACTTTTGGTTGTCTTGTTCATGTCAAGATGACAGGAGGCCATGTGAGGAAGTTGGATGACAGAAGCATAGAGATGGTGTTCTTTGGGTATGAGAAGGGTTCCAAAGCTTATAGAGCATACAATCCTGTTACTAGGAAGGTGGTGGTAACAAGAGATGCTGTTTTCGAGGAAGACAAACCTGGTCCTTGGCCTTTGAACAATGAACAGGTGAACAAGGCTGATGAGACAAGTCAGGTAGTACCATTTCAATTGCAAGGTGAGAGGGTCATAGCCAGTGGAAATAGTGATGGAGATTCTGGAGGTGGTATGCAGTTCAACAATGACCATGAGGGTGATGAAAATGGAAGTTCAGAAGAGAACAGGAGTCCCCATCAGACTCCTGTCAGATTGCGCAGTATAGCTGAGATTTATGAGGAGACTGAGCCTGTTAGTTATTTGGGTGTATGTTTGATGGGAGTGGAGGAGCCAGCAAATTTTGATGAAGCCAACAAGGAAGAGAGATGGAGACATGCTATGAAAGAGGAGATTGATTCAATTAACTCCAATCACACATGGAGTCTTGTGGAGCCAGTGAAGGGCAAAAGGGTCATTGGGCTAAAATGGGTTTATAAGCTTAAGAAGAATTCAGAAGGCAAGATTGTGAAACACAAAGCACGTTTGGTTGCAAAGGGATATGTGCAGCAGCAAGGCATTGATTTTGAAGAAGTCTTTGCACCAGTAGCAAGAATTGAAACTATAAGGTTGATTATTGCTTTAGCTGTGCAGGGAGGCTGGTTACTACATCACATGGATGTTAAATCAGCATTTTTGAATGGTGATTTGATGGAAGAGGTTTATGTGACACAGCCACCAGGTTTTGAAGAGAAGGGAAGTGAGAATAAAGTGTTAAAATTGCACAAGGCACTTTATGGCCTAAGGCAGGCTCCTAGGGCTTGGAACTCAAAGCTAGACAATACTTTAAGTTCTCTTGGCTTTGAAAAAAGCAAGTTGGAACATGCTGTGTACAAGAGAAAGCAAGGTATCAATTGTATCATTATAGGTGTGTATGTTGATGATCTCATAATTACAGGAACAAGTGAGCAAGAAATTGAAAGTTTCAAATTACAGATGAAGGAAATTTTTCGAATGAGTGATTTGGGGCTATTGAGCTATTATCTTGGAATTGAGGTCAAACAGAAGAAAGGTGAAGTCATGTTAAGCCAAGAAGGGTTTGCTCTTAAAATCCTGAAGGAGTGTGGCATGTCAGATTGTAATTTGACAAGAACTCCTATGGAAGCTCGACTCAAGCTAAGGAAGAATAGTACTTCAGAATTGGTTGATCAAAACAGGTATAGAAGCATTGTAGGGAGTTTGAGGTACTTGCTGCACACAAGACCTGATTTGACCTATTCTGTAGGGATTGTCAGTCGTTTTATGGAATCCCCAAGATCAGAACATATGGCAGCAGTAAAACAAATATTGAGATACATTAAAGGTAGTGCAAGTTTGGGATGCTTGTATAAAAGATCACTTGACAGTGAATTGAGTCTAGTTGGTTTTTCTGACAGTGATCTGGCAGGAGATTTGGATGATCGAAAGAGTACCACTGGTGTCATGTTTTTCTTAGGAAATAATCTCATCAGTTGGTTCTCGAGAAAGCAAAAGGTAGTTGCGTTATCTTCATGTGAAGCCGAGTATATAGCCGCTGCTTCAGCGGCTTGTCAAGGTATATGGCTTGAAGCTTTGCGATCTGATTTGTTGAATCATGACTGTGTGAAGATCAGACTCAAGGTTGATAATTTATCAGCAATTTCTTTGAGCAAGAACCCAGTGTACCATGATCGAAGCAAACACATTGATACGAGGTTTCATTATCTCAGAGAAAATGTGGAGAATGGCAAGATTGGAATTGAGCATGTGGGAACTAATGATCAATTGGCTGATATTCTGACAAAGCCTTTGGGGCGAGTGAGATTTTGTGAATTGCGTGACAGGATTAGTTTACAGGATATGAGAGAATGTACAACAAGCTTAGGGAAGTGAATATTAAATGTAAGCTTGTTGTAAATTGAGTGCTGGCACGAACTGTTCTGCTTCTGGGACGTTTTTGTTCTGCTTTATTTTTAGTATAGTATTAGTATTATGTTAAGAAATTTGTTGTTTATTTATTGCCTTATGTAAAGGTGTGGAAAATAAGAAACCACATCTAATTTTATTTCTTGTTGTTTTAGGAGAATTTACTTTCTATAGTTGGATGTACTCAATAATAAAAGGAATGAGAAAATACAGAAAAGGTGCGGCTCTTTTGCACCACAAAACTCTTCTTCTCTATTTCTCTAAACACATAATTATCTCTGAAATCCAACAATCTAAACTAAAGAAAAAGGATGCACCCCCATATCAAATTTCACTGTCCTCCCTTGTATCGGATCCATCTGTAAGCAGAGGGACCCTGTGCTCCTGCACTATCCCATCCATAGCCGCCTCCTGTACAATTAAATCATCGCAAAAAACAGGAATATGCAACACATCATTAGGAAGTACTAACTCCAAATTAAGAATAGACCCATTATTTTTGGAAGTCACCCAAAATTTCGCAATAGAAATAATTTGAGCTCCTACTGCGCGAGGTACAGCTCTAACCCCCTGAAAACACAACTTATTTCTTGTCAACCATAAAGTCCACAAAACGGCTCCTCGTACTAATTCTATTAATAGCCTATCTTTGAATGGTATTAAGGCATCAATAAACCAAAGCTCCTCCATAGTGCTGATATCAAAAACAAAGTTGTTATATTCAGCAATCCAGTTCCAAATTATTTTAGCAAATGAACACTGTAAAAATAAGTGATCGACAGTTTCTGGTTCACCACAAAAAGGACAACCTACGTCTCCTTGCCAACCCCTTTTACTCAAGTTAACCCTCGTTAATACTTTCTTTTGTTTGACTAACCATAAAAATATCCTAATTTTAAGAGGAATTTTTGCTTTCCAAATAGTATCAAAATCTTTATTTTTTAACCCACCATACTCAAGCCAAGTGTAAAAAGAGTGAACTGTAAATCTACCATTAGCATTCCATCGCCAATGTAATTCGTCTTTTTTATCCCTAATCAGATGTATTGTACTCAATTCATTTATCAAAGTGACCCATTATTCCCTATACGACCCTGTCAACTGTCGTCTAAATGATAGATTAATTTGGCCACTTCCTAAAACTGAAGCTACTGTCAAACCAATATCAGATGCAATTGAAAATAAATTAGGAAATAAAACACTTATAGGACACTCACATAGCCATCTATCAGTCCAAAATAACACCTCGTGTCCATCACCAATAGTTTTTTTAAAACCTAACTCAACTATATGTTTCATTTTGACAACAGCCCCCCAAAAAGCTGATAGTTGATAATGAATCCCTTGTGGGCCATATTTGGCTTTTAGGATCTCTTTCCACTTACCTGGAACTCTAGGGTCATTAAAACGGTACCACCATTTAGCTAATAAGGCTGAATTAATTGTTTTAAGATTAAGAACCCCCAATCCCCCTTGAGACTTATCTGCACAAACCACTTCCCATAAAACCAAAGAAATTTTTTTCCTAACTGAACTACCTCCGTACCACAAGAATCGACGTCGGAGTTTATCTATCCTATGCCTAATCTGAACTGGCATCCTGTAAAGAGCTAACCAATATAAAGGAATTGCTGAAATAACAGAGTTCAAAAGTGTAACTCGTCCCCCAATAGACAATAATTTACTTTTCCATCCTTGCAACTTTTTTTCAATTTTCTCAATTAAAACATTCCAACAATCTACAGGTATGGTTTTCCAATGAATAGGAACTCCTAAATAAGTAATGGGTAGTTGGCTCACAATACAACCAAAGCGAGAAGCAAGTCTAGTGCTCTCTATTTCATCTAAATTCAAAGGAATCATGACACTTTTATGAAAATTAATTTTAAGACCTGTCATATTTTCAAACCCAGACAATAAAAGCTTTAGAGCTTCTACCATTTTATCATTTGCTTCTAGGAAAATAAGGGTGTCATCTGCAAAATGTAAATTCAAAACATCCCCAACTCCTTCAAAGTGCCCTAATCCCTTAAGAAATCCAGCTTGTTGAGCCTTATTCAATATCCTATTAAGTGTCTCTGCAACTATATCAAATAGGAAGGGAGATAGTGGGTCTCCCTGTCTCAACCCTCTTCTACATTTAAAATAAGCCCCCAAACTACCATTCAAACTAATGCATGTTCTACTACCTTCAAGGGTATCAGAAATCCACCTCTTAAACTTCTCACCGAACCCCCTAGCACCTAAAACTTCTTGCAAAAACTCCCAATTAATTAAATCATAAGCCTTTTCGAAATCCAACTTGAATAAAATACCTTTAGTTTTCGAAACCCTAACTTGATGTAAAACCTCATTCGCGCAAACCACATTATCCAAAATATAACGTCCTTTTATGAAAGCAGTTTGAGTGTCACTTATTAAAAAATCCATAACTTTTGCTACCCTATCAGCCAACACTTTAGTAATAAGTTTAAAACTACAATTAATAAGACTTATTGGTCTATAATTAGAAATAGAAGGAGCTATCTCTTTTTTAGGGATCAGACACACATATGCCAGGTTCAATTTAGAGATGTCTAGGTCATGGAAATAAAATGAAGCAAACAGTTTATATAAATCAGATTTTAGAAACTCCCAACCAGCTTGATAAAAAGCAAACGAAAACCCATCAGGTCCGGGTGCCTTAGAGGCATTGCATGTAAAAACAGTAGTCTTAATCTCCTCTAAAGTAAATATCTTTTCTAACTCAAAGTTTTGCAAATCACTTAATAGTTCGTTGTCAGCCCATAAATTATCTTGTAAAAAGATATCTCAAGTAGTACGAGATCCTAACAAATTTTTATAAAAGGTAGTGACGTGACTCTTTAATGCCTCAGGATCACTAATAACTATCCCATCATGTTCTAAGGTTAAAATTGTATTTTTTCGCCTTCTATTTGAAGCACAAATGTGGAAAAATTTGGTGTTAACATCCCCTTCCAAAAACCATTGCAACCTAGCTCTCTGCTGCCAATAAGACTCCTCCTCACTCAAGATTTGTTTAAACTGCACTTGACATGCAGTCCACCTCTCAAAATCAGAACTACCTAAATGTCGTTGTTCATTACTAATCTCAAATTCAGCCATCTCTTCAAGTAATCTAGACTTTATTTTTTTCTTTTCCCCAACTAAATTATAGTTCCATCCCCTCAATTTCTGTCTAAGTCTTTGGAGTTTAATTCTCCAATTTTCCCCTATGTTACTTATAATTACTCTCTCAGACCACCATTGTTCAAGTTTATCTAAAAAACCCTCTTCATTCAACCAAGCCCTGTCAAATTTAAAATTAAAGGTCCTACCAGCTATATCGACACCAATAGTTAACAAGAGTGGGGAATGATCTGAATATACCCTAGGATAAGAAGACAAAATGGAATTCCCAAATTTCCTCTCCCATTCGTCTGAACATAAAAACCTATCCAACAAGGCTAAAGAAGTATAAGTGGAAGATCGAGCCCATGTATACTTACGGTTAGAAAGAGAAATCTCAAGTAAATGCAAATCTGAAATAAACCTATTAAAATTAGAACTAATAACGTGGTTATAACTCTTACCTAAACGTTCACTTCTTCGTCTAACCATATTAAAATCACCTCCTAACAGCCAAGCTGGCACACCTAAACTAGATAAATTCCTTAGTTCCGTTAAAAAATCATGTCTCTTAGAAGCTACTGTTGGTCCATATACAATTGAAAATAACCATTCAAAATTATCTAATTTATTCTTTAAATGTACAGTGACAGAAAATTCTCCTAACAAAGTATTCAAAACTGAAAATTTATCTTCATTAATCCCAATTAAAATCCCTCCTGCCGTTCCAACTGCAGGTAGTATAACCCATTTAGTAATCGATCTACTTAAAGCTCCTAACACACGCTCTTTAAAATCTGATTTCTTAGTCTCCTGTATCCCTACTAAATCTACATTATTACCAGTCAACATATCTCTAAGAAATCGACGCTTTACAGGTATACCCAGTCCCCTCGCATTCCAACAAACGACTTTAAACATCATTTAAACACTGATTAGACCCCGGAGAAATATAGGAAATCAAATCCTGTTTTAAAACTACACTTCCTTTCTTAATGTCAGATAAAGAACCCAACAGAACAGTATCATCGAGTATAGCTTCAAAATTATCCTTAGAAAATCCCCTAAGCTTACGAATAGTATTGAGCTTATCATCAACAGATCCCTTAATCATAAACCCAGATTTTTCAAACAAATCCAAAACAGCAGCATCTGAAAAATGCGAAAAAGGAAAATTAGTTTTCAAAGAATCCATACCTGAAGAAATTGACTTGTCACCTTTTGACCCTCCCGGCACCGCTGTGGCCTTCTGCCCTTTAACACCGGTCGATGGTCCCTTCGGTTGGCTAGTTTTCTTCAACTCCTTAGACAGCCCCTTAGCCTCTTTCCCCCCAGTAATCTTCTCCTTCAGCCTTTCACTATGACGCGGCTCCGGCTGAACTGGTGGTGGCACCACTACAATCTGTCGCGAAGACTCTCCAACCGTCTCCACTATTATATCCCCAGATGCTCTCTCATCACCCAAAACTGAAAACGGATTACTATCTAAGAGATCTTCATCCTCATCCTCCTCAAAAGCCTGCCGTTCTGCTATCATGACATTTTTACCTTTTCCCTTGACCTCCTCAATTGGCTTACTTTTCACTTCCTCATACTTCCTTTCACCTATTACTATCCCCTGACCTGACCCTTGCTTCTCTGTTACCTTACTAACCTTGGTGTCCGTCTCTAGAACAAGCACATCCTCTCTACCTCGCTTCTTTTGCCAATACGCCCCTTGCCTAAAAATATTAGTACCACGCCCCTGCTTCCAACCATCAATCTCAAAAGTCAGAAAGTAATACCTATGCTGCTGTGCATCCCCCACAAAGTGTAAAATTCTACCGTCCGGAATACATCTCACATCCGGAACTCCCACCTTTAGCCTTAAAACTGTGAAATCATAATGACCACTGGAACGAGGATCAACATCTATCAAAAATCCTCCAAAACTCTCTACTAATCTTCTATATTCCTAAATATTCCATAACTTCGGAGGAAAACCCGTAACATTCACCCACACCTGAACTGGTTCGCTTCCCCCATCATGAGACAAAAAATCAAAAGGAGTAACTGGAAATATAACATCACCTAACACAATGTGCCCTTGCGCGATAACCGTAGCTCTCCACGACACATCAGGCGTATCGATCAAGAACAGATTCTCACCTAGTAGTCTAGGCATCCACATAAAATCCTTCACTGGATGCTCTTTCACCAGATGAGTCTGGATGAAATCTTTGCCAAAAGCCAGATCATCCTTCAACACAATCCCCTTCTCTGGATGAAATCTTTGCTCTCAGTTTTCTGTTATTCAATTTCTTTGCAATGCATTTATCTTCTCTAGATTTTTTATTTTTAATTCTTATTTGCACTTACAACTTTCTTAGAGATTCACACACAAAATTCAGAAGCTGCATCTCAGAGTTTGCAAGTGATATTTCTACTTTTTTAATTATTTTATTTCATTTTTTTTTGTATCTATTGAGTTCGATTTTAAATTACGAATAAACTAATTGGCCTTCACTCCACCATTAGTTTTAGTGTTGTTCCCAATATTACAGCTATTATCTTTAAATACTAAGCCAAGTCCAATTGATATATGCATTGCATGAATCGGTTCAGCCACGTGAAGTCGTTAGTTTGAGGCAAAGTCATAGGCAGATATTTTGGGCCTAGAAAATATTAGGACCAGTATAAGTCTTTTGATTTGAGGCCCAATTTAGTATTCATATTTTTTTTTATCAATTATTCTTATTTTTTTAGTACAAAACAATTTCTGATAAAAAAAATCCGAGTTTCCGATCCGATTCAGCAGATTCCTACCGATTCATCCGATTCTGATTTTACGGTCAAGTGACCGATTCCAATTCCAATTCCGATTTTACGGTCAAGTGAATTAAAACCCTACTATAAAAAACAAAAGTCATTACTTTTAGAAATTTTATTTTTACAATACAATCTCGAATAGAGTTTTTAGTGGACACTTTATTGCTATTTTAATAATAGAACTGAAAACTTCAAAATTAGAAAATTTATTTAAATTAAATATAATTGTAACATTATTCTCATTGGTCGTATTAAAGTCTTCATTTTCATTCACTGCTTTATTTTATTGAGTGGATAAATTTCATCATCAAATAGCTAAATGTTATATTTTAAAAAATAATTATCTTAATAATTAGATAGCAGAGAAAACTTCAGTTCAAAATTTTTGAGTTATCTACTAATTTTAACAACATAATAATATCGTAGAAAAAAAATAACTTCATTTGGTCCAGTCGATATAATTAAAAATCAATTACAATTTTTTATTTGAAATATAAGCTAATATTGTAATTTTTTTATTATTGCAAATTATACTTTTCTCAATGTATATCCTAATCCTACGAAACATATTAAAAAAAAATTATAATGCAACTTAATAGATCCACTCAAAACAAATTTATATGTAACAGCCGAGCTAGTAAGAATTTTTTAAAATATAATTTCAGCATTTCGAGTTACTTAAATATATTTTATATTTTTATCACCTCACCATGGGCTATCCAAGTGGGACCACCTTAGGAGATACCTACCTATATAGCGGAGCGTTCATTACTTTTCATTTTAATTTGACTTAAGAAATACCTACTTATTCATAAACAAATATTTCCCTTCTTTTTTTATGTCAATATTATTGTAGGTCCTTGATTCAAGTTACTAAAAATTTTTGGAATGGCTACTGCAAATACTGCAATATGCACGATCTTCTGAGGGATCTGGCTATCACCAAAGCCAAAGAGGAGAACTTCTTCACTGTATTCACAAAAGAAGACGACAATGTTAACCAGCTAGCTGCTAGAAAACCGCGACGTGCGGCACTGCAATTTTGCACTCTTACAAAGGATGGTGTTTATTCAGAAAACACTCGTTCTTTACTCTGTTTTGGTTTTAACAGAAATGCAGATATTTGTGGCTTTAGCAAACTAAATTATAGTGGCTTTAGACTACTTAGAGTGTTAACCTTCGAGTGTGTCGATATGACCAACTTCCCTCGGAGACAGTGGCCGAAGGGCTTGATACACTTGAGGTATTTGAGTTTAACAAACTGCAAAATTTCACAAGATATATTTAAGGAGTTTTCCTTTCATAATCTAGAAACCATTGAGTTAAAGGGAGTGTATCTAGATACTGGCGGAAATACAATAGATTTCTGTGATGCCGTAATCCCAAATCTAAGACATGTATATGGTAGTTGGGATTTTTATTTGCCATTAAAATGGAATCAGCATACAAATCTACAAACAATTAAAGGAGTGCGGGTAAAGAAAGAATCAATTGTTGAATTAGGATGTTGTATCAACTTGCGTACGTTAAAGATTTGTATTGAAGATGATCTAGATAATGAAAGGGCTGTAAAAGAGTGGCAAAACCTCAAGGATGTGCTGAGAAGGACAGAACAGTTGGTCTACCTCGGTATTGTATATATTGTTAATTTGCTACCATTTGGTGGTACAACAGACTTACCTTGTCATGGGAAGATACAAAAACTATATCTCGAGGGAAGATGGGTAAGAGATATATGTATTCTAAATGTTGAGATGTTCCCAACAAACCTCACCAAATTGAAGCTTGTATACTCCCAGCTTGAGGAAGATCCAATGCCCATATTGGGAAGGCTGAAGAGCCTCAGGATACTTTCTTTAGGAATTCTCTCATATGTGGGAACTGAGCTGATCTGTTTAACCGGAGGGTTTCCTCACCTCGAAAAACTGAAGCTTGAAGCTCTGCATAATCTAAGTCATTGGGACATCAAAGAGGGAGCTATGCCCATCCTTCGTCACCTCGAAATTCACAGTTGTCTTAAGTTGCACGCACTTCCCGAGCTACAAAAGGTGCCGACTCTTCAAGAGCTACTAGTAGTTGACCCCTCGCGTGAACTACGCCAATCTATGGAAGAAAAAGATATACACAAAATTAAGCATATCCCATCTGTGCGTATAACAAGGTGAGATCTCATGCTTATTTTTGTTTGTAAGATTTCTTTACAGGTTTTCTCGTCTTGATTTGCTATTCATGTACTTTGCATGACTACAGGGCTTTATTTTCAATTGTCAGTACTTTTATATTCTTTTCGTTGTAATTGATCTACTATTAATTATTGCATGAATTATTGTGCGCAGGAATTTGTGGGCGACGCAGGAGTTTGTGGGAGACGCATGGTTAGATTTCGTGTCTCGTTGATTGTATGTTCCCTTTTTGAGTTTGTTGTTGATGGATTGCTCTACTTTACATACTTGCCATGGTTGCTAGATTTAATTTTCTATTGTCTGTACATTTTTCAATTTATCAATTGTAATTGTACTCTTAAATTTTGCACGGATTTGGATTGGGTTGGGTTGTTGCGGTTTCATTTTTTGTAACATTATATTTGTTTATTTTTTTTCCTGGTTGTGAATCTTTGATTGTAACATTAGATACTCTCTGTTTTTTTAAAAGAAAAATTCAGAAGTTACAGCATTGATAATTATTTTTTTACTAGTTAAAAGGTATTGCTCAATTCTCCTAATTATTACCCTTCACAAACATATATACGGTAGTTCTTAAGTGAACATGCTGTAATTCAAATATAAGACAAAGGATAGGTTGTCAACGGGTACGGTAAGGATTAGATGGAAGCATTTTTATACCCGTACCCGATACAAATTGTCCTTATCTATATTCTACTTTACTCGCTACAAATTATCTTATCCGTATCCTATGCGAACTCCCCTAACCGTTCTGACAACGTTCTGACAACGCGTATTAACGGTTACCGCCGCTTATGCGAACTCCCCTAACCGTTCTGACAACGTGTATTAACGGTTAGGGGCGACCTATTTAAGGCAAAGGGTTCCTTGAAATACGGGTTTCATTTTCTCTAAGACAAGATATTATTGAGGATAGAGCACTAATACCTTCAAACCTTCCCCATTCTCTTAGTCTCAGCCCGTCGACCCGAGATGGGACGAACCCAATTTTTTAACTCTCTTCCCATACGACCTACTCCTCCGGAATAGGACGTATCAATCTGTATCTTCTTCAGTTAATTAACGAGGTTGTGGTACAATTACCAGTAGCTCTGTCGACCAACACACAGCTTATTGTGTAGGTTGCTTGAAATGAGAGGTTGCTTCAAAGTTCAAAAAGGAGAAAATAAGGGTAGTATTTTGGATGAGGTCTATTTCAAAGGAAAAAGAGAACATGCTTGGTTTCCTTTCTCTTTTCCATTGCCTTTGGTGCCATTTATATATAAATCACCTACTCAATTAATTCTAAGTGGCCTTTCATTTTTTTTATTGGGAATATGAATTTATTTGAAGTTATTTCTCACAGTTGGCACTGCATTTGGAGAAGCGCTGCCCTTTTTGTTTTTCCAAAATTCAAAATCCTCTTTTGTTGCCAATCCTTGATAAAAGTACCAATTTATTTACATATTAGTAATCCATGAAAAGTTCCATGTAACTATGTTATTTTCATCTGTCCAAATTCGGTTTTCTCTTTATTTATTTGTATATTATGGCTCATGTATGATGCTTCTTTCTCTTCATTTAAAAGAGAGGTGTTCTTTCATATGTTTAAGGTATAATAATATAACTCCTAAAATATACAATACTTGTATTGTTTATCGTTAACACGTGTTAATTTTTTTAAAATAATATTATTTTATAAGTAGAACTAAGATGTTCTTAAGTTTGCCAAGATTTTTACTAAACTTAATTCCAAAATTTATCGGATTGACTTTGAATAACAAATTCAAACCGTTGAAACCGATCTATTTCATGAGTAAAGTATTTACGTGTCATATTTATAAATTTTTGAATTAAATTAATATAAAATCAAACGGTCAAAAATGATGAAAAATGAACGTATTAAAATTAACTAATAAACTTTCTTTATTTTTTACCTCTTTATTTTATACTAAATTAATTTAAAATTTTATAATTTTGGTAGGTAAATGCTTCACTAGTTAAATAGATTAGTTTCAAAGGTTGAGATTCATCATTTGATGTTATTCCGATAGATTTTGGATATTAAACTCAGCAAAAGATTGACGAGCTTAAAAAACGCCTAGTTCTACTCTTTGTTTATGACCATATTTGTAAATGCTATTTTTTTATAAAATTGTTTTATTTTTAAAAAAATGTTGTAGTGATAAAGGATGCATCAAATATTAGGAGTGTGTCTATCTTTTTTAATTGATTTCAGCTACATTTTGGATTATAATATCATAAAAATTGACAAATAATCTTCAAATGCATATTATATATATTTTTTTAAAAGCATGGTAGGAGCTACCAGCTGGAACAAAATATTTCTTTGCAATGCATGGGCACGATACTACTAGACATATATACTGTTATTCATTTTATAATACGAAGAGACATAAATTTATACACGAATTAATATCCGTGCCATATATAGTGTTTCTAAGCAATTCGGACAACATTTCAAGTCAAACAAACACCAAAAGCCCATCAGGGACTCCAATTGACATACACAAATTAAGCATTGTATATACAAGTGATCCGCTATATATATATAGAGGAGGGATCAAGTTACAACAAAGTTACAACAATCATTTTTTTCATTTTCAAAGTCCAAATCGTCGATCCAAACCGTTCAATATGATCTCCACAATAAAATGTGCTTGCAAATCAAATTTTTCATTTTTTTGAATTTGTTTACTATTTATTAAGTATTTTACAAAAAATAGTCATATTTAGACCATTGAATTTTGTACCCATCTTAATAAATAGTAAATAAATTCAAAAATATGTAAAATTTGATCTGCAAGCACATTTTATTTAGATAATCATGTTGAACGGTTTGGATCGACGATTTGGACTTTGAAAATGAAAAAAATGATTGTTGTAACTTTGTTGTAACTCAAATTTGTTGTAACTTGATCCCTCCTCATATCTATATATATAGGGTCCGGCTAATTTGCTGCTGGCAGCATTTCGGCCAGCTGCTGCCGGCAGCAAATCTGCCATACGGATGTTCAAACAACCGATCCGAACCGTTCAACGTGTTCTAAATATTGAAATGTGCTTGGAGACCAAATTTTACATTTTTTGGAATTTTTTACTATTTATTAAGCCACTTTGAAAATTCCAGATCCGGGTGAACAGTAAAAACAGAGCAACAAAATTCTGGACCATATGATCTGGAATTTTCAAAGTGGCTTAATAAATAGTAAAAAAATTCCAAAAAATGTAAAATTTGGTCTCCAAGCACATTTCAATATTTAGAACATGTTGAACGGTTCGGATCGGTTGTTTGAACATCCGTATGGCAGATTTGCTGCCGGCAGCAGCTGGCCGAAATGCTGCCAGCAGCAAATTAGCCGGACCCAATTATATATATATATATTTTTAAAGTTTATTATATATAATGTTGAGAATAAAGAAATAATTAGACACTAAATTAGAAATAATGTAAAATAAGAAAAAGTAGAATTTACCTTTTACTAATTGCAGAAAGTTAATGTTGATACTAATTTAAGATACCAACGGTACAATAAGCTTAAACATTTATATATATCCATATAACCATTGATTGTACGGTTACAATATAATTAACAATATCAATATCAATACAATACTTCAATATATACAATAGAAAAATATTCGTTCTCATAAAATTTACATATAAGCATAAATTTATGGAATGAGAAATAATGAGATATGACATGCACAAATTGTGCTATTTTCACTATATTTGAATGACCACATAATTAATTGCGAATGCATTATTTTTATCTCATATAATTCAAAATTTTCAATTTTTCATGTGTTACATATATACACACGTGTAGCATGATCTTTTGCAATCATGACATTATTGAACTAAAAAAATATTAAAATAATTTAGATTTTGGAGGAAATCAAATTAAATACAATCAACAATTTTTTTGTTTTTGCCTTCAAGCAGTGCGTGGATCTGATGGATGAGCACATGGGAGATTTTTGTATTATTTCTAATGCGGGCGGTGATTGTGGCATTGAATAGGAGGGTGGCAAACCGATAGTCTCCAGCACCTCAACTGCGGCAAGAAATTGACAAAGCAAAGAACACAACAGCACCTTCCTATTAAATAATATATTTTTTTTTTATTATGTAAAGCACATAGTAAATAGTATATATATTAAATAATAACTCCAAAATAGTGTTGATTAAATTGAATTAGAATATTTGCAAAACGCTCCATGTATATACATAAACTTATTAATAACGAATTGAGTGAGAACTGGTAATTAAATCTCTCAATTAATACACAATTATTCTATAAGAAAACACAACATATTTACATCATTTAATTAAATATTTTTGACATTATTTGAGAATTCTCAAATTATACTTTCGAAAGCATATAGTTGAAATTACCAAAATTCGAACCCATCTGTAAATTACAAATATTAATAGTGAAACGAACCAAATGAGAAGAATAATGTCTTGCAAATAGCAGCTTTTGGGGGATCGATGCAATTGGTAAGTTTACAATAATAGAAACATTTGGAAGGCCATGATGCAAAGAAAGTTGGGCGAATCTAAACGGACAAAAGAAAAGCAATTAATTTGAAATTACAAGAGATTGAGATTGACATATGTTATGCTATTACCTCAAAAATTTATTGTATTTGATTTAAAGGACAATCAAATCATTAAAACTGATCTACTTCATTAGTGATTCATTTATATGTAAAATTTATTAATGTTTTAATTCATTTATTATAAAGTCAAGCGGTGAAAAATGATTAAAAATGATTTCTTTTAAAATTAACTTATAAATCTTCAATATTTAACCGCTTGGCTTTATACTAAATGAATTAAGAAATTTATAAGTTTTGCATGTAAATGTATCACTAATGAAGTAGATTTGTTTCAACAGTTTTGAATTCATTGTTTGAAATCTACCAGATAGATTTTCTAGGTGATAGCACGCTAGCCAAACACAATAATAAAAACTAAACTAAGTAATAGTTGTTGGATAAAAATGCATGTTATTTTAAGTATTGACAAATTTTAATTATCTATAAATTTTGTTTTATATATTTTTAGTTATGGTTTATGATTAAGTTACAATACTGTTTAAAAATATGGGTTATTACGAATTGACTAAAACTGACAGTTATATTTATATAAATGTGGAAATATTTTAGATCAATTGACAGCCCACTGTTTCTTTATTTTTGAAGGATTATAAAATAACTTTCATATGAATCAAAATGAGTTAGATCCTCAACTTTTTTTAATCACAATACATATTTTTAAGCTTTACATTGAAGCATTGAGTTCTGCATTATCTCAATTAATGTCATTTAAAAAAAAAATCTCTCGAATGTAGTACAAAATTTACATAAAAATATTGATACCATTAATTTATTATCACTATTTATTAATTAAGTGCAAATAATCTGAGTTGCAGCTATTTTGTAAAGAAGAGCATGGTTTCCAATTGGTACTATGTAATAAATTAGTTACTGAAATCTCAATTTGGCCTTTGAAGAGCATGGTATTAACACTGGTGAGGTGGTGACCTTGTTGTCTTTTGCTGAGAGGCACCGTTGCAATCATCTGAAAGCAGTATGCTTGAAATTTTTAGCCTCTCCAGGAATCCTTCAAGGGGTAGCCGCAACAGAGCAGTTTCAATATTTAGTTAAGAATGATCCGTTAATTTTGAAAGAAATACTTGAGAAACAAAGTTAAAACTATGAAGTGATAGTTAGATGTTATATGGATTGTACATTATACAATTGCATGACCTCAGTTTTAGTCATTTTGTTTGCATATTCTTTTTTTACCCAGCAAAAAAAAAATATCAAGTGAGTTATCCTTCAATGAACTTTACGATGCATTTATTATGTAATTAATTTTCGAAATATGCATGTCAAAAATTGTATTATCTGTTTTATTATTATTATTATTTTTACAATTTACATTTTTCCATTTGTAACGCACTCATTTTTTTTTCCAATTTTGGCCAATGATTTGGGAGAGTATCTTTGTTGTTCTCAACTATTTTCATCTTTACTTATAATCATTTAACTTGATTTCTAGTACTATAATCTAGAATTGTTCAATGAAAAGAAGCAAAATATATTATGATAACATAAATTTAGAGTAATTATAAAATTCTATACCAAAATAATTCTATAATGAATACATAAAGATAAGATAACCTATATCACTTATGCCACATGACAAATCATATAGTAATTTCAGAAATTAATTCCTCTTTTGGTCATCACTCTGGGATAGATATTGTGCTGCAAAGGAACACCAAAACTCAAATAATTCTATAAAGAACCCTGGGGAAATAAGTATTTCACAATATCATTTAATTAACTTTTGGATAATTAAATGATATTATTCTTAATAATTAATTGTTCTCTTTGATGCCTTTTTGCTTTGTTTTTGGTTTATTAACCGAAAATTTAAGCGTAATTATAATTCTTATATTTCTTGCTTTTCAGGGCTGTGCATGAGGGGTGGACGTAGAATTTCTATCAGGGGGTAGAAATCGGGTTCAAATAGATCTACTTGGTCACTTGAAATCAGAGAGAGCCAGAGAGTAGCTGCGATTTTTTTTTCCTGCAAATCAAAATTTTTCAACAAAACGAAAAATCAAATAGTAAGAAGAAAAAAACTTTCAGATATAAAAGGTAACAAAACTTCCTTTTAATCTCAATTAAGCTATGTTCTCCACATAAGATCTCAAAAAAATACCACAATATCTGGAATAACAAACAAAACATGGAAAAAACTAGATCTGGTAGGCACTTACAATTTGAGATGAATTGGAGCCAGTGAATTTCACATTTGTTGTGCGCTAAGAGAGAGCGACAAATTGGTTTGTGCGCTAAGACTCAATTTGGTTTTGGGCCATGTGTCGGCGAATTCCACCTTCAGCAAGTTGTTTTTCTTTTTTAAACAACGCTGAAGGCCTAAAGTGGTTTTGGGCTTGGCCCATTATATATTTTTTTAAACTGCATTGAAAGAAGAAGATTTGGGCTTACTAGGTTCTGGAAAGGGCAAAGAAGAACTGGACTTATTGTAATGACTAAGTGTGTAATTTTCCAACTTCATTATGTAACAATTTAGCTAGTTGTTTTCAACATTATGCTTAGATGGTTGGTAAAACAAAGGCAAATATTTGTTGGTCAATTTGCTCTAATTCAATTTTATGACCTGAATTATAATTGTTTCAGCATATTATATTATTACAAGATCAAAATTTTCTACTAAAATGTAAATTTCATATGTAATTTCTGCTATTTTCAATAAAAGCACTAAAATTTGTCCCTCTCATTAATGAAACAATTTGTCTAATTCAATTTGGTCCCTCTCTTAAAATTTGCTCTAATTCAATTTGTCCCGACTCGACCCGACTTGTATCGATCAGAGAAGCAAGGACACATACTCTTCCCATTATTCTGTCGGATTGGGTCGAGTCAAGTCAATTATTGACATGTTTATGTGGGGCCAATTAAAGGGAATTGGTTCACACTTAAAGCTTGGGCAAAGTGAATCGAGTAGAACTAGGTGTTTTTAAGTTTATCAAGCTTTTTTTGAACTCAACTTTAAAATCTATCGGATTAGCTTTAAACGACGAATCTGAATCGTTGAAATCCATTTACCTTACAAGTGATGCTTCTACATACAATTTTTTCTGAATTTTGAATAAATTTTGTATAGAGTTCAGTAGTCAAAATTATAAGGTTCATAAATTAATTTTAATGCATTCATTTTTTGAACATTTTTTACTCTATACAAAATTAATTTCAAAATTTAAAATTAGACTTTCAAAGAAACTGATTAATTTACAAAGCACTTGGTGCTCTATTGGATATTAATTTATAGCCGAAATTTAACCTGGTTAGAAGAATCAAGTGTAAAATTACTAGGCATGTTTAAAATGTGTGGAATATACATGCATTGTATGGATTGATTGATAGGTACAGCAAATATATATATTATTATATAGTTTAGAAATCTTTGGCAACATTTCAATAAATGAGTTAGCCTGGACGATCAATTTTTAAAATATAATTCTTCATCTAAATGAAAAATGTTTCAGTTTCACAGAGTCATACAGTAGCACGGTTTGATGTAATGGTCAAGGAAGTGCTTTCATAATTGCACCAAAATTAAGGTCAATTATGCATGCAATTGTTCCAATAAACAATGAATTGGGCCAAAAAATACTTATTATTGCTTTCATAAGAAGGCCTACCAGCAACAAAACTTCAGTTTAGCATAATTTTTTTGGAGCCATTCATAGTGATTATATAATTTTAATAAACTTGTGTTTCTATCATGTATGTTAGAGGTAGTTCGTGACTCACTCGTTTTCAGCTCAAATATAAGGAAACACCCAGGATTTGTTACTCAATTAGCATGTAATTATTAAAATATTTATTACTATGAGCTTTCTAATTATACCTTCTCATAATAAAAACTTCTGTAAATTCCAATATTTATTTCTTTTTAAATGTCAGACGGATACAAATACGGATGTGAATAAAATTCGGATAATTAAAAATAAATTACTAATTTACAATAGAGTAAAAAATAACATCTAAATAATATCTAAAAAAAATTAAAGAGTCTTGAATCAGCTGCATTAGAATTTTGACTGTTATTATGTATATGTAGTTTTATCAATCAATTTAACAACAAAGAGTATCTTTGTTGTTGAACCGTGGTGCCTTTTGTTTGACTACAATAAGACATCCTTTTGACTGTTATTACAATCTCCACGTGACAATCACGTGACAGCAACCAGCTTGTATTTTAGTTTTTAGGTTTCTTCGTTAGCGTTGTGTTTTAAGATTTGAGAATCTTTATTGGGCCTTGATTCTCAGTCAGTCCACCGGCCCACTGTCATAGAAGAGAAACGAATTCATATCACCTAAAATACATTATTTTTTTGGGTTTGAATCTGATCCGTTCATTACATATTAGCAAGAATCTTAAATGATCCATGTGCACTAAAAGTTTGGACTGGATTGATCCGAATTATGATCAGGCGGCTTGTATTTAAATACAAACGGTGCATCCCCACACAGATCCGCCACGGTTTTTGAATAATTTTTGAGCTTGCGATTCGGATCATCCAATTAGAATCTGATTCAATTCAAATTAAAACAAACGATCTGAATTGAAACTCAAATTTTAAGTTACTTCAGAAGATTTAAATTTACAGGTTGATGGAGGCTCTAGATTCCATTAATACGGACATCAGAGATGTCAAAAATTACAAAATATAAAAGAGAAAAAAAATAAAACTAAAATAAAATTGGAAAATTGAAATTCTAAATGAAAATCCATAAGTTTTATCTTTAGTGGGGTTTGAGTTTTTCTATTCAATTTAATTTGCAGTAGTTGAATTATGATATTTTTTAGTAAGTTTTTGTTAATGTTTTGAATTATGGAGCCAATATAATGTTTTGCTGCAATTTTTACTCATTTCTTTATTAATGTTACAAGGATTCTGATAGCAAGCATGGGTACCGTTTAACTGGAGATGTCCATTTTGATGAGGCAGTGATGCTGGCAACTGCAATGAAGGCCTTTAGATCAAGTGCCAGATTTGTTTACATGTAAATTTTGATTCTTTTTGTTATTCCTCTTATGTTTTTCTTTTTCATTGGTTTATGTTGTTGTCTAGAAATTAGTCCTAGATATGGAGGCTTATTAATTTTCAGGTTCTTGTTCTCCGATCTTTTTGTACTACACAGAGGTTTAATAAGAAATATCGATGTTTTCTTTTTTTGTTAGGCTTGCATTAGCCTGTTTAAATCCTACTTTTTTTTTAAATGTGTTGTCATTATTCTGCATATATTTAATTAACATTAAGATGATTTGTGTGGAAACACTATATGAGATCATTAACATTAGGTGTTACTATGGCCTAAGAGAATACTCCAATATATAAATATGCAGCATAAATGCAATTCACACATTACAATATTCTTATTTAATTGAGTGCATATCAAACGTCTTTCAATTGAAATACTTAGACTATCCCCTCCCCCCCCCCCCCCCCCCCCCCCCCTAATTTGTTAATAGAAAGAAATAACATTCGTCATTACAACATATATACTACAACACCATAAATTACCACTGCTATCCAAATTTTACTGATAATACATATTTATTTAGTGGAGCCCTTCTTCTCTTTTGATCCTTTTTTTTCTGTCTCTATGGCCTAAGCACCTTTGTTCGTGCTGAGTTCAACTCCTTGGTAACATCTTTGATAGAAATGCGTTCTTTTGGAGACTCTTTGGAGCACATAAGCCCGCATTGAATCACTGAAACCAAACAACTATAGACATTTTCAGGTGCATACAGATTGTGTTCTCCATCAGTTTCAGAGAATAATTTGGGGTCGACTATATCCATGACTTGGTCGGGGAAAGCCATCTCAACTTGCTTCTGAAGGCTAAAACCATCTCTGATTCTTTTGTCGGTTGGACTTACTCCAGTGAACAACTCAAGCAGAAGAATGCCGTAGCTATAGACATCTCCTTCTATCGATGGCCGACCACCCATCCCATACTCTAGACAATGAAAAGTTAATAGTTACAGCCCTAAATTTAGTACAGAAGCATACTGAACTGTGACTCTACCTATTAACATCTGTATAATTCACCTAGTTTTTCAAACTTGGGCTCACATGATCGTGCATATATTTGTGTATTTTTTTCAAATTGTATAGCCCAACACGGTAAATTAAAGAAGTATACATAGATAATAAAATTAAGTCTCAATCATGTTAGTATAAATGAGGCAACATATATTTTTTCCTTCAGCCTCGCTAGTGGAACAAACTTGGCCAAACTTTTCCTTGAACCTTAACAAAGTCTATGAATAATTTTCGTTGCAGGGACATACTAAAAAAAGTAGTTATTAAATAAGAATCTCTGCTATATATACCTGGAGGAATGTAGCCAATAGAACCTTTGATTCCACCGGTGCTCGACATTGATTGAGAAGGCATGGTATCAGGTCCAATCAAAAACCTTGCTAATCCAAAATCACTCACATGTGCAGTCATATCATCATCCAAAAGTACATTGCAAGGTTTGAGATCACAATGCACGATTGGTGCAGGTAAATGGTAATGGAGATAATCTACGGCTGCCGCCACATCAAATGCAATGTTCAACCTCCGGGTCAAGCTGAGGCTTCTGAATGGCCCATCTGTACATGCATTTGGATGCAACCATGTGGCCAAGCTACCATTTGGCATGAACTCAAAAACCAAAGCCTTGAAATCATTACCTTGGTAGTCTATGCTAGAGCACAAACTCAGCACTTTTATAAGGTTCCGGTGTCTCACATTTTTTAATGCCTCACATTCAGAGAAGAAACTTCTAGAAGCACTGTGTTTCTCAAGGTTTAGCACCTTCACTGCAACGGTTGTCACATTCTCGAAGCTCATAACAGCTTTGTAAACTTCTCCAAATGAACCTCTTCCAATTAGATTATTCGGGGAGAAATTTTCAGTAGCTCTAAGAAGGTCAGTGTATGAAACAGGCTCTAACCCATATTTCAAAGCTTTATCAGATTGTGGTTTGTTTCGAGGGTTGTTTCTAGTATAATAAATCACTAACAAGCAAATGATTGCAATTATGCAAATAAAAGAACCAACAATGGAACTTATGAGCACCATGTTTCGTCGAGAGTGATGTCTCTGTGTGAAAGGCTGTGAGATGCAATGTGACAAATGCATTTGAGGTACTCCACCACAAAGCTTTGGATTTCCTCTTACATCTAGACCACTGGCATTCTTGAAAATGCCTTCTTTTGGTAATTCCCCCTCGAAATTATTGAAAGAAATATTTAAAGATTGCAAGTTCATTGTACACAGGAATTCAGGGACTTGACCAGAGAGCGAGTTGTTAGAGACATCAAGGGTTTGCAGCCCTTTTAGATTGCTCAATCTGGTTGGAATTGTTCCTTGGAACATATTGCTATCAAGATAAAGGGCTTGAAGTACCTGGCATCCATCAATTGTGCTTGGAATCTCTCCACTCAACTTGTTATTCGAGAGACGAATTGATTGTAGGTTTTCCAAGTTACCAATTTCTGGTGGCAAGATGCCAGTTAGGTAATTGTGTGACAAGTCCAAACTAACGGAAAGAGAAGGAAGACCCATGATTTCTTTGGGAATTTCACCTACCAACTTATTATTTGAAATAGTCAAGAGTTCTAAGTATTTCATGCTACTTAACTCTGGTGGCATACTCCCTTCTAATGCATTATTATCTAGAAAGAGTTTGGTCAGTTTGGTGAGGTTCCCAAAAGTTGATGGGATTTGACCTGAAATCATGTTACTGCTCAGATTTAACAGTCCCAATTTGAAAAGATTACCAATTTCTAATGGAATGGTGCCATTGAGAAACATTCCACCTAGGTCAAGGATGATTAGGTTATTGAGTTTTCGGAGCTCTACTGGTATGCTTCCTGAAATTGGGTTATTAGACAGTGAGAGTTCAAGAAGATTAGTTGAAAGATTTGTTATAGAACTAGGTAAAACTCCTTGTAGTTGGTTGTTGTCAAGATATAACTTTTGTAACAAAGTACAATTGGTCAAAGCATCCATGAAACTCCAGTCACGTGGTCTCTTGGCTTCTAGTTGATTTGAATAAAACTCAACTCTTTGAAGATTTTTTAAGGCACCAAAACTAGATGGTATCACGCCACTGAAGTAATTATTATCTAATTCAACATCAATAAGAGCAGAACAATTGGATATGGATGGTGGGATCTGTCCTTTGAGTTGATTGTCATATAGAAGTAGATATTTCAAGTTTGGTAAAGCATTGCACATATCGAAAGGGAGAGTTCCATCAAGCTGGTTACCACCAAGTCCCAAATAATACAGCGCTGATAGGTTGTAAAGGGAGTGTGGTATTTTGCCCGAAATGTTATTATGATAAACGTTAAAAAACTGGAGGTTTGTAAGCTTCCCGAGTTCATCAGGGATGAATCCACTTAACATATTTTCGGAAAGATAAATATCTGTTAAACTTTGAAGATTACCCAAGGAATGTGGGATGGAACCATAGAATTTATTTTTGTAAAGTTGAAGTTCCAGTAAGTTAGTAAGGTTGCCTAAGGTGGAAGGAATTGGTCCTGTGAGATTATTGGCAGATAGTGATAATAATTGGAGCTGTGGAAGGAGGCCAAATTCCAGTGGTATGCCTCCTGTAAGGAAGTTATGCCTGAGACTGATTATTTTCAATTCTTTGCATTGCGCTAAATTAGATGGGATGGTACCGTGGAGATTATTAACACTCAAGTTGACAAAACGTAGCCTACCCAAATATCCGATCTCTACCGGGATGCTTCCTCTCAGCTGGTTATCAGAGAGACTCATCCTTTGGAGGAACGTGAGGTTTGCTAGGGATGGAGATATATAACCTGACAATTGTTTGGAGTCGAGAACGAGAGCAGTCACTCTATCAGGATGGTGCCGGCCACACATGATCCCTTGCCATTGACAGTGGTGCAGTGACTCGTTCCATGAGGAGAGGACTCCAAATGGGTCGTCAAGTATTTGGGACTTGAAGGAGAGAAGTGCTGATCGATCAGTTTTACTAGTGGTTACTATGGCAGCGAGAGAAAAGGAGGATAAGATTAAGAGACTTGAGAGGAGGTGAATAGTGAGCACGCTATAACAAAGTTCCATGATTTGTGTAATGAAGGCAATGGGTTTCTCTCTCACAGAGTGCAGCTCTTCTTATAGTTAAAGGGAGATGTATGGTTAGAAAAAAGTTTCTCTCTCACAGAGTGCAGCTCTTCTTCTATTGCTGACTGTTATTCCCTCATGGCCAACACCACATCAATTCAAACCCCGTGATACACGCTTACATGGGGGAAATTGAAATTTGACATGCTTCATGGTTGGGCTTGTCATTAATTCCACTAACCCACTGTACTATGCATTGAAAACGAAGAACAAAAAACAAAAAAGAGTACTATATATGAATGGGTGGAAGTCTCTGGGTGGAATACATCGAATCCATCAATGGATGGAAGTCTCTGGGTTAAAACTATAAATAGAACGGAGAAAAAAAATAGAAGATTTGAACCATCATCATTTTTAAATAATTTTTTTGTCCACATCAATCACAAATTCTTCAGTCTCCTCCTACAACTAACGTTCAAACATTTGACCGAGGCACCATATTCCTGTGCTTCCTATTGGGTCATGTAAATATATTAATAAACGATTTCTGGGCTAATATAAATTAAAGAGATCTATAATTTCTAAGAAACTGATAACAGTATTCGTGCTACAGTATCCGTACTGTACCTGCACCATGACTACCACAACTATATAGGGGGACCGCAAAAACTCCAACAAATATTTTTTTTTCCAAAGTATTAATACATATGCAATAAAGTATTTATACATATGTACAGATGTATTTATTCTTATGAGGTGAATAATTTTTACGTAAATAATTGTCTTCCCAATCAAAATTTTCTAACGTACGTGTATTTAATTAAAATTTTCAAACGTACGTGCTACAGTATCCGTACTGTACCTGCACCATGACTACCACAACTATATAGGGGGACCGCAAAAACTCCAACAAATATTTTTTTTTCCAAAGTATTAATACATATGCAATAAAGTACTTAGCGAACATATGTACAGATGTATTTATTCTTATGAGGTGAATAATTTTTACGTAAATAATTGTCTTCCCAATCAAAATTTTATGTATTTAATTATACTCAGCGCTAAGTACTTATACTCGTAGTACTATATATGGACTACTTTTTTTTATATATATATAGAATGGATAGATTTTTTTGGACAGAGGTGACCGAATGGTTCGGTACCTTTAATTTCCATAATTTGTTCGCTAACAACTGCAACAATTTGAAAAATTAAAGGGACTGTTCCATTGCTCCGATCCCCATAGCCTCTTTACTTTTTGCGAATTTAGAGGGGTGGTGGTGGTTGGGTTTGACAGCATTTATGGGGACCGAATATTCATGATTGTGAGCAATTTATAAAAAGTATAGCTAGGGACTCAACCACTAATCAGTCCCCATAAATATCCGAATGGGATTCCATGGTTTGGGATGAAATATTTTAATTTTTGGAATTTTTTACTATTTTTAAGATGGATAGAAAATCATTGTTTTTTGAACGGTTAAAAAACAGTAATTTTGTTCGCATCTTAAAAAAAAAGTAAAAATTTTCCAAAAAATATCAAATTTTATCCTCAAGTATATTTTAGTATGGATATCATGTTGAACGGTTCAGATCGACAATTTAGTATGGATATCATTAATTTGGTTTATTAGAAAATATCCAAAAAACCGAATTAATAATTCGGTTTTTTCTAGAATATCAAAATAATCCTATAAAAAATTCTGAAGAAATTGAAAATCAAATATTAATGTTGTCGTTTAACTGCCCATAACTGTTAACAATAATATTAGTGCCCTTGTTGTAAATCAAATATTCTCAAAAATAGTTATAGATATATTTTATTTTTAAAATGCCAAGTCATGATAGAGCTCGGCAACCTAATTGTTTTGATGCCTCAAGGCCTCAAGGACAAAACAATAGACCAAAAGGTTGTCAATTCAAATAATTGAAGTTCTAGTCCAGTCTACATAAATTGTATTTATGCTTTTGTTTGACTGACATGGATCCCATGCAAGACTAGTGGTTTATAATTTCATACTTTTTTAATTATAAATAAGACAAGTTGCTTTCCGTAGTCTCATGTGACACGAGAGAGTTTGTGGTACATTATTCTTTTGAATCATTGGTGTTGAATAAAGTCTACACAGGCGGCTATTGTCATGACACTATAGACACAATGGCAATTTTATATCCAAATTCTTGATTGTGTTGGTGTTGGGGGTCCAAACCACAGGCATATAATGCATAAATTGCAATATATATTATATTATTGTTAGAAATATAACAAACATTTTGTTGGGAAGGACATAAATTACAACTTTTCTGAAGTCACAAAAGCAGTGTAGTTTATTAGAGTTAAGGAATCAAATTATTGATTCGGTTTAGTAAAATTTATCTAAAAAATCGAATTAATGATTCAGTTCCTTCTAATGCATCAAAATAATCCAGTCATCTTTCTCCTTCTCGACAAAAATATTTAATATACTTCCAAAAATAAAAAGTATGAAGAAATTGAATTTGATTATTTGTTAATATCATTATATATATCATTATTTCTTAATAAACCACTTAGCCAGTGTTTCAGACCAGCTAATAAAGAACGCTGGCTAAACTGAATTCAGATTAGGTCAGCTGGTCAGGTATCTAACCTATCAAATTTGGATCATTCAATGTAAATCATAAAATAAACCTCTATATTTTAGAGCCCAACTTTTATGACTCTACACTGTAGTCTCTAACGTATGGACTATGGAAGCGGAAGATATATACACAATTACACACGTGAGAAAAACGCATGTGAAAGTATGGGCTGAGCTGTTTATAAATGATCTCTTTCCAAAAAATGTTGCTTCTAGGCGGGTGAAGCTTATAACTAGGAAGGGTTCTTTTTTCTTACATTTCAAATGTTGTTCAGTCAGCAATGGCTATTGGCTAATGACTGCCATAACCAAGTATGACCCATTTGCCTATTTTTTATTTTTTTTTTAAAACAATGATTACAATTTTGGTGTCCTATCGTGATCACAAGAACTTTATTTATTAGTATTCTAACTTCAAATTTAAAATAATAATGGTATACCACTGATGTCATTCATGTAATCATTGAACAGAGAAGGTACCAAGCAGCTGGTATTCAATAAACTGAATTATTGATCTTGTATTATTTGTAAAATATTGCTTCATGACAAAACTTTATTTATTAGTAATC
The DNA here is from genome assembly GCA_011114355.1 of Carex littledalei. Classification (NCBI taxonomy): domain Eukaryota; kingdom Viridiplantae; phylum Streptophyta; class Magnoliopsida; order Poales; family Cyperaceae; genus Carex; species Carex littledalei. Next base: position 17,495,953 of record CM022079.1, read on the forward strand.
TAATTTCAAATTTTAAAATAATAAAAGTGAATCATTGATCTTGTCGTATTAGTTAAATAATGCTTGATTACAAAACTTTATTTATTAGCGCTATAATTTCAAATTTTAAATTATGAAAGTGATTCATTGATCTTGTCGTATTTGTAAATAATGCTTGATCAATAATATATTTTTGTCCAAGATCAAAGGGTGAAATTAAAGGTCGACAATTTTTGTGATTCATTTTTGCATTCAATCCTTTGATCTTGTATAAAGTGAACTCGAAGTTTTACGATTTTGACTTGTACGTATTACTTCAGATAAAGAAATATAAAAAAATATCATTAATTAATAATTATCATTTAAGATTTAAACTTTGAATTATTAAAAAAAGAAAAAGAGAGTTGTGCGCATACGTCTAAGGATTTGATGAATGATGATCCTGAGTTTGCTGTTATGGGGATAGAAATACCTAGTGTCCCGTAGTTCTTTTATGCCGGGATCGGAAGATTTTCGATGATATCAGATCAAATTTGGTATGATATTAGAACTGTCTGATTCCCGTCAAGATACGCACAAACAATTTTAAAATTCGTGTGAATCAGATTCACACGAATCTTAATGCGGATCAGACATTTCCGATCGAACATAGAACCAAAATACCATTGGCTTTCTTCACAATTAATCTTATTAATGATGATATATGTATGTATGGTCCACCGCACATGCATATATTGAAGCTAGCTCTTTCAAGTGTTGGCTAACAATACATGGTACAAGTAATTTATAGGGTTTGAGAAATATCCATAATGAAATATACAATCAATCAATTTATAGCCAAACGACAAATCGGTGAAAACATTCCCACTTTAAATATAGATCTCCATCTTATATACTTGACATTCTGGAACTCATTAAACTAACTGTAGGGAATAGTGTCATGTAATTAATAGACTAGGAGACAGTGGTTGTAATTAAATAGGCTCATAGTGTAACGGCTAGTTTTTTTTTTATTTCTTCTATAATTAGAGATACATGTAAAGCTGAAAATAAGTTTGCAATAATAATTTGCTTTCTTAAATCTCTTTTCTTCTCTCTTACAAAAATTAACATGGTATCAGAGCAAAAGACTCTGTGACCAAAAAAAAAAACCTGCAACAAATTTCAACAAGAAAAATGGCTCAAGAAAAAGCAACGAACTTCTCGAACCTAACAAATACCTTGCTCAATGGCAAAAATTACGTGTCATGGACGAGGACAGCATCTAGGGCCCTGAGTGGTCGAGAGATGTTAGAATACATCACTGGTGAAAATAAAAAACTAGAAATCAAAGATCCAAACAAGCTAACTCCCGAAGAAACAACGGCAACAAAACAATGGAGAACAACAAACGATCGAATCATCACCTTACTACTAAACTCCATGGAGCCGGCTATATCCGACCTCTTTATGATGGCCGAAACAACACATGATTTATGGAAAGCGGTAAAATCTATGTATGGTCAGCAAAATAATTTCTCACATATTTATCAACTCATGCAGGAAATTCAATAAGAAAAACAAGGGTCGAGAAGCCATACGGAGTACCTTAGTGCTCTTGAGAAAAAACGAAATGAGTTTCGTTCCTATCGACCAATAACAACAGATCTGGCCACACTGCAAAGGCAAGCTGAAGAGGATGATATTTTTCAGTACCTCGCGGGTCTAAACCCGAGCTATGAAGCCGTAAAATCTCAAATCATGACCACAGTACCTCTTCCTTCTTATTCTCAAATTAAATGTTTAATCTAACAAGAGGAAAGTAGGAGACATGCCATGAATGGTCCACAGACTGCAAGCCATGAGGGACACGAGAACCATGGCTTAGCGGTAAAAAATCTCAATTTCAATCAAAACCCTAGCTTTCAAAATCGCCCAAATCAATCTAAAAATGAGAAATGTAACTACTGTAAAAATGATGGTCACACTCAGGATAGGTGTTGGCATCTTTATCCCCATCTAAGACCAAAAAAATCCAAAAACAATGATCAAAATCGAAATTGGAGAAAAACAGTTTACATTCGAGATTGCTACAAACCTTGTAATTGGACAACATCTTCCCTTGGGAGATTACTATTGGTGACAAAAGCATTTTGAGTACCACATCTTCCTTTGGGAAATTAGAAAAAGTGGCAATATTTTTGTGATGTATGTTGTAATTGGACAATATAAGATGAGTCTTTTCAAGGAATAAAACCTACTAAGACGATCCTTTTCAACGGAGAAAACCAAATTTATACACTAGCAAGGATAAGAACACAATATTAGCCATGTCCAAAAGTTTCATTTGGGCTTAATTCCATGGGCCTGTTGAATGAAAATAGTTATTTCTGCTATTTACCGCTGTTGAGGTATAATCTCTTTGATAAGGAAGAATGCTACTGTGGTATATATAATAATTCAGTGCTATTTATGATCCAAACGAACAAAATGAAATTCAAAGTACCTCATGTTGAGACAGGTCATTAACTTGACCTGTATGCCAGCTAGCGCACCTGGCATAAAGAAGGCTGTTATAATCCGTAAATTTTAAATTTATTATTTAGACTAACAATTAAAATTTACAACTAATTAAAACTTTAATTAGTTAATTAAGAAAAGTAAAAGTTAGTTAATTAGTAGGGATAAATTAAATTAATAAGTTGGTTATTAAACCAAATCTAATTTTTACAAATTATAGATTTATGATTAACAACTAAGCTTTTCCTAATTAAGAATACAAATATTAATAACAATTGTAAATTTAATAACTAATGAATGGGCAAATAAATTTGCAGGATTAAATCAAGAACATTCAAAATTTCGTACAAATATTTAACGTAGATTCCGTTGATTATTGGTTGGATAAATTGGGACGTATAGATCGTTATTCATTAAATAAAAATTTGAATTTGGAAATTGTCTCAACCGTTCAAATACAATTGGCACGAATCTCAAAGCCACTCCTTTCCCTGTTAAATTTTTGGAGAAACTTCGGCCAAATTTGACTTTGGGTCGGATCCGCACCCCACCCTTTTAATTTCTTTCTCATTTTCCTTCATTTCCTTCAGGCTCAGGGAGAAGGAAACGCTCCCTTCTCACTCAATTTCTCCCCCGTACGCACGCGACTGATCTGCCGCTTCGGGCCACGCCGCGCACGTCACCTTCGACGACTTTGCGCGCACCTACGCTCAGTAGGCGGTAGGACCGCTCAGACCCCCGCTCCCTCTCTATATCTCTCTATCTCTCTGCTCTCTTTCATCTCCACTCAAATCGGACTAAGCTTCGTTGCCCCCTTGATGTCTCGGTTGCGCACTGGTGCTGGAGGGTCATGAGGCGGTCGAGAGGCCAGGTTGGAGAAGGCACTAACCGACTATGGTACCCGACTTTCGCCCAAGGCACGAATTGGAATCATATACGGGTAAATTATCAAATGCCTCGTTGTTTTCTTTTCTCGGTTGAATGTGGGCTGAGCTTTGTGGCTCTTATGCTTGTAAATTTCAATGTCGAATCAAGCCCGTGACTTGTGTATCGTTGAGAAGTCCTTGCTGTTGTGTTTCCTTTGATGAGCCTATGAGCTCTTTGAGTTTCTGATTATGTAAATCGATTATGGTTTGAGACTTGGGTACCTTGAATTGTGGAAATTCTTGTCTTGCCTTGATTTTTGATTTGATAATTAATCTCTGTTTTTCCCTAGTATTTGGTCACCCGTATGGCGAAGTTAAAATTGTATTGTTATATTACCTCTGTTTGAGTGCTAAAGTGCATATTGAGAAATTGGTTTACTGTTATGAACTTTCAAGGACTTAATTGACAAATTTATAAAATTCAGGGGTTGTTTGTAAGTTACCCATTTTCTGCATTTTCTGTGCTATTCTGCAACATTCCAGGGTCTTTTCTGTAAATTTCAGTATTCTACACAACTCTGGATAAATTCTGGTAAATAACAGGGTCTGTGGTGCAAAACTTCGGATCTGACAGGGTTCAGGGACCAAACTGTAACAGAAAATAAAACTGGTTTAGGAAACAGTCCCTGAATAAGGACCTCTTTGTGACAGAATGTAAAAATTTGTATGATAAGCCTTTTCTAGTGGGAATTTCATAGAAATATTAGTTTTAAAATGTTGAAAACGTAAGTAATAGTTTGGAACAGCAATTTGCATTCAAGAAAAGATTATTTGAGGTTTAATTGATATTTCTCTTCTATGAATAGTTATTGGAAATAAAAATGAAAGTGGTTAAGTGTTCTTAAATAATTAGACAATTGATCAACTCAAAAACTCCAAACAAAATAAATTGATTAATTCAAAATAATAACTTAAGTTTTAATTTCACAAAACCTAAATATATATAGATATATATTGTTAATTAATAAAGGACAATTAATTAACAACATATTAATATTTTCGAATCATTACGATTACGAAATTTATTAAGTAGTATAATTAAATAATCAACGTATTATAATATGTTTATAAATTATTCAACATGTGCAAATCATTAGAATAATTTGTATGACTTTAAAAGTATTAAAATAATTAATTTGTAACGTAATATAATTAATTACGTACTTAGGAATAAAATAAATTGATTATAGTTAATTAATTAGAAAACGCACTTTTATATTACAAGTATTTAATTAAGGTTAAATAATAACCATTTAAATTACGTAAATTATACCTTACATATTTTTATCGTAAAATACGTAATAACCTTATATAAATATTATAATAATTTATTTAAAACAGTTCATCTTCAAATTAAAATATAACAAATATTTAAATCAGGTTAGATTAATTTAAATTAAGTTAGACCTAATTTTACGCTCAATCGGAACCGAGTCAAACCGACCGAACCGATTGAGCATATTTCAAACCGTAGTTAGTTAATTAAATTCGAATACTTAGAAAAAAATAATTAAACGGGGAAAAAGAGTTACGAATGGTTAGTTAAATATTTAATTAATTTACGTCCGAATTACAGGTCCGCAGACCTATTTCACTCTGACCCGTGGTCCGATCCCGCTGATGCTTGTACAGGAGCAGGCGAGGATTACACGGAGTACGACGGCTATTAGCTAGCCCAATTCAGGGCGAATGCTCAAAGTCAGAAGTGGAGTCGGGTCAAAATATACCCGTTTTGAATCCACACCTGAACAGATCTAATAACCCGATGCCGACTTGACAACCGCCATACCAGATATTTCCTACAGGAGCCTTGGCACAATCTTTGGTTAGTGTTTTTTGCATTTTGCACTTTCAACCTTGTTTTTTTTTATATTTTAAGAGTCTATTTGTCACATGTGCTTGCTTGTGCGAATATATAGCTCGTAGCATACCCATAACTGTAAAATTACATGTATTCTTTAATAGATAAGGGTTAATTTAATAGAAAATCTCCCTTATGATTACATTTAACAGAAGTTCTTCAGCCTATTACCCTCATTTTTTAGTTTCCAACGGTGAATTTAAAAATTTACATCTAAATTATTTTTCCTTGGACAAATCTCCCTGATCCTTTTTCTGAAAACTATATTATGTTCTCATTAGATAAGTGATTAGAGTTAGAATTTTACATCTAGGGTTTAGGGTTTAGGGAATGCTCATGCTAGTAATGGATGTTCGTAATTTTCAAAATACCAGCAACCAATGGTTTCTTCTCCCCTTTATTTATTATTTTTTTTGGTTAAAAACCCCTCATATAAATTGAATCCAGTTGAATTAACAAAAAAAATGATAGAATGGAGGCGTACAATCAGGGCAAGTGTGTCCATCTCAGATGTGGCAACACAACCAGCACCAACTACAACAGATGTACTATTGCTTACAGTTACAGCAAAACCATTTGCAGTCGAATCATTCCGCGCCTAGCAACAACTCGTTGCAGGAGAAGCAACAGCAGTTGCAACAACAAATGATGTATTACCAGCAAATGTACCAGATGTATTTGCAGCAGTCGATGCAAGTTCAACAGCAACAGCAGCAGCATTGGTACCAGTTTCAGCAACAACAGATGGCACTGGCCAATGCACCTCAGTCTCAGGTCTTTGGTTTTTATGTTGTTTATTGTTTTTCTATTTAAATACATTTTTTTTGTGTACTATGCATAGCGCAGATTGGTCCGTACTACGGATCAATTTTTCCACTTGTAAAGTCCAAAACAGTCAATCTTAACTATTCAACATGATTTTCATATGAAAATGTACTTGCAGATCAAATTTTACATTTTTTTAGATTTTTTTTACTATTTTTTAAATAGGTAGAAAATCACTTGATCTAAAAATTCTGGACCATTTAAAAGTAGTGATTTTCTACCTATCTAAATAAAATAGTAAAAAAATTCTAAAAAATGTAAAATTTAGTCTCCAGTATATGGTGATTATTTTGAATGGTTCAAATCGACTGTTTGAATTTCGTCATGTGAACTATTTATTTTTTATTTTTTTTGGTAATGGTAAATTTGTTTTACATTGATAAATTTGTTCAAAATTAACTTACAATAACTAATTTATGTCTTTTGATATTATTGGAAAATGTAATTAAAGAATAAGTAATATTTAGTTTTCTCCACTTTTTGGTTTAGTGAGAACTAAAGATTAGAATTGGAAGATAATAAATTTTTTTTCTTATCACATTTAGGTATCATATGATTGAAAATGTTGTCAAGTATATAGAAAATAAGCATGCCAAATTTATAAATGTCATGACACCTTAATCACAAAAAAAAACTTAATCACAAAAAAAGTATGCTCATTCATTCAAAAGATGTGTTATTTTATCATATTAATCATATTTAGACATGTTAAGTGTCATATTTTGACAACGTGTTGTGTGTACTCCAAACAAATACCAATAGCTATCCCTTGTCCATAAGCTCTTACATATTTGTTGATAATGGTGAAATTTCCATAAGTAAAAGGCTATAAGCAGTGGCGAAATCAGATTTTCAAGTTAGAAGGTCAAACGTGAATGGAGTCAATCACATAAAATTTTCTTGCTGCAATGAGAGTCAATATTATAGTACCCATAATATTTACTTTAAATTATATATAAATAAGATACAAGTATAATAGTTTTAAAAATAAACGAAGATCAATTAATTCCATTTGTTTCATGTGGAGGCACATGGCTATGAAATATTTCTCATTTTACATAAAGTACGCACGAATGCACGGTACTTAAATATTTTTGTATGGTCAATTATGCATGCAATTGTTCCAATAAACAATGAATTGGGCCAAAAAATACTTATTATTGCTTTCATAAGAAGGCCTACCAGCAACAAAACTTCAGTTTAGCATAATTTTTTTGGAGCCATTCATAGTGATTATATAATTTTAATAAACTAGTGTTTCTATCATGTATGTTAGAGGTAGTTCGTGACTCACTCGTTTTCAGCTCAAATATAAGGAAACACCCAGGATTTGTTACTCAATTAGCATGTAATTATTAAAATATTTATTACTATGAGCTTTCTAATTATACCTTCTCATAATAAAAACTTCTGTAAATTCCAATATTTATTACTATGAGCTTTCTAATTATTTCTGTAAACTTCTGTAAAAACTTCTGAAAACACCCAGGATTTGACTACAATAAGACATCTTTTTTACTGTTATTACAATCTCCACGTGACAATCACGTGACAGCAACCAGCTTGCATTTTAGTTTTTAAGTTTCTTCGTTAGCGTTGTGTTTTAAGATTTGAGAATCTTTATTGGGCCTTGATTCTCAGTCAGTCCACCGGCCCACTGTCATAGAAGAGAAACGAATTCATATCACCTAAAATACATTATTTTTTTGGGTTTGAATCTGATCCGTTCATTACATATTAGCAAGAATCTTAAATGATCCATGTGCACTAAAAGTTTGGACCGGATTGATCCGAATTATGATCAGACGGTTTGTATTAAAACACAAACGGTGAGGTAATGCAGAGGATCCAGACTCGAAGAGAGTAGGTGCATCCCCACACAGATCCGCCACGGTTTTTGAATAATTTTTGAGCTTGGAATTCGGATCATCCAATTAGAATCTGATTCAATTCAAATTAAAACAAACGATCTGAATTGAAACTCAAATTTTAAGTTACTTCAGAAGATTTAAATTTACAGGTTGATGGAGGCTCTAGATTCCATTAATACGGACATCAGAGATGTCAAAAATTACAAAATATAAAAGAGAAAAAAATAAAACTAAAATAAAATTGGAAAATTGAAATTCTAAATGAAAATCCATAAGTTTTATCTTTAGTGGGGTTTGAATTTTTATATATTTTCAATTTAATTTGCAATAGTTGAATTATGATATTTTTAGTAAGTTTTTGTTAATGTTTTGAATTATGGAGCCAATATAATGTTTTTCTGCAATTTTTACTCATTTCTTTATTAATGTTACAAGGATTCTGATAGCGAGCATGGGTACTGTTTAACTGGAGATGTCCATTTTGATGAGGCAGTGATGCTGGCAACTGCAATGAAGGCCTTTAGATCAAGTGCCAGATTTGTTTACATGTAAATTTTGATTCTTTTTTGTTATTCCTCTTATGTTTTTCTTTTTCATCGGTTTATGTTGTTGTCTAGGAATTAGTCCTTGATATGGAGGCTTATTAATTTTCAGGTTCTTGTTCTCTGATCTTTTTGTACTACACAGGTTTAATAAGAAATATCGATGTTTTTTTTTGTTAGGCTTGCATTAGCATGCTTAAATCCTACTTTTTTTTTTAAATGTGTTGTCATTATTCTGCATATATTTAATTAACATTAAGATGATTTGTGTGGAAACAATATATAAGATCATTAACATTAGATGTTACTATGGCCTAAGAGAATACTCCAATATATAAATATGCAGCATTAATATGCAATTCACACATTACAATATTCTTATTTACTTGAGTGCATATCAAACGTCTTTCAATTGAAATACTTAGACTATACAGCCACCCCCCCCCCCCCCCCCCCCCCAATTTGTTAATAGAAAGAAATAACATTCGTTATTACAACATATATACTACAACACCATAAATTACCACAACAGCTATCCAAATTTTACTAATAATACATATTTAGTGAAGCCCTTCTTTTTCTCTTTTGATCTTTTTTTTCTCCGTCTCTATGACCTAAGCACCTTTGTTCGTGCTAAGTCCAACTCCTTGGTAACATCTTTGATAGAAATGCGTTCTTTTGGAGACTCTTTGGAGCACATAAGCCCGCATTGAATCACTGAAACCAAACAGCTGTAGACATTTTCAGGTGCATACAGATTGTGTTCTCCATCAGTTTCAGAGAATAATTTGGGGTCGACTATCTCCATGACTTGGTCGGGGAAAGCCATCTCAACTTGCTTCTGAAGGCTCAAACCATCTCTGATTCTCTCATCGGTTGGACTTACTCCAGTGAACAACTCAAGCAAAAGAACACCGTAACTGTAGACATCTCCTTCTACCGATGGCCGACCACCCATCCCATACTCTAGACAATGAAAAGTTAATAGTTACAGCCCTAAATTTAGTACAGAAACATAGTGACCTACGACTCAACCTATTAACATATGTATAATTAACCTAGTTTTTTAAACTTGGGCTCACATGATCGTGCATATATTTGTGTATTTTTTTCAAATTGTATAGCCCAACACGGTAAATTAAAGAAGTATACATAGATAACAAAATTAAGTCTCAATCATGTCAGTATAAATGAGGCAACATATATTTTTTCCTTCAGCCTCGCTAGTTGAACTTTTCCTTTAACCTTTACAAAGTCTATGAATAATTTTCGTTGCAGGGACATACTAAAAAAAGTACTTATTAAATAAGAATCTCCGCTATATATACCTGGAGGAATGTAGCCAATAGAACCTTTGATTCCACCGGTGCTCGACATTGATTGAGAAGGCATGGTATCAGGTCGAACCAAAAACCTTGCTAATCCAAAATCACTCACATGCGCAGTCATATCATCATCCAAAAGTACATTGCTAGGTTTGAGATCACAATGCACGATTGGTGCAGGTAAATGGTAATGGAGATAATCTACGGCTGCCGCCACATCAAATGCAATGTTCAACCTCTGGGTGAAGCTGAGGCTTCTGAATGACCCATCTGTACATGCATTTGGATGCAACCATGTGGCCAAGCTACCATTTGGCATGAACTCAAAAACCAAAGCCTTGAAATCATTACCTTGGTAGTCTATGCTAGAGCACAAACTCAGCACTTTTATAAGGTTCCTGTGTCTCACATTTTTTAATGCCTCACATTCAGAGAAGAAACTTTTGGAAGCACTGTGTTTCTCAAGGTTTAGCACCTTCACCGCAACGGTTTTCACATTCTCGAAGCTCATAACGGCTTTGTAAACTTCTCCAAATGAACCTCTTCCAATTAGATTATTCGGGGAGAAATTTTCAGTAGCTCTAAGAAGGTCAGTGTATGAAACAGGCTCTAATCCATATTTCAATGCTTTATCAGATTGTGGTTTGTTTCTAGGGTTGTTTCTAGTATAATAAACCACTAACAAGCAAATGATTGCAATTATGCAAATAAAAGAACCAACAATTGAACTTATGAGCACCATGTTTCGTCGAGAGTGATGTCTCTGTGTGGAAGGCTGTGAGATGCAATGTGACAAATTCATTTGAGGTACTCCACCACAAAGCTTTGGATTTCCTCTTACATCTAGACCACTGGCATTCTTGAAAATGCCTTCTTTTGGTAATTCCCCCTCGAAATTATTGAAAGAAATATTCAAATATTGCAAGTTCATTGTACCCAGGAATTCAGGGACTTGACCAGAGAGCAAGTTGTTAGAAACATCAAGAATTTGCAGCCCTTTTAGATTGCTCAATCTAGTTGGAATTGTTCCTTGGAACAGATTGCTATCAAGATAAAGGGCTTGAAGTTCCTGGCATCCATCAATTGTGCTAGGAATCTCTCCACTCAACTTGTTATTCGAGAGACGAATTGATTGTAGGTTTTTCAAGTTTCCAATTTCTGGTGACAAGATGCCAGTTAGATAATTGTGTGACAAGTCGAAACTAACAGAAAGAGAAGGAAGACCCATGATTTCTTTGGGAATTTCACCTACCAACTTATTATTTGAAATATTCAGGAGTTCTAATAATTTCATGCTACTTAACTCTGGTGGTATACTCATGGTTCAAAAAATCGGAATCGGAATCGGAATCGGATTTTTGACCGTGGAATCCGAATCGGATGAATCGGCCGGAATCGGAAGAATCGGATCGGTAACTCGGGTTTTTTTGGCAGAAGCCTTGTTTTGTAGCTAAAAAGTAGGAAAAAATTGATAAAAATAATTTGCAAAAAAACTATGTTAATTAAGACAATATTACACTCAATAATCCACTAATTATATAATATATTACAAACATTTGGACTTTTTTGTGATAAATTTGGACTTTTTTGTGATAAATTAATAAATGAGGGCCTTTCAGTAAAATTTTCCCAATGACCTATTTCCCCTGTCGCTGCCTCGGAAGATTCCTTCCTCTAATCCTCTCTTTCAATTGATGAAAGGAAGAGATTATTTAAACCATTTGAATACAAATTTTGGGTCCGGCACCTCTCTTCCCGTGTTTCACTGACAGTGGACCCCACGCACCTCTCTTCCTTCTCTTTTTCCCTTCTCTCCCGTTCGCGCAAGAAACAGGAAGCGAAATTTTGGGTCCGGCACCTCTCTTCCTCTCTTCCCGTGTTTCACCGACAGTGGACCCCACGCACCTGTCTTCCTTCTCTTTTTCCCTTCTCTCCCGTTCGCGCAAGAAACAGGAAGCGACTGCGACGGGAAAAATCGGAATTTTTTGAAATGAAATCGGCTCAAATCGGCTTGACTCGGCTGACTCGGCGGGAAAAATCGGAAACTCGGCCGATTCGGCACTGTTCATCCGAGTTTTTCTTAGAAACTCGCACAGACGCCGGAATCGGGTAAACTCGGCCCGGTCCCGTCCGATTCCGAGTTGAATCGGCCGATTTGACTCGGAATCGGCCGATTTTTTGAACCATGATTCGAATCAAACCCAACTTTTTGAAGATTTTTTAAGGCACCAAAACTAGATGGTATCACGCCACTGAAGTAATTAGAAGGTAAATCTAAATCAATAAGAGCAGAACAATTGGATATGGATTGTGGGATCTGTCCTTTGAGTTGATTGTAATAGAGGCGTAGATATTTCAAGTTTGGTAAAGCATTGCACATATCGAAAGGGAGAGTTCCATCAAGCTGGTTACTACCAAGTCCCAAATAATACAGCGCTGATAGGTTGTAAAGGGAGTGTGGTATTTTGCCCGAAATGTTATTATGATAAATGTTAAAAAACTGGAGGTTTTGAAGCTTCCCGAGTTCATCAGGAATGAATCCACTTAACATATTTTCGGCAAGATCAATATCTGTTAAACTTTGAAGATTACCCAAGGTATGTGGGATGGAACCATATAATTTATTTTTGTAAAGACTAAGTTGCAGTAAGTTAGTAAGGTTTCCCAAGCCAGACGGGATGTGACCACTAATGCTATTTTGGTCAAGATAGAGAAGTGATAGTTTGGTAAGGTTACCTAAGGTAGGTGGGATGGATCCTGTGAGATTATTGGCATACAGTGCTAATATTTGGAGCTGTGGGAAGAGGCCGAATTCCAATGGTATGCCTCCTGTGAGAATGTTATTCCTCAGACTGATTTTTTTCAATTCTTTGCATTGCGCTAAGTTAGATGGGATGGTTCCATGGAGATTATTATCTCTCAAATAAATAACTTCCAGATTTGAACAGTTACTTAGAGTAGATGGAATGCTACCATCCAGAAAATTACTACTCAAGTTGAGAAAACGTAGCCTACCCAAGTTTCCAATCTCTACTGGGATACTTCCTCTCAGCTGGTTATTAGAGAGACTCATCCTTTGGAGAAACGTGAGGTTTGCTAGAGATGGAGATATATTACCTGACAATTGTTTGGAGTCAAGAACGAGAGCAGTCACTCTATCAGGATGGTGGCGGCCACACAAGATCCCTTGCCATTGACAGTGGTGCAGTGACTCGTTCCATGAGGAGAGGACTCCAAATGGGTCGTCAAGTATTTGGGACTTGAAGGAGAGAAGTGCTGATCGATCAGTTTTACTAGTGGTTACTATGGCAGCGAGAGAAAAGGAGGATAAGATTAAGAGACTTGAGAGGAGGTGAATAGTGAGCACGCTATAACAAAGTTCCATGATTTGTGTAATGAAGGCAATGGGTTTCTCTCTCACAGAGTGCAGCTCTTCTTATAGTTAAAGGGAGATGTATGGTTAGAAAAGTAAGATTTAATTAACAAAGAAGCTGGGGTTAGCGAATCTTTTATGTATTGACGGTGACCAAATCTAGTACACGGAAAATGCTCCCAATATAATTCTGTATTTGCAAATGCACTCCTTTATTGTGGACAAAAATTTCAATGCTTCCTGGACCACCAATTATCTATCTCTCAATTTGTCACTAAGCACACAAAAATTGTATCAGACATTCAGACTCATGTAATATAGCTGAGAAACAAAAAAAAATACAGGTCATGAAAATTTCACATGATATATTGAAAAAAAATATGTTCTACATGTTCACCTCATCTGGGATGAACTATATTTTTATCCCAGTTATTTAATGAAGCACAAAAGACCCAATTAGCAAAGCAGCTTTAGCTAAGTGCAATCGTTTGCTCTGCTATCCAAGACCGTTCAGGCGCGACTTGTACATCTTCGATCTACAATAAATCATACAAATAAAAATGCAAATCACCAATGCGAAGAAAATAGATAAAAGATGAAGAGTGAGGCTTTGGTACTATGCATAGCACATATTGGTCCGTACTATCAATCAATATTTCCATTTTCAAAGTATAAACAGTTGATCCGAACTGCTTAACATGATTTTCAGTAGCTGTCACAATTTAGATTTCGTGTAAGGAATTGAATATATAATCATATTTACAAGTTCTGTAAATTCTACTAGCATAGAGTTAACTGTCAATAAGTATGGTCCATATTCATTAAAAAGTGGGTTATCACTTATAATAAAAAAGTGGGTCATGAACCATTGTTCGATGCCTTTGTTACAATGGCAGCGAGAGAAAAGGAGGATAAGATTAAGAGACTTGAGAGGAGGTGAATAGTGAGCATGCTATAACAACGTTCCATGATTTGTGTAATGAAGGCAATGGGTTTCTCTCTCACAGAGTGCTGCTCTTCTTATGTATTTGCAAATGCACTCCTTTATTTGTGGACAAGAAATATTCAACTAGTTGAAGAAATTTCAATGCATCCTGGATCACCAATTATCTATCTCTCAATTTGTCACTAAGCGAAGAATGTTCTAACTAAATCTGGAAAGAAAGGGATTATGTCCGGAAGATTTTAAACAATATATTATTCAATGTTTGTTTACATTCGAGAACCAGTCAGTCTTTAGTTCAGTAGTAACCACTATTCGTTTTCCTAGATTTTGCAATTTTCTTTTCTAATTTTGCATCCAGGACATGGTGATATTATGTGCAATACTTTTGCATTTTGATGGATGAAATGATGAATTATTTGTTCAAGTTGTATTTTTTCAGGTTTAATTTATTAGTCATGTTTTATTGTTAAGAACAATATTTATTTGTGCACTTCTTTGTTTATTGTACAACATATTGCACAATATATATGTTTTCATATGAGTACTGTGTTATGTTCAACCTGCTATTCTCTAACTCGAAAACTATTAATTTGTGTAAAGTAAAATATATTTTCATCTTCATTCATTCATCCTCAAAACCTTTATAAAAAACCAAACTAAAGATAAAAAATAAAATTCTCTCATACTTAATTGAGAAATTTGAGGTATGAGTTCATTATTTTAAATAAATATTTTTTTATCAATGACAGTGCTATTAGCAAGAAATCAAAACACTTGCTCTGATTTGAGTATAAATAATTGGTTAATTCTACACATAAATACATCATTATATTCTTAAAGTATAAAAGTATACGTCTAACACTTGGCACACTAAAATAATTTATATTTTCTACATACAGGACTCATTTATTATTATTCTTGTTTAATTGGTACATGCACACATAAAATATCACCATATTTCAATTTTGTAAGAGGAGGGTTCAAATGCCTCCATTTTTTGTGCCTCCACCATGCCTCCATTTTTGAAAACTTTAATAACTCCAAAATGAAAACTTAAAAGTCAAAATAAAACAGTTGGATATGATCTACATCATTTTATCTATGTGCTCATAAAAAAATATCACATTTTGATTTTGTTTTTATGTGAATCAATAAGTTGAAAATTCAACGTCTAGAAATTATCCACATTAGTACATTTTTTACAAGCTCTTGATAACAACCAAAACAAAATTGAAATGTCATAATTTTTTACACGTGCATAGATAAAATGATGTAGATCATATCCTTATTTTGATTTTTTAGTTTTAAATTTTGAGTTATTAAAGTTTTAAAAAATGGAGGCATGGTGGAGGCATGAAAAATGGAGACATTTGAACCCTCCTCATTTTGTAATTAGTATCAACAACTTGCAAAAATACACCGATATGGATAAATTATACATCGATGTTGATTTTTCAACATATTGATTCATATAATTACAATGAAAATCAAAAAGTGATAATTTTATTTATTCATGTGAGAGATAAGGCACCAAGCAGAAGCGTCTACTTGTACAATTCAGCGTACATAAAGTCCTAAACAATTGACCTTGAAATTTCTGGTTAAGTACTTGTTCTTGTGTAAATATTAAACACTTCTCATTTAATTATAAAAAATAATAATTAATAAGTAATGTTATGTTATTATTCAATCTATTTATTTAATTGAATTATTGATAATTTTATTAATAAAGAAAATTGTATAATACCAAAGATTTTAGAAAGAAAAGTAGGATTTCTCACAATTAATTTCATGGTATAACCAAACTCTCATTTTAGCACATTCTCATAATCATTCCCGTGCATATCCGTACCCATGGGTTCCTACATTTTTAAAAGTAGATTCTAATTCCCGTCAAATCCCATCCGGTGTAATCCCGTGACATCCGAACAGACCCTTAAGGAATTAATTATGGTAGCCCACGGTGGATTGTATAAGAACATACAACAGGCCTATACATTCAAATCATGTTTTGTGCGTTCTTTCCTCGGTGTCATGTAACAGATCACATCAGTACAAAAAAATCTGTGATAGATCTGGAATCAATACAAGCATGCAGCAGGTCAAGTCAACTAATATCGGTTCGTGCTATGGATCCATATCTCTGCTTTTAAGTTTCAAATAGTTAATTTGAATTGCTTAATATGATCTCCATATGAAAATCTACTTGGAGAAAAAAAAAAATTTTAATTTTTTTACTATTTGTTAGATAGATCGAAAATTAGTACTTTCGCATCAATCAAATTTAGATAAGGTAATTTTTTACCTATCTGAAAAAAATAGTAAAATGATTTTAAAAAATATAAAATTTTGTCTCCAAGTACATTTTTATATAAAAATTGTATTAAGATATTGTATCGACTATTTGGAATTAAAAAATAAATAACATAGATATAATACAGAGACCTACCTTGTACAAAGTATTGTAGCCTGACTAGCCTCACTCACCAATTATAAATTAAAGAAATTTCCCAATGATAATTGTTTGAAGTTGCAAAAATCAAGATACACATATATGAACCAAAATTAAAATAAAAGATTATATACAATCAATCAAAGTCATTGAATAGTCAAAATATCTAGATTTTTTTGCTAAGGTCGCTTTTAGTAATTAATTTGACTAAGACTATGGAAAGACTAAAGAGGCGATTGAACGGTGCCACGTGAACGCTCTAACCTCCTCAACTTGACCTGCTGCTTGAGTGATTACAGATATCTATCACACATTTTTTTACCTATCCAAAAATCACTTGATCTGAAAATTCTGGACCATCCAAAAACAGTGATTTTCTACCTATCTAAAAAAATAGTAAAAAAATTCAAAAAAATGTAAAATTTGGTTTGCAAGTACATATTCATTTTATAATCATGTTGAACGGTTCGGATCGACCATTAGGATTTTGAAAACTCAAAATATTGAGCCGTAGCACGGCTCAATCCGTGCTATGCATAGCACCATAGCCTCACTCTTCTCTATATATCGAGCGGGCTTACAAAATTCGGGCTGCCCAAGAAAGTTTTAAGGCGCAAGGATTATGTAGATCCTCTATGTATAAAGCGAATTGTTAACCTTCCAAAATTGGTGAGGTGAGTTTTAGATGAAACATACACGTGTAAAAAAAAGAATAACTCATTTAAATATACTGTCAACAAGAATACCTCATTTATTAATTGTGAGTATAATTTGTTTAAATCACACAAAATTGATGATATATATAGTATATATATTTAGTTTGGACTATAGATTTATCCTTTTACCGAAAAATAAGAAATTATTTGACCCTAAAAAGTTACTACTTAAGATTCAATGCAGTGAGTAGCTACTTTTAGGGTGATTAATCACGCTTGTGAGATATTAAAAAATCACACAATAGCATAGTAAAATTCTTGGTGATAATCTACATGTAAGACCTTGAGTTTTGATGTGCACAATGATTAAAGATATGAATTAAACAATGCATGAATAGTATTCTGGGTGCAAAATCATGATAACACCTAGCAAAACTATGCTCTGAACGGCTCTGGGTGCAATCTGGAGTCACATAACAAACACTAAAGAAAGAGGGCCCACAAGTCAGTGACTGATGGCCATTTTCGCTAGATACCCAATATGGGTAGACTCGGAGCACAAACATTGAACCCCATACGCCGAGTAGGCAGCCATATGGTTCACCATGCGCCAAGCCTAGCCAAGACAAACGGCAAGGCGCTGAGTTTAAATAGAGGCGCCTTGACCCCTTCGTTTTGTGTAAGCCCGGCGCTCCATGCACCGTGTTAGAGCTGCTACACGGTTCAGCTAACACCGAGAGCAGGCCACATAAACAAAAGAAAACAAGGGAGCACAGTGCTCAGTCTGAGGAGACTGACAAGCGGGTCCCACTCGCCAGTTCCTCCTCCCTCTTCTCCGCTATGTCTAAACCGATTTTCTGAGCTCCGAATTCACCAAATGAAGGAGGTTATCGGATTGAAGCTCACCTAGAAGCTCAAGGCAAGCTGCATCATCATCTCTCTCTCAGCCTTCTCAATATAAAGAGGAGCTTGGTATATTACAAACCTAAGCCCGAGAAGAAAAATGAAAATGAAGAACTCGAAATACAATGCAAATAAGGCTTTGGGGTTTTAAGGGAAATATACTCAAGCCTCTGCGATAATCTATGAATCGCCAATTTGACTCAAGATGAACCCGAGATGGTGCATTGCGGGTATGGGTTTAACCCGATTTTTGCTCTAAGTAGATATGATGAACTGATTGCTGTGAGGGTAAAATTGAACTCGAGAGCAACTTAAGTAAAGGTAGGCAATGCTATATGCCATGCCTCTGCCGCAAAGGGCACAAATATCAATATGGGAGCATGATTAGGCTCGGTGTACCAATCGCCCTCTACAGCTGTAATCTGCTCAGTGGTCCATCCCTATACGTGTTACATTCCCCCTGGATGAAGCCAAAAATGGAATATTCTCCTCCCAGGGTGCAGGAGCACGTTTCTCAAAACTTACCACATTAGGCCGGTTTATGAAGGGCTAAGATGCATGTTTGATGATTAGATGAAGATCCAAAGGCTAAAAATGCTACAGCCAACTGAATATGATATGTATGAAGGTGATTGGGTAAGCATTGCCATGTAAGCACTCATGAAGAGCACCAAGTGATCAAGACCCTCAAACAAACAGCTGATGGGCACGATGAAAGCCACATCAGCTGAACCCTAAACCCTAGGCTCTTTGTTGCCTATAAAAAGGCACCTAGAGCTCAGTTGAAAGAGAGAGTAGCACCACTAGAGAGACACAACCACCAGAGATAGAGATATACACAAGAGCAACAGATAAAAAAAAAAGAGAGAATAGAAAGAAATTTTCACTTAGCCGAAATACTCAAAAATTAGGTAGAACCCTATTCTTTTGCAATGTAGAAGCTTAGTTTTTCATGTATGATTATGAATTAATGAAATGAGTTCTTACTATCCTTCTTATGCATTTTTCGGATTTTCTTTCTTTTTCTTCATTTTTACTTCTTTCTTTTATTTTCTGTGATAGAAGTTGATTGCTTCAACTCATACAAATGAGTTGAAAGCATGAGGCTCTTTAAACAAAATGTACTTCCTTCGCATGATAATCAAATATCATGTTGAAAGGATTTTTAAAGGGCATGTATATACATAATAAAGAAAGTAGCTATTATAGTTGATATTAAACAAAAACAAAAATATATATATGTATGAATGATTTTCTTTCTTTCTTTGTTCTTCCTTTTAAACAAAAATATAAAGGAGGCATCTTAATCTTGTCTATTCTTTCTTTGATTTCTTTCTTTTGTACCCTTTTAGAACTTTTAATAAAATGATATATTAGTGAAGATATGTGTAGTAGAGCCGGCTGGCATCCTTGCATATCCAATCTCTTATTCATTTTAATTAAAAGATCTTATTTAAAGGGATAAAGTGACAAATAAAAAAATTAATGCACAAAGGATTATGAAGTTGAGGCCGGCTGGCATCCTTCATATTTCTTCAGCTAAAAGGACCTGTTTGCAAAAAGGAAAAAAGGAATTCAAGGTGCAATGTTATGAAGCTAAAGAAAATTTGCTAAATAACAATACCTTGAAGGACCTATTTGCAAAAAGTGAGAGATAGAGGGCTGAGATATATATAGGCAGCAACTATAATTGCATTGTGCCATTTATACTCTTAGTCCAATGACATCTTGATGATTTGTCCCATCAAAGCATGAAAAATATATAGCAAACATGATTTTCAAAGAAGTCAGGGACCTCCCTGCATAAAACCAGATTTTGATGACAGTTTCTCAATATTAAAAATGAAATAATGATCTTTTTGGAGCTTTTTGATTTCTTCTTTTCTGTTACTGATGCAAAAACAGTGGCTGTCATGCTTATAAAACCTGTTCTGACCTCAACCAGCCAGTATGACATGTTCTAATACCTTTATACCAGTTTCTGGTACAGTACCAAAATCCAACTCAGCAGCTAAGTATGAACCAAAGGCTACTGGTACAAGGGTATAACCAAAAATAGCAAATTTGACCCCTGTTAGTAAACTGGACAGCACAAGTCACCTCAAAATTCAAACTGAAAAACAAATTGCACAGTTAAATAAAGGACTCTAAAATACATAAAATAGACACAAGTTTCACATTATTTGGATTTTATTTTGATTTTATATGAATTTTTGAAGTTCAGCACTTAAAACAGAAAATTCAGTATTTAAAAAGATAAAAGGGACCTGCTGGTAAATTGGATAATAAAAGCCGACTCAAGGACCAAGTTGCAAAATGAATATCACAGTCATGTAGAGGACTTTAAAACACATAAAATGGACATAAATTTTATATTTTTATGATTTTATTTGAATCTGTTATGAATTATTGAAGTTCTACATTTAAAAATCTGCTAAATAGAAATGCATATATGCCCTTTACCCCTTCCCTGTCAGAATAAATATATTAAAAATAAAAATACAATTCTGAAAATCATAAAAGTTCATGAAAATATCTCTTAGCACCTTTTTATACTTTTATAATGAAATCTTTTATGACTTTTAAATTAGTAAAAAAAGAAAAAATTGTGAAATTAGTAGTTAATAGTATAAAAGTTTCATGTTAGGCTTAAATTCGAAATTAGTAGTTAATAGTATAAAAGTTTCATGTTAGGCTTAAATTCTCCCTGAACCCCTGAATTTACTTGAAAGCAATGAATTGCAGAATCGGTATCAATCCGGTACCAGTCACAAAATGTAAAGTATGAATTATGCATAAATCCATCATGAAATCCAAATCAGTGCTAAAACGAAGCACTCATACCCCTAAACAATACCAAATGACTAATTGATTTAAGGAAAGATGCGACAAAATCAATGAAAACTGATTCACGATAATGGTCGGTACCGAGAATGGAAACCCGACTAGGTATCGCCGCTGCCAATGACCAATGGTCATCGACGTTGGGTATATGATGTTCCTGACACCAAGACGATGCCGGCTATCACCCCCTCTCACTTTGCCGTGACCGGGAGCTCGCCGGAGCAACGGCAAGGCTGAACCCTGGTTCGGGTCTCAAGCCATGACCAGACCCGATTAAGCACAAATCTTAAAGTAATGAAGAGCACCCGATATCGGCGCCAAAATGGGAAGGTTTAAATAAAACACGAATCCTAAAGCACATGAAGATCTAAGGGTTCAGAACCAGAGATAATAATTAAATAGTCCCCTGCCAATAGGGTCCACTTGTCAGATCTAAATAAAATCTCCTTACACAGATCCTGAAGAGTGATCCAGATCTTGAGATCTCCAGTGCACATCTCAAGGCACAGCACCAATCTGAAGACCCAGAATGCTAATCTCAAAGCCCAATTAACAAATAAAATCGTTAAAACAAAGTCTTTTTACAATGAGACCCTTCTGACTTTTAATATTTATAGAACAGTCCCTATAAAATTACAAAAAGATCCCTGGCAGCTTAAAAACGTCTCAAACAAGCCCTCAAAGGCCCAAAATTCAACATGAAACCCTATTAAAACCCAAATTACAAATCTATACCCTTTCAGTCTTGTAAATAAACCCTTGACAAAATATAAATATTCACAACTAAGTCCTTATCAATCCTTTTCAAGCATAACTTTTTCGTCTTAAGTCCAAATTGACTCGAATCATCTCCAAATGAACCCAAATTGAATTCTTCATGTTTCTAAATCAAAATTGAACATATTCAAACATCAGCCAAAATCCTAAAATGACCAAAATACCCTTTCTTCAAAATTAAATAATTTCATTTCTTAATGGAATGTAAATAATTAACAAAAATATAAATAAATCTGTCATAAATCAAATATAAACAAATAATGTATATACACTTCTCAAATATCTAAATTCCTATTTTAAAATATAATAAATGTTATTTTAATATGAAATCACACACACACACACACATATCCAAACCAAGAAAACCAAATCAAAACCAAGGTCAATACATGAGTCCCCTTATTTAGCCACATTATTCAATTCGCGACAAATAGGCACAAATCCTGGAATGAACGAGGTGTTCAGTATGGCTTGGAAGGGTCATCTGATGTAATTAACAGCGGGGGCTTGCGCCCACTGGGAGTTAAACATCCCCACAATCAATAAACTCTCTCGATAGACTGATTATGAACAGTAGGTCTGTCGAGGGTGAACCAGAAGGAATTGTAGAAAGAAATGAATGTTTCAAGCTCGATGTTCTCTCCATGTCTTGAAAACAGAGAGCGTTGAACCCTGAGACATTTAATACATGTGCACACACCTTCCCCCTTTGTGTAACTTTCTGCGCCCTACACCGACCGATTCACCCAATTCTGATTCCACGGTCAAAAGACCGATCCCGATTCTGATTTTGATTTTTCCTTCTATCGTTTCAACCATAGAAGGAAAAGTCGGCCGTTCCGGAGCGGAATCGGACTGTATCGATCCAATTTCAAGCCGAGTTATGCGGTTAGTGCAGATTTCGTCCAATTTCGGACGTTCTGGTCCAATTCCAGTCAAATTTCGGCCGTTCCAGTCTGATTCCAGTCAAATTTTGGCAGAAATAGACCTATTCCACCGAAACGGTCCGATTCCAGTTAAATTTTAGCCGAAACGCAAATTAAACACACTCCAAAATTTTTTTCCTCTGCGTGAATCGAACCTAAGACCTCTTGCTAAGCAAACAAGCCAACTACAACCACACCATACAACCTTTGTTGTTAGAAAACATAACTCATGGATATATAAAAATTGTAATTTGTACCACACCATACTTAATTGTAATGCTTGTATTATATTGTATTAGTGGATTATTTGATTGTAATCATTTGTCTAAATAGAAATTGTTGACAAATTATTTTTTTATCAATTTTTTCCTATTTTTTTAGTATAAAACAAGCTTCTGGCAAAAAAGTCCAATTTTCCGATCCGATTCGGCCGATTCCGACCGATTTTTCCGATCCAGATCGGGATCGGACGGTGCCGATCCCGATTCCGATTCCGATTTTTCCTTCTATGGTTTCAACGGTTCGGATTCGTCGTTTGATGTCAATTCGATAAGTTTTAGAGTTGAGTTCACAAAGGAGCTTGGTGAACTTAAGAACACCCTAGTTCTACTCTCATATTATATACCAGAATTAGTGATACTGGAACTGACAGTGAAACCACTGTGCTTTGAACAGTGATAGTTTTCAAATTTTAGTATGCATGCATGTAATTAATTTCATTTTTTTCTTTAATTTGTTAGGTTCTGGGCTAGTATATTTTGATTCGACGTTCAATTTTTTCTCATTCTTTTGCTCAAAAAATAAATACCATGCTTACAAGTCATACCAGCAAGTGGTTTTTTGTTCTTAAATCTTAACATGCAAGGGATGCAAATTTGGCAAGAAATTGCTTGATTACAAGTCAAAGCTGATTAATCAAGACATAGTTTACCATGCTTAGCATCAGTAAAAGGTACACAAGTCATATTTTGTTACAGTTTTATTGCATTTCTTTTCTACTGTTTGCTGATAGCTATTGGTCAAGCAATCAGCTTTTTCAGATACACAACAACTTCTGCTCAAACGTATGTACTCAATTAACTTCAGTTATTTTGCAGTAGCTGTCACAATTTAGATTCCGTGCATGGAATTGAATATATAAACATATTTACAAGTTCTGTAAATTCGACAAGCATATAGTTAACTGTCAATAAGTACGGTCTATATTAATTAAAAAGTGGGTCATTACTTAGAATATATAAACATATTTATGGGAACCATTGTTTGATGCCTTTGTTCAAGGTTTTGGTTTGATAGCTTGCATTCGGCCTGGTTGTGACACTAGAGACAGCTTGGATAGAAGTACAAAAACTCGGATGAGATCACTAATATTAGGTATTTACATGCGTTCCTTCGGAAGAACAAGAGAATACTCCAATATATAAATATGCAGTATTAATCCAATTCACTCATTACAATATTCTTATTAAATTGAGTGCATATCAAAGGTCTTTCAATTGAAATACTTAGACCCTCCTCCGCCCCCCCCCCCCCCCCCCCCCCCCCCCCCTCCCCAATTTGTTAATAGAAAGAAATAATATTCGTTATTGCAACATACATACTACAACACCATAAATAACTAGATCTGCTATCCAATTTTACAGATAATACATATTTAGTAGAGCCCTTCTTCTATTTTGATCCTTTTTTCTCCGTCTCTATGGCGTCAGCACCTTTGTTCGTGCCGAGCTCAACTCCTTGGTAACATCTTTGATAGAAATGCGTTCTTTTGGAGACTCTTTGGAGCACAGAAGCCCACATTGAATCACTGAAACCAAACAGCTGTAGACATTTTCAGGTGCATACAGATTGTATTCTCCATCAGTTTCAGAGAATAATTTGGGGTCGACTATGTCCATGACTTGGTCGGGGAAAGCCATCTCAACTTGCTTCTGAAGGCTCAAACCATCTCTGATTCTCTCGTCAGTTGGACTTACTCCAGTGAACAACTCAAGCAGAAGAACACCGTAGCTATAGACATCTCCTTCTACCGATGGCCGACCACCCATCCCATACTCTAGACAATGAAAAGTTAATAGTTACAGCCCTAAATTTAGTACAGAAGCATACTAAAAAAAAGTACTTCTCAAATAATAAGCTTTGCAATATATACCTGGAGGAATGTAGCCAATAGAACCTTTGATTCCACCAGTGCTTGACATTGATTGAGAAGGCATGGTATCAGGTCGAACCAAATACCTTGCTAATCCAAAATCACTCACATGTGCAGTCATGTCATCATCCAAAAGGACATTACTAGGTTTGAGATCACAATGCACGATTGGTGCAGGTAAATGGTAATGGAGATAATCTAGCGCTGCCGCCACATCAAATGCAATGTTCAACCTCTGGATGAAGCTGAGGCTTCTGAATGGCCGATCCGTACATGCATTTGGATGCAACCATGTGGCCAAGCTACCATTTGGCATGAACTCAAAAACCAAAGCCTTGAAATCATTACCTTGGTAGTCTATGCTAGAGCACAAATTCAGCACTTTTATAAGGTTCCTGTGTCTCACATTTTTTAATGCCTCACATTCAGAGAAGAAACTTCTAGAAGCACTGTGTTTCTCAAGGTTTAGCACCTTCACGGCAACGGTTGTCACATTCTCGAAGCTCATAACGGCTTTGTAAACTTCTCCAAATGAACCTCTTCCAATTAGATTATTCGGGGAGAAATTTTCAGTAGCTCTAAGAAGGTCTGTGTATGAAACAGGCTCTAACCCATATTTCAAAGCTTTATCAGATTGTGGTTTGTTTCTAGGGTTGTTTCTAGTATAATAAATCACTAACAAGCAAATGATTGCAATTATGCAAATAAAAGAACCAACAATTGAACTTATGAGCACCATGTTTCGTCGAGAGTGATGTCTCTGTGTGGAAGGCTGTGAGATGCAATGTGACAAATTCATTTGAGGTACTCCACCACAAAGCTTTGGATTTCCTCTTACATCTAGACCACTGGCATTCTTGAAAATGCCTTCTTTTGGTAATTCCCCCTCGAAATTATTGAATGAAATATTCAAATATTGCAAGTTCATTGTACCCAGGAATTCAGGGACTTGACCAGAGAGCAAGTTGTTAGAGACATCAAGGTTTTGCAGCCCTTTTAGATTGCTCAATCTGGTTGGAATTGTTCCTTGGAACAGATTGCTATCAAGATAAAGGGCTTGAAGTACCTGGCATCCATCAATTGTGCTAGGAATCTCTCCACTCAACTTGTTATTCGAGAGACGAATTGATTGTAGGTTTTTCAAGTTACCAATTTCTGGTGACAAGATGCCAGTTAGATAATTGTGTGACAAGTCCAAACTAATGGAAAGAGAAGGAAGACCCATGATTTCTTTGGGAATTTCACCTACCAACTTATTATTTGAAATATTCAGGAGTTCTAATAATTTCATGCTACTTAACTCTGGTGGTATACTCCCTTCTAATGCATTATTTTCTAGATATAGCTGGGTCATTTGGGTGAGGTTGGCAAGAGTTGCCGGGATTTGTCCTGAAATCATGTTACTACTCAGATCTAATATTCCCAATTTGAAAAGATTACCAATTTCTACTGGAATGGTGCCACTCAAAAACATTCCGCCTAGGCAAAGCAGAGTTAAGTTATTGAGTTTTCCGAGCTCTGCTGGTATGCTTCCTGAAATTGGGTTATTATCCAATGAGAGTACAAGAAGACTAGTAGAAAGATTTGTTATAGAACTAGGTAACACTCCTTGTAGTTGGTTGTTTGAAAGATCTAAAAGTTGTAACAGAGTACAATTACTCAAAGCATCCATGAAACTCCAGTCACGTGGTCTCTTGGCTTCTAGTAGATTAGAATACAATTGAACTTTTTGAAGATTTTTAAAGGATCCAAAGCTAGATGGTATCACGCCACTGAAGTAATTAGTTTGTAATTCAACATCAATAAGAGCAGAACAATTGGATATGGATGGTGGGATCTGTCCTTTGAGTTGATTTTCATATAGATGTAGTCTTTTTAAGTTTGGTAAAGCATTGCACATATCGAAAGGGAGAGTTCCATCAAGCTGGTTACTACCAAGTCCCAAATAATACAGCGCTGATAGGTTGTAAAGGGAGTGTGGTATTTTGCCCGAAATGTTATTATGATAAACGTTAAAAAACTGGAGGTTTTGAAGCTTCCCGAGTTCATCAGGAATGAATCCACTTAACATATTTTCGGTAAGATCAAATCCTATTAAACTTTGAAGATTACCCAAGGTATGTGGGATAGAACCGTAGAATTTATTTTCGTAAAGATAAAGTTGCAGCAAGTTAGTAAGGTTGCCCAAGCCAAGTGGGATGTGACCACTAATGCTATTTTTGTGAAGATAGAGACCTGATAGTTTGGTAAGGTTACCTAAGGTAGGTGGGATGGAACCTGTGAAGTTATTATTGTAAAGAGAAAGATCTGATAGGTTAGTAAGTTTGCCTAAATTATCTGGAATATCGCCATCAAAATGATTTTGGTCAAGATAAAGATATATTAGGCTACTAAGGTTGCCCAAGGTGGAAGGAATTGATCCTGTGAGATTATTGACAGATAGTTCTAAGAATTGGAGCTGTGGGAGGAGGCCAAATTCCAACGGTATGCCTCCTGTGAGGAAGTTATTCCCCAGATTGATATTTTTAAGTTCTTTGCATTGCGCTAAGTTAGATGGGATGGTTCCATGGAGATTATTATTTCTCAAAGAAATAACTTCCAGATTTGAACAGTTACTTAGAGTAGATGGAATGCTACCATCAAGAATATTAACACTCAAGTTGACAAAACGTAGCCTACCCAAGTTTCCAATCTCTACTGGGATACTTCCTCTCAGCTGGTTATCAGAGAGACTCATCCTTTGGAGGAACGTGAGGTTTGCTAGAGATGGAGATATATTACCTGACAATTGTTTGGAGTCAAGAACGAGAGCAGTCACTCTATCGGGATGGTGCCGGCCACACAAGATCCCTTGCCATTGACAGTGGTGCAGTGACTCGTTCCATGAGGAGAGGACTCCAAATGGGTCGTCAAGTATTTGGGACTTGAAGGAGAGAAGTGCTGATCGATCAGTTTTACTAGTGGTTACTATGGCAGCGAGAGAAAAGGAGGATAAGATTAAGAGACTTGAGAGGAGGTGAATAGTGAGCACGCTATAACAACGTTCCATGATTTGTGTAATGAAGGCAATGGGTTTCTCTCTCACAGAGTGCTGCTCTTCTTATAGTTAAAGGGATAAGATTAAGAGACACAGAAAATGCTCCCGATATAATTATGTATTTGCAAATGCACTCCTTTATTTGTGGACAAGAAATATTCAACTAGTTGAAGAAATTTCAATGCATCCTGGATCACCAATTATCTATCTCTCAATTTGTCACTAAGCGAAGAATGTTCTAACTCAATTTGTCACTAAGTTAAACAATATATTATTCAATGTTTGTTTAATTACATTTGAGAACCAGTCTTTAGTTCAGTAGTAACCACTAGAGGCAATGCCAGAAGTCACAGGTTCGGAACAAGTCACAGGTTCAGCCCTCTACTCGTTTTCCTTGATTTTGCAGGTGCATCCAGGACACGGTGATATTATGTGCAATACTTTTGCAATTTGATGGATGAAATGATGAATTATTTGTTCAAGTTGTATTTTTTCAGGTTTAATTTATTAGTCATGTTTTATTGTTAAGAACAATATTTATTTGTGAACTTCTTTGTTTATTGTACAACATATTGCACAATATATATGTTTTTATATGAGTACTGTGTTATGTTCAACCTGCTATTCTCTAACTCGAAAACTATTAATTTGTGTAAAGTAAAATATATTTTCATCTTCATTCATTCATCCTCAAAACCTTTATAAAAAACCAAACTAAAGATAAAAAATAAAATTCTCTCATACTTAATTGAGAAATTTGAGGTATGAGTTCATTATTTTAAATAAATATTTTTTTATCAATGACAGTGCTATTAGCAAGAAATCAAAACACTTGCTCTGATTTGAGTATAAATAATTGGTTAATTCTACACATAAATACATCATTATATTCTTAAAGTATAAAAGTATACGTCTAACACTTGGCACATAAAATAATTTATATTTTCTACATACATGACTCATTTATTATTATTCTTAAAGTGTAAAAGTATACGTGCTATGGATCCATATCTCTGCTTTTAAGTTTCAAATAGTTAATTTGAATTGTTTGATATGATCTCCATATGAAAATCTACTTGGAGAAAAAAAAATGTGTTTTAAATTTTTTTACTATTTGTTAAATAGATCGAAAATTAGTACTTTGGCATCAATCAAATTTAGACAAGGTAATTTTTTACCTATCTGAAAAAAATAGTAAAATGATTTAAAAAATATAAAATTTTGTGTCCAAGTACATTTTTATATAAAAATTGTATTAAGATATTGTATCAACTATTTGGAATTAAAAAATAAATAACATAGATATAATACAGAGACCTACCTTGTACAAAGTATTGTAGCCTGACTAGCCTCATGTTGAGTATTTTAGATATAATAATTTTGTACTCTTTTGCCTTTAAAATTTATAAAACCTTCGTACTCAAAGAATAGGTTAGTTGCAAGCGCACAACCTATCGATTGTAGTATTTAGGTGTCGATCCGCAGGGAGAGAGGGAAACACTAATTTTTAATAAAGAAAACTACTATTAAAAACAAAACAATAAAAGTAAAGTGGGGGGGTTTTGTTCTAAAATCCTAATGTTGGGTTCAATACCCGAAAGAGAGGAGTTTCAAACAATAAATGTAAATAAAATAAAGAGAAGAAAGATTGGTTTGTTTTCAAGTTTAAGGAGATCTAGGGGTATTCGGTCTACAATTCCTTGCTAATTCTATTTATTCGGTTTGTTTAAATTCATGTTTGATTTGATGAGGTTTCTAACCTAAGTTAGCCTTTGGAACAAATATTAATACAAATACTTTGCGCTCTATGGATTAATGTGCCTCGAATTCTAGGGCTGTCACTAACCTAGAGGGATATTTAATCTCATGCTTCAAAGCATATATCGATATTTGTTCTAAGGTGTCCTAATTAGGATTTGCCTTCTCCTTTCGGTCCTTCACCAAAATCCTAACCTTAATTTCTATAGTTCCGGATTGGATATCAAAGTACGGTCGCTTCTAACCCAATCCTAAGGTGTGTCTTTATGGTTTCAATTAGTAGTCTCCTCATGACCAATGCCGGAATTTAATAAATTTAAAGCGGAAAGACACGATCAACGCGATTTCAAAACTACTTCAATTCAATAAATCCTAACCAGGTGAACTCAAAGGAACGAGTACTAATGAAATTCATAAAGAATAAATCACAGAAATTAACAATCAAATCCGATAACACAATCATAATAAAAACAAATATCCGAATAATCTAGAATTAAACAAGTTCATGCATTGACCTAAACCCCTAGAAAGAGAACTACTCTCTCTTGGAGAGATCCATAACAAAGATTGGCAAAAACAATAAGAAATAAGATAAAGAAATGATTACACCCTTTCTTAGATCTAAAACCTCGATCTTGCCGACTCCTTGGTAGAATCTTCTTCTTCTCCTTCCTTGAAAAGCCTTCTAGAATTTCTGCAGGATCTCTCTCTCTCAATATGTGGAAAATGGATATAATAAATGGATGATGAGAGAGATGAAATTCTTCTCCTTTTATAGCCAAAGGCCTTGCCCAATTTAGAGGATAGAAGTGGAGTTAGTGGGTGCACTCCTCAGACTGCCATGTCTATTATTGGCCTTCTAAAACGTGTTCCTTGTTGGCCAAAAATAGAAGAGCTCTTGAAAATACGAATTTCTGGCTGTCTGCGAGTCCAGTGCGTCCGCACTGGTGGTGAGTGCGTCCGCACTGGGTCGCACCGACTCCAAATCTCCTTTGGTTCCAAGTTTCCTTTTCTGGATTTTCTGCGAAATTTTCTGAGTGCGTCCGCACTGGATATTAGTGCGTCCGCACTGGCCTTGAACTTCTGTTTTTCTGGAAATTCTGGAAGTTGCAAAAATCGGCTAAGTAGTGAATGCGTCCGCACTGAAGGTGAGTGCGTCCGCATTACGCTCGGACTTTTCATCTGTGAGGTCTGCGACGCTGGAAAATTGGCTAAGTACCTAGTGCGTCCGCACTGGCTGGGAGTGCGTCCGCACTGGCTGGGAGTGCGTCCGCACTGGCTGGGAGTGCGTCCGCACTGGCTGGGAGTGCGTCCGCACTGGGCGATTTTTCTTTATTTTGCACTGTTTCCTGCATTGAAACATCGAGCGAACGCAGTAACTTGATTCTTGGTGTATTATATTCACTTTATATTCAAAATACAAGATATTTGGTGTTATTTTATGATAAAAACTAGATCGATGGTGTATATAAAATACACCTATCAAATACCCCCAAGCTTGAACTTTGCTTGTCCTCAAGCAAAAATCTAAACTTTGAAATATAATTCGATCTACAATTCAACCCTATATCAAGTATATATTTCTCAAAATGAAAAACTTGTATGATCTTGTCAAAATTTAAAAGTCCTCATGCATATTTTTCAAATTCCAAGTTCAACCCTCTAATAATTATGAATGAACCCATAATTCGATTACTCTAACTTTTATTTCCTTAAAGGCTTTTAATTTGTAAACTTCGTATACTTAAATTTAAAAGATATGCCATTTAAAATGTAGAATTTTCAAAATACCCCCAAGCTTGAATCAAACTTGGGTAAGCATAATTACGGACTTCGTGTGTTGATACATGCATATTCTTTTGTTTTTGTTGCTTTTGATTTTCTCACTTTGAACACTTTTTCATGATTTTAGCACTATTTTCCCCATCCTCATTTAAGCATCGGTTAGTTACAAGTAGTTAACCGTACCCAACCGTTCTAATTCAAGGGTGCTTTGCATGCTCTTAGTCTAACCCTTCCACTAACACAAATGTCAATTTTATCGGGAGACTAGCGGAGCAAGAGTGCTAAGGACTCATAACCATAAGTACGTCATGAAGCCGTAACATAGGTCATTGGAGTCATCTTCTATTTTCACAATTTTCAATTTTATCTAATTTCTCAACATTTATGCACATATCATGAATACACACGTCCCAAGTCTAAGTACTTTCATACTCGAGGATATCCTATTTTTCTAAAAAATTTCAAATCTAAATGGCTTCTCTAATAAATTTAAATTCCTAATGTCGCAATTTCAAATACCTTTATTTCCACAAAGTTTTTCGCCAAACTATGTCGTCATTTCAAAATTATTTTAAGGGTTTTACCAAAAATTATGAAAAATCGTGCAAGAATACTTTTAATTTTTGTCAATCACTCAAGTTTATCAAAGAATTTTATTGTTTTGCCAACTTTTAACACAAATTTTAAACATGATTTTATACTTTATGCATTTTTAGACAATAAAGTCCAATTATGCAAGACTCTATTTTTCATAACCTCGTAAAACGTCTTGACAAATTCGTAATCGCAAGCAATTAAGTTCAAAATCACAAATCCTATTCATGGTCAAGTAAAAAGCAAGGTTATAAATCCTAAAAAGTTTCGAAAAACTGAATAATAAATATGCATGCAGATACAATTTCTTCCCATCCCCCAAGCTTAAATAAAGCATTGTCCTCAATGCGAAAAATAAACTAAAAAGAGAGAAGAAACATGAACTACTTTACTGGCGTAATATGGTGGTGTTGCTGCGCGGAATCAATCCTCGTCGCGATCCATGTCTTCGGCATCATCCTCCACATCTTCATCTTCTCCTCCTTGCTCTCCATCCTCTCCTCCTTGTTCTCCTCCTTGAGCTGCTGCCGCGGCTTCTTGTGCAAGCCTTGCTGCTTCACGTTCCAGTGCCATCTCGTGCTCTCTCCTTTGAGCGGCCCGTCTTTGGTATGGTGGTGTCGGTGGATCATCCTCAAAATGCGGGTTTGCGTACATGCATCCTCGCCGGGAATAGTAGGTCGCCCGGGCGGCCTCGGCCTCGACCTCATCAAAGCGGCGGTCAAACGCATCAAAGCGGCGGTCAAAGGCATCCATACGGCCATCCATGCGATCCATGCGATTACCAACATTGATGCTCAAGTTGTTGATGGAGGTGCTCATGGTCTGCATGAAATCCCAGATTTGTTGGTTGGTTGGCATGCCTTGTGCTTGTGCGGCATCGGGTGCGGCTTGCTGTGGTGGTTGTTGTGGTTGCGGCGGCTGTGGTAGCGGTGGCTCGAGCGGCTCATCGACAATTTTCCAAGTATCGGTGTCCAAGGGGTCGATTTGAGTTTCTAGAGGCAACCGGTGTCGGATGTTGTCCTTTGGACCCAAGTTGATCCAAGCCTCTTGAATATCATCCCATCGGATGAGCCTCGCCCGAAATAAACCGTCGAGGTCCGCTAGCGTGTAACCGGGCACCACCACATCACCAACGGTCGGTATTTGCAAGTGCTGGGCAATTTTTGTGACAATGCCCCCAATTCGAATCTTTCCACCCGGTCGCATGTTGTGTGACACATTTTGCATGTGTTTGGCCAAGTTGTACCCGATGTGCGGCATGTAGTCCATCTCACCATTGTTGCGCCGGAGCATGCAACATACATACACCATATCTCCTTGGTTGAAGACCGATGCGCTCTCCCCTCGGGCAAAGAGAGTGTGAGAGAGTACCCGCTGGAGATATCGGAGGGCCGGATGGAGGACATTCTTTACCCTTTGCTGGCCGAGGATCCCGTCTTGGCATGTTAGGACGCGGAATTGGGCCTCGCTCATGTCATGGAAGAAGTCGAGACTGGTGCGCATCCGATCGACATTTTCGGTGGATAGATCGAGAGCTTGCATGAGTTCGGTGGTGTGCAACATGTGTGAGAAGCCTCCGAGGTTGAAGTTTAGTGTTCGAGAGGCCCGGTCGAATTCGTACGAGGAGAGGAACTCGATGGTAAGTCTTTCATATGTCGGGACCTCATCACAAAGAAAATCCCACAAGCCAAGCCGCTCGGTGAGCATTTGCACCGACTCTAGGAGTCCGAGTTGGTTGAGTGTCTCGCGGCTTATCCATCTAGATGGCTCGAGGGTTCGGCGGCCCTGCAGGAGGTTGTACCTTAACTCTTGACCTTCGTTGAGTGGCAAGGCGGGTGGATAAGGAGGTGGTCCGCGACTTCCTTGGCCCTTCTCAAACCTGCGCCTCTTGTTGGCGGATGATTTCTTCGGCATGTTACTGCAATTTGAAAAATTGAAAGAATTAAAATTTCGAAATTTTGATCAAATTTGGGCTGAGTGCGGACGCACTGGTGGTCAGTGCGGACGCACTGTGTACAAAAAGTTCAATTTTGGTTCAATTCAGGGTCATTTTTTATTTTTCCCGAGCCTAGTGCGGACGCACTGACTCTCAGTGCGGATGGTCCTGGCCGCACTGAGTACTTAACCAAAAATTTGGAAATTTAAGGGTCTTACTGCGGACGCACTGGATCCCAGTGCGGACGCATTCTGTACTTAACCAAATTTTTAACAATTTCGGGGCTGGTTTGGAAAAGTCCGAGCGTAATGCGGACGCATTGGCTCTCAGTGCGACTGGTCTGGTCGCACTGGGGACTTAACCAAAAAAAACTGAAAATTTGGGCTGGTTAGATTTTCCCCCAAGCTTGGTGCGGACGCACTAAATGGTAGTGCGGGTGGTGGCATCCGCACTGGGGTAAGAATTTGAACCGATTTCACCATTTTTGGTCGATTTTCCCGATTTTGGTACCATTTTTACAGATCTAAGTAGGAATTGACAAAATTAGAGTAAGGAGAGATCAAACCTTGTTGTAGATCGCGAAAATTTCGAAAAAATGCGAAGAAATCCGAGTTTTAGCGAAACGGCGCTTGAAAACCTTGAGAAAAGTTGGGTTTTCGGTTTTGAAGAGGGAAAGAGAGAAAAATGAAGAGAGAAGTTGTAGAGGAGAGAGAGGAGAGGGAGATTGTGAAAGAAAAACGAGGTTTTCGGCTTTTGGGAGAGGAAAATCAAGTTTTTCGGTTTTAAAATCGAAAAGGCGCGAAGAAAAATGAAGAGGAGGGGTCGGTTTAAGAAGGAGGAGGAGCCCGAGTGCGGACGCACTGGTGGTCAGTGCGGGTGGTCATCCGCACTCACCCAAAAAATTCGAATTTTTCCGATTTTCCGAAAAAATTGAAAATTAAATGTAGCGTACCTCGGGTGCGGACGCACTGAACTTCAGTGCGGACGCACTGGATTTTTGTGTAGAAAGTTCATCCTGCGCAGGCTTGCAATTTCTGTCGGTGCGGACGCACTGGATTTTTGTGCGGACGCATTACGCTCGGTCTGGCCAATTTTTATGGTAAAACCTGTCTGAAAAATTTTCTAAGTAGGTAGTGCGGACGCACTCAGGTTTTTTATATGCTTTTTTCGTCCTGCAAGCCCACTAAAGTTAGGTAATCGAAATTTTTGGAAATTTAAAATTAAACTAAGTGCAGAATAATAAAGAAAACAATAAAAAAAAAACCTTGGGTTGCCTCCCAAGCAGCGCTCAATTTTACGTCGTGAGCTTGACACGATTAGGGCTCACTATTGAGTGTGTGGATCTTCTAGGCCTATAATCTCCTTGTCGCCTATAGGATTTGCATGGTTGAAATGTTTGAGGCGATGTCCGTTCACCTTGAATGCCCCGGTTTCTTTGCTCCATATCTCGATTGCGCCATGGTTGAATACCTTCGTTATTTCGAATGGGCCCTTCCATCGTGATCTTAACTTCCCGGGAAAGAGCCGGAGGCGTGAGTTGTACAACAAAACCGTGTCTCCTTTTTGAAAGTTGCGCTTTATGATATGCTTGTCGTGCCACCTCTTTGTCTTTTCTTTGTATAGCTTAGCATTTTCATAGGAATTAAGACGTAATTCTTCTAGCTCATGTAGGTCAAGAACCCTTTTTTCACCGGCTGCCCTCATGTCGAAATTTAGGGCCCTTATTGCCCAATATGCCTTGTGCTCGAGTTCAACCGGCAAATGGCATGGCTTCCCATAGACTAGCTTGAAAGGAGTCATACCTATGGGTGTTTTGAAAGCGGTCCGATACGCCCAAAGAGCTTCATCTAGTTTGAGTGACCAATCTTTTCGTGATGTGTTCACCACCTTTTGTAGGATGCTTTTTATCTCGCGATTGGATACCTCCACTTGCCCGCTTGTTTGAGGGTGGTATGGTGTGGCTACCTTGTGCTTGACTCCGTATTTGAATAGGAGACCGTCGAATTGGCGGTTGATGAAATGAGAGCCGCCATCGCTAATCACCACCCGAGGTACTCCAAACCTGGGAAAAATAGTTCTTAGAAAAAGCTTTCTTACCACGGCGGAGTCGGCGGTTGGGCTTGCCACGGCTTCTACCCATTTTGACACATAATCGACCGCTACAAGGATGTACTTGTTGTTGCAAGAACTCGGAAAGGGTCCCATGAAGTCGACCCCCCAAACATCAAATAACTCTACCTCTAGAATTCCGTTGAGAGGCATCTCATGTCTCCTTGATATGTTCCCGGTTCTTTGGCATTTGTCGCACCTAAGCACATAGTCTTTTGCATCTTCAAAAAGCGTGGGCCAAAAGAACCCGGCTTGAAGAACCTTGGCGGCGGTTTTGTGGCTTGAAGCGTGTCCTCCATAGGGAGATGAATGGCAACAATCGAGAATCTGTTCGGTTTCTTCGTGAGGTATACATCGCCTATGAATTCCATCTACCCCCAGTTTGAATAGCAACGGCTCATCCCAAAAATATTGTTTGACATCCCAAAGGAATTTTTTTCGTTGTTGGAAGGATAAATCTGGGCGTATGATACCGCATGCAAGGTAGTTCACGAAATCCGCATACCATGGCGCCTCTTGGTGGTTGACTGCGTATAGTTGTTCGTCTATAAATGAGTCGTCTATGGGCATGTCATCGTCCTTCGATTCGTTGGTAATGCGTGATAGATGGTCCGCCACTGAATTTTCTGTGCCTTTCTTGTCCTTGATTTCGAGGTCGAACTCTTGGAGTAGGAGGATCCATCGGATTAGGCGTGGTTTGGCATCTTTCTTGTTGAGAAGGTATCGAATTGCCGCGTGATCGGTGTACACAATCACCTTGGATCCAACCAAGTAGGATCGGAATTTGTTGATAGAGAATATCACGGCCAAGAATTCTTTTTCGGTGGTTGTGTAGTTCATTTGCGCTTCGTCTAGGACTTTGCTTGCATAATAGATCACATGTGGCTTGTTGTCGATCCTTTGCCCTAGAACGGCTCCAACGGCGAAGTCGCTTGCATCACACATGATTTCAAAGGGCACATCCCAATTAGGAGGTCGGAGGATCGGGGCTGAGATTAGCGCTTTCTTGATCCTATCAAAAGCAACAATACAAGGTTCATCAAATATAAATTCTGCATCTTTCATAGTTAAGTTAGTAAGTGGTTTGCAGATTTTTGAAAAATCCTTGATGAAACGCCGATAGAATCCCGCATGGCCCAAGAAACTCCTCACATCCTTCACACATGTTGGATATGGCAATTTTTCGATCACCTCCACCTTTGCTTGGTCGACTTCTAGGCCTTTGGAAGACACCACGTGGCCTAGAACTACCCCCGTTTGCACCATGAAATGGCATTTCTCCCAGTTTAGCACCAAATTGACCTGCTCACAACGTTCTAAAACTTTGATCAAATTAGATAAGCAATCATCAAAAGAGGTACCGAAAACTGAAAAGTCGTCCATGAAAACTTCCACGGATTTTTCTAATAAATCTGAAAAAATAGCCATCATGGCTCTTTGGAATGTAGCTGGGGCATTGCATAAACCAAACGGCATCCTACGGTACGCGAATGTACCGTAAGGGCAAGTAAAGGTCGTCTTTTCTTGGTCATCGGGGTGAATAGGGATTTGAAAGAATCCGCTATACCCATCTAGGTAGCAAAAATGTGAGTGATTGGCTAGCCTTTCTAGCATTTGATCCACGAATGGTAGAGGGAAGTGATCCTTCCTCGTTGCATTGTTAAGTTTGCGGTAATCGATGCACATCCTCCATCCCGTGATCACCCTTGTGGATATCATTTTGTCTCCTTCGCCCTTCACCACGGTTGTGCCTCCCTTCTTTGGTACTACATGGACCGGACTTACCCATTTAGAATCGGAGATTGGGTAGATGATGCCCGCATCAAGTAGTTTGAGGATTTCCTTCTTCACCACTTCTTTTAGATTCGGATTGAGCCTTCGTTGAGCTTCAATGGTGGGTTTGTGGTCGTCCTCCATTAGAATTCTATGCATGCAAAGGGATGAGCTAATTCCGGTTAGGTCATCGATTGTGTAGCCAATTGCTTTCCGATGAAGCCTTAGCTCGTGTAAAAGCTTCTCGGTTTGTTCTTTGTTGAGCTCGGAATTGACAATCACCGGATATGTCTTGTTCTCCCCAAGGTATTCATAGCGAAGGGTAGGTGGCAACGGCTTGAGTTCGACCTTTGGTGGTGCAGAATTGGTCGAAAATCCCTCGATTTTTCCTTCAATTTGAGCTACTTCAGCCTGAGTGCGGACGCACTGATGGTCAGTGCGGACGCACTGAGGTAGAATTTCTGAAATCTGAGATGCATCCTGGTTGGAAACGTGCTGAGTGCGGACGCACTGAGGGTCAGTGCGGACGCATTGCGCTCGGACTTTTTCCTCATCGGCTCCAAACTGTGGCTCAACAGGTGAGTGCGAGTGGGGCATCCGCAATGAGGATTCAGTGCGGACGCATTGCGCTCGGATGGTTGAATCTTCAGCTCCCTCATGCTGAGTGCGGACGCACTGGGCGGTAGTGCGGACGCACTGAGGGTCATTTTCACCATTTGTGTCGTTTTCGGAGCCGGTTTCTTCCAGAATTTGGTCTAGTTGTTCATTGACCATCTCCTTCTCCATATGGGCAGCTATAATGGAATCTAAAACTTCCACTCTACATATATAATCATTATCATTTGAAGGAAATTTGATGGCATTAAACATGTGAAAATTTACCTTTTCGCCCCCGATGTCAAAGGATATCTTTCCTTCTTTGACATCTATGTTTGCTCCTGCTGTGGTAAGGAAGTCACGCCCCAATAGGAGAGGGGTATGAGTATCCTCTTCCATCTCAACCACTACAAAGTCCACCGGGACAAAGTACTTACCAATCATTACAATAACATCCTCCGCGATTCCTTCGGGATACCTTACCGTCTTATCGGCTAGTTGTAATGACATCCTTGTATCTTTCAAATCGACGAGATTGAGCCTTTGATAAACGGTTTTAGGCATGAGGCTCACACTTGCGCCTAAATCACATAGGCACCTCTTGAATTCGGTATCACCAATCATGCATGGAATCACAAAGCTTCCGGGATCCTTTAATTTTGGAGGTAGCTTGTTTAAGAAAAGAGCGCTACACTCCTCATTAAGGGATACCGTGCCCACTTCCTCAATTGTTCTTTTATTGGATAAAATTTCTTTCAAAAATTTCGCATAAGTGGGCATGTGAGTAATTGCTTCGGTAAAAGGGATGGTAATATTCAATTTCTTGAGGTGTTCTACGAATTTGGCATATTGTTGGTCAAGCTTGCTCTTAACTAACCTTTGAGGGAATGGTATAAACCTATGCGGTGGGATATACTTAGGAGTTTCATTTGGTTTTACCTTGGCCGGGTTTGATTTACCCGGTTCTTGAGATTTTTCCGATGCCGGTGCGTCCGCATTAGGAATGGTTGCGTCCGCGCTGAGAGGAGTTTGAGGTGGTTGTGCCTCATTCGGTGGTTGTTGAGACTCATCTCCGCTGGGCATCTTTGGTCCCTCGTATTCCGTGCCGCTTCTCAAGGTTATGGCTTTCGCTTGCTCCCTTGGATTGATATCGGGTTTGCCCGGTAGAGTGCCTTGTTGACGAAATGACGAAGATGCTTGTTGTGCTATTTGGTTCTCTAGCATCTTTGTCTTTGTCTCTAAGAACTCGAACCTATTGTTGAAATTCCTCAAGGAATCCGAAATCTCGGTGTTGGTGTTCCTTTGTTGGTTCATGAACTCGTTTTGAGAGATCACAAGTCCTTCTATCATTTTTTCTAATTTGCTGTTTTGAGAAGGTCCTTGATACGAGTTTTGGTTTGACCGATTTTGGAATTGATTGGAATTACCTTGGTATTGATTGGAGTTGTCATTGTCGGTCTTCCACTTGAAATTGGGATGGTTCCACCTTGTGTTAGGGTTGTATGTATTTGAGTTATCATTTGACCTAACCTTATTGTAGATCGGGTCGTTCCTCTTATCACCTTGATTGTAGAACATTGCATTGACTTGCTCGACTTCCTCTCCTTCTATGAGGACTTGGCAATCGGCGGTGATATGAGTCGCCTCTCCACAAATTCCGCATGAAGCCTTCTTTGTCACGGATTTGGCATTTTGCATTTGTGCCATTTGATGTTGCAAGGCATCTATTTGGGCTTTCAAGGCGGTAACTTCGTCGGTTTTTAGGACTCCCGGTGTGGTTTGGGTACGTCCACTTCTCTCGGCTGTCCACTCCCTTTGGTTGATCGCCATATCTTCGATCATTAGCATGGCTTGATGGGGATCCATTTTTGACATGTTTCCTCCTGCGGCGGAATTCAAGTGAGTCTTCGTGGCGATTGTGCAACCTGCAAAGAAGAATTGGAAGAGCAACCACATGTCAAGCCCATGGTTAGGGCACAAGCGTTGAAGCTCGGCCCATCTATCCCATGCCTCGGTCAAAGATTCTCCCTCGGCTTGCTTGAAGGTCGTGATCTTCGTTCGAAAGTGCTGGGTTTTGGATGGAGGAAAGTATTTTCCTAAGAATAACTTTTCCATGTCGTCTCATCTTCTTATGTTGTCACGATTCACGGTCCTTAGCCATGTCCTTGCATTGTCACGGAGGGATAGGTGGAAGCATTTGAGCTTGAGGTTGTCTAGCTCTTCTCCTTCTCGAGCGAAAGTGCCGCAAGATTCTTCAAAGACCGCCAAGTGGGCATGTGGATCTTCATTTAGGGCTCCTCCAAACTGACTTTGGCCAAGCAAGTGGATGAGAGACGGCTTGATTTCGCGTGGATCTTGGCCTTGAGGTATAAAACCGAAGCGGTGGCCTTGTTGGCGGTTATGGCCATTTCCGATGTTTGGATTGACACCAAACAAAGGATTGTTGTTAAGAATTGGTGGAACATTGTTGTTGTTGTCGTGTGGATGTAGAGGCGGTGGGTTGTTGTGTGGAGGGGGAGGTGGTGGATTGTTATCGAGATCGCGAAAGGCTTGGTTGATAAGACCTTCCGGAAGTTCTTCCTCAACGAAGTTGCGTGGCATGCCATATGGTGGATCTAGACCCGCCATTGGTTGAGGAAGAGAGAGTTCGCCGGCTTTGATCTTCGCGGTTTGGCTCCTTGTCACCGGTGCCAGCGCTCAAATCTATAAGAGAAGAGTAGAGATGAGATGTGAAGGAGAGAAAATAGAAATAGAGAGTAATAAATTGCAGAAATTGTAAAAAAGGAAATAAACTATTTTTGGATTTTTAATTTTCTGAAAAGTAAATAAGGAAACTAAGAATTAAAAGTACTTTCCTAAAATAAAAACTAGTATCTATCCTATTCTCCCCGGCAACGGCGCCAAAAAGCTTGTTGAGTATTTTAGATATAATAATTTGGTACTCTTTTGCCTTTAATATTTATAAAACCTTCATACTCAATGAATAGGTTAGTTGCAAGCGCACAACCTATCGATTGTAGTATTTAGGTGTCGATCCGCAGGGAGAGAGGGAAACACTAATTTTTAATAAAGAAAATTACTTCTAAAACTAAACAATAAAAGTAAATTGGGGGGGTTTTGTTCTAAAATCCTAAGGTTGGGTTCAATACCCGAAAGAGAGGAGTTTCAAACAATAAATGTAAATAAAATAAAGAGAAGAAAGATTGGTTTGTTTTCAAGTTTAAGGAGATCTAGGGGTATTCGGTCTACAATTCCTTGCTAATTCTATTTATTCGGTTTGTTTAAATTCATGTTTGATTTGATGAGGTTTCTAACCTATGTTAGCCTTTGGAACAAATATTAATACAAATACTTTGCGCTCTATGGATTAATGTGCCTCGAATTCTAGGGCTGTCACTAACCTAGAGGGATATTTAATCTCATGCTTCAAAGCATATATCGATATTTGTTCTAAGGTGTCCTAATTAGGATTTGCCTTCTCCTTTCGGTCCTTCACCAAAATCCTAACCTTAATTTCTATAGTTCCGGATTGGATATCAAAGTACGGTCGCTTCTAACCCAATCCTAAGGTGTGTCTTTATGGTTTCAATTAGTAGTCTCCTCATGACCAATGCCGGAATTTAATAAATTTAAAGCGGAAAGACACGATCAACGCGATTTCAAAACTACTTCAATTCAATAAATCCTAACCAGGTGAACTCAAAGGAACGAGTACTAATGAAATTCATAAAGAATAAATCACAGAAATTAACAATCAAATCCGATAACACAATCATAATAAAAACAAATATCCGAATAATCTAGAATTAAACAAGTTCATGCATTGACCTAAACCCCTAGAAAGAGAACTACTCTCTCTTGGAGAGATCCATAACAAAGATTGGCAAAAACAATAAGAAATAAGATAAAGAAATGATTACACCCTTTCTTAGATCTAAAACCTCGATCTTGCCGACTCCTTGGTAGAATCTTCTTCTTCTCCTTCCTTGAAAAGCCTTCTAGAATTTCTGCAGGATCTCTCTCTCTCAATATGTGGAAAATGGATATATTAATGGATAATGAGAGAGATGAAATTCTTCTCCTTTTATAGCCAAAGGCCTTGCCCAATTTAGAGGATAGAAGTGGAGTTAGTGGGTGCACTCCTCAGACTGCCATGTCTATTATTGGCCTTCTAAAACGTGTTCCTTGTTGGCCAAAAATAGAAGAGCTCTTGAAAATACGAATTTCTGGCTGTCTGCGAGTCCAGTGCGTCCGCACTGGTGGTGAGTGCGTCCGCACTGGGTCGCACCGACTCCAAATCTCCTTTGGTTCCAAGTTTCCTTTTCTGGATTTTCTGCGAAATTTTCTGAGTGCGTCCGCACTGGATATTAGTGCGTCCGCACTGGCCTTGAACTTCTGTTTTTCTGGAAATTCTGGAAGTTGCAAAAATCGGCTAAGTAGTGAATGCGTCCGCACTGAAGGTGAGTGCGTCCGCATTACGCTCGGACTTTTCATCTGTGAGGTCTGCGACGCTGGAAAATTGGCTAAGTACCTAGTGCGTCCGCACTGGCTGGGAGTGCGT
This sequence comes from Carex littledalei, assembly GCA_011114355.1. Lineage (NCBI taxonomy): Eukaryota > Viridiplantae > Streptophyta > Magnoliopsida > Poales > Cyperaceae > Carex > Carex littledalei. Next base: position 17,538,960 of record CM022079.1, read on the forward strand.
CCGCACTGGGCGATTTTTCTTTATTTTGCACTGTTTCCTGCATTGAAACATCGAGCGAACGCAGTAACTTGATTCTTGGTGTATTATATTCACTTTATATTCAAAATACAAGATATTTGGTGTTATTTTATGATAAAAACTAGATCGATGGTGTATATAAAATACACCTATCACCTCACTCACCAATTATAAATTAAAGAAATTTCCGAATGATAATTGTTTAAAGTTGCAAAAATCAAGATAAACATATATGAACCAAAATTAAAATAAAAGATTATATACGATCAATCAAAGTCGTTGAATAGTCAAAATATCTAGATTTTTTTGCTAAGGTCGCTTTTTAGTAATTAATTTGACTAAGACTATAGAAAGACTAAAGAGGCGATTGAACGGTGCCACGTGAATGCTTGAGTGATTTCATATATCTATCACAGATTTTTTTGTACTAATGTCTGTTACACTAGTACAAAAAACCCCTACACCGACTGTTAAAAAATCCCTACACCGACTGTTGTTAAGGCGTCAGTGATGGCGCCGCCGGTATAGGTATATTTTTACTGACGGGTAAATAACCGTCAGTGTAGGCACCAACACCGGCTGTTTTCTTTAAAAAACAGTCGGTGTTGGCTGCCTACACCGGCTGTTTTCTGAAAAAAACAGTCGGTGTTGGCTGCCTACACCGGCTGTTCTCTGAAAAAACAGTCGGTGTTGGCTGCCTACACCGGCTGTTTTCTGGAAAAAACAGTCGGTGTTGGCAGCCTACACCGGCTGTTTTTTTTAAAAACAGTCGGTGTTTGTATAAAATTTTGGCATAGTTCTATTTGTATCGGGGCTAGCCTCCATATTTTGCTAGCAATATATTACTATTCGGCATTCATTAACATTAATTAAGATACCATGCAAATAATTTGAGCAACACAATAATAAACAACATAACTCATATTTCATTCACAAAAAAACACACTATAACAAAATTTACATATATAACACATTAACAAAATATGCATATGAACATAACAACATATATTGCATTTCTTATAAATAGTTTAGAAGTTGTTCAAGAAAAATGCATTTGTGAATTTCAGTGCCGATGTGAAGAGGATGCCTTTTTAGCGGCCTCAATTGCTTTCTCAGGCAATTTAATTCGAGGGAAGAGATACATAGCACCAATTGTGGTTCTTCAATGCCAAACATTGAGTGATACCACTTCACAGTTTACACTCTTTATCATTACTACATCCTTCATGTTCATAAAAAAAGAAAAAGAAGAAAAGAAAACAGATTAGAAGCTGAGGTTGTGTGATTCAGGTTAGGTAACCTCAGTTGCATGCGAGTATGTGATTTCCATTGTCATAACAAAATATAAAATCATTTTCAGTCAATATGAATTAGAAAGCTCAATAAATTAACTCCAATCACTAATCTAGCAAAGAGAGAGTCAAATAACTGTGCCTATTTGAGGATATAATTTTTGAATTTCTGCTCTTAAAAAGACTATTATTAGCTCAGTTCACATATTTTATCTGTGGATGAATTTAAATTTTAATGGCATATACTTGGCCTTTTTTTTTTTTTTTAAACTTAAGAATCAGGCCTTGTATACAATAGAGAAATATCAAACCTGTAATTTGCAACCGGTACTTAGCCCATACTCCATATATTGCATTTGCTATGACAGCCACCTTTTAACAAAAAGAATAATAAAAATGTAAGAAGAACAAAAGTAATAGTTAGAACAAATTGCTAAAAGATACTAGAAATGACTATAAACTGCAAAATACAAAAGAGTATAGATTGTGATTGACAAGTTCAACTTAAGAAATGCATCGCTAAGAAAACTGATAATATGAAAAAAAAAAAAAGAGGTAAATAAATAACCAGATATTAATTGCACGATACTGCAGTACTGGTCCTAAGTATAATAAAAGACTTACTGGTTCAAATTTTGTAATGGCATAGACCCATCCAAGCCCAACTGCCTCATAGAGCTTTCTAAATGCCTATTTTTAAATTTTAGCAAATTAAAACTCTTCTTATTCTTGAATGAAAATAATTAATTCCTATATGATTTATATAAATTTGAATATAGAACGAGTTCAAAATGCATACTTCGACATCAGTAACAACAGTGCCATCTCACATAATTGCATGAATCCTCCCCATAACCTTAAACAAACACAAAAAACAACAAGAAAATGTGATTTGACATAGTAAATTTGTCAATGCAAAAAAACAATAGTTGATAGATAAAAGGGGAATAGATTAAATGACTCACAGTTTCATATTCAAGGCCTTGATTTTCCTGAGGAGAATAATCTTTTGAGCTTATATCTACAAATTTTATTGCCCCAAATGATTTGTCCTTCTCCTTTAGCATATTCACCTACCAAATTAAGAAAAATCAAGATTGGTATTCAAATAACAACAAATTTTTTTGGTCTCTTGTCGGTTTCTGCATCAACACATCTCAAAGCAGTCAAATGTTCCCTTTCGAGTGCTCTAGTAGTTGGTTTCGTATCTTTGTTGGGGTCGATCACCTCGTCAGATCGCCTACAGCTCACGACCATCACCTTTTAACCAATCCACCAAATTTATCTTTTTCCCCATCAAGAAAAAGATACACGCACGATTCATAAATTCACCCCTTGTTTTAATGGAATTACAATGTTTGCATGCAAGTCAGAAATTTGTTGAGATTGTTATTTCCGGTACTGATAAAATGGTCAGAAATTCACCCCTTGTTTTATTCCCTCCCCTAAATACAAATGATAAGCACTTCCCTAATTTTTTGAAACACTATACATAGGTATGTTAGATATGGTACATCCAAGGATATGCCCAATTTCTAATTTCGATATATAAGTGACACTTCAAGCGGAATTAGGGACAGTATAATATGTTGGGGCAATTTCAACGGGACTCACTGGTAGCCAAAATGAAATTTGAGAGTACAGTGCATTGTAATTTTTAAATCCCTACTTACATTCAATTCAATTTTACTAAAATTTCATTGGTTAGGGTTCAAGTATTTGCTGGTACAAGTAGTTTTTACTAGCAATATAAATCCTAAAGTGGAAGGCAGGAAGAACAAAACTTTGGCAGGAGGCAGTGACTCATAAAATTCAACCAAACTTGGTAAACGAGAAGGAGAGAGAGAGAGAGTACCCTGATTTTGTTGGCTGAGCGGGGTGAGGCAGCAAGGCGGGGTTTTTGCTCGGGTGCTTGGCGGCTCGGGTGCTCGGGGCGAGGCAGCAACCCTGTACCCTGATTTTGTTAGCTGAGCAGGGTGAGGCAGCAAGGCGGGGTTTTTGCTCGGGTGCTCGGGTGCTCGGCGGAGGCGGAGGCAGCAAGGCGGGGCGAGGCAGCAACCCTGTACCCTGAACCCGGCAGAGCGTAGCGAGGCAGTAAGGCGAGGTTTTTGCTCGGGTGCGAGGGTTTTTGCAAGGCGGGGCGAGGGTTGCTCGGGTGCGAGGGTTTTTGCAAGGCAGGGCGAGCGTTGCTGATCGAAAGAGATAAAAGGGAAATGAAATTTTAGAAGAGGGAAATGAATTTCAGAAGGGAAATGAAATTTTACGCGGCTAATTGAAAGAGATAAAGCGGGAACGAAAATTTTCAGACTGACGGTTTCGGAAAAAAAAACAGTCGGTGAACGAACTAAAAAATCAGTTTGGAGCCAAAGAAAATTTCCACTGCTCAACACCGACTGTTTTTGTAAAAAACAGTCGGTATAGGATATCACCAACACCGACTGTTTTTTAAAAAAACAGTCAGTGTTGGTGACTGCTCAACACCGACTGTTTTTTACAAAAAACAGTCGGTGTAGGGTATGAGCAACACCGACTGTTTTTTTTAAAAAACAGTCGGTGTTGAGCAGTCACCAACACTGACTGTTTTTTTTAAAAACAGTCGGTGTAGGGTATGAGCAACACCGACTGTTTTTTTTAAAAACAGTCAGTGTTGGTTTACTGACGGTTTTTTGTAATGGAACAGTCAGTGTTGAGGTTCTTTTTATTTACGATTTTACCAGCAGTCTCTACACCGACTGTTACATATTAAAACAGTCGGTGGTTGAGGGTCGGTGAAGGGGTTTTTTGTACTGGTGTTACATGACACTGAGGAAAGGACGCACATTTTTGTGTAGGAATATATATAAGAGCATCCACATCCCTGAAACTCTTAGAGTTTTTAAATAACTGTTAACTGCTTATAAGAAATTATAGACTCTGGAGTTTCTAAATGTTCACATCCCTGAAACTAATTTTAGAGTTTCTAATAAGCCACATCATCATTAAATTAAAATTGATAAGCCACATCAGCAGTAAATTAAACTAATTTTAGCGAATACAGGCCAATCGTTTTGCCATGTCAGAGTTAATAAATGATTTCTTAATAATAAATTATTGAGAAAAGTTACTAAATAAGAAATCCATCTACATCTCTGAAACTGGTTTTGCAACTGTCACGTCAGATTAGAAACTCTAATAGTTTCAGAAATGCAGATGCTCTAAGTTTTCATTCCATTCTTGTGGGTTGGATCCTATACATTCTCTATATATCGAGCGGGCTTACAAAATTCGGGCAGCCCAAAAAAATTTTAAGGCGCAAGGATTATGTAGATCCTCTATGTATAAAGCGAATTGTTAAGCTTCCAAAATTGGTGAGGTGAGTTTTAGATGAAACATACACGTGTAAAAAAAGAATAACTCATTTAAATATACTGCCAACAAGAATACCTCATTTATTAATTGTGAGTATAATTTGTTTAAATCACACAAAATTGATGATATGTATAGTATATATATTTAGTTTGGACTATAGATTTATCTTTTTACCGAAAAATAAGAAATAAAAAAATTAAAATGCACTACAAAAAAAAATGCACCAAATTAGGTTACTTTACTAGTTTTGCCCATTGTGTAACAAAAAAATGTATCCAACTCTATTCTATTTTATTTTCATTATTTCTTCTTAGTTTCTGATATTTGTTTGTACCAAAAATCACTTTTTTATTTGTAGAATTTTGTGATAAATTTAATTTCATGGAAATTATATTTTATTTGTGTGTGATTTTCAAGAAATTAGTTCTTTTGTGGTGTTTTATTCACAAAGTTTCAGGAAATAATTTTGTTTATTCCCAGATTATATTTCCTCAAATTTTTAGAGTTCAACAAATATGTACCACAGGTTCGATGCCGATTTGTAAAACTCTGTGTTTCCAATGGTACCAAATAGGTACCAAAGGCCTTTACCTCACTTTGATAGAAAAAAAATGCTAACATATTAAATTTATTATGTAAATTTCGTCAAAAAAACATTTCATCAAAAAAACATTTCTTATGTAAATTTAATTAATGTAGATTTAATTAGTTTTAAGCATTTTATCTAACATATTAAAACTGAAGATGTGAGAGATGGTAGTTTTGGTTTCAATAAGGATCATTGGTCAGTGGTCGAATGGGTTACTTTTTTTGAGTAAAAATAAGGATCAAAGTCCTTACTTACTATATTGAGAATTAAAAAAAGTTTTGAGTTTCTAGACGAAACCCAATGGTAAAATTTTACAGAACTGATTCAACATTGTTGAATCTACACAAGGAGACAACTGAAAAAAAGAAAGAAAAGAAATTCGAGTTTATGAAAATAAATGTAAAACCGGAAAGAAAGAAAATAATCACTCCAATCTTTACTTATGGGTTACTTATGGGTTCCTTAAATTTAATAGTTTTATACGTACTTGACCTCCAATCTTTACTAAAAAAATAGTTTTATACGTACTGTTGTTGGCAGAAGAGTTCCGGAAAGATGGGCCCAAACAAATTAAGAAGAGAAAGAATCTATACCACCCTGTTGCAGAGTGAATCGTAGTGGCAACACTACATAACGAACACTCAAGGGATGAGCTCCTCGGTGTTGACTTGGTCAACCTAGCAATTAAGAGCATATATATAATAACTTAAAGAACCGAATCTCCTGCCCAAGGAGATTCTATTAAAATGATTCAAAGTTAGGTATGGAATTACTTAAGATAGAAAACACATCCATGCATTTATTTAAAAAAATGTACATTAATGCAAACAAATAATATTATGCGACAAATAATTGGATACTATTATTAATTTTGTTTCTTTAATCTCTTTTGTTTGTTGTGTTGATAAACACCCCCATAAAAATTTTCAATGCTTTCTGTAAAGAACAATAAATTGAGAAACAAATTTGCTCTATCTCCAAATCTGAGATTCTAATGGACAGTTTGTTCAGTTTGCTCAAATTTTCCCTTTCTGCCACCACCCTAATGCCACTTCATGGAAACAGATTTAACAACCAATAAAGAAGCTCAAGAAAAAATAGCGAAAAATTTCGAAGCTCAAGAAAAATTGAGATTTTCGGAGCAAGGTTCTGACTAAGGTTAATCTATCTGATAGGGACTGGTCTGGTGATACCACATGCCCATTTTGTGACCAATTTGAGTCTGTTGACCATCTCTTTGTTACTTGTCCTTATATTTCATCCATCTGGTCATGGATTGCTAGGCATAATGGTTTTACTTTTAACTACACCTCAATTAAGGATTTATGGGACTTGGATCAAGATTTTGCTCCTAGGAACACCTTATTATTAGAACTAATTATGGCTACTACCTTATGGACCTTATGGTTAACAAGAAATAATATTTTCTTTAATAATGTACCTATTTCTTCCTTGGCCTCTACTGCTTCATCTAGTATTTCCTTAGCCTTCTTTTGGTGTAAGTCCAGGAATGATAATTCTAATTTTAAATTAACTTTATTTTTTCCTTTTGAATTAAGTCTAGGAATGATAATTCTAATTTTAAATTAACTTTATTTCTGCTTCATCTAGTATTCTCTCTCTTTCTAATGCAAGTTCTTTTTTTCAGGCTTCAACAAAGAATATGAATAAAATAAAATTATTAAATAATACCAGTGAATAATTGTAGGAATTTTAAACGTAAATTCTTGTTGAAATTTAGTTGATTGATCAAAAATTGTTGGTTTCGTTAAATCGTGAGATTTAATTTTTGAATTCGGAATTTTTTGACTAGATAAGAATATAATTTAATTTTACAAATTATCCCGACTAACGTTCAATAAATACGTACTTAAATTCTAGACGCGGTATCGTTTAAATTCTTCAGTTAGATATAATTAGTTCCTAAGGGTTCATCAAATTAACCTTCTTTTGATCTTGAGACAAATCTGAATCGTTCAATTTTGTTCTGCACAAATTTCAAAGCAGCATATTGTTTCTGTTATTATTATTCTTGGAAATATCTCAGCCATTTATTTAGGGCTGCACGAATCTCAAAGCAGACCCCACCCATTTGAACCCCTCCCTTCTCTTTCGCTGACTCCCGACCCCTCACTTATTTTTCGTTCCCCTCTCTGTCTCCTTGCCTCTGCAGCTGGGCTCCCCCATCGTAACCCTAAAACCGGACCCGTTAACCCCCCCCTCTCTTCTCTCCCTCTGACAGAGAAGCCCCAATTATCCCCTCTTTGCCTTGTCGCTGGACCCCTCCCGCTCTCTTTCTCTTACAACGCAACCCCACCATATCGGTTCGGATTCTTCTTGGAGAAGAAACGCGCGCCTCGGTTTCTCTCTCCCACGCGCCTCTTGCGCTGATTTTCACCGCTGTCTCGTCCGTTGTCAGAGATCTTGTACCTTCGACGACTCTGTCGTCCCATCGGTTACCTGCTCGCACGACTTAGTCGCTGACCCGTTTGTGACCCGTTTATTTTTGCTTTTGCTCTATATAGGGCAGCCCCGCTCTCCCTCTCTCGGTTTTCCTCTCTTGGTTGGTTGATTTTACTCTCATGTGTTGAGAATTCATCTCTCTCTCTACCTCTCTGTCATTCTTTTGTGGTTCGGATCTTTACTGTTCAGCTGTAGACCCGATTGGGTTTTGCTTGGGTGAGCCTTTGTGTGTTGGTGCTTTGCCTCTTGGTGATTCTCGGTACCTGAGGCTTTTCTTTTGGTGCTCTCGGATTTCCTTTAGACAGCCGTGAGGCGAGCGAATGCTTGGAACCGGCCGAGTATCGCCCTCTGTTGTGGTGTGCCTCTTTCTCGGGTAAATGTTCGAAGCCTCTTTCTTTATTTTGGAATGTATGCTCTATGAGACATTGTGCGTAATTTTGAATTGTGGTCGTCTCACTCGAGTTGTTGATTTTCTCGGTGTAACGATGAATTTGAGGCAATGCCTTTTTGTTGTGCCTTGTACCGGGTTTCTTTGTTTTTCCTTGTCTCGGTTACTTGCTGATTTTTTTACTGGTACCGTACCAGTACAGGTACGGTGATTTTTGAGGATGGGTTGCCTCCGTTTCTCTTGTCTCTGACTTGCTGGTTTCTGTTATGTTGTGATCCTTTGTGCACCAGTACCAACCCTAGTGCTTACTGGTGCTGGTTTTGTCACACCCCGACAACGGGGCCGACAACCCGCCGCGCTCGTCAGCGCAAGGTGATTTCTATCATCTTAAATACCCATATATATACATACATTACCAATGACATACCTTACTTTTTCTTGTGGCAAAGTCCCGCAGTCTTCTAGTTCAATATCTCGTTTCGTGTCTCACGCTTTGTACCTGGAACCCACAAAGTGGAAAGATGAGAGATTGAAAATCTCCCAGTGCGGTATTCAGTTCCAGTCGAGTTATCCCCAGATCCGACCAACTGAAACCAAAACAGCACCGAGCGCCAAAAATATAGACCACAATAATAATATAAGAACCAATGAATCTAAGTTACCAACTATAATCAGTCAAGAAACAAAATATAAGTTCACTTTAAGAAATGCTCAAATACCACAAAAGAAAATCAGCAAGCTAGAGAAACAATTAATAGCTATAACAATCAAGCATAACGAAATATTATAATATGCAATGCTCATGTGCAATAGACTTAAAAGTTCAATCCAATTTACTTCTGCAACCCTATTGTTTAACCATGCTTTATTCCAAATTTAGCAATTCTCAAATATGCACAATTTTTCAAGTATATCAATTCTCAAATATTTTCCTTTGTTTATCATGCGTTACAAGTTCTTGCACCAAGCATAAATCCGGTCATGCGCTACCCGAATATGGCGCCTACACAGCTCTCGCTATGCGCTACCCGAATATGGCGCCTACACAGCTCACGCTATGCGCTACCCGAATATGGCGCCTACACAGCTCTCGCTATGCGCTACCCGAATATGGCGCCTACACAGCTGACGCTATGCGCTACCCGAATATGGCGCCTACACAGCTCTTGCTATGCGCTACCCGAATATGGCGCCTACATGACCCTCAGATTTCATTCTTCAATTCCCATCAAAGCACATACAAGACATTCCATATACAAGCAAATCAATGTGTTCTATATATTCTCATTTCTATTCAAGGTTCATGTATAACAGGTGCATGGTTCATATAAAACTATGTATCATGCATGCAAGTATATCACGCAAAATTTATGGTTCAACTCATGTCTTATGTCATCTATGCATATGTCATGCAACTCAATTCCTCAATGCAATTCGTGTCTTATTTCATGCATACATATTATGTACTCATAACTAGAAAAATAATTCAAGCAATTCCATATAAAAATCCAAGAAACAATACAGCGAAAGCACACAAGTATTTTAACATAAGCAACAACCAAGTTGAAAGAAAAAGTGAGTAAAACCGACATCCGCGCACTACATCATTTGCTACAATCATAGTGTACTATATGCATGGACATTTCCTACTATACTTATCACTGTGATTAACTATTTTGGAGGTGTCACTCCTGTGTTCCTTACATTTCAACATAATTTACCTAAGAAATACCATGCATATTTACACTATAGGTCATGGTTCTATTCAAATGATTCCAATCAAATTATACCCCAATTAATTAATTTCAGAAAATATGGGAATGTTTCATACGAAATGTGATGAATTCTTATCATGCAAATAGTTCATTTAAATTAAACTCATTTTTGGCCAAATTCCTTCATATTATGTCATATACTAGTTTCTAAGTAAATACAATCATGCCATGCAAATTTGAACAACAACCAGGTAATTTATCTACACTTAACTAGAAATCAATCAAACCAATCAATAATGATAAACAAGCTACCCGCAATCAAATCACAGTCATCACACAAACAACATGCAGTACCAAGCAAATAATAATACCCACAAATAATCAATAACAATAAAATTAGTTAGAAGGATCTAGGAATAACTCGAAATCCGCACCTGTTAACGACAGCATGACGTTGCTCGAAGTCAAGTTTGCTATTCGTAATCAAGCTATTTTTGTCGTTCAGGAGCAGCCACAAGTTCACCAGCAAGTAATCAAGCAAACTGAGAACTTCCTTCACCTTCGTGTTCTTCTCGTCACCACCCGCGTAAGGCTATCGACACACCTTTCTCCTTTCTTTTCATCACTATTTTCTTCTTCTTCGTCTTCTTTTTTTTTCACCATCAATTTCAATTTACTCAAAATTAGTAAAACTCAAGCATGACTCACAATTTGGGTCTACGGGTCACTTACAAATTGCTACAATTCAGCATTGTTTCATTAAATGGAAGAACAACCGTAAAATAAAGTTTCTGGACAGGAAAATAATATGGCAGCATGCCTTGCTGGAATTCAATTCAGTCAACAAAGCAGTTTCTCAAAAAGGGAATCATAACCAACTAAATTTCAAGGAGATGGAATCAATAATTTACTTGCAACCTCCCAAATTGTAGGTTAATAACACGCTAAGGCTAGCGATCAATCAATTCAACGGGTAATCAAAGTAGAACAATTTCTATTCAAATTACCCAAGGTTCAATGTCAAATCAACCAGGAACTAAATAAGGAATGGTCCCAGCCCTTACACGCCATCCTAGTACGTTACAAGGAAAAAGGAAGCACAAGAAAGTACCGAGTATTGCTCCAATTGTTACGAGTCCATTGATCTCAAAGAGAACGACAGGTGCTGCGAATACCTCTGTCTCCTTCGTCTCCTCCATGTTCTTCAGCAATCAGTGAAGGTCGTTACTTGGTTCTGCCTCTTTCTCTCTTCAATTTTCTGTCCGCTCTTTCTTTCTCAATTTCTCTGTTTTATTTCCGTTAATTACAAGGACGGTTTGAATTTAGCTAGAGAGAAGTGCGAGAGAAAACCAAAATGGAACAAAAGAAACAAAATTGGAGTGGCAGCTAGTGTGACACGTGAGAGAGATGAAATGGGGTTAGGTGAGTGGCAAACTTGTAAATTTTGATAATAGAGTAGTGAATGCCAAGTGTCCATATGTAAATTTTTAGAACTAAAAATATTATATTATATATTCTTCTCAATTAATTGTTTAGTGAATATGTACTTACACCCCTTGCATTTTTTAAAATAAACTTGGCTTTCAAAATACCAAGTTTTAAATTAAAATATTACTAGAACTAATTTTAAAATATCCAAAGTTAGAGTAAGACTTCCTCTTCTTCTTTTTTATTTATTTAAATACTACAAAATTTATCTATCTATATTTTCCGAATTTCTTATTTTAAGACCAACAAAATTTATCAATCACTTCTGCTAAAGATTTTATAATTATCTATTTTCATAATAATTTAACTTTTTTTTCTTATGTTTTTAAAGAGTATTAATTTCAAATTATTAACATACAAAGATTTATAATATACTTCAAAACTTAGATTGATACTTCTTTAACACACTTTATATTAAGTTAAATTAATTTTTCATGTATTAAAAAATTGGACTGTTACAGGTTAGGTGGATCGATGATGTGTATGACATGTGCCCCACACTCAAAATTTTACAAAAGATATATTAATGATTTCATTAGAAGGGAAAAATGGTACGGTTGGTGAAGTTGGGACAATTGATAGTTCTAGTAATGACATGTGTCCCTCCCAACATTCATAATTTTAACAGAAGGTTCATTTAATATTTCATCTTATTTATTGGTTAGAAAATTTACACTAAACCCCTCATATTATTAGAAATAAATTCACTTTAAGATAATATGTGTTCAACTAATATCACGTTACAATAACTTTTCAAATTACTCCAAGCTAGAACAAAAAAGTTTACAAGTACAGTTAAGTTAATTAAGATTTATAATTATAACTTAAAAATCCAAGTTGTTATTTTAATCACACTTTACTTCAAGTCAACTAAAATTTTCATATATTTTTAAATTAGGATGTTACAAAACCGATCTGATCAAAACAACCCGCCCCCTTATGTGAGGAAGGAGGATTGCCAGCTAGCCATTCTTCCCTGTACCGACTGTAAGCAGGGTAACTTATTTATTTGTTTATTTCATTTCGATCTCATCTTGAGGTGAAATTAATAAATTTTAGAAAAATCTGCAAAGAAGAAAAATTGAAGAATACGGAGTTTTGACGGAAAATTAATTTTTTTTTAAGTTTTCATGTAAAAATAGAAAATTGTTCAAGTATTGAAGAACATATTTGAGCATGTTTGAGGGAAAAAAAAGTTACACCTATATATTTTATTGTTTCTATTTTCTTCTTAACAAAAATTTTCTAGCATGCAAAAATTTCCAGCGTTTATTAAGCAACACCGTAACACCGCAACAAGGGCCCCCAAAAAAATCCTTCAATTGTACATTTGTACTCGATGAAAAAAAAATGATTCACCAGAGAAGAAATCTTGTGGCCATAAAAATATATTCCATTTCACTGTATGTATATTAACAAAAATTCTAAATTTTAAGAAAAAAAAAATTAGTGTACAGTTCATAAAATTAGTAAAATTTCATGAATAATTTAGAAATACTTTCGAGAAGAAGGTAAAAATAAAATAATTCGTCAATAATCCATGAATTATTTGTAAATCTTGTTACTATAAAAGCCACACAGTATGTTGGCCCCACTGACCACATAAGATCAAAATTCATCCGAAATATGAGAACCGGGAAAGAGGAGGGAACTCGACCCTGCCCGATTGGACTGGATGTTCGACTATTAGAGTCCTTGAATATATAGTAGTGATTGCGGTTTGCGGATAATTCCAATTCATGAAAAACTAAGTGCGCAACAAAGGGAAGACACGAGAGGCAGATGGGGAACCAAATTTGTTTTAAAAATTATTTTGTTACTTTTAAGACGGACTTGGTTTTAAATTTTGACATTCATTTACCATCCGTATTCGTATTCTTATCCGTTAATTAATTGAAAGACGGATACAACTTTGGTATTAGCTTTATCCGCTCCGATTTCGCTCCTTTTTCACCCCTAGTATAGTGTCATATTATGAGTAGAACTAGGGTATTCTTAAGTTCACCAAGCCCCTTTGTGAACTCAACTCTAAAACCTATCAGATTGACTTCAAACGAAGAATCTGAACCGTTGAAACCAATCTACCATACGAGTGATGCATCTACATGCAAAAATTACAAACTTTCGTATTAATTAGTATAAAGTCAAGCGGTCAAAATTTGAAGGTTTCTAGATTAATTTTAATGCATTCATTTTTGAACGATTTTTTACCACTTGACTATATATAAAATTAATTCGAAAATTTAAAAATTTCACATGTTGATGCATCACTTGTAAAGGTAGATGGGTTTCAACCAAAGAAGGAAAATCCGGCCATTCCGGAGCAGAATCGGCTAATCCAATTTCAGGCCGAGTTACACGGTTAGTGATTTTTCCGTCTAATTTCGGTCGGAACGGCCTGATTCCAGTCAAATTTCAACTGAAATATTCCGATACCATCCGAAAAGGTCAGATTCCAGTCAAATTTCGGCCGAAACGCGAACTAACCACTCTGCAAAAAAATTTCCTCTGCGTGAATCGAACCTGTGACCTCTTGTTGAGCATCCAAGACAACTACCACCACACCATACAACCTTTTGTTGCTACAAAACATAACTACATTTAAATATAAGTTGTAATTTGTACTATATCCATCCATTCACCACACCATACAACTTTTTTTTTTACTGGACTAATTTTTTAGTAAATATAAGTTGTAATTTTTTACTATATCCATCCATTCAACCTTTTGAGTTCATTTCCTAATTTTTAAATATAAAACAAGCTTCTGGCAAAAAATTCCGAGTTTCCGATCCGATTCGGCCGATTCCAACCGATTCACCCAATTCTGATTCCACGGTCAAAAGACCGATCCCGATTCTGATTCCGATTTTTCCTTCTATGGTTTCAACGGTTCGGATTCGTCGTTTGATGTCAATTCGATAAGTTTTAGAGTTGAGTTCACAAAGGAGCTTGGTGAACTTAAGAACACCCTAGTTCTACTCTCATATTATATACCAGAATTAGTGATACCGGAACTGACAGTGTAACCACTGTGCTTTGAACAGTGATAGTTTTCAAATTTTAGTATGCATGCAAGTAATTAATTTCATTTTTTTCTTTAATTTGTTAGGTTCTTGGCTAGTATATTTTGATTCGACGTTCAATTTTTTCTCATTATTTTGCTCCTTAAAAAAATAAATACCATGCTTACAAGTCTACCAGCAAGTGGTTTATTGTGTTGGGATAAACTCAGCAATACTGCACTGCTTTGTGCCAGTATGCAAAAGATTGAAAAGAGAATAATATTTTTCTAAACAGAAACAACACTTTATTTCCTTTCTCTCTTACTCAATTACATAAAGTTCTGCAATATTTAAAGCAATACAATGTTCCTAAATTAAACACACACAACTTGCCTAAATTAAGCACCCACGACACAACATGTTAAAAATAGCTAACCACTACGCTAACTAGTCCTAAAATAACTATGCTTAAAATAATAATAATGCCTAATATAACCCATGCAGTTTTTATGCTGGTAAAAACTGATTCGTACATGCTCTAATCAATTTGAATTAATTTTCAACACTCCCCCTTAATTCAAAATTGATTATACCAGGTTTGATTATGTATTCTTCAACTTTTCTCTTGCCAATGCCTTCAGCAGAATGTCAGCCTTCTGTTTTTCTTAACTTGCATGCTTGATTTCCATTGTTCTTGTTGCTACCAATTCTTCGTGCACTGCTTGATGCCATGTTTCATTTCCTGCTGCTTCTTCAAAGGTTGTGGATCTTTGCCTTCCACCTTCTGTATCGCCATGAAAAGCATGGGCTGCTCTTTCTTCTTCACAGCATGCCTGCTGTTCTTCCCTTTGTTTTCTAAAACAATCGGCTTGCACATACCCATATATTTTATGTCGTGCTGAAACAAGAACTCGCCAAATCTACAATGGCCACGTCCACCTCTGCCTAGAGAGGACTTCCCCTTTCTGTAGAACGCCCTTTCATCACCTTTCTCCTCTGATCTAGATTTCGCTTCATAGGTCTGCAGTGATCAATCAGTTCATCAAAGGAATAGGTTGAAAGATCATTTGATTCTTCAATTGTTGCCACCACGTGATCAAACTTTAGTGCTACGCATCTCAGCACCTTTGCCACCATGGTTTTCTCTAATATGTTGTCGCCATATGCTTGAATTTTGTTGACAACGGATATGACTCTTGAAAGAAAAATCTGCATTGATTCTTCTATTTTCATATGCAACGTCTCAAGATCTCCACATAGGCTTTGCCATTTGATGGCCACAACTCACAAACTTCCCTGAAATGCCGTCTTCAAGGTTGTCAATGCTTCTTTAGCGGTAGTTGCTGCTGCAATTCCTCCAAGTTGCCCACCAATCGACTCTAGTTGTCATCGATTGCGAATCGACTCTGCCATCAATTGCTTGTCGCACCGAACCATCGGCTCTGATACTATTTTGTTGGGATAAACTCAGCAATACTGCACTGCTTTGTGCCAGTATGCAAAAGATTGAAGAGAGAATAATATTTTTTTGAACAGAAACAACACTTTATTTCCTTTCTCTCTTACTCAATTACATAAAGTTCTGCAGTATTTAAAGCAATACAATGTTTCTAAATTAAACACACACAACTTGCCTAAATTAAGCATCCACTACACAACATGTTAAAAATAGCTAACCACTACGCTAACTAGTCCTAAAATAACTATGCTTAAAATAACCAATGCCTAACATAACCGTTGAATATTGATCCAAAATTGGTAACACTAAAATTAGAAGCAGTGGAGAATACGTGTGTATCAAAATTAGGAGTTTGTATTAGAAGTTCTATAATTAGTGTAGTTAGTGGAGAAAGTGGTTTCCTTATTTACACTAGGCAGAAATAGAATGTAGTAGGGTTAGTGGAGTCCTTATTTAGATTAATGTTTAGCTATATATTCAGATGTACTTTGTATCCAAAATTAAGGCAATAGAAGAGTTTATTTCTGCAGCAAATATTCTCTTGTCTCTGTTTTTGTTTCTTTATCCATCTGAAATTTCCAACAAAGTGGTATCAGAGCCGAGTCGATCAACTTTGGGGCGTTTTCATGGCAGAAAACGGCAGCACCATGGTGAATGTCACACAACCAGCAATACCTCTCTTCAAAGGCGAAAACTATGCTTTTTGGAGCATCAAGATGACGACCTTGTTCAAGTCTCATGGCCTATGGGACTTGATAGCAAATGGAGTTCCTAATCCAGATCCTAATCCGCAAGAGAATCAGAAGAAAGATGCACGAGCGCTGTTTTTCATCCAACAAGCAGTGCATGACACCATCTTCTCAAAAATCGCAGCAGCCACCAACGCAAAGGAGGCACGGACAACCCTGAAAACAACATTTCAAGGGAGTACTCGAGTCATGGCAATCAAACTTCAAGGCCTACGCAGGGACTTTGAAACATTGCAGATGAACAAGGATGAATCAGTCCAAATTTTCCTTTCAAGAGTACAAGAGGTGGTCAATCAAATCCGAGCATTTGGAGACACCATGGAGGAGAATACGGTGGCGGCAAAGGTGTTGAGAAGCCTAACACCCAAGTTTGATCATGTGGTAGCAGCAATCGAAGAGTCCAAAGATCTAGCAACCTACACCTTTGATGAACTCATGGGGTCACTGCAGACTCATGAAGCAAGGATGTCAAAGGCTGAAGATAAAGGCGACGACAAGGCATTTTACATGAAGGGGGAGTCATCAAGAGGCAGATCTAATGGCTACCCAAGAGGTCGAGGCAGAGGAAGAAACAATTCCAGCAGAGGCAGCCACAATCCCAGCAGAGGACGGGCTAATTCCAGCAGAGGAGGTAGAAGCAATCAAGCAAATTCATACGAAGATTCCAAGAGGGATGTTCAATGCTATTATTGCAACAAGTATGGGCACTACCAAGCAGAATGCTACAAGAAGCAAAGAGAAGAGAGTCAAGCAAATTATATAGAAGAGGAGGATACGCAACCAACTCTCTTCATGGCCAGCAGCGCGGTTGACAAAGTTGATGCAAGCAGCATCTGGTTTCTCGATAGCGGGTGTTCAAATCACATGTCCGGATTCAAGCAGTTGTTTGAAGACTTGGATGAAACATGAAAGTTGGAAGTTAAAATTGGTGATGACAAGTTGATTCAAGTTGAAGGCAAGGGCACGGTTGCAGTGCACACTAAAGAAAATGGTATGAAATACTTGCATAATGTGTATTATATTCCAGATTTGTCTCAAAATCTGCTAAGTATCGGGCAGTTGATGGATTGTGGTTATTCAATTGTGTTTGAAGGGAAAACTTGTGTAATAAAATCCAAAAACCAAGTATTGGTAGAAGTGAACATGGCAACCAATAAATTGTTTCCCTTGGAGGTTTCAAATGTAAAAGAAAGAGCAATGGCTGTAAAAGATTTGAATCAATCTGAATTATGGCATCTCAGATATGGACATCTGAACATAAATGGGTTGAAATTATTGAACCAAAAGCAAATGGTTTATGGTCTACCCGAAATCAACCAAATTGGTGTGTGTGAAGGCTGTATCTTTGGTAAACAAGCCAAGTTTCCATTCCCAAAAGGCCAAGCCAAGAGAGCAACTCAAGTGCTTGAGTTGGTTCATGCGGATTTGTGTGGTCCAATGCAAACCGAATCTCTTGGAGGCAGCAAATATTTTCTTCTTTTCACAGATGACTTTAGTAGAATGAGTTGGGTCTATTTTCTACAAAGCAAAGGAGATGCATTCAATAGTTTCAAGGTGTTTAAAGCATTTGTAGAGAAACAATCAGAGAAAAGGCTAAAGGTGTTAAGAACTGACCGGGGTGGTGAGTTTCTATCAAAAGATTTCATAAATTTCTGTGAAAATGAAGGCATACATCATGAATTAACCACACCATATACACCTGAGCAAAATGGGGTTGCAGAGAGAAAGAATAGAACAGTTGTTGAGTTGGGTAGAAGCATGCTTAAGTGCAAGGGTTTACCAAATAAATTCTGGGCAGAAGCAGTAGCAACTGCTGTGTATATTTTGAATGTTTCACCCACAAAAGTTGTTATGAATAAAACCCCATTTGAGGCATGGTTTGAGAGGAAACCTGGAGTAAGTCATTTAAGGGTATTTGGGAGTATAGCCTATGCACTAATCAATCCACAAAAGAGAACAAAGCTTGATGAAAAATCTGAAAAATGCATTTTCATCGGGTATTGTACACAATCCAAAGGGTATCGGCTATACAATCCAGAAAATGGTAAAATTGTTGTGAGTAGAAATGTATTATTCGATGAAGAAGCAAGTTGGCAGTGGGAGAGTGTTGTACAACAAACCCAGGTTGAAGAATCAATAGAAGAAAATGAAGAGATAGCGGCACAAGATCAACCACACGAACAACCACCTAGCAGCAGCTCTAGCAGTCCGGTTGAAGATTCAATTCCTGAGATGCAATCAAGGAAGTTCAAAACATTGCAAGAACTGTATGAAACAACCCAGGTACTCCTTGTTGCAGATCCCACTACTTATGAAGAAGCCTCAGAAAAACAAGAGTGGCGCAATGCAATGCAAGAAGAAATGCAATCGATTGAGAAAAACAGAACTTGGCAATTGGTGAAACGCCCTCAAGGTTGTTCTGAAGATAGAAGAAGCACATCTGGATATATTTTCTCCCTTGGATCAAGTGCTATAAGTTGGAGCTCAAAGAAACAAGCAACAGTGGCTCTTTCATCGTCAGAAGCAGAGTACATCGCAGTTAACTCAGCAGCTTGTCAAGCAGTGTGGCTTAGGCGAATTTTAGAAGATGTTGGACAGGTGCAGCAGCAGCCAACACCGATCTATTGTGACAATCAATCAGCTATTTCCATGACGACGAATCCTGTGTTCCATGGAAGGTCAAAGCACATCGACATACGCCTACATTTCATCAGAGATCTAGTTGCAGAAAAGATCGTTGAGCTGAAATTTGTCAATTCAGAAAATCAGAAGGCAGATGTTCTAACCAAGGCATTATCACTAGGCAAGTTCGAGAGCATGAGGAAGAAGCTTGGTGTAGTCAATTTTGCATCAAGGGGGAGTGTTGAATATTGATCCAAAATTGGTAACACTAAAATTAGAAACAGTGGAGAATACGTGTGTATCAAAATTAGGAGTCTGTAGGTGTGTTTGTATTAGAAGTTCTATAATTAGTGTAGTTAGTGGAGAAAGTGGTTTCCTTATTTACACTAGGCAGAAATAGAATGTAGTAGGGTTAGTGGAGTCCTTATTTAGATTAATGTTTAGCTATATATTCAGATGTACTTTGTATCCGAAATTAATGCAATAGAAGAGTTTATTTCTGCAGCAAATATTCTCTTGTCTCTGTTTTTGTTTCTTTATCCATCTGAAATTTCCAACAAAGCCATGCAGTTTTTATGCTGGTAAAAACTGATTCGTACATGCTCTAATAAATTGAATTAATTTTTAACATATTGTTCTTAAATCTTAACATGCAAGGGATGCAAATTTAGCAAGAAATAACTTGATTACAAGTCAAAGCTGATTAATCAAGACATAGTTTACCATGCTTAGCATCAGTAAAAGGTACACAAGTCATATTTTGTTACAGTTTTATTGCATTTCTTTTCTACTGTTTGCTGATAGCTATTGGTCAAGCAATCAGCTTTTTCAGATACACAACAACTTCTGCTCAAAGGTATGTACTCAATTAATTCTTCACTTATTTTGCAGTAGCTGTCACAATTTAGATTTCGTGTAAGGAATTGAATATATAAACATATTTACAAGTTCTGTAAATTCGACTAGCATATAGTTAACTGTCAATAAGTACGGTCTATATTAATTAAAAAGTGGGTCATTACTTAGAATATTTGTTATGGGAACCATTGTTTGATGCCTTTGTTCAAGGTTTTGGTTTGATAGCTTGCATTCGGCCTGTTTGTGACACTAGATACACAGCTTGGATAGATGTACAAAAACTCGGATGAGATCATTAATATTAGGTATTTACATGCGTTCCTTCGGAAGAACAAGAGAATACTCCAATATATAAATATGCAGTAATAATCCAATTCCCTCATTACAATATTCTTATGTAATTGAGTGCATGTCAAAGGTCTTCCAATTGAAATACCTAGACCCTCCCTCCCCCCCTAATTTGTTAATAGAAAGAAATAATATTCGTTATTACAACATATATACTACAACATAAATAACCAGATCTGCTATCCAATTTTACAGATAATACATATTTAGTAGAGCCCTACTTCTATTTTGATCCCTTTTTCTCCGTCTCTATGGCGCAAGCACCTTCGTTCGTGCTGAGTTCAACTCCTTGGTAACATCTTTGATAGAAATGCGTTCTTTTGGAGACTCTTTGGAGCACAGAAGCCCACATTGAATCACTGAAACCAAACAGCTGTAGACATTTTCAGGTGCATACAGATTGTATTCTCCATCAGTTTCAGAGAATAATTTGGGGTCAACTATGTCCATGACTTGGTCGGGAAAAGCCATCTCAACATGCTTGTGAAGGCTCAAATCATCTCTGATTCTCTCGTCGGTGGGACTTACTCCAGTGAACATCTCAAGCAGAAGAATGCCGTAGCTATAGACATCTCCTTCTACTGATGGCCGACCACCCATCCCATACTCTAGACAATGAAAAGTTAATAGTTACATCCCTAAATTTAGTACAGAAGCATACTAAAAAAAGTAACTTCTCAAATAGTAAGCTTTGCAATATATACCTGGAGGAATGTAGCCAATAGAACCTTTGATTCCACCTGTGCTCGACATTGATTGAGAAGGCATGGTATCAGGTCGAACCAAATACCTTGCTAATCCAAAATCACTCACATGTGCAGTCATGTCATCATCCAAAAGGACATTACTAGGTTTGAGATCACAATGCACGATTGGTGCAGGTAAATGGTAATGGAGATATTCTAGTGCTGTCGCCACATCAAATGCAATGTTCAACCTCTGGATGAAGCTGAGGCTTCTGAATGGCCGATCCGTACATGCATTTGGATGCAACCATGTGGCCAAGCTACCATTTGGCATGAACTCAAAAACCAAAGCCTTGAAATCATTACCTTGGTAGTCTATGCTAGAGCACAAACTCAGCACTTTTATAAGGTTCCTGTGTCTCACATTTTTTAATGCCTCACATTCAGAGAAGAAACTTCTAGAAGCACTGTGTTTCTCAAGGTTTAGCACCTTCACCGCAACGGTTGTCACATTCTCGAAGCTCATAACGGCTTTGTAAACTTCTCCAAATGAACCTCTTCCAATTAGATTATTCGGGGAGAAATTTTCAGTAGCTCTAAGAAGGTCAGTGTATGAAACAGGCTCTAACCCATATTTCAAAGCTTTATCAGATTGTGGTTTGTTTTGAGGGTTGTTTCTAGTATAATAAATTACTAACAAGCAAATGATTGCAATTATGCAAATAAAAGAACCAACAATTGAACTTATGAGCACCATGTTTCGTCGAGAGTGATGTCTCTGTGTGGAAGGCTGTGAGATGCAATGTGACAAATTCATTTGAGGTACTCCACCACAAAGCTTTGGATTTCCTCTTACATCTAGACCACTGGCATTCTTGAAAATGCCTTCTTTTGGTAATTCCCCCTCGAAATTATTGAAAGAAATATTCAAATATTGCAAGTTCATTGTACCCAGGAATTCAGGGACTTGACCAGAGAGCAAGTTGTTAGAGACATCAAGGTTTTGCAGCCCTTTTAGATTGCTCAATCTGGTTGGAATTGTTCCTTGGAACATATTGCTATCAAGATAAAGGGCTTGAAGTACCTGGCATCCATCAATTGTGCTAGGAATCTCTCCACTCAACTTGTTATTCGAGATATCAATTGATTGCAGGTTTTTCAAGTTACCAATTTCTGGTGGCAAGATGCCAGTTAGATAATTGTGTGACAAGTTCAAACTGATCGAAAGAGAAGGAAGACCCATGATTTCTTTGGGAATTTTACCTACCAACTTATTATTTGAAAAACTCAGGACTTCTAATAATTTCATGCTACTTAACTCTGGTGGCATACTCCCTTCTAATGCATTATTATCTAGAAAGAGTTTGGTCAGTTTGGTGAGGTTCCCAAAAGTTGATGGGATTTGACCTGAAATCATGTTATTATCCAGATATAATATTCCCAATTTGAAAAGATTACCAATTTCTACCGGAATGCTTCCACTGAGAAACATTCCGCTTAGGTCAAGGATGTTTAAGTTATTGAGTTTTCGGAGCTCTGCTGGTATGCTTCCTGAAATTGGGTTATTAGACAGTGAGAGTACAAGAAGACTAGTAGAAAGATTTGTTATAGAACTAGGTAACACTCCTTGTAGTTGGTTGTTGTCAAGATATAAACATTCTAACAAAGTACAATTGGTCAAAGCATCCATGAAACTCCAGTCACGTGGTCTCTTGGCTTCTAGTTGATTAGATTCTAAGGTAAGGAAGTGAAGATTTTGTAAGGCTCCAAAGCCAGATGGTATCACGCCACTGAAGTAATTATATTGTAATTCAACATCAATAAGAGCAGAACAATTGGATATGGATGGTGGGATCTGTCCTTTGAGTTGATTGTAAAATAGGTGTAGATATTTCAAGTTTGGTAAAGCATTGCACATATCGAAAGGGAGAGTTCCATCAAGCTGGTTATTACCAAGTTCCATAGTAGACAATGCTGAGAGGTTGTAAAGGGAGTGTGGTATTTCACCCGAAATGTTGTTATGATAAATGCTAAAAAACTGGAGGTTTTGAAGCTTCCCGAGTTCATCAGGGATGAATCCACTTAACATATTTTCGGAAAGATCAATTTCTGTTAAACTTTGAAGATTACCCAAGGTATGTGGGATGGAACCATAGAATTTATTTTTGTAAAGAAAAAGTTCCAGTAAGTTAGTAAGGTTGCCCAAGCCAGGCGGGATGTGACCACTAATGCTATTTTGGTGAAGATAGAGAAGTGATAGTTTGGTAAGGTTACCTAAGGTAGGTGGGATGGAACCAGTGAAGTTATTATTGTAAAGATAAAGACGTGATAGGTTAGTAAGTTTGCCTAAATCATCTGGAATATCGCCATCAAAATGATTTTGGTCAAGATAAAGATATATTAGGCTACTAAGGTTACCCAAGGTGGAAGGAATTGATCCTGTGAGATTATTGCCATACAGTGCTAATATTTGGAGCTGTGGGAGGAGGCCGAATTCCAATGGTATGCCTCCTGTGAGGAAGTTATTCCCCAGACTGATTTTTTTCAATTCTTTGCATTGCGCTAAGTTAGATGGGATGGTTCCATGGAGATTATTATCTCTCAAATAAATAACTTCCAGATTTGAACAGTTACTTAGAGTAGATGGAATGCTACCATCGAGAGAATTCCTACTCAAGTTGAGAAAACGTAGCCTACCCAAATATCCGATCTCTATCGGGATACTTCCTCTCAGCTGGTTATCAGAGAGACTCATCCTTTGGAGGAACGTGAGGTTTGCTAGAGATGGAGATATATAACCTGACAATTGTTTGGAGTCGAGAACGAGAGCCGTCACTCTATCAGGATGGTGCCGGCCACACATGATCCCTTGCCATTGACAGTGGTGCAGTGACTCGTTCCATGAGGAGAGGACTCCAAATGGGTCATCATGTATTTGGGACTTGAAGGAGAGAAGTGCTGATAGATCAGTTTTGCTAGTGGTTACTATGGCAGCGAGAGAAAAGGAGGATAAGGTTAAGAGACTTAAGAGGAGGTGAATAGTGAGCACGCTTTCCATGATTTATGTTATGAGTGTCATGGGTTACTCTCTCACAGAGTGCTCTTCTTATAATGAAGGAAGCTGATATGAGTACCCGCAGTTGAGTACCCGCATTATACCCGCACATAAACTATCATAACTGTTTTTGGGAACCGCACCTAAACTGTCATAACTGTTTTGGGGACCTAAACTGTCAAAACTGTAATTTTATTTTACAAGTATTAATAGTAACATTGTGAAGTATTTATACCTATACAAGACAAGTATTTATATCTATACAATGAACTACATATATGATATATGAATTGGGGACCATTACACTGTCAAAACTGGGGACCATTACTTTTACACGTTTTTCAATGTGGTTTTTTTTTTCTCCGTTCAATCTAACCAATTTTTGGGACGATCTATGAGGAATTTTGCAAATCTAAAACCACGAACGTTTTCTATTTTTTTTTCTCTTTCAAATGAGATCCATGATGACATACTTTTACACGTTTTTCAAAGTATCAAATATTCAAATATGAAAAGTATTCATACAAAATAGAAAGTATTCATACCTAATATATCAAGTATTTATACCTAATATATCAAGTATTTATACCTAATATATCAAGTATTTATACTTAAGATATCAAGTATTTAAAGAAAAAAATTGGACTCATCTTTTACACGGTTTTCAAGTATTCACATACAAAATGGAAAGTATTTATACCTAAATTATCAAGTATTCATATATAATTCATCAAGTATTTATACTTAAGATATCAAGTATTTAAAGAAAAAAACTGGACTCATATTTTACACGTTTTTCAAGTATTCACATACAAAATGGAAAGTATTTATACCTAAATTATCAAGTATTCATATATAATTCATCAAGTATTCATACCTAAGATATCAAGTATTTAAAAAAAAACTGGACACAATACCTACTCATCTTTTACATGTTTTTCAAGGTGATTTTTTTTTTCTTCGTTCAATCTAACCAATTTTTGGAACGATCTATGAGAAATTTTGCAAATCTAAAACCACGAACGTGTTCTATTTTTTTTTTCTCTTTCAAATGAGATCCATGATGACATACTTTTACACGTTTTTCAAAGTATCAAATATTCAAATATGAAAAGTATTCATACCTAATATATCAAGTATTTATACCTAATATATCAAGTATTTATACTTAAGATATATAATTCATCAAGTATTTATACTTAAGATATATAATTCATCAAGTATTTATACTTAAGATATCAAGTATTTACCGAAAAAAACTGGACTCATCTTTTACACGTTTTTCAAGGCGATTTAATGATTGACAAAGTTAGTTGGGAAAGGAATCAAGTGCGGGTATAATGCGGGTACTCAACTGCGGGTACCAAAATCTTTATTCTATAATGAAAGGGAGATGTATGGTTTGAAAGAAGTTGACCTCAAAATGTTTCCTCTTGAGTCGTTGCATTAAATATATAGCACGGAAGTTGTTGTTGTAGTGCTGCACCTACTACAATAGTGATCCATATGGGCTTTGTTTAATTTCATTGCTAACTTTAAGAGGAGTCATTTTTTCTCCTATGCAACATCAAGAATAGAAAAGAGATGATCACATGCTCTAATTAACCTTCTACTAGCTAGCGTGCATATACCTGAAAGCAAAAATTTCTTGCTTGTTTCTTGCCATCAGCACAATCATCATTAAACATCTAAATTTATAGGGTTATGAATAAAAATTATTGTGGAACCTGATATCCGGGAAATTTTTGTGGGTTATGATGTTTTATAATTATTGTGGAACCTGATATCCGGAAAATTATTCATTAAACATCTATTATTGTGGAAATCATAAAATTTTCTAATTAAAAATCATAAAAATGCCCAGACCGTTGAGATTCTCGGCGGTTAGCACATAATATTTTTTTCTTTGATTTGACATTTGAAACTAGTGGTTCTATGGCCGAAATTGTCGGATTTGTGTCTTTTTTTTTATTTTTAATTAGAAAATTTTATGTTTTTTTTTATTTTTCTATTAAAATATTAGAAATATTTTTATATTTCTTTGAAAATATATAGATGAAACACTATAGAATTGAATTTACTAGAATTATTACGACAAATAACCCAAATTAACATTTTTCAATGGGTATTTTTTGCAGCTATAAGAAAAATTAAAATATTTCTTTGTGTGTTACTAGCAAAAAATAAAAATGTTTTGAATCTAAGTTATTGATCCTGGTTCAAAAATAACTTCTGGGTAAATAAAGAAATTATGGTGGACCGCCGAGAGTCTCGGAGGTCTGGGTATTTTTATTGCATTTGCATTAATTTTTATTTAATGTTGGATATTAATAAAAAAAATTGTTAGTGAAGATCAGGCTTGAGATGACTGACTATGAAAGTTGGGACATGGGACCTGAATTGTGAATCATTTTCTCTAACATAAGTATGAGACTAAACTCAGGAAATCACTAGAACCAACAAGCAAAACAACATCAGTACAAGACAGTAAAGAGGTTTATCTTAATTAAATTGTTAGTGGCATCCATTTTTCTACTTAATTCCCTCTTCTTTTTTTTCTTCATTCTGAAATTTCATTTATCAAACCAACATAAGTGAAAGCTTATTTTGAAAATAGAATCTTAATTATTTCAGTTCGGTCAGTATTAAAATGCCATGTAAAACTGATATTTCATAGTTCCAGACATTTTGGCAATACTATACCTAATTTTTCAACTTGAAAAACAATTCTAGAATGTGTTTCCGGCCTCTCCGATTGGTTTGATGTCCGGTTGCTATCGTTTGATCCGTATCAAAATTTGTGTGCACTTGATTCGTCTGAAGAGTCAAGTTGCAGATTAGAAGACTCTAACCTAGCATCTGACCGAATTTGATTCAATACCCATCAGACTGTGCCTGATTCCTTGTTTAAATTCCATTAATAACTTTGAAATCAATTGACATATGCGGTAACAAGAGTCATTTTTTTTCTCTCTTATGCTACATCAAAAACAGAAAAGAAATAATGCCATGCATGCTCTAACCTTCTATTAATGTGCATGGTGCTGGCACCAGGAAGAAAAAACCTAATGCATATTTGGCCAACAAAAAATTCTTGCTTATTTCTTGCCATCAGCACACAATCATCTTTAAACATCTAAATTTATAGGGTAATGAATAAAAATGAATGCGAATTAGCTCTCACACACACACAATTACGTGAGAAGCCAACAAACTTTTTTAATTCATATGCTTACCAATAATTAGCTATTTTTTTAATCCATATCATTTTTCTAATAAGCTAATTATAAATGAATGATAAATTATTCGCTCTTGATTACTTTTAAAAGCAAGAATGATTACAGAACTAAATATCCCTACAAAGGACACAATTAATATTCGTATGGTTGCTGCTACAATGATTACTTTTAAAAAAAATACTTTTAGTGCTCTGGAAATACTTTTCTTTTATTAATACAAATATTGTTAGTGGCACCTTGCCAACTAACTTTAAAAAATCTTAAAAAATATAGCATGATTACAGAACTGTATTTTGGTGTTGACCTGCAAATGACTGGGAAATTTCCAGGATAGCATGGTCCACAATAATAAATCCAGTCTAGATCGCAATACCGAAGAATTCAAAATGAGAGTAGACCGTGTCGCTTATATATGTTTTTAATCCGATTCAAGCTTTCTAAATTCTGTAAATTGCTACGAAATGGAGCTGCAATTCTAAGGCAATAGTTTCATCTAATTTTCATATTATGAAGAGAGATGTAATTGAATTTTAAAGACAATTTTTATTCTATTTTTGAGTTGGTTGGTGAAGTACTATTATGATAGATGTAACTTTTATTCCATTTTTTATGCTCAAAATTCATTGAAAAATTCACGCTTTTTTGGCTCATTTGATTGTATTGTATGTCTAATTTATCAATAAAACATAGTATTAGAAGCCTGACCCCTTTCTATCTTATTACAAAAAAAAAAAGGATTGCCAATTTGTCATCTTTGTAGCATCAAAATATTTTATATTGTACCCGTGAAGACCGGGCTGGAGATGAGTGACTATGAAAGTTGGGACATGGGACCCGAATTGTGAATCATTTTGCACTAAGAAAGCACTATTGGAGGCTTTTGAACGCACTAAGAAAATTCCTAAAACCAACGACCGAAATCAATATCAGTACAACACCATATAATGAGATTTATCTTACTTATCATATTACAAAAGAAAAAGGATTGCCAATTTGTCATCTTCTTATCCAGTTATTTGATTTTAAGGAATGTAAATGAAAAAACAAGGGAAACACTTTTGAGATTTTCTTGGTATTAGTACTGTGTTTTTGTGTGCTTTTCCACTTTGATTACTAACACGTGTGTTTTTCTTGGTATTAATACTGTGTTTTTGCGTTAATTACATACATTTAGTGCTCTGGAAATACTTTTCTTTTATTAATACAAATATTGTTAGTGGAACCTTGCCAACTAACTTTAAAAAATCTTAAAAAATATAGCATGATTAAAAAATATATAGCATGCTTTTCCACTTGTGAATGTAATAAACAACCGAGCCCAAGCTGTCATTCCATCTTGTAGCAGCAAAATATTTTATATTGTACCCGTGAAGACCGGGCTGGAGATGACTGACTATGAAAGTTGGGACATGGGACCCGAATTGTGAATCATTTTGCACTAAGAACGCACCATTTATTGGAGTCTTTTGAACGCACTAAGAAAATTCCTAGAACCAACCACCAAAACCAATATCAGTACGACACACTATATAATGAGATTTATCTTACTTTAATAAGATTTAGCTTTATCTTACCAGTCTGATTGGCATCAGATCAAATTCAGTCGGATGTCCGGTCAGATTCGTTTGATCAGTGTCAAGATTTATGCGCACTTGATCCACATGAATTAAAGTTGTCTGTGTGAATCTTGATGCCAATCAGATAGCTCCGACCGGCTATTGGACCGAATTTGATCCCGATGCCCATCGGAACCGTCCCGGATTCCGTGAAAAGAACCTCATCATCTCTATACTAGGAAAAAAAAATGGAAAATTTAGTCATTTTTGTTTTAAAAAATAGAAAACAAATGTCCTCTCCTCCAAATTGTTAGCCGATATAGTTGCTCTTATAATTAAAAGTAAATAGAACTTGTGAAAAAAATGTGTTTGTTTAATCTTCATTGTCTTTGTTTTACACCACTGCTCCAAAACAATCTTAGAACAATAACTCTCTTGCTAAAACCCAATTTGCCAAACATCATATGTTGTATCTTTTATTCAAAATAATTTTAAGTTTGGTAAATCTTCATTGGCGTTGATATTTCAAGTTTGGTAAAGCATTGCACATATCGAAAGGTAGAGTTCCATCAAGTTGGTTATAACCAAGTCCCAAATAATACAATGCTGATAGGTTGTAAAGGGAGTGTGGTATTTCGCCTGAAATGTTGTTATGATAAATGTTAAAAAACTGGAGGTTTTGAAGCTTCCCGAGTTCATCAGGGATGAATCCACTTAACATATTTTTGGAAAGATCAAATGTTGTTAAACTTTGAAGATTACCCAAGGTATGTGGGATGGAACCATAGAATTTATTTCCGTAAAGAAGAAGTTCCAGTAAGTTAGTAAGGTTGCCAAAGCCAGACGGGATGTAACCACTAATGCTATTTTGGCTAAGATATAGAAGTGATAGTTTGGTAAGGTTACTGGGATGGAACCCGTGAAGTTATTGGGTCCGACTCTGCTGCTATTCTAAGAAGAATAGCAGCGGGTGCTCTTCACTTTTGTGTCTCTCTCTCTTCAAAAGAGGAGGAGAGAGAGAAGAGAGAGAGAAAGAAGAGAGAGATAGAGAGGATAGCAAGAATAGCAGGATTTTTTGGAGGGCAGCAGAGTCCATTCCGAAGTTATTATTGTAAAGATAAAGACGTGATAGGTTAGTAAGTTTGCCTAAATCATCTAGAATATCGCCATCAAAATGATTTTGGTCAAGATAAAGATCTATTAGGCTACTAAGATTACCCAAGTTGTATTTTTTTAGGTTTAATTTATTAGTAATGTTTTATTGTTAAGAACAATATTTGGTTGTGAACTTATTTGTTTGTGCAACATATTGCACAATATATATGTTTTTATATAAGTATTGTGTTATGTTCAACCTGCTATATATTCTTTAACTTGAAAACTATTAATTTGTGTATATTAAAATATATTTTCATCTTCATTCATTCATCGTCAAAACCTTAACAAAAACCAAACAACAATCTCCTCACAGGCAGCCCACAACAATTGTGAAGTCGGTTTCTGGGCTCTCTTGGGTTATACTGGGCCCAAACCCAACCCTTTTTGCCCTTTCAACACAAACTCCATATATTTCTCTTTTCCACTAAAATAAAATTTTCTTATATTTAATTGAGAAATTTGAGATATGACTTCATTATTTTAAAATAAATATTTTTTACCAGTGACAGTGCTATGATTTGAGGATAAATAATTGAGTAACCCTGCACATAAATACATCATTATATTCTTAAAGTATACACGTATACATCTAACACTTGGCACACTAAAATTACTAAGACTTGTTTAACACTTGGAAAACATGATATGATATACTATTTACTCAAAAATAATTTATATTTTCTGCATACAGGACTCATTTATCATTATTCTTGTTTTTAATTGCTACAAAAAAATTGTATCAGACATTCAGACTCATGTATTATAGCTGACAAACAAAAAAAATACAGGTCATGAAAATTTCACATGATATATTAAAGAAAAATATGCTCCACATGTTCACCTCATCTGGGATGAACTATATTTTTATCCCAGTTATTTATCTCTCAAATGAAGCACAAAAGACCCAATTAGCAAAGCAGCTTTAGCTAAGTGCAATCGTTTGCTCTGCTATCCAAGACCGTTCAGGCGCGACTTGTACATCTTCGATCTACAATAAATCATACAAATAAAAATACAAATCACCAATGCGAAGAAAATAGATAAAAGATGAAGAGTGAGGCTATGGTACTATGCATAGCACATATTGGTCCGTACTATCGATCAATATTTCCATTTTCAAAGTATAAACAGTTGATCTGAACTGCTTAACATGATTTTCATATGAAAATATATTGGTAGATCAAATTTTACATTTTTTATAATTTATTTTACTATTTTTTAGATAGGTAGAAAATCACTTGATCTAAAGATTCTAGACCATTCAAAGTAGTAATTTTCTACCTATCTAAAAAAATAGTAAAAAGTTCTAAAAAATTTAAAATTTAGTCTGTAAGTACATTTTGATATGGAGATCACGTTGAACTGTTCGGATCAATTGTTTGGACCTTAAAAACAAAGATATTGATCCATAGTATGGACCAATGTGTGCTATGCATAGTACCCTAGCCTCACTCAAAGATGAATATAAATTATATTTTCTTGATTCAATAAACAAAATATCGTTATCAACCTGTGCATTTTCAACACAAACAAAATCTTTGTAGCATGCTTCCATCTGTAAGTGTGGGTTCCACAAGACAGCATCTGTCCAGCTGCATTTTAATGTTTAAACCATAATTAAATTAAGCATCACACAATTTTCAAAATATTTTATGGTTAAAAGTATAGAGTTAAAAAAATTAACTCAGTACATACTTGGTGTTTTCGACAGTGATGGTGTCGCCCAATCCGTTTTCAAAAATTAGTTTATTAGGGGCATATAGGTAAACACAGTCGACAAATCCTGGGAAGTCAACTATTTCCCTGTATAAAAATTCATGATGAGTTAGCTCTCTGATAAGTTTCAACTAAAATAAAAATGTGATATGAAGCAAAATGGACCTCTCTTCGGTCCCCTCTAAAGGGTTTTGAGGATCTGGATCCTTGTTTAGGGTTTTACAACCCTTTAACCCTTTTACTTTTGCACCTGTAACTGAAGCCTATAAATTAAGAGGGAAAAAAAGGAAATTAAGTATATATTATTGTCAAGGATAAAGTAAGACTAATCCAAAAGTTCCCTTTATAATAGCCTCAAAATATCATATATGTCCCTGAAAAACAATAACTAGTACTTGTCACTAAAAAAAAATCAACTACACCCTCCTCTTCCACTTTCTCAAAAGATACCCAAAATACCCTCCTATCTTTCTCATTTTCTGAAGAGGAATCATGAACAAATGAGAAAGAAATTAAGGGCATTGTTTATGACATTCCAAAGTTTAATGGGGGTTAACAAGACATTTTCATTTTCTTTGGCTATTTGTGAATTTAATATTTTGAAGGGGTACTTGTGAAATTGTGGCAGTTTAAGCTCTTACTTACACTGAAATAGGTATGAAGAGCAGAACTGAAGGAGAACGGCTTTGTGTCGGTATTTTTTATACTCAGAGACGTCGACAAGCTCTTTTCACCCAATGTCACCTAAAACAGTAATATGAAATAAGAAAAACAGCACGGCAACATAAAATCAAGTTGGTACATGAAACAAGAAGAGTAGGTATTTAACTCATAAATTGGAATTTAAATTGAATTTGTGCTCATTTATTGGTAAAATTATTCGACAATGAGAAATAAAATCCTAAAAGTAGTAAAACTTGAGGAAAATATCTGAGAAAAGTGTAAAATATAGTTTATGTGATAACTATGATCTTTAGGCAAGCACATGGTAGTGTCATACCAACTGGTACCATTTGTCAGATTTCTAGGCTGCTTATAGTACAAATTGAACACAAATCAACCTATGAGAAACCAACAAAAAAAAAATACAGGAAAAGTATAAAAGGTTCATTGCTTTTCCATTTCTTCTCATGGTATACTAGTATGGTTTTTGTACCAATTTGGTACCAACTAGTAAATGACAGTACCAATCCTAATTGGTATAATACTGAAACCTGGCATTCACATGCTCGATATGACCCGCATTCTTTTCAAACAACAGAGAAAAGAGAAGACAAGTTATTGAAATGAAATTAAAATTTAAAGTTGTAAAATTTGACCTTGTAAATAGCATGAAAGCTATAGTCCCACATGGCACGGCTATAAGAATCATCTTTTAGTTCCAGTTCGACTGCTGTTTCTTCTTCGCTATTTTCTGAGTCTTTAGAGATTGACCAATTCATGTTTCGTGCAAATCCATGCTGTACCAACAACGGTTAAAAATGCAATTTTTTAATTAAACTTTTTTACTAGAAAATTTGTGTTTTTTTACCTGTTGAATACGACCCGGGCCGAACTGGGGGAAGCAATGTGGAATCCCTCCACTGGTTCAGATTTAAAATAAATTTAGGAAGAAATTTAACACAATTTCATGAATTACTATAAAAAAACTGCATGTATAAGAAAAAAAATTAACCTGATAGGCTTTTTGCCATTAAAAACGGCATCGGGACGAACAAAGAGTAGATCTTTGCCACTAGGCACCTTCCAAGAGGTAACGCATGCTCCGAATAAATAAATTTCTGCTTCACTACAAAATGTTTTCAATTAACATGGAAATTTATATATTATACGACATAATTTAGTATTTTTGTTGGTTATTTTGATTTTGAGTTACTTCAATGGTTAAGTATATAAAGCCAATTTTTTGCTTTACAGAGTTGGTGATTTTGAAAATTGAAATGTAGCAATTAACATACAGCAACAAAAATAATAATATTAATAATTTTATTACAGAAACACACAAAATAACATCATAAAGTGGTAGAATTTGAGTTCCTTTGATACTCCAAAGATATGAACTTTACAAAATATCTTAAATAAAATGTAAAACAAGATGAATAGATTAGAAATTCACCTGCCAGTAGGAGATTTCAAGGTGATTTTGGGAAGCCCCCCATTTCCTTCCGAAATCTTTAATCCCGCCTTGATGCTCAATCCACCTCGCCTTGATTGAAGAGAAAGATTCAAACTTTCGTCGCTATATATTAAGAAATTGACATTTCATTGTTTCAATTAGAAGAATTACCTTGTATTATTGCGAGGGGTAGTTTTGGAATTGGAGAAATGGAGAGGTTTGAGAGGAGAGGAGATGGAAGCAGAAGCCATTGTTGAAGTGGGGAAACCGTTTTGGATGGACCCGGTCTTATACACCATTAGATTGGCGCTCTGAAAGTAACACTTTCTATTCTATCATGAATTGTTGAGTAAATCATTATCGACCGTTGATAATTGTGATGAGGTTTCATATAATTCTAAATTTTAAAAAAATACTAATGCAAATATTATATATTTTAATAGAGGAGGGTTTAAATCTTTTTATTTTTATTTTTTAAAAGTATAAATTTGAAAATTTATATGTTAAAATAAAAACTGTTAGATATAATATATATTATTTTATTTACATACACATAATAAATTTATCACTTTTCGATTTTGTTTTTATATGAATTAATAAGTTGAAAAATCAACGTTCATAATTTATTAATATCAATGTATTTTTGTAAGCTCTTGATAGCAATCAAAACATAATCAAAATGTTGTAATCTTTTATATATACATACAGAAAATAATATAGATCAAATATAACAGTTTTATTTGAAATTTGAGTTTTAAATTTTAATTTATTAATGTTTAAAAAATAAAAGCACAATGGAGATATAAAAAATGAAGGCATTTGAACCCTCATTTTATTATTTCGCAACTATTAGATTAAATAATGTTCAATTAAGTAAGAGCTCTATCATTTGACTAAATCATTATTGACCCTTGAGGTATTTAAAGGTCAAATTGTCAAATTAAATATTAAATATTTTGTTGCGAACGACATCATGCATTTTAAGTTTTTAACAAACACAAAGCAATTATTTTTTTCATAATTATATATTGAGAAAAAGATATGCATACAAAGAGTTTTGTTGGGTATCATGTAATTATTATCAATATTAAGTTTTATAACTTTTACATTTTGAATTTTTTGAATCCAAAGAATAGAAACAGTTCTCCAAAAAAAGTTTTCATGAATCAATTAAATAGTTCATATATTTTTCATATCTGAGCATCACTAACCAACATATTATTTGTAATTTTATAATCTACTAATTTATAATTCATAACTAAAACAATCACAAAAATCTTATTTGGGCAAATAAAAAAAAAACCAAAGATAATAAAGCTCAGGCGCACAAAATCTTCAATTAACACAAGAAACAAAAATAAGTTTTGTTTTTTTTTTTCCAATGAGAATAATTAGAGGAATATACCTTTCATTGAATGGAATTGCCTTGGAACACTCGGATATTTTACTAAATATCTACTCTCGCTCTATATTAATTATTTTTTATTTTTGCTCAAAAAAGATTGAACTTTTTATATTTAAAGAGTGAATCATGCACAATTTTTAAAGCAAAAAATAAATAAATTATGTACTAAATAAAAGATAGACAAAATTTTCTGAGCGATAATTAACATCCCTCATAAATTATTATGTTAACCCTTGACAAAATTAAGCACTAGTTTCACTTATATATTTACATGCATAAATTTGGAAAAAAAAAAATAATAGAAGACCAATCACAATTTGTACAATTTAATATATGAAAACCATCAACACTCGCATTATTTACATCTCATATGAAATTTTAGTTTTGTTCATCATTTATCTTGGACCTTAGAACTTGTACTAGCACCACCATCTCCTCCATTTTTCTCTCCTTTTTTCTCTTTTTTATCTTCACATTTATACCGGCATCCATGCCGCCTCGGTTTTCCTGCATCCTCTATGTCACTATCACTTTCCATGAACAACGATCTAAGGCACCGCCTCCTTACACGCGGTTCATTTTCGGGTCTCCTCTCTTGGTTTAAATTTAACTGTCCTTTCAAATTGGGTTCCTTTCTTTGCACATAATCCACCAAATCTAAATCCTTTCTACTTGAAACAATCTCTAAATGAACACCTGGATCTCTTGTAACACAAGAACTCTCTTGTATTGTCGAGTTGTTTATGCTTTGCACATTGTTATTGACATTTGGAGTCGCCGGAGGTGCATTTACAGCGTTTTTTATCGCCATATTTGCTCCCAAATTTTCTCCGGCTAGGGTTATCACGAAAACACCATCTTCACCATTGTTGAAAGGTTTACCAGAGAACGAACTTTCAAATTCGTCAAACTCGTGATGTGGAATTGTTGAGATAGAAATCTTGGTTGGATTTGTGCTCGGGTTTTGTTTGGAACTTGATCCTCTTGAGATTTTAAGTTGCACTAGATCTCGAGGCTTGGTTTCGGATACATGGCGTGTTGCGATTGGATCGGAGGTCTCATCAGTCTCATTTTTGTCAGAGTGTAATAGGTCTTCACGGCTAGACATGATGGGTGGTTAAAAAAGAATGATGGTTGATTTTTGCTACATTCAACATTCATAGCACAGTAATATCTAAAGAAGTAATGTTCTTAATTTCCAAAAGAAATGGAAACTATGTTGAGATATATGTATGTTATCTTGTCACAAGTTTTGTAGCAAATTGTAAATGGGTAATGACTGAAAGGTGGGACCTAGGAAAGCAAAAAAAAACTGTAGCTTTATAGAAAGGGTTTGAACCTGATACCAAAATTTGGCATCCAAAATTAGGTTGCTTGAATCATTCCAAAAGATAAAATCAAACTCAGATTACTTCACAAGGTTGCAACTTGAGGAGGAGGTTTACTTCAATTGCTGCTTGTTCATAAAGAAAACAAGCCCTTTAACGTTTTTATTTATTGACAAAAAATGCAAATAAAAAATTATAAAATAAAATAAAAAACTTAAAAATTACATGATTCTTGTTCTACGTCGGTTATTCCTTCTTCTCCATCTCCACCTCTCCTTGATATCATTCCCACTACAATCACCGGGCCCGCAATTAGTGCTACAATCCCCTAATGTACCACTTAGTCCCTCATCTTTTGTTTCTCTTAATCGAGCCGTCTCAGCCAAGAGATCTTGTATTAACATCTCAGTGGTTTTAGTAGTGATACCTCTCAGGTACCAGGATATAGGGGGTGGTGGTACCAGTGCAGGCTCTACCAGTTGCTGTAGGCTGACAGTAGACCCCACCCTCCCTTTGCCATTCGTAATTTTTTCATATTCAGCGAGTGTTTTAGGTACATTTTGGGGAAGTGAAACAGGGTTATCTACGTAAAGAGGTTCTATTTTCCAACAGCCTTCGAACCTCTTCATGAACCCTGTTCTTCCCTGTTTAAATTTAACCTGAAATTTAAAAAAATTTACAAGAAAGCAATATTAATTTCGATTTTATGTTACTTGACTTTACCAGATGAGCAACAAAATCGCATAATTTACATTGTAAACTTGACTTTAACATGTAATTTATCAAACAAAAATTTTATTTATTCTATTTTATTTTACTGTACCGTGTGATTTTTTCT
Organism: Carex littledalei; assembly: GCA_011114355.1. Classification (NCBI taxonomy): domain Eukaryota; kingdom Viridiplantae; phylum Streptophyta; class Magnoliopsida; order Poales; family Cyperaceae; genus Carex; species Carex littledalei. The sequence continues at coordinate 17,576,399 of CM022079.1, forward strand.
ATCTTGGTCAACAATTACATGAACTGAAATTGTACCAGACCACCAGAGAAACCGCCATATGGCCGCTTGCTCCAATTCTACCACTTGCCTCGATCCCTCATCAATCAACACTTTCCTCGAAATAACTTCCTATTAACCAGAAAAAAAAAAGATTTCTAAATGAAACAGTATATTATAAAACAAATTGTTCTTAAATACAAATAATAATGTGAATTACCTTGATATTTTTGAAAACCCGTTTATTCTCAGGATCGATAATTATGTTATAGATTGCATCCGGAGGCAACCCCGCCTTGAATTCGACATTCAAATTGCAGAGAGAATCCTTTGGTACACTTACCTTAAAACATTAGAAAGAACAGCAAAAATGTTTTGAGCTTCTTTTGAACATCAAAGTTGAAACGCTTAGTAGTAAATAGCAGTGTTGTAAAAAACGGCCATTTATGCCGATTAATCGGCCGATTAGTCGTTGGTGGCGACCAAATCGTCATGGATTTTCCTGACTAATCGGCCGATTATTCCGATTAATCTCTTGTCGGTACCTTGTCCGTCCGACGAGCGCATACTGTTATTTACAACACTAGTAAATAGATAATTATTATGAAATTAACCTTGATTTTCGGAGGCTCGCCAGACCAAGTAGGATTACTCTTCCAAACTTGGAGTTGCTTATCAAAACTAGCCACATAATCAATATGTGATGTTGTTACCTCAGATGCTGTAAGGCATTTTGAAGTAAGGGCACTCCGGTCATTTCGCAGAAAATTCTTAAAATTTACCTAAAAATAAAAAAAAAAACATTTTGAATACAATTCATTAAACAAAAGTGTGAGATACCTTTCTTTCTCCAAGAACAATAGCAATTTGTAAGAACTCACCTCGATCGAATTTTGAAGTCTTGCAGGGATCTGAGAGATGAAATCAAACCCTAAACCTAGTATTGCTGGTATCGGATTTGAACTGTTATCCATTAAAGAATTGATGTCTAGATCAATTACCTACTAGAGAAAGAGCTCCACTTTGTAAACTAGCGCGCGCGCGAGAGAGAGACACTGAGAAATAGGAGCAGTAATTAATTATCAATTTGAGAAGGGCAAAACTCGTTAAAACGGGAAAATTTGTGAATTCTTATCTTCTGAGTTAACTTAAATCTTGAGTTTATATTCGGACCGTCCGATTTAAATCTGCACGAATATAAAGATCCCGTACATTACAGCGCGGACCAGATTGTTTTGAATTCTGATCGGACGGTCCAGATCTAAAATCAAAATTTGAGGTACCTCTGAGATACCTCATATTTTGCGTGACCGACTGTTCGCTGCCTATTCGGGGAGAGCGCGGGGCCAGTATTATTTGTGCTTTGAGATTCGTGCAGAACAAATTTGAACGGTTGAGATTTTCCATAAGTCATGCAAAATATGAGATATCTCAGGGGATACGAATTCAATTTCCCCAGCCAATAATCTCAGAATTTTGCTTGCTATGATATGTCAGATAACCCACATTTGGCTGTTTGTATTGTATCCACCGCAAAAGATCTGGACTAATTGTTACCCAATTTCCCGTACGGCCCCATGGCCTAGCCGCCTAGGGACTTCCAATAATCTCTATAAACGGGCCCCACGTGACTTCTCACTTTTCCTATGACAGATCTTCTGTGCAGATGAAACTATAGCGGTTTTTATTTCATCACTAGATTCATAGTGACAACTTAAAAAGTTCGGGAAAGGTTTGGCGGGTCATAAATTTGTGATTCGGGTATAATTCAGATTATTTTTTAATTTTGCAATTTATATTAATGAAGCAGAATTTCTTTTCAAAAAAAATTAGAGAATGGAATTAAATTATAAGACAATTACTGTGGCCCGCTGCTACTCGAGTAGAATAGAAATAGTGCCACAGCTAACCTTTTTGTGGGGTCCGCTGCCACACCTAATTATTTAAAATGGTGCCATGTCGCGTAAAGGAGAAATAAGACCAACACAGAGCGACGAACTTTTTGAATAAAACGCAAATAATTCGTAAAATTCGTAAAATTCGTGAATTATTCGCGAATTATTCAGTAAAATTTCGGTCAAGCGAATTATTCGTTGTTTTATTCATAAACATCAAAAAAATATTTTATTTGCGAATAAAACCCAAATGTTGTTCCTACGACTAGATTGGGAAATATAGTGGTAAGATTTAACATCAGAACTTGATATAGCGGGGCAAAAACTGAATAAACCACATAAGATCACTATCCAATCCCACCTGGCGGCAAAGAAATTCTCATCTTCTGAGATATTTCAAACTTTGAGTGTTTTTTCAGAATATCTCAACCGTTCAAATACGTTATTCACAAATCTCAAAGCACAAATATTACTGGCCCCTACGCTATCCCCGAATAGGCACCGTACACGTCGGTCACGCAAAAGTTGAGATATCTCAGAGGATACGCACTCGCGCCAAAGTACCAAATACCTTCTCTCCCACACGTGTCCTGATCGATAGAGTCCGTATCCTCTGAGGTAACAGAATTTCTGTTTTTATCCAAAACCGTCCGATCAGAATTCCGATCGAGGTAGAATGCACGGGTCCCTTTAATATTCGTGCAGGTTCTGATTGGACGGTTCTGATCTAAAAGGAAATATTTTGTTACCTTAGGTGATATGATTTATAATCAATCACACTCATCAATTAACACTTCATCCTTCTTCTGTATTTATCTCATTCTCTCTCTCTCTCTCTCTCTTCGATCCACAATCCCTCAATGTCTCTGCTCCAGCTGCCCCACCAAACCTTCCTCCGTCTCGTACCTCACCTCTCCTTCTCCACCAATGGCGATTCAAGGTGTTCTCATTTTCGACCATTTCCGATCAGAAAGAGAGGATCGTTGCTCCGATCCGTGCGGATTGAGGCAATGGCGGATCATGCTATGCAAAACATGAACTTGAATGAGTATATGGTTACTTTGGAGAGACCTCTCGGGATTCGCTTTGCTCTTTCGGTCGATGGCAGAGTCTTTGTTCACTCTATGCAAAGAGGGGTATGAATATGCTTCTACTTTGTCTGAATTATTCTGATGTTGTTCCAGTTGGGAAAGCAAATATGGATACTGGTATGAACAAACCCATATTTCTTCAATTGAAGAAAATGATGATGTTTTTTCTTTGATTGGTGTAAAATTTCATATATGTCCCTCAAAAACATAGAAATTACGTGTTCCCCCTCTAAAATTCATAATATTATATTTACCCTTCTAAATTTCAAAAACTCACAAATTTGCCCAATTTATTGCCTTTTATATTAGACTTCATTTTAAATTTATCAAGTTCCCATGTTACCTTTTATTAAAATATAAAAATACATAGTCCATGTAAGAAAAATGTTCAGTCTTCTAATTGGCGGTTCTAAAACACTAAGAAAGAAATTAAACTGTCTCCACATAACCAACAAATGTTACAAATTTGTGCTTTCCCCCTCTTACATTCTCTAAATTTGCCAATTTTTTGTAAGGGAAATGCAGAGAAGGCAAGGATCATTATGGTGGGAGATACAATAAAACTAGCTAGTGGCTCCTCAAATGGTACTTTTGTTGAAATAAAAGACTTACAAGATACACAGTACACTTCTCATTCCCTTCTTATTTTTTAATTTGATCTTTGTCAATTCTCTTTAATGAACTCTTATTCCTACAATTACTGTTGGGTTGTATGGAGTTGCCTCTCAATAGTGACAAATGAATTATTCGGGTTCGGTTCGGTGGGGTCAAAAATTCGTGATTCGGGAATAATTCAGGTATAATTCGGAAATGATTTGGTCCCACAAGGAAGCAAAAAAAAAAATTTGCGAATAATTCGGAAAAAGTTCGATCAATCGAATAATTCGTCGTTTGGTACGCCATCACCAAAAAAACGAATTATTCGTGAATCTTGTGACTATGCCTCTAATTGCTTTAACTGTATATTGTTCTTTGTAAATGTTGACAAATTGTGGCATTACATATTACATATTTAATTAGCTTTTGGATTCAATTACTTTTTGTTTCAGAAATATGATTAATGAAGCCTCGGGTCCATGTAGCCTTGTGCTAGAAAGACCTTTTACTCCTTTTCCACTCCATGAGTTACCTCTAAATGCAGATTATAATATACTATTCAACAAAGGCCGTGTACCTCTTACTACATGGAATAGTAAATTTGTACAAAACTCCTATCAAAAACTCAACTTAAACGGGAACGGAGATGGAAGGGTGGGTTTTGCTATCTTTTCACCTCAGCTTCTTTCACCTAGCGGGTGGGCCCAACTGTCAGGAGAGAGAAATGGGACGATGAAAAGTTCTAAATTAAAAACAGAGATTATTGCTAAGTGGGCCGAAGATCAGGGAGGGGAGACCGATTGGTCTTTTGGGGGTTTTCCATTGGAGGAGTATATTAAAGCTCTCGACCGAGCAAAAGATGAGTTGTGTTATAACCATTCGCTTGGAATGCAGTATAGCAAGGTATGAAGGCATTTCATTGTACTTTTTATTTTATTTTTTTATACCAATTAACTGGCCTCCTTTCAACTAAGTATTTTTTTGACTAATTTTTTTTTTTTCTTATTGTAGATTACCGAACAAATATATGTTGGGTCATGCATACAGAGAGAGAAAGATGTGGAGACCTTGGCTAATGATCTGGTATTTTTTTTTTTAATTCAAATGGCTGACACTATTGCTTGTTAGTTTCTGGAAGATTAATGTTAATATATATTGTTAATTTGTAGGGAATTACAGCTGTACTTAATTTCCAGAGTGAAAGAGAACGCATCAATTGGGGGATAGATTCGGGTTTGATTAATCAATCTTGTAAAGATAACAATATCTTGATGATTAATTATCCTATTAGGTTCTCTCTCTCTCTCTCTCCAAATTTCAAAATTTTCTAAGGACCAAAGAATTAAACTTTGCTCATGTTAATGGCGTCTTGTTGCCTGCCTCTTTGAAATTCAAAATTATTAATTATATGTTTTATTAAAACTATAAATTTCCTCTTTTCAGGGAGATTGACTCAGCAGATCTGAGAAAGAAATTACCCTTCTGTGTGGGGCTTTTACTGAGACTCCTCAGAAAAAATTACAAAATTTATGTAACATGCACCTCTGGTTTTGACCGATCTCCTACATGTATAATTGCATACTTGCACTGGATTCAGGACACAGCTCTTCATGCAGCATTTAATTTTGTTACTGGGCCCCATGTTTGTCGACCCAACAGGTGATTTTAGAAATAATAGCTTTAGTTTAGTTTTATTTATTTTCTTTTAAGGAATTGTGCATGCCCCTGTAAAGCATCAAATTATCATGCTTACACTTGCACATTTTGTACTGATACTCATGATCGTTACCCAGTATTTTATGTTACCGTTTTGTACCAGTATTGCAAGTAGGGTAATTATTAGGGGTGTTCATTGGATCCGGTTTATCTGGTTTTCTTCCAAACTGACAAATTTTGGATTAAATGGTTTGGTTTTTTGGTGTGAATGGTCCGGTTCGGTTGATATTTTAATTGCTTCTGTTTTTATATTTGGTTCGGTTTAATCTCTCTTATTTCGGTTCAACCAAACAAAACGAAATTTACTTGTTATTTACTTTAATTACTTTAGTTTTGTATATTCGGTTCGGTTTAATCTCTCTTATTTTGGTTCGACTGAACTGGTAATTTAATTTTTGATATTTGTCTAGTCCATATGTTGATCCTTGATTAGCGAAAAATGAAAGAGCAAAAAATCTACGAAAAAAAATAAAATTAGATTTTGACAATCCATTAGTTTTAATTTGTCTATTGATGAGTGAACATTTTGTGAATGCAGAGTGGCAGTTGTGTCAGCCACGTGGGACCTTATAGCCATGGCTGATGTGAAAAACCACGAGGGACCCCCAACCCATTCTGTTACTTTTGTCTGGAATAACAGTCGTGAGGTAATAACAGTCCTTATAGCAATGGCCAATGCATGCTAGGTTGCTAAAATAGAAGGAGAAATTCAATTTACAATTTTTGTACAAAAATAATTTTGTTCAAAAAGCAGTATCTAATGCTTTACTAATAGAGAGCAGCTTGGGTTCGATGGGCTCCATGACCGTCCGATCTGCTTTAAGATTCGTGCCAGAACTTTCGAATCCGCTTTAATATTCGTGTGCACGAATCTTAAAGCAGATCGGACGGTCATGGAGCCCATCGAACCCACTTTGGGTCCGATGAGCATCGGACCCAAGCTGCTCTCTTACTAATATCTTTACAATTTTAAAATTGTAAAATCACTTGATATAAAATTCTAGACCATTCAAAAGTAGTGATTTTCTACCTATCTAAAAAATAGTAAAAAAATTCTAAAAAAAATGTAAATTTGATCTACAAGTACATTTTTATATAGAGATCATGTTGAACTGTTCAGATCGACTGTTTGGACTTTGAAAACAAAGATATTGATCCATAGTACGGGCCAATCCATGCTATGCATATTATCATAGCCTCACTCAAGAATTTTTGTGCTGAATTTCAAAATTGTACAGGGAGAAGAGGTGTTTTTGATAGGAGATTTCACAAATAACTGGAAGGATAAAATCCCACTCGCTCATAAAGGCGGGACCCGTTATGAGGCTGAAGTCAGACTACGGCACGGAAAGTATGACCCAATTGCCATTGATCTTTTTGTGTACAAATTAATCACTGGAGTCTTTAACTTTCCTTTTTTTTTAATAAATATTTTTTCAGATACTACTACAAGTTTATAGCAAGTGGTCAATGGAAGCACTCAACCTCATTGCCAACAGAGCATGATGAGCATGGAAACATAAATAATGTTATTAGGGTTGGCGATATTGCCCAAATACGCCCCTCCTCTAAGCACCTCCATATAACTGTACGTATTTTATATTTACTCATATATTTAGGTGTACTGTCAGGTACTAATATCTGCTTGCGAATTCATATCACCGACGGTACCGTAATAGGGAATCTTTTACAATTACTTGATCTGGACCGTTCTTTTTAACTTGGCACGAATCTCAAAGCCCAATAATACTGCCCCCTCAGTCAGCCCGAATCCCAAACCGGCTGAGAGTTAATCTCAACCGTAAATAGCTAATTGTAAAAGGGAATCTTTTACGGTACTGTCGAGGATGTGGACTCATCTGCTTGCAATCATATTAGACTATTTTGAAAGTATATATTTGGTTTAAATTTTGATTTAGTGATTTGCTGTTGATTTGGGATAAATTATAATTTTCTCTTTCCAATAATGCCCCCCAGCTTGATCAGTCTAGGTTTTTTTTTTCAGAAACAATGAAACAAAGAACTCCACCTTTAAATTTATAATTTTTTTTATCACAATTTAACATGATAAATATTTTAGTCTATGTATCTTAGTTGTGACAAATCTCAGCTATACATACATCTTTGCTTTTATTATATACCACTTTTCAGATGTGAAACAACATTTTCATATTTTTGAAATTTGACATGTTGTAGGACCCGTTGGCAGTTAAGGTAATAGAGAGGCCGCTGACAGAGGACGAGAGGTTTTTACTCGCTTTTGCGGCACGGCTTATGGCCTTTGCTATCTGTCCCCTCAGATTATGCCCTAAATAATCTCTCTCTCTCTCTCTCTCTCTCTCTCTCTCTCTCTTTGGAGCCAAAGACCATGTTTTAAAGCAGTAGTCTAGCTATAGAAATGTGTTCTTTAGAATAAGGCCTGGAATGTTTAGCAATAGCTTTATAATTTTGTGATTATAAAATAGTACTACACGAGTCCTTTTGATGAGAAATAGAAACTTGTGTTTTAATTTGATCGTCAGAAGGGTGTATATGCTCTAAAACTGTTCTATATTTTTGTTGGTTATCTTTACAAATGTCTTTTTAGTTTAAGTTCATTCTGTGTACCAGCTGTTTGGTACCGGTATTGTAAAGAACTTGCTAGTTTCAATGGAAACTGGTGGACTTGTTCCACTTTTCTCAAAAAAAAAAAAGTATGAGAATAGTGTCAGTTGATAGCAATGCAAACATGTCGATGATTCCCTTGTGAGTTTATTCAAAGGTCATTAATTTTGTTTAGCACAAATAGATATTTAATTTCTAATAAGAGATATTACAAAGTACATGCACTCTACAATGTACAATATGGATGTATATCTTTACTAAGGTAAATATTGAAGTTTTACAAATTCACCCTCAAGGAATAGGAGATATTACAACTTTGCCGCTAGCTCGACCGGTTTCAAGATAAGAAAATGCCTCAACCACTTGAGAGAAAGGAAAGGGACCTTTCGGGTCAATAACGGGTTTAACCTTGCCGCTTTCTAGAAACGGGTTGAGTTTTGTCAATGCAGACCCATCGGAAGTTACCACGAACCGAAATCCAGGCGGAGTGACGGCACCTGTCAAAGCAACCACACTTCCCCCTTCTTTTACCACTTTCACAGCCTTCTCACATTGTCCTAAAAACATGACATAGAAAAAAAAAATGAAATAGATGAGTATTACTGACAACTAGAGAGCACTTGTGAAGAATCAGTCTTAGTCTCTGAAATGAAAATTTGTTACAAGACATGTCAAAAAATTCTAACCGACTGCATCATATACTACATCGAACTTCTCCGGTAGTTCCTCGAAGTTTTCCTTTGTGTAATCTATTGCCAAATCTGCTCCTAAGCTCTTTAACAGCTCCAGTTTTCCTGCACTTGAAGTTGCCGCAACTCGTGAAGCACCAAATACATGCTTTGCTAACTGATACACAGAAAAAAAAAAAAAAATAGGCACAAGTTATCTCGACCAGTTTATTTTTCAGAGTTTTGTGTAACATCTGATGAGCGATAACTAAAAGTACTGAAACATGCACTTTGTTAGAGAAATTGGCACTCTACCTGGATGACCAAGGACCCGACCCCACCGGCACCACCCAAGACAAGAATTGATTTACCAGGTCCGAATCCAGCCCGTTCTAGCCCTTCATTTGCCGTCTCAATCGCAAGTGGTAGCCCCGCTGCTTGCTTAAAATCCAAATTTTTGGGTTTCAAAGCCAGTAATTTCTCTTCTACAGCAACATACTCAGCCAGAGAACCGTATTGCTTCGGGCCATCCAATGCCTTCTCATTTACATCTCCATATACTTCATCTCCTTCTTTGAGGCTTTTTACTTGGCTACCCACCTTCACAACTGTACCAGCCACGTCATATCCTGGTACCGTCTACTGATATAAATTACTATTAGTAAAATTGCTTTGATCTTTGTATGTAATTGCAGTGTTTTGTAAGGTATACTTTGTACAAAAATAATATCAAGCAGCAAGTACTAATTCCAATTGAGAACAGAGTAGGTCTGATGCCCAATGAGCTCCAACACCGTCTGATCTGCATTAAGATCTGTGCGCACGAAAATTGAAACAGACACGCACATGTTTTAACGCAGAGCGCACCCATCTTAATGTGGATCGGACAGTGAATGAGCCCATCGAACCATCGGACGGTGATGGGCATCGGACCTACTCTGAACTCATTCCAATTAATCACCCAACACATGAATTTGGTACTTTCTGGCATTTTTTTTTTTTACAATCATTTGCTTTGAAATCACCATTATTTATAACCTTGTATCGCCTACTGATAAAATGAATAATATTCTAAGCAAGTTTGAACAATCCTAAAATTAGATAGAATAGTTTGTATACATGCATGATTTAATGCATCAGTCCTCCAAAAAGGCCAAAAAAAAAAAACTTGTGTTATATGTTTGACATATAAGTATTTTCTTGTAGGAACATTTACCAAATGCCACTCACCGGCAATGGAGAGTCGGTGGCCTTAAATTTGCCTAGCCGTCTCTTAAAATCGACCGGATTTAATGCAGCTGCTGCCACCTTAACTAAAACTTGGTCCTCTTTAATTTCTGGTACCGCCACACTCTCATCAAATCTCAACACACTCACATCTCCATAATCATCATACACCCAAGCCTTCATTTGCACCGGTACAGCCTCGCCGGAGACTGCGGTACTGGAAGGAGAATTAGCCACTTTCAGAGGGGTAAATTTGGCAACTGGGTTATTTGTCAGAGGAAATTTGGTCTTGAAATTGAATGATTTGAGGTTGAATTTTGGTGGAATTGGAGAGATGAGTTTGGGTTTGAATAAGGCTGTGCAAGAAGAGGAGGAGAGAAGAGCTTCCATTTCTTCACACCTTAATCCCTTATGGTTACAATTAAATGCTTTATCTTTTTAAAACTTTTGAAAGGTTGTTTTTTCATGTTATAACAACGAGTGTGTATATATATATATGGTCACCGGTCGGTAAGAATATGAAACCAAAGATGTGGTCACCTTTATTTTTTGTCTACTTGTATGAGTTGTCTCCCTTCTCTGTTACCCACCTGGATAAACCACATACACAATTTATCATTTAAATTGGCTTTAAATGATAAATTCTAATTTTATTCTTTATTTTTACATTTGTTTAAGTTCAAAAGGTTGAAAAATGAATTATTTTGATGTGTTTAGTAATTTATTTTACTAGTTTTCAACCTCTTTATCTTATATAAAAGAAACTTGTTAAAAATTGAGGCATTGAATTGTGAAGTGCATCAATAGGTCTACAGCTTAAAGCTGCTTTACATTTTGGTTTCTCATTTTAAAGCTACTGCTAGGATCAAACCTAATTGCTTTACAATTATATTAATTATATTTTCCCCTAATTTTATTAAAAAAATAGAAAAAAAAATCCCACAAAATACTTATTAAATCTATACTATTAAAGGCAGTCAAGAGTAAGTCACAACTAAGCTTAGATAATACTACATAAAAAATAAAAAATAAATACAGCTTTTCAGCCAGAGCAACCAGAGCAGCCAAACCGGCATCAGTAAAGCCTCCCATCGCACTCTGACGACCCGCAGTAACACTTCTTAACCTTCTCATTTCCCATCGAATCACGCACCTCTCCAATGGTGTAGTTGTAATGATACGTCATCTCTTGCATCGGCGGTATATTCTCCGCTGCGAAAAGCATTACATGAGGCATCCTCTTGTCATCATGATCAAACAACACATTTTGCGCGTATAAGTTCGGGGTACAGCTGTGGTTTATGAACCGCCCCACGTTCCCCATCTCCGCTGCATCGATCGTGAACCCCTCTGACGCACTGGCCCCACTGCCCGAAGACCCGATACCCGGTATAAAACTCGGCAACCCTTCCCATAATGCCGCGTCATCATAGTTGTGCCCGATATCAAACAAGTATTCATCATTGTCTCTCTTTTCGGCTTCCTCATCCTGTAATAACTCCCCGACATACTCACAAATAAAACTACCTGATGGGATAGAACTTAAAGAGCGGACACCCCAGCCTCGAGATTCGGTTTTAAATATCTCTAATGGGATCTTGATCCCGTTTTGACTCACCCGGTTGTGGCACGAAGGAGGGCACCGGCACGATGGCCCGCACTCGTATATCAGCGGTTTCGCTTGAATTATTGCACCATTGAAATTGAAAGCAATCTCGCCCCCGTTCTTAACCGCACACGAGCATTTCTTCGAACTGGAGCATTTGCCGGTACAATCACAACCCTTTGGAGGGGTTTTTTCATACCAGGTCGGGTATATGATACTGGTTACGTACTTAAATGTCGGGGGTTTCTCATCATCTATTGTATTAACAGCACATATTGGTATCTTCTCTTTTCCCTGAGAGATATCTGGTACACAAAGACCTTCTCTGATTTTACATTTTTTGGATTTGGTAGCGACATGGAGACCGAGTTCGGGTTGACCCGGCATCCGTTTCAACTTGTATTTAAAAACCTGGGCGATGTACTCTTGCCCGTCAATTTTATGCTTCTGAGGTTCTTGCCTGAATTCTTCTACCATATAAAGACCATCGTATGTGAATGTCATCACCACCTTGATACCAGTATCACGGGTTTTCAACCCGTGAATGACCCGCACCGGCATTTTCATTTCCATGCTGTTCTTTAAGGCGAGGTTACCTTTCTCGAGTTTTTGATCTTCCGGTTTCGTCCTCTGCCCTTTCCTGCCAGCTGGCTGACCACCGGACCCGGTATAAATGAGCACATCAGAACCGTCCATTCCATCAGAGTATCCACCTGACGCAACAATACTGGTTGCAACCGGCATTCCGTTGACTTTGGTCCAGTCAATGCCGCACTGGAGAGGCCGGTGGAGGCCAATCAAATGGAGCTCCATTCGGTACCGGAACTCATCTCCCACTTCCACACCCGGTACATGACCCACTACAGGGTTACCCGGGTCAACGTACTCATCAGACTTTTTAACAATGTTGGCCGCTTTGAGATCAATCCGATTGCTCGCCTTTGTATTTTTTGACTGAGACCCGGTTTCGGTTTCGTCCTTTTGCAGTTGTTTACCAGACCCAGATTCCTCCTTTCGTAATAACACTCTACACACCATTTGAAATAAACGAAGGATTCTTTTCACCTTACCACGTGCATTCAACAGTCTCTCGCCGTCAGAGGGTGTTACCGGGGGTAAGGTCAGAGTCATCAGGTCAGGTAGCTGTGGGCTTATTGGGTTATCATCCTTAACGGGTCGGATACTCTTTTTGGCAACTTTGCTTCCTTTTTTCTTTGTTTTGCCTTCTGAAAGGCAGGGTTTTGAAGAACGTGAAACCGACTTTTTGGCAGAGACAGCAGGGCGTATTTGAGATAGTGCGATTGCCTCACTGGTGCAAGGATCCATTGCGGCATTTTCATCATTGCATATACATAATGGATCAATTGCCTCACTGTTATCACGCCTTCGTCCCAATTTTGGACCAGCATTCTTTTTCGTTAAAACCTTCTGTCTTGAGACCACTTTCTTCTTTCCTGTTGAACCAACACTCTTACCCATTTCTGGCACGCTTTCTGAAAAGATGACAATCGCTTTTGATTGCTGAGAATCTATATTTACACCTATCTCTGCATCTGATATACCATCATTGCTTGTGGTAACTTGTTCTGAGTTCGGTTTCTCGATTGCAACAGCTTCAACAATGTCTGGTTCAGCAGTTGCACCATTTACCAGTGGTTCTTCACATTTTGGTTTCTCTGCATCTGGTCTACCCTCATTGCTTGCTGTAACTTGTTCTAAATTTGGTTTCTCGATTGCAACACCTTCAACAATGTCTGGTTCAACAGTTGCACCATTTACCAGTGGTTCTTTATCCATACTGTCAACTTCACATTTTGGTTTCTCATTTGTAACACCAATTTCAAAATTCTCCATGGACTGTTCTTTCTCAACAACTATAAATTCTTGAACCTTTGATTCGGATTCATCCTCGGTACCACTTTCCCTGTTCACCTCAATTTCACTATCTGCATTGTCACTTTGCTCATTCGCCTCAATCTCATCCTCATTCTCTTCATGGTTTATTTCGTGAGAGATTAATGGATCGGGTTCAACGGGTTGTGGGTCAATTAAACCGAGACAGAAACCGGGTTTCCTGCCGCAACCAACCGGAAATCGACGGATTGCCGAAACTGCCCTTCTCTTTGGTGGTGGGTAAACCTTGGAATTCATCCATCTCTTATTACTCAAATCCCCCTTCTCCTTCTCCTTCTCAGCCAATAGGTTTTCATTTGGTACCTCCACAGACTCTTGATTCAAATGATTACCCAGTGACTCTCCATTAGCAACAGGGGAATTGTCAATTTTGCCCTCAGGAGGAGGAGGAGAATCAACGGGTTTGTTCGCATGATCAGGGACAGCGTTGGAATCAGAAACAAGAGTAGCACCATTTACCAGTAATTCCTCATTTGTAACAGGGACATTGCCCATTTTGCCCTCAGGAGGAGGAGGAGAATCAGCAGGGGCAGCGTTGGAATCAGAAACAAGAGTATTAGTAGTTGTAGAGGTAGGAGTGCTGGGAGTGAGACTAACCGAGGATGAGCAGGAGGGGAGGGGAAGGGACGGCGGAGACGGCGGAGGCGAAGGCGGAGGCTGAGATTGGTCGGAGGGGGTGGGAGGCTGGGGTGGAGGAGGAAAGCGACCGCAGCCAGGAGGCCACCGACGGACGGCGGAGACATGGCGAGGTTTGAGATTGCGCGCCGATGGTGCGTCGGAGATCCGTCGCGGCGGTTTGGGCTGAGGCTCGGCGATCGCCACCGCTGCTCCGTCCATCTCTCTCTTTTCTTTTGATCTTCGATCTAGACAGTGATAGTAGTTATAGCAAGAGAGAATTAATACTACCTAAGGTAACAGAAATTTTGAGTTTAGATCTAGACGGTTCGATCTGCTTAAGCACGAATATTAAAGAGGAGCCGGATTGGTCAGGATTCTGATCAGACGGTCCGAATCTAAACACAAAATTTGAGTTACTTCAGAGATTTCTGACTCGTAATTCAATGGAGATCAGAGAGGAATTTGGAAAGACTGATCAGAGTTTTGGTGAAAAAGGATTACATTCACGCAATTTCTACAATGGTTTAGGAATTTGGAAAGACTGCTCTGAGAATACAAAGAAAAAAACATGTAAATTCACGTTCAATTTATATGATTTTTTCTTTAGAATAATCTGTAGGCATGCACACATACAACATCTCACAATCCTATCAGTATCGGACCTCTACAATAATCACTGCAATTAATGATTTCGTTCTATATCATTTAAGAATACGTACAGAACCACGTGTAATAGTAGTAAAGATTATATATCCACATTCATAACAAAAATTATATAAATTTTCATTCAACAAGACTATAATTAGGGCTACAAACGAATTGAACCGAATCAAACTTACCTTCAGTTTGAGTTTGGTTTGAATTAATTTTGAACTAAGTTTGGTTTGAATTAATTTCGAACAAACTCAATTTCGAACTTTTACGAACTTTGTTACGACTTACGAGTTATGACTTATGGCTGGGTCATAGTTCGAAATTACAGCACTTCAATAAAAACTCAAGCATTCTAAATTCTAATTACATAGTACACCAAAGTTTATATCAAAGTTCATTACAAATACCATAATTTATATCAAATACTAAAGTTCAGTACAATCAATCAAAGTTCAGTACAATCACATAATCCAAAGTTTTTCAAATAGCCAACACGAGCAACATCACCAAAGTTTTCAAATATCCAAAGTATTCAAAGTACAATTTAAATATCAATAGAATTACAGAACAATCACCAAAGTCTTAGAATTATTACAAACTCAAATATTATCCTAAATAAATCATTAAAGTTCATTATCAGCGAAATCAACGGTTCACGTTTGAGTTAATTTCGAACTAAGTTTGGTTTGCGAACCTATTTCAAACGACTAGGTCCAGTTTGAGTTTAGTTTGAATTAATTTCGAACTAAGTTTGGTTTGAATTATTTCGAATCGAACTTTTTACGAACTTTTTCGAATCAAACTCGAATCGAATTACGAACTACGAATTTTTTGTGTAGCCCTAACTATAATAAATTGATAATTTATTGTAATAAAAAATATCACACAAAATCAATGTACATATGAATTAAAAGTCCTCCAACTTATTTTCTACGAAACACTAAATTTTAAACAAATTTGCATTCTTATAATATATCATCCTTCCAAACTATATTTAAATATTATTCATGAATATTGTTGAATAATTATATTTTTCATTGATCTTATTTTTTTATAAAAATATATTATTTTTTATGAATTTTTTTTTTGTCCATTTATAATATGTCCATGTTGTAATGCACAGACATAATACTAGTAATGTATAAATTAGTACATGTCTGTCTTTTTAAAAGCGAAAAAGGAAAAGAAATCTGCACCGTTCACTTAAAGGGATGCACTAATCAAAATTTAATCGGACGGCTATGAAATATGAACCTTCATTTCAAAATCAAGGCCGTTCGATTTGTTTGCATATAAACATGAAGCTCTCTCCTCCTAATTTCCTTCAAAGCACTCCCTAGAAAGCAAATTTTCTCAGGGAGAGACAGAGAGAGAGAGAATCTAGAAAGAGATGAAGGTTATACTGAAGAACTATGTGACCAGCAAGGTGAAGGAGAGCGACATGGAGGTGGTACCAACGGAGGCCGTTGAATTGAAGATGCCGGAGAGATCGAAAGATGTGATTGTGCTGAAGAACCTCTACCTCTCGTGTGACCCTTACATGCGGAGCCGCATGACTAAGCACGATACGCCGTCCTATGTTCCCGACCTCGTACCTGACGAGCTAGGTATCCATTTATCCAAATATATAAAACATTTCAAGGGATATTTTTGCTAGTTTTGTTCCTGCAATTGTTGGTATATCTTTTGCAAGTGCCAGAGATAACTAAAAAAGTAATTTGAACTCATCTCTATTAATTCTGAAATAAACACTTTTAGAGAAAATTGTGATCTTTAATGATGTTTCAATAGAAGTCCTTGTTAAATTGCGATCAACATCCAATTAAAGTCCTTGTTGCTTCAGTTTACACTGAAAAATCATGTTATAATTGCAATGTCAATGTTGTACCTTTTTGTCTAGTACTGCCAATTTTAAAATTACTTTCCATCAAATGATGGAGAGATGTCATAATAATATTCAGAATCTTTTTCTATAATTTGTTACCAAAAATAAAAAAAAGTGACAAATGAACTTAAATTGATCTAAAACATTCTGATCTGATTAGAAGAGAAGTCAGACAAACAATTATAAATAATCAGACAAGCATACCCCACACATTAAGGGCCTGTTCGGCGTGGTACTGTGCGCGTGGGAAAAAAAAAATTCACTCAGACTGAATTTTCTTTTCCCCATGAGCACAGTAAAATTCAGTTAAAAAATTTTCTGTTCCCAAGCTCATTCCCATTCCCCTCTTGACGCCGAACAGGCCCTAAGGGTCTTTTCAGATGTCAAAGATTTTTTGTTTTTGTTTTAAATTTACGGGTTTGAAAACCCATTAATTAATTTACGGAAACCCATACTCATGAGTGAATTCAAATTCGCTCTTTTTCTTTTGAGAAAATGAGCACCCTCTTATTCTCTCTATCTCTCCTCCTCTCTCTTCTCTGTTTCTCTATCTAAAAAAATATATCTGAATTAGATCTGGACCATCTGATATTCCTTAGCTCAAATATTAAAGAGGTCCGTGCATTTCAACTCAGATCAAATTAGCAGGATTCTGATCGGACGGTCCGGAGTTAAACTCAAAATTTCAGTTACTTCAGAGGGTTTTCATACGCATTTTGAATATCAAGTACAAAAACATGTATTATCAAATTAATCACTTTTCACTTATTATTAATTGTTCTTGGCGGATGTCTCCTTCAAATATTTTTTTTTTTCTTTCTCACTATGAAACAGGTTATAACAGGCCTCGGAGTCAGTAATGGATTCACATCCTCTTCATTACTTTCATTACTGTCCTTCACTTTACGGTTTAAGATTAACTCTCAGCCGCTTTGAGATTCGTGCCAAGTTAAAAAGAACGGTCCAGATCCAGTAATTGTAAAAGATTTTCTATTACGGTACCGGAGAGGATGTGAATTCGAATTGGTTTGGGGTATGACAGGATGGGAAGAATACAGTCTCATTTAATTCAAACCCCCAACATTTGTTGAAAATTAACCATCATGAGTTACCTCTCTCATATTATACCGGTGTTCTCGCGCAACAACAAAGTAGGCACTTATCGCGAAGAAAAAAGCGCATTTATGACGGTTCTCCGTCGCGAAAAGTACCGTCGCGAATAGAAAAAACACAGTTATGAAGGTACTCCGTCGCGAAAAGTCACTTTTTACCCTCACAAAAAGTCACTTATTCTTGTTGTTTACTCATCTATATATTCACCTTGAAAATGTGGCCATGAAATTTTAGTTTGAAGTTTGAACTGCATATATAAGAGCATATGTTAAAAATTGAATCCATGCATAAGAGCATATTTTACTAATTATATAGCTACATTGTCAAATTGCCCCCCCCTTTAATTAGACTTGGAGAAAAGATGGTCCATTTTAATATGGTGCACACATAACATATATTAGGTTATAAATAGTAAAATACAAAATTAATTAATATTCAACTCATGGAAGTTTACCATATATATATTTTTATTTATTAGTCTACGATAAGTTTTTGTCGGATCTAATTAAGAAACACATAAAATAATAACCATTTCAACTTTGAGTAGTGTTATATCAGGCATGTTGCATTGCAAAAAAATAAAAAAAAAAAATACAAGAGCGTAGGATATCTGTAGCGTTTGATTTGTAACTTAAACAATTATATTTCTCAAAGATGGATTCCCAAATGGTGAGTTTTTTGTTCTCTTTTAGTACGAATTCACTAAACTTTTAGTGTGGTATGAATTCTTTATGTTTTCTCCTTTTCGTTATATTTTTTTTTTGTAATTTCTTCTTTTCTTGAGCATATATAGTTATAGTGCATATTCAATTTTATACTACATTCATTTAATTTTTTGAAAAATATTATTTTTTTTAAATAAAATAAAATTTTCATATGTGCATTTAATTATTAAGATTTGATGTGTATCAAATTTGAGTATTTAATATATTACAAAATATTTAAACTTTTTAACTTGAATAATAAAATTTTCTTAAAAAATATCAAATGAATAAACATAAAAAATAAATATATCCTATAACAATTTTTTTCCCCACAATTCATAACTTTTATTGCAAAGAAATTAACTCCTTTTATCTTGCGACCTATAGAATGAAAATTCGGTACATGGACATGCAAGAACTTGATAATCACGAAAAATTAGAAATTTCTTGGGTATCTCAACTGATTGGAGCTTGTAAACATTTTTATTGTTCTGTACAACACTTGTAGGGCTCTTCAATTTGCAGTATTTTTGTTCTCATTGCTACTTTTTATACTGCGCTGGGTTGGATAATTCTTCAAAACAGTAACAAGGGTACCTGGAGAATTAGGTAATTAATTCAAACTATATTTTATTGGTTCTATAGTACAAAACCAATAAGAACCGATAGAAGAGGATAAGAGAAGGTCAAATTTTTTTATCGGTACTGAGTACTGACTACTGAGAGCTTATCGGATCGGGTTGAACGGGTTGTGGGTCAATTAAACCGAGACAGAAATCGGGTTTCCTGCCGCAACCAAGCGGAAATCGACGGATTGCCGAAACTGCCCTTCTCTTAGGTGGGGGATAAACCTTGGAATTCATCCATCTCTTATTACTCAAATCCTCCTCTTTCTCCTTCTCCTTCTCAGCCAATAGGTTTTCGTTTGGTACCTCCACAGCCTCTTGATTACCCAGTGACTCTCCATTAGCAACAGGGAGATTGTCAATTTTACCCTCAGGAGGAGAAGGAGGAGAAGGAGGAGAAGGAGGAGATTCCAGGGGTTGGTTCGCATGATCAGGGACAGCGTTGGAATCAGAAACAATAGTAGCACCATTTACCAGTAATTCCTCATTTGTAACAGGGATATTGTCGATTTTGCCCTCAGGAGGAGGAGGAGGAGGAGAATCAGTAGTTGTAGCGGTAGCAGTGGTGGTAGTGAGACTAACCGGGGATGAGCAGAGGGGAAGGGGCGGAGGAGGAGGAGGAAAGCGACCGCAGCCAGGGGGCCACCGACGAACGGCGGAGACATGGCGAGGTTTGAGATTGCGCGCCGATGGTGCGTCGGAGATCCGTCGCGGCGGTTTGGGCTGAGGTTCGGCGATCGCCACCGCTGCTCCATCCATCTCTCTTCTTTTCTTTTCTCTCTCTCTTTCTTTACTTTTCTTTTTGTTTTTCGATGTATTCTATCATTCTCTGGGGAGTGGGGTATCACCAAAGGTAACAGAGATTTTGAGTTTAGATCTGGACAGTTCGATCTGCTTTAGCACGAATATTAAAGACGAGCCGGATTGGTCCGGTTTCTGATCAGACGGTCCAAATTGGCCCGAGTGAGTATATGGTACTATGTATAGCACTAATTGGTTTGTAATATAGAGTAATATTTTTCATATTTTAAATTCTAACTGTCGATCTGAACCGGTCTGTAATATATATTAATATTTTTATTTTTAAAATTCTAACTGTCGATCTGAATCATTCAAGGATTCTAGAGATTAGACTTACTATCATTCTTACTTTGTTCAATCTAGTTTCTGATCTCATGTCATTCACATACAGTTTGTCACTGAACCGTGTGTAAATGAATACTAAGTTCTGGTTTCCGTCTTTTTGTATGCATTTTCATTTTTAAAATTAATTGAAAATTGTCACGGTTAATTAGAAATTAGAATTACAAGTCTAATGTAGAAATAGTAATTAAAAATATCTTGAGAAAGAAGAGAGTTCAAATGCTTTCATTTTTTGTGCCTCCATCATGCCTCCATTTTTAAAAACTTTAATAACTCAAAATTTAAACCATAAATGTCAAATAATACCGTTAGATGTGATCGATTTATTTTCTCTATGAGCTCATAAAAAATTATCACATTTAGATTTTATTTTTATGTGAATTAATAAGTTGAAAATTCAATGTCAATAAATTATGCACATTAGTATATTTTTACAAGCTCTTGATGACAAACCAAAACAAAGCTGAAATGTCTCAATTTTTTATACGTGCATAGATAAAATGATGTATATCATATCCAACGTTTTTATTTAGACTTTTATTTTGGTTGAGGCCTAAAATTTTGGAGGCCCAAGTTAGTTATTACAACTTAATTAGGCCGTTAAAATTATACATGTTTGTTTGAGGTCTAAAATTAAGTCTTTGTTTAAACAATATCTTGTTTGGTTAGATCTTGTTACTTTAGCCATAGCTTTAAGTTAAATTATTTTTCTGTTGATTTATTTTGTATGCAAATGTAACTAAAAGTAATTTTAAAATTGAATAACCTAATTAAAAATATATTATGCGATTAGAATAATAAAATATGAATAATTAATATAACAATATTATACTTGATATAAAGTGCCATGATACTAAATTTTTGTCCAATTTACTACGACAAAAAGGTAATAAAAAGAAGCACCTCAAATTCATACTAAATTTCTTAGTGTAACTATCAGCCCCCAAAAGAAATTCTCTTAATATATTTAAAATGAAGTACCTCGAATTTATATTGAATTTCTTAGTGTAACCAATAACTATATTATAATAAAAATCAATTGAAACCGCTAGAAACCGCGCTAGAAATTGGTCTGAGGTTATTCGAGCTAGGTTGATATATACGAGAAAGTTATGAACTAAAAGGACTTATTAATGATTGTTTTAAAGATTCAGGGGCCTTTGGACAATTTAGAGACGGTGTGTGCTATGATATGGGCAAATTATGGGGTTCATTTGACAAAATGGCCTTCCTTCCTAGCCAGGGGCTTGGGATTGGGGTTTTGAAAGTCGATAAGGGATGGCGCTGTAGGAATTATATTATATTTCCTCAGGACCTTAGCGCATAAGTAGCGTTAAAGAAATCTGAGCACATCAAAATTAAACGTGCGGTGCCAGATTGGCCATAGAGTTTAAAACTTGGAGTCCTTGACAGGGGACCCCACCCTGTCAGTAGACGTTGAGATTAATATCTTAACTTCTTATGTAGAGAATACAACACAATCTAAAAAGAACCGGAAAAGAACCAGAAAAGGAACTAAAGAAAATCATCAACATATGTAGAGAATCAAAATGCCTTGTATACTAAAGAAAATCACAATGAGCTATTTACATTACAAGAAACCAAGAAAACAATTCATTATGTAAATTACAAAACAAGATTGCACCTTGCAAGGCCTAACTACTACTAGAAACCAATATCACATCCTCAGACTCAGCATCATCCACCTCGTCAGATTCTTGCAACTCTTGATTTTCAAGCTGCACCTCCAAATATTGTTGGTGCTCCACCTCCAATTCCTCCATGGGTAGCCGCATGACAATAAAAATCAAAACTGTCATAACCATTAACACGAGCAACCCTTTCTCAATTTGATCGAATGTCAGACTCTCACTTAAAATTGAGAAATCAGCAACCAAGATATTTCTTCGCATCCGGAGTGTTCCCGTTGAATTATAGATTGTTCTTCGGTCACCTTCAATAATACAATATATAGTCAACAATATATTGGTCAAACTCGTTAAATTGATAGGAGGTTAAATTGATAGGAGCCGGGTTGATTTAGTTTCCTCCAATATTTTGTCTAGCGAGAATTAAAGACTATAATTTTTTTCAATATTTTTTCAATATGTTGTCAACTATACAAAAATTAAACACGCCCAACTTATAAATCTTATGACACTCTAATCACAAAAAAAGTATGCTCATTCATTCAAAGAACATGTTAATTATTCTATAATTTTTACAGAATCACAAAAATGTATGCTCATTCATTCAAAAAATATGTTATTATATCATTTTTACATAATTACAAAAGAAATATGCTCATTAATTCAAAAAATATGTTATTCTGTTATCTTTACATAATCACAAAAAGTATGTTCATTCATTCAAAAAATATGTACTTATTCTATGAATGTATGATGGATGTAATAACCGATTGCCTTTTATTTCTTTAATGAAAAAATAGAGATCACAATAAGAATGCATGTCTATGAATACTTGTCACACTTCCAATCTGGAGGTGCGACAATTCCTACCGCATCTATTTCCAATTCAATATACATAACGCAAGGCATGGATCTTTTTATGCATTCCCAATAACATCCATTATTTTTCCCACATCCCAATTTATTTACAAGAATTATTTGACATTTTACAGTGGATGATGTTAGAGATATACTCTCTGCACCTTGTCAATATAATAAACCCAATTCCCATACCTTTAGGTGGCCCTGCTGTCAATTATAACCCCAAAAGCGTTTCTCTGTCTTCCTCTTACAAACCTGTGAATCCCACAAGGGGAAACGCGTGAGAAATAATAAATTATTTTTCAGTGCTAATTGCCACTGAGGTTATTTGATTTGAAGGAAATCCATATTCAGAATGAAATCTCCGCACAAAAAACTAACAGTTCATTTCATAATAACGAATGCAAATGCTCAATAACAGTATCCAATTGAACAACAACAATTATATAAATAAATCAGAACTCTAAGAATCTTATCAGAATAAATGGCTTGGGTCAAAATCTTTTAAACCATCAAGTCTGGTAACGTTTGGTTTCTTAACTTTACAATTTCTAGTCTGGTAACACTGACAGATACAATAACATGTATATGTCGTGTTATGGCTTATACTGTTCTAACTATCCTGGTAATTTGTTAACAGAAACAATACATAATTAATATCTCAATACTGTCATTATCGGAAAGAAAATCAATGATAAGACAGTTCGAACTATCCTGACAATTGATTAACAGAAACAACACGAAATCAATATCACAATACTGTCATTATCAGAAAGAAAATCCTTGATAAGACAGTTACCACAGTTCATTAGTTTTACAGTCACAATTCATATTTATTCAGTATCCCCTACACAACCGGTACTGGGTTCAGTTGGGGCCATTCACCATATGCGCATAATGGTCCTGGAGTAAAGTCTAGTAGCTAGCTAGACTACAATATATTAATCTTTTTTCTCCACTATATGGAGGTTCAAGGATTACAGTATTCAATATTCAATCAATTTAATCACTGTGGTTTCAATCAATCAGATTTCAATAAGAATCAATCAATCGATAAACAATATCAATATGACAGTCAACAGACTTACCTGTAATTCAGTTTCAATTGTATTGGGCTATGCATATGATGCAACAGTTCAATCAATGCAGTCAATCAAATATTCAAAATGCACAGCGAGTTACGATTTAATTTCTAGTCATGAATCTCAGACTAATCCAATAACCGCGCACCTGATATCGTAGGGCAAATTGAATGATCAGTCATTGTATATTAATTGTTCTGGACAATCCCATCAAGTATCGCTTCACAATAATCAATACCTATGACATAATAATATTTCCTCAATTATTAATTATAAAATTATTGTTTACAAAATCATTTACATATACTTAGTAATTAATTCATGTGTTTGTTAATCGTTATTAATTAAAAGCATCATATATAATTAATCATTTCCTTCATTTACATCAATTAACATTTTACTAAGACTCATATCCAATTTCATAACTGTGTGCTTTTAAATATAGGGTACAAGCATATAAGAATCAGATTACATATGGATTTTCTATATCTTCTACAGATATTGTTTTAGATATTATTTTTATGTTCTAAATAATCCATTAAACCTTTTTGTCTATTTCACAGCCAAAGCAAGCTTTAACTTTCTTAATTTCAGTTTTAACCAAGAACTCTCAATTGTGCTTGAAAGAGGAGTAAATAAAGAATATGAAAGGTGTATACCAATTCCTGAGCCATAAGTGACAAGAGAGGTAGAATTAGCACAGATAGCAAGCAAGGCTTCAAATTAAAATATGCTCAAAAGAGGGAACCCTCGCAGGCCTACCTTAAGATGAAGCAGAGGTTTTGTGTGATAGAGTTACGTTTGAGCAGGAAAAAGAGCGAGAAGCTCTTAAGTGAGTTGTATATAGTAGGCTGAGTCCGAATCTGCTGCGATTCCGAGGCGGATCGCAGGACCCTGCGATCCCGAGATCAACGGTTCAAATTTTCTTGAGCACGGATCTCGGAAACGTTCTTAAAAAGTAAATTTTCACGCACGCATCTCGATAAAAACCAACAGTTGAGATGGGATCGCAGCGTCCTGCGATCTACCTCGGAATCGCAGCAGATTTATTTTCATAGTACGCTGGAGCAAAGAGGCGTTGCCACGTATAGAGAGAAAGAAATATAAATGAAAATAGGTACTAACACGTGGGTCCCACATGCCTTATTAAATTAATTCCATTTTACTACTTAAACCCTTAAGTTTCCAATTTTGTCAATAGGTCTAAAAATAACTAAACGAGGATTAATAATATTTCAAGGTTTCAATTATAAATTTTGTATCCATAAGATTTCTATCTCAAACGTTTGAATACTAATTTCTAAATATTTTAGAAATTTCAATTTAGTAACATGTACTTTATATCAGTCAATTTGATACTTAAGAGTGTATCGTAGTTATTCCCATTGAAATACTTATCTTGTTAATTTGTTCTGTAAATTGTTACTTCACTTTAAATTTCACCTCTGAAAATAATGAAAAATAAAATCAGATGTTTCGTATATTTCTTTCAATTATTTATTTTATATTTGTATTTTGCATATTGTTACAATACTTTTGTGCAATTACTGGACAGATCCACATGCATTTTCATGGTTGAGTGAAAATTGGTACAATTTTCACCAATTTTGCAATCATGATTTCCACACAATTATTATTTTCATGCCTTGTCAAAATCAAATCTCTGCAACTTTTTCTAGAAATTGGTCTGTGGTTATTCGAGCTAGGTTGATATATACGAGAAAGTTATGAACTAAAAGGACTAAAAAGGACTTATTAATGATTGTTTTAAAGATTCAGGGGCCTTTGGACAATTTAGAGACGATGTGTGCTATGATATGGGCAAATTATGGGGTTCATTTGACAAAATGGCCTTCCTTCCTAGCCAGGGGCTTGGATTTTATTATATTTCCCCAGGACCTTAGCGCATAAGTGGCGTTAAAGAAATCTGAGCACATCAAGATTAAACGTGCGGTGCCAAATTGGCCATAGAGTTTAAAACGTGGAGTCGCTGACAGGGGACCCCATCCTGTCAGTAGACGTTGAGATTAATTTCTAAACTTCAAAATATATAGTCACCAATATATTGGTCAAACCGGTTAAATTGATAGGAGGTTAAATCGATAGGAGCGGGGTTGATTTAGTTTCCTCCAATATTTTGTCTAGCGAGAATTAAAGACTATAATTTTTTTCAATATTTTTTCAATAGGTTGTCAGGTATACAAAAATTAAACACGCCCAACTTATAAATCTCATGATACTCTAATCACAAAAAAAGTATGTTCATTCATTCAAAGAACATGTTAATTATTCTATAATTTTTACATAATTACAAAAAATGTATGCTCATTCATTCAAAAAATATGTTATTGTATCATTTTTACATAATTCACAAAAGAAATATGCTCATTAATTAAGAAAATATGTTATTCTATCATCTTTACATAACCGATTGCCTTTTATTTATTTCATGAAAAAAATAGAGATCACAATAAGTATGCATGTCTATTAATAATTTTGTGCAATTACTTGACAGTCGATCCACATGCATTTTTATGGTTGAGTGGAAATTGGTACAATTTTCACCAATTTTGCAATCATGCTTTCCACACTATTATTTTTTTCATGCCTTGCCAAAATCAAACCTCCGCAACTTTTTCTAAATTCACCCCGTGTATTAACTTGTATATTAATTCATAATTTGAATTCCTTCTGAAGCTTGCTTGCCTCCAGATTTCTTTTTACATAATTAACATATATGTATGCAAAGTCATTCTACAATACATGAAAGCTTTTCCATAGCTACTTACAAGAGCATATCCAGACCTATATATATATATAGATATATATAGAGAGAGATGCTAATATGAAAACGTTTGCATCAAGGTTCTCATGCAACCAAGTCGTTTTCGGATTTTCAAAGTCCGAACAGTTAGCTGTTCAATATATATTAAAATCTGCTTGGAGACCAAATTTTACATTTTTTGAAATTTTTTTACTATTTATTAAGCCACTTTGAAAATTGCTGATCCGGGTGAACAGTAAAAACAGTGCAACCAAATTCTGGACCATGTGATCAGCAATTTTCAAGGTGACTTAATAAATAGTAAAAAAAATTCCAAAAAATGTAAAATTTGGTCTCCAAGCAGATTTTAATATAGATTGAACATCTAACGGTTTGAATCGACTGTTTGGACTTTAAAAATCCAAAAACGACTTGGTTGCACGAGAACCTTGGTGCAAACGTTTTGATATTAGCCCCTCTCTCTATATATATAATTAGTTTGGTCGTTCAACTAGCAAAATTACTAAAAAAAAATGTTTCCAATCAAGCAATCATGCATGATAGATCTAGCTATCTACAAGATTAATTAGTTGACTAGTGGAGAATCAAGTAGCCGTTATTTGAACTTTACATTCCAATACAATAGCAAATGCAAATGTATTCATATCTTCATTTTTAAAATTAAACATTTAATCTAGATATTTTCAATATGATCTTCATATGAAAATATACATGCAACCCAACTTTTACATTATGCAGAATATTTTTACTATTTTTTTAAATAGATAGAAAATCACTTAATTTGAAAATTATGAACCATCCAAAAGCAGTGGTTTTCTACCTAAAAAATAATAAAATTATTCCGAAAAATATATTTAAAAATTAAATTTTATTGCTACCAAATTAATTTAATATATTATTAATAAATCTCCACCCTAAATAAAATCCTGCCACGTCTGCAGAGGAAAGCAAAATGCATTCCAAATATCTTTTTTGTACGTAATAAAGGTCCAATAAAGTATGTAATAATTTATTAATTTTATATGTTCATATATTTTTATATATTATTTTATCTTTATAATTCATTAAAAACATCAATAACCACACAATATATTTTCAATGCATTTTAAAATAATTATATACTTAATTTCTAATTTATCTGTTTGATTTTTGAAAAAAAAAAATTATGACCGTATCGAGGACATATATAGAATATTATTTACTAATTTTGGTGATATTTAAATTATAAATGTGACAATAATTTATTAAAAGCATCAACAAACACACAATAAGAGTTTGTTGATATAATATAGACAAAATGTCCACATAAATATAATAGACTGTATATAGCTAGATGATAATATAGACTTAATTTACATATTGGAATAAGTTTGTACTTCATGAAGAATTGAAAATAGAAAGAGCAATCGCTCCGTCCATCTTTCTCTATTTTCTCTTTCTTTTCTTTTCTTTTATTCTTCTATGAGAGTGATATAACTGGGGCAAAGTGAGAATATAAAAAATAGAAAGAGCAACAGTTAATATTTTTTCACTGCAGTGTGGTCCCACTTTAAAAGATGCTTTAGTAATTTTTTGTGAAAATAAAAATAAAATATTAGTTGTTTAAATAACAGGTTTTTCTTTCTTAAAGTAAATTGTTAATAAAACTTGTGAATATTGGTAAATTTTCAATAATATAATATTTTTTTTCTTATTTTTCTAATATTTTTCAAAATTCAAAAGGTGTGTGACTACATACAAATAACAAATACGACATAATATTGATTTATATTAGAAAGTTAACTTTTAAGAAAAAGAATTATTTAATAATTTACGAGGGAGGTAACTTTCATATTATATATTTTCTCTACATGACATCAAATTTATCACTTTTTAAATTTGTTTTTATATGAATTAATAAGTTAAAAAATTATTGCCTAGAATTTATCTACATAGGTAAATTTTTGTATACTCTTGATATTTATCAAAACAAAATTGAAAATGTCATAATTTTTTACATGTGCATAGAGAAAATAATAAAAATTGTATTTAATGGTTTTTTTAACATTTAAGTATTAAAGTTTATGTTATTGTTGTTCTAGAAATGGAGACATAATGAAGGTACTCACCCTCTTCGTTTAGATAATATTATGTTAATAAAAAAAAAATCAGTCATGTTAATATATATATATATATATAGAGAGAGAGAGAGAGGGGGAGAGAGAGATGGGCTATTGTGCTTCGCGGAGTAAATGGGGGGTTTACTTCGGGGCCATATTTTCATTTTGAAAATCCAAACAACCGATCCGAACCGTTCAACATGTTCTAAATATTGAAATGTGCTTGGAGACTAAATTTTACATTTTTTGGAACTTGTTTACTATTTATTAAGCCACTTTGAAAATCGCTGATCTGGTGGTCCAGAAAATTTTACTGTTTTTTACTGTTCACAGTGGATCAGCGATTTTCAAAGTGGCTTAATAAATATTAAAAAATTCCAAAAAAATGTAAACTTTAGTCTCCGAGCACATTTCAATATTTAGAACATGTTGAACGGTTCGAATCGGTTGTTGGATTTTCATATATATATATATAGTACGGCTAATGTCATAACGTTATAATTTCAGCTTAAGTTATAACAAGTCATTTTTTATGATTTCAAAGTCCAAATAGTCAATCTGAACCGCTCAACATGATCTCCATATTAAAATGTGTTTGGAGACCAAATTTTATATTTTTTGAAATTTTTTACTATTTTTTCACATGGTCCAGAATTATCTAAAAACAGTGATTTTGTACCCATCTAAAAAAATAGTAAAAAAATCCAAAAAAATATAAAATTTGATCTCCAAGCACATTTTAATATGGAGATCATGTTGAACGTACAGATCGACTGTTCAAACTTTGAAATCGCAAAAACTGACTCATTATAACTTAGTTTGAAATTATAACATTATGACATTAGCCGGACTTTATATATATTAATAATAAAATATTGAAAAAAATATTGAAAAAAATTATAACGTTATGATTAAATCATGTTGAACGTGTAATGTAAATATAATAATAATAATAATAATAATAATTATTTACTGAATAAAATATTAAAACACATTCATTTCACAAATATATACACGTGTTTTGAAGGTCTAAACTTTATTGTGATTTGCGGAACGTATTTACGTGTTTTAATGATTAATTAAGTGTAAAACTACTACAAGGAGTAGTTCGAGAATGGATATTGCTCATTTATACCAAACTATATAACAATAGTTTTGCATGCAACATTACATTTATACCAAAACTATATAACAATGCATTTCCAAAACTATATAGAAACTTCGAGTTGGACATAGGCTGGGAACAATTAACAAGGCTCAAAACAGGCCTGGGTACACTAACTTGGGCGCCCACTGGCAGAGACACACAAGCGAAATTTCGCTGATAACCAAGAATAAAGGAGAAATAGACTCGGTTCAGTATACACCCACGACACAGGATGCTTTTACATTCCTCTTGGTTCACATACACGACGCCCACACAGAGGAAAAGGTGCTGCTTCTATTTTTTTTTTGCGCCGACAATGTGTACCCCACGCATCAGAGACTAGGTTCAGGCATCTGGCTCTGGGATGAAGGGGCCACGGGCGCTCGTTTTTTAAATGGGTTGAGCACGGCCCTCATGAGCCAGAATCCCTGAAAGTGGGCTCACATTGTCAGTTTAAGTGATAGACCAAGTTATGAAGACTGCCTCTCTAAAGACTAAATGTTTTAAATGTGGCCCCACAGTTCAGAATTGTCTCTCCTCCTCCTCCTCCCTCTGTAGCAAAAAAAACCCACAAGAAGATGCTAGAATTCTTCAGCCTGTTCTGGATTTCCACGGAATATGCAATTAGGGTCTTGGTTGGCACCTTCCATTCATTAATGGAAGGTGGCAATGTCCTACCAGCATAGTTCGTTTAAGCCTCCCCATGGTTTCAGTATTTGCAGTGTACTACGCTCTTATGCACATTGTCGGCGCCCCAACTCAAATTGGAGATGTAGCATGCCTTTAGGCCGGGATAGATTTTGCTGGCTTGCTCCAATTTTTGGTTGCCGCCTTTCCTCCACCTCGGGTCCCCGGCCCCATCCACGGCCCCTTCCTGGGCCCCGCCCCACTTGATACCCCACTAACCATACTGCTGGCCGAAGCCCTACGGGGAAACCCAGCACAGGAGGTCCCACAGCAGGCCCCACAGGAGGTTCCCGGCCCCAATGGAGAAGTAGAGTAATGTTTTGGTAGCTGTAGTACTCTTCATTAAAGAAGTTGCCTCTTTTAACTTCTACGGTTGCTGTTGTAGTTTTTATATTTCTGTGTTTTCTTGACTGGCATTATACTTGGTATTGATGTATAGAATGAATATAATAAAGTGATTGGGTTGGTATTATACTTGGTATTTGATCGAATGTCAGACTCTCACTTAAAATTGACTTGCACAGCCAATAAGTCACGCAGAAGTGGAGAACTAAGAAATCAACAACCAAGACATTTCTTCGCATCCGGAGTGTTCCCGTTGAATTATAGATTGTTCCTCGGTCACCTTCTTGATTTAGTTTCCTCCAATATTTTGTCTAGCGAGAATTAAAGACTATAATTTTTTCAATATTTTTTAGATATGTTGTCAAGTATACAAAAATTAAACACACCCAACTTATAAATCTCATGACAATCTAATCACAAAAAAAGTATGCTCATTCATTCAAAGAACATGTTAATTATTCTATAATTTTTACATAATCACAAAAAATGTATGCTCATTCATTCAAAAAATATGTTATTATATCATTTTTACATAATCACAAAAGAAATATGCTCATTAATTCAAAAAAAATGTTATTCTATCATCTTTACATAATCACAAAAAGTATGCTCATTCATTCAAAAAATATGTGCTTATTCTATGAATGTATGATGGATGTAATAACCGATTGCCTTTTATTTATTTCATGAAAAAATAGAGATCACAATATATAAGGATGTATGTCTATGAATAATTTGTGCAATTACTGGATCCACATGCAATTTCATGGTTGAGTGGAAATTGGTACAATTTTCACCAATTTTGCAATCATGCTTTCCACACTATTATTATTTTCATGCCTTGCCAAAATCAAATCTCTGCAACTTTCTCTAAATTCACCCGGGATATTAACTTGTATATTCATTTATGTATATAGCATATATAAATTCATAATTTGAATTCCTTCATAAGCTTGCATGCCTCCAGATTACTTTTTACATAATTAACATATATATGTATGCAAAGTCATTCTACAAAACATGGAAGCTTTTCCATAGCTACTTACAAGAGCATATATATATATATAAAGTTGTGCTATTATACATTGCAATGTATTGACCCCTCTGTGCATTGGACTAAAATCGTTGGATTCAAAGTCCAAACAGTCGATCCGAACCGTTCATCTTGTTCTCCATATTAATATGTACTTGGACACCAAATTTTATATTTTTTGAAATTTTATTACTATTTATTAAGCCACTTTGAAAATTGCTGATCACATGGTCCAGAATTTAGTTGCACTGTTTTTACTGTTCACCCGGATCAGCAATTTTCAAAGTAGCTTAATAAATAGCAAAAAAATTCCAAAAAATGTAAAATTTGGTCTCCAAGCACATATTAATATGGAGAACAAGATGAACGGTTTGGATCGGTCATTTGGACTTTGAATCGGTGATTTATGGTCCAATGCACAAGGGTGCCTATGCATTGCAATGCACCATAGCCCATCTCTATATATATATATATAGAGTAGAACTAGGGTGCTCCTAAGCTCACCAAGCCCTTCGTGAGCGCGACTCTAAAACCTATCGAATTGACTTCAAACGACATTTTCAAACCGTTAGATGTTCAATCTATATTAAAATGTGCTTGGAGACCAAATTTTACATTTTTTGGAATTTTTTTACTATTTATTAAGATGGTTTGAAAATCACTGTTTTTATTAAAATTCTGCACCATTGGAAAACAGCGATTTTCAAATCATCTTAATAAATAGTAAAAAAATTCCAAAAAATGTAAAATTTGGTCTCCAAGCACATTTTAATATAGATTGAACATCTAACGGTTTGAAAATGTCGTTTAAAGTCAATTTGATAGGTTTTAGAGTCACGCTCACGGAAGGACTTGGTGAGCTTAGGAGCACCCTAGTTCTACTCTATATATATATATATATATAGAGTAAGGCTACCGTGCTTTGCAAAGTAAATGGCCTGTTTTACTTCGGGTTTAGGGCTGTTGGATCTCCATCAATAATCGTGCAGATCTGATGATGAACTTTCTAATTTTTTCGGAACTGGAGCTGTCCAGTTCGGAGCAATTTCAATTTTCAGAGGAGAGGCGAGCAAGGAGGTCTCTTCTCCAGCGCGACTCTGAAGCGAATCTGAAGCGATTCCGATCGGCCTCCAGCGATTCCAGCCTCTCCTCTCTCTCCAGCGATTCCGATCGGCCTCTCTCTCTCCAGCGATTCCAGCCTCTCCTCTCTCTCCAGCGCGATTCCAGCCTCTCCCCTCTCTCCAGCGATTCCGATCGGCCTCTCTCTCTCCAGCGATTCCAGCCTCTCCTCTCTCTCCAGCGCGATTCCAGCCTCTCTCTCTCGGGTAAATATTCCAGCCTCTCTCTCAAAATCTGCTGTGGTATCTGGATTGCGTATATACTGGTACTGGATTGCGTATATACTGGTACTGTGGTACAGTATAAATATATACTGGTACTGGATTGCGTTCAAGTAGGTTTTAAGGTCAAATCAGATAGAGCTCGCAAGATCAGATAGCCCATACAATACCTTGTAGGTTCAAGTAGGTTTTAAGGTCAAATCAGATAGCCCATACAATACCTTGTCAAGCCTTAAGATAGAGCTCGCAAGATCCTTCACAGAACATGCTGTCTCTCTTGAATTACATGCAGGGTAGAATAATAATGGAAATGAATTACATGCTATTTGTACAGTACAGCAGCTATCCCTACAAATATTATTCTTTTAGTTACTGGATTGAGTTAAGGATTATGTTGTAAAATTGTAACCTTGGAAATGTGTTGAATTTTTTTTGTGTAGGCCAAATGAGTAGTCAAAATAGTCGATCTCTATCAAGCCCTTCTTGCAAGAGATGCCATAATCCAACGGTTGTGATCACAAGAAACCCACAAGTTATATACCCATTGCAATCACAAGAAACCCTACACCTTTCCTTCTCCACTTCTACATTGTATGACTCGGGTACATAATTATAAATTTCAGGATGTTGAAAAATTTGAACCTTATAAGAGACACCTCTCTCGACTTCAACAACAACACCAAGTGTGCTGTCTTGTACCATCTCTTTGAACAAAGAGAATACTTGCCGTGTATAAACTTGGCGTGCTTTGACCTCCACTTGATACCTTGACCATAGTTGCGGCACCTCATTGATATTTTTTATATCCTCATCACTCTCCCTTTGCCAAATGCCCTCAATTAGCTTCTCAATCTGTAATACGAATTGATAAACAGATTTGTGGTTGTTTACCAATAACTTAAATATAGCATTCATACTCTCACTCCTCTGAGTAGTTGACATGTCGGCAAAAAAAGTGCCTCGGAAGTAGGCTGGCACCCATTGCTCTCGATTTCTGTACATCACCTGGATGTACTTAGTGTCATGCAAGTTGTACGTGTCGCACATAGCTGCCCAACGATTCTCAAAATCTGAAACCGTCTTAGTACGGATTATTGTAGCCTTTAATTCCTCCTCGAACCCAGGCTTCTCATTGTAAAGCTTCGCAAGTCGTTCCCTTGCCTTCCTCATTATATGCCACTGGCAGCATCTGTGGACAGTTTTTGGAAAAATCAACTCAATTGCCTTCTTCATTGCGGGATCTTGGTCAGTAATAATGGCAGACGGATGCTTATCGTACATTGCCTCCAACCAGGTTTTGAACAACCAACAAAAGTTATCCGCCGTCTCGCATTTGAGAAGAGCCATGCCAAATAAGATGGATTGACGGTGGTGGTTGACTCCAATGAACGGTGCGAACGGCATGTTGTACTTGTTCGTCTGATAGGTGGTGTCAAAAGTCACGACATCCCCAAACTCTTTGTATGCTCTTCTTCCTCTACCATCAATCCAAAAAATATTCTTCACAACACCATCATCATCTGCCAGTACTGAATAAAAGAACTCGGGATCCTCTTGCTTCTGTTTGAAATACATCAAAGTTGTGTGAACATCAACCCCTATGAGCTTTGCATTATCTCCCGCTATAAGATTGCTTATATCTTTTTTCTTGAACCTAACATTCCCCTTTCCATCATTTTCGGCACCTATAATCTCCATAATTTGAGATGTTCCTACATTTTGAGCACTCAATTTACGAATGGTTTCCTTCTGACTTGCCGTCATGCGCTTATGGGATCGCAAATTTCGAATCTTCAAAGGGCTCGTGATGAGCTCATGTTTGTGATCCTCCTCAAAGACGCTTGCTTTCCATTTTCCATTTTTCATAATTTTAATCCTAAGTGAGGCCTTGCAATCGATCCTTGTAATCCCATGTTCTTTCTCAGGTGTAGCAAGATCGGTCGAGCATCCAATCGGCCTCTCTTTTCTTTTATGCCAAACTGATTTTCCTTCTTTGGAACAAACATACCGAACCGATGATAACCCATTCTTATTACAAGTCTGCGTTGCTTTGCGAACACTAAATCCAACGGAACATGCATAATTATTGTAGAAAGTGTATGCCTCTTCAGGTGAATTGAACTCCATGCCGACATACGGCTTAGTTGTATCATTTGACAAAGGTTCATCAACTCGTATTGCTTCATAATAATGGATGTAGGGATCGGTGATATCTAACTGCATCTGAATTCTCTGATCATTTTCATCTTCATCAACAAAAATGTCATTTGAGGCTACCTCTGCACTACTCATTTGGCCTATACAAACAAAATTAAGAAGGCAGAATTAAAACAAGAAAATAATGGATTAAGGACTCTTGATGAATTATGGATCCTAAAATTACAACGATTAAGGACTCTTGATGAATTATGGATTCTAAAATTGTCTCATTTGGAGAGGAATTTCCAAATTAAATCATGGTCAACCTTGAATGAACATCATCATCATATCTTAATCTGATACAATATATCCTATTTTTGTTTTATTAGGTTCTTAGTTATCAAGCCATAGTTTACAGATAATCTGATACAATATATTTGCACTCGGCACTTTTTTTATGCCAGTTATCAACCTTGAACTCGGCACTTTTTTTATCTGATACATATATATATAGATACACACACACATATATCTTACAGTTATCAACCTTGAACTCGGCACTTTTTTTACAGATAATCTGATACAAAAGAACTCGGTACCAGTGCAAGGCCGGACACTAAATCAACATTCTTCACAACCATTGCAAGGCCGGTACCAGTGCAAACCAGCAAGGCCGGTACCAGATTTTGAGAATCGGACACTAAATCAAGAAAAAATCAGAAAAGCTCAAAATTTACCCGAGAGAGACTGGAGTGGAGAGCAATTAATACATGATCAGAGTATGATGAATCGCTGGAGAGGAGAGTCGCTGGAGAGAAGAGAGAGGAGAGCAAGTTCGCTGGAGAGAGAGGAGAGCAAGTTCGCCTGATCAGATCTGCTGGAGAGGAGAGGCGCCGAGCTCATCAGCTTAGGGTTGTCGCTGGGAGAATCGCTGCTGGAGAAGAGAGCTTTGAATTTCGTTTTTGCTCCGAACTGGACAGCTCCAGTTCCGAAAAAATTAGAAAGTTCATCATCAGATCTGCACGATTATTGATGGAGATCCAACAGCCCTAAACCCGAAGTAAAACAGGCCATTTACTTTGCAAAGCACGGTAGCCTTACTCTATATATATA
Organism: Carex littledalei; assembly: GCA_011114355.1. Lineage (NCBI taxonomy): Eukaryota > Viridiplantae > Streptophyta > Magnoliopsida > Poales > Cyperaceae > Carex > Carex littledalei. Next base: position 17,612,737 of record CM022079.1, read on the forward strand.
TATATATATATATATATATATATGTGTGTGTATATTTTTAGATAGGTAGAAAATCAGTACCTACATTACAACTTTTACATTAATATTTTTACTATTTTTTATTTTTTACTCATTTCTGACATGAGCTATATATTTGGTCCTATTTTGGAAGTAAACTTTTTCCGTCCTGCTTTACTTAATCGGAGATTTAAATTATAGCTCTTACCAATTCTACGGAACTTGCATTTTCTTATATGAATAATAGTAATAATAATAATAATAATAATAATAATAATAATATTAAGGGTAATTATATGTTCCCCCATTTCATCCCCCAACTAACTAACTACCTTTTCTAACTAACTTTCAAAATTCTAACTACCTTTTCTAACTAACTACCTTTTCTCTATTTATTTCTTTCATCTTTCAAAATTCTAACTACCTTTTAGAGATGAATACTTCAACGTTTATGGATGAATACTTAATATCTTAGGCATAAATACTTTAACTTGTATGTATGAATAATTGATATCTTATAGATGAATACTTTTTATTTGTTTGGTATGCACATTAACTATTTACACTTACACGATGAGGATGAATACTTGCTTAATGCGGAATGAATACTTGCATGACGAGGTGTGAATACTTGTGCAACGGACAACTCAAAAGTATGTCATCATGGATCTCATTTGAAAGAGAAAATTATTTAGAAGACATTCGTGGTTTTAGATTTGCAAAATTCCTCACAGATCGTCAGAAATATTGGTTAGATTGAACGGAGAAAAAAAAACCCACCTCTAAAAACGTGTAATACTCTTGGTACATTAACTATTTACACTTACACGATGAGGATGAATACTTGCTTAATGCGGGATGAATACTTGCATGACGAGGTGTGAATACTTGTGCAACGGACAACTCAAAAGTATGTCATCATGGATCTCATTTGAAAGAGAAAATTATTTAGAAGACATTCGTGGTTTTAGATTTGCAAAATTCCTCACAGATCGTCAGAAATATTGGTTAGATTGAACAGAGAAAAAAAAACCCACCTCTAAAAACGTGTAAAAGATGGGTGATTGATGTGTCCAAATATGCTTCTATTGCAAGGATGAATATATTTATATAGATGGATGAATGCTAGTTGTGTTACAGATGAATACTTTTTTTGCAAATTTTTAAAATGAGCTGAAGGTAGTTAGAAATTAATGCTCTGACAGTTGTGCGGTCCCCCACATAATTAATGCTCTGACAGTTGTGCGGTTCCCCACACGTGTTGTTTGTCCCCTACTTTATTGTTGTAATATATCCAAATATGTTTCTATTGCAAATGTGAATACCTTCATATAGATGGATGAATACTAGTTGTGCTACATATGAATACTTCTGCAAATTCCTAAAATACACGTGTGGTTATAAATTCTAACTAACTAACTACTTTTGACGGGGGATGAAACGGGGGATTGTTCACGGGGGAGAGCTAGGCAGTCTCTAATATTAAATGAATCTGAATACTGTGCTAAATGAATATTGAGAAATTAATTTTGTAAATTGAGGTTCATGTATTTGGCTGAGAAGAGGAAGAGATAAATTGGCAAAAAAAAAAAAAAACTAATGCTTGTAATAAGATTGTTATGTTCCCACCTCCATTTTTTCTTTGAAAAAAGAAATAAAAAAAACAAAAGAAAAAACTAGACTGGATTGAATGTCATTGTAGCTACTAGAGTTTGGATCTCCAGAAGTAACTTAAATTTTGAGTTTGGATCCGACCCGCCCGTTCATTTTTGGCGTGAATATTAAAATTAAGGCCCCGTAAATTTCCAATTTGGAACGGATTGATCTAAATTTTGATTAAATAGTATGAATCCAAACTCAAAATTTGACTCAACTCACCAACAAAAAATTCATGAATTTACAATTCTGCTAAATAATTCAGCAAAATTGGTAAAAAATTCCGCTAAATAATCTAGCTTTTACATATGGCTCAGAGCAATATATAAAAAAAAAACAAATGTAATATAATACCTAACTTTTACATATCGCTTAGAGCAATATATACAAGAAGCAGAGCAGTATATACAATATATACAAGGAGTTGGAGGATTCATACCTAGAAACATGTGCTGGAGGGAGAGGAAGAAACCAATAAAAACATAGAAAAGGTAAAAGTGACTCTTAAGGTCTGTTCGGACACAATACTGTGCCCGTGGGAAAAAAAAATTGAGTCTGATTTAATTTTTTTTTTCCCACACGCACAGTAAAATTTAGTTCAATTACCATGCCCATGCCCATTCCCGTTTGTGCGTCGAACGGGCCCTTAAGGAGATACGGATATAAGGATATTATTGTCTTGAAAAATAGACTAAGGAGCTCTAAGGGAAACAAATTAGCCTGGTTTTTTTTTTGTTATTATCAATGTAAATTTGAATTATATATATTAATATATTATGAAAGTTTTTTTATTAATTATTGTCTTTATTTATATTATAGTTTATATTATAAATTAAAGAGTATTTATTCAAATCAGAATTAATAGAATGACTAATTACAACCAATATTAGAATTAAGTCTGCATACTAATTTCGTTACATTAAAATATTTTTTATTGTATTAGATTTTATTAATTGCAATAAAACTTTGGTTGCATTTAGAACTATTTATGTATACTAATTTTGTTGTAATAAAATATTTATGGTTATATTAGATTTATTAATTGCACCTAAAATTTGGTTGCATTTAATTTACATGTTGCAACGATGAGTTTCGTTGTGATACATTATCAATTTATAATATACTATTATTTTTCGGTTGTGTTAAATACACAGTAGCAACCGTTTATGTGGTTGCAAGAATTGTACAAGTTGCAACGATGGATTCCATTGCGATATACTATTTTATGACTACCATTTTTTTTGTTACAATAAATGCGCAATAACAACAATTTACTTAGTTGCAATAGTTTATTGCTACGTATTTCATGCAACAAAATAGAATATTTAGTTATGTGATATATAAGATATTTAATACGCAATAAAATGTAATTAAGTTGGTACTAGAGACTACGTTAAGACCCGAATTGCATATTATGTGGCAATCCAGAAGAGGCCGACAAATTCTTGAATTTTCTTGGAGAATTGGGATTTTTTTGCTATAGAATGTTTGATTGAACGGAGGAGAAGATGATTGTTGACTGGTGGGGAAAACAACATTGCTTCAAGTATAAACAACATTTAGTTTCTTCCAATATTTTATCTATTGAGAATTAAAAGTTAGGATTCTTGTTTTTTATTTTGTTAATATGTTGTCATGTATATAAAAATTAAACACGCTCAATTTATAAATGTCATGACACTATAATCACAAGAAAGATATGTTCATTCATTCAAAGAACATGCATGATATTCTATAATCTTTACATAATCACAAAAAATGTATACTTATTCATTCAAAAAATATGTTATTCTATTATCTATACATAATCACAAAAACAAGATGTTCATTCATTCAAAAATATGTACTTATTCTATCAATGTATGATGGATGTAATAACCGATTGCCTTTTATTTATTTCATGAAAAAAATAGAGATCACAATAAGCATGCATGTCTATGAATAATTTTGTGCAATTACTGGACAGTCGATCCACATGCATTTTCATGGTTGAGTGGAAATTGGTCCAACAACCATGAAAATGCATGTGGATCGACTGTACTGTGGTAATTAAGAGTTATTTTGATCTCACTATTTTGTGGTTGTTTTTGTTGTGTGTAGTAAGATAAAAATTGTTTATGAAATTAACATAAATGAAGTTGGGAGACAAATGATGGATTTTATAGGTAAATTTTTCTATGATGAATTTAAAGATATATGGAAGTTAAAAATAGTAATTGCATAAATACATATTGTTTTATTTCTATTATAAAAAATAATAATACTTGCATAAAGAAACGGAATGTCTTAAATTAATTTTGCAATGTAATATATGTTTCTATTTTAATTAGATGTAAATTTAATTACCTGTTATAGAATCTAAATCAAGGTTCTAGGTGAACAATTTTGAATTTAGTTATAAAGTTAATAAAGAAACAAAAGTTGAAAATAATAATTGCATAATATATTACTTGGTTCAAATTTGATTAAATCTGAATGAAAATATATATTTTGTGTATCTCCATTCTTATATTAAGCACGTAGATGTCCTGATCAGCCAACGGTTGATTTAAAGATCAAATTTCAGATTTAATATCAGCCCTCCAATCAAATAATATGACTTCTTTTGATTAAATGTATCTTTTTTACATGTAGAAGTCTAAATTTAGTTATAAATTGCCACACATACTGCCACACGATATATTACAATTAAAATTGAATAAAATTCAGTTTTTAGCAAAAAATTTCCTTGTTTCCTTATTTCTCCTTTTCACTATCTACGTGCATCTCTTGCTATATTTTCGCTAATGAAAATGGAAATTATTCGAACTTTCCGAACTTGTGAAGAAAATATAGAATATATTTTGTCAATTTTGTTCCTATAATAGATCATCCCAACCCCACAGCCATGAAAATGGAAATTATCGTATCTTTCTAATATGTAGATAAATCCATATGCTTCCTTTGTTAGCGATGGCTTAAAAGCATATAGCAACATGTAAGAAAACAATTTGCAGATACATATATTAATTAGGAAGCATTTTTTTTTTTTGCAGATTGCGTAAGGAAGACCCTGGAATTATAAAATTTCCTTCTTTTTTTCAAAATCAGGTTCCAACCGAAATTAAGAAAATGAGACAAATGAATAGTACTTTTGTTTTATGAAAGTTCAGCTTAAGAAAATTTTGTCACCTGTCTTTGCTTATTGTTCATAGACTTTTTTATATTTTGTTTGCTATTTTTAGATATTGAAAAGTAAGAAACCCTTTCCTCCATTTATTGTTCTTCATCCCTATATATGGATACTCCAAATGGAATTTGTATGCACAAGTTGAACAAAAGTTAATGCTCAGCACTATCCGTCAAGGAATCAGAACAAATTAAAATCTCAACCGTTTAAAATCCAATAAATTAAATCTCAACCGATAACGACTCAGAACATTTACGTGTTTAATATAGATAAGAGATAATTAATGTAGCTACATCGATCATTCTCTCTATCATAAAGTACATCAGGAAATACATTGTATCCTCAGACATAATCAATGCATAATATCCGATACCTGTTACTCTATGTCTTGTGGGACTAACTCATCTTCGAATCCGGACATAATCAGTTACGTGACTTCCATCCTTCAATTCAACCACCTGCAGTCCAGCCCAATTTAACTAGACCCACAAGGTCTAATTCAACCTTTAGTTGTCCTTTTTTTTTTTTAGTATACAGGATGACGCCATCAGAACTTGATCTAGTTCAATTTAATAACATCCGTTCCAACAGTTTTTTTGTTTTGTTTTTTACAAATTACATTAAGATCCCATATTTACTTGCCCAATATTTTCATATTAATTTCAATTTTATTAATTAGTATTTGTATCTTAAAATTCATATTACTCAATTATCATATAATTATTTGTTTTGTATCCGTATTCATGGATTATCTACTCCGTATCCATTTAAGGCATTTTTGGTTTTATATTTTGACATCTATTTACTATCAGTATTTGTATTTATATCCGCTCATTGAAAGGAGGATACGGATTTTGTATTAGCATTATCCGCTCCGAATTTGTTTCGTTTATATACACCCCTAGTCTATATACTAAAATTATATTTCAGTACAAATTTTTTGAAAATAAATAAGAGTCAATTGACCCTCGTTCAATGAATATAAATCACCTATGTATATATAGTAAAATAATATATTACACAAATTCCATTTTGTAGTTTTTTGGTGATTAATTAACTATGCTCAATGTTAATTTTTTATTTTTTTATTATTTTAATAGATTAATTCTTATAAAAATTGTTATTGTTGTATATTTTCTCATACATATATATTTGTTGTATTTTCTTCAACAAAAACATTTTAAGTGATTTTGGATCCCAAAATTGTCATTTTTTTTTCCAGAATATGCATATTAGAGTTAGTGCAATTTTCAAAATTTTATTTCTAAGTTAAAAGGTTCTTTAACCTACATATTTGAAGTAATTATATATTATTAAAACAATAAGCATGTTTCTATATTACAATAGATGAAATTAGAAAATTGCATACTCTTAAATCTTTGGTCTCCCTCATTCTAACTAAAACTGAATTTGGTGTGTTTTTTCAATGTAGTCTCGAGAATATGAAAGATTTTTAATGCACGTGATCTATCATGCTGTAAGAGATATTTTATATCTTTATAGAACATATTTTGACATTAGGAAATATTTATGTCTTTATTAAAAATTGATACACATAAACTTTATGTGTCAAGAGGGAGTGGGAGGGACTTTGCATGATATATCATGCAAAATTTACTTCTTCTTTTTTTTTACTTTTAAATATTTGTGAATTATGAAAATGATGATAGTTACAACTTATTGTGAACAAAAAATGTAAAAAACTATTAGCAAGATCCATACCTTATAACAGAAAAATCTGATAAAAATATAAAATTTATATTTATAATTATTTATAAATTAATAATTTTTTAAAGAGATATCATAGAAAATCAATAAAATATTAGTGTGTTTGTACATGTATCTAGTATAAAAGGTTTGATCAATTTCAAAACTTTCTATACAGTTGTTTATCCTATATACCAATTATAATACCAATCACTTTTATATTGTAATCAAAGCAGTCTATCCTATATACTATAAGAACTCAAATTCAGTTAAGAAAGCAAGTGAAGACAAAAACTGCAACAATAAAAGGAAATAAGCGACTCCATGCTAGTAAGAAGAAATTAAGACTACTACAAGTAGCTAAACATTATTCTATAGCATTAAATGTTACTTCTCCATCGCTTCATACGGGTCTTCGAAAAGTTCGGAATCAAGAACAGGGCCATAGATGGGGCCGGAGACCTCCTGTGGGGCCTCCTGTTGCGCATCGGCCACCAGTATTATTGAATTGAATAATCAAAGGAGGCCTAAAAGACTTAACCTTTAATTATCTTTTCGAACACAACAAACTCTGTACACAAATCATGTAGAGTATCATTTTATTATATTTTTTTTATTATCAATGTACACTTTTTTATATTTTGTTTATTAATTGTTTTATATAAATAAACAAAGCCACTTATATAAAGAAAAAGGAGGCATTCATAGCCATTTATTCATAGATAAATAAAAGAAAAATAATATATAATCATAGTTGGTAAAGTATTATGCACAAGATATCTATTAATTATTTATTCAAAAAAATAATGATGACACGATTACAATAGTCATTTAATATTTTATGATTTTTGTCCGAGCAATTTAGAGTGCAAACTGCTGGTTATTAAGTCAATAAAAAACAAGCGGTTAAGATCGAACTAGCTTTTAATTATGGGAGATGTCTGATTGAAATCAATAGCCACAATTTCTAAAGAAAAAACACTCTTCCCGTCCGAGCCAATCTGATCCTGTCACGTGTTAGCCTCTGATTGGTCATATATTCGACAAACGATGCATGTATTGTATAGGATTTTAGTGGGTACGATACGAGTAAAGTGAAAGTATTTTTATATCCATACCACTAAGAATTAACCTTACTCATATACTACTTTTACCCATTATGAATTGATCTTACTCTATTCTATTTTTACCCGTTAAAATTATTAGCTAACGAAATGGTACAGAGTGAATAACGAATAATACTAATATAATAATTAATTTTATTATATATTATAAATAGAACATCAAAACTAATTCATTTCACACATACAATAACATTATTAATATATAAAACAAATGTGTAATTAATTTTAACTAAATTGTTTTGTTATATATAAAGTAAAATAATTTAAAAACATGAATTTCTTAAAAAACCAATTCCCAATACAAAAAGACCAAAACTACATACCAATACACTATCTAGTAGTTTTCGGACAAATCCAATTATTTAACAAAATAATTACAAAGCATGCAAATAAAAGTAATATTTTTAAACAAAAAACATGCACTAAAGTACATCATTAATTATTGCTCAAACATTATCAGATTAAATATCAAATAAATAAATTAACCATCGCTAATTATTGCTCAAATATTATCATATAATTTTATTCTATATAATTACATTATAGGGTAATGGGTACAAAATGGTCTTTGCCTGTACCTTTAGCCGTTTAGCTAACGAAATTCTTTTTTACCCATATCCAATAAGCTAATAGAAATAAAACCTTACTCATACCCACCTTATCGATCGAATACGGTACGAGTTAGATAAACGGTTAAAAGGATATAATTAACTATCATTAACACCACTATGCATGTAATTATACGAAAGTTGTCCGATATATATATATGTCAAGTGTGGTCACGGCACGTGAATAGTCACGCCGTGCCCAAACGTGCCATGACCAAACGTGATTCGTGTAACTATTTGATCATAATTTAGATTAATTTATTCAAAATTCACTATTTGATCAATATCTAACAGTTCTAATTACACGTGACTCGCGTGACCACGTGCCGTGTCATGCCAAATTTTTTAAAAATAGTCACGGCACTCGAATAGTCACGGCACGGAACACGCGAGTCACGCCACGTAACCGACACAGGTGTCATCCGTTCCTTATCACATTCCGTGATGAAGCCAGCTCCGCCGTGCTATTTGTACTTGAGCTAATTTTGTTCAAAATTTACTCTTCTCATTAATTAGTTACCTAGGTGCAATTAATTGTGTTATCATATTATAGAAGCCCATAATCATAATTTGACTGCTCTAAATTCTGAAATGATGCAACAAAAGCCGACATTTTTATTAATATCCAAAGTTAATTACAAATTAATAAGAGGAGGGATCCACTTACAACAAATTTGAGTTACAACAAAGTTACAACATTCATTTTTTTCATTTTCAAAGTCCAAATCGTCGATCCAAACCGTTCAACATGATTATCAAAATAAAATGTACTTGCAGATCAAATTTTATATTTTTTTGAATTTTTTTACTATTTATTAAGATGGGTACAAAATTCAATGGTCTAAGTATGGCTATTTTTTGTAAAATACTTAATAAATAGTAAAAAAATTCAAAAAAAATGTAAAATTTGATCTGCAAGTACATTTTATTGTGGAGATCATGTTGAACGGTTTGGATCGACGATTTGAACTTTGAAAATGAAAAAAATGAATGTTGTAACTTTGTTGTAACTCAAATTTGTTGTAAGTGGATCCCTCCTCAATTAATAAATATACCCAGAATGCCTGATTTTCTTCAAAAATGTCCAAACCAACCATTTTGTGGCCGGTTTCCTTGGCCACAAAATGGCCGGTTTCCTTTTTTCTTTTCTTTTTTCTTTTTTTTTTAGAGACACTATGAAGAGCAAGATAATGAAATCTAACCTTGAAAATTCGAACTTTTTATTTAAATTATTTGTTAGATTACTCCTTTTGATTTATAATTAGCATATTTATACTAAAATACACTATATTACTTGAAATTATGTTGAATTACACTATATTACATTAAATTATGCTAAATTATGTTAAATTACGCTAAAATACAGTAAATTCCGATAAATTACTGTGTGTCTTCATAGTGATGTGTAATTAGAACATATTTTTTGTTTCTCTTTTATCTTCATAGTGATTTATAATTAGAAACTATACTTTTTTTAAGAGCCACTATGAAGAGCAGGATAATGAAATCTAATACTGAAAATTCGAATTTTTTGTTTAAATTATTTGTTAGATTACTTCTTTTGATGTATAATTAGCCTATTTATATTAAATTACGCTAAATTAGTTGAAATTATGTTGAATTACACTCAATTATGCTAAAATACGGTAAATTCCGGTAAATTACATATGAATATGGATGATATCTTTACTGAGAAGGCAAAAAACGACGACGAAACTTCAAACGGCCATAAAACGGCACTCGAGTGTCCGATTTCAACAAATGACCACTTTTTGGAAAGCTTGCGAAAATACGCATGCATTAGTTTTGGCAATGCCAAATTTCAAAATTTAGAATTGCCAAAAAACTAAGAGAAGAGCCTCAAAACTTGAGTTGAAGTTTCCGATTAAGATTTTCATTTCTATTATTCAATCTAAGTAGCAGTAAATTAGTTATATAATTAACTTGTAGAATACTAATTATTACTATTTTTAGATTTTTTTTTTACTATTTTTTATGATTTTTGAAAGATGATACAAAATTGGCCTAATTTATCGTAATTTACCGTATTTCATTATAATTAGCGAAATTAGTGTAATTTAGCGTAAGTCAACATAATTTAACATAATTTAGCGTAATTTAATGTAATATAGTGTAATTTCAAGTAATATAGTGTATTTTAGTATAAATATGCTAATTATAAATTAAAAAAATAATCTAACAAATAATTGAAACAAAAAATTCAAATTTCAGTGTTAGATTTCATTATTCTTGATCTTAATGGTGTCTAAAAAAAAAAAAAACCGGCCACAAAATGACCAATTTGGACATTTTTGGAAGAAATCAGGCATTGTGGTATCTTTATTAATTTGTAATTAACTTTGGATTAAAAGTGTCGGCAACAAAATACTCTTTCCTCGCAAGTGCCACGCACTTTTGTACTAGTTCTAACACTGTTCAAAGCTGCGGATTTTGCGCCTAGGGAATTGTATTGGTGCACAGGTGGTGTGAATTGTATTGGTTCTTGCTGTGGTCATATCACCTAATTAGGAGAGAGAGAGAACAAAAAATCTCAAATTGGGTTCCTTACCTTACTCACTTCAGAAATTAAGAAGAAAATAGAAGCTGGGTTTTGCCTTTTAATTTGTGATCAAAGAGAGAAAGAGGGATGGAGGGGGATGAAACTAGAGAGAAGGGGAAGGGGGTGTTGTGCAGAAGAAACAAGAAAGCATGCATAAATTGCAGTAAGAAATGCTTACCAGTATCAGATACTGATACAGCATCTTTCTTTAAGGTCATGCTTGGCGATTTCACCCAATTTTTGGTATCACTTCTCTTCTTTGAAAGTTCACATCCTGCATGCAGGAATTCAGTTGATCATATATATATATATATATATACTATTGCAGTAATATTATTGTTATTTTCTTAACTATAACTATTGATGCATGCAGTACATACCACCTGCATTTGCTCAAACAATGACTGACTTATTAGACAAAAACATACTTTTGGAAGACTCATCTGGGGCCCGCTGGTCGGTACGAGTATGCATGAAAAGGAGATGTTTGGCTTTTGGGCATGGCTGGTGCCGATTCGTACTCGACCACTCCATTGATGTTGGTGAATTTCTGGTCTTCAGAAAAGTTAGCAAATCCATTTTTGTAGTACAAATTTTTTCCATATCAGGATGTGAAAGGCTCAGTGTTTATGAAACAAAGAAAAGAAGCAGAAACAAAAGGAAAAGAATGCAAACTAAGAATGATCGCATCCCTACTATTCATGAGGTTACCCGTAAAGACGAGAGAAGAGCTCGTCGTACCAATTCAATTATAAGAAGGCTTATAATGGAGGATATTGAAAATGAAGATTTATTGGTAAAGGATGAATTACCAATTATAACCCCAATTGCTACAATGCCTTCCGATTATAAGCCTACTGGTATGGAATTATCAATCTATCCAATTATAAAATGTGTTTTCTCAGTGTATATATAGTTAGTTTTTAACTTAACAAACAGTAATTCTATGTTTATTGATTCAGTGTATAGTCAGCGGATCTTGGGGAGGAGCCCGATTACGAAGTTCTATGCCCGAACCAGGAAGAACGCTGCCAAGACATCCACCAAGGCGGCAATTGACGAAGCAAAGCTCGTTCAGGCATTGCAGGATGAGCCGCTCGCTTCGAACCAACTCCGAGACCAGCAGATGCAGCAGGTGCTAACACCTGCTGCTGCTACTGACACTGATTCACTCCAGAAGGAAGATGCAATCTGATCTGGAACTGAACTACAATTAGTCGGTCCTGCCTTCGCTTGAATGCATGTGCATGTCATCTTTATGTTTGCTGTTGTTTTCATTTCCTCTGATTGTGCTAGCTAGGTTGCAATTGTCATTAGCTCTCTGTTATAAATTCAGATTTTCAATGCAATTGCATGAGATCAGGCAGAATAATGAGCTACCATGGATCATAATTGGGGACTTTTAATCTAATTAGATACCCTACAGAAACAAATTTGGGAATTGTGTTCGAATTTAATCACTTAATTGAGGATCATAAAATTTGGGAATTCTGCGGATTGTTTCCCAACGGATCATAAAAGGATCTGACAGAGCTTGGTACCAACTCACTGTACCAGCAAACTAGTACAGGAGCTATGTACCAATTCTTCAGCTATTGCTAAATGCATGATCAGGTGCATTTCTTTAATTTATTACTGGAATTATCTGGAAGCTAGGGATAGAAACATTTAAGGCTTAAATTGGGTTTTATAACTTCTAAGGATCAATTCAGTAATATTCCAGGCTCTGAGGGCTTGTTTATAAGTTTTTAAAGTGGTGAGGGTCTTTTCATAAATTATCAGGGACTTCACTTGTGATTCTAAAGTTTTCTGGGGTTTATTTAATAAATATTCATATTTTCTAGGGTAAATTTGGTAAGTTATCAAGCTCTAGGCCTAGGGGTGTAAACGGTCGGATATGGATCGGATAGTGGCCTTACCGTATCCATATCCGTTATATTTTTTCGGATACGGATAAGAATACGGATAGTCTCGGATACGGATACGGATCGGATATTAAACGGATACGGATACGGATCGGATATCGGACGGAAACGGATACGAATATGAATATAATTCGGATAATTAAAAATAAATTACTAATAGAGATTTGCTTTTTCCTCTGTTCATTGAATTCAGATCTTCCCGGTACCGTGATAGGGAATCTTGTACAATTACTGGATCTGGACCATTTTTTTTAACTTGGCACGAATCTCAAATCCCAATAATACTACCCCTCCGTCAGCCCGATCACAAAGCTGCTGAGAGTTAATCTCAAACCGTAAAGTGAAGGGAATCTTTTACAGTAATGGAGAGGATACTTGTCCTGTTTCATTTCACTAGGTATATATATATATATATATATATATATATATATATATATATAGTAGAACTAGGGTGCTCTCGAGTTCACCAAGCCCTTGGTGAACTCAAGTCCAAAACTCATCGGATCGGCTTCAAACGACGAATCTGACCGTTGAAACCCGTCTACCTTACGAGTGATGCGTCTACATGCAAAAATTTAAATTTTGAAATTAATTTTGCATAGAGTCAAGTGGTCAAAATTAGAAGGTTAATAAATTAATTTTAATGCATTCATTTTTTGACGTTTTTTGACCACTTGACTCTATGCAAAATCAATTTCAAAATTTAAAATTTTTGCATGTAGACGCATCACTCGTAAGGTAGACGGGTTTCAACGGTCGGATTCGTCGTTTGAAGCCGATCCGATGAGTTTTGGACTTGAGTTCACCAAGGGCTTGGTGAACTCGAGAGCACCCTAGTTCTACTATATATATATATATATATATATAGAGATAGGCTAATGTCATAACGTTATAACTTCGGCCGAAGTTATAACGAGTCGTTTTTGCATTTTGAAAATCCAAACAACCGATCCGAACCGTTCAACATGTTCTAAATATTGAAATGTGCTTGGAGACTAAATTTTACATTTTTTGGAATTTTTTTACTATTTATTAAGCCACTTTGAAAATACTGATCCGGTGGTCCAGAAAATTTTACTGTTTTTTACTGTTCACAGCAGATCTGCGATTTTCAAAGTGGCTTAATAAATAGTAAAAAAATTCCAAAAAATGTAAAATTTAGTCTCCAAGCACATTTCAATATTTAGAAAAAGTTGAACGGTTCGGATCGGTTGTTTGGATTTTCAAAATGCAAAAACGACTCGTTATAACTTCGGCCGAAGTTATAACGTTATGACATTAGCCTATCTCTATATATATATATATATATATATAGTGGCTAAGATCAAAGTGGTATGACCAAGGCCTTTGGTGCTACCAAGTCGTTTTTAGATTTTCAAAGTCCAAATGGTCGATCTAAACCGTTAGATGTGATCTCTATATTAAAATCTGCTTGGAGACCAAATATATATATATATATGAGTAAGGCTACGGTGCTTTGCAAAGTAAACCACCCCTTACTCTCTCTATATATATATATATATATATATATATAGCGGTTGATAAAGTACCATCTATTAAGAGTTTAAGACTGCTTCAATATTACGAACACAGAGAATGATAGGGGGGAGCTTAGACTAGAATTTCGACCACCGGTCAACGAAATTTATTACCATATCTAGCTCGAGAAGTCCATTATTTATATACACACGGTGTATGGAGTAAAGTTAATACTCGTGGAGACCACAAAGCGGGGTCCACAAGTACGTTCTCCATTAGTCGGTGCACCACGCTGGCACAGCTTTTATTATGAAAGCCAAAGCCTGTATAAGTCGGAGTGAAATTCGGATATCCGAATTAAATAAGTTATCGGATACGGATAATTATCCGTATCCGGATTCGTATCCAATTCAATATCCAGAACCGTATCCGCATCCGTATCCGGTAAAAAATTATCCGAATCCGGATCCGTATCCGACTATCCGAATACGTTATTTTTCGGATTCAGATCCGGATAAATTCAGATAATATCCGATCCGTTTACATCCCTACTCTAGGGGCTTAATTATAAGCATATTTGGGTTTTGAGAGGTATGTTTATAAATATTGGAGGAGTTATCTAGTGGTTTTCGGGTTTTGAAGGGCTATTATGCAAAAGTGCTTTTGGCCTTCATTGTCCGGCCGAATGAAGGAGGGTGCTCTAATTAAATAAATTAAACTAAAATTTTATCTCTTTTGGCATAATTACAAAATTAAATTAAATAAAAAACCACATTTAGTTTCCTCCAGTATTTGTGTAGTGAGAACTAAAGAATTTTATTGTAACCAAATTTTTTTTTCTTCTTTTATAACATTTAGGTATCATATAATTGAAAATTTTGTCAAAATATATAAAAAATAAGTACACCAAATTTATAAAAGTATTGACACTATAATTAAAAAATATATATACTCATTAATTCAAAAAATATGTTTTTCTATCACCTATATTATATTTAGAAGCAGAGGTGGATTCAGAATTTCTACTATGGTGGAGCAAGAATCGAGTTCAAATAGTTTATCAAATTCAAACCCATTAAATAATCTGGTTCAATAAGCTTATCGAGTTAAAATCCATTAAAAAGTGTATTAAAATCCATTAAATAATCGGGTTCAATAAGCTTATCGAGTTCAAATAATTTCTACTATATTGCTTAATTTTATAAACCGTTTGCACATTCAGATGATTTTTTCTTTATCAAATAACTTGACTTCAATATATTTTTATTCCTTAAAAAGTGTATTAAAAAAAAAATTAGATACAACAGGTGAATCTGTTTTCTCTTACAACCACGTACTTGAATCCATTTTAAATTATTAAATAGAAACAGGACCATGACTTGTGAACAAAAAGGTCCATATTCTCTGCAGAGCCTCTCCTTCAATAAATAGCATGTGAACAAAAAGGTTTCGGCCTTGGGAAATGTTTTGGACTAATGTCGGTCGAGAACCGTACGATGGTTGTGAAATCAATTTCCACTCCAAGCACAAATGTGCATTTCAGAGTAATATACCCAAAATACGTATAACATTACAATGCTCTAAAAAACTAAGTTGGTGCCCACTTATCCATTTTCAAAAATTGAATAATAGATTGCAAGAAGTGCACCTATTGCAAATTCAATTGCGTCTAAAAAAATTGGAAAATTCTTGCATGATTCTTAGAATCAGTTGAACGGTGAAACAAAATTTATTAGTTTTCTCCAATATTTTGACAAATGAGAACTAATTACTGAATTGTAAGAAAAATAAATATTCTTTTTTTTATTAAATTTAAGTATTATATGATTGAAATTTTTTTCAAGTATATAAAAAATAAGCACACTAAATTTATAAATGTCATGACACCATAATCACCAAAAAAAATATGCTCATTCATTCAATAAATATGTTATTCTATCATTTTTATATATTTAGACGTGTCAAGCATCATATTTTGACACATATTGTGTACTCCAAATAAATACCAATTCCATGTCCAATAAGCTATTTTGACACATATTTTGACACATCATTAATTTAAAGGCTATTTATATATTTCTCATTTTAAACAAAGTGCGTACAATTTTCTGAATTGGGCCAGCAACAAAACCCAATTCAGATTGAAATTTCATTAATTAAAAGGCTATTTAGCATAATTTTTATCAAACCATTCATAGTGCCGGATTGGAATTCAAATCCTCTTAGGTAATTCAAATTTTGATTTTTTCTTTTTCTGAAATTCTTTTGATATATGCATGCTACCAACATTTTTGTTTCTTTACTACCATATATTAAAATATGCATCACCTGATCATATACTATTCTCTTTGTACTATCTTGTAGGTGGTAATTAATTGACCTAGGAAAAAGAAGGAAAAAAAAAGATCAAGGTACATAAATGTGGGACTGATTTAAATCTTTATATTAAAATTATATATATAGCCAAATCCCAGACAATTAAACTTGGACTTTACTAATCATCTTTAATGCAGCTTTTTTTTTTATGATATACATTTATGAGGCATTATCTTGTTCTCTCTCCTTGCTTGACTAATCATTAAATTTATCATTGTCTCTAAACATATATAGATATATATTAATTATTTGGACTTATCTGCATCTATAATTTGCTAAGTAATTATGTACCACATTAATTACTTGTCAGAAACCATTAATTTCATGCACTTTCATCTTAATTAAATTTATCCAAACTAATTACGTGCATATGTACAAAACGAATTAAGTAAATAGAATAAGTGAGGATAAGGGGTTAATTGAATGAATTCCTGTAATTAAGGTGGAAATTAATTAATGAGCCAAGACATGATTGCCCCAATATATATATAGAGGCTAATAGAGAAATATATGACCAATACTTATTATTATTGATATATGTGATTTTTTTAAGCATGAGATGAGATTCAAAGTTTTTAGTTATTTTCAGTGTGAACATTGAATTTGAAACCTACAAAACCTTTTGTAAGGTGAACGATATGCTTTAGCCATTATTTATAATGATTGATGTTATCATTTATCTTTTTAGATATATTCCAATTTAATCCTAAAGAACTTAAATAATTAATGCGTGTAAATGTCTCCTATGTGGGAGAATTAATTAATTAATTTGTTACCTTACTGGCATAATTTAATTGGGAACGGGTTTTGTCCGAAGCGCTTTGGACTGAATTCCTCTCCAAAGTCTTTCTGCACCCTAGGATATAATTTCATCTGAATCTCATCATGATTTGTTAATTAATACTGGCGACGTTATCTTCTCCTCCGTTAGACAAAAAAATGGAAAGAAAATTTGCTCCTCTCTCTACTCTATTCTGAAATCAAATCGCGAATACATGGTTTCTCCTCTCTCTTAGGCTCTTAGCCTTACCAATTTCATTATTTTTCTCTAACCTCTTACCTTGCGTTGTTCAATTATGCTCACCACAAACAAAAATAACCTTTCACAGTCTCGCACTTTCAACCCGACATTCTTCAAATCTTGAAACACTATTTGGCGTACTATCTCCGGTCACAACCACACACTCCTTTCTTCTCCCATAAAAGATAATAGTCTACTTCAAAAAGATGTTATTGACGTTGCTAATGATGGAGAAGTATCTACTTAAGCTCCAACAATAATTCATGCTCCGACCCGCTGGCAATCACACTTGGCGCTTGTCCTGACCGTTCATCAACTGTGATTGGCTCTTTCCTCCGACTCTAACATTGAAAATGAGGTCACCATTCTCCATCCATGAAGTGAATTCTTCAAATTTTAGTAATATTGAAAAGATACTCATCATGCAATTGAGGTGCTTGTAGAATTGCCTAAACCAATTTTGCTTACCATTACTGTTACTCCTCTCTTCAAATGCTTCTGAAACTTGTTTTTCCTTTCTTGTGAGATTATAATATAAACTGAAGTTAATTCCTAAATTGTATGCTCGAATTTGTAATTGTAAAAATATATTTTTTTGTGTGTATCTGTACCAGTCGGTACCAGCAGCAAAACTGCTATTTGGTTTTGTCCTTGCAGCAAAACTGCTATCTGTACCAGTCCCCTGAACTCCTAGTGGCTTCAGTCGCTGCCAGGTTGAAGGTGCTGCTTCCACCTTGTAATCTCAGTGTTGGCATCAATTACTAATAGTAGAATGTAATAGTAGTGTGCGTTGTAAATTGTAAATACTCTTTTTTATATTAATATAATTGTCAGGGCATACCGCCTTTGACCTTTAAGAAAATAGTGTGCTTTCTCAGCGGACATATGGAACGGAGGGATAGAAGAATTTCTCCATATAATTTTAATTTTGTTTGGAGCGATTTGATTTGAATTCAATCGTGGAGAGAAAAAAAATTCCTTTTGACTAACAGATAGAAGGAAGGTCCTTTTTCTTTACTTTGCTTAACGGAGAGAGAGACTAACGTCTGTTAGCATTAATTCAATCAGTTTTGATCAAATATGATCGTGCGGCCTATGAAGGCTTTGGAGAGAAATTCTGTCCAAATGCCTTCGGACAAGTTCCCAAGCAAATTTAATTATCTAAATGATTCAAGAATTAAATTGTATTAAGGCCGAGGGACTCATTTTGGACTCCAAGTATAAAAGCATTCTATTACAAATTAAGGGACAAATAATCAGAAGCAACCATAACATGCTGTTTGATGCGCTTTAAGATATGTGCGTCTTGTTTCAATATTCGTGTTTGTTCGTTTAAATATTTGGGCCAATCTAACGGGCATGAATCTTATTAAATATTATTTGCTATAACCATTACAAGGTTTAAGTCACTTCAAGAACAATAAAACGTGCATGGAATTGCATTGTTTTTTATGTGCATCATATAAGATTACAATTTAAATGTTGGATTTTTAAAATTAAAAATCATTTTTTATTGTTACCAAAATTGTTAATTTAATATATTATTAATAAATATCCCAGCTCTCCATCTTCAGTAATGAAATAGTACGATTTAGAGTTCAATGCATAAGAGCCTAAGATGATCTATACATCGCAATTGCCCATAGCTTCACTCAAGATCAAATCTAGAATAGATGAAGAAGCAGTACCTATGTATGATCAAATCAAAACAGTTTCAAAATATGCATGAAAAAAAAATTAAAAAACTTGTTCCAATGGTTTTATGAGTAAACTACAAAAGCTATTATTACAATGCTAGATACAAGCGACTGCTATACTTAGCTCAATTAATTAACTGGACAAAGTATGGTTGGTTTTGTATTTGAGACTGGATATAAAATTAGAATGAATTTTAATTAGGTTATGTAACCAAAAGGTATTTTCTTAGTAGACTAATGTTATTTTTTGGCCTAATACTTTAACGAGTAGGATTAAAATGCACCATTGATTTTGTGCTCCAATCATACTCCATATCATTTTCTCCGTTTTCAAAGTTCGAATAATCAATCTGAACTGCTCAATATGATCTTCATATTAAAATGTGCTTGGAGACAAAATTTTATATTTTTTGAAATTTGTTTACTATTTTTTTAGATAGGTACAAAATCAATGTTTTGGATGGTCCTGAATATTCTGAAAACAGTGATTTTGTACCTATCTAAAAAATTAGTAAACAATTTCCAAAAAATATAAAATTTGGTCTCCAAGCATATTTTAATACAAAGATCTTATTAAGCAGTTTAGATCAATTGTTCAAACTTTAAAAAATAGAAAAAAAGACGTGGAGCATGATTGGAGCACAAAATCAATGGTGCATTTTAACTATACTCTACTTTAACAGTGGTCTAAATATTACAGTAGGTGACAGTTTATTGGGTTCAAAATTTCTATTTAAGGAATATATTAAACTATTCACATCAATACTTTACATTATCATGACAAATTGAAAGCAATTGAAAAATATCATTTGTTTAATCTTATTTATAAATTATGTAATTTGAGCTCTAATAAATAAAAATATAATGAATTTCAAAATATAAGAATGATCGTTACCTATAGTTAATTTTCTCTGACATCCTATTTTAATGTGACTCATAAAAGAAAAAAAAACAAACAAACTTGAATATCACTGGTTGAATGCTTTTTTTAATATCATAATGAAAGTAATATATTGAATGAAACCGATATAACCTATTATATAACTCTTTGTGTGGAGACAAAAATCAAATTCATTTGGAGTTTATATATAAGGAAAACCCTAACCTCTTCTTTCACTCAAAAAAAAAAAAATTCATGCAAGTTACACTTTCATGATGCATGCTATTGGCATTAACCTAACAGCAAATCATGCAAAGAAATTAAGGGGTATCATTAATCAAATTGAGTCATGTAAACTCTGTTGCATCATACAAATGACACAAAAATACAAAGAATAATTTCATGTATAGCTGTCAAAATCTTTAAATTACATATATATCTTTTCCTTTAAAATTCCTAATATCATATTTACCCTCCTAAATATTAAGAACTCACATATTTACTCAATTTATTATCGTCTCTATGAAAACTCATTTCAAATTCAATTGCTAAATGCATGATGAGGCGCATTTCTTCAATTTATTACTGGAATTATCTGGAAGCTAGAGATGGAAACATTTAATGCTTAAAATGGTTTTATAACTTTCTAGGGTCGATATGAGTCTAGAATTAATTTAGACTTGATTTAGATCATTTAGGATTTTATTTGGATCAATTTGGAGTTGATTTGAGGTCATTTGGAATTGATTTGGATTCAAAAGGACTTGTTTGTGAGCTTTAAAAATTAAAAGTCAAGAGGGCTATTGTATTAGATTCAAGGATTAAATTGGGTTTTATAACTTTCCAGGGTCAATTGGGTAAAATTCCAGGCTCTGAGGGCTTGTTTATAAGTTTTTAAAGTGGCGAGGGTTGTTTTAAAAAATTATCAGGGACTTCACATGTGAGTTTACAGTTTTCTGCGACTTCCTTGTGAATTTTCGTCCTTCTTGAAATCTGATCCGGTTTATTCTAATCATGTGCCATTGTCAGCCACTTGTGAGTTTCGAATATTATCGTTAAGATCCGCACTGGATCGCCACAATCACGCCGTATCATGTACCTATGTCGGACTTGAATTGAGTTTAGATCGAACTCAATTCCTTTTGTCAAGAGGAAAGGGAATAGCGAATTGTTCAATTTCTATTGATTTTCATTATTGTTTTCATGTTGTAATTATTAGGTCGACTTTCATATGACCGGTACCAAACCTGTCCTTTGGTACCGGTTCAGATGCAATTCGACTTTTCTGTTCACCGAAAAATTCTTACAAGGAGTGCCAAGTTTGCAAATAAACCCTTCATGTTTGATTGAATTTATTTCAAAAAGGGTATTGAAAACAATACAAACAGCCAGCAGAAAATTGAATTGAATTGAATTCAAGTTATTCAAACACATTATTCTAACAGCCTAATACAAATTTTCAAACAAATTTTAATTAAGAACCGGGCAAACCCTCTCTTGGCCTACTCTTCTTGGCCAGCTGGGACATCCTATGGGGCCTTCTCTTCTTGACCAGCTGGGGTCTACTCTTAGCCTAACTTGGCCTCCTCTTAATCTAACATGCTGGCATCGAGGACCACTAAAGATAGGCTGACATAGACGGAGACATAGTATGTGACGATAATATTTATTAGTCTTCTCCAATATTTTGTAACTAATAATTGAATTGTAATATTTTGTAACTAATATGAATTGTAAGAATTATTTTTCTTTTTTAACATTTAACTGAATTGAAAATTTTGTCAAGTATATAAAACATAAAGTGCGCCAAATTTATAAATGTCATGATACCATAATCATAAAAAGAGTATGCTCATTCATTGAAAAAATATGTTATTCGATCATCTTTTTATATATTTAGACGTGTCAAACATCATATTTTGACACATAATGTGTACTCCAAACAAATACAAATTTCATGTCCCATAAACTCTGACATATTTCATTAATTAAAAGGTTATGAGATATTTCTAATTTTGCACAAAGTTTGCATGATACAATAAATTGGGCCAGCAAGAAAACCCAATTCATAGTGATTATATCATTTTAATAAACTAGTGTTTTTAATTATTCTAGCATGAATATTAATTAGCAGTCTGGTTGTTTTAGTTTGGGCCATCCAATTAGAAATGAACGTGCCAGATTGGAATTCAGATCCTCTAAGGTAATTCAAAATTAGAGTTTAAATACAGACCTTAAGTTATATAAGAGGAGGGCTCAAATGCCCAATTGTTTCATGCCCCAATCGTACCCCCAACATCTTTATCTTTAATTTCAAAGTTCAAACAAAAGATCTGAACCGCTCAACATGATATCCATGTTAAAATATATTTAGAGATCATATTTTATATTTTTTGGAATTTTTTTATTATATTTTAAGATAGGTACAAAAATGAGCATGTTTCATTGTTTTTTTATCTTTTAAAACAAAAAAGAGCATATTTCAGGTTGTTTTTATTCTCTAAATAAAACAAGAAAATTTTAAATTTAAACAGAATAGGTAGATAGAGACAGAGATATGAGAAATGGTGGCCATACATTAGGCATGAAATAACATCATTCCTTAACTTCTTGCATGTATGAATAATAATAATAAAAAATGAATCTGGAAACTGTGCTAGATGAATATTGACAAATTAATTTTGTAAATTGAGGGTTCATGTTATGTTCATGTTATGTTATGTTCCCACCTCCATGTTATGTTCCCACCTCCAGGAAGAGATAAATTGGCACAAAATTAATGCTTGTAAGATCATGTTATGTTGCCACCTCCATTTTTTCTTTGAAAAAAGAAAGAAGAAACTAGACTGGATTGAATGTGCATTACAGTTTGTAGAGTTTGAATCTCCTGAAGAAATTAGAGCAAGTGGAATTCAATTGCTAAATGCATGATCAGGCGCATTTCTTCAATTTATTATTGGAACTATCTGAAAGCTAGGGATAGAAACATTTGAGGATTAAATTGGGTTTTATAACTTTCCAGGGTCACTTTGAGTCTAGAATTAATAGACTTGATTTAGATAATTTAGGATTTTATTTGGATCAATTTGGAATTGATTTGAGGTCATTTGGACTTGATTTGGGTTCAAAAGGACTTGTTTGTGAGCTTTAAAACTTAAAAGTCAAGAGGACTTGATTTGGGTTTATTCTAATCATTGGGTCCCATCGTCAGCCACTTGCAAGTTTTGAATATCGTTAAGATTCACGCTGAATCGCTGCGATCACGCCGTGTCATTTACTTTTGTCAGACTTGGATTTAGCGGGTTCGATTCGAACAAGGATTTAGATCCGACTGGAGATCCCAATCTTGTCAGAGTCTTCGATCACGACAAGTCAATGAAAGAGTATTGGAAGTAAACCCTTGACATTTTATTGAATTTATTTCTAAAAAAGACATTGGAAGTAAGAAGCATTAAACATGAAATTGAATCAAAAGAGTTTTATTAATGCACAGTACAGACTAAAGAAAACATACAATTCTTATTCACAAAAAAAAAAAAAAAAAAGAAACATACAATACAAACAAGGCTATTTTTGATAAAAACCTAACATATTATTCTAACATGGACAAATCTTCAAACAACTCTTTAACAATAACTCGGCCAAAACCTCATCTTGACTTGATGGAGCATCTTGTGAGACTTCTTGTTCTTGGCTAGCTAGAATCTCCTGTTCTTAGCAAGTTGGGGCATCCTTTGGATCTAACATGCCGCCATATGATAGGCTGGCAAAATTTATTAATTTTCTCCAATATTTTAACAAGTATGAACTAATGACTGAATTGTAAAAGAAAAAATATTTCATTACATTTAAGGATTATATGTTGAAAATATTGTCTAGTATATAAAAGAAAAGCACGTCAAATTAATAAATGTCATGACACCATACTCACAAAAAAAATATGATCATTCATTCAAAATATATGTTATTCTATCATATTTATATATTTAGACGTGTGAAACATGATATTTTGACACGTAATGTGTGTACTCCAAACAAATACAAATTTCATGTTCCATTAATTAAAAGGCTATGAAATATTTTTCATTTTGCACAAAGTGTGCATGATACACTAATTTAATTGGGCATGCAACATAACCTAATTCAGATTAAAAACGAACAAAAGCCCAGTTTAGCATAATTTTTATCGAACCATTCATAGTGATTATATCATTTCATAAGCTACTGTTTCTATTATTCTAGCATGAATATTAATTAATTAGTGCTCTAGTCTTTTAGAGCATCTACATCTCTAGTATTATGAGAGTTTCTAATCTGATGTGGCAGTTTCTAATTCAATTTTAGAGATGTGGAAGAGTTTCTTATTTAGAAACTATGCAGGAAAGTTTCTTATTAAGAAACTGTTTATAAACTCCACCCTACCCAAATGATTGGCTCAAATTATTTCTTCTTTTTAATTTATTGCTAATGTAGCTTAATAGAAACTCTAAAATTAATTTCAGTGAGAGTTAAAAACTTTAGGGAACATAATTTCTAAAATATAGTTAACAGTTATTTAGAAACTCATTTGAGTTGCTGAGATGTAGATGCTCTTAGTTTGGGCCATCCAATTAGAAATGAATGTGCCGGATTGTAATTCTAATCCTCTAAGATAATTCAAAATTAGAGTTTAAATACAGACTATAAGTTATATAATTAGTATGAGTTTAAAGCTGCTCATGGTTTTTATTAAGGATCTGCTAAGTGCATCCAACAATGCATCTCCTAATAGAGTTCATATATTATTTAATAATTCTTCTTTAGTATTGCGAAGATCATGGAACAATAAACATTTAAAAATATCATCAAACTTACAAAAGAGCTTGTAGTATTTTTTTTTTACACATTTTATTTTGATGTACTTACTATTAATTAAATTAACTAAAACTAAAATTTTATTATATAAAATGGTAAACCTGTGAATTTGAAGTGTCAATTTTATTTTGTTGGCCGAAAAATATTATTTGTAATACTATTAAAGCATAGGGATTTTAATATTGGACTTAAATGGATGAAAGTTAGGTCTAATAATTTTTTATTATTTTTCCCTCATGCTTTAATTAATCGGAGATTTAACTTATAGCTCTTACCAATTCTAAATTGATAGGATTAGTCTGAATTTTGATTGGACAGTCTGAATTCAAACTCAAAATTTGAGTAACTTCATGATGAACTGTTTTTGCATATGCAAATTTTTTCTTTGCATTTCAGTTAATTTCTTCAATCAAAAAGAAAAAAATTTAGCCTCAGCCAATCTCAAGTAGATCTCTCTTTTTCTCTCTCTAGTTCTCTGTGCTTGCCTTTCACTCTTTTATGATTTCATCTCACTCATGGAAGGTGATTAAATATTGGACAGAGAATTCCAATTCCAATTTCAGTTGTACCTATATTGAATTGAATAAGGAAACCAAAATCAGAATAAAATACAAATTCTTATATATATATATATATATATATATATATATATATATATATATATATATATATATAGTGCTTGGCTATTATGCTTATATAAGCATATGCCCACATATGCTTAAATAAGCATTTTTTCGTTTCCAATGTTCAAATGGTCGATCCGACCGTTCATCTTGTTCTCCATATTAATATGTGCTTGGAGACCAAATTTTACATTTTTCTGAATTTTTTTACTATTTATTAAGCCACTTTGAAAATTGCTGATCATATGGTCCAGAATTTTGGAAACACTGTTTTTACTGTTCAACCAGATCAGCAATTTTCAAAGTGGCTTAATAAATAGTAACAAAATTCAGAAAAATGTAAAATTTGGTCTCCAAGCACATATTAATATGGAGAACAAGATGAACGGTCGGATCGACCATTTGAACATTGGAAACGCAAAAATGAGTTATAAGCATATGTGGGCATATGCTTATATAAACATATGTGGGCATATGCTTATATAAGCATAGTAGCCAGCCGCTATATATATATAGTGAGGCTACGGTGCTATGCATAGCACGGATGGGGTCCGTGCTACGGCTCAAAATTTGACTTTTCAAAATCCTAACGGTCGATCCGAACCATTCAACATGATTATAAAATGAATATGTACTTACAAACCAAATTTTACATTTTTTCGAATTTTTTTACTATTTTTTCGAAAATCACTTGATCTGAACATTCTGGACCATCCAAAAACAGCCTATCTAAAAAAATAGTAAAAAAATTCAAAAAAATGTAAAATTTGATTTGCAAGTACATATTCATTTTATAATCATGTTGAACGGTTCGGATCGACCGTTAGAATTTTGAAAAGTCAAATTTTGAGCCGTAGCACGGACCCAATCCGTGCTATGCATAGCACCGTAGCCTCACTCATATATATATATATATATATATATATATATAGAGTAGAACTAGGGTGCTCTCGAGTTCACCAAGCTCTTGGTGAACTCAAGTCCAAAACTCATCATATCGGCTTCAAACGACGAATCCGACTATTGAAACCCGTCTATCTTACGAGTGATGCGTCTACATGCAAAAATTTTAAATTTTGAAATTAATTTTGCATAGAGTCAAGTGGTCAAAATTAGAAGGTTAATAAATTAATTTTAATGCATTCATTTTTTGACGTTTTTTGACCACTTGACTCTATGCAAAATTAATTTCAAAATTAAAATTTTTGCATGTAGACGCATCACTCGTAAGGTAGGCGGATTTCAACGGTCGGATTCGTCGTTTGAAGCCGATCCGATGAGTTTTGGACTTGAGTTCACCAAGGGCTTGGTGAACTCGAGAGCACCCTAGTTCTACTCTCTCTCTCTCTCTATATATATATATATATATATGAGTAAGGCTACGGTGCTTTGCAAATTAAAGAGGGTGTTTTACTTCGGGCCACTTTTTCAATTTGCAAAACCCAAACAACCGATCCGAACCGTTCAACATGTTCTAAATGTTGAAATGTGCTTGGAGACCAAATTTTACATTTTTTGGAATTTTTTTACTATTTATTAAGCCACTTTTTCAATCGCTGATCCGGTGGTCCAGAAAATTTTACTGTTTTTTACTGTTTACCATCGGATCAGCGATTTTCAAAGTGGCTTAATAAATAGTAAAAAAATTCCAAAAAATGTAAAATTTGGTCTCCAAGCACATTTCAACATTTAGAACATGTTGAACGGTTCGGATCGGTTGTTTGGGTTTTGCAAATTGAAAAAGTGGCCCGAAGTAAAACACCATCTTTAATTTGCAAAGCACCATAGCCTTACTCTATATATATATATAAATTTGAGTCAGAACTTAATAAATATAAAACATGAAATAACATAATATTTATATGGCAAAAGGTATAATATAGAACAAATGTACCACTTTTCTGGTTTTTCTCTTTTAAAACAAAAAATGATCATTTTTCATGTTCTTTTTGTTCTTCTTTTCTTAATAACAGAAATTCTCTAAATAAAACAAGAAGATTTTAAATTTAATAATGATCAGAATAGGTAGAGAGAGAGAGATGAGAAATGGTAGACATACATTAGGCATGAAATAACATCCATAATTTCTTGCATGTATGATGGATGTAATAACCGATTGTCTTTTATTTCTTTCATGAAAAAATAGAGATCATAATAAGCATGTCTATGAATATTTTGCACAATTACTGGACAGTCCACATGCATTGCATGGTTGAGTGGAAATTGGTGCAGCTTTCACCAATTTTGCAATCATGCCTTCCACACTATTATTATTTTATGCCTTTGCCAAAATCAAATTTCTCCAACTTAATTTCTCTAAATTTACCACGGATATTTGTATATAATTTATTTATGTACATAGCATATATAGGTTCATTATTTGAATTCCTTCTGAAGCTTTGCCTCCAGATTCCTTTTTGCATAATTGCAACATATGTATGCAAAGTTGTTCTATAATACATGGATGCTTTTCCATAGCTATTTACAAGAGTACAGATCTATATATATCTTTAGTTAGTTAGTTCAACTAGCAAAATTACTAAAAGAATGTTTCCAATCATGCATGATTGATCTAGCTATCTACAGGGTTATTAATTAGTTGACTAACCAAAAATCAAGTAGCTGTTATTTGAACAGTTGATATGAACAGTTCGACATAATCTTCATATGGATTCATATATTCGTTATTAAAGTCCAAACAATTGATATGAACAGTTCGACATAATCTTCATATGAAAATGTACTTGCATATCAAATTTTATAATTTTTAAAATGTTTTTGCTTTTTTTAGATAGGTAGAAAATCATTTGATTTGAAAATTATGCACCATTCAAAAGCAGTGATTTTCTATCTAAAAAAAATAGTTAAAATGTTCCCAAAAATGTAAAATTTGATCTACAATTATTTTCATATGAATATTATGTTTAACCAATGTTTTAAATAGCGTTTATAGCGTCATAGCGGGAATGCTACAAAAAAAGCTATAGCGAATAGCATAGCTATAGCGGAAGCTATTCCAAATAGCGTTTTTTTTTTACAAAAATTATATTATATATTTGTACTATATATTAACATTATCTAAAGTTTCATAGAACAATAAATAACACCAAATTAATTAAGAAATTATAATATTCATATTGAACTAGTACAAAAGTCCATGGTTCAAAATATCCATAATAATATCATACACTATCGATCTTTTTTCTATACAAAATATCTTAACCATCATGATTCATTCTATTTTTTTTTTCTATACAAAATAAATTTTATGGATATTTATTTAAGCCCATATAAATTGTCTAAAAAAGTCCAATATGCATAGCGCGCTACACGCTATGCGCTATAGCGGCCGTAGCGCAATTAGCGTATTTTCATGCCATAGCTTAGCGTTTAGGGTCCAAAAACGCTATAGCGCGCTATTTAGAACACTGTGTTTAACTGTTCGAATCGACTATCTGAAATTTGAAAATAGAGATATGGATCTGTGCTACACGGGTCGATCCGCAGTATGCATATTACCATAGTCTCACTCATAATAAATTAATATCATTTGCTTGATTATGTAATGTAGACAACTTATGACAAGGCACAATAGAATTTCTTGTGAAAATAAAAAGTTGTCAGAATATATAGGGGTTTGATTATCCTATTCCATGTGCAAAAAGCTTCTATATATATATATGAATTGGATACTGGCAACATATATATAGTGGGTTCAGCTAGGTAGCTTTTAGACCTTATAGGTCATGTTCGGCAATCCTCCTTAAGGTGAAGGATTAAAAGTTTAATTTTCTCTAAGCAGGCTTAAGCCAATTCACTAAGGAGGCCTCTTAATCTTGCCTAAGGAATACTTGTTCATCAGGATTAAATGAGATTAAGGAGTAAAGGAAGCTAAAGGAAAGTTGCCAAACATGTACTTTGAGCTTTGCACAAGTGGCAATCAACAAGTGATATGAAATAATTTATAAAAAGAGCATCTCATGCATATATATGTCTAGGTAGGTGCTCAGTTCTCCAAGTCACTTAACTAGTCAAAATATAAAGTATTACTGCAATTAAGTAATGGTTAATTATATCTATTTTCTTACAACAGTTCAGGTTCATCAGGTTAATTATGATTGCTTCTGATTATTTGTCCATTAGTAATAGAATGCTTTTGTACTTGGTTAGTACCTCGAACCGACATTTTTATTAATATCCAAAGTTTAATACAAATTATTAATTATACCCGGAGTTCAAAAGTTTCGCTAAAAATACCCAAACCGGCCAGAAAATGGCCGGTTTACTCCCCCCCCCCTAAACCGGCCATTTTCTGGCCGGTTTACTCTTCTTTTTTTTTTTTTTAAACCTGCAAAACCTCCATAAAATGACACCATCTGGAGTTTGGTTCTAAAAAATAGTATTTTATTGTAGTTAGATGAAGTATGTTGTAATTTATTTGAGTATTAATTAATTTCATTACTTCTTGTAGTTCCGTACAAAATAATAAAGTACACACAAATTGCAAATAGAGTCCACACAATTTTTACAACATGCATATAAATCACCTATTATTGCTACGTCTAAAAGGTAATTCCCGAAGTAAACCACTTGCGAAAGATGATTTACGAGATGGCCTAGCAGGTGGCTCTGGTTGCTCAGTAGATGGCCCGGCTTGGGTTCTAGATGGCGCTGCTTGGTTTGTAGATGCCCCTGCTTGGCTTGTAGATGCCCTTGTTGTGCGTCTAGTAGTGGACCTCCTCGGTTGGATCACAGATGGCTCCCCTTGCACCCCAACCGCCTCTCCTCCTATGTCAACCGCCTCTCCCATTGCTTCGGCATACATAGCAGTTGCATCTAAACGGCTCGTAGCTGTGCTACGCCGTGACCCTCCGGACCCACTTCCCGACGTCATTACTCGCTCATTTTCTGCCGCATTTGCTGCGATTCTTGCCTCTGCATTTGCATGCGTTACTTAGTAAGTTGGTATAAATTGAAAAGAAAAATAATTTTTGATGAATGTTACATACCTCTTCGTTGCCTATCGGAAGTGGAACGGCGAGGATGATGCCCCCTTCGTCTACCTTTCATTTCATCCATCGTCATTACACGACGGGTGTGTTGTCGCCTCCCCTTCCTAATCCAACCACTACTCGGAAGGATTCTTTCTCCAGGATTAGGAGGCCAGTCTCCCATATTGCCAATTGGATTGAACACATGGCTCCAAGTACTCACAAGATAGGGTGTTTTATACCAGTCTGCAACAAAGTCGTCCTCTTGCCAGTTTCGGTCACGGCAAACAGCTAGGACATGAGCGCACGGAATTAAAGTTAATTGGATACATCTGCAAGTGCATTTCATTTGTCTGTCGGGACCGCGCGTCACAATATACATGAACTCCCTGTGAGTGGGTTCCATGTTGCCCATGTCGCTACGGGTGCAAGGAGCGTACTCATTTGGGGATGAAACTTGGTACTGACCTTGGCCCTGCGTGTAACGCACCAACCGCATTTTTCCAGCCTTCTCCCAACGTTTTCTGATCTTTTGCAAAACCCGGTCAGACAGAACCTGTCCCTTGTCTTGTAATTCCATTGCTCGCTGGCGCCGCTGAACAAACCATCTGTTGCACGTGTAGAACGTATCCTCTACTATAGCACAAACAGGCAATCTACGACTCGTTCGGAAGACATTGTTGAGCGACTCGAAGCCGTTTGTTGTCATGATACCAAACCGGTATCCTCCGTCACAGGTTTGGAAAATTTTCTCATAATTGGACGGCTCCATCACATCATTAGGACGTACTTTGCCCACTTTCTTTAAATACGCATTGCACTGCGGATTTACCTGCACAAAAACAAAGGGGTGTTATTTCATTTTCATAAAATTCTTATAAGATAATTAAACGAAATGTTACAAGTTAGACATACATGAGCAAACTCTTCGAACATCTCTTTCAATCTTCTTGGCTTCTTCCTCTTTGCTCCTTCCCTGAACCTCCATCCGTACCATCTATCTCCTCCACAGTTCTTGACCAGGTTGTCAGCAACATGCTGCATACAATACCGGTGCACAAAAAGCTCGGGAGGCCACCCGTATTCAGCTGTCAGTGCAGCTTTGATCCCCTTGTGCTGGTCCGATATGACACATACAAATCTACTACATCCGAGCACTTCATTCCTCAACCACTGCAAGAAAAAACCCCAATTCTCAGTATCCTCCTGCCGCACAATTGCAAATGCAATAGGCAACAATTGGTTCTCGGCATCGTAGCCGCAAGCAATCAAAAGCCTCCCCTCATATCGCCCAGACAAGAAGCAGGCATCGATGCTGATCACTGGTCTCAGGTACTGGAACGCCGCAATGCATGGACCAAACGCCCAGGCTACGGCTCTAAACTGGGCAACACCTGGCATGATTAGTCCTGTTTCCTTATTCCGTACCGGGCTGGTCAGAAATTGGTGGGTTGAGCCGGGATTGTTTTGGAAAATTGTAAGCAACAGTGGTCTCAGCAAGCTGTACGAAATCTCCCAACTCCTAAATTGTCGGGCTATTGCCAGCTCACGGCCCCTCCACAGTCGGTTGTATTTAGGTGTCACATTGTTATACACAGACAAAACAATGTCTGCCACCGTCTGTATGCTCATACATGGGTCCTTTTTAATGGCGTTCTCAATGACATCGGCAATGAGCGATGCCGTCAGACATTCGTGGTCGACCCTCGTACTCTCAGTCCTACATGTGTGAGGCCTGACTTGCTTAGTTATAACCCATGCGTCTCCACATCCCGTCGGCTTTGCCCTAAGCTCGTAATGGCAATTCTTGTCCTTGCACAGCAGAGTAACCCGATCCCTGTCACTTTTCCAAGATCTGAACTCCTGATTCTTTTTTATATGGTGCTCTCTGATCTTCTTCATTAGGTCTTCTTTGCTTTTAAAATATTGGTTTGCAGCAAGCTCACCTTTGTACTCAATCCGTTGCCCATAATAACCAATATCTGCTTCTCTAAACTCAGAAACATTATTGAGGTCTGGGAACAGGTGCGTATCAGTCCGGCCACTAAGCGATCCCCCCTCATCAGTATGCCTTTCAGCTGTTTGAACCGGCCCGTCTTCATCGCAACCTTCCATGTGATCTGAATCCCCCCACATGTCTCCCTCAAATTCATCCCCGCTCCCCAGATCGTCCTCCGGTATTTCATTAATATCTTCAAAGTCCGGGCAGCTTGCATCGTCTACTGGTGCAGGTATGGGGTAAGGTGATACTGGAGGTAATAGTAAAGGAGTGGCATTTACGGATCTAGGTGGGGTTGAAACTGAGTGTCTTGGTCTGCCTCGATTGTGTCTAGGCGGGGATGCAACTGAGTGTCTTTGTTGAGGTGCTGGTGGAGTGACGTAGTTGTAGGGTTCTGGGTCAGGTTCGTTGAGGAGTAAGGTGGAGTCACGTCTGTTGGTTTCTGGTTGTGGGGTATAATGTGGTGCCGCTGATCCAGAGCCCGAACTTCCAACCCCGGGCTCTACCGGAACTCTTCTAGCAAATATTTCTATTAGAAAATTCCCTGAGGATCTCAAATAACCAAACATGCCTCTCCACGTACTCTCATCTACCAGTTTCGCAACCATAAATTTTCCGCTGGAGGGATGGCAATATCGGGTTGCCAATTCTAGGTCACACCTTTCTGGGTTGTAACCGGTGTGTGTGTAAACTATGGATTTCAGGTCTAAAAGTGAGATGTCATCTGGAATCATTACTGAATAAGCTGCATCTTTGTTGTAATACGCCCCTTGTGCACTATTAAGCATCTTCCCACCATAGTGTAATGAAATAAAGGCCATGGTAAACAAACTACATTTTAGAAAATGATAAACATTGTCAGGTTACTAAATGGTAAACATTTGTCAGGTAACTAAATAGTAAACAATTGACAGATTACTAAATGGTAAACAATTGACACATTTGTATAGGGTATATGGTATAGGGTATTGGGTATTGGGTTTAGGATTTAGGGTTTAGGGTATTGGGTATTGGGTATTGGGTTTAGGGTTTAGGGTTTAGGGTTTAGGGTTTAGGGTTATAGGGTTATAGGGTTATAGGGTTTAGGGTTTAGGGTTTAGGGTTTTAGGGTTTAGGGTTTAGGGTTATAGGGTTAGGGTTATAGGGTTTAAGGTTATAGGGTTAGGGTTTAGGGTTTAGGGTTTTAGGGTTTAGGTTATAGGGTTTAGGGTTATAGGGTAGGGTTTAGGGTTTAGGGTTTAGGGTTAGGGTTATAGGGTTTAGGGTTATAGGGTTAGGGTTATAGGGTTTAGGGTTTAGGGTTATAGGGTTTAGGGTTTTTTTAATTAAATTTAATTTTTTTAATAATATAATTAATTATTCTATAAAATAAAAAAATAAAAATAATAATAATAATAAAAAAAATTTACCTGAACCGCGCTGCTGCTGCCTCGGGCTGTGTGCCCTTTGGATGAAGGGAGGGGGTGCCCTTTTATGGAGGTTTTGCAGGTTTTAAAAAAGAAAAAAAAAAAGAGTAAACCGGCCAGAAAATGGCCGGTTTAGGGGGGGGGGAGTAAACCGGCCGTTTTCTGGCCGGTTTGGGTATTTTTAGCGAAACTTTTGAACTCCGGGTATAATTAATAATTTGTATTAAACTTTGGATATTAATAAAAATGTCGGTACCTCGGCCTTAATACAATTTAATTCTTGAATCATTTTTAGATAAATAAATAATGCCAGCAAGTAACAAATTAATTAATTCTCACTATAGGAGATCTTAATTCAAAAGGAAACCAGGAGGATATTAATCTCTTAATGGCAATATATTTAGGAATTAAATTAGAACATAAATCAAAACATCTATATCTATATATAGTGGCTAGAGCATCATTCTTCACATGTCATGTTTTTGAAAAATGCACAAAGACCCATGCATAATAATAGTATTTTTTTTCTATATATTTATATTAGTATATTTGCCACAAGAACTTTTTGTAAGGGGTGAATCATTTCTTGGCTCATTAATTGCCACCTTAATTACAGGTTATTCAAATCCCTTATATTTTCTTGTTCTATTTTACTTAATGCCCTTAATTAGTTATATTATATAAGATTACATGAATTTTTATATAAATGCACGTAATTAGTAATTTGGATAACACTTAATTAAGTGTAATTAAGTCCATTAAAGGTTTTTGACATGTAATGTGGTACATAATTACCTAACAAATTCTTGATACATGCAGATAACCGACATTTTATTAGTATCCAAAATTAAATACAAATTAATAAATGTACCCACGTTATCTTGGGTATTTTTAAAAATATCCGGACCGGCCATTTAATGGCCAGTCCTCTTTTTTTCACAACCGGCCATTAAATGGCCGGTTGGGACTTCTTTTTCTTCTTTTTTGCTGTTGTAGACATTAAATGGCCATTAAACTCCAGTTTAATTTATTTTGCATGGTTTCCAAGCACATACCAATAGGAAGATTATGTTGAGAAGTTCGGATCGACTATTTAAACTTTAAAAATGAAGATATGAGCGGGAAGTAAAACACCCTCTTTATTTCCCAAACTATGTTCAGCTACAATGATAAATTTAATGATTAGTTAGGAACATGTACAGAATACTAATTAAACTGGCCAGTTTGAAAAAGAGAGATTATTATAAGACAATAGTTTGGTTTTTTGTGTTCCATCACTTTAATTATTGACTTCAATCAAATAAAGCTGATTAGTAAAGTAGAGACAACAAGATAAGGCCTAATAAATGCATATCAGAAAAAGTAAAAAAAGCTGCATTATATATAGATGATTAGTCAAGTACAACTTTGTCTGGGATTTGGGCCATTTTTTAATATAAGGTTTAAATCAATCCCTATTTTATGCACCTTATTTATTTATTAGGTCAATTAATGACCACCTACAAGTATCAGAGAGGACAAATATTTTCTATACAAAATAGTACAAAGAGAATATATAGTACATGATCAAGTTATGCATATTTTAATAAAGAAATATATTAATGTATATATGAAAAGAATTTCAGAAATGAAAATGAAAATATTCTAAGGATGGTGCTTAATTATATATTGGCTTATAATGATATGAGAGAGACATGCACAAAGCATTTATATATATATTTGCTGAAAAGACACCAAAATCATATGTTGTCATCTTTATGAAGCAATTTTGCTGAAAAAGATAACACTCTATTAGGTACTAGCCAACTATATAAATGCACTTTAGATTTCATGACTAAAGTCCTTACATAAAGAAAAAGATATTACTTGCTAAGTGAACTTTAGTTTATAGATCAGAAAAAGCTCCAAAGGTTAAAAAGATCTAGCTATGTATGGGCCTCCCCAAATCAATATTGTGCATCTTTTTTTTATGTAAATTAATTAGATCAATCATTTGCATTTTTAAAATTAAAATTTCAAAGAAACATTTTCTTTTTTTTTGTTTACAAAAGTGGGTATTAAACGAGCTGAGTCGAGTCGAATTAGACAAAATTTGAAGTCGACTTATGGCATAACGGGCCGAGCTGAGCTTGCTCGTTTGTACTATGAGTCCCGCATAGACCACAAAATTTTGTCGATTTGGTTCTATGAGCCGTTTCGTAGACCACGAGTTGGAAAAAGATCTCACCTTCTTCTTGTGATGAGCACACAAAAATAATAAAAGAGTTGAAAAAAAAAGTTACATCTTCTTCTTGCAACAAGCTGAAGAACAAATTGAGTTAGTATGAGCCGAGTTGAGGCAAGGTTGAACTCGCTCATTACGACTAGAGCCATAGTAAAAGCTTGAACTAGTCATAGTACTACACTCAGCTGTTTCTGGTACAGTAGAAACAGCTAAAGGGGATCTGACATTAACAACAATGTCTGGAACCGACAGAGATGAAGACTTACTGGACCTTTAAGGCTTTAATTCATAGTATACTCAGTTGTTTTTGGTTAGGGTTTGATGCTATATAGTGCTCAAATGACTTTATAGTTGATTTTGTTTTAGCATAAGGACTAGCTTGTAATTTTTGTATGTGGATGTAAACACTCAGGACTTTTAATTTCAAAAAAGTTTCAGTGAGGAGTATCATCACAATAAAAAATACCTGGTTATAAGAATTTAACAAGACCCTGCAAGAAATTCAGATGCCATGCAGCAAAAGCCTGTGAGAATGTGTCATATTTTTTTAGTAAAGAAAAAGGATGGAATTTCTTTTTATTAACTTTAATCAATGTTGTTTGAACTTAAAACTTCTTATATAACATATATTTATATATTTTAAAAGATTTAATAGATAGACTATAGTACAGAATTTATTGTGCTTTGACCTAAGTACCTAACTCTTGATCCATTTATGGGCACCAGCTATGCAGAGACCCGACATTTTTATTAATATCCAAAGTTTAATAGAAATTAATTAATATATCCAGATCCGCTGGAAAGTTATAAAAATATTCGTACCAACTATTTTCTGGCCGGTATCCAATTTAATTCATTACCGGCCGGAAAATGACCGGTACCAAAAAAAATTTCTTTTTTTTAATACAGTACCGGCCATTTTCTGGCTGGTACTTAATTTTTTTTTTTTTTAAGGATGGGCATAGCATAGTTGGCTAGAAGAAAAAGTCGTAGAAAACTCGGATTGAAGTTTGCACTCGGTTTGACTAAGATCAAACAAATGCATTTGGTTAGATGTTTTTTTAGCACTACCCTACTTAATTATCAATGCTAAGTCTATAAAATATCGATGTTTCATTACAAAAACATCAGCGATGTGCCGATGTTTTTTTAGCACTACCCGGCTAATAAAACATCGATGTTTCATTGCAAAAACATCGATGATGCACCGATACATGCAACCGATGTAACACACGCATCCAACCAAATGCATTTGTTTGATCTTAGCCAAACCGAGTGCAAACTTCAATCCGAGTTTCCTACGACTTTTTCTTCTAGCCAACTATGTTATGCCCATCCTAAAAAAAATAAAAATTAAGTACCAACCTGTATTAAAAAAAAAAAATTGGGTGCCGGCCATTTTCTGACTGGTGATGAATTAAATTGAGTACCGGCCAAAAAATAACCGGTACGGATATTTTTATAACTTCCCAGCGGATCTGGGTATATTAATTAATTTCTATTAAACTTTGGATATTAATAAAATGTCGGTGCAGAGAACTACCAAATTTTGGCCATTTATTACAATTAGCAGAACATGTTTCACTAAGTTATCTTATATCATATCATATTAATGAGTTTCATGTATGTCATGAGGGGACCAAGACCAATCTTATCATATTGATCATTACATATTAAAGGATTGTGGGCTTAAGTGCAATAAATAGCCATCACATGCATAAGGTGGCAAATTAATAACTAGTCAACAATTTTGAGATTTCTTTCTCCTAAAAAGAAAAAAGAAAATCTATATATAACCTTATATTATGAATTCGGATAAGCTGAAATTCCGAAACCAATGAACAGTAATTCTGAAATCCCTACAATTCGAATCCAGCCATTGAATTTTTTCCGAGAATGCATCTCGAAACATCTAGTTTTTTCTTGCACGCATCTCGGAATAGTTCGACGGTTGGATTCGAATTGCAGGGATTTCAGGATTACTGTTACTGGTCTCGGATTTCAGCAAATGCGCTTCCTTATATTATATAGATTTGGATGTAGGTACAGATAGAATATTAAATCAAATAAGATACTTATTGAATAATAAAACTAGCTAGTATTGATGTATCAGCATTTGGTTCACAAGATTAACAATATATATATCATTAGCAAAAGTTAATCTCTAATCATTATCATATTTTTAAGTGGACTAGCTTGCCCCAGAAAATAATATTCTTGTGTTACATGATAAATCAAAATTATGTTGCTCTTCAAACGAAATCTTAATATTTTTCTTGCCATCTAATGTAATTATCCTCTCCAAACAGATTTATTATAATTTAGTATAAAAAAATAAACTTAACTAAAGTTCATGGTTAGTTAAATTGAGAAAATCAATCAGTAATTTGTTTTGAAGATCAGGTGGTAACAAGTAACTTAACAAAAATATTTTTTTTACAGATTACAATAAGAAAATAGCAAATGCCAAATACAAAAAAATATATATTTTTCTCTTGTTTGGTGGGCCGCATATTTTTAAGGGAGAATTTCATTTATATTCCTCAAAAACCTCAACATTACATATTTCTCTCTAAAATTCATAATATCATATTTATGTTTATAAATTTTAAAAACTCAAAATTTATCTAGATTCCTATAACTAAATGAAAAAAAAAAAACATGCTAAGTTATCTCAATGGAGAAAAAAGCCATTCCATTTCTCTACTATTAATTGTTCATTTTTTCTATTTTCTTTAGTTGAATAATTGTTGCTGTCAAAATAAAGGAGAGGTACAATGGTCCAAAAAAATTCTCATTTCATACTACTTTGTATTTTATACATAATCCCAAAAAATGGGGTCCAGCCTGAATTTGGATTTCATTTTATTAGGCTTTATTTTGTGTCAAAGGTGCTCAATTTGGTAAAATTAAAGTCATATATAAGCCTACAAACAATGATTACAAGACAAATGAATTATTCAGATTTGGTTTGGCGGAGTAAAAAAATTGTGATTTGAAAATAATTCAGTTATAATTCACAAATAATTCGAAATTATCTAAATCGGAGTTCTCAGATCCACTAGGGAGCAAAAAAAAAAAACTAATTTTTTTTTGCATGTAATTCATAAAATTGGGAAAAAATTCGGAAAATTCGGAAATTATTCGGTCAAAGTTCGATCAACTGAAATTCATCGTTCAGTTCACCATCACACAAAAAACGAATTATTAGCGAATAATTTGCAAATCTTGTGACTATGATTACAAGTAGCAACATGCAAAAAATCAATTATCATTTTTAAAAATCATATCATTAATTTTATCGTTTAATCTCTATTATTTACATTTGCAAGCAAACAATCAAACGTAAAAACAAAAACAAAAATGATAACTAAAAATCAAAATTAAAGGAGCATGAAGAATATTCACTCACATTGTAAAAATTATTTTCTTTCTAATTACCAATAATTACCATTACATGTCGAAAAAATATATTTGAGGCAATTAATCAACGGTCTCCCAAAATTTCTTGGGAGCCTTTACATCTCTTCAAATTGAAAAAAAAAAAAAAAAAAAAACTTTTTTCTACATATCTAGAACCCATACCACCACCCTGTAAATTATTTTTTAACCAGACCAATTCTACCAAGAGGAAGCTGGTCTGATGAAGTGATTCAGATCGAACGGTTAGGATCGATCGGCAACGGCCCATGTCATATCTCCATTGAAAATCCAATGGCAGACTTCAATCTGACCTGGCTTCCCACCTAGTGCCACAAAGGCACCATGACTGGGACTCCAGGCTGATGTGTCGAGGTGACAGATGGCGACGCCTCGGTTGATCTTCTTTTCGGTTTCAACGGCTAGGATATCGGCCTCATAAACCCTGACTTTAGGCACTGAGTGGCAATAGTATACCATGTATGGAAATAAACTCTGGTGACATGATACTGATCTGGTAACCTTGCCTCCATTTATTCCCTTAACCTTACCTGGATAACAACACAACAAAATCCAACCCGACCCGACCCAGTAAGCAATTGAATCCAATTGAAAGAACCATTTTACTGTACTGTGATTTATCTAATTTGTTGGGTTTTTACCTTTCTAATTATTGGGGGAATTTCATGTATACCCCTCAAAAACCCCTCTAAAATTGATTGGATAATGGGAAAAGGGTAAGGAGAGTAGATTGGATTGGATTATTCGCATGTATTTATGTATTACCAACCGAAAAGGGAATACTTTCCACCAAAGAGGTGGTATAATGAAAGGCTTCATGTGACACCTTCTTTGGTTTTAGTTGGAGTGAGACAGCCTTTCTTTTGTATACACATACATGCCTTGTTATTATCTCTCTAGACTCCAACACTAATAATGCCTCTGTTAAATTGTGAGTTAACAGTAAAAAGAGAAACAAAACATTACCAATCATGATGGGTCCACCCGAACCGTTTGCAGATTCGGTACTCCGCACCACAATGTCGTCGCCTAACATCTCCACGGCGAAATCGATCATATCTTCTGCTGATGTGGCACACCGTTTCGTCTCATCCCGGTTTGGCGCCCTCTTACAATCTCCAACCGTTTCGTCCACGCCCTTTGCCAATGCCGAATCCTGTTCCAGCCCAAACAGGGATTTCACTGCCTCCGCCTCAAACGGGATCCGACCCACTATCGACCGGGGCAAGAACGACCGAACCGGCATCTTGTCTTTTATATCCGGCATCGGCATTACATTCCCTTCTTTCAATTCACTCTCCCGAAAAAACTTACCGGGTTCGACAACCCATTTACTTGTTGATTTTACATCTGTCAAATTCAAAGCCAGTATCGACTTGTTGTAATCTTGGAATGTCACGCCCGATTTCGAGTACTCTTTAAAAGTCACATTATCCACGAAATACGTCGTGAATTTGATCTGATGGTTCGGGTTTTTACCTTGGCCGTAAGATTTGAATGTGACGCTGCCAGGATTAAAAGACTTGCCATAACTCTGAAATTCCGCGGACCCCGCATTCGCATCCTTGTCATAGGAAGTGAACGTGTCGTCCCCTACATTTGCCTCCTCTCGGTACGACTTGAAGGTATCAATTGCGGCATTTGAATCCGACCCGTAATTCCTGAAATTATTCTCCGGCACATTGCCATTCTTACCATAGTTATTGAATCCATCTGTGGCGCCGTTGCCGCCCTCGCCGTAGTTACTGAACCCGGACCCGATAACATTGGTGTCATTGCCGTAGGACGTGAATTCGGTGGGGACACCGTTTCCGTTTTTACCGTAGGATCTAAAACTCTGGTCACCGGCATTGGCGTCAGTGGAGTAGGTGGTGAACCGCTGATCGAGACCATTTGCTTGGTCACCATAGCTACTGAACTTGAGGTCGGGTGCATTGGTATCATGGTCATAAGCCGTGAAGCCGGTAGACCCACCAGTTGCCGACCCACCATAAGAAGTGAAGTTGGTGGTGTCAACATTGGCATCGGCAGAGTAGGCAACAAAGGAGCTGTTATGGCCGGTACCGTCACGGCCGTAACGGCGAAAGGAGTTAACCGGAATGTTCTCCTCAGGGGAGTAGTTGGAGAAGGAACTGGTGCCTTTGTCAGAAGAAGTAGCATAGTTGGTAAAGTTACGACTTGTGTAGGTGTTGAAATCAGAGTTAGGGTTTGATGAGGAGGAGAGGGATGGGAAGAAGGTGGTGTTGGGACAGAGAAGGTTGGCAGAGAGACAAAGAGAAGGAGAAATGGAGATGGGTTGTTGTGGGGAAATGGAGAGGAGAGAAGTTGAAAGGGAGGTAGGGAGAGGGGAGAGAAGGGAAAGAAAGAAGTTTGGGTGAGGAGCATTGTT
This sequence comes from Carex littledalei, assembly GCA_011114355.1. Taxonomy (NCBI): domain Eukaryota; kingdom Viridiplantae; phylum Streptophyta; class Magnoliopsida; order Poales; family Cyperaceae; genus Carex; species Carex littledalei. Next base: position 17,654,863 of record CM022079.1, read on the forward strand.
GGGTACTTTACGGTTCCAGTAACGGATAGTGGCGGCGCGAGAGGTGAAGGGGTTGACGGAGGTGGACGCCGACGCGTGGAGGGAAAGGAGGGTAAGAGGAGGAGGGGAAGGGAGGGTAATGGAGGTGCCATTGGTTCAATGAATCAAGGCTGGTGGGAAGTGAAGAGGTGGGATGAATAAATAGATGAAAGGAAAGGAAAGGAAATGCGATGCGATTCGATGCGAGCGAGGAAGAGAGTGCTGTGGTTGGAATTTACATCACCTGAGGTAACAGATATTTTTTATTAAGATCTGCACCGTCTGATCTGCATTGACACGAATATCAAAGAATCCCTTGCGTTTCGGATGTAAACACAAATATTATGTTACCACAGAGGATATGGAGTGTGGGAGTGGTGGGATTACGAAAGGGGGAAAATTTCTATCGTACCCCTCAAAACTTTTAAAATAGCTAATTTTTTCACCAAAATTCAATATTCTTTCTTCTATCCTTTTTATTATTTAATCTTTTATTTAATTATTATAAAAATTATATGAACCAATACCCTTTAGTTTTTAATGAAGATATCCATTAATATGTAACATGATTGAATAAAAAATGGAAAGACCTTCGCTTCTGTAATGGATATGAAGCTAAGTAAATATCATTCTTATTCTTATTGCTTCTGTAGAATTTTCTGAAAAGTTTCTTGATTATTTTGTAGTGTTACAAGCAAAGATTTCACTTTGTTAATTTGTAGTTCAATATTTACACTTAAGTGAGGTACTTATAAGCAAAGATTTAAGTTTGATTATAGTATGAAATTGATTATTTTTAGGACTTCTGCACATATACACTCAGTTGTAATTTCAAATTGATTGCTTTAGTCGGTTTAGATTCGCACCGCTCTTTTTAGGTATGCCCTTCAAATATTTCTATTATTGTAAAGTTACCAGTGAACCCCTCAAAAACCTGCTATTTTAATCTTCTTCTTTCTTCTCTCTCATTGGGGACTGGCCTTTGGTTTTGCAAATTACAGATGGGTTTGGACCACTTAACTTGATACTAAATAATAATATTTTAATATTTAGATCACACAAAAAACTTTATTTTTTTACCACTTAACTTGATACTAAATAATAATAATAATGTCATAATAACATTCATTCAATAAATGATTAAATGATATCATAATAATATTCATTCAATAATGTCAATAGACATCACAATGTTTAAATGATTTATAAATATCTCATTAATTTCTATATTGTATATCTCTTTGGGAGGGGGGGAGGGATTTCTGTGAGCGCCTATTTAATTTTTAATTTGTTTATGATCTGATTGCTTTGAAATCTCATGTGAGACTTCTGAACCATTAGATTAACAAATAATTATATCAACTTGTCAGTGTATTATATATATATTTTAAGTAAACACTAACTAACCCTGCCTATCATGTGACGAGAACTAGCTAGTTAGACTATTCTTTGACTTGTAATTTTTTATAACTTGTGGGTGCATTCTGAAATTTTGCATTTATTTATGATATTAAATTCAATGCCTCTGCAAAATTATTCTCCGACCAAAGTTCTGTGTGCACATTAATATATATATAAGATCATGAGATCTCATATATTATATATAAGATATGTGTGCACATTAATGTAATTATTTGCATAATTGCATGGCATTAATTTAAATTGATCAGAAGAAACCAACAAAGGTTCTGAATATATATCACATCTCACTTGAGAGTAGGTCCGATGGGCTGGTTCAATGGGTTTAATCACCGTCGATTTGCTTTAAGATTCGTGTGGAACACTTTAACTTGGTGCGCCTCTGTTTCAATTTTTGTGCGCACAAATCTTAAATTAGATCGGACGGTCGTCATGCTCGTTGAACCTAAAAGTAGATCCGATGGGCATCAGACCTACTCCGTTCAAATCACATCTTGCCTAAGTCATAAAGAAAACTATGACACCTAGTCAGAACTTAGAAGGGTACATGGTACATATATTAAAAACAAATAAATAACACATATCAGATGATCAGAAATTGTACTTGTATATTAAATAAAATTTCAGGCCATCCAAGAGCTATGATTTAAAAGTTCGTCTCTTTACCTTTTTTATCATTTGTTTCAGAAAAAAAAAAAGTTAAACCCATATTTCAAAGAGGAGGGTTCAAATTCCTTTATTTTTTGTGTCTTCATTATGCCTCTATTTTTTAAGTATAAATAATTTTTAAATTTAAAACTCAAATATCAAAATAAAATTGTTAGATGTTATCTATATCATTTTTTCTACATGCACATATTTAAAAAATAAGCACTTTTCAGTTTTGTTTATATATGAATCATTAAGTTGAAAATCAATGTTCAGAATTTATCAATATCAATGTATTTTTGCAATTTCTTGATATTGATCAAAACAAAGTCGAAAAGTGATAAACTTTTTATGTGCATGTAGAGAAAATATTATAGATAGCATATAATGGTTTTATATATTTGAATTTTAAAAATTTAAAGTTATTAACGTTTAAAAAATGAAGGCATTTGAACCTTCCTCAATTTGAAATTATAATGTGATTAAATTATAAAATTATTTAATATTTTTCTAAAAGTTTAATTTAAATTTTTACGAGCAAAAGTCTCAATATTAAATAATATTTAATAAGTATTATTGTGTTATTTTTTAATCCATTTTATTTAATTATATTAACAATTTTAATAATAATAATAATTGTATTGATTTCAAGTATTTTATTAAGAAAAAGTAGAATTTTCTAAAACTATTTTCGTAGATATAACCAAAAATTTAATTTCAGCGCATTCTCATAACTATTTCAGTACATATCTATAATATAAATTCCCACAAATTAATTTGTAGATTCTCTTATCCATAAAATCTCATTTCGTATAATTCCGTGACAATCAAATATATTTTTAATCTCATCTCATTCTTACAAAAGTTTATATATGTGTGCTTAGAAAAACAAATTAAAAAAAAGCAGATTCAAATTAATTAACCTGCCCAAACTTGGAAAAAAAAATTTGTAGAAATTAATTAAAAAAAGAACAGAGAAAAACAAAAAAAGTAAAATAGCATAAGCTTGGATTCTGTAGAATTTTACAGAAAAATTAGAAGAGAGAATTTCGTATAATTCTGTAGAATATTTATTAAAATTAGAAGAGAGAGTTTCGTAAAATTAGAAGAGAGAATTTTACAGAAAAATTAGTAAAAATAGTAAAAAAAAACTTGGATTCTACAGAAAAATTCCGTATAATTCTGTTAGAATTTTCATTAGTAGAAAGATTGGTAGGATTTCTACTGATTCTAAAAATAAAAAAGTTTGGATCAGTAGAATTTCTACCGATCCAAACTTAGTTATCTTTTTTTTATTTCATGCATAGATAGAGAGAGTTCTTCTATTAGATCTCTAGTAAAATATAAAAAAAAATTCAAAAAGTAGATGGAATGTTTCTATTATATCTAAATGTTAAGATACTCTTTTTATTTTTATAAAATATTTTTATATTTTACTAGAGAAAATTAAAAGGAAATAAAAAGAAAAACTGATTTGAATCGGTAGAATTCCTGCCAATTCAAACTTTTTTATTTTTAAAATCGATAGAATTCCTACTTATCTTTCTATCAATCAAAAAAATCTGATATACTCTTTCTGTTTCTCTTCTTTTTTATTAATTTCTAAAAAAAAAAATTCTCCCCAAACTAAGTTTGGTACCTTCATAAACAGAGGCAGCCATCATATCATACATAAATTTTGTATAGTTGTCCTACCCCACCGTATTAAATGTATCATTCAAAACATTTCCCTAAATTTAATTCTGTTCTTGGTCTAGTACCAAAAAACAGGTGAAAGTACTAACTAAATAAGCAGTACTTGACCATGAATTTAACCAGTTGCATTTGAAAGTACTAACTAAATTAAAATATCGAATCGGATTTAAATAACTAATTGGATTTAAATCCATTAACTAATTGAGTATTTGATAAAAAATAATATTTTAACTTATACTTTTCAATGCTTTGACTTGTAATTTCTAATGCTCTAACTTATAATTCTAATTAACAATCAAAATTCAACAAATTAATTTCAATTTTAACGCTAAATTTAATCCGAATTACAAATAAAACATCCAGAGAGGAAATTGGTTATGGATTGGGTCTGTATTAAAAAAAAATTAGAAGACATCAGATGATAACATTTTTTTATTATTTTATAAAATATCTCAATTGTAAATTGGTTATAACGTGATTCACGTACGTGTCATGTCGTGACAAAGTTAAATTTTCACATGTCGTGCCATATCGTGACAGTCAAATTTTCACATGTTGTACTGTAACAATAGTCTCGTCATATTTGACCATGTTTAAGTATTTTTTTTTCAATTTTAAGTTAGTTTAAATAAGAAATAAAATCATTAAAAACGAGTTAAAAATAAAAAAAGTTGACACGCGAGTCATGTCAGATAATCGACAAACATACTGTACCGTGTCAAATGACATCATGAATTTTACATCCCCTACTAGACATGATAATAAATGTTTAAGCTACATGTTCCGGGCCCAGCATGTCAGGGTTCAACGAAAGATTGCTTGTATAAAGAATAACAATATATAATATATGTTTACTGAAAAGTCCTATAAGTTTACAATATCAAATTAGTAATAATAAATTAAATTTAGATCTGTATTATGAACTAAACTTCAATGTAATGTCATTGTTAACTTTTATTTTAGGAAAATTAAGTCAGTTGTTACTTTCATGCCCAAAAAATAAATTCATAATATTTATATTCTTTTTACTATTATGCCTATTGCAAACAATTTTGAATGAGAATGTTTATACGGTCAGTTTGGTTGAAACTAAATAAAATAATCAAATCAATTTTTTTTCAGTTTTTAAAATTCCAACCGAACCATTTAAACCGAATTAAATTCTGGTTTGTTTATTTGAACTGAATAAGTGATTAAATTTTAAAATTAAAATTCAATACATTAGTAATTTTATAGAAATAAATATCAAAATAATATTACATACATTGTTCAATTTCATACAAAATAGGTAGATGATCTTAGAAACCCAAACCAAAATGAATTATTATAATTCAGTTGGTTTGGTTTAGTCGGTTTTGAAAAGTCTAAACCGAACCGATACATTTAAACCAAAAATTTTCGGTTCAGTTGAAAACCAAACAAACTGAACCGTTTGAACACCCCTAATTCCAAAGTGATTTAAGAAAGAAAAGTACCAAATTATTTTGTAGAACCTCTAAGGTCATTTTGTAATTTAATACTTTCTGAGGGTACATGTGAATAAATGTTTGGTTGGATTGAGCTTAGTTGTCTGAATCACATGAAATTTGTCAGATCAAGGCATTTTGACTTTTTTTGGGTTAGTAGAATAACAGAAATAACATGTTTTTTTTTACTGGTCCTGAGCACACATTATTTCCCACCACATTGGATTCGGATGTTTGTTTCTACTTTTGCATAATCGCCCTTATATTTTCTCCAATTCTATTCCAAACCCCTTAATAATTGAATTTTAAAATTTCTTAACTATACTATGAGAAAAGATATACTATATTTATTTTGACATGCAAACATGATTATCAACTTTTAAAACATAAATTTATGATTATGTACATCTAATACCAAACTAGTTTTTGCTTACAACTTGAAGGATGATTAATAAAGTCTAATGAAATAAGATGTCTATAATGAATTTGGATCAGCTGAAATTCCGAAACCAATAAACAGTAATCCTGAAATCCCTGCAATTCAAATCCAGCCATTGAATTTTTTTTGAGAACGCATCTCGAAACAACTGATTTTTTTCTTACACGCATCTCGGAACATTTTGACAGCTGGATTGGGATTACAGAGATTTCAGGATTACTGTTACCTGTTTTGGATTTCAGCAGATGCGCTTCCGTCCATAATTCATCTTTTTTTTTTTCATAACCATTTAATTAAGTAGAGGAGGGTTTCAATGCACCCTCTTTTCTATGCTCCCAATGCACCCAACTTTTTATCTCCTTTATCTCTATTTTCAAAGTCCGAACAGTCAATCTGAACAGCTCAATATGATCTTCATAATAAAATTATGCTTGGAGACCAAATTTTATATTTTTTAGAATTTTTTTACTATTTTTTAAGATATGTACAAAATCATTGTTTTAAGGAGATTCTGGACCATCCGATAGAGTCATTTTGTATCTATCTTAAAAAATAGTAAAAAATTCTAAAAAATATAAAATTTGGTTTCCAAGCATATTTTATTATGAAGGTCATGTTGATTGGTTCGGATCATCTGTTCAGACTTTGAAAATAGAGAAAATAAAAATTAGATGCATTGGGAGCATAGAAAAGAGAATGCATTGGAACCCTCCTCAATTAATTATTGCGAAATAAAATTTGTTTTACACAAAGGGAAGCATTATTACTTTTCATGTGCATATAATAAATGAAGCAAGAAGCATTAAATAAGCAGCTAAAAGTGAAGAAGACAAAGGAAAAGGGTAGTTGTTTGTCTGATTTGAGGGGCCCATAGGATTCACAAGTTGTAGTAGTATTTATTATATTTTGAATATATTTGTGCGTTGGAAGCAACTACTAGAAAGATGGAAAGAGAGAATAAAGAAGCTTTTGGAAATTTTGCCAAATGGATGGATGCTCTTCTTATCACCACTTTAATTATGTAAAGAGATAGACTATGTTGAGTTGTGAAGTAAAAATTCAAACAATCGAACTGTTCAACATGTTCTAAATATTGAAATGTGCTTGGAAATCAAATTTTATATTTTTTGGAATTTTTTTACTATTTATTAAGCCACTTTGAAAATCACTGATTCATTGTGAACAGTAAAAAACAGTAAAATTTATAGATCACCGGATCAGCTATTTTCAAAGTGGCTTAATAAATAGTAAAAGAAATTCAAAAAAATATAAAATTTGGTCTCCAAGCACATTTCAATATGGATCATGTTGAGCGGTTCGGATCGATTGTTTAGATTTTCAAAATGAAAATATGAGCGTGAAGTAAAAATGACCTCTTACTTCACAACTCACTATAGCCCAGCTCTTATGTAAATATTACAAATTTATATGAATTCATATTTCAGGCATGCAAATGGCAAAATATGTATTGTACCATATTAATTTAATTTTTTTGGTCGCAAACTGTTGTCATAAAAATAATTAAAATTAACTTAGATCATCTTTGTTTATAAAATTAATTAAAAATTATCACATTGGATTATAAATTAGAATTGAAAGTCCAATGTTCAATGTAGAAATTAGAAAGTGATTCTTTTCAAAGAAAATTTGTTAATTATGAAATTCTCTTACATCTCATAAATTAAAAAAGAAATGTCAGTGTTAGATTAAAAGTAAAAACACAAATGTAGATAAAAAAATATATAAAAATAAAAAGACCAATGTAGGTGCTAAGAATCTAAAAACATCACGGCATGATCGGATACGGCTGGACACGTGTGCCAGTCACGTGCCGTAAATATTCACGTGATGTGACCATTTTTTTAAAATTTAGTACGGCACGACACGTCACGAGAAAGATCTAGTTATGGCACGGCACCATATTACACGAGTCACTTGTAATTAGGATCGTAAGATCTTGATTCAATGGTGAATCTTGAATAAACTAACCTAATTATGAAAAAATAAGTTAAACATGATAAAACGTGACAAATGTGACCAGTTACGTTTGGACACAGCATGACTAACGTACCACTACCATTTTTTCAAATTTGATCACAGCATGACACGTATAAATCTAACTTGGTCACGACACGGCACGGCACATATTTAGAACCCTAGTAAGTGCTCTAACATTTTATTAAACTCAAATTAAGGATGTACTATAAGAATGGGACAATATCCGCGAGAGTAAAAAGTGACTATCTGTGAGAGTATACTAACAGAAATGTATTTTTTTTTATTAGCGATAGGAGTATCCGCAGATACTGTCCCATTCTTATAGTCGATCTCCAGTTTGGGAAGAATGGAGAGGAATTAGTAATGTTGGGGAGTCCAATCAAATCCAAAATTTGTGAAAGCGCGTTGAAAGGGACATATTTGTTGTTCTAATATTAATTCATATTGATATTCATATCAGTTTTTAATGGCGTGCAGAAGCAAATGCAGTAGCACACAAATTTTGTTTTGCACCTTAATATATCAATAGTTGCTCATCAAATTGTATTATAAAAAATGGGGGTCATGGGTTAGGCATGTTTACATTCATACTTTTATTCTGTTATCTTGTAAAAGGAAACACATTTTCATTAAAAAAAAACATTAAAGAAACACCTTTTATCACTTTCCCACTGGGTTTTTAATGGGATTTTTTTTAATATTTTGTTAGGTGAAATTCCATTTTTGTATATAGTGTTTTCATTTTTTTTATGAAAGAGGTGTGTTGGCTTTTTTTTTTATAAAAAAAAATAATAACATTGAAATGGGTCATTAATATAAAAGTTTTGAATGGTGCAAAATTTTCAGATCAAGTGATTTTCTATCTATCTAAAAAAATAGTAAAAAAATTCTAAAAAATATAAAATTTGGTTTGCAAGTACATATTCATATGGAGATCATGTTGAACGGTTCAGGTCGACCGTTAGAATTTTAAAAACTCAAATATTGAGCCGTTGCACAGAGGCCGTCTATGCTACACGTAGCATATTAGCCAGATTATATATATATATAGTTATTTCTTTTCTTAAAAAAAGGGGGAAAAATACCTCATAGAGAGCATGTATTAATTTGTTGAGTGCTCCAAAGCAAATGAGCTCCTAGAAAACGCTAATAAAAGATTGGTGTTTTTGTTTTACACTGATAATACATTCCTCACACGTGAGCCTCTTTTGTTTTTCTTTTACGTTGTCTGATCTCATGTCACACTGCCTACTAAGATCTGTCATCTTCGCATTTATATATTTATATATATATATATGGTAGAAAATATGAGGAGGGATCCACTTACAACAAATTTGAGTTACAACAAAGTTACAACATTCATTTTTTTCATTTTCAAAGTCCAAATCGTCGATCCAAACCGTTCAACATGATCTCCACAATAAAATGTACTTGCAGATCAAATTTTACATTTTTTTGAATTTTTTTACTATTTATTAAGTATTTTACAAAAAATAGCCATACTTAGACCATTGAATTTTGTACCCATCTTAATAAATAGTAAAAAAATTCAAAAAAATATAAAATTTGATCTGCATGTACATTTTATTTAGATAATCATGTTGAACGGTTTGGATCGACGATTTGGACTTTGAAAATGAAAAAAATGAATGTTGTAACTTTGTTGTAACTCAAATTTGTTGTAAGTGAATCCCTCCTCAGAAAAAATTTCTTCTTTGAATTTTCAAGTGTTGTGTTGACGTGTTGTACTTTGAGGAATCTAAACATTCTTTTCTTTTTTTTCTATTTGCTAAATATATTTGGATTGATGTAGTAAAGCTTGCTAGCTTGTTTCTTTCCTTGTCTTTTTTTTTTTGAATTATTTATTTGTTTACGGTCAAAAATTCAATTTTCAAGGTCATGTGACTTACTTTTGAGTGATGGGTTTCAGAACCGTCTAATTCGCTTCAAGATCCGTGCACACAAAAATTGACACAAGCTCACACAAATATTAAAGCTGAGTGTACAGATCTTAAAGCGGATCAGACGGTTCTGAAACTCATCAAAACCTAAAATAGATCTGATGCCCATCGATCCTACTCCGCAGTTTTTCTTCGGAACTAGATTTAAAAGGGGACAAAGGTGACTAAACTTTCCTATATTTAAAAAAGTTGTAAATTTTCATGTATTTTTTTTAATATTTTTAATAAAATTTATAGTTTTGTCTCCTCTATTAATGGTGCATCATTTGTTTCATTAAAACAACAAATATATTTTCTTCTAAAATATATCTTTCTGAAATATATTTTTATTTTATTAAATTCAGCCCCTGATATAGTAAATTTCTTGTTGTGTGAATGATTTTTTTTACTATAATTAAATGCAATTATGAATATTAACAATAGTTGAAATGAATAGAACAGTCAACATATATAAAGTTATAAACCATGAATGCATATATAGGAATGCATGGAATAATTAATATTGGTTGGTGAGATGGGGATGTGATCAAACAAAATACAACTGTTTTAATTCTATTCACTCTCTACTCTCTAGAAACATCCTTCCTTACTTGCATGCTCCTTAGATCTCCTGTGAAAGGCAATAATGCTATTAAAGTATGCCAGGTCACTGACAAGTGGGGCCAATTGATAAATAGGAGGCCTAAAAGTATGCATATGGGTCTTAACGACGACTCGCTATAACATATGGCGGTCCACACTTGACACAGAAGATCTGGATCTTTTCTTTTCTGAGGATCATCTCCACCTCTATCTGTATAATACATCCGTACATCATGGTCCCATGTACATGAAAATGTACGGTGTACATTTAATTAACCCTGTACATGAAAATTATTGAATGAAAAGTCTGAAAATAAGTACACGAAGTACTTTGGGAAATAAATCAGCTGAAATTCCGAAACCAATGAACATAATTTCTGAAATTCTTTCAATCCGAATTCAGCTATCGAATTTTTTTCGAGAACGCATCTCGAAACAACTAGTTTTTTTTTGCATGGATCTCGAAACAGTTCGACGGCTGGATTCGGATTGCAAAGATTTCAGGATGAACAGTAACCGATCTCGGATTTCAGCAGATTCGGATCCAGTACTTTGAGGAATCTTAAACCACTATAAAATATTCTTTTCTTTTTTTCCCCTTTGCTAAATATATTTGGATTGATGTAGTAAAGCTTGCTAGCTTGTTTCTTTCCTTGTCTTTTTTTTTTTGAATTATTTATTTGTTTACGGTCAAAAATTCAATTTTCAAGGTCATTTTTTCATGAGAACGGAGTAGGTCTCATGGTCATCAAATCTATTTTTGAGTGATGGGTTTCAGAATCGTCCGACCTGCTTCAAGATCCGTACACATAAAATTAACACAAGCTCACATAAATATTAAAGTTGAGCGCACAAATCTTAAAACGGATCAGACGGTTCTGAAACTCATCAAATCTAAAGCATGTCTGATGCTCATCGGACCTACTCCGCAGTCTTTCTTCGGGACCAGATTTAAAAGGGGGTAAAGGTGACTAAACTTTCATATAGTTTAAAAAACTTGTAAATTTCATGTAATTTTTTTTAATATTTTTAATAAATTTTATAGTTTGTCTCCTCTATTAATGATGCATTTGTTTAATTAGAACAACAAATATGTCTTCCTATAAAATATATCTTTATATATTTTTTTTATTAAATCCAGCTCTTGATATAGTAAATAATTCTTGTTGTGTGACTTGATTTTTTTCTTTACTATATTAAAATGCCATTATGAAGATTAAAATTGGTAGAAATTATTAATAAAACAGTCAACATATATATATAAACCATGAATGCATGGAATAATTAATATTGGTTGGTGAGATGGAGATGTGACCAAACAAAATACAACTGTTTCAATCCTATTCACTCTCTAGAAACATCCTTCCTTACTTGCATGCTCCTTAGATCTCCTGTGAAAGGCAATAATGCTATTAACGTGCAGGTCACTGACATGTGGGACCCAAGAATAAATAGGAGGCCTAAAAGTATGCATATGGCTTTGTACCGAAATTCTTTAGTTACCATCTCAAACTTCAAAATTCGCATCTTGCCGCCGTTTCTCCAAAAATTCAAAACTCATGAGGTACTCAGACCTAGTCTGTGCGTAGAAGATAAAAGACAACACGAAAAACAAGGAGCGGTAAGTTCTGAATTTTTTAGGAAACGGTGTTAAGTACGAATTTTGAAAGTTTGAGGTGGTAACTAAAAAAATTTCAGGGGTTTGTAAATTAGCGAGTCGATATAACATATGGCGGTCCACACTCGCCACAGAGGATCTGGGTCTTTTCTTTTCTGAGGATCATCTCTGTACTCTATCTCTAGCTGTATAATACATCCGTATATATATCATGGTCCCATGTACATCAAAATGTACGGTGTACATTTAATTAACCCTGTACATGAAAATTATTAAATGAAAAGTCTGACAAGAAGTACACGAATGTTTTTTTTTTACTGTAAATGCAACAAGAACAGGAATGATATGAATCATGAATGCCTATTTGTTCAGTTCAGCCCATTAGGCCCAATTCATGTTTGTTCATGCTTTGCTGTATTTTTTCGTCATTTTTTAGTCTTTACTATCAATAGAGGAGTTTTTAATTAAGGCCCAATTTATTTATTTATTTATTTTTGAAAATTTTGACAGAGCAGTTTTTAATTAAGGGTACCTCATTAAAGAATTATGTATGATCATATATAGGTATCTAATGATAATTAAGGGTAAATGACAGTTAATTTCCTCAATTTTTTTAGGATATATAGCTATCTAATTCCTCATGAAACCACCAACTTTTTAGGCCTGAGAAAAATTAAAATATATATATATAGTCAACAGAGGACTTGGATGATAATTAAGCACATATCAAGTAACTTGAAAAATTAAAAATTAAAGATGGTACTTAGGGGAGGTTTTTATTATAAATAATAAAATGACAATTAATTAAACACATACCAAGTTAAAATCTACCATGAAAACTCGGTCATAAAAGGGATGTTCATGAGCACTACGGCACCTCAACAAAATTACGCTAAATAAGCAAAATTACGCAAAATTAGACTGATTTTGTGCCATCTTTCATAAATCATAAAAAATAGTACAAAATTCCAAAAATAGTAAAATTGGTATTCTACAAGTTCATTATATAACTAATTTACTGAGCTACTTAGATTTGAATAATAGAAATGAAAATCTTAATCGGAAACTTCAACTCAAGTTTTGAGGCTCTTCCCTTTATTTTTTGGCAATTCTGAATTTTGAAATCCAGCATTGCTAGCACTGACACATGCGTATTTTTGCAAGCTTTCCGAAAAGTGGTCATTTGCTGAAATCGGACACTCGAGCGCCGTTTTATGGCCGTTTGAAGTTTCGTCGTCGTTTTTCGTCTTCTCAGTAAAGATATCATCCATATTCATATGTAATTTACCGTATTTTAGCATAATTTAACATAATTTAGCGTAATTTAATGTAATATAGTGTAATTCAACATAATTTCAAGTAATTTAGCGTATTTTAGTATAAATATGCTAATTATACATCAAAAGAAGTAATCTAACAAAAAATTTAAACAAAAAATTTGAATTTTCAGGTATGAGTCTGGCTAGGATGACATCAGTGTCATTCAGCCTATATAACACTAACTTCAAAACCTATCAAATCGACTTCAAACGGTGAATCCAAATCGTTCACATCGATCTGCTTCATTAGTACTGCATTTACATGTAAAATTTATAATTTTTTTAATTTATCTAGTATCAAGTCAAGTGGTCAAATGTGGGAGTTTTTAAGTTATTTTAATGCATTCATTATTCAACATTTTTGACCACTTGATTTGATACTAAAATAACTAGAAAAATATAAAATTTTTGAGTGCCTGCGTAAGCCGACATTTATATTAATATCCAAAGTTTAATAGAAATTAATATTTATGTCCAGAATCCTGGGGATTCGCCAAAAATGCCCAAGTTGGCCATTTTATGGCCGGTTTACTCTCCCCGTAAGCCGGCCACTTTATGGCCGGCTTACTCTTTTTTTTTTACACAAACTATTTTCTTCTTGTATGTAGTGTAATTTTATTTTGTCATTGTATTGTAATATTATTTTCTTATCTATTTTTCTGGGTACTTATGTCACTCACATCGACTCAATTTATTTCGAGATGCGTGATCAGAGTCAAAATAATGATGATTTACGTAGGGTTTTGGCTTAGGTTTTACATATTTTCTCACACTTATGTTTAATTAATTAGAGAAAAAGGCTACTGTCACCATTCTTTATGTTTTATTACAGAAAACAGGTTTTGGGACTATTTTACACCAAATGGAGCTAGAATCGGGTCAATCGGATCAGCGACGCTCATCGACTAAGTCCCTGTTACGGCCAGTATTGACCAATACGGACCAGGCCTAGCACAGACCAGAAGATAGCGCTGGAAGCATTAAACCCTAACTGCCAAGGTCCTAATACGGACCGTATCACCTGATACGGCCCGTATCCGAAGGCATCTCTTGGGTAATAACTGCCGACAGCTGTTTCCAGATCAATTTCTTAGCCCCTACTCAACCTCTACACGTCCCTACACTCCTATATAAGGCCCCTGGGCAGAAGGAATAAGCATCTTTGTAATTAGGGTTAGATTTGATTAAAGTGAGAAGAGAGGAGTGCTTGTAACCATGCCGTTCCGCGGCTAAGTTCCTTTTCTTAGGGCTAGGCAGTAAACCTTGTTACTCTTGATGTTTTGATATATATATTTCTGTTGATTATGGTTTCTTGTTGTTGTACTAAAATGCTTTTGTGATTTACTATCTCTTCATCTAATTTCAATGATCTAGTTTGAGTCCGTTAGGGTAGTGACAGTACTTTAATGGTAAGAGAAACTATTTGTATGAATTAGCCTCGTTGAGATCTATTAGGTTTATGTGAAGAAAACCTTAGCGGGGAAACCATAAACCAGACCAACAAAACGCGTACCAAATTCTATCACATGCGTAAAAAAATTCTCAGTGATCTATGTAGTAATTTGGGGTATTTGAGAGATCAGACATTTGCGTAAGGTAAATCGCAGTGTCCTATGTAGAATCTCGGTGAAAGATCTGTCATTCTTGCGTAACATAAATCGCAGTGACCTATGTGGTGTCTTTCATTAAAATAACAACAGGAAATCAGACGCAACAGGAATATATTGTCAAGGCGGATTGAGTGGCAATGGTGTGCCGAAACCCTAGGAATTCTCATCTCTATCTTTATTTTAATTACTTTTAATTGCTTCCTAATTTACATTGATCAAAACAACATCTCTCAATTTTCAGATTTCGTCTAGCCTTTCAAAAGATTGTGATTCGATCGCTCAAAGCACTGAACCAATATTCCCTGTGGATCGACCTCGTATATACTACTCGATAGGATTATGCGTTTGCAGTCCGAATCGATAGCATTTCTGAGTTTATAAATATTAAAAGAAATATTGCTCTCTTTTGAGTGATCAATGCGCCAATTGGTGTACCTTTAATCTTTAAAGCTTATTTTTGCTGTTTAATGCACTTATTCAATTGTTTGAAATATTTTTCTATTTATTTTTTTATGTTGTACTACTATTTTAATGTTGTAATATTTTCTGTTTAGCATTATCATGATAATTTATTTTATCTAAAAATATAAAAATAGTACCATAAAAGCACACATACAAAATAACCAAAATATAGGATAATCCAAATATACCAAATATAAATAGTACAAAAATGGAGAGGGGACCATCGCTCAGGCTATACTTCGACATTCGCCCGACCCTCGCGCGGCTAGGCTCTGTCTCTCTCGGTCACCACACCAGCATCGCTGTAGCTGAGTATCCGCTCGGCGGTATCTCATCTGTCATGACCCCCAGAGACTGTCGGTACTGGCGGAGGTGTATCGAAGATAGATGCGGTGAACCCAGTCCCAAAGGCAGGCTGAGTATGAGACCCGCTACCACTAGCCTCTCCATTATGCGGCATCTCTGTGCCATAACGGGGTACTGGCGGTGCCGACATGAAATCCTCCTCGTATACCCCGAACTCATAGAGACTGTACGAGAGGGACTCGAGATTCGTAGTATCGGGCTCCTCAGGCAGTGGCTGTGGTGGCATCTCGGCCGGACCCTGCAATCATACATATAATTTAGTAAATTTGATCTGAATGAAGAAATTTACTAAAACCTGACAGATACTGAAGTTTGACATACCTAAGTCTGAACCGGACGTCCATGCTCGTCGTACCATGCCGACCACCCAGCGTTGGACAATACCCACGATGGTAGTCCCACTCTGGATGCGAATCGGGGGAATGTGGCATCTCATGTGCTATAATCAGACCCGGGTCGGGCTCAGTCGGATCTATCTCACGCCAGTTGATGTTCTCTCTGGCGTCTCGCAGCATCGTGATGATCTTCCCACCGTGCCCGGCATCCTCAACCCAATTCGCATTTTTCTTGAGGATGCGGTACCCAATATATCGCCAGTTCTTCTTTCCCATCACGGCGATCCCATGAGCGCACTCCTTGATCGAAGACAAAAGCTGAAAAAATTATTTTGTCAGATCAAACATTGATGACTATTCAATTAGGAAAAAAATATGTAGTTTTAGGTGCATTACCTGTCGAGCCCATTTGATGCCATTGGAATGGTAACCATTATCGATTTTGACCATGTCGCGGAGATGGCACCGTAATTGCCCTGCAGATAGACAGTGGCCATACAGATCTGCATGTACCAAGTATCGTACCTCAACTGAGGATCTCCCTGGGTCTGAACGATCGCATCTGGCTCATAGTAAAAGTCCAGATACTGGGGATCACTCGCCGTACTGTAGTAGTCATAAAGATAGGTGCTCCAGTTGCAGTCCGTTCGCCCTTGGTGGTTCATCCTGTAAGAAACACGTTAGTTGCAATACGAAGCTATCAAGTAATATGAGGTAGTTGACAATATGATACGACTTACTTGTGCAGGTGTATGAACGTGGACCTCGGCAACGATGGATATGTGGGAATGAACGACCCTAGTCCAAATTGACAGAGTACCCGATCTGGATACTGGTGCTCCACTACCCAGAAGTGTACGAGTGGACCTCTGTACAACCACATCTCCCACTCCTGCTCCTGCAGACACATCCCTGGCAAGAGCTCATCTGCGTATAACTGATCGTACGACCTCCACTCAATAAGATCGGCAGGCAAACTCTGCAGCTCTGACCGGGCTGGCCTGATCCCAATGGTACCACCGTAGGTCTGATCTGAGTAGTGGTGGTAACCGTGCCACTTCTTCCCGTATGCCAGGCATCTCCAAGTATCTGGCGCTCCCCAATTTGGCGCCTCATTCTAGATAGCTCGGCCCACCGGTAGTCGTGACCATGACCAGTGCTGAAGCAGGAGTACCGGCCCGTACATCTGCTTTGCATTCTTTTGCATTTTCAAGAACATTAGACATCAGGGTATTTGGATGGATTGATTGATTAAATAATTTAGTAAGAAAAGAGTTAGAGACTTACCTTACTACCACGGCACATGTGGGAGTACAGATGGGCTAAGACAACCTCACCCCAGTTGTACGGCGACGGCTGCTCAAGGTCTCGCAGCAGCGGGAGATACATCATCGGCATCTAATCTCTGTTAGAATAAGGAAATATGACAGAACCAAAAAGGTCCATCACGTAGCCCCGTGTATATCTGCAATACAAAACATATAAAAAATCTAATAGAAACAATTTATAGTAAAAGTAATATAAACAATTTATAGTAAATGTAATAGAATCCTCATATTGGAAATTGATTAATAGAAACAATTTATAGTTTTTATCTCTGAATCTCCAGCTCGGTGGAATCTGCCGTCAGACCCGCGCTGAAGTGCTCTCGTAATCTCGTCATCCTCATATGCAATTTGGACTGCCCACGATCTCCAATGAGAGAGAGAGGATCAGCTCCCAACAACTCCTCGATATCACCTCTGAATCTGGTGCTGTCAGATACGCCGCCAACGGGTGTGCCACGGATAGGCAAACCCCAAAGGGCACTCACATCCTGGAGAGTCACTGTCATCTCTCTGAATGGCATGTGGAACGTGTGCGTCTCGGGACGCCATCGCTCCACCAGTCCTGCGATGAGAGATGCATTGATGATGTTTCTCTCCGTCCGCAAGATGTCCACAACCTGGTAGAGACGCAGGTTGGCGAGGTAGGGTCCATCACCTCGTAGTACCGCATGTGAACACACCGCAACTTAACATCTAAAAGAAATGTGTCATGCGTTCAACAAAATTTAAAGAAAACCTAAAAAAATATATGTACCTCACGAGAAGCCAGTGAGGCTCGGTGATCGTCGTGGGGAATTCATAGGAGAGGACTGATATGATCGGTGCTGCTGGTACTGATCGGCTCGTCCATTACTGGACGACGGGTAGACCGTGCTCTACGCATCCTGATGTCAAAAATAACCTAAAATAGACCAACTGCGGTTAAAGCATGCTAAAACAGGCTACAATAACCTAATTTCGGTAAAATATGCTAAAAATGACCAAAATATGCTTAATTATGCTTAAACATGCTAAAATAGGTCAATTGTGGTTATAATAACCTAAAATATGCTAAAACATGCTACAATAACCTAATTTCAGTAAAATATGCTAAAAATGACCAAAATAGGCTTAATTCTGCTTAAACATGCTAAAATATGTCAATTGCGGTTATATTAACCTAAAATATGCTACAATAGGCTTCAATAACCTAATTTCGGTAAAATATGCTAAAAACGACAAAAATAGACTTAATTATGCTTAAACATGCTACAAAAGGTCAATTACGGTTACAATAACCTAAAATATGCTACAATAGGCTGCAATAACCTAATTTCGGTAAAATATGCTAACAAGGGACAAAAAAGTCTTAACTCTGCTTAAACATGCTAAAATGGGTCCAATTACGCCTAAAATAACCTAATTACGGTTAAAATAACCTTAAATATGCTACAATAACTAATTTCGGTAAAATATGCTCAAATGGTCTAATTTTGTAATTATCCTAAATTCGGCTAAATTACGCTTAATTAGCCTAATTATGTTAAAAAAAGCCAACATATCCTAAAATATGGTCAACTGTGCTAATTACAACAAATTACCCTAAACCCTAAATTAAATAAAATTAAATTTAAATTAAATAAAAAAATTACTTTAAAGAAGCGAGAAAATTTGATTGAGAGATGGAGTTGTTGTGAGGAAGAGAGAGAAAAAAAAATATATATAAGATAAAATACGGATTAAAAAAAAACAAAAATTAAGCCGGCCATTTGGATAAAAATGTCGGCTGCGCAAGAAAAACAAAAGTAAATAGATGTCGGCCAGCTCACTACCAAGTAGGGCTGGGCAAAATTGCTCGAACTCGCAACTCGCTCGTAACTCGCTCATTTACAACTCGAGTTAGTTCCAACTCGAGTTGGCTGACTCGTTTAATAAATGAGCTGAGTTTGAGCTGACCCCAACTCGCTCATTTATAACTCGAGTTACATAAAGTTACACAGTTTGGACACAAAAAATCCCGAATAACCAAAACCAAACCCAAACTCGGCTCAAACTCGTTTATAACTTGTGTTGTATTGATTTAACTGGTTAAACGAGTTGTGAGCCAACTCGAGTTGATAACGAGCTGAGTTCGAGTTGGCTCTACAGCTCGTTATTACCATCCCAACTCGAGTTGACTCGCTCATTTATTTAATGAGCTGAGTTCGAGTTGGAGGTAACTCGCTCAAACTCGGCTCATTTACAGCTCTACAGTACCAAGTAAACAAGTGAGAACACCAACTCGGTTGAGTGCCTGCGTAACCGGAACGCTATCCTCTGCGGAGTTTTTAACCTGCCCAAGCAGCATACCGCCATTATCCATTCTCAGTTTCCTCTCTCCTACTCCACTACGCCTCTTCCTTGACCTAATCCAGATGCGCTGCTCCAGCCTCCGCCTCCTTGGTCTCGAGTGATCCGGCTTCTCAGGCTCCCAACCTCGGCGATCTGCCTCCGCGACACCGACCCCGCATCGATTTCTCCGATTTCGACTTCTCAATATGAAATTTGGTACTCAATTTCTTTAATCAGTCTATGTGAACTGTTTCTTTTTTCTTTCTAGGTAATCAAATAGATAAAGTAATAAGAAAATAAATAAATGTGGTATTTATTGCATCTCTTATCTGCACCGGAGAAGTTTTCATACTTACACCTTGTTTGGATGGAGAGTAGAGGAAGAGAGCGAGGTGAAAAATAGAAGAAAATGTAATCGAATAAAAATGAATATTAACATATTCAACTTCTTTCTTTCTGTTTAGATAATTAATGAGAAAAAATAAATTTTATTTTATTTTCGTCTTATTTCTTGTTTAGTTAATTAAAATTTAGAAGGTTAATGAAAAATTTGATTGATAGCTGATGTAGGTTTGTGATAAAGAAATTTTTATGAGAATTATATAGTTAAACTATATAGTTATACATTTATGTCATTTTCTTCGAAAATATTTGCAACAATTTTTAGTTCCATCCGTTACACTCAAATCAGAAGGAAAACCGATTCTATTGATTACAATGATATAAGAAAAACCGTTACACTCAACAATTTTTTGTTCCATCCGTTTACCTTTTACCTCCAATATGATTTTATCAACCAAATAAGATTTGACATAAAATTTTCTTTTCTTTCCATTCCCTCCCTTCCTATACTCTCCATCTAATGAGGAGCAGATTAAAGGAAACCCAGAATACTAAGCTATCCCCAATTCCCCATAAATGCGAAGTAGGAATTAATCAGGAGCAGATTTAACGGTTCAGTTTTTTCGGTGAAATGGATCGGTTCAATTCGGTTTATTTTTTAAAACCGATTTAAATGTTTGGTTAGTTCGGTTTAAAATTTGAACAGACCGAACTTTAGGGAGAGATCGAGGATCTGACTCGGAAAATTTTAAAACCGAATGGGCCGTCTGAATCGCGATAAGGCCCAAAACTAGTGACCCAATGAACCCGTAAAACCGAATTCAGATCCAGTGCAGTAACCCAATTTTTGAGTTTTGATCCAAACCGTCCAAGGTGCTCTAACACGAATCTTAAATAATCTGGACCCCACAAATAATACTGGCCCCTGCGCTACCACCGAATAGGCACCGTACACGTCTAAACTCAAAAATTGGGTTCCTTTAGGGGATCCGGACTCAAACAAAACCTAGGTTTCCCACCCCTTTCTCCATTCTCTCCGTCTTCGGTGCGATTGCATCTGCCTCTCCTTTCTCCGCCGCCTTCCTCTCCGCGACTGAGACTACTACTTTCTGACTTCGACTTCGGCTTCGATCCACCTCAACACTAGTACTCCTTACTTTCTTCTGACTCGTCTCTCCTCGCTTCTAGTTTTAGCTTTCCTTGCTCCATTCTCTCTCTCTCTCTCTCTCTAGAAAGGATCTAGGGTTTTCTTGGAGAGCCGAATCCTAATATGACGATGCAAGCGGGCATGGGTCTCGGGTGAATTATTTTTTTCTTTTCAGTTGATAATCGAGTTGGATATCTCCTTGGTTTTTTTAATTTTTGATTTCATCATTATTTGTTCTCTTTGTGTCATATTACGTTTTGGAAGTGGTGGTTGCTTATAACAAGGTCTTAGTGGAAGCTATTTTTCTCCAATAAGTGAATCATCAATGGCAACCGCAGAGGTAAAGGAAGAACAAAAGGTGTATGTTTATTTGCCTTCGAACTATGATGAAGGAAAGCATATTCTTTCATGGGTGCTCAGCCATTTTCCAAAGGATGGAACTCAAATCGTTGCCACTTCCATCATCCCTCCTTTATCTACCAATTATTCAGGTTGCAATAATTTTAATTTTGAAAGATTTTTGTTATCTTCACTTGAAGTAATTTTATTCTAAGAGTACTGTGGATCATATTGTTTTATGATTGCGCATGTGCACCTCTCTTCCCACACAAAGTACATCAATTCTGAAATTTTCTAATTTCGTAAAGTTTGATTCTGATTTTTGGAAAGCTAAATCCCCAATTACCCATAAACTATTAATGTTAATTGATCCCAATTCTTATCTTGATTCCTTTTCTGGTAGTAAATGGAAGCTTAATTATCTCATTGATAACCAATTTTATGTACTAGAAGAGTCCAAAAATCAAACAAGTCCTGCTGCATTTAAATGTCATACTCATGCAATTGTTTCCATTCTGAAACAGATGCAATGCTCAATCAATGGAGGGAGAGAAGCAATGAAACTCTAGACAAACATCTGGCTCAGTGTGCAATACAAAAGGTGAAATTTAGTTTTAATTAATTAACTTTAATGTACTACACATCTGTCTTATCTTTTCTTCTTCACTTGGGAACCCATGACATGATATCTTTGTAAATATCAAAATATCCCTCTGTCAATAGAGGTCATTAGGATATCTCCTGATGAAAACTTCAGAAATTTAATTACAGTTTTGTTTTTGAATGAACCTCAATGTGCTACTAATTATATACACTAACACACTGTGTCCACTGTTTCACTTGAATGCAGTTTAAAGCTGAGAAACTGATACACGAGAAAGATGATGTAGTAGAAGGGATTTTAGAGCTGATTGACTTAAGGGCGATGGAGAATCTTGTAATGGGGTTTCCTCCAAACAGGTATTAAAATAAGATAGTGATGTACATCTTGATTTCTTTACTTTACATAATTAGAACTGCAAAAAATCAGTCTGAATCAACAATCAACTATTTAACCTTTGTTGGTAATGAATATATGAAAGATAACTTCAGTCTGATATATGAAATTGAATTGATTTGATCCTCCATTACAGCCATGCTACACAGCTGAGGATAATTGTAGTACTATTCATCAAAGCCTAATTAGGCTATATTTGCAGTTTTTTTACAAATTTGGGAATCTTTGTACCAGACCATACCAACGCCATTGAAGATTGTTTTTGATAGGCAACTGGTATCATTTGGGTTTACCTGCGATGATTGAAAATCCTTATTAGCAAAACAGTTGGAACATGGCAGATTTCCTCCGTGTTGATTTCTGGTACCTTTTCAAATGCAGTGAAGTGGCAGAACTTGTCAAAGAGAAGGCAAACCCATCATGCAAGATATGGTTTATTCAAAATGGAAATCTGATCTACTCTAGGTACTATTAAGCTTTTGTAAGTCTCCCATGTGATTACATTGCCTTGGTTACTGACAACTGGGCAAAAACATTCGCTAGGATCTCAGTAGACCTTAGGTTAACTGAGCTTTGTGTAAACTTCTTTGGGGTTTGTACACATTATCAAAAGACAGAAAAAGAAAAATGCATACTGATTCGAAGAAATAGAGCTTTATTCCTTTTGGTTCAGGTGAGTTCTCTGTATTTTGGGTTGGCTTAATTATTGGATTACTCGAGTTATGGTTGGTTATATTTAATTTTTAATAATCACATAAGCTTTGATGACGTGTATTTTTGGCTTTGTCAGGTATCCCAATTCAGATTTGACAGAGGCCTCATCTGAAGAGGTGCGTCATTCCATTTTATCTGAAAAGCTTGTAATTAAAAACCCACAAAAATAATGTTATCAGTTTTTGGAGTAAATTTAATTTCTTTTCTTTAAATTAAATGATTATGATAACAGAATGCCATTATGTTGCTAAATTTGTATCTATATATATTCAATAGAAGAGTAATTCAACATTCTGATTTATAGATTGATTCGGGGTTAAATATGGCTCTTTGTCTCATGCTTGAAGAAACTTACACAAAAATATCGAATGAATATTATATTTACGTACACAGCAGAAATTTTGTTTGTAAATATAATCAGATCAAAAGAATTAAGCAAAAAAGAATTGAAAATTGCAGCTAATTCGAATGGAGAAACTACATCAGAAAAAAATTGAGAAAATCCGAAAGAGAGAAAATGACAAGAATGATCTTCTTCAAAGGGAAAACGAACAACTTAAATTGGAGAACCAACTACTCAGAGAGCAACGAAATGACGAAGAGTTGAAGAAGCAGCAATTGAGAAAACTCGTTTCTGATAAAGAAATGGTTTATACCAAGCTAAAGCAAGAGCATGATTATATTAAAAAGGCTCTAGAATTGATAAAACCGAAAGAGCACTCTTTTGCGAAGTCTGATATGGTACTGAGCTGCCAGTTTTCCTTGAGTGAGCTGAAACAAGCAACTCAAAATTTTAGTGATTCGTTGAAGATTGGAGAAGGTGTTTTTGGATGCGTCTACAAGGGCTCTCTTCGTAAAACCACGGTGGCGATAAAGAAGCTGAATTTAGCGAGCTCACAAGGCTCATCAGAGTTCCAGCAAGAGGTACGTAACAGATTATGCTAAAGTCCATGATATTTCTTTTATCATTTTAATTCTCAACAGTTGTGCTGGTACCCAATCTATTATCTTTATTACCTGGACTCTATTTCATAAAAAATAAATTCGAAGTTTTCAACAGCAAATTCTGTTTTGTTTTTACAGGTTGCTATTCTCACTAGAGTTAGACACCCGAACATTGTCAACCTAATAGGATCATGCTCGGAAATCTCGGCACTCGTTTATGAGTTCTTGCCTAATGGAAGTCTTGAGGACCGGTTAAAATGTGCTGATAACACCTCATCTCTCACATGGCAAGCCCGGATTCGCATCATTAGTGAGATTTGCTTAGGTCTTGTATTCCTCCACTCAAATAAACCACACCTAGTGATCCACGGCGACCTCAAACCAGATAATATTCTTCTCGATGCAAACTTCATCAGTAAACTCAGCGACTTTGGCATTTCCTGGATCATAAAGCAATCTGATACAAACACAACTGCCTTACATCGTACCACTCATCTTGCCGGAAAATTTGCATATATTGATCCCGAATTTCTTTCAACTGAGAAACTGACACCAAAATCTGATGTTTACTCCTTTGGTATAATAGTGCTTCGTCTTCTGACAGGAAAGCCTGCAGAATACATTGCAAGTAAAGTGCAAGAAGCCATGCAAACTGGTAAGTTGCTGTCTATAGTCGACCAATCTGCTGGAAAATGGCCGTCTGACCTAGCTAAGAAGTTAGCTAAACTTGGTCTGAGATGTGCTGATACATCCAGAGCAGAACGCCCTGATATGAGTCAGGCTTGGGCCACAATTGAACCCTTGGTGAAGGGTGCTTCACTCTCATCTGTTGGATCTTCAACTTTTAATGAAGAACATGTACCATCACATTTTATGTCCAATAATGCAGGTATATATATATATATATAGTTTCCCCTTCTATTTTCATGGTATTGCAATTAAGTGCGATCCAAATAAATACAATAGAATTTTTATTTATTTATTACCGGGTGAAGTGAAATCCAATTAGAAAAAGAGAAAAAATGGAAACAAAAATGATAGAATACATTCCAGTTTCACAAACTCCTGTGCACCTGTTAAACTGCCTCATTTTACCCTTTATTTTTCAAATTAATCATTCAATTACATGGACTATTGCTTTGGTTATCAGTAGCTTTTTTTGCAGCATATAAATGCCAAGACATATTTTTCTTCTTCTTATTTATTTATTTATTTTTTTCTTTTTGGTCTTTCACCCATTACAGGAAATCATGAAGAATCCATGCATTGCGGCAGATGGGTTTACATATGAAGGCGAGGCAAATCAAGACATGGTTGAACGGAAGACATAACACATCGCCTATGACCAATTTGGTGCTTCCTCATCAAAATCTGATTACAAATCATGTGCTTCGTTCTGCCATCCAGGAATGGCTTGAGCAGCACCCACAATCTTAATATGTTATAAGGTTCAAGTTGTACTGAAGTTTGTTAAGATTTGGTGTGCACTCTATTTCTGCCATTGTATTAACTGCAATTGGTTACAAAGTTTGTTTCGGGTTTTGAGAAATAACATTATGACATATTTACAGATGGAGTACTAGAAAAAGTAAAGAAAGATGATTAAAAGAAAAATGAAATGGGAAAATAAAATTTTGTGAAAAAACTGGAATTACTTCTATCTACTGTGCTCTTATAGTTGTTAGATTCCACTGGTTTCCCACTTTGTCTGCCAATTCTTCTACTGATTTGGATCCCTCCACAGTACAAATTACGCAATCGACATTATCCCTTTAATTTCCCTATGCTTCTTATCAAGTAAAACATTTATATAGTTGCCATTTTCATCAATCTGTCCCCTGTACTGTGGAAATGTAATGTTAAAGATCTGATTGCAGAGTTGCATTGAGAAACCACATCTGTTAAAAAGATGCATCATCTAGGGAACCATCAATTAGCGCATTCCTTGTTTGGGTAACTATCAGCATCAAAATTTCCAACTCTCTACTAACCTGCTGCGTTAAGACTGGTCTAAACAACACTGATATGTCTTGATTGCACAGTACTTGTTTTATTGCAAGTCCTTGTCCAATGCAAATGTATACAAAGATTGAAATTGCCTCTTCAGGCAGACTTCGTCCCCAATCCAGCAATCAATCCTCAACCCAGAAATTAATTGTGCTGCCATGTCCTACACTTCTCAATATGAAGCATTCACAAAACGGAACTACACTGTTGAGATTGCTCTTAAAAAAGAGTGACTCCCTTAGAGCATTCCCTTGATGACTGTACAGTGCTTCTATTATTGTTTTCCAAAGTTTTCGTTCTGATTTGAACCATTGCCATATGCATTTTGATAACAAAGCTTGATTAAGCCCCTTTATGTCCAGCACACCCAAACCACCGAGCTTCTTAGGCGTACAAACAATGTTCTAGTTTGTCAGGGTTCTAAATAGTTAGTTATAGTGCTATCAACCGCTTTCCTTTTCTCAGACTTCTAAATAGGAAGCTATAGCTGTTTTTGTAGCCTTTCCACGATGATGCAACAATCGTTATTTAGAACCTTGCATTTTACCAAATGAATTTTCCTTTCATTTGTTTGCACACCATGCCATAAAAAGTCTCATTCTTATTTTGTCAATTTTCGTTGTAACCCATACAGGTAATTTAATGACTGACATGTAATACATTGGAATTGACGTTAAGTCTCAATTACCATATTTTGGTATATGATAAACTTTCTCTTGATATGACTAAGGAGTAACATTTCTATAACAAGAAAAACAAAAATCAGCAAGTAAGCCTTTTACATGCTACCCCTCAATTTCGAAAATAATTTCCTTAATTTTGATTGTTTTATACATTCATCATACACATTTTCACAAACAAGAGAAGTGGTAAATTATTTGATAAAATTAAATAAAATATGGCACAAAACATATCATAATGTTCTTAATCCAGACTTAAAACTCACTTAAGAAGATAAAACATGGGTAATTGAGACTAATTAATTTATACTGTTATGCAAGATCTTACAAGGACAGTATTTTCATTAGAACTAGTCAAGTGCCCACGCGTTGTAGGGAGACTTAAAATCTGTTTTGATCACTTTCTTTAGATATGATGTTTGTACTGTAATGGGTACTTTGTTAAATTTAATTATCTTAATGTGAACTTTGTATTGTTATAGGTGCTTTGTTAATTATCTCACGTGTTATGTTTTCTTCTCTCCTTGTGGTTAATCGTGACATCAAGTCATGGTGCAAATTGTAAATGTATTTAGTGCTTATGTACATAAAAATATGCATGATAGAATTGATTGCTTTTTCAAAAAATTGAAAATCAATTATCAAAGTTTCCAATTATAATCGATCTTATATTTTTCTAAAATTTAAATGTATTTAGTGCTTGTGTACATAAAAATATGCTTGAGAGTAATGAATTCTTGAAACAGACGCCATAAAAAAGCTTGTCCATGAAGCAAACAAGACTGGAGGTCATAAACGCAGATGAAAATAAGTGAGCATTCTGTTTCACCATCTCCAAACAGTTGTGTCATGCTTTTCATTTCCTTTTAAAAATCCGAATGCATTATCTATTGGGAATTTCACTTTAGCATTAATACATCATGAAAAGAATATAAAGATGCATTTATCTTGATTTTTACAGATTTTTTTAACAACATAACAATATAACTTCTGAGGATTTATCCGAGTAAAAGCTTGCAGGTTTTGCAAAAGATCAAAAGATCTTATTTGATCTGAAATATGACATTTTTAAACTTTGTTATTGAACAAATTTCAGTCTTGCACTCTACAGCCAATCATTGCTTCAGCTGCACATTTCCAAATTTCAACAGGCATAAAAAAAATGCAACTTGGTCCCTATCAATACTCATTTTTATTCTCTGACAGAAAACTAAAATAGAAAAGGAAAGGTTCAAGGCTATTTGTGACCCATGATCTATTACTGAGACTTTAAGGGACTATGTGTCCTAAAGGCCATATGATCCATGAATATAAGATAGTAAGATATGCAACATCAAGATGCATTGCTACTCAGTTGAGATTTGATAAAGCATTATAGTCCTAAAACTTGACCAGCAAAGCAAGAAGAGAAACTGACAACGCCTAAGGGCCTTTCCCTCAAAAAAAAAAAAAAGAAGAAGAAGAGAAACTGACAAGGATGATCTAAAAATTTGCAAATAAACCTTTTAAAGTAGTCTTTTGCATAAAGCACTAATTGCTCCTTTAACAAAGGAAATATGCAAATCCACAAACAATGTATAAAATGGAATATAAAGAAAGAAAGAGGATGATATCGAATCAAATCTTAATGAAAGGAAAGAAGGAAAATGTCAGATCAGATTTATGAAAGAAAAGAAAAAAGAAACAGGTCTAACAAGAAAGAAAAATGCAAAATCATGAATTAGCTTCTACGGTTACTTATTCTACTACATGTACATCGTTTAAAGATCTAATAACAGATCAGAGACTCCTTCATCCATGAAATCCAATCAAAAGGGAAAAGAAAAGAAGAAAAAAGCAGCAGCAGAAAGCAATAACTAGAAAGATAATTTCAAAATAGAAAAGAATGAGATTCTTCATGTATCTCCAGCTCCTCTATTCTCTTCGGCTCCCCTCTATCTGCATCATTACAGTTTTACCCAAGGCATCAGCACAGGCTAACCGATCAAGATTTATAGATCAAGAATTAAATCTAAATTATATTTTCAGCTCCAATATCATGTCATAGCAGCTGATATGAACTTAAAAACGTATTACTCAGTCAATGTATTAACCAGCATTAACATAAATAAATAAATAAATAAAAAAAACAAAAAAAAAAAACCCACAAACCCAAAAAATATAGTCAGTTCTGAGTTCAAAATTGGAATTACCAGTAACATAATAGTTGATCATTAAGGACCGGAGAGCAAAGATCAGATCATCATGATTTGTCGTCTTGTTGTACGCAGCAATATAATTATGCATTGAAGTCTCATGCTGTTCACTTCCCCTGAGTCTTTTGTAGCTCTCTTCATCCTCTTCTTCTATCAACCTTCTTGGCTTCTTCCCTACACAAGCAAGGCGATTTATTGTAATTGGAAATGAAAGAGATGATAACAATTTGAACAGAAAGCAATGTAAAAGGAGCGTTAATAAACAGTACTTCTGCTAAAATCTAAGAAGTATGAAGGAAATTTGCAATTTAATTATGCATCAGAAGGAATACTGAGATAATATTGAAGCAGCATCATAGTTAACTGCATTCCTAATAGACTAAAAACATACAAGTATACTCAATACTTCAAATAATATGATAATCAACTCTTACTGAAAAGAAAGTAAAATCTAACTAAATCAAAATAAATATTCTATTATAATGAAAGTTAAAAGTTCCTCCATAAAGAAAATAAAATAAGTAAATTAAATTCAACCAGAAAAACAATATTATAACCCAACAATATATGTCCTGTATCACATAACATGAGAAAACCCTGTCAGTCACAAAGAAGAGCATTTTCAGAATGCTTCTAAATTGCTAACCCCACTAACCTAAGATATTAATCTAATTAAGCATGGAAAACAACACCGGTTCCAGGATTCATTTCTTCCCAAATGTCATCAAATGACAGCAATTGCTCTCCAAGGTTTACCACATCAACCCAGATACCAAATGTAAACAATTATACAAAGTGGAAACCAAGGAGGACGTACCACCTGATATGATACTGGTAAAAATAGGTTATAAGTACCATGCTACAAACGTACATGAATATGTGTTATACCAGTAAAGCTCAATCACAGGTTTTCAAATAGTACTTTTCAAAGAACTAAACAAAAAATCCTCAATTAATTCCTAAACAGAAAACTGATTATGATACTATTGCTAGCAAACCTGTTCAGACGACCCAAGGCCAGTACTTTCCTTCCAGCCACACTTCTTCAGTAGCTGCACAGATCAGATATTAGAAGTTCAATACAAGTTGAAGAGAAAGAAATGCTAGCCACATTTATAAAAATGTGGGGCAGTATACATTGAACAGCGAAGAAATTTTGCATGCTGTACGGCATGGGGCAGTATACATTGAACAGGCAGAGGTGATATTAGTTATTCAAAATGCAATTAATAAGCTATATCCTCACGACATGATATATGTTTCAAATGCAATAAATAAACATAAGTTATTCAAAAATATTAGTTAAAGAATTAGTAACTTCTATCTATAACCTTATTTTTCCGTAAAGATTCTATTTCATAAGATCCATAGTCAAATAGAGGCCAACTGTAGCACAATCACTTGTTCATTTAATTTGTTTTGGTTAGGGCTGCAAACGAACCGTACCGAATCGAACTTACTCCCAGTTTGAGTTTGGTTTGAATTAATTTCGAACGAACTCAATTTCGAATCGAATTTTTTACGAACTCAATTTTGAACTTTTACGAACTTTGTTACGACTTACGAGTTATGACTTATGGCTGTGCTATAGTTCGAAATTACAGCACTTCAATAAAAACTCAGGCATTCTGAATTCTAATTACACATTACACCAGAGTTTATATCAAAGTTCATTACAAATACCAAAATTTATATCAAACACCAAAGTTTAATACAATCAATCAAAGTTCAGTACAATCAAAGTATCCAAAGTTTTTCAAATAGCCAACAGAGCAACATCACCAAAGTTTTTAAATATCCAAAGTATTCAAAGTACAATTTAAATATCAATAGAAGTACAGAACAATCACCAAAGTCTTAGAATTATTACAAACCCAAATATTATCCTAAATAAAACATTAAAGTTCATTATCAGCAGAAATCAACGGTTCATGTTTGAGTTAATTTCGAACTAAGTTTGGTTTGCGAACCTATTTCGAACGAACTAGGTCCAGTTTAACCTTGGTTTGAATTAATTTCGAACTAAGTTTGGTTTGAATTAATTTCGAACAAACTCAATTTCGAATTGAATTTTTTACGAATTTTTTCGAATCAAACTCGAATCGAATTACGAACTATGAAATTTTTGTGCAGCCCTAATCCAGAGAGTGACAAAATCAAATTTTCACATGTCGTGTCATATCGTGACAGTCAAGTCACATGTTGTACTGTGACCATAATCTTGTTATATTTTGACCATGTTTAAGTATTTTTTTTTTCAATTTTAATTTAAATAATAAAAAAAATCATTAAAAAAGAGTTAAAAATAAAAAAAGTTGACACGCAAGTCATGTCAGATAATCGACAAACATACTGTACCGTGCTGTGTCAAATGACATCATGAATTTTTACATTCCGTACTAGACATGATAATAAATGTTTAAGTTTACATGTTCCCGGGCCAGCATGTCGAATCCATATCCTCGACGGTACCGTAAAATATTCCCTTTTACAATTAGCTATTTACGGTTTGAGATTAACTCTCAGCCGATTTGGGATTCGGGCTGACTGAGGGGGCAGTATTATTGGGCTTTGAGATTCGTGCCAAGTTAAAAAGAACGGCCCAGATCAAGTAATTGTAAAAGATTCCCCTTTACGGTACCGTCGGTGATATGAATTCCCAGCATGTCAGGGTTCAACGAATTAAGATTGCTTGTATAAAGAATAACAATAATATATGTTTACTGAAAAGTCCTATAAGTTTACAATATCAAATTAGTAATAATAAATTAAATTTAGATCTGTATTACGAACTAAACTTCAATGTAATGTCATTGTTAACTTTTATTTTAGGAAAAACTGAGAATTATGCTTCTTCAGCATTCAATTCTCAAATCCACAATTTTTCTATTCTTTTACTATTATGCCTGTTGCAAACAATTTTGAATGGGAGTGTTTATACGGTCAGTTTGGTTGAAACTAAATAAAATAATCAAATCAAATTTTTTGGTTTTTAAAATTCCAACCGAACCAACCGAACCATTTAAACCGAATTAAATTTTGGTTTGTTTATTTGAACTGAATAAGTGATTAAATTTTAAAATCAAAATTCAATACATTAGTAATTTTATAGAAATAAATATCAAAATAATATTACATACATTGTTCAATTTCATACAAAATATGTAGATGATCTTAATTAGAAACCCAAACCAAAATGAATCATTATAATTCAGTTGGATTGGTTTAGTCGGTTTTGAAAAGTCTAAACCGAACCGATACATTTAAACCAAAAATTTTCGGTTCAGTTGAAAATCAAACAAACTGAACCGTTTGAACACCCCTAATTCCAAAGTGATATAAGAAAGAAAAGTACCAAATTATTTTGTAGAACCTCTAAGGTCATTTTGTAATTTAATACTTTCTGAGGGTACATGTGAATAAATGTTTGGTTGGATTGAGCTTAGTTGTCTGAATCACATGAAATTTGTCAGATCAAGGCATTTTGACTTTTTTTGGGTTAGTAGAATAACAGAAATAACATGTTTTTTTTTACTGGTCCTGAGTAGGGCTGGGCAAAATTGCTCGAACTCGCAACTCGCTCATAACTCGCTCATTTACAGCTCGCTTTAACTCGCTCATTTACAACTCGAGTTAGTTCCAACTCGAGTTGGCTGACTCGTTTAATAAATGAGCTGAGTTTGAGCTGACCCCAACTCGCTCATTTATAACTCGAGTTATATAAAGTTACACAGTTTGGACACAAAAAATTCCGAATAACCAAAACCAAACCCAAACTCGGCTCAAACTCGGCTCAAACTCAGCTCAAACTCGTTTATAACTTGTGTTGTATTGATTTAACTAGTTAAACGAGTTTATAAACGAGTTGTGAGCCAACTCGAGTT
The DNA here is from genome assembly GCA_011114355.1 of Carex littledalei. NCBI lineage: Eukaryota > Viridiplantae > Streptophyta > Magnoliopsida > Poales > Cyperaceae > Carex > Carex littledalei. The sequence goes on from CM022079.1 coordinate 17,687,687, forward strand.
GATAACGAGCTGAGTTCGAGTTGGCTCTACAGCTCGTTATTACCATCACAACTCGAGTTGACTTGCTCATTTATTTAATGAGCTGAGTTCGAGTTGGGGGTAACTCGCTCAAACTCGGCTCATTTACAGCCCTAGTCCTGAGCACACATTATTTCCCACCACATTGGATTCGGATGTTTGTTTCTACTTTTGCATAATCGCCCTTATATTTTCTCCAATTCTATTCCAAACCCCTTAATAATTGAATTTTAAAATTTCTTAACTATACTATGAGAAAAGATATACTATATTTATTTTGACATGCAAACATGATTATCAACTTTTAAAACATAAATTTATGATTTTGTACATCTAATACCAAACTAGTTTTTGCTTACAACTTGAAGGATGATTAATAAAGTCTAATGAAATAAGATGTCTATAATTCATCTTTTTTTTTTTCATAAAATTTGTTTTACACAAAGGGAAGCATTATTACATTTCATGTGCAAATAATATATGAAGCAAGAAGCATTAAATAAGCAGCTAAAAGTGAAGAAGACAAAGGAAAAGGGTAGTTGTTTGTCTGATTTGAGGGGCCCATAGGATTCACAAGTTGTAGTAGTATTATACTTTGAATATATTTGTGCGTTGGAAGCAACTACTAGAAAGATAGAAAGAGAGAATAAAGAAGCTTTTGGAAATTTTGCCAAATGGATGGATGCTCTTCTTATCACCACTTTAATTATGTAAAGAGATAGACTATGGTGAGTTGTGAAGTAAAAATTCAAACAACCGAACTGTTCAACATGTTTTCTATATTGAAATGTGCTTGGAGACTAAATTTTATATTTTTAGAATTTTTTTACTATTTATTAAGTCACTTTGAAAATCATTGAACCACTGTGAACAGAAAATCAGCAAAATTTTTTGGACCACCGGATTAGCGTTTTTCAAAGTGGCTTAATAAATAGTAAAAAAGTTCCAAAAAATGTAAAATTTGGTCTCCAAGCACATTTCAATATGGAGATCATGTTGAGCAGTTCGGATCGATTGTTTAGATTTTCAAAATGAAAATATGAGCATGAAGTAAAAATGACCTCTTACTTCACAACTCACCATAGCCCAGCTCTTATGTAAATATTACAAATTTATATGAATTCATATTTCAGGCATGCAAATGGCAAAATAAGTATTGTACCATATTAATTGAATTTTTTGGTCGCATACTGTTATCATAAAAATAATTAAAATTAACTTAGATCATCTTTGTTTATAAATTAATTACAAATTATCACACTGGATTATAAATTAGAATTGAAAGTCCAATGTTCAATTATAAATTAACAAAATTTTCTAATTTTGTCAATGTAGAAAAGTGATTCTTTTCAAAGAAAATTTGTTAATTATGAAATTCTCTTACATCTCATGAATTAAAAAAGAAATGTCAGTGTTAGATTAAAAGTAACAACACAAATGTAGATAAAAATAATATAAAAATAAAAAGACCAATGTAGGTGCTAAGGATCTAAAAAAATCACGGCATGATCGGATACGGCACAACAGGACACGTGTGCTGGTCACGTGACGTGACCATCTTTTGAAAATTTGGTAGGGCACGACACGTCACAATAAAGATCTAGTCACGGCACGGCACCATATTACACGAGTCACTTGTAATTAGGATCGTAAGATCTTGATTCAATGGTGAATCTTGAATAAAAAACCTAATTATGAAAAAATAAGTTAAACATGATAAAACGTGACAAATGTGACTAGTCACGTTTGGACACAACATGACTAACTTACCATGACTATTTTTTTAAATTTGATCACAGCATGACACGTATAAATTTAACTTGATCACGACACGGCACGGCACATATTTAGAACCCTAGTAAGTGCTCTAACATTTTATTAAACTCAAATTAAGGATGTACTATAAGAATGGGACAATATCCGCAAGGGTAAAAAAATAACTATCCGCGAGGGTATACCGACAGAAAGGTGCTTTTTTTTCTATTAGCGACGGGAGTATCCGCTGATACTGTCCCATTCTTACAGTCGATCTCCAGTTTGGGAAGAATGGAGAAGAATTAGTAATGTTGGGGTACCCAATCAAATCAAAATTTGTGAAAGCGCGTTGAAAGGGACATATTTGTTGTTCTAATATTAATTCATATTGATATTCATATCAGATTTTAATGGCGTGCAGGAGCAAATGCAGTAGCACACAAAATTTGTTTTGCACCTTAATATACCAATAGTTGCTCATCAAATTGTATTATCAAAAAATGGGGGTCATGGGTTAGGCATGTATACATTCATACTTTTATTCTGTTATCTTGTAAAAGGAAACACATTTTCATTAAAAGAAACACCTTTTATCACTTTCCCACTGGGTTTTTAATGGGATTTTTTTTAATATTTTGTTAGGTGAAATTCCATTTTTGTATATAGTGGTTTCATTTTTTTTTATGAAAGGGGTGTGTTGGCTTTTTTTTTTTTTATAAAAAAAATAATAACATTGAAATGGGTCATTAATATAAAAGTTTAGAATTGATGGCCATCATCATTTAAAATTAAAAGAGTAAGGCTACGCTACTTTGCAAATTACGGATTAATCCGTGCTATGAATTCTATCTTTGTTTTTTAAAGTCTAAATAGTCATTCTGAACGGCTCACATAATCTTCATATGAATATATATATTTGAAGACCAAATTATATATTTTTTATATTTTTTTACTTTTTTTAAATAGGTAAGAAATCACTATTTTTGTATGGTTCAAAATCTTTAGATCATGTGTTCTTTTACCTTACACTTTGAAAATTGCTAATCATATGGTCCAGAATTTTGTTGCACTGTTTTTACTGTTCACCCGGATCAGTAATTTTCAAAGTGGCTTAATAAATAGTAAAAAAATTCCGAAAATGTAAAATTTGGTCTCCAAGCACATATTAATATGGAGAATAAGATGAACGGTTCGGATCGACCATTTGAACATTAGAAACGCAAAAATGAGTTATAAGCATATGTGGACATATGCTTATGGAAGTAGAATAGCCAACCTCTATATATATATATATATATATATATATATATAGTTATTTATTTTCGAAAAAAAAAGGGAAAAATTACCTCATAGAGAGCATGTATTAATTTGTTGAGTGCTCCAAAGCAAATGAGCTCCTAGAAAACGCTAATAAAAGATTGGTGTTTTTGTTTTACACTGATAATACATTCCTCACACGTGAGCCTCTTTTGTTTTTTCTTTTACGTCGTCTGATCTCATGTCACACTGCCTACTAAGATCTGTCATCTTTGCCTTTATATATTTATAGAGCGAGGCTATGGTGCTATGCATAGCACGGATGGGGTCCGTGCTACGGCTTAAAATTTGACTTTTCAAAATCGTAACGGTCGATCCGAACCGTTCAACATGATTATAAAATGAATATGTACTTGCAAACCAAATTTTACATTTTTCCGAATTTTTTTACTATTTTTTTAGATATGCTGTTTTTGGATGGTCCACAATGTTCAAATCAAGTGATTTTCGAAAAAATAGTAAAAAAATTCGGAAAAATGTAAAATTTGGTTTGCAAGTACATATTCATTTTATAATCATGTTGAACGGTTCGGATCGACCGTTACGATTTTGAAAAGTCAAATTTTGAGCCGTAGCACGGACCCCATCCGTGCTATGCATAGCACCATAGCCTCACTCATATTTATATATATATATGGTAGAAAATATTTCTTCTTTGAATTTTCAAGTGTTGCATGTGTTGACGTGTTATACTTTGAGGAATCTAAACATTCTTTTCTTTTTTTCTATTTGCTAAATATATTTGGATTGATGTAGTAAAGCTTGCTAGCTTGTTTCTTTCCTTGTCTTTTTTTTTTTGAATTATTTATTTGTTTACAGTAAAAAATTCAATTTTTAAGGTCATGTGACTTACTTTTGAGTGATGGGTTTCAGAACCGTTTAATTCGCTTCAAGATCCGTGCACACAAAAATTGACACAAGCTCACACAAATATTAAAGCTGAGTGTACAGATCTTAAAGCGAATTAGACGTTTCTGGAATTCATCAAAACCTAAAGTAGATCTGATGCCCATCGAACCTACTCCGCAGTCTTTCTTCAGAACTAGATTTAAAAGGGGACAAAGGTGACTAAACTTTCCTATATTTAAAAAAGTTGTAAATTTCATGTATTTTTTTAATATTTTTAATAAAATTTATAGTTTTGTCTCCTCTATTAATGGTGCATATGCATTTGTTTCATTAAAACAACAAATATATTTTCTTCTAAAATATATCTTTCTGAAATTTATTTTATTTTATTAAATTCAGCCCCTGATATAGTAAATTTCTTGTTGTGTGACTGATTTTTTTTTTACTATAATTAAATGCAATTATGAATATTAACATTAGTTGAAATTAATAGAACAGTCAACATATATAAACCATGAATGCATAGGAATGCATGGAATAATTAATATTGGTTGGTGAGATTTGGATATGATCAAACAAAATACAACTGTTTCAATTCTGTTCACTCTCTAGAAACATCCTTCCTTACTTGCATGCTCCTTAGATCTCCTGTGAAAGGCAATAATGCTATTAACGTATGGCAGGTCACTGACATGTGGGACCCAAGAATAAATAGGAGGCCTAAAAGTATGCATATGGCTTTGTACCGAAATTCTTTAGTTACCATCTCAAACTTCAAAATTCGCATCTTGCCACCGTTTCTCCAAAAATTCAAAACTTATGAGGTACTCAGATCTAGTATGTGCGTAAAAGATGAAAGATAACTAGAAGAACATGAAAAACAACTAGTAAGTTCTGAATTTTTTAGGAAACGGTGTTAAGTGCGAATTTTGAAAGGTTGAGGTGGTAACTAAAAAAATTTCGGGGGTTTGTAAATTAGCGAATCGATATAACATATGGTAGTCCACACTCGCCACAGAGGATCTGGGTCTTTTCTTTTCTGAGGATCATCTCTGTACTCTATCTCTAGCTGTATAATACATCCATATATATATCATGGTCCCATGTACATCAAAATGTACGGTGTACATTTAATTAACCCTGTACATGAAAATTATTAAATGAAAAGTCTGACAAGAAGTACACGAATGTTTTTTTTTTTATTGTAAATGCAACAAGAACAAGAATGATATGAATCATGAATGCCTATTTTATTATAAATAATAAAATGATAATTAATTAAACACATACCAAGTTAAAATCTACCATGAAAACTTGGTCATAAAAGGGATGCTCATGAGCAATACGGCACCTTAACAACTGATCAAAGGATGCATTTCAGTACCATAATATCAAAAAAAAAAAAAAAAAACCCCAAACATGTGAATATATATAGAGTTGGGCTACGGTGCTTCATGAAATAAAGCGAGTGTTTTACTTTGAACAGTTCGGATTGACGTTTTAAACTTTGAAATTGAAAATATAGACATGAAGTAAAACACTCGTTTAATTTACTTCATGAAACACCGTAGCCCAACTCAATATATACACACTGTCTACATAAAATAGGATTGGAAAAAAAAAAGGAATATGGCTCGTTCGGCACCGTCATAAACAAAAAATGTAAATTTGATGTTTTCTCCAAGCAGTTAAGAAATGTCATGATCATTAGCTATTAGTTATAAATCAAATTGCCTAACAAATCCTATTAGTTAAAAGAGGGTTTTTGGTTAATTATGGATTGCATATTAGAATAAAGAGGCTATATATGATGGGCTCGGTATTTTAATTTTCAGTGCTTCTTCAGCCTATGAGGCCCATTACATGTTTCTTCAATTGCTTGGCAGCCACTGCCAAGGGAGGCACTTGAGGGTTGGTTCTTTGCTGCCAATTGCTTAATTCGCGATGTCCATCGCACTGAATTCGCATCCTCTGAGATACCTCAACTTTTGCGTGTTTTTATGGAAAATCTCAACCGTTCAAATACGTTCTGCACGAATCTCAAAACATAAATAATACTGGCCCCCTCCCCAAATAGCCGACATTTTTATTAATATCCAAAGTTTAATACAAATTATTATTTATGCCTAGATTATGAGGTAATATCGAAAAATGCCCAAGCCGGCCAGAAAATGGCCGGCTTACTCCCCCTCTAAGCCGGCCATTTTCTGACCGGTTTACTTGTTTTTTTTTTAAGAGACATTATGAAGAGCAAAAAATGAAATCTAACACTGAAAATTTAAATTTTTTGCTTAAATTTTTTGTTAGATTACTTCTTTTGATATATAATTAGTATATTTATACTAAAATACGCTAAATTACTTGAAATTATGTTGAATTACACTATATTAAGTTAAATTACACTAAATTACATTACATTACGCTAAAATACGGTAAATTACGGTAAATTACATATGAATAGAGACGATATCTTCACTGAAAAGGTGAAAAACGATAACGAAACTTCAAAAGGTCATAACGGCGCTCGAGTGTCCGATTTCAGCAAATGACCACTTTTCGAAAAGCTTGCGAAAATACGCATGCGTCCGTGCCACGATGTCGGATTCTAAAATTTAGAATCGCCAAAAAACAAAGGGAAGAGCCTCAAAACTTGAGTTGAAGTTTCCTATTAAGATTTTCATTTCTATTATTCAATCCAAGTAGCTCAGTAAATTAGTTACATAATGAACTTGTAGAATACCAGTTTTTACTATTTTCGGAATTTTTTTACTATTTTTTATGATTCATGAAAGATGGCACCGAATCGGTCTATTTTAGCGTAATTTACCATATTTCAGCATAATTAGCGAAGTTATTGTAATTTAGCGTAATTTAACGTAATTAAGTTTAATTCAACATAATTTATTGTAATATAGTGTAATTCAACATAATTTCAAGTAATTTAGTGTATTTTAGTATAAATATGCTAATTATAAATCAAAAGAAGTAATAATTTAAACACAAAATTCAAATTTTCAGTGTTAGATTTCATTATTTTGCTCTTCCTCTAAAAAAAAAAAAAAAAAACAGTAAGCCGGCTTAGGGAGGGTCGGCCAGAAAATGAGTAAGCCGGCCATTTTCTGACCGGTTTGGGTATTTTTCAAAATTGACTAACAATCTGGGCATAAATAATAATTTGTATTAAACTTTGGATATTAATAAAACTGTCGGCCCAAATAGGCACCGGACACGTCGGTCACCCAAAAATTGGGTTTTGTTCAACTGTGATTGAACAGATACTATCCAATACCATTTATATCCGTTCGATCGACATCGCGATTTCGTGTGGATGAATATGATACCGTACAAACCCGCATCTTGACGCTTATTGGACGGTTTATGGACGGCCTTGGATAAGAAACTGTCCAAAGCCCTCTGAACCTCTGAACAAGAAAGATACCACCAACGAAAACCCCTCCGCCCCCTCCCCTCCTGTCGCTCACTCTTTCTCTCTCTCTCTCTCTCACTCGGCGCCGACAAATCCTTCTTCCCGCCTCTACATCTCTCTCTCACTTTCTCTCACTTGGCGCCGACTAATCCTTCCCGCCTCTATCCCTATCGACAGCTCTCTCTCTCTCTCTCTCTCTCTGCTCAGGTAAGCTCTATCTCCTTTTTTCCAAAATAGGTGGATCGATCGCTTAGTAATTTCATCTTTTTAAGTCTCAAGTTTCACAAATCAAACCACTAATGCTAGTTGATTTTGTTTATTATTATTTTTTTCTCAGAAGAATTTGTTGTTTTTGTCTCTTCACAGTTGAAATGTGTGTTTGAATGAAAGAGTGTACTTGACTTGTTATTTGCAAAAATTTAAGCTAAGCTCTTTTTACAATAATAAGGTTCAGATTGATCTGAACAGAAATAAATTTGGTACAGGGAAAACAATTTTTGGGCATTTTTTTTTTTTAAAGGTGGAGGATATCAATATAAGTTAATGCTATACTGTAGATTGCATGAATTATTGTTACAAATTAGGCTTTATACCATAAATAATATTGACACAAGTAAACCAATGAAAATCTTACAATGTAACATTCATTTTTAGGTTGCAAATCAAGAACTAGCACCGTAACCACACACAATTCAATTAAGAAATACAAGTAAAGTAAGGTCGATGGAAATGCTTCTAACTCGACCACGACTGTCATCCTTTACCATCCCTTGTAAATGTAATCCCCACCAAAACCCTAGCGTTGTATCCTTACGACTCGTCACAGCCTCCGCCTCCGCCACTGCATCAGCTCCCACTGCACAGGCAGCAGCAGTGAACCGAGTGAATGTCATTTCAGAGTCTCTTCCTTACATACAGAAGTTCCGTGGGAAGACGGTAGTGGTGAAGTATGGTGGCGCCGCCATGAAATCGCCGGAGTTCCGTGAGTTTGTGGCGAAGGATCTGGCGTTGCTTTCGTGTGTCGGCATGAGAATGGTGCTTGTGCATGGCGGTGGACCCGAAATTAATTCATGGTTGGCAAAAATTAATGTTGAGCCTAAGTTCCTAAATGGATTGCGGGTTACGGATGAGTTAACCATGGAGGTTGTAGAGATGGTCCTTGTCGGAAAGGTGATTTCTTTTAAATTTTTTTTTTTTTTTTGTAATTTTGATGAATTGTTGGAATGAACTGTTTGTGTAAAGGTATGTATCCCAACAATTTCAAGTAATAAGTGAGTAGAAAGAAAAAGCTTTTCGAAATTAGGATGAAGTAAGGGCTGTAACTATGTGGAATTCTAGCCAATTTTATCTGAAACCACAATCATGGTACAATTTACAAATCACGGTTGAACTTTCTTTTGCACAATTTTACAATTATCCCCCATTTGCCTTATTTAATTAATACCACGCATGTGTTAAAATTAGTAGTATTATTTTTCCTCATATGTTGACTTACAAGTTACTTTTGCACAAGCATCAGAGCAACTAAAACCAAATAAATCCTTACTAAGTTTACAGGTGAACAAGTACCTTGTATCTCTTATCAATGTAGAAGGTGGTACAGCTGTTGGCCTATGCGGAAAGGATGCTCGCCTTCTTACAGCTCGTCCTGCTCCCAATGCGGCTGCTCTTGGTTTTGTTGGTGAAGTTTCAAATGTCAATCCAGCAATCCTGCACCCAATCCTAGCTGACGGCCACATTCCAGTGATCGCCTCTGTTGCCGCTGATGAGTTTGGCCAGGTAATTAATGTTGCAACCAATAATTATTAATACATAACTCCTTTCTATTGTATTAGTTTGTAATACTTGTTGTACTTTTGTTGGCTGTTTAAGATATGGTTAATTTTCCGTTGTGACTTTTAGGGCTTAGTTTTGTGTACCAGCTGTTTGATACCAGTATTGTCATGAACTACTTAGTTTCAATACAAACTGGTGGACTTGTTCCACTTTTATAAAAATAAATAAATTAATAAATAAATAAATAACTCCTTTCCAGCCTTTTCTTTTCTCTTTCCCTATTAGAAATGCAAGACCAAATCAAATTGACCTTTTTTTTAATTATTTTTTCTTTTTTTAGTTTGTTGAGTTGAGCAAGCACATAGCCTGCTCTTGTTTCATGTTGGTTTTTTCACTCTGTTTTTTTTTTTCCTTTGCTATTGGTAAGTTAACCATAGTTTTAAGAGTCCTTGTAATTCAAATAGGTAGAAAAAGCACTTGCGGACTATATTTTACATTTTGTAGAATTTTTTTACCATTTTTTTAGATAGGTAGAAAATCACCACTTTTAAATGGTCTAGAATTTTTAGATGAAGTGATTTTCTGCCTATCTTAAAAAATAGTAAAAAATTCTAAAAATATAAAATTTGTTCTACAAGTATATTTATATATGGAGATCATGTTGATGGTTCATATCAATTTTATGGACTTCGAAAATGGTGATATTGATCCATAGTACGGACAATTGTGTGCTATGCATAGTACCGTAGCCTCACTCTGAAGAATTCACATCACCTCAGGTTACCTGACTCAAGCAAATTATGATCGGACAGTTCTTTTAACATGGCACGAATCTCAAAACAGGCCCCCTACAGTCTCCATAGGCACCGGATTGAGTTTGGCCCAGATAGGATTAATCTGGCCGTTTGTTTCAATTTGCTTGAGTTAGGTACCTGGGAGGATACGGATCCCACTCTGAATAGCTTGTCTTTTACTAAAAACTTGTAAATTTGGGTACTTGTCTAAACTTTGACTCATGCATTAATTAGGCGTACAACATCAATGCAGACACAGCAGCCGGAGAGATAGCTGCTGCTGTGGGGGCCGAAAAGTTGATCTTATTAACTGACGTAGCCGGAATTTTGGAGGATCGAAACGATCCGAGTAGCCTAATAAAAGAAATCGATGTTAGTGGGATTAGAAAAATGACGGAGGAAGGAAAGGTGGCCGGAGGCATGATACCAAAGGTAGAGTGTTGTATCAAGTCGTTGACAAAAGGTGTGCGCACAGCAAGTATCATTGACGGCCGGGTCCCGCATTCGCTTTTGCTTGAGTTACTGACGGATGAGGGGGTGGGGACTATGATTCAAAGCTGAATCATTTTGAGTTTTTTTTTTTTTATTAAGCGGATTGTTAAGTCTGAGGTAGTGTTGTTGGAAAATGAATAGTTGGTTAGTAAGCAAAGCTTAGCAATAAATGCCTTGAAATAATTACTTAGCAATAAATGCCTTGAAATAATTATGTGATGTTGTTATCTTGTATCTCTCATGTTCTTTCCTATTTGTTGCTTATTCTCTTTTTGTCCCTCAATAGGTAATTCGTATTCTAGCACTCAATAACATCGGCCCCATATGAAATTTGGTATTCAATTTCATTAATTGCTGAGTGGCTCCCCATTGTCAGTCTTTTTTTCTTTCTTTCTTTCTAGGTAATCAAATAGATAAATTAATAAGAAAAAAAAAATTTAAATGTCGTATTTTTTGTTTCTCTTATCTGCACCGTAGAAGTTTTCATACTTAATGGTTAAGCAAATTTAAGTAAACCCAGAATGACAAAAGTGGCTTTAATAAAGCAGTGATTTTGGGAAAGGCAAAACAAGTTTTCTGGAAAGGAGTTATTTATTTATTTGGTCTCTAAATCAAAAGTGGCTTTAATAAAGCAGCTAGTGACTTTTTGCTTGATCTCTAAAGAAAAAGATGCTGAATCTGTCGCTCTCTCTTTAGTTAATTGTAGACTAGAAATTATCTCTAAATTGCTTACCAATAGACTAGAATCATTGATGAATAGACTAATGCTCTGAACCTCTCACTCTCTCTCACCCTTTCTTCCTTCTCTCCATTTTTCTTGTCTTGGTTCCGACCGCCTCTACCCCTCCATTCTCCACCGCCTTTCCTCTCTAAGACTCTGACTCGTCTCTCCTCGCTTCTAGTTTTAGGTTATCCTTGCTCCATCATCTCTCTCTCTCTCTCTCTCTAGAAATTGTTCATTTTGCTAATGCAATGTTCCTGTCACGTCAGTAAATCTATTCTTTGTTTTGGAGGTGGTGGTTGCTTATAACAAGGTCTTTCATGGGTGCTAAGCCATCAATAGCAACCGCAGAGGTAAAGGAAGAACAAAAGGTGTATGTTTGTTTTCCTTATATCTATGATGAAGGAAAGCATATCCTTTCATGGGCGCTCAGCCATTTTCCAGAGGATGAAACTAAAATCGTTGCCACTTACATCGGCCCTCCTTCATATAGTGAGTTTGTATATTTTCTACCAATGCTGCTGCAATCATTTTATTTTTGAAAGATTTTTGTTATCTTCACTTGAAGTAATTTTGTTCTATGAGTACTGTGGATCATATTGTTTTATGATTGCACTTGTGCACCTCCCTTCGCACACAAAATTCCTTCAATTCTGAAATTTTCTATTTCATAAAAATTTGATTCTGAATTTTGGAAAGCTAAATCCCCAATTACCCATAAAAGATTAATGTTAATTGGTTCCAATCCTTATCTTGATTCCTTTTCTGGTAGTAAATGGAAGCTTATCTCATTGATAACCAATTTTATGTACCAGAAGAGTCCAAAAAGTTAATGTTAATTGGTTCCAATCCTTATCTGAAACAGGTGCATTTCACCCTAGGTGGAGGGAGGTATACAATGAAACTCTAGACAAACATCTGGCTCAGTGTGCAATACAGAAGGTGAAATTTAGTTTTAATTAATTAACTTTAATGTACACATATGTCTTTTCTTTTCTTTTTCACTTGGGAACCCATGACATGATATCTTTGTAAATAACAAAAAATTCCTCTCAGTCAGTAGAGGTCATTAGGATATCTCCTGATGAAAACTTCAGAATTTAATTACGGTTTTGTTTTCGAATGAGCCTCAATGTGCTACTAATATACACTAATGCACTGTGTTCACTGTTTCACATGAATGCAGTTTAAAACAGAGAAACTGATACCCAAGATTGATCATCAAGTAGAAGGGACTTCAGGTCTGATTGACTTAAGGGCGATCACGAATCTTGTAATAGAGTCTTCTCCAACAAACAGGTATTAAGATGTTTTTTACTTTACATAAGTACATCTTGATGTTTTTTACTTTACATAATTACAACTGCAAAAAATGAGTCTGAATCAACAATTAAGTACACAGTCTGTTCTGCTGGGGTGCAACAATTTTTTAACCTTTGTTGTCATATAGGATATCTCAAAGATACCTTCAGTCTGATATATGAAATTGAATTGATTCGATCCTCCATTACGGCCATGCTAATTGCAGTACTATTCATCAAAGCCTAATTAGGCAAAAAATTTGGAACATGGAATATTTCCTCAGTGTTGATCTCTGGCACATTTTTAAATGCAGTGAACTTGTCAAAGAGAAGGCAAATCCATCATGCATGATATGGTTTATTCAAAATGGACAACTGATCGACGTTAGGTACTATTAAGCTTTTGTAAGTTATCCATATGATAAAATTGCCTTGGTTACTGGCAACTGGGCAAAACATTTGCTACTTCACTATGTGCCATATTAGTTTGGCTGATTCGGATGTGTGCTTTGTGTCCAGTTAGGGCTGGATAATTATAGATTCAGGCCAACTTTGCTGATAAATGCTCAACCTTATATATTAGCTTATATAAAATTTCTGCTCATTTTGGGTTGGGTTTAATTGTATCTTGGTGCTTTTTAGATATGATCTCACTAGCCTTTCGGTTAACCGAGCTTTGGGGTTTGTATTCACTACTCAGGTCATTTTGTACACATTACCAAAAGACAGAGAAACGAAAATGCATACTGATTTGAAGAAATAGAGCTTTAATCATTTTGGTTCAGGTTGAGTTCTCTGTATTTCGGGTTGGCTTAATTAATAATGGATTACTTGAGTTATGGTTGGTTATGTCTAATTTTTAATAATCACATTAGCTTTGATGACATGAGTATTTTTGGCTTCATTAGGTTACCCAGATTAAATCCAAAGGCCACATCTGAAGAGGTGCATCTTTCCACTTATTCTTGATCATAATTCTTCATTTTATTTCAATTTTTTAATTTCACTTTCCTTCTTACTTCTTTCAATTTTACATTTTTTGGAATTTTTTTACAATTTATTAAGCCACTTTGAAAATCGCTGATCCACTGTGAACAGTGAAAAACAGTAAAAATTTCTGGACCACCGGATCAGCGATTTTCAAAGTGGCTTAATAAATAGTAAAAAAATTCCAAAAAATGTAAAATTTAGTCTCCAAGCACATTTCAATATTTAGAACATGTTGAACGGTTCGGATTGGTTGTTTGGATTTTCAAAAATAAAAATATGAGCGTGAAGTAAAAATGACCTCTTACTTCACAACTCACCATAACCCAGCTCATATATATATATATATATATATATTCAACAAAATAGTAATTCAACATTCTGATTTATAGATTGATTCGGGATTAAATATGGCTCTTTGTCTCCTGCTTGAAAAACTTACACAGAAATATCGAATGAATATTATATTTTTCATAGCAGAAATTTTGTTAGTAAATATATTATCTGACCAAAAGAATTAAGCAAAAAAAATTTACAATTGCAGCTAATTCGAAGGGAGAAACGACATCAGAAAGAAATTGAGGAAATCCAAAAGAGAGAAAATGACAAAAATGATCTTCATAAAAGGGAAAACGAACAACTTAAATTGGAGAACCAACTTCAACAAAATGAGTTGGATAAGCAGAAGCAGCAATTGAGAAGACAGAAAGAGCACTCTTTTGGTAATTCTGATATGGTACTGGGCTCCCAGTTTTCATTGCGTGAGCTGGAACAAGCAACTCAAAATTTTAGTGATTTGTTTAAGATTGGAGAAGGTGGTTTTGGATGCGTCTACAAGGGCTCTCTTCGTAACACCATGGTGGCAATAAAGAAGTTGAATTCAGAGAGCTTACAAGGGATATCAGAGTTCCAGCAAGAGGTAATAGATTATGCTAAAGATAGTAATACTACATTAATTTTGCTACAACTCATAACATTTAAGGCGGCAATTCATGTACTAATGGAAGCCTAATTGAGGTGTCAACCAAGCCAAATTATAGTCCATGAAATTTCTTTCATCATTTGAATTCTCATCAGTTGTGCTGGTACCCAATTTATTATCTTTATTTTTTTGATGGACTTGTTGCCGACAAATATATTGATAAAAGAAGTTTATGTTTTGTTATCTTTATTAGATGGACTATTTGGTAAACATAAATTTAAAGTTGCCAACAGCAAAGTATGTTTTGTTCTTACAGGTTGCTATTCTCAATAGAGTTAGACACCCAAACATTGTCAACCTAATAGGATCATGCTCCGAAATCTCGACACTTGTCTATGAGTTCTTACCTAATGGAAGCCTTGAGGACCGGTTGGCCTGTGCTGATAACACCTCATCTCTCAAATGGCAAACCCGGATTCGTATCATCAGTGAGATTTGCTTAGGTCTTGTATTTCTTCATTCAAATAAACCACACCTTGTGATCCACGGTGACCTCAAACCAGATAATATTCTCCTCGATGCAAACTTCATCAGTAAACTCAGCGACTTTGGCATTTCCCGAATGATAAAGCAATCTGATACAAACACAACTGCCTTATATCGTACCACTCATCCTGCAGGAACATTTGCATATGTTGACCCACAATTTCATTTAACTGGGGAACTGACACCAAAATCCGATGTTTACTCCTTTGGTATAATAGTGCTTCGTCTTCTGACTGGAAAACGTGCACTGAATATTGCAAATGTAGTGCAAGAAGGCATGCGAGCTGGTAGGTTGTTGTCTATAGTCGACCAATCTGCCGGAAAATGGCCATTTGACCTAGCCAAAAAGTTAGCTAAACTAGGTCTGAGATGTACTGATATATCCAGAAGAACACGCCCTGATATGAGTCAGGTTTGGGCCACGATTGAACCCTTGGTAAAGGATGCTTCACTCTTGTCTGTTGGATCTTCAACTTCTAATGAAGAACATGTACCATCACATGTTATATGCCCAATAATGCAGGTATATATATAGTTTCCCCTTCTATTTTAATGGTATATCAACTATATAAGTGCAATCCAAGTAAATGCAACAAAATATGTTTATAAAATTTGCTGTAAAAAAGAGTGATGGTAAAGGAAAGGAAGTGTCTTCAGAATATGTTGAACAGAGAGAACCTCAGGTGAATACTTACCACTTTAGTTCTATCAGATTATTTTGATGTAGTTTGGTGGTCTAACCTGCAGTTTAACTGCTTTGGTCTGGTATATAATGTATTGCTCAATTTTTGCTAATATTATAGGATGCCAATGAAGAAAAGAACAAGGTTATAATTGAGCAGAAGGAGCTTGAGGTGAATTTATTTTATTTCTGAATCTGATTGGAACTGGAGCATGTGATGACTAAAATGTATTGTATCTCAAATCTGTTTTATAATAGCTTACTATCCTTATTCCAACAATTTTACAGGAGGCTGAAATGATTTCATTAGCAACAAAAAAGGCAGAACTCAATGTAGGTGCAGTATTTATAAACACTTTAGTGTCAAATATAAAACCTATGCAGCACTAATTATCAGTACCTTATTTGTCAATTTTAGTAGTATTGATTATTTTTATTACTATATTCACTTTAATTATTTTCATTTCGGTTTGGTGCATTAGTGTGGGTCTTATGAAGTATGGTTCTTACACCAACAGATTGTAATGAGTCTTATTTCTTTGATTTAAAAATATACTAACTTTTTCTGTACATATGTTACTGTGCCTATATTTTCTAAGGTTTGTTTCTTTCTGGCTTGCTCATTTGTTATTTCCTTTGTTTTAAGGCTTTTAAAGGAAAAGATAAAGAGTCTACTTCAGGAGCCTTTGTACAAGAATGCAAGGTCAGTGAAACACTACTCATTTTTATCTTGTGATTGTTATGTTGCTTTTAAATTCTTTATGAACCTGTTGATATATGTGATACCTTACTATGTATAAGTCTGCAGAGTGCCATCAATACTTGAATATCGATCAATGTTGCATTCGATCTGCATTGTGCATGTAACAAACACATTTTTTGCAGTATTTTTCTACACCTCGAGGATGCAAGTTCGGGAGGTCATGTAGATATCTCCATCCCAAAGGAAAACCAGATGTTTCTCCAGTACAACTCAACTTTCTTGGTCTTCCAATTCGACCAGTACGTTAATCGCTTTTGAAACAGCATTGTTCAACTTGTGAAAATTGTTTACATTGTTTTATATGTCCAGGAAGTAACATAAAATATTTTATGTAGATTTGCAAATAGCATTCAACATTTCTCATCTTGCAGTTAATGCCTATAAATGTTTGGAGTTACTGTACTAGTATCTACTAAGTAGTTTAAACCATGTCAAGTTCAAGCAAAAAAGAGGCCGCCCTGTATATTTTTTCATATTTCTCTTTTCTTGCAACAAGCACCCAGCATTTCTAAAATTTGCTACTAACACCCCTCATCTTTTGGGTTACATGCAAATGACATTCAATTTTAAAACCAAGATCAAGTCAAGCAAAACTGACTAAATTGCCCTCAACATTTTTCTAACAACTTGAATGTATTTCACAACCATCCTTAAAAACTAGTGGATATCATTTTGATAAATTGTGGATGAGAACTATAAGAAATGGAGTTAAAATTACAAAATTAATGGGATAGATATTTTCAGTCGGGGGTTTTATGCAAGGATCAAATAACATTAGTTAGTTTCAAATATCAGAAATATAAAATGTATTAAGTGCAAAAGAGCAAATATTGAATTTGACCTCAGTGTTCCTTGCAATTCTTTTGTTCAGAGTGAAAAGGAGTGCCCATACTATATGCGGACTGGTAGTTGCAAGCACTCGACTTACTGCAAGTTTAGTCACCCTGATCCAACAGCTGTGGCTTCACAGGGAGAAAATCGTGACAATAATAACAAAAAAAATAATAATTATGGATCCTCCAAAGAAAAGGCTGCACCAACAACTCAAGCATATCCACCAGTACCAGTCCCCTCTGCACCCCCTTGGCCTGAGCAGGAAACAGCATTGGAAGAGCCAATGCAGTATGTGGGTGCAGCACCTCCTTCATATGCCCCTGGAATTATGCCGCCTCATGCAATGTTTCCAAATCAAGACTGGAACGGCAATCAGGTAGTGGTGGCTTTGTACTAGATTTTCAGGTGCATGTCAGTACCAAACCAGCATCTCAGTTCCAAGGAGTGTCTACGAACTATAATTTATGTTGACTGGAACCAGGCAATAGGATTATGGTGCCTGTCGGATCTGTCCTCCTTTTATGTTTTGAGGAATTTTGTGCATTCCCCTTCAAAATCTCATGCATCTTTTTATATTTCTGCAAAATGAAAATTGTCATGCATAGCCTATAGAACATAAGAAATATCCCCCCTCCCCAAAAAACAAACAATGAAAAAGAAAAAAATAAATAAAAAGAAAGAAAGATAGACTCTGTTGTCTGTACATCACATTAAAGGTGGTTTTGTTTTTACCCGAAAATTCGCCGATCTATTTACTTAAAGACGCAGAGACGCCTACATCAATGCTTAACTGTACATCACATTAGAAATAACAATGAGGGCCGACTTACAACCTGCTGAAGACTTAAATTAGGGGATGTAGATGTGTATCTGTCCTAATTTTGCAGGGGTCAAATGGCATTTTGATAATTTTATCATTCTCTTTTGTGGGCCTATTGTTTGCACCTCTAAGGGTCAGTGTAATTCTGCTGCATTTTACTTGTGTCCTCCCTCTTTGTATGAGTGGATGCTGATTTTGGTCATGTTTAGGTACCGGTGAACCCACACTTTGTTCCAGTTGAGAATTATCAACCTGCAAATGTGAGTCACGCTAGCATGCATCATCAACCTCCTTTTGATGAATATCCAGAGAGGCCTGGCCAGCCTGAGTGCCAGGATTTTGTTTGGAATGGGTTTTGCAAATACAAACACGCTTGCAAGTTTCACCATCCCAAGGGTCATGCCTCTTCAAATTCGCCGGTAGTTATTTCTTGACCTGACTAATAATAAAACATGTCATAGAAACATTTTCTGGTATGGTCCTTGAGTTTCAAAGTTCCCATTTCGGCCCCAGAGTGTGATTTGTACGTCGGCCTTTTGCCATCATTTTTTTTCCAAATCTGAAGGAGAAGCTTAGATGTGTTCATTGGGTGATTTACCTTTAAATAAAAAGTGACTCATTCCTTACCAGCACAAATTAGAATTTTCCTACATTTCAAAAGTTTCAAGTGACCAAAATGATGCAAAGTGCCAAAATGGGAACTTCTGCTACATCCAGTTCAAAATGAGAATTGGATAGTGTACTTCTACAACCATTCATGTGGTTTACTTAAAGAGTTGATTAGTCCCAAACTATGTAACTATATAATGCTGACCATGTTAGCATTGGTATGGGGATCTTTGGTGTTGCGAATTGAATTGTAGTGGTGTCTACCAGTAATCAAGGATTCCTTGTACAGAACCGAATAATGCTCTCTGTTATGTGTTATTTTTGGTATGGAGCTGGTCCAGAATTATGCCAAAGGCTGGCTTGTAAATTATAAATATAAATTAAACAGAGAGAAGTTTTCAGATGAAAATAACATCTGCATGCATGTTGCCGAGTATAAATTAAATAAAAATTATGCTTAATTATTGATATACTAAATTAAGTCTTGTCCTAAACAAAAGAAGAGCAAATTTTGATTTTCACCCCATTGGCTACTGCACTTGGTTCCAGCAACCTTCTCATTCCTAAAATATTGCACTTGTTCAACCTGAGCCATTGAACTTGTTATTGGTTCGTTTAGCCCCCTGATCTCTTGTTACTAGTTGAATTGGCTGATCTCTTAATTAGTAAATAAGTGAACAAGCATTATTAATGTTGATGAGTTTTACAAGTTATGTGAGGTTCAATAATGATTTTGACAGATTATTATTTGACAAATTTACAATTAATTGGGAGATAGATATAACTCAACCAAATAAAAAGATTTCTCATGGGGCTAACTGAACCAGTATCATTTAACCAAGTGCCATAATTTGGGATACTTCTGAAACCAAAGAAAAATTGAGAGACCACATTTATTTATTTATTTACTTATTTAAGTTTCGAAAGAAATCAGATTTCCCTATGAAAGAACTTGTCGTGTATTGCAGTTTTATTATTTATTTACTTATCTAAGTTTTGACAAACTTTGGTATCCAGGAATGATCAAGCTGTCTGTGTATACTACAGTCACTGCTAAAGTGACGCTGCATGCTATGACTGGACCACAATCTAGTTAATTTTCAACAGCTAAAAAATATTGGAAATTCAAGTAGGTTTTCCTCTGTTTTTTTATTTATTTATTGGTGTCAAAAATGTATGGATTCAATGCACACTTGTAAATTTGTAATAGAGGAACTGGTACATTTGTTATATATGTCACAACTAAAGGTTATATTGAACATTCTGCCCGGAGCAAGCTACTTTATTGGCAAAAAACATTGAAATATAACAACTTAATTCGGTAACTGGTAAGCAAATGTTTGTCGCAACACTATAGAATATGAATCCAGGCACCACGAGATCTTCCATAATACAGTAATAATGATACAATTTTTAAAGGTGACGATAATTGTCCTGTGTCAGATATTGATAGCGTTAGATAATAGAGTTAAAATAAAAAAATATATATAACGCTATCAATATTAATTTGATTTTCACCTTTTCTATTCATATGTTAATTACATCTAAAATATCATACAGTTCGATCATCAAATTCACATCCTCCCGGGTATCGTAAGAGGAAATCTTTTACAATTACTGGATCTGAACCGTTCTTTTTAACTTGGCACGAATCTCAAAGCCCAATAATACTTCCCCTGTGCTAGCCTGAATCTCAAAGCGGTTGAGAGTTAATCTCAAACCATAAAGTGAAGGGAATGTTTTACAGTAATAGAGAGGATACTTGTCATCTTTTGTGGTGCCAAACCAACATGTCTTTAATTTCCGTTCTGATTATAATATATAGACAATGGATCGGGTCTGTATTAAAAGACAACAAGAGAAGATCAAAAGATATCACATGATATATATATTTTATAAAATATCCAAGTTCATGGACCGGGCCTTGCTAGTATGGATGTAAATTTTATCGCGCCGTGCGTGACTAATTGAGTCACGTGTCGTGCTGTGATTAAGTCAAATTTTCATATGTCGTGTCATAACCAAAATAATAAAAATAATCACGGCATGCTAATTACTTCATGACCAAACTTATCTGTTTGATCCTTGTCAAATTTTATATAGTATTTAACTTTTTTTTTTTTTTCAAATTTAAGTTAGTTTAAATAAGAAAAAAAAAGTCAAAAATAAGAAAAATTGTAAAATAATTGTAAAAGAAATTGAAGAAATCGATATTAGTGGGATTAGATAGATGACCAAGGAAAGGTGGCCGGAGGCATGATACCAAAGGTATAGTGTTGTATTAAGTCACTGACAAAAGGTGTGTGCACAGCAAGTATCATTGACGGCCGGGTCCCGCATTCGCTTTTGCTTGAGTTACTGACGGATGAGCGGGTGGGGACTATGATTCAAAGCTGAATCATTTTGAGTTTTTTTTTTTTATTAAGTGGATTGTTAAGTCTGAGGTAGTGTTGTTGGAAAATGAATAGTTGGTTACTAAGCAAAGCTTAGCAATAAATGCCTTGAAATAATTATGTGATGTCTCTAGTATTCTTTCCTATTTGTTGCTTATTCTGTTTTTGTCCCTCAATAGGTAATTCGTATTCTAGCACTCAATAACATCGGCCCCATATGAAATTCGGTATTCAATTTCATTAATTGCTGAGTGGCTCCCCATTGTCAGTCTCTGTTTTTTATTTTTTTTCTTTCTTTCTAGCTAGGTAATCAAATAGATAAATTAATAAGAAAAAAATTTAATTGTCGTATTTTTTGTTTCTCTTATCTGCACCGTAGAAGTTTTCATACTTAATGGTTAAGCAAATATAAAGTAATCCCATAATCACAAAAGTGGCTTTAATAAAGCAGTGATTTTGGGAAAGGCAAAACAAGATTTCTGGTGAGTTTGGGCCTGTGTATAATTGAAGCTTTTTATAACAAGGTCAGTGAATCTATTCTTTGTTTTGGGAAAGGCAAAACAAGTTATCTGCACCGTCAGAGAATCTATTCTTTGTTTTGGAGGTAGTGGTTGCTTATAACAAGGTCTTAGAGGAAGCTCTTTTTCTCCAATAAGTCGAATCATCGATCAATGGCAACCGCAGAGATAAAGGAAGTACAAAAGGTGTATGTTTCTCCAATAAGTGAATCTATTCTTTGTTCTCGTGAGTTTGAAGCTTTTTATGATAATAATGCAGAGTTAAAAGTGGCTTTAATAAAGCAGTGATTTTTTGCTTGATCTCTAAAGAAAAAGATGCTGAATCTGTGAAGCAATATAGACCTATCTCTTTAGTTAATTGTAGACTAGAAATTATCTCTAAATTGCTTACCAATAGACTAGAATCATTGATGAATAGACTAATTCTCTGAACCTCTCACCCTTTCTTCCTTCTCTCCATTTTTCTTGTCTTGGTTCCGAGCGCCTCTAGCCCTCCATTCTCCACCGCCTTTCCTCTCTAAAACTCTGACTCGTCTATCCTCGCTTCTAGTTTAGGTTATCCTTGCTCCATCGTCTCTCTCTCTCTAGAAATTGTTCATTTTGCTAATGCAATGCTCCTGTCATGTCAGTAAATCTATTCTTTGTTTTGGAGGTGGTGGTTGCTTATAACAAGGTCTTAGTGGAAGCTCTTTTTCTCCAATTAGTGAATCATCGATCAATGGCAACTGCAAAGGTTAAGGAAGAACAAAAGGTGTATGTTTGTTTGCCTTGGAAATATGATGAAGGAAAGCATATCCTTTCATGGGCGCTCAGCCATTTTCCAAAGGATGCTAAAATTGTTGCCACTTACATTGGCCCTCCTTCATATAGTGAGTTTGTATATTTTCTACCAATGATGCTGCAATCATATTATTTTTGAAAGAGTTTTGTTATCTTCACTTGAAGTAATTTTATTCTATGAGTACTGTGGATCATATTGTTTTATGATTGCGCTTGTGCACCTCCCTTCGCACACAAAATCCCTCAATTCTGAAATTTTCTATTTCATAAAAATTTGATTCTGAATTTTGGAAAGCTTAATCCCCAATTACCCATGAAAGATTAATGTTAATTGGTTCCAATCCTTATCTTGATTCCTTTTCTGGTAGTAAATGGAAGCTTATCTCATTGATAACCAATTTTATGTACCAGAAGAGTCCAAAAAATTAAACAAGTCCTTCTTCATTTAAATGTCATACTCGTGCAATTGTTTCCATTCTGAAACAGGTCTATGTCACCCTATGTGGAGGGAGGTATACAATGAAACTCTAGACAAACATCTGGCTCAGTGTGCAATACAGCAGGTGAAATTTAGTTTAAATTAATTAACTTTAATGTACACATATATCTTTTCTTTTCTTTTCACTTGGGAACCCATGACATGATATCTTTGTAAATAACAAAAAATTCCTCTCAGTCAGTAGAGGTCATTAGGACATCTCCTGATGAAAACTTCAGAAATTTAATTACGGTTTTGTTTTCGAATGAACCTCAATGTGCTACTAAATATACACTAATGCACTGTGTTCACTGTTTCACATGAATACAGTTTAATGCAGAGAAACTGATACACGAGATCGATCATCTAATAGAAGGGACTTTAGTTCTGATGGCCTCAAGGGCCACGAAGAATCTTGTAATGGAGTTTTCTCCAACAAACAGGTATTAAGATGTTTTTTACTTTACATAAGTACATCTTGATGTTTTTTACTTTACATAAGTACATCTTGATGTTTTTTACTTTACATAATTACAACTGCAAAAAATGAGTCTGAATCAACAATTAAGCACACAGTCTGTTCTGCTGGGTTGCAACAATTTTTTAACCTTTGTTGTCATATAGGATATCTCAAAGATACCTTCAGTCTGATATATGAAATTGAATTGATTCGATCCTCCATTATGGCCATGCTAATTGCAGTACTATTCATCAAAGCCTAATTAGGAAAAATTTTTGGAACATGGAAGATTTACTCAGTGTTGATCTCTGGCACATTTTTAAATGCAGTGAACTTGTCAAAGAGACGGCAAATCCATCATGCATGATATGGTTTATTCAAAATGGACATCTGATTGACACTAGGTACTATTAAGCTTTTGTAAGTTATCCATGTGATAAAATTGCCTTGGTTACTGGCAACTGGGCAAAACATTTGCTACTTCACTATGTGCCATGTTAGGGCTGGATAATTATAGATTCAGGCCAATTTTGCTGATAAATGCTCAACCTTATATATTAGCTTATATAAAATTTCTGCTCATTTTGGGTTGGGTTTAATTGTATGTTGGTGCTTTTTAGATAGGATCCACTAGCCTTTCGGTTAACCGAGCTTTGGGTAACTTATTTGGGGTTTGTACTCACTACGTACTCAGGTCATTTTATACACATTATCAAAAGACAGATATAAAAAAAATTGCATACTGATTTGAAGAAATAGAGCTTTAATCATTTTGGTTCAGGTTGAGTTCTCTGTATTTCGGGTTGGCTTAATTAATATTGGATTACTTCAGTTATGGTTGGTTATATCTAATTTTTAATAATCACATTAGCTTTGATGACGTGTATTTTTGGTTTCATTAGGTTACCCAGATTAAATCCAAAGGCCACATCTGAAGAGGTGCATCTTTCCACTTATTCTTGATCATAATTCTTCATTTTATTTCAATTTTTTAATTTTCACTTACCTTCTTATTTACTTCTTTAAATTGATTTCAATTTCTTTTCTTTCTATTGAATTTCTAAGTTTTTGCTCTACTACCTAAGAAAAATCATAAATAAGATTTCCCTAAATTTTTGTTAATTCTACCGAAAGTCTAATATATCAAAGGGAATGACCTCGGCCCCTCTCTATCTTTGTTGTTTTGATTATTTTCTGAACTGTTATTCTTTAAATATACTGGATTGTGTTGAAAAATATGTACCTTGATGACATAACTGAAAAAGGTTAGCATGATCAATACAAGATAAGGAGCGATTGGAATATTAGCATGGTCATGAAGCATTATTTCAACGTACTTACAAATATTTTCTACTAATAAGAATTGACTTTAGAACTAATAAACAAATAAAAAGAAACAAATGATACAGAAAGACTTTTTGAAAATAAATATAATTAGAAGGGTCCAATTAAAACAACCACACAATTTTTTTTTAAAATCACTGTTTTTCAGAAATTCGTGGACCATAAAAAATCAGTGATTTTAAAAGGTTCCAAAAAAATAGTAAAAAAATTCTAAAAAATTGTAAAATTTGGTCTCCAAGCACAATTAAATATGGAGATCAACTTGAACGGTTCAGATCGACGTTTTGAACTTTGAAATTGAAGATATAGACATGAAGTAAAACACTCGCTTTACTTCGCGAAGTACCGTAGCCCATCTCTCTCTCTATATATATAATATATAATGGAGTTGGCTACGGTGCTACGCGTAGCATAGAGGGCCTATGTGCTACAGCTCAATATTTGAGTTTTCGAAATCCTAATTGTCGATCCGAACAATTCAACAAGATCTCCATATAAATATGTACTTGCAAACCAAATTTTACATTTTTTAGAATTTTTTTACTATTTTTTTAGATAGGTAGAAAATCACTTGATCTGAATGGTGCAGTTTAGGTAGAAAACAATTTTATAAAAATTTCAGCTAAGTGTTTATAAATTTGCTGTAAAAAAGAGTGATGATAAAGGAAAGGAAGTGTCTTCCGAATATGTTGAGCAGAGAGAACCTCAGGTGAATACTTACCACTTTAGTTCTATCAGATTATTTTGATGTAGTTTGGTGGTCTAACCTGCATTTAACTGCTTTGGTCTGGTATATAATGTATTGCTCAATTTTTGCTAATATTATAGGATGCCAATGAAGAAAAGAACAAGGTTATAATTGAGCAGAAGGAGCTTGAGGTGAATTTATTTTATTTCTGAATCTGATTGGAACTGGAGCATGTCATGACTAAAATGTATTGTAGCTCAAAACTGTTTTATAATTGCTTAATATCCTTATTCCAACAATTTTACAGGAGGCTGAAATGATTTCATTACCAACAAAGAAGGCAGAATTCAATGTAGGTGCAGTATTTAATTATAAACACTTAGTGTCAAATATAAAACATATGCAGCACTAATTATCGGTACCTTATTTGTCAATTTTAGTAGTATTAATTGATTATTTGTATTACTATATTCACTTTATTTTCATTTCGGTTTGGTGCATTAATGTGGGTCTTATGAAGTATGGTTCTTACACCAACAGATTGTAATGAGTCTTATTTCGTTGATTTAAAAATACACTAACTTTTTCTGTACATATGTTACTGTGCCTATATATATTTTCTAAGGTTTGTGGCTTGCTCATTTGTTATTTCCTTTGTTTTAAGGCTTTTAAAGGAAAAGATAAAGAGTCTACTTCAGGAGCCTTTGTACAAGAATGCAAGGTCAGCGAAACACTACTCATTTTTATCTTGTGATTGTTATGTTGCTTTTAAATTCTTTATGAACCTGTTGATATATGTGATACCTTACTATGTATAAGTCTGCAGAGTGCCATCAATACTTGAATATCGATCAATGTTGCATTCGATCTGCATTGTGCATGTAACAAACACATTCTTTGCAGTATTTTTCTACACCTGGAGGATGCAAGTTTGGGAAGTCATGTAGATATCTCCATCCCAAAGGAAAACCAGATGTTTCTCCAGTACAACTCAACTTTCTTGGTCTTCCAATTCGACCAGTACGTTAATCGCTTTTGAAACAGCATTGTTCAACTTGTGAAAATTGTTTACATTCTTTAATTTATATGTCCAGGAAGTAACATAAAATATTTTATGTAGATTTGCAAATAGCATTCAACATTTCTCATCTTGCAGTTAATGCCTATAAATTTTTGGGGTTACTGTACTAGTATCTACCAAGTAGTTTAAACCATGTCAAGTTCAAGCAAAAAAGAGGCCCTGTATATTTTTTCATATTTCTCTTTTCTTGCAACAAGCACCCAGCATTTCTAAATTTGCTACTAACACCCCTCTGTTGGATTTATTGCCAACCTCGTTGGATTTAATGCCAACATTGAGCACATATGTAATATAATTATGGATTGTTTACTGTCATATATGGTTGTCAATTAAAATGATCAAATAAGGTAATAGACAATCAATATATTCATTAGGATGTGATCCATAAAGGTGTAGAACAATTTAGGCAAATATCAAATCATTGATGGACTGATTCTGAGATTTGCAATTCAGAAAACTGTCATTTAAGAGGATTGTGTGGGCCACACGGATATCAATGCGGCCGCACGGATTTTGATGCGACAGCACGGTTTTTGATGCAGTCGCACAAAGTACCTTTTTCAAGTTGGCAGATAACCAGATAGGTTATTATATATAAGGATTGGTCCCCAAGGCACAAGATAACACAGAAAAACACAGAAACTGAAAAAACATTTTTCTCTTTAGAAAAATACAGCTCTGTGTGCCTTCTCTTCTTCTTCCACCATCAAAGAATAGAGAAGAGAAATCAATTAGGAAATTTGGATATGATTTCTCAAGGGCCATATCTTGCTGGCTTGGAAGACTTATTCCTACGACCATACAACAAAACAATAAGAAGGGCTTCTTGCCATTAGAGTCTAGTCTTATGCTCACGGAGACGGTTGGCGATCTTTCAAAGGATCGAGTTATTTCATGGAAACATCCATGGAATCAGGTATTATGTTCCGCACTTAAGATTTATGTTTTATGAGTCGGCTTTGGCATAGGACGGTTCTTAGGTTAAAATGGGGAACTGTTTCTCCTTCCCCGGGGTGTAAGTGTTTGACCCCTAGATGAGATGTAATTGTTTGATCTCTAAACAAGGCGTAATTGTTTGGCCTTTATGATTCTCCAACAAGTGGTATCAGAGCCTTCTTATGTCGAAGGATTAAGTCTTTTAGGATCTAGAGAGAATTAGAAATTATTGATGATTTTTTCGTTGATTTTTGTTGAATTTTTCTAGATTGTTTTAGATCTGAAAATTTTGGTTTGGAGAGCACAAAACTTGTAAAAGTTTACAGCCATAATTGTCTATTTTTCAGTTATTAAGTTGGTTATAATTTGCTAGAAGATTTCCAATTGAAATCGCAAAATTCTAATCAAAATTCGGTCCTGGCAGAGTTTGTGCGACCCTCTTTGCGGATGCATAGAGGCCACACAAAATTCCGTAAAAATTTTAATAGGCAGTTATGGAATTTTGGGTTTTGGTGAAATTTATTTTTTTTAAATAAATTTTCTAAAACAAAATATATAAATTTGAAATTAAACTTCTAAATTTGAAAGGTTATATAGATTTGGAATTAAATTTCTAAATTTGAAAAGTTATTTAAGGTGCTTCCAAAATTAAGAAAAATCTCTCTAGATCATGGATCAATTTCAACATAATAAATGCAGTTTTATAGTTACTCAAACAAAGATACGGCCGCACGGATTTTGAAGCAATCGCACGGTTTTTGATGCAGATGCACAAAATACCTTTTTTAAATTGGCAGACCGCACAAAATTTCGTGGGGGCCGCACAACTCTCTGAAAAGTTAGAGAATAGTTTCTGAGATTAAAAATGCAGTTATTATGATGCAATTATTTATATATTTATTTAATTGCACTTTTGTTTTATGGCTAAGGTATAAATTATAATTCTTATAAAGGCATTAAAGTTATATGTATCTTGAATTGAATTAATTGAGTCCTAATTGTACCCAAAGGTACCTCTTTTTACAAGATTAGTTTAAATTCATTTTACAAAAGGATATTAGGTGTGCATTTAATGGATGCAATCATTTATCGGCCCAAAGGAAGATAATAGTTGTTGAAATTATTTGTACAAGTGAGTGATAATAAAGTATAGTGATGACCAAAAATTTTACACATATGTCAACATTGTTGGCCCAAAGGAAGGCATGTTGTTCGGTATGTTCTAGGCTATCAGTACTTTATTATTGCTCCAAAGTATCATAAGAAATTGACTCCTTACCCAAAGGTAGCCGCTTAATGGAAACCAATATTTTGGTTTTAAGATGGTTTTAAGGCTCATAAAATGTGATGATTTATTAAGATAAATTACGATACTATGAATGTAACAATGTATAGGAAAGTTCTGTCTAGGCAAGTCGGAATTCGAAGTGAATCCTTAGGGATCCCTGACTTACCTGGGAACTTACCTGGTTGTGAAATTCGTGCATATAGTAACAAAAGAAAAAATCATCTCATATATTTTGAGCAATTTGGGCCTTTATTTGAATGTAATTTATAAATTCAGAATTTTTTATTCGTGTTGTTCTTTGTGATTTTTTGTTCGTAATTTTTCAGTTAGCATTGTTAAAGGCCTAAACAACATTTTTTATGTTGAATGGAACCAACTTCAAATTTTGACATGAGAACATAATAATAGTTCTCGGTGTCAAGGATCTAGACATTGCATTAAGGAGGTATGTCCCACACTTACGGATAAGAGTACTTCTGATGATCAGAAGGAAAATGAAAAGTGGGACAATCAAATTGCATGTGTCTTATGATGATGAAGAGGTCCATTAAGAGGCATTAAGGGACGCGATTTCAGATTTGATTATTATCATTAAGGAATTTTATAATCCGACAGAACATTCAGTATTTGAGACAGAAAATGCAAATTTTTTTAGGATGTTGAGTTTGCGGGGGGAGATACAATAATGGATTTTGAATTCGAAGAGGAGTATGCAAATATTCCCATAGGTGTTGAGAGTTTTATGGACATAGATCTCATTTACCTCAAAATACAAGTATCTTTAACGGAACCATTAT
This sequence comes from Carex littledalei, assembly GCA_011114355.1. Taxonomy (NCBI): domain Eukaryota; kingdom Viridiplantae; phylum Streptophyta; class Magnoliopsida; order Poales; family Cyperaceae; genus Carex; species Carex littledalei. The sequence goes on from CM022079.1 coordinate 17,717,063, forward strand.
TGAAGACCAAACTCAACATAATCAAACAACACAAAGTCAGATTCTAGAATCTCTGGAAGATGTTGTTGTAGGCCAGATTGTTTCAGACAATGCTGGAATTTCTCGAGAAAATTCAGAAGTGCCAATAAGAAAATATAATCAATGACTGACAATGACATTGGGAAAATTACCTCATTACCTAAATGAACAAGACCCATTAGTTTTAAATAAATATTTAAAACTAAAAGGGATTCGAAAAGTAAGGAGGAGTAATATAAAACTCGTCTTGTCACTTAAGGTTTTAGAGACTTTCTCTATGGTTTCATTTAATGAATGCAAGCATTAACCGGCCCAAAGGAATGTTGATGATTGTTAAATTATGTGTACATAAAGTATGGTGATGATTATTATGTTTTACCTATAATCAATATTGTCGGCCCAAAGGAAGGCATATTGATTGATATGTTATTTGAATCATCAATACTTTATTTTTTGAAAGACTCTTTAAAGATTATATTGGCATTAATTACGCACTTCAATTTGGAGCTTTAGTTGATGGATATTAAGAGAGCGTTTCTAAATTGTGACATTAATGAAACAATCTATATGGTGCAACTAGAAAACTATGTGTCGGGAGACACAAAGTCTATGGTGTGCAAACTTAAGAAATTTATTTATGAACTAAAGAAAGTGTCTCACAATGGTATTGCAAAATTCATAGTGAGATTATCTCATTTGGTTTTGAGATAAATTTATTGAATGAATTTATATACCTTAAGTTCTGTGGGAGTAATTTGTATTTCTATGTGGATATCATATTGCTTGCCAATATCGATATAAATATGTTGCAAGAAACTAAGAACTCTCTGATAAATAATTTAGAGATGGAAGTTCTTAGTGTTGCATCATTTAGAATATGGAACAATGCTAAACTAAAGTAAGATAAAGTAAAGGAAAGAGTACAGAATTGTGAACTGAAAATAGAACATGTAAGGACAAACTCTATGTTAGCAGATCATCTTACTAAGGGATTGACACCGGCTAAGTTTGAAAAGCATGTTGCTCATATGGGTGTAATCTCTATTGAGGATATTCAGTTTTAGTGAGAGTCTATTATTTGTAACTTAATGTTCTATTTTTTATTGTAATTTTGGATATGTAACTTGTGACATGTAACAAGTGTTATATATATTATGAAGTTTTGACATTCTGTTTCTCGTTTATGTTTGACCTCTAATTCAGTTAATTTATGAAATTCAGTTTCAAGATTTAAGTAGGAGACCAAGTTAGAAATAGGCATGTGAAGATCACAATTGCATGTAATTTCTATGCTACACATCCACATCATGATTCATGTCATTCAGCTGTATTAATGATGTGATTATTGAGGGTTTAGTTGCGAATAAATGCGACGAATGCCGCTTTAGTCCTTTGTTGATATAGTTGATGGACCGAATTGGTTTGGGAATATATAAGAAAGACAGTAAAGAAATGTGCGCACATAAGGAACACAATTCATAATTAAAAAGTCATAACATATTGCTCAAGTGGGAGATTGTTGGATTTATTGCCAACCTCGTTGGATTTAATGCCAACATTGAGCATATATGTAATATAATTATGGATGGTTTACTGTCATATATGGTTGTCAATTAAAGTGATCAAATAAGGTAATAGACAATCAATATATTCATTAGGATGTGATCCATAAAGCTGTAGAACAATTTAGGCAAATATCAAATCATTGATGGACTGATTCTGAGATTTGCAATTCAGAAAACTGTCATTTAAGAGGATTGTGTGGGCCACACGGATATCAATGCGGCCGCACGGATTTTGATGCGACGGCACGGTTTTTGATGCAGTCGCACAAAGTACCTTTTTCAAGTTGGCAGATAACCAGATAGGTTATTATATATAAGGATTGGTCCCCAAGGCACAAGATAACACAGAAAAACACAGAAACTGAAAAAACATTTTTCTCTTTAGAAAAATACAGCTCTGTGTGCCTTTTCTTCTTCTTCCACCATCAAAGAATAGAGAAGAGAAATCAATTAGGAAATTTGGATATGATTTCTCAAGGGCCATATCTTGCTGTCTTGGAAGACTTATTCCTACGACCATACAACAAGACAACAAAAAGGGCTTCTTGCCATTAGAGTCTAGTCTTGTGCTCACGGAGACGGTTGGCGATCTCTCAAAGGATCGAGTTATTTCATGGAAACATCCATGGAATCAGGTATTATGTTCCGCACTTAAGATTTATGTTTTATGAGTCGGCTTTGGCATAGGACGGTCCTTAGGTTAAAATGGGGAACTGTTTCTCCTTCCCCGGGGTGTAAGTGTTTGACCCCTAGATGAGATGTAATTGTTTGATCTCTAAACAAGACGTAATTGTTTGGCCTTTATGATTCCCCAACACCCTCATCTTTAGGGTTACATGCAAATGACATTCAATTTAAAAACCAAGATCAAGTCAAGCAAAACTGACTAAATTGCCCTCAACATTTTTCTAACAACTTGAATGTATTTCACAACCATCTTTAAAAACTAGTGGACATCATTTTGATAAATTGTGGATGAGAACTATAAGAAATGGAGTTAAAATTACAAAATTAATGGGATAGATATTTTCAGTCGGGGGTTTTATGCAAGGATCAAATAACATTAGTTAGTTTCAAATATCAGAAATATAAAATGTATTAGGTGCAAAAGAGAAAATATTGAATTTGACCTCAGTGTTCCTTGGAATTCTTTTGTTCAGAGTAAAAAGGAGTGCCCGTACTATATGCTGACTGGTAGTTGCAAGTACTCGACTTACTGCAAGTTTAGTCACCCTGATCCAACAGCTGTGGCTTCACAGGGAGAAAATCGTGACAATAATAACAAAAAAAATAATAATTATGGATCCTCCAAAGAAAAGGCTGCACCAACAACTCAAGCACATCCACCAGTACCAGTCCCCTCTGTGCCCTCTTGGCCTGAGCAGGGAACATCATTGAAAGAGCCAATGCAGTATGTGGCTGCAGCACCTCCGTCATATACCCCTGGAATTATGCCGCCTCATGGAATGTTTCCAAATCAAGACTGGAACGGCAATCAGGTAGTGGTGGTTTGTACTAGATTTTCAGGTGCATGTCAGTACCAAACCAGCATCTCAGTTCCAAGGAGTGTCTACGAACTATAATTTATGTTGACTGGAACCAGGCATTAGGATTATGGTGCCTGTCAGATCTGTCCTCCTTTTATGTTTTGAGGAATTTTGTGCATTCCCCTTCAAACTCCCGTGCATCTTTTTATATTTCTGCAAAATGAAAATTGTCATGCATAGCCTATAGAACATAAGAAATATCCCCCCTCCCCAAAAAACAAACAATGAAAAAGAAAAAAAATAAATAAAAAGAAAGAAAGATAGACTCTGTACATCACATTAAAGGTGGTTTTGTTTTTACCCGAAAATTCGCCGATCTATTTACTTAAAGACGCAGAGACTCCTACATCAATGCTTAACTCTACATCACATTAGAAATAACAATGAGGGCTGACTTACAACCTGCTGAAGACTTAAATTAGGGGATGTATATGTGTATCTGTCCTAATTTTGTTAGTAAATATATTATCAGACCAAAAAAGAATTAAGCAAAATTTTTTTTACAATTGCAGCAAATTCGAAGGGAGAAACGACATCAGGAAGAAATTGAGGAAATCCAAAAGAGAGAAAATGACAAGAATGATCTTCTTAAAAGGGAAATCGAACAACTTAAATTGGAGAACCAACTTCAACAAAATGAGTTGGATAAGCAGAAGCAGCAATTGAGAGAACTCATTTCTGATTTAGAAATAGGTTATGACAAGCTAAAGCAAGAGCGTGATAATGCTATTAAAGAGTTGGATAAGCAGAAGCAGCAATTGGGAGAACTCATTTCTGATTTAGAAATAGGTTATAACAAGCTAAAGCAAGAGCGTGATAATGCTATTAAAGAGGCTCAAGAATTGAGAAGACAGAAAGAGCACTCTTTTGGTAATTCTGATATGGTACTGGGCTCCCAGTTTTCATTGCGTGAGCTGGAACAAGCAACTCAAAATTTTAGTGATTCTTTGAAGATTGGAGAAGGTGGTTTTGGATGCGTCTACAAGGGCTCTCTTCGTAACACCACGGTGGCGATAAAGAAGTTGAAGTCAGAGAGCTTACAAGGGTTATCAGAGTTCCAGCGAGAGGTAACAGATTATGCTAAAGATAGTAATACTATATTAATTTTGCTACAACTCATAACATTTAAGGCGGCAATTCATGTACTAATGGAAGCCTAATTGAGGTGTCAACCAAGCCAAATTATAGTCCATGAAATTTCTTTCATCATTTGAATTCTTATCAGTTGTGCTGGTACCCAATTTATTATCTTTATTTTTTTTATGGTTGGCAACAAGGTTGCCGACAAATATATTGATAAAAGAAGTTTATGTTTTGTTATCTTTATTATATGGACTATTTGTTAAAAATAAATTTAAAGTTGCCAACAACAAAGTATGTTTTGTTCTTACAGGTTGCTATTCTCAATAGAGTTAGACACCCAAACATTGTCAACCTAATAGGATCATGCTCCGAAATCTCGACACTTGTCTATGAGTTCTTACCTAATGGAAGCCTTGAGGACCGGTTGGCCTGTGCTGATAACACCTCATCTCTCAAATGGCAAACCCGGATTCGTATCATCAGTGAGATTTGCTTAGGTCTTGTATTTCTTCATTCAAATAAACCACACCTTGTGATCCACGGTGACCTCAAACCAGATAATATTCTCCTCGATGCAAACTTCATCAGTAAACTCAGCGACTTTGGCATTTCCCGGATGATAAAGCAATCTGATACAAACACAACTGCCTTATATCGTACCACTCATCCTGCAGGAACATTTGCATATGTTGATCCACAATTTCATTCAACTGGGGAACTGACACCAAAATCCGATGTTTACTCCTTTGGTATAATAGTGCTTCGTCTTCTGACTGGAAAACGTGCACTGAATATTGCAAATGAAGTGCAAGAAGGCATGCGAGCTGGTAGGTTGTTGTCTATAGTTGACCAATCTGCCGGAAAATGGCCATTTGACCTAGCCAAAAAGTTAGCTAAACTAGGTGTGAGATGTGCTGATATATCCAGAAGAACACGCCCTGATATGAGTCAGGTTTGGGCCACGATTGAACCCTTGGTAAAGGATGCTTCACTCTTGTCTGTTGGATCTTCAACTTCTAATGAAGAACATGTACCATCACATTTTATATGTCCAATAGTGCAGGTATATATATAGTTTCCCGTTCTATTTTAATGGTATATCAACTATATAAGTGCAATCCAAATAAATGCAACAGAAATTTTTTTTAATTTATTGCCGGGTGAAGTGAAATCCAATTAGAAAAAGAGAAAAAAATTGAAACAAAAATGATAGAACACATTCCAGTTTCACAAACTCCTTTGCACTTGTTAAACTGCCTCATTTTACCCTTTATTTTTTGTTTTTGGGGTCTTTCACCCATTAGGGAATCATGAAGAACCCGTGCATCGCAGCAGATGGGTTTACATATGAAGCTGAGGCAATCAAGACATGGTTGAACAGAGGACGTCATAACAAATCGCCTATGACCAATTTAGTGCTTCCTCATCGCGATCTGATTCCAAATCATGTTCTTCGTTCTGCCATCCAGGAATGGCTTCAGCAGCACCCACAATCTAATTAATCTGTCATACAGTTGAAGTTGTACTCAAGTTTGTTAAGATTTTTTGTGCACTCTTAATTGTTACGGCTTGAAATAGTGTTTTGAGTGATAAAATTTGATGAATAAAGCCAAGTTTCCAAGTATATTTACTCATGATCCAAGTAGTTTCATCAAAGCAATATATCGATATTAGTGGGATTAAAAGAATGACAGAGGAAGGAAAGGTGGCGGGAGGCATGATACATTGGATCCGTATCCTCCCAGGTACATGACTCAACACAATTTAAACGGATGGCCCAGATTTACTCCTAGCCGGCCGGTGCTTGCTTGGGATGGCGTAGGGGGGCAATATTATTTGTGCTTTGAGATTCATGCCAAGTTAAAAGGAACATTTTTGGGCCGTCCGATTCAATTGTACTCAGTCCGGTAACATGAGGGGATGTGAATTCTGATACATTGATACCAAAGGTTGAGTGTTGTATTAAGTCACTTACAAAAGTGTAAGCATGGCAAGTATCATTGATGGCCGGGTCCCGCATTCGCTCTTGCTTTACTGACGGATGAGAGTGCGTATCTTCTGAGATATCTCATATTTTGCGTGACCGACGTGTCCGATGCCTATTCGGGGATAATGCAGTGGGCCAATATTATTTGAGCTTTGAGATTCATGCAGAACGTATTTGAACGGTTGAGATTTTCCAAAAAGTCATGCAAAATATGAGATATCTCAGAGGATGCGAATTCGACGGATGAGGGGTAGGGGGACTATGATTCGAAACTGAATTAATCGTTTAAGTTTTTTTTTTATAATTTATTAAGCGGATTGTTAAGTATGAGGAAATTAGGTAGTGTTGTTGGAAAATGAATTGTTTGTTACTAAGCAAAGCTTAGCAATAAATGTCTTGAAATAATTATTTCATGTTGTTATCTTGTATCTCCTATGTTTTTTCCTATTTGTTTCTTATTCTGTTGTTGTCCATCAATAGGTAACTGAAATTCGTATTCTAGCACACATATGAAATTTGGTATTCAATTTCTTTAATTGCTTAGTGGCTCCTCATTATCAGTCTGTGTTATAAATTAATAAGAAAAAATTAATGTCATAATTTTTGCATCGCTTATCTGCACCGTAGACGATTTCATACTTAATGGTTAACCAGGAGCAGATTTAAAGGAAACCCAGAATGACTAAACTACCCCATAAATGCAACTTACAAATTTTGCTCTTTATATTATGTAACTTTTTAAAGTGTATATATAGTTCAGTCTCTCATAAAATACTCAAATACTAAGTGTGTGGCTTGGGGTGTTCAAACTGTTCAATTTGTTCGGTTCTTAACTGAACTGAATAATTTCGGTTTGAATGGATCGGTTCGGTTGAAATTTTGAATTTTTTCGGTTTAATTAAATAGATCGGTTCAGTTTAGACTTCTTAAAATTGACTAAACCAAACCGATCGGTTTATATTGGTTTGACTCTAATTTTATTGGTGTTATAATGATTTCATTAAACTAAACCGAACTTCAATTATATTGTCGTGTATGACAATGTATTCTTTTGAACCGAACAAACCGAAATTTACTTTGGTTTGTTCGTTTAGGTTCTTAATTGGTTGATTGGTTTAATCGGTTCAGTTCGGTTCTATTTTTGAAAACCAAAGAAAAATTTAATTTGATCATTTTACTTCGGTTTGAATCGAACCGACCGTTTGAACAACTCTATGTGTGGCTGTAACTCAGTGTGAATAACTTAAATTTTTTCATATCCAAATTTACAAAGATATTATTTTACATACAAAGACAGATTCCGTAAAATATATTGTTCATCTCAGTTAATTAGACCTGATTTTATTTTGCTCGTTTCAAAAATTGAGGATGATTTGTGCAACACTAAAGGTGTTCATCGGATCCGGTTTAATCAGTTTTAAACAAGACTCATAATATTTAGACTAAATGGTTCAGCTTTTTCGGTTAAATGAATCGGTGTGGTTTATTTTTTAAAACCAATTGAAATATTTAGTTGGGTTCGATTTAATTTTTTTTAAAACCGAATACACTGGATAGACCGAACTTTAGAGAGAGGATCTGACTCAGAAAATTTTAGAACCAAATGGGCCGTCTGTTTGGCGATAAGGCCCAAAACTAGTTAACTCAGAAAATTTTAGAACCAAATGGACCGCCTTTCCTCTCTGACACTCTGACTCATCTCTCTCTGACTCAGCCATAATTTACAATTTCATGGTCTAAGCAGCAGCCTATCTAAATCGCTCAATATTATCTTTGTATTAAAATATGAATGGAGACTAAATTTTACATTTAAAAAAAAATACTATTTTTTTAGAAATGAAAGGTACAGAATTGTTATTTTTTTATGGTGTGTCAAGTATCATTGACGGTCAGGTCCCGCATTTACTTTTGCTCGAGTTACTGACGGATCGATGAGGGGGTTGGGTCGTGATTCGAAGCTGAATCATTTGAGTTTTTGTTTTTATTTATTAAGTGGATTAATTGTTAAGTCTTGAGGAAATTAGGTAGTTTTGTTGGAAAATGAATTGTTTGTTCTTAAGCAAAGCTTAGCAACAAACGTTTTGGAATTATTCTGTGATGCTGTTATTTTGTAGAGCTTTTGTTATTTTGTTGGTATGATAAACTTTCTCTTGATATGACTTAGGAGTAACATTTTTATAACAAGAAAAACAAAAATCAGCAAGTAAGCCTTTTACATGCTACCCCTCAATTTCGAAAAAAATTCCTTAATTTGATTGTTTTATACATTCATCATACTCATTTTCACAAACAAGAGAAGTGGTGAATTATTTGATAAAATTAAATAAAACATGAGTGAGGCTATGGTACTTTGTATAGCGCGGATTGGTCTGTACTACTGAATAATATTTTTGTTTTCAAAGTTCTAACGATCGATCTGAACCGTTCAACATGGTCTCCATATGAATATGTACTTGCAAACTAAATTTTACATTTTCCAGAATTGTTTTACTATTTTTTTATATGGGTAGAAGATCACTGTTTTTGGATGGTCTAGAATTTTCAGATCAAGTGATTTTCTACCCATAAAAAAAAGTAGTAAGAAAAATTAAAAAAATGTAAAATCTACTTTACAAGTACATATTCATATGGAGACCATATTGAACGGTTCTGATCAATCGTTAGGACTTTCAGACCAAAAATTTGAGTCCATAGAGCGAACTAATATGCGTTATGCATGGTACCATAGCCTCACTCATAAAATATGGCACAAAACATATCATAATGTTCTTATCCTGACTTAAAACTCACTTAAGAAGATAAAACATGGGTAATTTTGACTAATTAATTTATACGGTTATGCAAGATCTTACAATTTTCATTAGAATTATATATGGAGGAGGGATCCACTCACAACATTTAAAAGTTACAACATCTTACAACAATTTAGTTTTGCTATTTTTAAAGTAAAAAAAGTTGATCCAAACCATTCAACATGTAATCTGTACTAAAATGTGTTTGAAGATTAAATTTTTACATTTTTTTGAATTTTTTTACTATTTATTAAGTATTTTACAAAACTATTGTTTTTCAGTGGTCGAAAATTATCTAAAAACAACAGTTTTGTAAAATACTTAATAAATAGTAAAAAAATTAAAAAAAATGTAAAATTTAATCTTCAAGCACATTTTAACAAAGATTACATATTAAACGGTTTGGATCGACTGTTTGGACTTTAAAAATTGCAAAACTAAATTGTTGTAAGATGTTGTAACTTTCAAATGTTGTCAGTCTCTGTTTTTTTTTTCTTTCTTTCTAGGTAATCAAATAGATAAATTAATAAGAAAAAAAAATTTAAATGTCGTATTTTTTGTTTCTCTTATCTGCACCGTAGAAGTTTTCATACTTAATGGTTAAGCAAATTTAAAGTAAACCCAGAATGACAAAAGTGGCTTTAATAAAGCAGTGATTTTGGGAAAGGCAAAACAAGTTTTCTGGTGAGTTTGGGCCTGTGTATAATTGACGCTTTTTATAACAAGGTCAGTGAATCTATTCTTTGTTTTGGGAAAGGCAAAGCAAGTTCTCTATTCTTTGTTTTGGAGGTAGTGGTTGCTTATAACAAGGTCTTAGTGGAAGCTCTTTTTCTCCAATAAGTGAATCATCAATCAATGGCAACGCAGAGATAAAGGAAGTACAAAAGGTGTATGTTTCTCCAATAAGTGAATCTATTCTTTGTTCTGGTGAGTTTGAAGCTTTTTATGATAATAATGCAGAGTTAAAAGTGGCTTTAATAAAGCAGTGATTTTTTGCTTGATCTCTAAAGAAAAAGATGCTGAATCTGTGAAGCAATATAGACCTATCTCTTTAGTTAATTGTAGACTAGAAATTATCTCTAAATTGCTTACCAATAGACTAGAATCATTGATGAATAGACTAATTCTCTGAACCTCTCACTCTCTCTCACCCTTTCTTCCTTCTCTCCATTTTTCTTGTCTTGGTTCCGACCACCTCTACCCCTCCATTCTCCACCGCCTTTCCTCTCTAAGACTCTGACTCGTCTCTCCTCGCTTCGAGTTTTAGGTTATCCTTGCTCCATCGTCTCTCTCTCTCTATAGAAATTGTTCATTATGCTAATGTAATGCTCCTGTCACGTCAGTAAATCTATTCTTTGTTTTGGAGGTGGTGGTTGCTTATAACAAGGTCTTAGTGGAAGATCTTTTTCTCCAATAAGTGAATCATCAATCAATGGCAACCGCAGAGGTAAAGGAAGAACAAAAGGTGTATGTTTGTTTGCCTTATATCTATGATGAAGGAAAGCATATCCTTTCATGGGCGCTCAGCCATTTTCCAAAGGATGAAACTAAAATCGTTGCCACTTACATCGGCCCTACTTCATATAGTGAGTTTGTATATTGTCTACCAATGCTGCTGCAATCATTTTATTTTTGAAAGATTTTTGTTATCTTCACTTGAAGTAATTTTATTCTATGAGTACTGTGGATCATATTGTTTTATGATTGAGCTTCTGCACCTCGGTTCCCACACAAAGTTCCTCAATTCTGAAATTTTTAATTTCATAAAAATTTGATTCTGAATTTTGGAAAGCTAAATCCCCAATTACCCATAAGAGATTAATGTTAATTGGTTCCAATCCTTATCTTGATTCCATTTCTGGTAGTAAAGGGAAGCCTATGTCATTGATAACCAATTTTATGTACAAGAAGAGTCCAAAAAATCAAACAAGTCCTGCTGCATTTAAATGTCATACTCATGCAATTGTTTCCATTCTGAAACAGATGCATTTCTCAATAGATGGTTGGATGAAACGCTAAACAAACATCTGGCTCAGTGTGCAATACAGAAGGTGAAATTTAGTTTTTATTAATTAACTTTAATGTGCACATATATCTTTTCTTTTCTTTTTCACTTGGGAACCCATGACATGATATCTTTGTAAATAAAAATTCCTCTCAGTCAGTAGAGGTCATTAGGACATCTCCTGATGAAAACTTCAGAAATTTAATTACGGTTTTGTTTTCGAATGAACCTCAATGTGCTACTAAATATACACTAATGCACTGTGTTCACTGTTTCACATGAATGCAGTTTAAAGCAGAGAAACTGATACACGAGACTGATCCTCTATTAGAAGGGACTTTAGGTCTGATTGACTCAAGGGCAATGAAGAATCTTGTAATGGAGTTTTCTCCAACAAACAGGTATTAAGATAAGACAGTCATGTACATCTTGATGTTTTTTTTACTTTACAAAATTACAACTGCAAAAAATGAGTCTGAATCAACAATTAAGTACACAGTCTGTTCTGCTGGGGTGCAACAATTTTTTAACCTTTGTTGTCATATAGGATATCTCAAAGATACCTTCAGTCTGATATATGAAATTGAATTGATTCGATCCTCCATTACGGCCATGCTAATTGCAGTACTATTCATCAAAGCCTAATTAGGCAAAAATTTTGGAACATGGAAGATTTCCTCAGTGTTGATCTCTGGCACATTTTTAAATGCAGTGAACTTGTCAAAGAGAAGGCAAATCCATCATGCATGATATGGTTTATTCAAAATGGACAGCTGATCGACTCTAGGTACTATTCTTTTGTAAGTTATCCATATGATAAAATTGCCTTGGTTACTGGCATCTGGGCAAAACATTTGCTACTTCACTATGTGCCATATTAGGTTGGCTGATGCGGATGGGTGCTTTGAGTACAGTTAGGGCTGGATAATTATAGATTCAGGCCAACTTTGCTGATAAATGCTCAACCTTGTATATTAGAATACATACAATTTCTGCTCATTTTGTGTTGGGTTTAATTATATCTTGGTGCTTTTTAGATAGGATCTCACTAGCCTTTTGGTTAACCGAGCTTTGGGTAACTTGTTTGTACTCACTACTCAGGTCATTTTGTACACATTATCAAAAGACAAACGAAAATGCATACTGATTTGAAGAAATAGAGCTTTAATCATTTTGGTTCAGGTTGAGTTCTCTGTATTTCGGGTTGGCTTAATTAATATTGGATTACTTGAGTTATGGTTGGTTATATCTAATTTTTAATAATCACACTAGCTTTGATGACATGTGTATTTTTGGCTTCATTAGGTTACCCAGATTAAATTTTTGGCTTCCAAAGGCCACATCTGAAGAGGTGCATCTTTCAACTTATTCTTGATCATAATTCTTCATTTTATTTCAATTTTTTAATTTGCACTTTCCTTCTTACTTCTTTAAATTGATTTCAATTTCTTTTCTTTCTATTAAATTTCTAAGTTTTTGCTCCACTACCTAAGAAAAATCATAAATAATATTTCCCTAAATTTTTGTTAATTCTACCGAAAGTCTAATATATCAAAGGGAATGACCTCAGCCCCTCTCTATCTTTGTTGTTTTGATTATTTTCTGAACTGTTATTCTTTAAATATACTGGATTGTGTTGAGAAATATGTACCTTGATGACATAACTGAAAAAGGTTAGCATGATCAAGATAAGGAGCGATTGGAATATTAGCATGGTCATGAAGCATTATTTCAACGTACTTACAAATATTTACTACTATTAGAATTGACTTTAGAACTAATAAACAAATAAAAAGAAACAAATGATACAGAAAGACTTTTCGAAAACAAACATAATTAGAAGGGTCCAATTAAAACAACCACACAAAAATGTTATCAGTTTTTGGAGTAAATTTAATATCTTTTCTTTAAATTAAATGATAATGATAACAGTATGGTGCTAAATTTATATATATATATATATAGAGAGAGAGAGAGAGAGCTGGGCTACGGTACTTCGCAAAGTAAAGCAAGTGTTTTACTTCACGTCTATATTTTCAATTTCAAAGTTCAAAACGTCGATCCGAACAGTTCAAGTTGATCTCCATATTAAATTGTGCTCGGAGACCAAATTATACAATTTGTTAGAAAATTTACTATTTTTTGGATTTTTTTAAAATCACTGATTTTCAGAAATTCGTGGACCATAAAAAAATCAGTGATTTTAAAAGGTTCCAAAAAATAGCAAAAAAATTCTAAAAATTTGTAAAATTTGGTGTCCAAGCACAATTTAATATGGAGATCAACTTGAACTGTTCAGATCGACGTTTTGAACTTTGAAATTGAAGATATAGACATGAAGTAAAACACTCGCTTTGCTTCGCGAAGTACCGTAGCCCAACTCTCTCTCTCTCTCTATATATAGATATATATATATAATACAATATATATATATATATATATATATATATATATATATTCAATAAAAAGTAATTCAACATTCTGATTTGTAGATTGATTCGGGATTAAATATGGCTCTTTGTCTCCTGCTTGAAGAAACTTGCACAGAAATATCGAATGAATATTATATTTTTCATAGCAGAAATTTTGTTAGTAAATATATTATCTGACCAAAAGAATTAAGCAGAAAAAATTTACAATTGCAGCAAATTCGAAGGGAGAAACGACATCAGAAAGAAATTGAGGAAATCCTAAAGAGAGAAAATGACAAAATTGATCTTCATAAAAGGGAAAACGAACAACTTAAATTGGAGAACCAACTTCAACAAAATGAGTTGGATAAGCAGAAGCAGCAATTGAGAAGACAGAAAGAGCACTCTTTTGGTAATTCTGATATGGTACTGGGCTCCCAGTTTTCATTGCGTGAGCTGGAACAAGCAACTCAAAATTTTAGTGATTCGTTGAAGATTGGAGAAGGTGGTTTTGGATGCGTCTACAAGGGCTCTCTTCGTAACACCACGGTGGCAATAAAGAAGTTGAATTCAGAGAGCTTACAAGGGTTATCAGAGTTCCAGCGAGAGGTAATAGATTATGCTAAAGATAGTAATACTACATTAATTTTGCTACAACTCATAACATTTAAGGCGGCAATTCATGTACTAATGGAAGCCTAATTGAGGTGTCAACCAAGCCAAATTATAGTCCATGAAATTTCTTTCATCATTTGAATTCTCATCAGTTGTGCTGGTACCCAATTTGAATTCTCATCAGTTGTGCCGACAAATATATTGATAAAAGAAGTTTATGTTTTGTTATCTTTATTATATGGACTATTTGTTAAAAATAAATTTAAATTGCCACTAGCAAAGTATGTTTTGTTCTTACAGGTTGCTATTCTCAATAGAGTTAGACACCCAAACATTGTCAACCTAATAGGATCATGCTCCGAAATCTCGACACTTGTCTATGAGTTCTTACCTAATGGAAGCCTTGAGGACCGGTTAGCCTGTGCTGATAACACCTCATCTCTCAAATGGCAAACCCGGATTCGTATCATCAGTGAGATTTGCTTAGGTCTTGTATTTCTTCATTCAAATAAACCACACCTTGTGATCCACGGCGACCTCAAACCAGATAATATTCTCCTTGATGCAAACTTCTTCAGTAAACTCAGCGACTTTGGCATTTCCCGGATGATAAAGCAATCTGATACAAACACAACTGCCTTATATCGTACCACTCATCCTGCAGGAACATTTGCATATGTTGACCCACAATTTCATTCAACTGGGGAATTGACACCAAAATCCGATGTTTACTCCTTTGGTATAATAGTGCTTCGTCTTCTGACTGGAAAACGTGCACTGAATATTGCAAATGAAGTGCAGGAAGGCATGCGAGCTGGTAGGTTGTTGTCTATAGTCGACCAATCTGCCGGAAAATGGCCATTTGACCTAGCCGAAAAGTTAGCTAAACTAGGTGTGAGATGTGCTGATATATCCAGAAGAACACGCCCTGATATGAGTCAGGTTTGGGCCATGATTGAACCCTTGGTAAAGGATGCTTCACTCTTGTCTGTTGGATCTTCAACTTCTAATGAAGAACATGTACCATCACATTTTATATGTCCAATAATGCAGGTATATATATAGTTTCCCGTTCTATTTTAATGGTATATCAATTATACAAGTGCAATCCAAATAAATGCAACAGAATTTTTTTTAATTTATTGCCGGGTGAAGTGAAATCCAATTAGAAAAAGAGAAAAAAATTGAAACAAAAATGATAGAACACATTCCAGTTTCACAAACTCCTTTGCACTTGTTAAACTGCCTCATTTTACCCTTTATTTTTTGTTTTTGGGGTCTTTCATGAAGAACCCAAGCATTGCAGCAGATGGGTAATTTTATTCTGAAATTTTTTAAAATCACTGTTTTTCAGAAATTCGTGGACCATAAAAAGTCAGTGATTTTAATAGGTTCCAAAAAAATTGTAAAAAAATTCTAAAAAATTGTAAAATTTGGTCTCCAAGCACAATTTAGTATGGAGATAAACTTGAACCGTTCAGATCAATGTTTTGAACTTTGAAATTAAAGATATAGACATGAAGTAAAATACTCGCTTTACTTAGCAAAGTACCGTAGCCCATCTCTCTCTCTCTATATATATAATATATAATGGAGTTCGCCACGGTGCTACGCGTAGCATAGAGGACCTCCATGCTACGGCTCAATATTTGAGTTTTCAAAATCCTAACGGTCGATCCAAACCGTTCAACATGATCTCCATATAAATATGTACTTGCAAACCAAATTTTACATTTTTTAGAATTTTTTTTCTATTTTTTTAGATAGGTAGAAATTCACTTGATCTGAATGCTGCAGATTAGGTAGAAAACAATTTTTTTTTAGAAAGGTAGAAATCTATTTTATAAAAATTTCAGCTAGTATGCAAAGTGTTTATAACATTTGCTGTAAAAAAGAGTGATGATAAAGGAAAGGAAGTGTCTTCAGAATACTTACCACTTTAGTTCTATTAGATTATTTTGATGTAGTTTGGTGGTCTAACCTGCAGTTTAACTGCTTTGGTCTGGTATATAATGTATTGCTCAATTTTTGCTAATATTATAGGATGCCAATGAAGAAAAGAACAAGGTTATAATTGAGCAGAAGGAGCTTGAGGTGAATTTATTTTATTTCTGAATCTGATTGGAACTGGAGCATGTCATGGCTAAAATGTATTGTAGCTCAAAACTGTTTTATAATTGCTTACTATCCTTATTCCAACAATTTTACAGGAGGCTGAAATGATTTCATTACCAACAAAGAAGGCAGAATTCAATGTAGGTGTAGTATTTATAAACACTTTAGTGTCAAATATAAAACATATGCAGCACTAATTATCGGTACCTTATTTGTCAATTTTAGTAGTATTGATTATTTTATTACTATATTCACTTTAATTATTTTCATTTCCGTTTGGTGCATTGATGTGGGTCTTATGAAGTATGGTTCTTACACAGTCCCTACAACAACTTAATGCATCAGCGAAAAAACCGTGTAATACCAACAGATTGTAATGAGTCTTATTTCCTTGATTTAAAAAAATATACTAACTTTTTCTGTACATATGTTACTGTGCCTATATTTTCTAAGGTTTGTTTCTTTCTGGCTTGCTCATTTGTTATTTCCTTAATTTGTTTTAAGGCTTTTAAAGGAAAAGATAAAGAGTCTACTTCAGGAGCCTTTGTACAAGAATGCAAGGTCAGCGAAACACTCATTTTTATCTTGTGATTGTTATGTTACTTCATTTTCACAAGTATAAGTCTGCAGAGTGCCATCAATACTTGAATATCAATGTTGCATTCTGCATTGTGCATATATGTAAAAAACACATTTTTTGCAGTATTTTTCTACACCTCGAGGATGCAAGTTTGGGAAGTCATGTAGATATCTCCATCCCAAAGGAAAACCAGATGTTTCTCCAGTACAACTCAACTTTCTTGGTCTTCCAATTCGACCAGTACGTTAATCGCTTTTGAAACAGCATTGTTCAACTTGTGAAAATTGTTTACATTCTTTTATATGTCCAGGAAGTAACATAAAATATTTTATGTAGATTTGCAAATAGCATTCAACATTTCTCATCTTGCAGTTAATGCCTATAAATTTTTGGGGTTACTGTACTAGTTAATATCTACTAAGGGCCTGTTCGGGCGCCCCACTGTTGCTGTGGGAAAAAAAAATTCACTCAAGAGTGAATTTTTTTTTCCACAGCAACAGTAAAATTTAGTTCAAATTTTTTTTAATCCCACACCCATACCCGGGCACCGAACAGGCCCTAAGTAGTTTAAACCATGTCAAGTTCAAGCAAAAAAGAGGCCCGGTATATTTTTTCATATTTCTCTTTCTTGCAACAAGCACCCAGCATTTCTAAAATTTGCTACTAACACCCCTCATCTTTTGGGTTACATGCAAATGACATTCAATTTTTAAAACCAAGATCAAGTCAAGCAAAACTGACTAAATTGCCCTCAACATTTTTCTAACAACTTGAATGTATTTCACAACCATCTTTAAAAACTAGTGGACATCATTTTGATAAATTGTGGATGAGAACTATAAGAAATGGAGTTAAAATTACAAAATTAATGGGATAGATATTTTCAGTCGGGGGTTTTATGCAAGGATCAAATAACATTAGTTAGTTTCAAATATCAGAAATATAAAATGTATTAAGTGCAAAAGAGCAAATATTGAATTTGACCTCAGTGTTCCTTGCAATTCTTTTGTTCAGAGTGAAAAGGAGTGCCCGTACTATATGCGGACTGGTAGTTGCAAGAACTCGACTTACTGCAAGTTTAGTCACCCTGATCCAACAGCTGTGGCTTCACAGGGAGAAAATCGTGACAATAATAACAAAAAAAATAATAATTATGGATCCTCCAAAGAAAAGGCTGCACCAACAACTCAAGCATATCCACCAGTACCAGTCCCCTCTGCGCCCCCTTGGCCTGAGCAGGGAACAGCATTGAAAGAGCCAATGCAGTATGTGGCTGCAGCACCTCCTTCATATGCCCCTGAAATTATGCCTCTTCATGGAATGTTTCCAAATCAAGACTGGAACGGCAATCAGGTAGTGGTGGCTTTGTACTAGATTTTCAGGTGCATGTCAGTACCAAACCAGCATCTCAGTTCCAAGGAGTGTCTACGAACTATAATTTATGTTGACTGGAACCAGGCATTAGGATTATGGTGCCTGTCAGATCTGTCCTCCTTTTATGTTTTGAGGAATTTTGTGCATTCCCCTTCAAACTCTCATGCCTCTTTTATATTTCTGCAAAATGAAATTGTCATGCATAGCCTAGAACATAAGAAATATCCCCCCTCCCCAAAAAACAAACAATGAAAAAGAAAAAAATAAATAAAAAGAAAGAAAGATAGACTCTGTACATCACATTAAAGGTGGTTTTGTTTTTACCCGAAAATTCGCCAATCTATTTACTTAAAGACGCAGAGACTCCTACATCAATGCTTAACTCTACATCACATTAGAAATAACAATGAGGGCCGACTTACAACCTGCTGAAGACTTAAATTAGGGGATGTAGATGTGTATCTGTCCTAATTTTGCAGGGGTCAAATGGCATTTTGATAATTTTATCATTCTCTTTTGTGGGCCTATGCACCTCTAAGGTTCAGTGTAATTCTGCATTTTACTTGTGTCCTCCCTCTTTGTATGAGTGAATGCTGATTTTGGTCATGTTTAGGTACCGGTGAACCCACACTTTGTTCCAGTTCAGAATTATCAACCTGCAAATGTGAGTCATGCTAGCATGCATCATCAACCTCCTTTTGATGAATATCCAGAGAGGCCTGGCCAGCCTGAGTGCCAGGATTTTGTTTGGAATGGGTTTTGCAAATACAAACACGCTTGCAAGTTTCACCATCCCAATTGGGTCATGCCTCTTCAAATTCGCCTGGAGCTCTTACGTCAGCTGCTATGACTGGACCAGAATCTAGTTAATTTTCAACAGCTAAAAAATATTGGAAATTCAAGTAGGTTTTCCTCTGTTTATTTTTATTTATTGGTGTCAAAAATGTATGGAGCCAACGAGGAACTGAACAGTCGTGCTTTATTTCATGATAAGGTAGTTCTTTAACCGAAGAGTTTAGCTCGGATGTTTGTTTTATCCAATCTCTGTTGTACCAAGGTAAAGGCGGTAATGCGTACTTGTAAATTTCATAGAAAATGGATTCAATGCACACTTGTAAATTTGTAATAGAGGAACTGGTACATTTGTTATGTCACAACTAAAGGTTATATTGAACATTCTGCCCGGAGCAAGCTACTTTATTGGCAAAAAACATTTAAATATAACAACTTCGGTAACTGGATCGATAAGGTCTTCCGAAATTATACCAGAATCCATGTGATTTTACCAGAACCCCTGAGAAACTTATCATGATCCTGAAAATTTACCAGGATCGCATTACATATTCTTTCTAATCCCTAAATAGTAGAAAAGTGTACCCCTCATAATTTCAGTTTTGAAGCTTCCCTTCTTTGCCAAGTAATCTGCCAAATCATTTTGGCTGCTTGGTATCAGTTCGCAACTGAAGTTCCTATTTTGCCTCAAGATTCTCCAACATCGACCATTGCACTCTTGATGTGTCCTCCAGTGCACAATTCGCGCTTACAAGTTAATAGCATTTCCTAGAAGCGGAACTTGAATTTGTTATGTGACGTGGCACACGTTTATTAGTAAGCGAGCAAAATTATTCCTGAAAAAACAAAAGAGAAATAGGCTTCGGAAATTATGTGATTTCAGCAAAGTCTGAGATCCTAACGTCGTGGAATCTGAATCTGCTGAAATCCAAGGTCGGTACTGTTCATCTTGAAATCCTTGCAATCCGAATCCAGCCGTCAAACTGTTCCGAGATGCGTGCAAGAAAAAACCAGCTGTTTCGAGATGCGTTCTCAAAAAAATTCGATGGCTAGATTTCGGATTGCAGGGATTTCAAGGTGAACAGTACCGACCTCGGAATTTCAGCTGATTTATTTCCCACGTCGTGCTGCCTTTTTTGTTTAAGCTCGTTTGACTAACATATTCCCGACATTTCTATTAATATCCAAAGTTAATTACAAATTAATAAATATACCCAGAATCTCTGAATATTTCGAAAAATGTCCAAATTGGCCAAATTCTGGCCGGTTTCTTCCCTTTATTTTTTTTGTAAAGACACTATGAAGAGCAAGATAATGAAATCTAACACTGAAAATTCAAATTTTTTGTTTAAATTTTTTGTTAAATTACTTCTTTTGTTGTATAATTAACATATTTATACTAAAATATGCTAAATTACTTGAAATTATGTTGAATTACACTATATTACATTAAATTACGCTAAATTATGTTAAATTACACTAAAATACGGTAAATTATCCAGGGATTCTAGGTGTATTTATTATAATTAACCACAATATTGTGTTATAATTTCTAGTTATACATCCAAAGAAGTAATCTAACAAATAATTTAAACAAAAAATTAGAATTTTCAGTGTCACATTTCATTGTCTTGCTTTTCATAGTGTCTCTAAAAAAAAAAAAATGGAAGAAATCGGCCAGGTTCTGGCCGGTTTCTGGAGAGGAGGAAACCGGCCAAAATCTGGCAGGTTTGGACATTTTTAGAAATATCCAGGGATTCTAGGTATATTTATTAATTTGTAATTAACTTTGGATATTAATAAAAATGTCGGAACATATTCGGTTATTTTAGGAATAATTTTATGCTACGTAGACTAGGACTCGAGAACAACTTAATAAAGCCGTACATACCGTGATTATTCCGTGAATATACTTACATTTATCGTTTGTACTGGAACGTCTACCGTGAAATTTGAATATAAATGACTAAAATTAATTCAAAAGTAAATTAAGAAAAAAACATTACACTCATACAATTAATTTTCATTGTTTTTAACATTCGTGAATTGAAAAAAATCTCATACAAAATGGACAAGCGAACACAAATTAATCTTATTGTCAACGTAACTTTTTAAAAACATTTTCATTAAAAAAATCTTTCCATTTATAAAATTATCATACAGTTCTGAATTTTCAAATTGGGGGGGGGGGGGGGGGTGTTTCATGTATGTTCCTCAAAAATCTCAAAAATTACGTATCCCCTCTCTAAACTTCATAATATTTACCCGTCTAAATTTATAAACTCACAAATTTACCCAATTCATTGTCTTATCTATTATAAGTTCCAATGTTCTAAATAGCGTGCTATAGCGCCGCTATAGCATTTTCGGACCAAAAAAGCTATGATGCTATGGCCATATAGCACTATTTTTTCAACCGTTCTGCTATGACGCGATAAACGCTATTTAAACCTTTGATTATTACACATTTTAAATTTGTAGTACTAATTTTATTTTTTATTACAAAAATAAAAAAAATATGTGGCATGTTTAAGAGAAATATTTTATTTTCTAATTGGCCAGTCGTGAGGAAAATGATCCATTTTCTCACTCGTGACCAGCACGCAAGCATATGCCTAAATGCCACCATGTATGTATCGCAAGTAGAGAAATTGATCATTTGCCTTAAAAAAATAGACTACATAATTTTATGTTTTATTAAAAGATAAAATGATAACTTTATAAATTTAAAATAAGTTTCAATAGATAAGGTAATAAATTGAATAAATATGTGAGTTTTTTAAATTTAGAGGGTAAATATGATATTATGAGTTTTACAGGGAAATATGTAATTTCAAAGTTTTTGAGGGATATACAGGACATCTCCCTTCCAAATAAAATTGTCACCTGTAATTTGAAAATTGAAATAAAATTATCCTAAGCGAGCGCAAATTAAGTTGAATCAAGTCGGAAAACTAGTTCGTGGGTTTGGTTACTTGTTTACATTTTTTCTTTCATCAAAATTGAGTATCTTTTCTATAGAAATATAACTGAAAGTACCTCTTTACCTTATTAGGCACTAGGCGCTGTCATAGCTATTGCTCCTAAGTCCTAAACTTCAGCATTAATACTATAAACTCATCCCTAAGGGTCTGTTCGGCCTCCAACTGGGATTGGGAATGGGCTCGGGATATAGGCCAATTTGAACTGTTTGTTACTGTGCGCGTGGAAAAAACAAATATAACAAATACTGCGCCGAACATGCCCTAACTTTGTATAAAGAAAAAAATATAACGAATATAAACTACTCTTTGCTTAACGTTACCGCGTCTTGAGAAGTAGTATTTGGTCTAGTGGCAAAAACAATGTCCTCTGTATGAGAGGTTGCAAGTTCGAAATCCAAATAAGGAAATCCTTTGTGGATTTTAAATAGTACCTTCAACTTTTACTTAAAAAAATTTACCGCGTCTTACAAATTTTATAAATAATTCTAATTATTGTCGACTTTAAAAATTACATTTATTTTTATTATTTGAAATGACAAATGTTACCAGCTTATTGAATTCTTTCTTTTGGAAATTTATTTTTCATATGATTTTTATTGAAGAAGTTAATAATTGAATAATAGAAAAATAAAAATTTGTTGATATTGAAACATAAGCAGAATTATATTTTGTTTTCTTAATTCTCCGATAAAAAATCGAAGTATGTGATATATTTCAGCTATGGCATTAAAAAATGGTACTGTTTTATGTCAATACAAGATTGTTCTAAAAATAAGATTTTGTGATTGTTTGACTTATGAATTCTATAATATAATTTTGTGTAGTTTAGTTTTTGTTTGTGGGTTATAAATTACTTTTTGTTAGAACTTTGAGATTCTTTTACTTGTGAATTCTAGTGGAATGTTGGCAACAATGGCGAGTGATGCTCAAATATGAAAAATATTACAGGTGACAGGTCATTGTAGAAGCAACTTCATGCTTATCTTCTTAAAAGTTTCAAAATTACATATTCGGTATTCCCCTTTTAGAATTTATAATATTATATTTACCCTTCTAAATTTTTAAAACTCACAAATTTATCCAATTTATTGCCTTTTCAATTAAAATTTATTTTAAATTTATAAACTTCTCATTTGATCCTTTCTTAAAAAATGAAAAATATGCAGTCTGTGTAAGATATATGTCTAGTCTTCTAATTTTTCGGTTTTTGATGACAAATAATTTATTTTCGTACTTGTGATGCACACACAAGCGTATGTTTGTATACCATTGTGTACGTGCTACCATTTGCTCTTTATAAATCAACCAATTGAAATTGAAAGGTTGAACAATTCTCTTATACAAGCTATGTATTTTTTATTCTGTAATAAATGGTGAAATGAGAACATTATAAATTTAAAATCAGTTTTAATAGAAAAAGATAATGAATCAAGTATATCTGTGAGCATTTGAAATTTGGAAGGGTAAAAATAATATTATGAATTTTAAAATGAAAATTACGTAATTTGAATTTTCTTGAAGGGTACATGTGAAATTCCCCATTTTGTTTCGATATATAAAGGGATCAACTTATAACATTTGTAAGTTACAACATCTTACAATAATTCAATTTTACAATTTTAAAAATCTAAACAGTCGATCCAAACCGTTCAAAACAGTTTTACTATTTATTAAGTACTTTACAAAACTGTTGTTTTTAGACAATTCTGAACCACTGAAAAAAGAACAGTTTTGTAAAGTACTTAATAAATAGTAAAAAAATTCAAAAAAATGTAAAATTTTATCTTCAAGCATATTTTAATATAGATATCATGTTAAACGGTTTGGATCGACTGTTTGGACTTTTAAAATCACAAAACTAAATTGTTGTAAGATGTTGTAACTTACAAATGTTAAGTGGATCCCTCCTCTTATTAAAAACTAGTTATTTTGTGCTCGGCGAACTGATCTCAGTAGAAGCAAACATTCGTTATATCATATATTAAACATGTCTGGGATGAAATGAAGCTTAGATTCAAAATTGATTTTAAAAGTCTTGTTATAAGCTTTCTATTTTTATTTTTTAAGTTCTACATAATACAGACTTAATTGAAGATTATTTAATAATAAATTAATGATCTGTAAAATAATAATTTTTATAACATTTATTAGATTTGTAATTATAAAATATACAATCAGTATAAAATTAAATTAAGTATGCGTCATAATCATATGTAATATCTCTAAAATCTCACGTTTGAGCATCTGCATTGAAATTTCTTTTAAGTTTCTAAAAATAAGCTGACTTAGATTTATTTAAAAAAAATCGCTTTCTAACCGTTTTAAGTGGCTCTCTTTCCTAGTGCCGGCCACTCTAACTGATTTTAGTAATAATTACCGTCGTAACCGCTAAAAATAATTAAAAATTATAGTACGAGCATAGAAGTTTAAAAATTTAAATTAACTCAATTTTTTATTATAATAATTTAATGATTTGTAAAATAACAGAATTTATAACTTTTATATTTAGACTTGCAATTATAATATATACAATCATTATATAATTAATTTAATTATACTTCATACGTAATATATCTAAAATCATCTGTTATAGCATTTGCATTGATTTCTTTTTTATTTCTAAATACACGTTGGCATTTTTTATTCTATTTTTTGGAGATGTAACGTAATTTTTAATTTAGAAAGAAAAAATTATAATTTAACTATTTCTAGTAATAATTACTAACATGACAGCTGTATTTTTTTTAAAGTTAATTACACTAAAGTAAAATTTTAAAAGTTAAAATTAACTTAATTTTTATTTGATCGTTGACAGCTGTTTTTATTGGATTAAAACAAAAGAGGTAACCACAGAAAAAAATCTAAAAGACTAAAAGAGAAAAAGCAAACAACATAAAAAAAATCAGATTTTATAAAATTGATTTTTATAAACTGTAATTTTTTTTATTTTTATAATTTTTTTTATTTTTATAAATTTATTTTTATTTTTATAAAATTGTTTTCTAGCTGAAATCACTTGATCTGAATTTAGGTAGAAAACAATTTATAAACACTTTGCATACTAGCTGAAATTTTTATTTATATCATAATAAAAAAAAATCAAAACTCTGTTTTTGGGAGAATTCCAAATCTACCAAAGCCGACAAACGTTTTTGCGGCCCCAAAGACTGAGGGCCACCAATTAGCCTTGTGACCCTAGTCTAGAGGCCCCCAAAATGCGGCCTCATTGTTTTTTTTTTTTTGTAAGTGGCACAGAGAAAAGATCAAATTCCAGAGCAGCTTCTTGGTTTATGTCTTGTTTTCCAGCATTTGATGATTGGTCACAGAGAACAAGATCAAACCCCATTATTTTTTAGTTTAATAAAATTTTGTAAAAAAAATAAAATGGGGCCGCTAATCCATTGGGAGGCCCATAGATTGGGGCCGCGGGACCAATTGGCGGCCCCCAGTCTTTGGGGCCGCAGAGATGTTTGGCGGTCTAGGTATTTTTTGAATTTCTCAGAAACTGGAGTGTTTCGGTTTATTTTTTTATTATGGTATAAATAAAAATTTCCGGCACACTAGCTATAGATATATAAATATATGTTACATGCATGTTAAAGTATAAACAATTTTAGATGCATATAAGAAATGTACAATATGAAGTACAAGAGTAATTTAATTATCTTTGTTATATTAAATAAAAAATCGAAATTTAGGAAGGACGCAATTTTATAATCCGTACTTGCACATTTTAAATCAAAAAAACAAACTAAATGAAATAAAAACAAACAGTCGTGATTGAAATTTTCAGGACATTTAAGAGTTATGGTTTAAAAATTCTTCTTTTTACCTTTTTAATATGGTTTGAAAATTTTGAAATTCATTGGATATTTTTTTAGAGGTTTAATTTATTTTGAAATAATGTATGCTTAGATAAACAAATATTTGAAGAAGCAGATTCAGAACTGCCAAAAATGTATAGTTGTCGTACCCCACCCATTACCCATACATACAATTAAATTATCATTAAAACATTTCCGTCATTCCGTGCTACTCCTTCCTCGTTTAATAAATTTAATTATGTTCTTGGTCTAGTACCCAAAAATGGATGAAACTAGGGCTGGCAACAAAGCTCGTGGGTCGTAGCTTGATCGTTACTTGCAGCTAACTTGTTAGTCGCCACTAGTTCGGTCCAGAATTAGTGAGTTCAAGTTGGGACCTAATTAACTCACTCGCCAGTTCGCGAGCTAGCTCTACTAGACATTGATTTGTGAATTTGTATAAATTTGTGTGCATTTTATACTGTATATTGAAACTTAATAATTCTTTTTAAAATTTATTTGTAAATTTTGCAAATTTTGTTAAGATAGCTCGGTCCAGCTCGGTCAAAAAAGTTTGTAAAATTAATTTTCTTCTTAAAACAAGATCCAACCAAACCCAGCGAGCCAGCTCGTCAGCTCGGTCAAGCTCGTGATGATTTCAAGCTACAATTTCAGCTCAGACCACTAAAATTTGCTCGCTCGTGACTCGGACGAGCCAGCTCGTTGCCAGCCCTAGATGAAACTAACTAACCAAGCACCATTTGACCAAATTAAGCCAAACCAACTCGTCTTATGATTATTTCTCATTTGATCACGGATACTAATAATATTAATTTGGTTTTCACCTTTTCTATTCATATGTTAATTACATCTAAATATCATACAGTTCGATCATCCAATTCACATCCTCCCCGGTATCGTAATAGGAAATCTTTTAAATTACTGGATCTGAACCGTTCTTTTTAACTTGGCACAAATCTCAAAGCCCAATAATACTGCCCCTGCCCTAGCCCGAATCTCAAAGCGGTTGAGAGTTAATCTCAAACCATAAAGTGAAGGGAATCTTTTACAGTAATGGAGAGGATACTTGTCATCTTTTGTGGTGCCAAACCAACACGTCTTTAATTTCCGTTCTGATTATAATATATAGACAATGGATCGGGTCTGTATTAAAAGACAACAAGAGAAGATCAAAAGATATCATATGATATATATATTTTATAAAATATCCAAGTTCGTGCACCGGGCCTTGCTAGTATGGATGTAAATTTTATCGTGCCATGCGTGACTAATTGAGTCACGTGTCGTGCTGTGATTAAGTCAAATTTTCATATGTCGTGTCATAATCAAAATAATAAAAATAATCATTACTTCATGACCAAACTTAACTTGGTTCAATATGTTTGATCACCTCTCTAGTCATATTTGACCGTATTAACTTCTTCTTTTTTCAAATTTAAGTTAGTTTAAATAAGAAAAATTGTAAAATAATTGTAAAAGAAATTTATGTATTAAAAATAAATAAATTGTTCGGACATTAAATTGTTATTGAGATAAATATTGACATAAGTTTATGTTATTTTAATCAAGGTCACAATGAGTCACATTTGGTATTGTGCGGTGTCATGTCACATACTGTGCCATGTTGTGATCAGATTAGTTCGTATATCGTGTTGTACCGTGTAGTTCTCGTTATATTAGCGTTAATAGAATAATTCTAGCATATATCGTCTCATGTAGTTTGTGTTTAGGTCATGTAGTTTGTGTTAAGGTTCATGTAGTTTGTGTTTAGTTTTTATCTTGAATTGATATCAATGTACTCAACAAAAAATATAATATCAAACTATATGGTATTCACAATCTAATAATCACAAGCTGAGAGATCAAGTTGAACAATTTAACTACCAAACTTAACTTGGTTGGATATGTTTGATCACGTCTAGTCATATTTGACTATATTTAACTTCTTCTTTTTTCAAATTTAAGTTAGTTTAAATAAGAAAAAAAGTCGAAAATAAGAAAAATTGTAAAATAATTGTAAAAGAAATCGAAGAAATCGATATTAGTGGGATTAGAAAGATGACCGAGGAAGGAAAGGTGGCCGGAGGCATGATACCAAAGGTATAGTGTTGTATTAAGTCACTGACAAAAGGTGTGCGCACAGCAAGTATCATTGACGGCCGGGTCCCGCATTCGCTTTTGCTTGAGTTACTGACAGATGAGGGGGTGGGGACTATGATTCGAGGCTGAATCATTTTGAGTTTTTTTTTTTTTTTTATTTTTTATTAAGCAGATTGTTAAGCCTGAGGTAGTGTTGTTACTAAGCAAAGCTTAGCAATAAATGTCTTGAAATAATTATGTGATATTGTTATCTTGTATCTCTCATGTTCTTGCCTATTTGTTGCTTATTCTGTTTTTGTCCCTTAATAGGTAATTCGTATTCTAGCACTCAATAACATCGGCCCCATATGAAATTTGGTATTCAATTTTATTAATTGCTAAGTGGCTCCGCATTGTCAGTCTCTGTTTTTTTTTTTTCTTTCTAGGTAATCAAATAGATAAATTAATAAGAAAAAAAAAATTAAATGTCGTATTTTTTTATTCTCTTATCTGCACCGTAGAAGTTTTCATACTTAATGGTTAAGCAAATATAAAGTAATCCCAGAATCACAAAAGTGGCTTTAATAAAGCAGTGATTTTGGGAAAGGCAAAACAAGTTTTCTGTTGAGTTTGGGCCTGTGTATAATTGAAGCTTTTTATAACAAGGTCAGCGAATCTATTCTTTGTTTTGGGAAAGGCAAAGCAAGTTCTCTATTCTTTGTTTTGGAGGTAGTGGTTGCTTATAACAAGGTCTTAGTGGAAGCTCTTTTTCTCCAATAAGTGAATCATCAATCAATGGCAACCGCAGAGATAAAGGAAGTACAAAAGGTGTATGTTTCTCCAATAAGTGAATCATTGATCACGTCAGTGAATCTATTCTTTGTTCTCGTGAGTTTGAAGCTTTTTATGATAATAATGCAGAGTTAAAAGTGGCTTTAATAAAGCAGTGAATTTTTGCTTGATCTCTAAAGAAAAAGATGCTGAATCTGTCAAGCAATATAGACCTATCTCTTTAGTTAATTGTAGACTAAAAATTATCTCTAAATTGCTTACCAATAGACTAGAATCATTGATGAATAGACTAATTCTCTGAACCTCTCACTCTCTCTCACCCTTTCTTCCTTCTCTCCATTTTTCTTGTCTTGGTTCCGACCGCCTCTACCCCTCCATTCTCCACCGCCTTTCCTCTCTAAGACTCTGACTCGTCTCTCCTCGCTTCTAGTTTTAGGTTATCCTTGCTCCATCGTCTCTCTCTCTCTATAGAAATTGTTCATTATGCTAATGTAATGCTCCTGTCACGTCAGTAAATCTATTCTTTGTTTTGGAGGTGCTGGTTGCTTATAACAAGGTCTTAGTGGAAGATCTTTTTCTCCAACAAGTGAATCAACGATCAATGGCAACCGCAGAGGTAAAGGAAGAACAAACGGTGTATGTTTGTTTGCCTTATATCTATGATGAAGGAAAGCATATCCTTTCATGGGCGCTCCGCCATTTTTCAAAGGATGAAACTAAAATCGTTGCCACTTACATCGGCCCTACTTTATATAGTGAGTTTGTATATTGTCTACCAATGCTGCTGCAATCATTTTAGTTTTGAAAGATTTTTGTTATCTTCACTTGAACTAATTTTATTCTAAGAGTACTGTGGATCATATTGTTTTATGATTGAGCTTCTGCACCTCGGTTCCCACACAAAGTTCCTCAATTCTGAAATTTTTAATTTCATAAAAATTTGATTCTGAATTTTGGAAAGCTAAATCCCCAATTACCCATAAGAGATTAATGTTAATTGGTTCCAATCCTTATCTTGATTCCATTTCTGGTAGTAAAGGGAAGCCTATGTCATTGATAACCAATTTTATGTACAAGAAGAGTCCAAAAAATCAAACAAGTCCTGCTGCATTTAAATGTCATACTCATGCAATTGTTTCCATTCTGAAACAGATGCATTTCTCAATAGATGGTTGGATGAAACGCTAAACAAACATCTGGCTCAGTGTGCAAAACAGAAGGTGAAATTTGTTTTTAATTTATTAACTTTATTGTGGACATATGTCTTTCCTTTTCTTCTTCACTTGGGAACCCATGACATGATATCTATATAAATAACAAAAAATTCCTCTCATGATCAGTCAATAGAGTTTAGTAGCATATCTCCTGATGAAAACTTCAGAAAGTTAATTACGGTTTTATTTTTGAATGAACCTCAATGTACTACTAAATATACACTAACGCACTGTGTCTCCACTGTTTCACTTGGATGCAGTTTAAAGTTGAGAAACTGTTTCATGGGACTGGTGATCTATTAGAAGGGATTTTAGAGCTAATTGACTTAAGGTTGATCAAGAATCTTGTAATTGGGGTTTCTCCAGACAGGTATTAAGATAAGATAGTTATGTACATCTTGATTTTTTTACTTTACGTAATTAGAACAGCAAAAAATGAGTCTGAATCAACAATTAAGTACACAGACAGTTCTGCTGGGTTGCAACAATTTTTTAAACCTTTGTTGGCATATAGGATATCTCAAAGATAGCTTAAGTCTGATATATGATATTGAATTGATTTGATCCTCCATTACGGCCATGCTACACAGCTGAGGACCATACCAACACCATTGAAGATTGTTATTGGTAGGCAACTGGTATCGTTTGAGTTTAACTGCGATAGTTGAAAATCCTTAGTAGCAAAAAAGTTGGAACATAGCCGATTTCCTCAGTGTTGATTTCTGGCATATTTTCAAATGCAGTGAAGCGTTAGAACTTGTCAAAGAGAAACAAACCCATCATGCAAGATATGGTTTATCTATGAAGGAAATCTGCTATTCACTAGGTACTATTAACCTTGGTTACTGACAACTGAGCAAAACACTAGCCCTTCGGTTAACTTAGCTTTGGTTAAACTTATTTGGGGTTTGTTTTCACTACTCAGGTCATTTTGTACACATTATCAAAAGACAGAAACAAAATGCATACTGATTTGAAGAAATAGAGCTTTAATCCTTTTGGTTCAGGTTGAGTTCTTAGTATTTTGGGTTGGCTTAATTATTGGGTTACTCGAGTTCTGGTTGGTTATATCTATTTTTTAATAATCACATAAGAAGCTTTGATGACGTGTATTTTTTGGCTTCATTAGGAATCCCAAATCAGATTTGACAGAGGCCACATCTGAAGAGGTGAATCATTCCACTTATTCTTGATCATAATTCTTTATTTCAATTTTCTGTTTCCTTCTTACTTGTTCAAATTGATTTCAATTTCTTTTCTTTCAATTGAATTTCTAACTTTTTGCTCTGCTACCTAAGAAAAATCATAAATAAGATTTCCCTAAATATTTGTTCTACCGAAAGTCTAATATATCAAATTAAAGGGAATGACCTCAGCCCCTCTCTATGTTTGTTGTTTTGATTATTTTCTGAACTGTTATTCTTTAAATATACTGGATTGTGTTGAAAATATGTACCTTGATGACTGGAATATTAGGTTAGCATGATCAATACAAGATAATTACTTTACCGGGAGCAACTGGAATATTAGGTTGGTCATGAAGCATGATTTCTACTAATAAGAATTGACTTAAGAACTAATAAACAAATAAAAAGAAACAAATGATACGGAAAGACCTTTAGAAAACAAATTTAATTAGAAGGATCCAATTAAAACAACCACACAAACATGTTAATTATCAGTTTTTGGAGTAAATTTAATTTCTTTTCTTTAAATTAAATGATAACAGTATGGTGCTAAATTCGTGTGTGTGTATATATAGAGCTGGGCTATGGTGAGTTGTGAAGTAAGAGGTCATTTTTACTTCACGCTCATATTTTTATTTTGAAAATTCAAACAACCGATCCGAACCCTCAACATGTTCTAAATATTGAAATGTGCTTGGAGACTAAATTTTACATTTTTTGGAATTTTTTTACTATTTATTAAGCCACTTTGAAAATCGCTGATCCGGTGGTCCAGAAATTTTTACTGTTCACAGTGGATTAGCGATTTTCAAAGTGGCTTAATAAATAGTAAAGTTCCAAAAAATGTAAAATTTAGTCTACAAGCACATTTCAATATTTAGAACATATTGAACGGTTCGGATCGGTTGTTTGGATTTTCAAAATGAAAATATGGCGTGAAGTTCACAACTCACCATAGTCTATCTCATATATATATTTTCAATAAAAAATTAATTCAACATTCTGATATTGATTGATTCGGGGTTAAATATGTCTCTTTGTTTCATGCTTGAAGAAACTTGCACAAAAATATCAAATGAATATTATATTTTTCATAGCAGAGATTTTGTTAGTAAATATATTATCTGACCAAAAGAATTAAGCAAAAAAATTTACAATTGCAGCAAATTCGAAGGGAGAAACGACATCAGAAAGAAATTGAGGAAATCCAAAGGAGAGAAAATGACAAGAATGATCTTCTTAAAAGGGAAAACGAACAACTTAAATTGGAGAACCAACTTCAACAAAATGAGTTGGATAAGCAGAAGCAGCAATTGGGAGAACTCATTTCTGATTTAGAAATAGGTTATAACAAGCTAAAGCAAGAGCGTGATAATGCTATTAAAGAGGCTCAAGAATTGAGAAGACAGAAAGAGCACTCTTTTGGTAATTCTGATATGGTACTGGGCTCTCAGTTTTCATTACGTGAGCTGGAACAAGCAACTCAAAATTTTAGTGATTCGTTGAAGATTGAGGTGAATACTTACCACTTTAGTTCTATCAGATTATTTTGATGTAGTTTGGTGGTCTAACCTGCAGTTTAACTGCTTTGGTCTGGTATATAATGTATTGCTCAATTTTTGCTAATATTATAGGATGCCAATGAAGAAAAGAACAAGGTTATAATTGAGCAGAAGGAGCTTGAGGTGAATTTATTTTATTTCTGAATCTGATTGGAACTGGAGCATGTCATGGCTAAAATGTATTGTAGCTCAAAACTGTTTTATAATTGCTTATCCTTATTCCAACAATTTTACAGGAGGCTGAAAGGATTACATTACCAACAAAGAAGGCAGAATTCAATGTAGGTGCAGTATTTATAAACACTTTAGTGTCAAATATAAAACATATGCAGCACTAATTATCGGTACCTTATTTGTCAATTTTAGTAGTATTGATTACTTTTATTACTATATTCACTTTATTTTCATTTCGGTTTGGTGCATTAATGTGGGTCTTATAAACTTTTTCTGTACATATGTTACTGTTGAAAATTAATTCAAATTGATTAGAGCATGTACGAATCAGTTTTTACCAGCATAAAAACTGCATGGGTTATGTTAGGCATTGGTTATTTTCAGAATAGTTATTTTAGGACTAGTTAGCGTAGTGGTTAGCTATTTTTAGCATGTTGTGTAGTGGGTGCTTAATTTAGGCAAGTTGTGAGTGTTTATTTTAGGAACATTGCATTGCTTTAAATACTGCAGAACTCGATGTAATTGAGTAAGAGAGAAAGGAAATAAAGTGTTGTTTCTGTTCCGAAAAATATTATTCTCTCTGCAATCTTTTGCATACTGGCACAAAGTAGTGCAGTATTGCAGAATTTATCCCAACAGTTACTGTGCCTATATTTTCTAAGGTTTGTTTCTTTCTGGCTTGCTCATTTGTTATTTCCTTAATTTGTTTTAAGGCTTTTAAAGGAAAAGATAAAGAGTCTACTTCAGGAGCCTTTGTACAAGAATGCAAGGTCAGCGAAACACTCATTTTTATCTTGTGATTGTTATGCTGCTTTTAAATTCTTTATAAACCAGCTGATGTGATACCTTACTATGTATAAGTCTGCAGAGTGCCATCAATACCTCAATATCAATGTTGCATATTTATTTTGCATTGTGCATGTAACAAACACATTTTTAATTTGCAGTATTTTTCTACACCTGGAGGATGCAAGTTAAGGAAGTCATGTAGATATCTCCATCCCGAAGGAAAACCAGATGTTTCTCCAGTACAACTCAACTTTCTTGGTCTTCCAATTCGACCAGTATGTTAATCGCTTTTGAAACAGCATTGTTCAACTTGTGAAAATTGTTTACATTCTTTAATTTATATGTCCAGGAAGTAACATAAAATATTTTATGTAGATTTGCAAATAGCATTCAACATTTCTCATCTTGCAGTTAATGCCTACAAATTTTTGGGGTTACTGTACTAGTTAGTATCTACTAAGTAGTTGAAACCATGTCAAGTTCAAGCAAAAAAGAGGCCCTGTATAATTTTTCATATTTCTCTTTTCTTGCAACAAGCACCCAGCATTTCTAAAATTTGCTACTAACACCCCTCACCTTTTGGGTTACATGCAATTTTTAAAACCAAGATCAAGTCAAGCAAAACTGACTAAATTGCCCTCAACATTTTTCTAACAACTTGAATGTATTTCACAACCATCTTTAAAACTAGTGGACATCATTTTGATAAATTGTGGATGAGAACTATAAGAAATGGAGTTAAAATTACAAAATTAATGGGATAGATATTTTCAGTCGGGGGTTTTATGCAAGGATCAAATAACATTAGTTAGTTTCAAATATCAGAAATATAAAATGTATTAAGTGCAAAAGAGCAAATATTGAATTTGACCTCAGTGTTCCTTGCAATTCTTTTGTTCAGAGTGAAAAGGAGTGCCCGTACTATATGCGGACTGGTAGTTGCAAGCACTCGACTTACTGCAAGTTTAGTCACCCTGATCCAACAGCTGTGGCTTCACAGGGAGAAAATCATGACAATAATAACAAAAAAAATAATAATTATGGATCCTCCAAAGAAAAGGCTGCACCAACAACTCAAGCACATCCACCAGTACCAGTCCCCTCTGTGCCCTCCTGGCCTGAGCAGGGAACAGCATTGAAAGAGCCAATGCAGTATGTGGCTGCAGCACCTCCTTCATATGCCCCTGGAATTATGCCGCCTCATGGAATGTTTCCAAATCAAGACTGGAACGGCAATCAGGTAGTGGTGGCTTTGTACTAGATTTTCAGGTGCATGTCAGTACCAAACCAGAATCTCAGTTCCAAGGATTGTCTACGAACTATAATTTATGTTGACTGGAACCAGGCATTAGGATTATGGTGCCTGTCAGATCTGTCCTCCTTTTGAGGAATTTTGTGCATTCCCCTTCAAACTCTCATGCATCTTTTTATATTTCTGCAAAATGATAATTGTCATGCATAGCCTAGAACATAAGAAATATCCCCCCTCCCCAAAAACCAAAC
This sequence comes from Carex littledalei, assembly GCA_011114355.1. Lineage (NCBI taxonomy): Eukaryota > Viridiplantae > Streptophyta > Magnoliopsida > Poales > Cyperaceae > Carex > Carex littledalei. The sequence continues at coordinate 17,752,055 of CM022079.1, forward strand.
AATGAAAAAGAAAAAAATAAACAAAAAGAAAGAAAGAAAGATAGACTCTGTACATCACATTAAAGGTGGTTTGTTTTTACCCGAAAATTCTCGATCTATTTACTTAAATACGCAGAGATTCCTACATCAATGCTTAACTCTACATCACATTAGAAATAACAATGAGGCTGACTTACAACCTGCTGAAGACTTAAATTGGGGGATGTAGATGTGTATCTGTCCTAATTTTGCAGGGGTCAAATGGCATTTTGATAATTTTATCATTCTCTTTTGTGGGCCTATTGTTTGCACCTCTAAGGGTCAGTGTAATTCTGCTGCATTTTACTTGTGTCCTCCCTCTTTGTATGAGTGGATGCTGATTTTGGTCATGTTTAGGTACCGGTGAACCCATGCTTTGTTCCAGTTCAGAATTATCAACCTGCAAATGTGAGTCACGCTAGCATGCATCATCAACCTCCTTTTGATGAATATCCAGAGAGGCCTGGCCAGCCTGAGTGCCAGGATTTTGTTTGGAATGGGTTTTGCAAATACAAACACGCTTGCAAGTTTCACCATCCCAAGGGTCATGCCTGCTCAAATTCGCCTGGAGCTCTACGTCAGCTGCTATGACTGGACCACAATCTAGTTAATTTTCAACAGCTAAAAAATATTGGAAATTCAAGTAGGTTTTCCTCTGTTTATTTTTATTTATTTGTGTCAAAAATGTATGGAGCCGACGAGAAACTGAACAGTCATGCTTTAGTTCTTTAACCGAAGAGTTTAGCTCGGATGTTTGTTTTATCCAATCTCTGTTGTACCAAGGTAAAGGCGGTAATGCGTACTTGTAAATTTCATAGCAAATGGATTCAATGCACACTTGTAAATTTGTAATAGAGGAACTGGTACATTTGTTATGTCACAGTACTAAAGGTTATATTGAACATTCTGCCTGGAGCAAGCTACTTTATTGGCAAAAAACCATTGAAATATAACAACTTCGGTAACTGGATCGATAAGGTCTTCCGAAATTATACCAGAATCCATGAAATTTTACCAGAACCCCTGAAAACTTATCATGATCCTGAAAATTTACCAGGATCGCATTACATATTCTTTCTAATCCCTAAATAGTAGAAAAGTGTACCCCTCATAATTTCAGTTTTGAAGCTTCCCTTCTTTGCCAAGTAATCTGCCAAATCATTTTGGCTGCTTGGTATCAGTTCGCAACTGAAGTTCCTATTTTGCCTCAAGATTCTCCAACATCATCGCACTCTTGATGTGTCTTCCAGTGCACAATTCATGGCTTACAAGTTAATAGCATTTCCTAGAAGCGGAACTTGAATTTGTTATGTGACGTGGCACACGTTTATTAGTAAGCGAGCAAAATCATTCCTGAAAAAACGAAAGAGAAATAGGCTTCGGAAATTCTGTGATTTCAGCAAAGTCTGAGATCCTAACGTCGTGGGATCCGAATCTGCTGAAATCCGAGGTCGGTACTGTTCATCCTGAAATCCTTGCAATCCGAATCCAGCCGTCGAACTGTTCCGAGATGCGTGCAAGGAAAAACCAGCTGTTTCGAGATGCGTTCTCGAAAAAAATCGATGGTTGGATTTCAGATTGCAGGGATTTCAGGGTGAACAGTACCCGATCTCGGAATTTCAGCTGATTTATTTCCAACGTCTTGCTGCCTTTTTTGTTTAAGCTCGTTTGACTAACATATTCCCGACATTTTTATTAATATCCAAAGTTAATTACAAATTAATAAATATACCCAGAATTCCTGGATATTTCGAAAAATGTCCAAACTGGCCAGATTCTAGCCGGTTTCTTCCCTTTTTTTTAAAGACACTATGAAGAGCAAGATAATGAAATCTAACAATGAAAATTCGAATTTTTTGTTTAAATTATTTGTTAGATTACTTCTTTTGATGTATAATTAGCATATTTATACTAAAATATGTTAAATTACTTTAAATTATGTTGAATTACACTATATTACATTAAATTACGCTAAATTATGTTAAATTACGCTAAAATACGGTAAATTATCCAGGGATTCTGAGTATATTTATTATAAGGGATCGACTAACAGTCCCCCCCATTCTATCCCCTAAACGTCCCCCTGATTAACTAATGCGTAAAGTACGATGGGGACCACTAACTACATTAACTACTTGGGGGACCACTTATGATTGAAAAAATTTACAACTGGCGCGCGTATGTATGGATACATATGCGTGCAAGTATTACTATATAATATATTAAGTATTCATACCTAAGACATCAAGTATTAAAAAAAAAAACTGGACATCAACTTTCTTTTCTCTCTAATTACACACTAATCTTTTACACGTTTTTAGAAGTGGATTTTTTTTATCCGTTTAATCTCGTCAATATTTCTGACGATGTGTGAGAAATTTTGCGAATCTAAAACTACGGACATATTCTACGTAATTTTCTCTTTCAAATGAGATCCATGATGAAGTATTTTCGGGTTCTTCGTCATTCAAGTATTCATACCTCGGTGTGCAAGTATTCATAACTTGTCAAATATTATTCTCCAAAAAGCCGAGTATTCATACTTACTCAGTAAAGTGTGAATATTTATGTTGTTAAATATTTATGAGGAACCCACAGACGTGTCTTGGGCATTAACTACCTGGGGGGGCGACTACGTACCGACCTAGGGGGACAGCAAACGTCACTTGAAAGCGACCACGATAGGGACCACACGCAGAAAACCAAGGACAAGCGGATGCGTAATGATCATCTCAAGTGTCAGCACTGTAATTGTTGTAAATGTTCATTTTTAAAATATCAAATATTCATACTTACGCACTGAAATGTGAATTTTTATGTTGTAAAATATTCCTGAAAAACCTCTAAATGTGCTATGTGCATTGACTACTTGAGGGGACCACCACTGCGCAATCACCAGTATGGTAGTTTTAGTAAAAATATTAATATCAAAATTTTTAAGTATTCATACTTACGCATTGAAGTGTGAATTGTTATGGGGTAAAATAAATTAAATCAGTAAATCAGTTAAAATATTTGGTGCTTGAATGTATTGATAGGTACTGAAGAAAGTATTCATACTTATAACTGAAGTATGAATTGTTTACATATGACACTTGTATTTCTAAAAAAATATATAACATATCAAGTATTCATACCTAAGATATCAAATATTTCTAAAAAAATATTAATATCTAAAATTTTAAGTATTCATACTTACGCATTGAAATGTAAACTGTGAATTGTTATATGGTAAAGTAACTTAAATCAATTAATTTGTTTGGTGCTTGAATATATTGATAGGTACCGAAAAAAGTATTCATACCTATAACTAATTTGTTTGGAGATTGATGTATTAACATGTAATCTTGAAAGTATTTATACCTATAAGTTGATATAAGAATATTTATATTATAAAATATGTTATAAAGTAATACTAATATTTAACAAATTAAAATTTTATACAAATACTAATATTATCAAGTTCATAAAATTGAAAATAATATAAAGCCAGAGAACTATATCAACATGTAAAAATAACAAATTTTTACATGCTGTCACAAAGAGGTCCCTATCCAGGGACTGTTTTCTAAACAAATTTATTTTCTGTCACAGTTCAGTCCCTGAACCCTGTCAGACCCAAAATTTTACACCACAGATCCTGTTATTTACCAAAATTCACACAGAGGTGTATAGAATATTGAAATTTTATAGAAGAGACCTTGGAATGCCATCAATTTTGTACCAGAATCAGTCCCCTAGTTCTTCATACTAACCATCAATTTTGTACCAGAATCAGTCCGTACTAGTCCAGTATGAGGAGCAAAGTTCAATGCCAGCGAATACTAGTAAAAATCATAAACTTGAAAAACTGCAACTCCAATCTGCTTCCTATTTGCTTCCTATTTTCTTTTGTTGCTTCTTCAAGATCTACATACCATAAATTAAAGTTTTAGGGGATGAAATGGAACAAAGCGGAAGGAGGGCAATGATCTCCTGGTACTACATCAGATATACAAAATCAACAAAAAACAACAAAAAGAATACAATTGAAGATCAATACTCAGAAATAAGTTCAACTTAATTTCAATTAAACCTAGTCCATCCCTCAAAGAAGCTAAATTGTGCTTAACGAGTTCTGCAAACATTATACCGAGCGAATTCAAGAGAAACTAATTAAATATGGAGATCCCTCCTTAAAACAACCCCCATGTCAGATAATAGATCGGCATGCATTTGAATCAATCAAGTACGATCTGATGCACAAAGATTGTTAGCAATACAATGGAGATCTCCAATGTTATTAATAAATTGTGATAGTTTCTTTAGATTCTGACATTTCTCCAATGATGTTGACAGAGAATTGTTCTCTTTGTTGAGAAACGCTCATTACCTTGATTAAATCTAACATAGGGTTAATATGCTTTCTTAGTTTTCTGTATAAACTCACTACTGTAATCAGATCGACACAGTGAAATGAAATAGTAACTTCATCGTATCTCTTTCTTCTCTCTCTTAGATTTACCAAAGTTAATTTTAACAGACTCACCGTGAGGGCCTTCTTCATGGCGATCAGAGCATTGGCAGCCGCCATCACGACCAGATAGGAGCATGCTGGTGGCCTCAGGCTAGAAATTGTACTCCCACTTGTAAGATCTGTTGATTTCTACCTTCAGATTCGGATAGGGGAGGAAAGAGGGAAACCGCAAGGGAGAAGGTCGACGGAGGCGACCGATGCATCTGACTTTAGCCTTATCGCCTGATCGCTTGATCGGAGGCGGAGGAGGAAGAACTTTGATCGGTCAGGAGGCGAGAGAGGAGGCGAGAGAGTGATTTTGAATGTTCGTTAGAAATTTGAGTTTGTTAGAAAGTGAATTAGAGGGTTCGTAGATAGTTTGAAGATAAGAGTACGGTTAGACAGTTAGGGGGGTGTTTAGGGGACCAAACAGCGAGGGACAAAAGAATTACTCTTATTATAATTACCCACAATATTGTGTTATAATTTCTAATTTACATCAAAAGAAGTAATCTAACAAATAATTTAAACAAAAAATTTGAATTTTCAGTGTTAGATTTCATTATATTGCTCTTCATAGTGTCTCTAAAAGAAAAAACAGAAAGAAAGAAACCGGCCAGATTCTGGCCGGTTTGCACATTTTTCTAAATATCCAGGGATTCAAGGTATATTTATTAATTTGTAATTAACTTTGGATATTAATAAAAATGTCAGAACATATTCGGTTATTTTAGGAATAATTTTACGCTACGTAGACTGTGACTCGAGAACAACTTAATAAAGCCGTACATACTGTGAATATTCTTACATTTATCGTTTGTACTAGAACATCTACCGTGAAATTTGAATATAAATGACTAAAATTAATTCAAAAATTTTAAAAAAACATTACACTCATACAATTAATTTTCATTGTTTTTAACATTCATGAATTGAAAAAATATCTCATACAAAATGGACAAGCGAACACAAATTAATCTTATTGTCAACGTAACTTTTTAAAAACATTTTCATTAAAAAAATCTTTTCATTTATAAAATTATCATACAGTTCTGAATTTTCAAATAGGGGAGGTTTCATGTATGTTCCTCAAAAATCTCAAAAATTACATATCCCCTCTCTAAAATTCATAGTATTTAACCGTCTAAATTTTATAAACTCACAAATTTATCCAATTCATTGTCTTATCTATTATAACACATTTTAAATTTATTGTACTAATTTTATTTTTTATTACAAAAATAAAAAAATATGTGGCATGTTTAAGAGAAATATTTTATTTTCTAATTGGCCAGTTGTGAGGGAAAATGATTCATTTTCTCACTTGTGACCAGCACGCAAGCATATGCCTAAACGCCACTATGTATGTATCGCAAGTAGAGAAATTGAACATTTGCCTTAAAAAAATAGACTACATAATTTTATGTTTTATTAAAAGATAAACTGATAACTTTATAAATTTAAAATAAGTTTAAATAGATAAGGTAATAAATTGAATAAATATGTGAGTTTTTTAAATTTAGAGGGTAAATATGATATTATGAGTTTTACAGGGAAATATGTAATTTCAAAGTTTTTGAGGGATATACAGGACATCCCCCTTCCAAATAAAATTGTCACCTGTAATTTGAAAATTGAAATAAAATTATCCTAAGCGACTGCGAATTAAGTTGAATCAAGTCGGGAAGCTAGTTCGTGGGTTTGGTTAGTTGTTTACATTTTTTCTTTCATCAAAATTGAGTATCTTTTCTATAGAAATATAACTGAAAGTACCTCTTTATCTTGTTAGGCACTAGGCACTGTCATAGCTATTGCTCCTAAGTCCTAAACTTCATCACTAATACTATAAACTTATCCCTAAGGGCTTGTTCGACCTCCAATTGGAATTGGGAATGGGCTCAAGATATGGGCCAAATATTTGAACTGTTTGTTACTGTGCGCGCGGGAAAAAAAATATAACGAATACCGCGCCAAACAGGCCCTAACTTTGTATAAAGAAAAAATATAACGAATATAAACTACTCTTTGCTTAACGTTACCGCGTCTTGAGAAGTAGTATTTGGTCTAGTGGCAAAAACAATATCCTCTGTATGAGAGGTTGCAAGTTCGAAACCCAAATAAGGAAATCCTTTGTGGATATTAAATAGTACCTTCAACTTTTACTTAAAAAAATTTACCGCGTCTTACAAATTTTGTAAATAATTCTAATTATTGTCGACTTTAAAAATTACATTTATTTTTATTATTTTGAAATGACAAATGTTACCAGCTTATTGAATTCTTTCTTTTGGAAATTTATTTTTCATATGATTTTTATTGAAGAAGTTAATAATTGAATAATAGAAAAATAAAAATTTGTTGATATTGAAACATAAGCAGAATTATATTTTGTTTTCTTAATTCTCATAAAAAAATCGAAGTATGTGATATATTTCAGCTATGGCATTAAAAAATGGTACTGTTTTATGTCAATACAAGATTGTTCTAAAAATAAGATTTTGTGATTGTTTGACTTATGAATTCTATAATATAATTTTGTGTAGTTTTAGTTTTTGTTTGTGGGTTATAAATTACTTTTTGTTAGAACTTTGAGATTCTTTTACTTGTGAATTCTAGTGGAATGTTGGCAACAATGGCGAGTGATGCTCAAATATGAAAAATATTACAGGTGACAGGTCATTTTAGAAGCAACTTCATGCATATCTTTTTAGAAGTTTCAAAATTACATATTTCGGTATTCCCCTTTTAGAATTTATAATATTATATTTATCCTTCTAAATTTTTAAAACTCACATATTTATCCAATTTATTGCCTTTTTAATTAAAATTTATTTTAAATTTATAAACTTCTCATTTGATCCTTTCTTAAAAAATGAAAAATATGCAGTCTGTGTAAGATATATGTCTAGTCTTCTAATTTTTCGGTTTTTGATGACAAATAATTTATTTTCGTACTTGTGATGCATACACAAGCGTATGTTTGTATACCATTGTGTACGTGCTACCATTTGCTCTTTATAAATCAACCAATTGAAATTGAAAGGTTGAACAATTCTCTTATACAAGCTATGTATTTTTTATTCTGTAATAAATGGTGAAATGAGAACATTATAAATTTAAAATCAGTTTTAATAGAAAAAGATAATGAATCAAGTATATCTGTGAGCATTTGAAATTTGGAAGGGTAATATTAATAAATTTTAAAACGAAAATTACGTAATTTGAATTTTCTTGAAGGGTACATGTGAAATTCCCCATTTTGTTTCGATATATAAAGGCATCAACTTATAACATTTGTAAGTTACAACATCTTACAATAATTCAATTTTACAATTTTAAAAATCTAAACAGTCGATCCAAACCGTTCAAAACTGTTTTACTATTTATTAAGTATTTTACAAAACTGTTGTTTTTAGACAATTCTGAACCACTGAAAAATAACAGTTTTGTAAAATACTTAATAAATAGTTAAAAAAAATAAAAAAAATGTAAAATTTTATCTTCAAGCATATTTTAATATAGATATCATGTTAAACGGTTTGGATCGACTGTTTGGACTTTTAAAATCACAAAACTAAATTGTTGTAAGATGTTGTAACTTACAAATGTTGCAAGTGGATCCCTCTTATTAAAAACTAGTTATTTTGTGCTCGGCGAACTGATCTCAGTAGAAGCAAACATTCGTTATATCATATATTAAACATGTTTGGAATGAAATGAAGCTTAGATTCAAAATTGATTTTAAAAGTCTTGTTATAAGCTTTCTATTTTTATTTTTTAAGTTCTACATAATACAGACTTAATTGAAGATTATTTAATAATAAATTAATGATCTGTAAAATAATAATTTTTATAACATTTATTAGATTTGTAATTATAAAATATACAATCAGTATAAAATTAAATTAAGTATGCGTCATAATCATACGTAATATCTCTAAAATCTCACGTTTGAGCATCTGCATTGAAATTTCTTTTAAGTTTCTAAAAATAAGTTGACTTAGATTTATTTTAAAGAAATCACTTTCTAACCATTTTAAGTGGCTCTCTTTCCTAGTTCCCGCCACTCTAACTGATTTTAGTAATAATTACTGACGTAACCACTAAAAACAATTAAAAATTATAGTATGAGCGTAGAAGTTTAAAAATTTAAATTAACATAATTTTTTATTATAATAATTTAATGATTTGTAAAATAACAGAATTTATAACTTTTATATTTAGACTTGCAATTATAATATATACAATCATTATATAATTAATTTAATTATACTTCACACGTAATATATCTAAAAGCTTCTGTTATAGCATTTGCATTGATTTTTTTTATTTCTAAATACACGTTGGCATTTTTTATTCTATTTTTTCGAGATGTAAAGAAATTTTTAATTTGGAAAGAAAAAATTATAACTATTTCTAGTAATAATTACTAACATGACTGTTAAAATTAATTAAAAGTTAATTACACGTAAGTAAAATTTTAAAAGTTAAAATTAACTTAATTTTTATTTGATCGTTGACAGCTGTTTTTACTGGATTAAATAAAAGAGGTAACCACAGAAAAAAATCTAAAGACTAAAAGAGAAAAAGCAAACAACATATAAAAAAATCAGATTTTATAAAATTGATTTTTATAAACTGTAATTTTTTTATTTTTATAATTTTTTTTTATTTTTATAATTTTATTTTTATTTTTATAAAATTGTTTTCTAGCTGAAATCACTTGATCTGAATTTAGGTAGAAAACAATTTATAAACACTTTGCATACTAGCTGAAATTTTTATTTATATCATAATAAAAAAAAAATCAAAACTCTGTTTTTGGGAGAATTCCAAATCTACCAAAGCCGACAAACATTTTTGCGGCCCCAAAGACTGAGGGCCACCAATTAGCCCTGTGACCCTAGTCTAGAGGCCCCCAAAATGCGGCCTCATTGTTTTTTTTTTTTTTGTAAGTGGCATAGAGAAAAAGATCAAATTCCGGAGCAGCTTTTTGGTTTATGTCTTGTTTTCCAGCATTTGATGATTGGTCACAGAGAACAAGATCAAACCCCATTATTTTTTAGTTTAATAAAATTTTGTAAAAAAAATAAAATGGGGCCGCTAATCCATTGGGAGGCCCATAGATTGGGGCCGCGGGACCAATTGGCGGCCCCCAGTCTTTGGGGCCGCAGAGATGTTTGGCGGTCTAGGTATTTTTTGAATTTCTCAGAAACTGGAGTGTTTCGGTTTATTTTTTTATTATGGTATAAATAAAAATTTCCAGCACACTAGCTATAGATATATAAATATATGTTACATGCATGTTAAAGTATAAACAATTTTAGATGCATATAAGAAATGTACAATATGAAGTACAAGAGTAATTTAATTATCTTTGTTATATTAAATAAAAAATCGAAATTTAGGAAGGACGCAATTTTATAATCCGTACTTGCACATTTTAAATAAAAAAAACAAACTAAATGAAATAAAAACAAACAGTCGTGATTTAAATTTTCAGGACATTTAAGAGTTATGGTTTAAAAATTCTTCTTTATACCTTTTTAATATGGTTTGAAAATTTTGAAATTCATTGGATATTTTTTTAGAGGTTTAATTTATTTTGAAATAATGTATGCTTAGATAAACAAATATTTGAAGCAGCAGATTCAGAACTGCCAAAAATGTATAGTTGTCGTACCCCACCCATTACCCATACATACAATTAAATTATCATTAAAACATTTCCGTCATTCCGTGGTACTCCTTCCTCGTTTAATAAATTTAATTATGTTCTTGGTCTAGTACCCAAAAATGGATGAAACTAGGGCTGGCAACAAAGCTCGTGGGTCGTAGCTTGATCGTTACTCGCAGCTAACTTGTTAGTCGCCACTAGTTCGGTCCAGAATTAATGAGTTCAAGTTGGGACCTAATTAACTCACTCGCCAGTTCGCGAGCTAGCTCTGCTAGACATTGATTTGTGAATTTGTATGAATTTGTGTGCATTTTATACTGTATATCGAAACTTAATAATTCTTTTTAAAATTTATTTGTAAATTTTGCAAATTTTGTCAAGATAGCTCGGTCCAGCTAGGTCAAAAAAGTTTGTAAAATTAATTTTCTTCTTAAAACAAGATCCAACCAAACCCAGCTCGCCAGCTCGGTCAAGCTCGTGATGATTTCAAGCTATAATTTCAGCTCAGACCACTAAAATTTGCTCGCTCGTGACTCGGACGAGCCAGCTCATTGCCAGCCCTAGATGAAACTAACTAACCAAGCACCATTTGACCAAATTAAGCCAAACCAACTCGTCTTATGATTATTTCTCATTTGATCACGGATACTAATAATATTAATTTGGTTTTCACCTTTTCTATTCATATGTTAATTACATCTAAATATCATACAGTTCGATCATCCAATTCACATCCTCCCCGGTATCGTAATAGGAAATCTTTTAAATTACTGGATCTGAACCGTTCTTTTTAACTTGGCACAAATCTCAAAGCACAATAATACTGCCCCTGCGCTAGCCCGAATCTCAAAGCGGTTGAGAGTTAATCTCAAACCATAAAGTGAAGGGAATCTTTTACAGTAATGGAAAGGATACTTGTCATCTTTTGTGGTGCCAAACCAACACGTCTTTAATTTCCGTTCTGATTATAATATATAGACAATGGATCGGGTCTGTATTAAAAGACAACAAGAGAAGGTCAAAAGATATCATATGATATATATATTTTATAAAATATCCAAGTTCATGCACCGGGCCTTGCTAGTATGGATGTAAATTTTATCGTGCCATGCGTGACTAATTGAGTCACGTGTCATGCTGTGATTAAGTCAAATTTTCATATGTCGTGTCATAATCAAAATAATAAAAATAATCATTACTTCATGACCAAACTTAACTTGGTTCAATATGTTTGATCACCTCTAGTCATATTTGACCGTATTTAACTTCTTCTTTTTTCAAATTTAAGTTAGTTTAAATAAGAAAAATTGTAAAATAATTGTAAAAGAAATTTATGTATTAAAAATAAATAAATTGTTCGGAAATTAAATTGTTATTGAGATAAATATTGACATAAGTTTATGTTATTTTAATCAAGGTCACAATGAGTCACATTTGGTATTGTGCTGTGTCATGTCACATACTGTGCCATGTTGTGATCAGATTAGTTCGTATATCGTGTTGTACCGTGTAGTTCTCGTTATATTAGCGTTAATAGAATAATTCTAGCATATATCGTCTCATGTAGTTTGTGTTTAGGTCATGTAGTTTGTGTTAAGGTTCATGTAGTTTGTGTTTAGTTTTTATCTTGAATTGATATCGATGTACTCAACAAAAAATATAATATCAAACTATATGGTATTCACAATCTAATAATCACAAGCTGAGAGATCAAGTTGAACAATTTAACGACCAAACTTAACTTGGTTGGATATGTTTGATCACGTCTAGTCATATTTGACTATATTTAACTTCTTCTTTTTTCAAATTTAAGTTAGTTTAAATAAGAATAAAAAGTCGAAAATAAGAAAAATTGTAAAATAATTGTAAAAGAAATCGAAGAAATCGATATTAGTGGGATTAGAAAGATGACCGAGGAAGGAAAGGTGGCCGGAGGCATGATGCCAAAGGTATAGTGTTGTATTAAGTCACTGACAAAAGGTGTGCGCACAGCAAATATCATTGACGGCCGGGTCCGCATTCGCTTTTGCTTGAGTTACTGACAGATGAGGGGGTGGGGATTACGATTCGAAGATGAATCATTTTGAGTTCTTTTTATTTTTTTATTTTTTATTAAGCAGATTGTTAAGCCTGAGGTAGTGTTGTTGGAAAATGAATAGTTGGTTACTAAAGCAAAGCTTAGCAATAAATGTCTTGAAATAATTATTTGATGTTGTTATCTTGTATCTCTCATGTTCTTGCCTATTTGTTGCTTATTCTGTTTTTGTCCCTCAGTAGGTAATTCGTATTCTAGCACTCAATAACATCGGCCCCATATGAAATTTGGTATTCAATTTTATTAATTGCTAAGTGGCTCCCCATTGTCAGTCTCTGTTTTTTTTTTCTTTCTAGGTAATCAAATAGATAAATTAATAAGAAAAAAAAAATTAAATGTCATATTTTTTTATTCTCTTATCTGCACCGTAGAAGTTTTCATACTTAATGGTTAAGCAAATATAAAGTAATCCCAGAATCACAAAAGTGGCTTTAATAAAGCAGTGATTTTGGGAAAGGCAAAACAAGTTTTCTGGTGAGTTTGGGCCTGTGTATAATTGAAGCTTTTTATAACAAGGTCAGTGAATCTATTCTTTGTTTTGGGAAAGGCAAAGCAAGTTCTCTATTCTTTGCTCTTTTTCTCCAATAAGTGAATCATCAATCAATGGTAACCGCAGAGATAAAGGAAGTACAAAAGGTGTATGTTTCTCCAATAAGTGAATCATTGATCACGTCAGTGAATCTATTCTTTGTTCTCGTGAGTTTGAAGCTTTTTATGATAATAATGCAGAGTTAAAAGTGGCTTTAATAAAGCAGTGAATTTTTGCTTGATCTCTAAAGAAAAAGATGCTGAATCTGTCAAGCAATATAGACCTATCTCTTTAGTTAATTGTAGACTAAAAATTATCTCTAAATTGCTTACCAAATACCAATAGACTAGAATCATTGATGAATAGACTAATTCTCTGAACCTCTCACTCTCTCTCACCCTTTCTTCCTTCTCTCCATTTTTCTTGTCTTGGTTCCGACCACCTCTACCCCTCCATTCTCCACCGCCTTTCCTCTCTAAGACTCTGACTCGCTCGTCTCTCCTCGCTTCTAGTTTTAGGTTATCCATGCTCCATCGTCTCTCTCTCTCTAGAGAAATTGTTCATTATGCTAATGTAATGCTCCTGTCACGTTAATTGAGTGAATCATCGATCAATGGCAACCACAGAGGTAAAGGAAGAACAAAAGGTGTATGTTTGTTTGCCTTATATCTATGATGAAGGAAAGAATATCCTTTCATGGGCGCTCAGCCATTTTCCAAAGGATGAAACTAAAATCGTTGCCACTTACATCGGCCCTACTTCATATAGTGAGTTTGTATATTGTCTACCAATGCTGCTGCAATCATTTTATTTTTGAAAGATTTTTGTTATCTTCACTTGAAGTAATTTTATTCTATGAGTACTGTGGATCATATTGTTTTATGATTGCGCTTGTGCACCTCCCTTCCCACACAAAATCCCTCAATTCTGAAATTTTCTATTTCATAAAAAATTTGATTCTGAATTTTGGAAAGCTAAATCCCCAATTACCCATAAAAGATTAATGTTAATTGGTTCCAATCCTTATCTTGATTCCTTTTCTGGTAGTAAATGGAAGCTTATCTCATTGATAACCAATTTTATGTACCAGAAGAGTCCAAAAAATTAAACAAGTCCTGCTGCATTTAAATGTCATACTCGTGCAATTGTTTCCATTCTGAAACAGTATTATTTCGCAATATGTGGAGGAAGTTCTACAATGAAACTCTAGACAAACATCTGGCTCAGTGTGCAATACAGAAGGTGAAATTTAGTTTTAATTAATTAACTTTAATGTACACATATGTCTTTTCTTTTCTTTTTCACTTGGGAACCCATGACATGATATCTTTGTAAATAACAAAAAATTCCTCAGTCAGTAGAGGTCATTAGGACATCTCCTGATGAAAACTTCAGAAATTTAATTATGGTTTTGTTTTCGAATGAACCTCAATGTGCTACTAAATATACACTAATGCACTGTGTTCACTGTTTCACATGGATGCAGTTTAAAGCAGAGAAACTGATACCCGAGATTGATCATCAAGTAAAAGGAACTTTAGGTCCGATTGACATAAGGGCGATCATGAATCTTGTAATAGAGTCTTCCCCAACAAACAGGTATTAAGATAAGATAGTCATGTACATCTTGATGTTTTTTACTTTACAAAATTACAACTGCAAAAAATGAGTCTGAATCAACAATTAAGTACACAGTCTGTTCTGCTGGGGTGCAAGAATTTTTTGACCTTTGTTGTCATATAGGATATCTCAAAGATACCTTCAGTCTTATATATGAAATTGAATTGATTCGATCCTCCATTACGGCCATGCTAAATTGCAGTACTATTCATCAAAGCCTAATTAGGCAAAAATTTTGGACTATGGAAGATTTCCTCAGTTGGAACATTTTTAAATGCAGTGAACTTGTCAAAGAGAAGGCAAATCCATCATGCATGATTTGGTTTATTCAAAATGGACATCTGATTGACTTTAGGTACTATTAAGCTTTTGTAAGTTATCCATATGATAAAATTGCCTTGGTTACTGGCAACTGGGCAAAACATTTGCTACTTCACTATGTGCCATATAGATTCAGGCCAACTTTGCTGATAAATGCTCAACCTTATATATTAGCTTATATAAAATTTCTGCTCATTTTGGGTTGGGTTCAATTGTATCTTGGTGCTTTTTAGATAGGATCTCACTAGACTTTCGGTTAACCGAGCTTTGGGTAACTTATTTGGGGTTTGTACTCACTACTCAGGTCATTTTGTACACATTATCAAAAGACAAACGAAAATGCATACTGATTTGAAGAAATAGAGCTTTAATCATTTTGGTTCAGGTTGAGTTCTCTGTATTTCGGGTTGGCTTAATTAATATGGGATTACTTGAGTTATGATTGGTTATATCTAATTTTTAATAATCACATTAGCTTTGATGACATGTGTATTTTTGGCTTCATTAGGTTACCCAGATTAAATCCGAAGGCCACATCTGAAGAGGTGCATCTTTCAACTTATTCTTGATCATAATTCTTCATTTTATTTCAATTTTTTAATTTTCACTTTCCTTCTTACTTCTTTAAATTGATTTCAATTTCTTTTCTTTCCATTGAATTTCTAAGTTTTTGCTCTACTACCTAAGAAAAATCATAAATAAGATTTCCCTAAATTTTTGTTCGACCGAAGTCTAATATATCAAAGGGAATGACCTCGGCCCCTCTCTATCTTTGTTGTTTTGATTATTTTCTGAACTGTTATTATTTAAATATACTGGATTGTGTTGAAAAATATGTACCTTGATGACATAACTGAAAAAGGTTAGCATGATCAATACAAGATAAGGAGCGATTGGAATATTAGCATGGTCATGAAGCATTATGACAACGTACTTACAAATATTTTCTACTAATAAGAATTGACTTTAGAACTAATAAACAAATAAAAAGAAACAAATGATACAGAAAGACTTTTCGAAAACAAATATAATTAGAAGGGTCCAATTAAAACAACCACACAAAATATTTTTAAAATCACTGTTTTTCAGAAATTCGTGGACCATAAAAAATCAGTGATTTTAAAAGGTTCCAAAAAAATAGTAAAACAATTCTAAAAAATTGTAAAATTTGGTCTCCAAGCACAATTTAATATGGAGATCAACTTGAACAGTTCAGATCGATGTTTTGAACTTTGAAATTGAAGATATAGACATGAAGTAAAACACTCGCTTTACTTCGCAAAGTACCGTAGCCCATCTCTCTCTCTCTATATATATAATATATAATGGAGTTGGCTACGGTGCTACGCGTAGCGTAGAGGGCCTCTGTGCTACGGCTCAATATTTCAGTTTTCAAAATCCTAACGGTCGATCCGAACCGTTCAACATGATCTCCATATAAATATGTACTTGCAAACCAAATTTTACATTTTTTAGAATTTTTTTACTATTTTTTTAGATAGGTAGAAATTCACTTGATCTGAATGCTGCAGATTAGGTAGAAAACAATTTTTTTTATATAGGTAGAAAACAATTTTATAAAAATTTAGCTAGTATGCAAAGTGTTTATAAAATTTGCTGTAAAAAAGTGTGATGATAAAGGAAAGGAAGTGTCTTCAGAATATGTTGAGCAGAGAGAACCTCAGGTGAATACTTACCACTTTAGTTCTATCAGATGGGTTTACATGAGCATGTCATGACTATGGGCTATCAGAATATGGGCTCTCAGTTTTTATTACGTGAGCTGGAACAAGCAACTCAAAATTTTAGTGATTCGTTGAAGATTGAGGTGAATACTTACCACTTTAGTTCTATCAGATTATTTTGATGTAGTTTGGTGGTCTAACCTGCAGTTTAACTGCTTTGGTCTGGTATATAATGTATTGCTCAATTTTTGCTAATATTATAGGATGCCAATGAAGAAAAGAACAAGGTTATAATTGAGCAGAAGGAGCTTGAGGTGAATTTATTTTATTTCTGAATCTGATTGGAACTGGAGCATGTCATGACTAAAATGTATTGTGGCTCAAAACTGTTTTATAATTGCTTACTATCCTTATTCCAACAATTATTTTCATTTCGGTTTGGTGCATTAATGTGGATCTTATGAAGTATGGTTCTTACACCAACAGATTGTAATGAGTCTTATTTCTTTGATTTAAAAATATACTAACTTTTTCTGTACATATGTTACTGTGCCTATATATATTTTCTAAGGTTTGTTTCTTTCTGGCTTGCTCAATTGTTATTTCCTTTGTTTTAAGGCTTTTAAAGGAAAAGATAAAGAGTCTACTTCAGGAGCCTTTGTACAAGAATGCAAGGTCAGCGAAACACACATTTTTATCTTGTGATTGTTATGTTGCTATTAAATTCTTTATAAACCTGTTGATGTGATACCTTACTATGTATGTATAAGTCTGCAGAGTGCCATCAATTAATACTTGAATATCAATGTTGCATTCTGCATTGTGCATGTAACAAAAAAACACATGTTTTGCAGTATTTTTCTACACCTGGAGGATGCAAGTTCGGGAAGTCATGTAGATATCTCCATCCCAAAGGAAAACCAGATGTTTCTCCAGTACAACTCAACTTTCTTGGTCATCCAATTCAACCAGTACGTTAATCGCTTTTGAAACAGCATTGTTCAACTTGTGAAAATTGTTTACATTCTTTTATATGTCCAGGAAGTAACATAAAATATTTTATGTAGATTTGCAAATAGCATTCAACATTTCTCATCTTGCAGTTAATGCCTATAAATTTTTGGGGTTACTGTACTAGTATCTACTGAGTAGTATAAACCATGTCAAGTTCAAGCAAAAAAGAGGCCCTGTATATTTTTTCATATTTCTCTTTTCTTGCAACAAGCACCCAGCATTTCTAAAATTTGCTACTAACACCCCTCATCTTTTGGGTTACATGCAAATGACATTCAATTTTTAAAACCAAGATCAAGTCAAGCAAAACTGACTAAATTGCCCTCAACATTTTTCTAACAACTTGAATGTATTTCACAACCATCTTTAAAAACTAGTGGACATCATTTTGATAAATTGTGGATGAGAACTATAAGAAATGGAGTTAAAATTACAAAATTGATGGGATAGATATTTTCAGTCGGGGGTTTTATGCAAGGATCAAATAACATTAATTAGTTTCAAATATCAGAAATATAAAATGTATTAAGTGCAAAAGAGAAAATATTGAATTTGACCTCAGTGTTCCTTGCAATTCTTTTGTTCAGAGTAAAAAGGAGTGCCCGTACTATATGCGGACTGGTAGTTGCAAGCACTCGACTTACTGCAAGTTTAATCACCCTGATCCAACAGCTGTGGCTTCACAGGGAGAAAATCGTGACAATAATAACAAAAAAAATAATAATTATGGATCCTCCAAAGAAAAGGCTGCACCAACAACTCAAGCACATCCACCAGTACCAGTCCCCTCTGTGCCCTCCTGGCCTGAGCAGGGAACAGCATTGAAAGAGCCAATGCAGTATGTGGCTGCAGCACCTCCTTCATATGCCCCTGGAATTATGCCGCCTCATGGAATGTTTCCAAATCAAGACTGGAACGGCTATCAGGTAGTGGTGGCTTTGTACTGGATTTTCAGTTGCATGTCAGTACCAAACCAGCATCTCAGTTCCAAGGAGTGTCTACGAACTATAATTTATGTTGACTGGAACCTGGCATTAGGATTATGGTGCCTGTCAGCTCTGTCCTCCTCTTATGTTTTGAGGAATTTTGTGCATTCCCCTTCAAAATCTCATGCATCTTTTTATATTTCTGCAAAATGAAAATTGTCATGCATAGCCTATAGAACATAAGAAATATCCCCCCTCCCAAAAAACAAACAATGAAAAAGAAAAAAATAAATAAAAAGAAAGAAAGAAAGATAGACTCTGTACATCACATTAAAGGTGGTTTTGTTTTTACCCGAAAATTCGCCGATCTATTTACTTAAAGACGCAGAGACTCCTACATCAATGCTTAACTCTACATCACATTAGAAATAACAATGAGGGCCGAATTACAACCTGCTGAAGAATTAAATTAGAGGATGTAGATGTGTATCTGTCCTAATTTTGTTAGTAAATATATTATCAGACCAAAAAAGAGTTAAGCAAAAAAAAATTTAAAATTGCAGCAAATTCAAAGGGAGAAACGACATCAGGAAGAAATTGAGGAAATCCAGAAGAGAGAAAATGACAAGAATGATCTTCTTAAAAGGGAAAACGAACAACTTAAATTGGAGAGCCAACTTCAACAAAATGAGTTGGATAAGCAGAAGCAGCATTTGAGAGAACTCATTTCTGATTTAGAAATAGGTAATAACAAGCTAAAGCAAGAGCGTGATAATGCTCTTGAAGAGTTGGATAAGCAGAAGCAGCAATTGGGAGAACTCATTTCTGATTTAGAAATAGGTTATAACGAGCTAAAGCAAGAGCGTGATAATGCTATTAAAGAGGCTCAAGAATTGAGAAGACAGAAAGAGCACTCTTTTGGTAATTCTGATATGGTACTGGGCTCCCAGTTTTCATTGCATGAGCTGGAACAAGCAACTCAAAATTTTAGTGATTCGTTGAAGATTGGAGAAGGTGGTTTTGGATGCGTCTACAAGGGCTCTCTTCGTAACACCACGGTGGCGATAAAGAAGTTGAATTCAGAGAGCTTACAAGGGTTATCAGAGTTCCAGCAAGAGGTAACAGATTATGCTAAAGATAGTAATACTACATTAATTTTACTGCAACTCATAACATTTAAGGCAGCAATTCATGTACTAATGGAAGCCTAATTGAGGTGTCAACCAAGCCAAATTATAGTCCATGAAATTTCTTTCGTCATTTGAATTCTTATTAGTTGTGCTGGTACCCAATTTATTATCTTTATTTTTTTGATGGTCGACAACAAGGTTGCCGACAAATATATTGATAAAAGAAGTTTATGTTTTGTTATCTTTATTATATGGACTATTTGTTAAAAATAAATTTAAAGTTGCCAACAACGAAGTATGTTTTGTTCTTACAGGTTGCTATTCTCAATAGAGTTAGACACCCAAACATTGTCAACCTAATAGGATCATGCTCTGAAATCTCGACACTTGTCTATGAGTTCTTGCCTAATGGAAGCCTTGAGGACCGGTTGGCATGTGTTGATAACACCTCATCTCTCAAATGGCAAACCCGGATTCGCATCATCAGTGAGATTTGCTTAGGTCTTGTATTTCTCCACTCAAATAAACCACACCTTGTGATCCACGGCGACCTCAAACCAGATAATATTCTCCTCGATGCAAACTTCATCAGTAAACTTAGCGACTTTGGCATTTCCAAGATCATAAAGCAATCTGATACAAACACAACTGCCTTATATCGTACCACTCATCCTGTAGGAACATTTGCATACATTGACCCACAATTTCATTCAACCGGGGAACTGACACCAAAATCCGATGTTTACTCCTTTGGTATAATAGTGCTTCGTCTTCTGACAGGAAAGCGTGCACTGAATATTGCAAATGAAGTGCAGGAAGGCATGCGAGCTGGTAGGTTGTTGTCTATAGTCGATCAATCTGCCGGAAAATGGCCGTTTGACCTAGCCAAAAAGTTAGCTAAACTAGGTCTGAGATGTGCTGATATATCCAGAAGAAGACGCCCTGATATGAGTCAAGTTTGGGCCACGATTGAACCCTTGGTAAAGACTGCTACACAATCGGAAGCACTCTCGTCTGTTGGATCTTCAACTTCTAATGAAGAACATGTACCATCACATTTTCTATGTCCAATAATGCAGGTATATGTATAGTTTCCCCTTCTATTTTCATGGTTTTGCAACTATATAAGTGCAGTCCAAATAAATGCAATAGAATTTTTTTATTTATTGCCGGGTGAAGTGAAATCCAATTAGAAAATAGAAAAACTGGAAACAAAAATTATAGGATACATTCCTGTTTCACAATTAAGCTTTTAGCTAGTGTCCTCCTAGATTATCTTTGTAAGTTGCACCTGATAATTAAACTGCCTCATTTTACCCTTTATTTTTCCAATTAATCATTCAATTACATAGACTATTGCTTTGATTATCAGTACCATTTTTCCAGCATATATATAAATGAAGAATCCATGGATTACTGCCAGGACACTTTTTTTCTTCTTATTATTCTTTTGGGTCTTCCAACCATTACTACAGGAAATCATGAAGAATCCATGCATCGCAGCAGATGGGTTTACATATGAAGGCGAGGCAATCAAGACATGGTTGAACGGAGAACATAACACATCACCTATGACAAATTTAGTGCTTCCTCATCACGATCTGATTCCAAATCATGTTCTTCGTTCTGCCATTCAGGAATGGCTTGAGCAGCGCCCACAATCTTAATCTATCATACTTACAGTTCAAGTTGTAGTACTGTAATTTGTTAAGATTAGGTGTGCACTCTTGTTATGACTTGAAATAGTGTTTGAGTGAAATATTTGATTAACAAAACCAAGTTTTCAAGTATATTTGTATATACTCATGACTGAAATTTTCTCATTAAACATTACTAGCAAATTTCTTGAATTATATACTCCTGACTTTGTAAATGTTGAATATCTATTGAATTATATGGATGTGAAATATGTATGTTTAATGGATAGCAAATTGATATGGATTCTAGCTCATAAGTAATATATCTAAAAAAAACAAAGAAATCATTCGCGGTTCTTGAAACCAAACCGTGTATGATTCATTACAATCATACACTATTCCCTTGTAATAATAAAAGATTTAATTGAGCTAAAACTTAGTTTATTGATTAATGAGCTGGGCTTATATAGAGCCTTTACATTCTTGCACATAAGTCCCTAGACTTCTCTATATTCTCTACTTCCCAATATAACCCTAACAAAGATACAATTCTCAACACTCCCCCTCAAGATGGGCAAAAGATATCCACTAAGCCCATCTTGTCACACAACCTAGATAGATCTAATGAACTAAGTCCCTTGGTGAGATAGTCAGCTACTTGCTCCCTAGTAGCTACATGACCTAGCTCCAATAGTCCACTATTCAACTTTTTCTTGATGAAGAACATATCAATCTCCACATGCTTGGTTTTGTCATGCTGCACGGGGTTGTTTGCAATGCTAATCGCGGACTTGCTGTCGCACCACAACTTCATTTGAGCCGCTTGGTCCACCTCGAGCTCTACCAACAGGGCTCTCAACCACAACATCTTGGCAAACCCTAAGGCCATGGCCCTATACTCTGCTTCTGCCGTGGACCTTGCAACCACCGGTTGCTTCTTGCTCTTCCACAAGACCAAATTGTCCCCTACGAACATGCAGTATCCTGATGTGGACTTCCTATCATCAGCGCAACTTGCCCAGTCAGAATCACAATAGCCCTCAATGCCTAAATGCCCATTTTTTCTGAAGATCAACCACTTTCCTGGTGCACTCTTCAGGTGCCTCAGAATATGGTACACGGCATCCATGTGACCTTTCCTAGGATCATGCATATATCGGCTCACCACACTCACTGCAAATGATATGTCGGGATGAGTGTGACTCAGATAGCTCAGACGGCCTACCAACCTCTGGTACCTCTCACGATCAACTGGCTCTCCTGCCTCTGCACTCAACTTGGACTTTTGATCAATGGGCGTAACTGCAGGCTTGCACTCCAGCATGCTTGTCTCTGTGAGCAAATCTAGCATACACTTCCTCTGAGATAGAACAATCCCGTCTGCTCCACGGGCCACCTCAATCCCAAGAAAGTATCTAAGTTGTCCCAGGTCCTTCACCTCAAACTCTTTGCCCAATTTGCCTTCAGCTGAGCAATCTCTCCTTCATCATCACCAGCGATAATCATATCATCCACATACACAGCTAGCATAGTAATGTGACCACCATGTCGTCGGAAGAACACTCTGTGATCGGCATTGATCTGCTGATAGCCCATGCCTACTATAGCTCTCTTGAACCTATCAAACCAAGCTCTAGGAGACTATTTCAATCCGTATAGTGACTTCCTCAGTCTACATACCTTGCCCGCTGTCTGGTTCGTACCAAAGCCTGGGGGGATCTCCATATACACCTCCTCTAGCAGATCTCCGTGAAGAAATGCATTTTTCACATCCAACTGGTGTAGCTTCCAACCCCCATTCACTGTAAGGGAGACAAGTGTCCTGACTGTGCTCATCTTCTCCACTGGTGCAAATGTCTCATCATAGTCGATGCCATACGTCTGACTGTACCCCTTTGTCACCAACCGTGCCTTGTAACGGTCGATCTTCCCTTCCGGGGTCTTCTTCACTGTGAACACCTATTTGCACCCAACTGCCTTCTTGCCTGGTGGTAGTGACATAATCTCCCAAGTTCTATTCTTATCAAGAGCCCCAGGTTCTTCTTGCGTAGCCGCTTTCCACTTTGGATCCTCCTTAGCAACCTGCCAACAATTGGGTAAATGCAATGAATGCTCCATATGTAGGTGATATGTTAGAGTATGAGACAAATTGAGCGATATCATGTGGGAAGCTATAACGATCAGGGGGAACTCCAGTATTGCTACCAGAGGTCCTCCTTACTGTCATGGGAGTGGGAGGAGAAGAGAGAGGAATCATATCACCTATGTGTTCTGAGTCTGAGGGTGATGTAGGTGTCTCAGAAGTCAGAGTAGACTGGGACAAAGGACTAAATGGCACAAGTGGTACTGCAGGTGATGGCACCAGTACCTCATTCTGCCTTCTTCTCTTGGTATACACTCTCAGCTCCTCCTGAGCTCGAGTCCCAACACCTACGGGCTCCTCCTCCTCTTCTTCTTCACTCTCCTACTCATTCTCAACCGATCATCCCCTCTTAATTGGGTAAGGAATTGATAAAGGGATTGATCCCACATTCACCAACCCCTCACCATTCTCCTCCTCTCACCTCATACCTCCAGTATCGGGCGAGTCACCGAAGGGTGAAGTCACCTCCAGTGTGTAATATGGTTCGAACTCTCGGAAATGCACATCCATGCTCACAAAAACAACCTCTTCTCTACCAGGCTCCAACAAACATACCTCTTCTGGGTAGCAGAATATCCCACAAAGACACACTTCACGGCTCTGGGATCAAGCTTTCCTACGGATGGTCTGTTGTTCTTCACAAAACACACACAACCAAACACCTTCGATGGAAGAATCCCACCATTATCTCCCTTTAGCATTTCATACGGAGATTTCCACTCCAACACTCTTGAGGGCATCCTGTTGATCAATTGAGTGGCTATCAAAAACGCTTGCCCCCACAACTGCTTTGGGACATTCATTGAGATCATCATGCTTCTAGCTACCTCTAGAAGGTGTCTGTCTTCCTTTGTGCTACCCCATTTTGAGCCGGTGTGTATGGACATGTAGTCTGATGCTGTATTACTTGAGCTGACAAGTATTCCCCAAACGCTATGTTGGTATACTCCGTCCCATTATCAGACCTCAATACCTTCACCACTGCTCCGTATTGAGTATGAATAGACCTATGAAAGTCTTTGAAGCAACCAAATACATCACTCTTATTTTTCATCAAATATAACCAAGTAACACGAGAAAAACAGTCAATAAAAGTCACAAAATATCTAAAATTATTCATAGAACTCGTGGAACAAGGTCCCTAAACATCAGAGTGTATCAAGTCAAAAACACAAAAACTCCTATGACCAGAACTAACATAAGAGCTTCTAGTAAGCTTGCCAAACTCACATGCATCACACACAAGTTTCTGTTTATTAGCTTTTTCAAACAAAACTGGATACAACCGACTCAACACACTAAACGAAGAGTGTCCCATGCGCTGCTGATGAAGCATCAACACATCCTCAACACTCCTCTCTGATCCTCCTACTCATGCTATCTCTACCATAGATATCAACGCTGAGTCTATCCCCTCACGATCCAGGTACCACAGTTCACTACGCCACATGTCAGTCCCAAGTCTCCAGCCTATCCCCTTCTCTGGAAGATCACCTTGGGAATATCAAAAGAAAAAGCACATTTTAGTTGGAGTATGATGGCACTAACGGATAAAAGATTTACTGGAAAGGAAGGATCATGCAAAACATTGGATAAAGTTATAGAACCAGTACAGTTCACTGTACCCTTACCAACCATAGGTTGTGCTGTACCATTAGCGGTCTGGATGCTCTCTGGTATCGCTAGGTGAGTATAGGAAGAGAACTCACTAGCATTACCTGTCACATGTCTAGATGCACCAGAATCTATTATCCATTATGGTGATCTAGTGGTCGATATAGAGTCAAGAGCATGTGTGTCACCAGTACCTTTGGTCAGATGAGCATAAGTAGCAGTGTTACCCTTGGGCAAGAAGGAGGTGGATGCATCCTCAGGTGACTCTTCTTGTCCCCATCACCTGCTGCTCTCTGCTTCCTCCTCAGTACCTCCAATAGCGCCTGGTCCTCCTCAGTAAAGACCACACCAGCCTCTTCCTCTTTCTCCGCTACCATCAGATTGGCCCGGTAGCCTCCTCTTCCACGACCACGACCACAGCCACGGCCACGACCACGGCCTCCAGACTGTCCACGTCCACCTGTATCTCTCACCTTAGGTGACTTAGGACAAGCTTGCTCAGATGGCCTACTTCACTACAGTTGTAACACTTGCGAGTCTCCCCCTGGGCACCTGTCATACCTGAGCTCGAGGCAGCCAAAGTCAATCGCGTACCTGGAAGTCCACTTGGCTCAGAGTGTAGCCTCATGCGACTCTCCTCATGTATCATTGCGGTAATAGCCTCATCCAGTGAAGGGATCTTCGTCTGAACTAGGAGGACTGATCTTCTCTGATCAAAGGTCGGGTTCAAATCTCTAAGAAACTTCATAGTCCTCAACTGTGCAAAGATCTTCCTTTCCTTGCACATCGAATCACTACAGCTCGACATCGGTGAGAAGTGATCAAGATCTGCCCATAGCCGCTCTAGATCTATGGAGTACTCATGAATCAATCTAGCTTTATTAGCGCCTGAGTAGGTGCTGAGGTAGCAGTTCCCATCGAGACTCTAGCTCCCTTTATGAGCCCTACCAAGACCTTCAGAACCTCAGGATCTATCTTCCCCAGAAGCTCCAATTCTTTACCTCCCGCACCATCTCCATCTCCTGACATCCTCAATCACAAGGATCCAAGTCTAGATCATACGCGACTTCCTTCCTCTTCTTGACCCAATCTTGATCTACTTCATCATCAAGATCGAGATCTCGCTCACATCAACCCTTCCTCGGGATCTGTGGGGTATCGCCCCCCACATGGGCTTTCTTAAAAAAATGGGCAAGATCGGCTGAAAGGGAAAGAAGAGAGGCAGCGGCGGAAAGGGAGAAAGGTGGCTGGCGGACTACTATAGCAGCGTGACTACTGTAGCGCGATCACTGTAGTGCGACTACTGTAGCGGTGGCTCTGTTGGCTGGCGGCGGCGGTGACTGTGGGTTTTGGCCGGCGACTGCTTTGGTGGTGGCTAACTCTAAACCTAAGCTCTGATATCAAAAAGATTTAATTGAGCTAAAACTTAGTTTATAGAGCTTTTACATTCTTGCACATAAGTCCCTAGACTTCTCTATATTCTCTATTTCCCAATATAACCCTATCAAAAATACAATTCTCAACAATAATCGTGTGTATAACCCTTGTTATTATACACGATTACTGTGACCGTGTATAAATCACCTGTTTTAGCACCATTTTTTTAGACCTGACACTGTTCCCTTGTAGGAACCGTGTACATTGTATCGTCACTTTCATACACGATGCGCCTGGAGCCACAGACACGGTTGTGGACCGTGTGTCATTAGCTTTTTTTTAACTGTGTATTGTCGCCTTTTTTGTAGTAGTGTATACTTTAAGAGATCTTATATTAAGAGATGGGCTAATATCCATCATAATTAAAGCCCATGTTTTAATGCGCGGCCATATTTTGCGATTTTAAGGTCCAAACAGCCGATCCGAACCATTCAATATGATCTCCATATTAATATGGATGGAGACCAAATTTTACATTTTTTGGAATTTTTTTATTATCTTATTAGATAGATACAAAATCTCTATTTTTTATGGTATTAGGCATTAGGCATACAACATCAACGCAGACACAGCAGCAGGAGAGATCGCTGCTGATCGCTGTTGCTGTGGGAGCTGAAAAGTTGATCTTATTAACTGACATGGCTGGAATTTTGGAGGATCTTACTAAAGTGTTGTATCAAGTCGCTGACGAAAGGTGTGCGCACGGCAAGTGTCATTGACGGCCGGGTCCCACATTCACTTTTGCTTGAGTTACTGACGGATGATGGTGTAGGGACCATGATTCGAAGCTGAATCATATGAGTTTATTTTATTTATTTATTAAGCGGATTGTAATGTCTGAGGAAATTAGGTAGTGTTGTTGGAAAAATGAATTGTTTGTTTCTAAGCAAAGCTTAGCAATAAATGTCTTGAAAATTGAAATAATTCTGTGATGTTGTTATCTTGTATCTCTCTTGTTCTTTCCTATTTGTTTCTTATTTTATTTTTGTCCCTCAATAGGTAATTCGGTATTCAATTTCTTTAATTGCTTAGTGGCTCCCCATTGACAGTCTCTGTGTTCTTTTTTTTTTTCTTTCTAGGTAATCAAATAGATAAGTTAATAAGAAAAAAAAATTTGAAATGTGGTAGAAGTTTTCTTAATCAGGAGCAGATTTAAACGAAACCCACAATGACTAAGCTATCCCCATAAATGCAAATTAGGAATTTTACTCTTTATATTTTGCATTTTTGAAAGTATTTTACATAGTTAAGTACCCTTCATAAAATACTTAATGTGTAGCTGTGAAACTTAGTGATAAAAACATTTTTTTTTGTGGCCGTGAAAACTTGAGTAGTTGAGTTCAAACTTACAATTACCACACATTCACATTTTATATTTTATATTTCAGTCTCCTAATCTAATTCTATATTGAAGGGAACGCATCTCCCAAGTTCTCAAAAAAAAAAAAAAAAAAAAAAATAAGGGGACATATCAATGAAGTGCCAAGTTCTCAAAACAAAAACAAAAAAAATAAAACTAATAAGGGGACATATTCAATGAAGCCCAAAAGTGAAGGCAACCCCTTATTAATTAATGTTGATTTGATCTCCTCTATTGGGCGTCTTTTTCATATGTCGTATTTTTTGTTTCTCTTATCTGCACCGTAGAAGTTTTCAAACTTAATGGTTAAGCAAATTTAAAGTAAACCCAGAATGACAAAAGTGGCTTTAATAAAGCAGTGATTTTGGGAAAGGCAAAACAAGTTTTCTGGTGAGTTTGAAGCTTTTCATGACAAAAGTGGCTTTAATAAAGCAGTGATTTTTTGCTTGATCTCTAAAGAAAAAGATGCTGAATCTGTCAAGCAATATAGACCTATCTCTTCAGTTAATTGTAGACTAAAACTTATCTCTAAATTGCTTACCAATAGACTAGAATCATTGATGAATAGACTAATTCTCTGAACCTCTCACTCTCTCTCACCCTTTCTTCCTTCTCTCCATTTTTCTTGTCTTGGTTCCGAGCGCCTCTAGCCCTCCATTCTCCACCGCCTTCCCTCTCTAAGACTCTGACTCGTCGCTCCTCGCTTCTAGTTTTAGGTTATCCTTGCTCCATCGTCTCTCTCTCTCTCTAGAAATTGTTCATTTTGCTAATGCAATGCTCCTGTCATGTCAGTAAATCTATTCTTTGTTTCGGAGGTGGTGGTTGCTTATAACAAGGTCAAAGTTGAAGCTCTTTTTCTCCAATAAGTGAATCATCAATGGCAACCGTAGAGGTGTATGTTTGTTTGCCTTCGAACTATGATGAAGGAAAGCATATTCTTTCATGGGCGCTCAGCTATTTTCCAAAGGATAAAACTAAAATCATTGCTACTTTCATCATCGATAATTTAGTTCACAATCATCGACGATATAGTGAGTTTGTATATTGTCTACCTATGTTGTTGCAATCATTTTAAGTTTGAAAGATTTTTGTTATCTTCACTTGAACTAATTTTATTCTAAGAGTACTGTGGATCATATTGTTTTATGATTGAGCTTCTGCACCTCGGTTCCCACACAAAGTTCCTCAATTCTGAAATTTTCTAATTTCATAAAAATTTGATTCTGAATTTTGGAAAGCTAAATTCCCAATTACCCATAAGAGATTAATGTTAATTGGTTCCAATCCTTATCTTGATTCCATTTCTGGTAGTAAAGGGAAGCCTATCTCATTGATAACCAATTTTATGTACCAGAAGAGTCCAAAAAATCAAACAAGTCCTGCTGCATTTAAATGTCATACTCATGCAATTGTTTCCATTCTGAAACAGATGCATTTCTCAATAGATGGTTGGATGAAACTCTAAACAAACATCTGGCTCAGTGTGCAAAACAGAAGGTGAAATTTATTTTTAATTTATTAACTTATTGTGGACATATGTCTTTCGTTTTCTTCTTCACTTGGGAACCCATGACATGATATCTATATAAATCACAAAAAATTCCTCTCAGTCAATAGAGTTTAGTAGCATATCTCCTGATGAAAACTTCAGAAAGTTAATTACAGTTTTATTTTTGAATGAACCTCAATGTACTACTAAATATACACTAACGCACTGTGTCTCCACTGTTTCACTTCGATGCAGTTTAAAGTTGAGAAACTGTTTCACGGGACTGGTGATCTAGTAGAAGGGATTTTAGAGCTAATTGACTTAAGGTTGATCAAGAATCTTGTAATTGGGGTTTCTCCAGACAGGTATTAAGATAAGATAGTTACGTACATCTGATTTTTTTACTTTACGTAATTAGAACAGCAAAAAATGAGTCTGAATCAACAATTAAGTACACAGACAGTTCTGCTGGGTTGCAACAATTTTTTAAACTTTTGTTGGCATATAGGATATCTCAAAGATAGCTTAAGTCTGATATATGATATTGAATTGATTTGATCCTCCATTACGGCCATGCTACACAGCTGAGGACCATACCAACACCATTGAAGATTGTTATTGGTAGGCAACTGGTATCATTTGAGTTTAACTGCGATAGTTGAAAATCCTTAGTAGCAAAAAAGTTGGAACATAGCCGATTTCCTCAGTGTTGATTTCTGGCATATTTTCAAATGCAGTGAAGTGTTAGAACTTGTCAAAAAGAAAGCAAACCCATCATGCAAGATATGGTTTATCTACGAAGGAAATCTGCTATTCACTAGGTACTACTAACCTTGGTTACTGACAACTGAGCAAAACACTAGCCCTTCGGTTAACTTAGCTTTGGTTAAACTTATTTGGGGTTTGTATTCACTACTCAGGTCATTTTGTACACATTATCAAAAGACAAAGAAACAAAATGCATACTGATTTGAAGAAATAGAGCTTAAATCCTTTTGGTTCAGGTTGAGTTCTTAGTATTTTAGGTTGGCTTAATTATTGGGTTACTCGAGTTCTGGTTGGTTATATCTATTTTTAATAATCACATTCGAAGCTTTGATGACGTGTATTTTTTGGCTTCATTAGGAATCCCAAATCAGATTTGAGAGAGGCCACATCTGAAGAGGTGAATCATTCCACTTATTCTTGATCATAATTCTTTATTTCAATTTTCTGTTTCCTTCTTACTTGTTCAAATTGATTTCAATTTCTTTTCTTTCAATTGAATTTCTAACTTTTTGCTCTGCTACCTAAGAAAAATCATAAACAAGATTTCCCTAAATTTTTGTTCTACCGAAAGTCTAATATATCAAATTAAAGGGAATGACCTCAGCCCCTCTCTATCTTTGTTGTTTTGATTATTTTTCTGAACTGTTATTCTTTAAATATACTGGATTGTGTTGAAAATATGTACCTTGATGACTGGACTATTAGGTTAGCATGATCAATACAAGATAATTACTTTACCGGGAGCGACTGGAATATTAGGTTGGTCATGAATCATGATTTCTACTAATAGGAATTGACTTAAGAACTAATAAACAAATAAAAAGAAACAAATGATACGGAAAGACTTTTAGAAAACAAATTTAATTAGAAGGATCCAATTAAAACAACCACACAAACATGTTATCAGTTTTTGGAGTAAATTTAATTTCTTTTCTTTAAATTAAATGATAACAGTATGGTGCTAAATTCGTGTGTGTGTGTGTGTGTGTAGAGTTGGGCTATGGTGAGTTGTGAAGTAAGAGGTCATTTTTACTTCAAGCTCATATTTTCATTTTAAAAATCCAAACAACCGATCCGAACTGCTCAACATGTTCTAAATATTGAAATGTGCTTGGAGACTAAATTTTACATTTTTTGGAATTTTTTTACTATTTATTAAGCCACTTTGAAAATCGCTGATCCGGTGGTCCAGAAATTTTTACTGTTTTTTACTGTTCACAGTGGATCAGCGATTTTCAAAGTGGCTTAATTAAATAGTAAAAAAATTCCAAAAAATGAAAAATTTAGTCTCCAAGAACATTTCAATATTAGAACATGTTGAACGGTTCGGATCGGTTGTTTGGATTTTCAAAATGAAAATATGGAAGTTCACAACTCAGCATAGTCTATCTCATATATATATATTCAATAAAAAATTAATTCAACATTCTGATATTGATTGATTCGGGGTTAAATATGGCTCTTTGTTTCATGCTTGAAGAAACTTGCACAAAAATATCAAATGAATATTATATTTTCATAGCAGAAATTTTGTTAGTAAATATATTATCTGACCAAAAGAATTAAGCAAAAAAAATTTACAATTGCAGCAAATTCGAAGGGAGAAACGACATCAGAAAGAAATTGAGGAAATCCAAAAGAGAGAAAATGACAAGAATGATCTTCTTAAAAGGGAAAACGAACAACTTAAATTGGAGAACCAACTTCAACAAAATGAGTTGGATAAGCAGAAGCAGCAATTGACAGAACTCATTTCTGATTTAGAAATAGGTTATAACAAGCTAAAGCAAGAGCGTGATAATGCTATTAAAGAGGCTCAAGAATTGAGAAGACAGAAAGAGCACTCTTTTGGTAATTCTGATATGGTACTGGGCTCCCAGTTTTCATTGCGTGAGCTGGAACAAGCAACTCAAAATTTTAGTGATTCGTTGAAGATTGAGGTGAATACTTACCACTTTAGTTCTATCAGATTATTTTGATGTAGTTTGGTGGTCTAACCTGCAGTTTAACTGCTTTGGTCTGGTATATAATGTATTGCTCAATTTTTGCTAATATTATAGGATGCCAATGAAGAAAAGAACAAGGTTATAATTGAGCAGGAGCTTGAGGTGAATTTATTTTATTTCTGAATCTGATTGGAACTGGAGCATGTCATGGCTAAAATGTATTGTAGCTCAAAACTGTTTTATAATTGCTTATCCTTATTCCAACAATTTTACAGGAGGCTGAAAGGATTACATTACCAACAAAGAAGGCAGAATTCAATGTAGGTGCAGTATTTATAAACACTTTAGTGTCAAATATAAAACATATGCAGCACTAATTATCGGTACCTTATTTGTCAATTTTAGTAGTATTGATTACTTTTATTACTATATTCACTTTATTTTTATTTCGGTTTGGTGCATTAATGTGGGTCTTATAAACTTTTTCTGTACATATGTTACTGTTGAAAATTAATTCAAATTGATTAGAGCATGTACGAATCAGTTTTTACCAGCATAAAAACTGCATGAGTTATGTTAGGCATTGGTTATTTTAAGAATAGTTATTTTAGGACTAGTTAGCGTAGTGGTTAGCTATTTTTAGCATGTTGTGTAGTGGGTACTTAATTTAGGCAAGTTGTGGGTGTTTATTTTAGGAACATTGCATTGCTTTAAATACTGCAGAACTCGATGTAATTGAGTGAGAAAGGAAATAAAATGTTGTTTCTGTTCAGAAAAATATTATTCTCTCTTCAATCTTTTGCATACTGGCACAAAGCAGTGCAGTATTGCAGAATTTATCCCAACAGTTACTGTGCCAATATTTTCTAAGGTTTGTTTCTTTCTGGCTTGCTCATTTGTTATTTCCTTAATTTGTTTTAAGGCTTTTAAAGGAAAAGATAAAGAGTCTACTTCAGGAGCCTTTGTACAAGAATGCAAGGTCAGCGAAACACTACTTATTTTTATCTTGTGATTGTTATGTTGCTTTTAAATTCTTTATAAACCAGCTGATGTGATACCTTACTATGTATAAGTCTGCAGACTGCCATCAATACTTGAATATCAATGTTGCATTCTGCATTGTGCATATATGTAAAAAACACATTTTTTGCAGTATTTTTCTACACCTGGAGGATGCAAGTTAGGGAAGTCATGTAGATATCTCCATCCCGAAGGAAAACCAGATGTTTCTCCAGTACAACTCAACTTTCTCGGTCTTCCAATTCGACCAGTACGTTAATTGCTTTTGAAACAGCATTGCTCAACTTGTGAAAATTGTTTACATTCTTTTATATGTCCAGGAAGTAACATAAAATATTTTATGTAGATTTGCAAATATCATTCAACATTTCTCATCTTGTAGTTAATGCCTATAAATTTTTGGGGTTACTGTACTAGTATCTACTAAGTAGTTTAAACCATGTCAAGTTCAAGCAAAAAAGAGGCCCTGTATATTTTTTCATATTTCTCTTTCTTGCAACAAGCACCCAGCATTTCTAAAATTTGCTACTAACACCCCTCATCTTTCGGGTTACATGCAAATGACATTCAATTTTTAAAACCAAGATCAAGTCAAGCAAAACTGACTAAATTGCCCTCAACATATTTCTAACAACTTGAATGTATTTCACAACCATCCTTAAAAACTAATGGACATCATTTTGATAAATTGTGGATGAGAACTATAAGAAATGGAGTTAAAATTACAAAATTAATGGGATAGATATTTTCAGTCGGGGGTCTTATGCAAGGATCAAATAACATTAGTTAGTTTCAAGTATCAGAAATATAAAATGTATTAAGTGCAAAAGAGCAAATATTGAATTTGACCTCAGTGTTCCTTGCAATTCTTTTGTTCAGAGTGAAAAGGAGTGCCCGTACTATATGCGGACTGGTAGTTGCAAGCACTCGACTTACTGCAAGTTTAGTCACCCTGATCCAACAGCTGTGGCTTCACAGGGAGAAAATCGTGACAATAATAACAAAAAAAATAATAATTATGGATCCTCCAAAGAAAAGGCTGCACCAACAACTCAAGCACATCCACCAGTACCAGTCCCCTCTGCGCCCCCTTGGCCTGAGCAGGAAACAGCATTGGAAGAGCCAATGCAGTATGTGGCTGCAGCACCTCCTTCATATGCCCCTGGAATTATGCCGCCTCATGCAATGTTTCCAAATCAAGACTGGAACGGCAATCAGGTAGTGGTGGCTTTGTACTAGATTTTCAGGTGCATGTCAGTACCAAACCAGCATCTCAGTTCCAAGGAGTGTCTACGAACTATAATTTATGTTGACTGGAACCAGGCATTAGGATTATGGTGCCTGTCAGATCTATCCTCCTTTTATGTTTTGAGGAATTTTGTGCATTCCCCTTCAAACTCTGATGCATCTTTTTATATTTCTGCAAAATGAAAATTGTCATGCATAGCCTATAGAACATAAGAAATATCCCCCCTCCCGAAAAAACAAACAATGAAAAAGAAAAAAATAAATAAAAAGAAAGAAAGATAGACTCTGTAGTCTGTACATCACATTAAAGGTGGTTTTGTTTTTACCCGAAAATTCGCCGATGTATTTACTTAAAGACGCAGAGACTCCTACATCAGTGCTTAACTCTACATCACATTAGAAATAACAATGAGGGCCGACTTACAACCTGCTGAAGACTTAAATTAGGGGATGTAGATGTGTATCTGTCCTAATTTTGCAGGGGTCAAATGGCATTTTGATAATTTTATCACTCTTTTGTGGGCCTATTGTTTACACCTCTAAGGGTCAGTGTAATTCTGCTGCATTTTACTTGTGTCCTCCCTCTTTGTATGAGTGGATGCTGATTTTGGTCATGTTTAGGTACCGGTGAACCCACACTTTGTTCCAGTTGAGAATTATCAACCTGCAAATGTGAGTCACGCTAGCATGCATCATCAACCTCCTTTTGATGAATATCCAGAGAGGCCTGGCCAGCCTGAGTGCCAGGATTTTGTTTGGAATGGGTTTTGCAAATACAAACACGCTTGCAAGTTTCACCATCCCAAGGGTCATGCCTCTTCAAATTCGCCGGTAGTTATTTCTTGACCTGACTAATAATAAAACATGTCATAGAAACATTTTCTGGTATGGTCCTTGAGTTTCAAAGTTCCCATTTCGGCCCCAGAGTGTGATTTGTACGTTGGCCTTTTGCCATCATTTTTTTTTCAAATCTGAAGGAGAAGCTTAGATGTGTTCATTGGGTGATTTACCTTTAAATAAAAAGTGACTCATTCCGTACCAGCACAAATTAGAATGTTCCTACAATTCAAAAGTTTCAAGTGACCAAAATGATGCAAAGTGCCAAAATGGGAACTTCTGCTACATCCAGTTCAAAATGAGAATTGGATAGTACTTTTACAACCATTCATGTGGTTTACTTAAAGAGTTGATTAGTCACAAACTATGTAACTATATAATGCTGACCATGTTAGCATTGGTATGGGGATCTTTGGTGTTGCGAATTGAATTGTAGTGGTGTCTATGTTGAAAAATAATCCAAGTCCGAAATGAATACGGACCGTATCCCAATACGGACCGTATCAGATGCAGTTTTTATATTTCGGTTATTTAAAGCAGTTTTTATTTTTCTGTTTAGAGTTAATTAGAGTTAATTGTAAACTTGGACAGCAAGTTGTCTATTAGACATGTGCAGAAAAGTAGTCAAGTAGTGGGTTGGTTATAGGTTAGTTATAGCAAAGTTAGTGGGGTTAGTGGGGTGCGAAAGGATGGATATGCACCACTATAAATTCGGACCTGTTTATGTTAATTAATCAATGAAAAAATGGAGTTGTGAGAAGTTTCGGCTGCTGCCCTGTTTTCTGTTTTTTCCTCTTTTCCGAAAAACTCCCAACAAAATTGGTATCAGAGCGAGGTGAGAGATCACGGCAGATCCGACCAAGCCAAAGGTGAGAGGGTGAGAGATCACGGCAGATCCGACCAAGCCAAAGGTGAGAGGGTGAGAGATCAAGGCAGATCCGACCAGCCAAAGGTGAGAGATCAAGGCAGATCCGACCATGGCCGACGCAGGCAGCAACACCACCATTAGCATGTCAAATCAGATGGTACCTTTGTTCAAGGGTGAGAATTACGAATTCTGGAGCATCAAGGTACGAACTATGCTGAAATCTCATGGCTTGTGGGAACTAGCAGACAAGGGAATACCGAATCCTGATCCGACACCAATCGACACAGCCAAGCGAGATGCAAAGGCGCTCTTCTTCATTCAGCAAGCCGTACACGAATCGGTGTTTGCGAAGATTGCAGCAGCAGAAACAGCAAACCAGGCGTGGACAACTCTGAAAACCGCATTTCAAGGAAGTTCCAAGGTGGTAGAAATCAAGTTGCAGGGCTTGAGACGGGAGTTTGAGATATTGAACATGAAACAAGGCGAGTCAGTTCAATCCTTCTTCACGCAAGTTACAACAATAGTCAACCAAATCTGAAGTTGTGGAGATGATCTTCCAGAAAAGACGGTTGTGATGAAGATGTTGCGCAGCCTGACAACCAAATTTGATCATGTGGTCGCGGCAATCGAAGAATCCAAAGATCTGTCCACTTACACGTTTGATGAGTTGATGGGATCACTGCAGGTCCATGAAGTTCGTCTCAACAGATCAGAAGTGAAGGATGACACCAAAGCTTTCTATTCCAATGGCAATTCCTCAAGAAGCCAACAGCAAGGCAGAGGTAGAGGCCAAGGTTACGGCAGAGGTCGAGGCAGTCAAGGCGGCAGAGGCAGAGGCAAGCCGAGTTACAATCAACCGCATTCTAATCAACCGAAGAAAGATGTAGAATGCTACTACTGTCACAAGAAAGGGCATATGCAAGCCGATTGTTATAAGAAACAGAGAGAAGAAGATCAAGACGTGGAGTGCTATTACTGCCACAAGCCCTGTCATGTGCAGGCCGACTGCTACAAGAAGAAAAGAGAAGAAGGACAGGCAAGTTTTGTTGAAGAGAAGAACAATCAGGCACAATTGTTCATGGCCAAAACCTATGAAGAATCAGATGCGAGTCAAATCTGGTTTTTGGACAGCGGGTGCTCAAACCATATGACGGGTTTCAAACATCTATTTGATGAATTAGATGAGTCATACAAGAAGGTAGTAAAACTTGGTGACGATAAAGAGATTCATGTTGAAGGAAAAGGAAGAGTAGCCGTGCAGACCAGCAGTCACAATACACGGATGCTACATGATGTGTACTATATTCCTCAACTGTCCCAAAACCTACTCAGCATAGGTCAGATGATGGACAGCGGATGTACCATCAAGTTTGAAGGCGACAATTGCAGAATTGTAGATGCAGCCACGGATCAGACGATGGCAACAATCAAGAAGACACAAAACAACCTGTTCCCTCTGGAGATAACCAAGGTGAAAGACAAGGCACTTGCAGCCAAGGAGATTAGTTCCAGCGAGTTATGGCATTTAAGGTATGGTCATCTAAACATGAATGGTTTGAGATTGTTGAATCAAAAGAAAATGGTGAATGGGTTACCCGAAATTGGTGAAATCGGGTTATGTGAAGGATGTGTGTTTGGCAAGCAATCGAAGCTGCCATTTCCAAAAGATCAGTCGATGCGTGCAACCAAGGTACTTGAGTTAGTGCATACTGATTTGTGCGGACCCATGGAGGTTGAATCAATGGGAGGAAGCAAGTATTTTATGCTGTTTATTGATGATTACAGCAAGATGACTTGGGTATATTTCCTTAGCTATAAAAGTGAAGCGTTTGGGCTGTTCAAAAGGTTCAAAGCCATGGCAGAAACGCAAACAGGGGCTAGGCTGAAAGCTCTAAGATCAGACCGTGGTGGTGAGTTTCAATCAAAAGAATTCAAGCAGTTTTGTGAGAAAGAAGGGGTGCTACAGCAGCTGACCACTCCATACACACCTGAGCAAAACGGTGTAGCTGAACGCAAGAACCGCACGGTAGTAGAACTAGCAAGAAGTATGCTGAAATCTAAAGGTATGCCGAAGAGTTTTTGGGCTGAAGCAGTAGCAACAGCGGTATATGTTCTAAATCTGTCACCAACCAAGGCAGTGATGAACAAAACACCATTTGAAGCGTGGTTTGAAAGGAAGCCCAGTGTGGGGTATTTGCGTGTTTTTGGGTGCATTGCTTACACTCTCATAAGTGCACAGAACCGAAAGAAACTGGACTCAAAATCTGAAAAGTGTGTGTTCATTGGGTATTGCATACAATCTAAAGGTTATAGGTTGTTTAATCCGGTGACAAAGAAGATTATAGTCAGTAGAAATATCATGTTTGATGAGAATGCTAGTTGGAATTGGTCTATGGAGGAAGACAACACACCAATAGCAGAAATAGAAGATGAAGAAGAAGAAGGCAGCATTGAGCAGGCGCAAAGCAGTCCAAGCTCGAGTAGCACATCACATCGGATGGTTGATCCGGATACACAAGGAAGAAAGGTACGATCCTTACAAGAATTGTATGAAGCAACTCAGGTTATGTATGTAGCAGATCCATTGTCCTATGAAGAAGCCGTAGAAAGAAAGGAATGGGTGCAAGCAATGAAAGAAGAAATGAGTTCAATTGAGCAAAACCAAACCTGGAAGTTGGTGGAATTACCAAAAGATCGCAATGCAATTGGAGTTAAATGGGTTTACAAGACTAAATTTGGTCCAGATGGCAGTGTATTAAAATACAAAGCGAGGTTAGTGGCAAAAGGATATGCACAAAAGCAAGGCATAGACTATGAAGAGACGTTCTCCCCGGTGGCAAGATTTGAAACGGTTCGGTTGTTGATTGCAATGGCTGCCCAATTGAGACAACCTATCTATCAATTTGATGTGAAGTCAGCATTCCTCAATGGTGAACTAAAAGAAGAGGTTTATGTTGAGCAACCGGAAGGGTTTGTAGTGAAGGGCAAAGAACATTGGGTGTACCGTTTGTTCAAAGCATTATACGGTTTGAAGCAGGCTCCCCGTGCATGGTACAGCAAGATTGATGCACATTTTCAGAAATTGGGATTTGAGAGAAGCAAGAATGAGCCTAATCTCTATGTCAAACGCAAAGAAAAAGGAGGTTTAATAGCAGTATGTCTCTATGTTGATGATATGATTTATTTTGGCACATATGACACAATGGTGAAGGAGTTTAAAGAGCAAATGATGAGTGTGTTTGAGATGACCGATCTAGGAGAAATGCATTACTTTCTAGGTCTGGAGGTTGAACAAGAGAAGGGAAGAATCTTTGTGTCCCAACGCAAGTATGCAAGAGACTTGGTAGAAAAGTTCGGATTAAAAGATTGCAATCCCGTACTAATTCCAATGAATACAAATGAGAAGTTGACAGCAATTGATGGAACCGGTGCTGCAGATGCAACTCGGTTTAGGAGTTTGGTGGGAGGTCTGTTGTACTTGACGCACACAAGACCAGACATCACACATGCAGTTGGAATGGTTGCGAGATACATGCAGAATCCAACTAAACAACACATGGGAGCAGCAAAGAGAATTCTTAGGTACATTGCAGGTACAACAAGCTATGGTTTATGGTACAAGGGTGTTGATGAACCGTGTTTGACAGGCTACAGCGACAGTGATCGGGCAGGTAGCATAGATGATCGAAAGAGCACAACAGGTCAGGTGTTCTTCTTTGGCAACAGTGTAATAAGTTGGAGTTCGAAGAAACAGTCAACAGTTGCACTATCAACCGCAGAAGCTGAGTACAATGCAGTAACATCAGCAGCATGCCAAGGTGTATGGTTAAGGCGCTTATTGGAAGAGTTAGATTGTGAGCAGAAAGGTGCAACAATACTCTATTGTGATAATCAGTCGACAATTGCAATTAGTAACAACCCGGTGCATCACAACAGAACAAAGCACATAGACACTCGGCTCCATTTCATACGAGATCTGATTGAGCAAAAGATGATAGAGTTGCAGTATGTGAACACGAACCAGCAAGTTGCAGATGTGCTGACCAAATCACTCCCACGTGAGAAGTTCAACTGGTGTCGTGACATGATGAATGTGCTGGACTTTGGATTAAGGGGGGGTGTTGAAAAATAATCCAAGTCCGAAATGAATACGGACCGTATCCCAATACGGACCGTATCAGATGCAGTTTTTATATTTCGGTTATTTAAAGCAGTTTTTATTTTTCTGTTTAGAGTTAATTAGAGTTAATTGTAAACTTGGACAGCAAGTTGTCTATTTAGACATGTGCAGAAAAGTAGTCAAGTAGTGGGTTGGTTATAGGTTAGTTATAGCAAAGTTAGTGGGGTTAGTGGGGTGCGAAAGGATGGATATGCACCACTATAAATTCGGACCTGTTTATGTTAATTAATCAATGAAAAAATGGAGTTGTGAGAAGTTTCGGCTGCTGCCCTGTTTTCTGTTTTTTCCTCTTTTCCGAAAAACTCCCAACAGTCTACCAGTAATCAAGGATTCCTTGTACAGAACTGAATAATGCTCTCTGTTATGTGTTATTTTTGGTATGGAGCTAGTCCAGAATTATGCCAAAGGCGGGCTTGTAAATTATAAATATAAATTAAACAGAGAAAAGTTTTCAGATGAAAATAACATCTGCATGCATGTTGCCGAGTATAAATTAAATAAAAATTATGCTTAATTATTGATATACTAAATTAAGTCTTGTCCTAAACAAAAGAAGAGGAAATTTTGATTTTCACCCCATTGGCTACTGCACTTGGTTCCAGCAACCTTCTCATTCCTAAAATATTGCACTTGTTCAACCTGAGCCATTGAACTTGTTATTGGTTCGTTTAGACCCCTCATCTCTTGTTACTAGTTGAATTGGCTGATCTGTTAATTAGTAAATAAGTGAACAAGCATTATTTATGTTGATGAGTTTTACAAGTTATGTTAGGTTCAATAATGATTTTGACAGATTATTATTTGACAAATGTACAATTAATTGGGAGATATAACTCAACCAAATAAAAAATTTCTCATGGGGCTAACTGAACCAATAAATTTGTCTGGTTTAACCAAGTGCCATAATTTGGGATACTTCTGAAACCAAAGAAAAATTGAGAGACCACATTTATTTATTTATTTACTTATCTAAGTTTTGACAAACTTTGGTATCCAGGAATGATCAACCTGTCTGTGTATACTACAGTCACTGCTAAAGTGATGCTGCATGCTATGACTGGACCACAATCTAGTTAATTTTCAACAGCTAAAAAATATTGGAAATTCAAGTAGGTTTTCCTCTGTTTTTTTTTTTATTTATTGGTGTCAAAAATGTATGGATTCAATGCACACTTGTAAATTTGTAATAGAGGAACTGGTACATTTGTTATGTCACAACTAAAGGTTATATTGAACATTCTGCCCGGAGCAAGCTACTTTAATTTATTGGCAAAAGACATTGAAATATAACAACTTCGGTAACTGGATAAGGTATTCCCAAATTATAACACAATATTATATGAATATGAATCCAGGCACCACGAGATCTTCCATAATACAGTAATAATGATACACT
Organism: Carex littledalei; assembly: GCA_011114355.1. Taxonomy (NCBI): domain Eukaryota; kingdom Viridiplantae; phylum Streptophyta; class Magnoliopsida; order Poales; family Cyperaceae; genus Carex; species Carex littledalei. Next base: position 17,793,508 of record CM022079.1, read on the forward strand.
TCACCACCAAGCTCTCAACAAAAATAATAATAATACAATTTTTAAAGGTGACGATAATTGTCTGTCCTGTGTCAGATATTGATAGCGTTAGATAATAGAGTTAAAATAAAAAAATATATATAATTTGTACATGGTATGAAGTCAAAACAGTGACGCTGTTAATATCTCTATTCTCTAGTGGCTGCCTGAATCCGTATCCTCCTAGGTACCTGATTCGAACAAATTACAAACGGACGGTTCAGATTAATTTTAGCTGCGCCAAATCAATTCTGTGCCTATAAAATGCCCGTAGGCTTACACACAGCAGGGTACATATCTAAACATTTAGCTAATTTACCAGAATCCCCGAAATTGTACCAGAATCCATGAAATTTTACCAGAACCCCTGAAAAACTTATCATGATCCTGAAAATTTACCAGGATCGCATTACATATTCTTTCTAATCCCTAAATAGTAGAAAAGTGTACCCCTCATAATTTCAGTTTTGAAGCTTCCCTTCTTTGCCAAGTAATCTGCCAAATCATTTTGGCTGCTTGGTATCAGTTCGCAACTGAAGTTCCTATTTTGCCTCAAGATTCTCCAACATCATTGCACTCTTGATGTACAGTTGAAGAAGCAGATTCAGAACTGCCAAAATGTACAGTTGTCGTACCCCACCCATTACCCATACATACAATTAAATTATCATTATAACATTTTCGTCATTCCGTGGTACTCATTAGTGGAAAATCGTCTACCCGGAATGGTCAAAAATTGCCTATCAGGAACGGAATTGACCCAGGCGATACTGATAGTACTACTAATCAGGATCGGTCAAGGAGCTGATATAGATTCAACATTTAGGAACGGTCGTTTGTTATTAGCCGATGCTGATGTTGACAATCAGGAACGGCCTTTAAGAACAACCGATACTGATTTTAAGTATTAGGAACGGCCTTTTAATAAACAATTGTTCCTTTTTTTTTTTTTTGCTGGCCTATATGAAACAAGCAACAATATACGTAATATGAAATGGAACAAAATAACACATCGTAAATTATTAAAAAATAGGGTCCGCCTAGCTCTCCCCCGTGAACAATCCCCCATTTCATCCCCCGTCAGTTGCATTAATTAAGGTAGTTAGTTAGTTAGAATTTATAACTGTCAGTGTATTTTAGGAATTTGCAGAAGTATTCATATGTAGCACAACTAGTATTCATCCATCTATATGAATGTATTCACATTTGCAATAGAAACATATTTGGATATATTACAACAAGAAAGTAGGGGACAAACAACATGTGTGGGGGACCGCACAACTGTCAGAGCATTAATTAAGTGGGGGACCGCATAACCGTCAGCGCATTAATTAAGTGGGGGACTTCTAACTACCTTCAGCTCATTTTAGAAATTTGCAAAAAAAATATTCATCTGTAACACAACTAGCATTCATCCATCTATATAAATGTATTCATCTTTGCAATAGAAGCATATTTGGACACATCAATCACTCATCTTTTACACGTTTTTAGAGATGGGTTTTTTTTCTCCGTTCAATCTAACTAATATTTCTGACGATCTGTGAGGAATTTTGTAAATCTAAAACCACGAATGTCTTCTACACAATTTTCTCTTTCAAATGAGATCCATGATGACATACTTTCGAGTTGTCCGTTGCACAAGTATTCACACCTCGTCATGCAAGTATTCATCCCGCATTAAGCAAGTATTCATCCTCATCGTGTAAGTGTTAATAGTTAATGTACCAAGAGTATTACAAACATATGTGCATACCAAACAAATAAAAAGTATTCATCCATAAGATATCAAGTATTCATACATATAAGTTAAAGTATTTATGCCTAAGATATTAAGTATTTATCCATAAACGTTGAAGTATTCATTTCTAAAACATTAAGTATTCATCCATATGTACTTAGTACGCACTGTTCTAATTCACCATTAATGAAGCTTTGTTCTTTGCAAATAACTCGGATCTGATCCGGCGGAGGCGGATCTGACCCGGCGGTAGACAGTGATGGATCTACTCCGGCGGAGGCGGAGGTGGGAGACGGAGCTGAGAGACGGAGGTGGAGGTGGGAGAGGGAGGCCGAGAGGGAGAGGTGGAGGTGGAGAGGGAGAGGTGGGAGAGGTGGGAGAGGGAGGGAGAAAGAGGAAAGAAATAAATGGAGAAAATTGGGTAATTAATTTGTAGGGCCATTAGGTAGTTAGAATTTTGAATTATAATTAGAAAATGTAGTAAGTTAGTTGGGGGATGAAATGAGGGATGAATAGATGGGGGAAGATATAATTACCCTAAAAAATAACACATACTTAAAATTAAACAAGTTCAAGTTCACCAAATTACAATAATTCTAAATTATATAAAATAACACATCCTAAAATTAATCAAGCTTTCTTTCTTTTCCTTCTCTTCTTAGTCTGTCCGTCTGTGTTCCCTGAATGATTATAAGGTGCACAAAATAATAAGTCAAAAATAAGTCAAAATTTTGAAAAAGTTGTACAAAATAATAGTGAAAATTAAACCAGTATGAAAGACTATCTAATGCAAAATTGATTGCTGATATTAGCCTACAAAGACCTCTATGCACGCAAAGCCTTCATTTATCTCCTTTGTCCTTCCCCTTCAAAATCAGCAAAGCCGGGTAACACCTTCTCTGGTATAGAGCATAGCAACACCTTGTCTGGTACCGGTACCGGTTCCTCGCAATTCATTTTCCAAGAAATTGGGAAGCAAGCAACACTACATAATAGAGGAGAGGAGAGAGACATTAAATCAAACACCTTGTGTGCATCACTAAGAAGCATGATCGACTAAGTTGATTGAAATAGAAACGAACTGCATGCATTTACCCACACACCTCGTTGTTGTTGTTGCTGGAGAGTGGAAGAGAGAAACAATAGAATTGAGGAGAGAGAGAGAATAGAATAGAATAGAGGATTTCAAATTTCATAGGCAGGAGGGATCGATTGAGGAACGAGAGAGATATCTCAAAGTTTTTCGACACCTCACCAATCCGTGGGTTCTCTCAAAGTTTAGTTTAGTTTGAATCCAACCCAACCTTTTATTCATTCTGCACAAATCTCAAAACTCAGCGTGTGCTGGACTCTTGCTAGCCTTCTGGGCGCTACTTTCATGTGATATATCTATTTTTTTAATATTTCCTGGACTATCAAGAACGGTCGTTTATAAACAATCGTTTCTGATGAGTCACTATCAAGAACGGTCGTTTATAAACAGCCGTTCCTGATATGTTCTGGATTTTCAAGAACGGTTCTTTAATGACAACCGATCCTGATACCTACTTTCAAGGTTGGCTCATACTATTTGTTCGATCCTAAAAATATTAGTATCACATTTTTGTCAAGTCCGATCCTAATGAGGCGATACTATTTGTACATTTTCTACTAGTGACTCCTTCCGCGTTTAATAAATTTAATTATGTTCTTGGTCTAGTACCCTAAAATGGATGAAACTAGGGCTGGCAAAAAAAAGCTCGTGGATCGTAGCTCGATCGTTACTCACAGCTGACTCACTCACTAACATTTCGCTCGTTACTGGACTGAGCTGGGGTCTAGCTCGCTTGCCACTAGTTCGGTCCAGAATTAACGAGTTCAAGTTGGGACCTAACTCACTTGCCAGTTCGCGAGCTAGCTCGGCTAAACATCAATTTGTGAATTTGAATGAATTTGTGTGCATTTTATACTGTATATTGAAACTTAATAATTCTTTTTAAAATTTATTTGTAATTTTGCAAAATTTGTAAAAATAGCTCGGTCCAGCTCTATGTACGGAATACCCATTAATAAATAGGATCAAACCTGATTCCATGATATTTCCATAAGATTCCTATTCTTAAGCAAAGCCCCGAGCGAGAGGGCTTAGCTGATCATGATTTCTTTTTTATCTTTTTTTTCCTTCGAGAATGTGCAAAAGTTCTACTTGACTCTGCCATTTTAAGAGTCTCCTCCTTTTTGCGTATGGAATTGCAACGCTTTTTTAAAGAAGCATCTATTAATTCGGAACTTAATTGTGAAATCATACTTGTACCCGAACGCTTTCGGGATCCTCCTATTAACCAACGAATGGCAAGTAATATTGCTTGTGAGAATTTCAATTTAATAGGGACTCTATAGACTTTTGCAGTCTTTCCCCTTTTTCGTTTTCTTGTTTTTACTCTCTGTCCAAAAAGTTTGTAAAATTTATTTTCTTCTTAAAACAAGATCCAGCCAAACCCAGCGATCCAGCTCGTCAGTTCGCAAGCCAGCTCGGTCAAGCTCGTGATGATTTCAAGCTATAATTTCAGCTCAGACCACTAAAATTTGCTCGCTCGTGACTCGAACGAGCCAGCTCGTTGCTAGCCCTAGATGAAACTAACTAACCAAGCACCATTTGACCAAATTAAGCCAAACCAACACGTCTTATGATTATTTCTCATTTGATCACGGATACTAATAATATTAATTTGGTTTTCACCTTTTCTATTCATATATTAATTACATCTAAAATATCATACAGTTCAATCATCGAATTCACATCCTCCCCGGTATCGTAATAGGAAATCTTTCAAATGACTGGATCTGAACCGTTCTTTTTAACTTGGCACAAACCTCAAAGCCCAATAATACTGCCCCAGTGCTAGCCCGAATCTCAAAGCGGTTGAGAGTTAATCTCAAACCATAAAGTGAAGAGAATCACGTCTTTAATTTCCGTTCTGATTATAATATATAGACAATGGATCGGGTCTGTATTAAAAGACAACAAGAGAAGATCAAAAGATATCATCTGATATATATATTTTATAAAATATCCAAGTTCATGGACCGGGCCTTGCTAGTATGGATGTAAATTTTATCGTGCCGTGACTAATTGAGTCACGTGTCGTACTGTGATTAAGTCAAATTTTCATATTTCATGTCATGATCAAAATAATAAAAATAATCACGGCATGCTAGTTACTTCATGACCAAACTTAACTTGGTTGGATATGTTTGATCACGTCTAGTCATATTTGACCATATTTAACTTCTTCTTTTTTCAAATTTAAGTTAGTTTAAATAAGAAAAAAAAGTCAAAAATAAGAAAAATTGTAAAATAATGGTAAAAGAAATCGAAGAAATCGATATTAGTGGGATTAGAAAGATGACCGAGGAAGGAAAGGTAGAGTGTTGTATTAAGTCGTTGACACAACATCGGCCCCATATGAAATTTGGTATTCAATTTCATTAATTGCTGAGTGGCTCCCCATTGTCAGTCTCTGTTTTTTTTTTCTTTTTTTCTTTCTTTCTAGGTAATCAAATAGATAAATTAATAAGAAAAAAAATTTAAATGTCGTATTTTTTGTTTCTCTTATCTGCACCGTAGAAGTTTTCATACTTAATGGTTAAGCAAATTTAAAGTAAACCCAGAATGACAAAAGTGGCTTTAATAAAGCAGTGATTTTGGGAAAGGCAAAACAACTGAGTTTGGGCCTGTGTATAATTGAAGATTTTTGTGATAATAAATTAATAATGCAGAGTTAAGAGTGGCTTTAATAAAGCAGTGACTTTTTGCTTGATCTCTAAAGAAAAAGATGCTGAATCTGTCAAGCAATATAGACCTATCTCTTTAGTTAATTGTAGACTAAAAATTATCTCTAAATTGCTTACCAATAGACTAGAATCATTGATGAATAGACTAATTCTCTGAACCTCTCACTCTCTCTCACCCTTTCTTCCTTCTCTCCATTTTTCTTGTCTTGGTTCCGACCACCTCTACCCCTCCATTCTCCACCGCCTTCCCTCTGTAAGACTCTGACTCGTCGCTCCTCGCTTCTAGTTTTAGGTTATCCTTGCTCCATCGTCTCTCTCTCTCTCTAGAAATTTTTCATTTTGCTAATGCAATGCTCCTGTCATGTCAGTAAATCTGTTCTTTGTTTTGGAGGTGGTGGTTGCTTATAACAAGGTCTTAGTGGAAACTCTTTTTCTCCAATAAGTGAATCATCAATGGCAACCGCAGAGGTGTATGTTTGTTTGCCTTCGGACTATAATGATGGAAAGCATATTCTTTCATGGGCGCTCAGCTATTTTCCAAAGGATAAAACTAAAATCATTGCCACTTTCATTGTCGATAATTTAGTTCACAATAATCGACGATATAGTGAGTTTGTGTATTGTCTACCTATGTTGTTGCAATCATTTTAAGTTTGAAAGATTTTTGTCATCTTCACTTGAACTAATTTTATTCTAAGAGTACTGTGGATCATAATGTTTTATGATTGAGCTTCTGCACCTCGGTTCCCACACAAAGTTCCTCAATTCTGAAATTTTCTAATTTCATAAAAATTTGATTCTGAATTTTGGAAAGCTAAATTCCCAATTACCCATAAAAGAATAATGTTCAATGGTTCCAGTCCGTATCTTGATTCCTTTTCTGGTAGTAAATGGAAGCTTAATTATCTCATTGATAACCCATTTTATGTACAAGAAGAGACCAAAAAATTAAACAAGTCCTGCTGCATTTAAATGTCATACTCATGCAATTGTTTCAATTCTAAAACAGTTTCAAGACCAAGACTCAATCAATTGAAGGAGAGAATCAACACAACACTAGACAAACATGTGGCTCAGTGTGCAATGCAGAAGGTGAAATATAATTTGAAATAGTTAACTTTAATGTACACATATGTTTTTTTCTTTTCTTCTTCACTTGGGAACCCATGACATGATATCTTTGTAAAGAAAAAAAAGTTTCCTCTCAGTCAATAGAGGTCATTAGGATATCTCCTACTGAAAACTTCAGAAAGTTAATTATGGTTTTGTTTTTCAATGAACCTCAATGTGCTACTAAATATACACTAACACACTGTGTCCACTGTTTCACTTGAGTGCAGTTTAAAGCTGAGAAACTGATACACGAGAATGGTGATGCAGTAGAAGTAGGGATTTTAGAGTTGATTGACTTAAGGGCGATCAAGAATCTTGTAATGTGGTTATATCCAAACAGGTATTAAGATAAGATAGTCATGTACATCTTGATTTTTTTACTTTACATAATTAAAACTGCAAAAAATGAGTCTGAATCAACAATTAAGTACTCAGTCTGTATTTTAAAGATAGTCTCAGTCTGATATAAGAAATTGAATGGATTTGATCCTCCATTAAGGTCGTGCTACACAGCTGAGGATAATTGTAGTACTATTCTTCAAGGCCTAATTAGACCTTTGTTGCAAATTTGGGCATCTTTGTACCAGACCATACCAACACCATTTAAGATTGTTATTGGTAGGCAACTGGTATCATTTGAGTTTACCTGCAACGGTTAAAAATCCTTAGTAGCAAAAAAGTTGGAACATGGCAACTTTCTTCGGTGTTGATTTCTAGCACCTTTTCAAATGCAGTCAAATACCAGCAATTGTTGCAGAGAAGGCAAACCCATCATGCAAGATATGGTTTATCTATGAAGGAAATCTGCTATTCACTAGGTACTACTAACCTTGGTTACTGACAACTGAGCAAAACACTAGCCCTTCGGTTAACTTAGCTTTGGTTAAACTTATTTGGGGTTTGTATTCACTACTCAGGTCATTTTGTACACATTATCAAAAGACAGAGAAACAAAATGCATACTGATTTGAAGAAATAGAGCTTTAATCCTTTTGGTTCAGGTTGAGTTCTTAGTATTTTGGGTTGGCTTAATTATTGGGTTACTCGAGTTCTGGTTGGTTATATCTATTTTTTAATAATCGCATAAGAAGCTTTGATGACGTGTATTTTTTTGGCTTCATTAGGAATCCCAAATCAGATTTGAGAGAGGCCACATCTGAAGAGGTGCATCATTCCACTTATTCTTGATCATAATTCTTTATTTCAATTTTCTTTTTCCTTCTTACTTGTTCAAATTGATTTCAATTTCTTTTCTTTCAATTGAATTTCTAACTTTTTGCTCTGCTACCTAGGAAAAATCATAAATATGATTTCCCTAAATTTTTGTTCTACCGAAAGTCTAATATATCAAATTAAAGGGAATGACCTCAGCCCCTCTCTATCTTTGTTGTTTTGATTATTTTCTGAACTGTTATTCTTTAAATATGCTGGATTGTGTTGAAAATATGTACCTTGATGACTGGAATATTAGGTTATCATGATCAATACAAGATAATTACTTTACCGGGAGCGACTGGAATATTAGGTTGGTCATGAAGCTTGATTTCTACTAATTAATAAGAATTGACTTTAGAACTAATAAACAAATAAAAAACAAATGATACGGAAAGACTTTTAGAAAACAAATTTAATTAGAAGGATCCAATTAAAACAACCACACAAACATGTTATCAGTTTTTGGAGTAAATTTAATTTCTTTTCTTTAAATTAAATGATAACAGTATGGTGCTAAATTCGTGTGTGTATATATATAGAGCTGGGCTATGGTGAGTTGTGAAGTAAGAGGTCATTTTTACTTCACGCTCATATTTTTATTTTGAAAATCCAAACAACCGATCCGAACTGCTCAACATGTTCTAAATATTGAAATGTGCTTGGAGACTAAATTTTACATTTTTTGGAATTTTTTTACTATTTATTAAGCCACTTTGAAAATCGTTGATCCGGTGGTCCAGGAATTTTTACTATTTTTACTGTTCACAGTGGATCAGCGATTTTCAAAGTAGCTTAATAAATAGTAAAAATTCCAAAAAATATAAAATTTAGTCTCCAAGCACATTTCAATATTTAGAACATGTTGAACGGTTCGGATCGGTTGTTTGGATTTTCAAAATGAAAATATGGTGTGAAGTTCACAACTCACCATAGTCTATCTCATATATATATATTCAACAAAAAAATAATTCAACATTCTGATATTGATTGATTCGGGGTTAAATATGGCTCTTTGTTTCATGCTTGAAGAAACTTGCACAAAAATATCAAATGAATATTATAATTTCATAGCAGAAATTTTGTTAGTAAATATATTATCTGACCAAAAGAATTAAGCAAAAAAAATTTACAATTGCAGCAAATTCGAAGGGAGAAACGACATCAGAAAGAAATTGAGGAAATCCAAAAGAGAGAAAATGACAAGAATGATCTTCTTAAAAGGGAAAACGAACAACTTAAATTGGAGAACCAACTTCAACAAAATGAGTTGGATAAGCAGAAGCAGCAATTGAGAGAACTCATTTCTGATTTAGAAATAGGTTATAACAAGCTAAAGCAAGAGCGTGATAATGCTATTAAAGAGGCTCAAGAATTGAGAAGACAGAAAGAGCACTCTTTTGGTAATTCTGATATGGTACTGGGCTCCCAGTTTTCATTGCGTGAGCTGGAACAAGCAACTCAAAATTTTAATGATTCGTTGAAGATTGGAGAAGGTGGATTTGGATGTGTCTACAAGGGCTCTCTTCGGAAAACCACGGTGGCGATAAAGAAGTTGAATTCGGCAAGCTTACAAGGGTTATCAGAGTTCCAGCGAGAGGTAACAAATTATGCTAAAGATAGTAATACTACATTAATTTTGCTACAACTCGTAACATTTAAGGCGGCAATTCATGTACTAATGGAAGCCTAATTGAGGTCTCAACCAAGCCAAATTATGGTCCATGAAATTTCTTTCATCATTTGAATTCTCATCAGTTGTGCTGGTACCCAATTTGAATTCTCATCAGTTGTGCCGACAAATATATTGATAAAAGAAGTTTATGTTTTGTTATCTTTATTATATGGACTATTTGTTAAAAATAAATTTGAAGTTGTCAACAACAAAGTATGTTTTGTTCTTACAGGTTGCTATTCTCAATAGAGTTAGACACCCAAACATTGTCAACCTAATAGGATCATGCTCTGAAATCTCGACACTTGTCTATGAGTTCTTACCTAATGGAAGCCTTGAGGACCGGTTGGCCTGTGCTGATAACACCTCATCTCTCAAATGGCAAACCCGGATTCGTATCATCAGTGAGATTTGCTTAGGTCTTGTATTTCTCCATTCAAATAAACCACACCTTGTGATCCACGGTGACCTCAAACCAGATAATATTCTCCTCGATGCAAACTTCATCAGTAAACTCAGCGACTTTGGCATTTCCCGGATGATAAAGCAATCTGATACAAACACAACTGCCTTATATCGTACCACTCATCCTGCAGGAACATTTGCATATATTGACCCACAATTTCATTCAACTGGGGAATTGACACCAAAATCCGATGTTTACTCCTTTGGTATAATAGTGCTTCGTCTTCTGACTGGAAAACGTGCACTGAATATTGCAAATGAAGTGCAAGAAGGCATGCGAGCTGGTAGGTTGTTGTCTATAGTCGACCAATCTGCCGGAAAATGGCCATTTGACCTAGCCGAAAAGTTAGCTAAACTAGGTGTGAGATGTGCTGATATCTCCAGAAGAACACGCCCTGATATGAGTCAGGTTTGGGCCACGATTGAACCCTTGGTAAAGGATGCTTCACTCTTGTCTGTTGGATCTTCAACTTCTAATGAAGAACATGTACCATCACATTTTATATGTCCAATAATGCAGGTATATATATAGTTTCCCCTTCTATTTTAATGGTATATCAACTATATAAGTGCAATCCAAATAAATGTAACAGAATTTTTTTTAATTTATTGCCGGGTGAAGTGAAATCCAATTAGAAAAAGAGAAAAAAATTGAAACAAAAATGATAGAACACATTCCAGTTTCACAAACTCCTTTGCACTTGTTAAACTGCCTCATTTTACCCTTTATTTTTGTTTTTGGGGTCTTTCACCCATTAGGGAATCATGAAGAACCCATGCATCGCAGCAGATGGGTTTACATATGAAGCTGAGGCAATCAAGACATGGTTGAACAGAGGACGTCATAACAAATCGCCTATGACCAATTTAGTGCTTCCTCATCGCGATCTGATTCCAAATCATGTTCTTCGTTCTGCCATCCAGGAATGGCTTCAGCAGCACCCACAATCTAATTAATCTGTCATACAGTTGAAGTTGTACTCAAGTTTGTTAAGATTTGGTGTGCACTCTGTCTTACAGGAATGGCTCCAAAGGCCGGAGTTTAGGCATAGCTACATTCAATGAATGGCATGGGTTTATAACATTTTTTTTTACCAAACATTATTTCCATTCGGATGTTTGTTCCTACTTTTGCAGAATGGTTCTTAGATTTTCTTCAATTGTATTATAAACTCGTGTGATAATTTTGTGTGGTGTTCCCATTTGAAAGTTGGGCAAGTTATTTGAACCAACACCTATATACTATATAAAATTGATTGAATTTAAAATTTATTATTATTCAAAAGTATGTAATTTAACTTCCTTATAATTATTCAAACAAAAACAATTTTATAAACACTTTGCATACTAGCTGAAATTTATTTATACCATAATAAAAAAAAAAAATCAAAACACTCTGTTTTTGGGAGAATTCCAAATCTACCAAGGCCGCCAAACATTTTTGTGGCCCCAAAGACTGAGGGCCACCAATGAGCCCTGCGACCCTAGTCTAGAGGCCTCCAAATGCCCCTGCGGCCTCATTGTTATTTTTTTTTGTAAGTGGCACAGAGAAAAAGATCAATTTCCACAGCAGCGTTTTGGTTTATGTCTTGTTTTCCAGCATTAGATGATTGGTCATAGAGAACAAGATCAAACCCCATTATTTTTTAGTTTAATAAAAATTTTGTAAAAAAAATAAAATGGGGCCGCTAATCCATTGGGAGGCCCCTAGATTGGGGCCGCGAGGCCAATTGGCGGCCCCCAGTCTTTGGGGCCGCAGAGATGTTTGGCGGTCTGGGTATTTTTTGAATTTCTCAGAAACTAGAGTGTTTTGGTTTATTTTTTCATTATGGTATAAATAAAAATGCCGGGCACACTAGCTATAGATATATAAATATATGTTACATGCATGCTAAAGTATAAACAATTTTAGATGCATATAAGAAATGTACAATATGAAGTACAAGAGTAATTTAATTATCTTTGTTATATTAAATAAAAAATCGAAATTTAGGAAGGACGCAATTTTATAATCCGTACTTGCACATTTTAAATAAAAAAAACAAATTAAATGAAATAAAAACAAACAGTCGTGATTTAAATTTTCAGGACATTTAACAGCTATGGTTTAAAAATTCGTCTTTTTACCTTTTTAATATGGTTTGAAAATTTTGAAATTCATTGGATATTTTTTTAGAGGTTTAATTTATTTTGAAATAATGTATGCTTAGATAAACAAATATTTGAAGAAGCAGGTTCAGAACTGCCAAAATGTATAGTTGTCGTACCCCACCCATTACCCATACATACAATTAAATTATCATTAAAACATTTCCGTCATTCCGTGGTACTCCTTCCTCGTTTAATAAATTTAATTATGTTCTTGGTCTAGTACCCAAAAATGGATGAAACTAGGGCTGGCAAAAATTAAAGATCGTGGATCGTAGCTCGATCGTTACTCACAGCTGACTTGCTCACTAACAGTTTGTTCGTTACTGGACCAAGTTGGGTCTAGCTCACTTGCCACTAGTTCAGTCCAGAATTAACGAGTTCAAGTTGGGACCTAACTCACTCGCCAGTTCACGAGCTAGCTCGGCTAGACATCAATTTGTGAATTTGTATGAATGTGTGTGCATTTTATATTGTATATTGAAACTTAATAATTCTTCTTAAAATTTATTTGTAAATTTTGCAAATTTTGTAAAAATGGCTCGGTCCAAAAAGTTTGTAAAATTTATTTTCTTCTTAAAACATGATCCAGCCAAACCCAGCGAGCCAGCTCGTCAGTTCGCAAGCTAGCTCGGTCCAGCTCGTGACGATTTCAAGCTATAATTTCAGATCAGACCCGTAAAATCTGCTCGCTCGTGACTCGGACGAGCCAGCTCGTTGCCAGCCCTAGATGAAACTAACTAACCAAGCACCATTTGACCAAATTAAGCCAAACCAACACGTCTTATTATTATTTCTCATTTGATCACGGATACTAATAATATTAATTTGGTTTTCACCTTTTCTATTCATATGTTAATTACATCTAAAATATTATACAGTTCGATCATCGAATTCACATCCTCCCCGGTATCGTAACACTACTACAGAAATGGTAATTCTACACTGTACATTGTACACGGTTTTGCCAATTTTATATGAAAACCGTGTACCATAAAGGTTTTTCTGAAAGTCCGAAAAAACTGCTGGAATCATACACTGATATTTATTAAAGAATCAGTGTAGAATTGTTTGGAAAAAAGGCCGTGTATAATTTATTAGAGAGCTACACGGATTTTTGATAATAAATCCATGTAGAAAGACAAGAACTGTACACGGATTATCTTATAAATAGCCGTGTATGATTTGTTAGAGAGCTACACAGATTGTTAAGTATAAATCCGTGTAGAAAAGTCTAGGGTTTCATTCTAAAAGGCCTTCTCCTTCCCGCGCCGTATAAAAGGCCTTCTCCTTCCAGCGCCGTTTTGATCAAGTAATTAGTACTCTCTCTCTGTTATATTGAAGGTTGATCTGAGATCTTTGAAGTTTGTATTTTCTCCTCTCTATCTTTCTAAAGTTAGTATATATATATATTTTTTTTTTCGTTTCTTCTTCTAATTTTATGTTATTTTACGTTTTTCTGTCCATTTATTTCAAAAACGTTTTTCTGGAAACGTCTCTCTCTCCACTGATTTTGAGGGATATTATTCTGAAAAAGTATCATCCATTTTGAAGAAGAGAAGTAAATAAAACGATGAAGGTCTCCATCATCAGATCTGAGGAAAACCATTGAAGATCAGTACTAACGCTTCCGCCTAAAGATGTCTTCAATTAAGAACTGTAAGATTTAAATTCCTTTGCTATTTTATTTTGGACTTACAGATTCTGGATTACGTGTTCTAATTGTAAAAACACGTTATGTTTTATTATGTCTATCATTTGGTATCAGAGCAATCGTAAATTCATATAAGATGCAATAATTTTTTTTTACGAAATTGATTTTCAATGGTTCGTATAAAAAAAAAAATTATACAGATTCAATTAATTTTATGTATAAATATCTTCTTATAATTTTTTTGACGAAAAATTTTAAAGGAAAATCCTTATTCTCTACTATGTATGCACATATGTTTTGATTAAATGTATCTTTTATTGGAGATGCAATATGTTGGAGACCTTTAACCAAGAGGCATCATGTCATGGATCATATGGGCACTCTTTTTTTTTATATGTTGGATCTAATACAACTAGTTTGTATGAAATTTCGGTCCAAACTAGATCATAACCAAGAGTTTTGTCAACATGAGCCCAACTTTACGAAAAATTGGGCCAAACCTTGATCACATGGTTACTAAGTGGTGAAGACATAACTTTTATACAAACATTGTATTGGATCTTGAGGAGTATATGTTATTATGGATCACATGGGATTGCATGTGTACAAAAGACAATATGTATATATGTTGCACTAATTGTAATATATTAGTATTCTCTATGGTTTATATGAATTCATATATAATAATCGGCCCAACGGAAGTTTATTATATATTTTTTTCAAATAAATAATTTAAACCATATAACGTTATTTTTTTTTATATTTGCGAGTGTCTTGCATCTACCTTTTCTTGTTACTAACTAATACCAAATTATAATTGTAGTATGGAACAAAGCAGCAGTGTTACACCAAGGAGCAGATCGACGATGTTAGATGTATGTGGGCAAGGTGGTTTCATTAGAATTTTGTAATGCTAAATATGGATTTGTATAATTTTGTAATGCTAAATATGAATTTGTATAATTTAGTGTACATGAATTTTAAATTGCTATCTGAAAAATTTAAATACTGGCTAGCAAAACTGGAAGCTAGCCAAAAACAAAAAAAACAAAAAAAATATATATGCAATCCTACACGGATATGTAACTAAACTCCTTGTAGGAAGAGTAATCCATAAAATAATCCGTGAAGAATAAATTCCTACACGGATTATTTGATAAATGTCCGTGTAGAATTGTTTCCTACACGGATATTTAACAAATAATCCGTGTAGAAGTATATTCGTACATGAATTATTGTATAAATGTCCGCATAGGATAGCTAAGAGAGCTACACGGATATGAAATTAAAAGTCCGTGCAGAAAGCGTCATTCTACACGGATGATTGACCAAAGTCCGTGTAGAAAGAGTTAAGAGAGCTACACGGATTATTTTATATTTGTGCGTATATGATAGTTAAGAGAGCTACACGGATATGAAATTAAAAGTCCGTGTAGAAAGAGTAAGATACACGGATATTAAATTAAATGTCCCTGTAGAAAGAGTAGTCGTACACGGACGTTTACGTAATATCCGTGTAGCTCGGTACAATGGAGAGCGCCACAGGCAGGTGTTTGTACACGGCTGTTTATAAAGTAATCCGTGTAGAAAGCGTTATAATGCACACGGGTAAATATCCGTGTGTAATTATTTACCTATTCATACACCCTCAACTCCTACACGGCAGGAATCCGTGTAGCTCCTCCAGTAATGTCCGTGTACAATCTCTTTTTCTGTAGTAGTGTAATAGGAAATCTCTTACAATTACTAGATCTGAACCGTTCTTTTTAACTTGGCACGAATCTCAAAGCCCAATAATACTGCCCCTACGCTAGTCCGAATCTCAAAGTGGGTGAGAGTTAATCTCAAACCATAAAATGAGGGGAATCTTTTACAGTAATGGAGAGGATACTTGTCCTTTTTTGTGGTGCCAAACCAACACTTCTTTAATTTCCGTTCTGATTATAATAGACAATGGATCGGGTCTGTATTAAAAGACAACAAGAGAAGATCAAAAGATATCATCTGATATATATATTTTATAAAATATCCAAGTTCATGGACCGGGCCTTGCTAGTATGGATGTAAATTTTATTGTGCCGTGACTAATTGAGTCACGTGTCGTACTGTGATTAAGTCAAATTTTCATATTTCATGTCATGATCAAAATAATAAAAATAATCACGGCATGCTAGTTACTTCATGACCAAACTTAACTTGGTTGGATATGTTTGATCACGTCTAGTCATATTTGACCATATTTAACTTCTTCTTTTTTCAAATTTAAGTTAATTTAAATAAGAAAAAAAAGTCAAAAATAAGAAAAATTGTAAAATAATTGTAAAAGAAATCGAAGAAATCGATATTAGTGGGATTAAAAAGATGACCGAGGAAGGAAAGGTAGAGTGTTGTATTAAGTCGTTGACACAACATCGGCCCCATATGAAATTTGGTATTCAATTTCATTAATTGCTGAGTGGCTCCCCATTGTCAGTCACTGTTTTTTTTTCTTTTCTTTCTTTCTAGGTAATCAAATAGATAAATTAATAAGAAAAAAAAATTAAATGTCGTATTTTTTGTTTCTCTTATCTGCATGCACCGTAGAAGTTTTCATACTTAATGGTTAAGCAAATTTAAAGTAAACACAGAATGACAAAAGTGGCTTTAATAAAGCAGTGATTTTGGGAAAGGCAAAACAAGTTTTCTGGTGAGTTTGAAGCTTTTTATGACAAAAGTGGCTTTAATAAAGCAGTGATTTTTTGCTTGATCTCTAAAGAAAAAGATGCTGAATCTGTGAAGCAATATAGACCTATCTCTTTAGTTAATTGTAGACTAAAAATTATCTCTAAATTGCTTACCAATAGACTAGAATCATTGATGAATAGACTAATTCTCTGACCCTCTCACTCTCTCTCACCCTTTCTTCCTTCTCTCCATTTTTCTTGTCTTGGTTCCGACCACCTCTACCCCTCCATTCTCCACCTCCTTTCCTCTCTAAGACTCTGACTCGTCTCTCCTCGCTTCTAGTTTTAGGTTATCCTTGCTCCATCGTCTCTCTCTCTCTATAGAAATTGTTCATTATGCTAATGTAATGCTCCTGTCACGTCAGTAAATCTATTCTTTGTTTTGGAGGTGGTGGTTGCTTATAACAACGTCTTAGTGGAAGCTCTTTTCCCCCAATAAGTGAATCATCAATCAATGGCAACCGCAGAGGTAAAGGAAGAACAAAAGGTGTATGTTTGTTTGCCTTATATCTATGATGAAGGAAAGCATATCCTTTCATGGGCGCTCAGCCATTTTCCAAAGGATGAAACTAAAATCGTTGCCACTTACATCGGCCCTACTTCATATAGTGAGTTTGTATATTGTCTACCAATGCTGCTGCAATCATTTTATTTTTGAAAGATTTTTGTTATCTTCACTTGAAGTAATTTTATTCTATGAGTACTGTGGATCATATTGTTTTATGATTGCGCTTGTGCACCTCCCTTCCCACACAAAATCCCACAATTCTGAAATTTTCTATTTCATAAAAAATTGATTCTGAATTTTGGAAAGCTAAATCCCCAATTACCCATAAAAGATTAATGTTAATTGGTTCCAATCCTTATCTTGATTCCTTTTCTGGTAGTAAATGGAAGCTTATCTCATTGATAACCAATTTTATGTACCAGAAGAGTCCGAAAATTAAACAAGTCCTGCTGCATTTAAATGTCATACTCGTGCAATTGTTTTCAATCTGAAACAGGATTATTTTGCAAAATGTGGAGGAAGTCCTACAATGAAACTCTAGACAAACATCTGGCTCAGTGTGCAATACAGAAGGTGAAATTTAGTTTTAATTAATTAAGTTTAATGTGCACATGTATCTTTTCTTTTCTTTTTCACTTGGGAACCCATGACATGATATCTTTGTAAATAACAAAAAGTTCCTCTCAGTCAGTAGAGGTCATTAGGATATCTCCTGATGAAAACTTCAGAATTTAATTACGGTTTTGTTTTCGAATGAACCTCAATGTGCTACTAAATATACACTAATTCACTGTGTTCACTGTTTCACATGAATGCAGTTTAAAGCAGAGAAACTGATACCCGAGATTGATTATCAAGTAGAAGAGACTTTAGGTCTGATTGACTCAAGGGCAATGAAGAATCTTGTAATGGAGTTTTCTCCAACAAACAGGTATTAAGATAAGACAGTCATGTACATCTTGATGTTTTTTACTTTACAAAATTACAACTGCAAAAAATGAGTCTGAATCAACAATTAAGTGCACAGTCTGTTCTGCTGGGGTGCAACAATTTTTTAACCTTTGTTGTCATATAGGATATCTCAAAGATACCTTCAGTCTGATATATGAAATTGAATTGATTCGATCCTCCATTACGGCCATGCTAAATTGCAGTACTATCCATCAAAGCCTAATTAGGCAAAAATTTTGGAACATGGAAGATTTCCTCAGTGTTGATCTCTGGCACATTTTTAAATGCAGTGAACTTGTCAAAGAGAAGGCAAATCCATCATGCATGATATGGTTTATTCAAAATGGACATCTGATCAGCCTTTTTCAAAATGGACAGCTTTTGTAAGTTATCCATATGACAAAATGGACATCTGATAAAATTGCCTTGGTTACTGGCAACTGGGCAAAACATTTGCTACTTCACTATGTGCCATATAGATTCAGGCCAACTTTGCTGATAAATGCTCAACCTTATATATTAGCTTATATAAAATTTCTGCTCATTTTGGGTTGGGTTTAATTGTATCTTGGTGCTTTTTAGATAGGATCTCACTAGCCTTTCGGTTAACCGAGCTTTGGGGTTTGTATTCGCTACTCAGGTCATTTTGTACACATTACCAAAAGACAGAGAAACGAAAATGCATAGTGATTTGAAGAAATAGAGCTTTAATCATTTTGGTTCAGGTTGAGTTCTCTGTATTTCGGGTTGGCTTAATTAATATTGGATAACTTGAGTTATGGTTGGTTATATCTAATTTTTAATAATCACATTAGCTTTGATGACATGTGTATTTTTGGCTTCATTAGGTTACCCATATTCAATCCAAAGGCCACATCTGAAGAGGTGCATCTTTCAACTTATTCTTGATCATAATTCTTCATTTTATTTCAATTTTTTAATTTTCACTTTCCTTCTTACTTCTTTAAATTGATTTCAATTTCTTTTCTTTCTATTGAATTTCTAAGTTTTTGCTCCACTACCTAAGAAAAATCATAAATAAGATTTCCCTAAATTTTTGTTAATTCTACCGAAAGTCTAATATATATATCAAAGGGAATGACCTCGGCCCCTCTCTATCTTTGTTGTTTTGATTATTTTCTGAACTGTTATTCTTTAAATATACTGGATTGTGTTGAAAAATATGTACCTTGATGACATAACTGAAAAAGGTTAGCATGATCAATACAAGATAAGGAGCGATTGGAATATTATTAGCATGGTCATGAAGCATTATTTCAACGTACTTACAAATATTTACTACTAATAAGAATTGACTTTAGAACTAATAAACAAATAAAAAGAAACAAATGATACAGAAAGACTTTTCGAAAACAAATATAATTAGAAGGGTCCAATTAAAACAACCACACAAAAATGTTATCAGTTTTTGGAGTAAATTTAATATCTTTTCTATAAATTAAATGATAATGATAACGGTATGGTGCTAAATTTATATATATATAGAGAGAGAGAGAGAGCTGGCTACGGTACTTCGCAAAATAAAGCAAGTGTGTTACTTCACCTCTATATTTTCAATTTCAAAGTTCAAAACGTTGATCCGAACAGTTCAATTTGATCTCCATATTAAATTGTGCTTGGAGACCAAATTTTACAATTTTTAGAAATTTTTACTATTTTCTTGGAATTTTTAAAATCACTGTTTTTAAGAAATTCGTGGACCATAAAAAATCAGTGATTTTAAAAGGTTCCAAGAAATAGTAAAAAAATTCTAAAAAATTGTAAAATTTGGTTTCGAAGCACAATTTAATATAGAGATTAACTTGAACGGTTCAGATCAATATTTTGACCTTGAAATTGAAGATATAGACATGAAGTAAAACACTCGCTTTACTTCGCGAAGTACCGTAGCGCAACTCTCTCTCTCTCTGTATATATAATATATAATATAAGAGTGAGGCTACGGTGCTATGCATAGCACGGATTGGTCCGTGCTACAGCTCAATATTTGAGTTTTCAAAATCCTAACGGCCGATCCAAACCGTTCAACATGATTATAAAATGAATATGTACTTGCAAACCAAATTTTATATTTTTTCGAATTTTTTTACTATTTTTTTAGATAGGTAGAAAATCACTGTTTTTGGATGGTTCAGAATTTTCAGATCAAGTGATTTTCTACCTATCTAAAAAATAGTAAAAAATTCGAATAAATGTAAAATTTGGTTCGCAAGTACATATTCATTTTATAATCATGTTAAACGGTTCGGATTGACCGTTAGAATTTTGAAAACTCAAATATTGAGCCGTAGCACGGACCAAACCGTGCTATGCATAGTACTGTAGCCTCACTGATAATATATATATATATTCAACAAAAAAGTAATTCAACATTCTGATTTATAGATTGACTCGGGATTAAATATGGCTCTTTGTCTCCTGATTGAAGAAACTTACACAGAAATATCGAATGAATATTATATTTTTCATAGCAGAAATTTTGTTAGTAAATATATTATCTGACCAAAAGAATTAAGCAAAAAAAATTTACAATTGCAGCAAATTCAAAGGGAGAAACGACATCAGGAAGAAATTGAGGAAATCCAAAAGAGAGAAAATGACAAGAATGATCTTCTTAAAAGGGAAATCGAACAACTTAAATTGGAGAACCAACTTCAACAAAATGAGTTGGATAAGCAGAAGCAGCAATTGAAAGAACTCATTTCTGATTTAGAAATAGGGTATAACAAGCTAAAGCAAGAGCGTGATAATGCTATTAAAGAGGCTCAAGAATTGAGAAGACAGAAAGAGCACTCTTTTGGTAATTCTGATATGGTACTGGGCTCCCAGTTTTCATTGCGTGAGCTGGAACAAGCAACTCAAAATTTTAGTGATTCGTTGAAGATTGGAGAAGGTGGATTTGGATGTGTCTACAAGGGCTCTCTTCGGAAAACTACGGTGGCGATAAAGAAGTTGAATTCAGAGAGCTTACAAGGGTTATCAGAGTTCCAGCAAGAGGTAACAGATTATGCTAAAGATAGTAATACTACATTTTGCAACAAGTCACAACATTTAAGGCAAAATTTCATGTACTAATGAACGCCTAATTGAGAGGTCAAACAACCCAAATTATAGTCCCTGCTATTTCTTTCACCATTTTAATCCTCATCAAATTGTGCTGGTACCCAATTTATTTTCTTTATTATATGGACTCTATTTCATAAACAAAATAAAACATCAAATTATGTTTTGTTCTTACAGGTTGCTATTCTCAATAGAGTTAGACACCCAAATATTGTCAACCTAATAGGATCTTGCTCAGAAATCTCGACACTCGTCTATGAGTTCTTACCTAAAGGAAGTCTTGAGGACCGGTTGACCTGTGCTGATAACACCTCATCTCTCACATGGCAATCCCGAACTCGCATCATCAGTGAGATTTGCTTAGGTCTTGTATTTCTCCACTCAAATAAACCACACCTTGTGATCCATGGCAACCTCAAACCAGATAATATTCTTCTCGATGCAAACTTCATCAGTAAACTCAGCGACTTTGGCATTTCCCGGATCATAAAGCAATCTGATACAAACACAACAGCCTTATATCATACTACTCATCCTGCAGGAACATTTGCATATATTGACCCCCAATTTCTTTTAACTGGGGAATTGACACCAAAATCCGATGTTTACTCCTTTGGTATAATAGTGCTTCGTCTTCTGACAGGAAAGCCTGCACTGAATATTGCAAATGAAGTGCAGGAAGGCATGCGAGTTGGTAGGTTCCTGTCTATAGTTGACAAATCTGCCGGAAAATGGCCGTCTGACCTAGCCAAAAAGTTAGCTAAACTTGGTCTGAGATGTGCTGATATATCCAGAAGAAAACGCCCTGATATGAGTCAGGTTTGGGCCACGATTGAACCCTTGGTAAAGGCTGCTTCACTCTTCTCTGTTGGATCTTCAACTTCTAATGAAGAACATGTACCATCACATTTTATATGTCCAATAATGCAGGTATATATATAGTTTCCCCTTCTATTTTCATGGTATTGTAAATTAGTGCAATCCAAATAAATGCAATAGATTTTTTTTTTATTATTGCCGGGTGAAGTGAAATCCAATTAGAGCAAAAATGATAGAACACTTTCCTGTTTCACAAGCTCTTAGTGTCCTCCGATATATCTTTGTAAGTTGCACCTGTTAAACTGCCTCATTTTTTACCCTTTATTTTTAAAATTAATCATTCAATTAGATACACTATCACTTTGATTATCATCAGTAGCATTTTTTGCAGCATATAAATGCCAAGACACTTTTTTTCTTCTTCTTTTTTGTTTGTTGGTCTTCCAACCATTATTACAGGAAATCATGAAGAATCCATGCATCGCAGCAGATGGGTTTACATATGAAGGCGAGGCAATCAAGACATGGTTGAACGGAGGACATAACACATCGCCTATGACAAATTTGGTGCTTCCTCATCACGATCTGATTCCAAATCATGTTCTTCGTTCTGCCATCCAGGAATGGCTTCAGCAGCACCCATCCACATCAACTTTCACTTTTGGGCTGTCGAGTTCTGCCCCGAGCACTTCTTTCACATTTGGTGCTCAGTCGTCAACCCCGGCATTCTCCTTCAGTGCCAGTGGTAACAACTCAACAGCACTAGGTTTTGGTTTGTCAAACCCGAACACAAGTTCAAGTACAGTTTTTGGATCAGTTCCTCCTGGCGGCAACAACGATCAGATGAGCATGGAGGACAGTATGGTGGATGATACCAACCAGGTTGCCACTCCAAACCCACCTGTACCAGTGTTTGGTCAGACAGGTTCTTTGTTTGGGGCTCCATCAGGTGCCCCAGCACCTGGTTTTCAGTTTGGTGCTCAGCCAAGCCAGTCGCTATTTCAACCTGGGAGTAATTTGGAGTTCAATGCAGGAAACCAGGCCCTCTCAGGAAGTGGTGCTGGTGGTGACATGGCTAACCGGCGTATTGTCAAGGTTTGTAGGAATAAACCGAGGAGGAAATAAAATTTGAAATAGAGGGAGGAGAGAGAGAGAGAGAGATCCTTGGTAGTACGGGCTAGGGCTATAAATTCGTTTATACATTCATTCTGTGCATTCACTATGAGTGTTGTCAATTTTTAATTGATATGGTACTGCATATTTTTCATTTTATTTCAAGTATTTTATCAGTTCTGATAATGAAAATATGTTATTAATTTTTTTTTTTTCACATTTTTCTAGTTCCAATTTAATTTGGTCCTATATTGCAACACACAGAATTATTCTGGAAATTAGTTGCTTATCAATTATTACTGTGGTAAAATAATGTTAAACTGCAGCTGAGATGCTGACATTATTCTTTAGCCGACTTCTTCATATAGAAATCATCTTTGTAAGATTAGCTTGGTTTGAAAATTACACATGTTTTTGAGGCCCGTGGGCTTTAGATGCTGCAGCTCTCTTTTTAGTTAATAAAAAGAAAGACCTTCCTAAGTCGTAACCATTGTCTGCTTTCTTTCTTTACTTCGCGAAGTACCGTAGCTAATAGGATTAGTCAAGGTTGTTAGAGATAGTCAAAGCGTAATAGGATTAGTCAAGGTTGTTAGAGATAGTCAAAGCTGTTAAGCTTGGTAGTTAGGAATTATGTAGCTTCTTCTACAAGATTCTACAAGGCTATATAAAGCCCTCTATTGTAATTGTAAAGATCAATACAATGGAATCATTCAATCATTCTCTCTCTTCTAATATGGTATCAGAGCTCTAGGTAGCGCTGGAATTAGGCTAACGCCTATTCCAGAAATTATGTCCCTATTCCCATCTTATTCCAGCTTATAAAAAAAAAAATCCAAAAATAAGCCTTTCTATTCCAGTTTAAACCTCTCTATTCTTCTCTATAGCCAGAACAACTCTTCCTATTCCTAGATATTCCCTTTATTCTCCTTATCCAAACCTCTCTCCTCAGATCTACTCCTTATTCCTCTATCTTATTCCCTCTATTCTCTATTCCTCCTCCTCTGACCAGAAACGAGAAAAGAGAACCAGATCCGAAGAGAGGTCGATCTCCCTCTCAGCACGCTGTGTCGATCGCGCAATCGCCACTGTCGCCGCCGCCGCCGTGCCAACCGACAAACTAGTCGTCACGCCCTACACTTGCACCAGCTCACCGCGCCAAGCCCTCGACCAGATCGAGAGGTGACGAGACGACTAGAGCACTCCGCCGCATCACACCCCACCGGACAAGCTTCTCCACTGCCACCTCATCTTGCAGACCCGGAACCCGTTCAGACAGATTGGGTCTCCTAGATCCGCTTCTTGTCAGATCCATCCGCCGTCGCCTGGGACGGAGCTCTGTGAGCCGACACGACACCGATCTTCGATATCTGCTTACCTCACCACATCACCATTGTTTGTAAGGTCTCTACTTCGCTGTCAGATCCAATTCTTTCACAGATTGTATCTGCCAAGACATCGTCAGAGCACTAGCCCACTCTTCCAAGCTCCTTCTCCGCATCTTCCAGAGCACAACTGTCAGAGGCTCAGAGCTTCGTCGCCAGCTTCAGAACACGGTCAAAGAAACCTCTTCTTGCGCTGATTACATTCAAAAGATCCGATCTGTAGCTGCTGACAAGCTTGCTTTCATTGGAGAGTCCGTTTCAGACTCCAATCTGGCGCTGCATCTCCTCAATGGTTCGAGACCCGTTTACAATCATTCTCTCTCTTCTAATAGTAGCCCAGCTCTCTCTCTCTCTCTCTCTCTCTATATAATATATAATATATAATATATATGAGATGGGCTATTGTGCTTTGCAAAGTAAATGGGGGGTTTACTTCGGGTCATATTTTCATTTTTGAAAATCCAAACAACCGATCCGAACCGTTCAACATGTTCTAAATATTGAAATGTGCTTACAGACTAAATTTTACATTTTTTGGAATTTTTTTACTATTTATTAAGCCACTTTGAAAATCGCTGATCTGGTGGTCCAGAAATTTTTACTGTTTTTTACTGTTCACAGTGGATCAGCGATTTTCAAAGTGGCTTAATAAATAGTAACGCTGTTAATATCTCTATTCTCTAGTGGCTGCCTGAATCCGTATCCTCCTAGGTACCTGATTCGAACAAATTACAAACGGACGGTTCAGATTAATTTTAGCTGCGCCAAATCAATTCTGTGCCTATAAAATGCCCGTAGGCTTACACACAGCAGGGTACATATCTAAACATTTAGCTAATTTACCAGAATCCCCGAAATTATACCAGAATCCATGAAATTTTACCAGAACACCTGAAAAACTTATCATGATCGATCCTGAAAATTTACCAGGATCGCATTACATATTCTTTCTAATCCCTAAATAGTAGAAAAGTGTACCCCTCATAATTTCAGTTTTGAAGCTTCCCTTCTTTGCCAAGTAATCTGCCAAATCATTTTGGCTGCTTGGTATCAGTTCGCAACTGAAGTTCCTATTTTGCCTCAAGATTCTCCAACATCATTGCACTCTTGATGTGTCCTGTGCTCCAGTCCGCAATTCGCGCTTACAAGTTAATAGCATTTCCTAGAAGGGGGAACTTGAATTTGTTATGTGACGTGGCACACGTATATTAGTAAGCGAGCAAAATCATTCCTGAAAAAACGAAAGAGAAATAGGCTTCGGAAATATATTCTGTGATTTCAGCAAAGTCTGAGATCCTATCATCGGGGGATCCGAATCTGCTGAAATCCGAGATCGGTACTGTTCATCCTGAAATCTTTGCAATCCGAATCCAGCCGTTGAACTATTCCGAGATGCGTGCAAGGAAAAACCAGCTGTTTCGAGATGCGTTCTCGAAAAAATTCGATGGCTGGATTTCGGATTGCAGGGATTTCAGGGTGAACAGTACCGATCTCGGAATTTCAGCTGATTTATTTCCAACGTCGTGCTGCCTTTTTTTGTTTAAGCTCGTTTGATTAACATATTCCCGACATTTTTATTAATATCCAAAGTTAATATTCCCAGAATTCCTATTAATATTTCGAAAAATGTCCAAACTAGCCAGATTCTGGCCAGTTTCCTCCTCTCCACAAACCCGCCAGAATCTGACCGGTTTCTTCCCTTTTTTTTTTAAAGACACTATGAAGAGCAAGATAATGAAATCTAACACTGAAAGTTTGAATTTTTTGTTTAAATTATTTGTTAGATTACTTCTTTTGATGTATAATTAGCATATTTATACTAAAATACGCTAAATTACTTGAAATTATGTTGAATTGCACTATATTACATTAAATTACGCTAAATTATGTTAAATTACGCTAAAATACGGTAAATTATCCAGGGATTCTGGGTATATTTATTATTTATTATAATTACCAGTGGTCTAAAATAGCGCGCTATAGCTCCGCTATAGCGCCGCTATAGCGTTTTTGGACCCCAACGCTACGCTAACGACATCAAAATGCGCTATCCGGCGCTAAACGGCCGCTATAGCGGCCGCTACAGCGCTATTTGCGCTATACAATATGGTTTTTTTTTATTTTTATTTTAAGCATTTATATGGGTTTTAAATAAAGATAAAAAAAAAATCTCAAACCGAAAATTGAATTGTTGCTCTTCATAGTGTCTCTAAAAAAAAAAAAAAAGGAAGAAATCGGCCAGATTCTGGCCGGTTTCTGGAGAGGAGGAAACCGGCCAGAATCTGGCCGGTTTGGACATTTTTCGAAATATTCAGGGATTCTAGGTATATTTATTAATTTGTAATTAACATTGGATATTAATAAAAAGAATAATTATTTTAGTACCCGCGCTACAGTACCCGCACTGTACCCGCACTTAGAGGAATAATGTACTATGGTCCCCACTAATTATTATTCTAAAAAGATATTATATGTTCCCCACTAATTATTATTCTAAAATTCCAGCAACACCCTTCCTCTATGATCCGCGTCAACCTTCCTCTAATGAAGTCGTACGACGCGAGGATTTTTCAAGAAAAGGTGCGGGTACGGTTATTTAAGGAAAATTCATATATCATATATGTAGTTCATTGTATAGATATAAATACTTGTCTTGTATATATATAAATATTTCACAATGTTACTATTAATATTTGTAAAACAAAATTACAGTTTTGGAACGGTTGTGTGGTCCCCTAATGCGGGTACGACGCGAAGATTTTTCAAAAAAAGGTGCGGGTACAGTTATTAAGGAAATTCATATATCATATATGTAGTTCATTGTATAGATATAAATACTTGTCTTGAATAGATATAAATACTTCACAATGTTACTATTAACATTTGTAAAACAAAATTACAGTTTTGGAACAGTTGTGTGGTCCTCTAATGTGGGTACGACGCGAGGATTTTTCAAAAAAAGGTGCGGGTACGGTTATTGAAGAAAAATTCATATATCATATATGTAGTTCATTGTATAGATATAAATACTTCACAATGTTACTATTAATATTTGTAAAACAAAATTATAGTTTGGAACGGTTGTGTGGTCCCCTAATGCGGGTACGACATGAGGATTTTTCAAAAAAAGGTGCGGGTACGGTTATTTAAGGAAAATTCATATATCATATATGTAGTTCATTGTATAGAAATAAATACTTGTCTTGAA
Organism: Carex littledalei; assembly: GCA_011114355.1. Lineage (NCBI taxonomy): Eukaryota > Viridiplantae > Streptophyta > Magnoliopsida > Poales > Cyperaceae > Carex > Carex littledalei. The sequence goes on from CM022079.1 coordinate 17,821,096, forward strand.
TAGATATAAATACTTCACAATGTTACTATTAATATTTGTAAAACAAAATTACAATTTTGGAACGGTTGCGGTCCCCACAAACAATTATGGCAGTTTAGGTGCGGGTACAGTGCGGGTACTCATATCAGCTTCCTAATAAAAATGTCGGAACATATTCGGTTATTTGAGGAATAATTTTACGCTACGTAGACTGTGACTCGAGAACAACTTAATAAAGCCGTACATACCGTGAATATTGCCGTACATACCATGAATATTCTTACATTTATCGTTTGTACTAGAACATCTACCGTGAAATTTGAATATAAATGACTAAAATTAATTCAAAAGTTAATTTTAAAAAAACATTACTCATACAATTAATTTTCATTGTTTTTAACATTCGTGAATTGAAAAAATATCTCATACAAAATGAACAAACGTAACTATTTAAAAACATTGTCATTAAAAAAATCTTTCCATTTATAAAATTATCATACAGTTCTGAATTTTCAAATAGGGGAGGTTTCATGTATGTTCCTCAAAAATCTCAAAAATTACGTATCCCCTCTCTAAAATTCATAATATTTACCCGTCTAAATTTTATAAACTCACAAATTTACTCAATTCATTGTCTTATCTATTATAACACACTTTAAATTTATAGTACTAATTTTATTTTTTATTACAAAAATAAAACATTATGTGGCATGTTTAAGAGAAATATTTTATTTTCTAATTGGCCAGTCGTGAGGAAAAATGATTCATTTTCTCACTTGTGACCAGCACGCAAGCATATGCCTAAACGCCACTATGTATGTATCGCAAGTAGAGAAATTAATCATTTGCCTTAAAAAAATAGACTACATAATTTTATGTTTTATTAAAAGATAAAATGATAACTTTATAAATTTAAAATAAGTTTAAATAGATAAGGTAATAAAGTCGAGCATGTGCATTGGTGAGAGGACAACATATAATAAAGTCGAGCATGTGCATTGGTGAGAGCTGAGAAGAAAACCGAGTGACTGCGTTCCAGCTTGTTGGTATAGAACGAGTCGGCCCATTAGCCATTGAGCCGAGAGATCACTTGATTTCTCGGGAGGTCTTTTAGGGTTATTATTATATGTATTAAGTTGTTATTATATTCTTTTCGTTCATTTTACCATTACGTGCGGGCCGGACTCGAGCCCAGAGGCACGAAAACTATTCGGGAGTGTTCCCTCCTACATTAGAAGCTACATGCCTAGAACGGCTTCCGCAGTTGCGGTGGCAGACATTTATTTTTATTGCACGGGCCGGACTCGAGCCCTTCTCATTGGTCTGGCCTGACAGTGGAGTTATGTTGTCTGCTGATCACTCATAAGAGAGTGATGTTATCTTTTAAAATTTATAAACTCGGAAATGCTATCGGTTCGGATTGCAAGCGCACAATCCTATCGAGTAGTATAATCGAGGTCGATTCACAGGGAATATTGGACTACAGTCTTGAGCGATCAAATCACAATCTTTCGAAAGGCTAGACGAAATCTGAAAATTTAAGAGTTGAAGTTGTGATCAATGTAAATTTGGCACAATTAAAAGTAATTAAAATAAAAATAGAGATGATAATTCCTAGGGTTTCGGTACACCATTGCTACTCAATCCTCTTTGATATTCTACTTCTGTCGGGTATGATTTCCTGTTGTTGTTTTATGGAAGACACCACATAGGACACTGTGAGTTATCTTACGCAAATGACAATTCTTCCATCGAGATATTACATAGGACACTGCGAGTTATCTTACGCAAATGACAGATCTCTAAATACACAAGTTACTACATAGATCACTGCGATTTATCTTACGCAAATGATAGAACTTGGTTCGCATTTTGTTGTTCCGATTTATGGTTTCTCCGCTAACGTTTTCTTCACATAAATCTAATGACTCCCAACGAGGCTAACTCGTGCATCATAGTTTCTCTTACCATTAAAACACTGTCACTACCCTAACAGATTAAATTAGATCATCGATTTTAGATGAAAGGATAATAAATCACAAAAGCATTTTAATCAAACAACAAGAAATTATAATCAACATAAAATATATATATCAAAGCATCATGAGTAACAAGGTTTACTGCCAAGCCCCTAAGAAAAGAACTTAGCCGCGGAACGGCATGGTTACAATCACTCCTCTCTTTCTCACTTAATCAAATCTAACCCAAATTACAAAGATGATTTCTTCTTCTGTCCAGGGTGCTTATATAGGAGTGAAAGGACGTCTGGAGTTGAGTAGAGGCCAAGAAACATGATCTGGATACAGCTGTCAGCAGTTATTCTCCAAAGGGCACCTTGATTACGGACCGTACTGGCTGATACGGTCCGTAATAAGACCATGTCGCTGAAGGGTTTAATGCGTATTGCGCCATCTCCTGATCCGTATCTGGCTGGGTCCATATTAGGCAATACGGGCCGTAACAGAGCCTTAGTCGATAAGCGTCACTTATCCGATTGACCTGATTCTTGCTCTATTTGATGTAAAATAGTCTCAAAACCTGTTTCCTGCAATAAAACATAAAGAAGGATGACAGTAGCCTTTTCCTCTAATTAATTGAACATAAGTGTAAGATAATATGCAAAACCTAAGACAAAATCCTACGTAATTCATCATCATTTTGACTCTGATTATCTGCTTATGAGGAAACAAATTAACTTATCCTTACGTCATGCTTGTATGATTTCTCCTATTTTATATGTTTGGATGAAGAATCGTTTTAGAGTAAGGAAAAATACATGGAATTTGATATAACCATCTGCTAACGTGCCTTTCTTGTGGGGCAATGCTCGATGTTATTAGACATCGGATATCATTACACCCCTTGATCGCAGTACTTGGATTATATCGTGTTGGAGCTATAAATTCAAATTGGCACGGCACGGGGTGATGAATCATTCGTATTATTATTATATTAATTCTTACACACAGTACTCCTGTACTGGACCCCGACTTGGCTATAATATAATATTCTCTTGTATTTTATTTTGGGAAATCTTGGCATGTTGGCATAATAGGATAATCGCATCATTTCATCTACTATATGTATTTCCTTTTATAGATAGTATGATAGGTTTAAATTACTACATCATGTGCATTAAAATGAACCGTGTATCGAATTTTACATAGGTTACAATTTAAATGCGCTTTGACTTAGAAGATTCCTGAAGGGATAATACTGGGTCACATACTGGGCGATCGTTCGCTCACTCACCTTTTGATGTGGGATTTCAGGTATAGAGACTGGTGATCCGCAGCAGGAGATGCCAGGAGCTGTCTCCGATGACCACGCAGCTTGTTAGCTTATTTTAGGGCTTTTGTTAGGTTTACGAGTTCCAATGTTTTTTATTTGTACATTTGGACTTGATAGATCATGTATCTCCCTTGCTTAGACTATTATTTTATCCTGATAAGGATTGTATGGATGATATATGTATGTTATATTTATTTGAGATTTATGACTATTGCTTGTTTACTTTATTCTGCTTCCGCTGTGCATTTATATTTGTTTAGCCTTGCGTGTCTTGTGATTATTAGACACGAGCCGGGAACTGATCACACCTTAATCCGGAATTTCCGGTTTGGGGTGTGACAACAACAACATCACATAATTATTAATTTCAAGAAATTTATTGCTAAGCTTTGCTTAGTAACAAACAATTCATCTTCCAACAACACTACCTAATTTCCTCACACTTAACAATCCTCTTAATAATAATAATAATAATAATAATAAAAAACTCAAATGATTCAGCTTCGAATCATGGTCCCCACCCCCTCACGGATTCGAATTGGATGGTCCCAATCCAAAACTGAAAAATTGAGTTACTTCACCGGATCTGAATTCCCCCCTCATCCGTCAGTAACTTGAGCAGAAGTGAATGCGGGACCCAACCGTCAATGATACTTGACACACCATAAAAACATAACAATTTTGTACTTTTCTAAAAAAAATAGTATAAAAAATTCTAAAAAATGTAAAATTTCATCTCCACTCGCATTTTAATATGAATATAATGTTGAACGGTTCAGATTGGCTATTTGAACCATGAAATTGCAAAATATGGCCGCACAACGTGGACTTTAATTCACAATGTACATTAGCCCATCTCTTAATATAAGAACTCTTAAAAGTATACACTACATAAAAGGCAACTATACACGGTTAAAAAAGCTAATGACACATGATTCCACAACCGAATCTATATACAATTTACATACATGGTTCCTACAAGGGAACTGAATCATATCTAAAAAACCCTGCTAAAACAGGTGATTTATATATGGTCATAATAACCGTGTATAATAATAATAGTTATATACACAATTACTACAAAGAAACAGTATATGATTGTAATGAATCATACACAGTTTATATAAAGAAACCATGTATGTTATCCTTCGTATACGGTTTGTTTTCAAGAACCGTGTATGATTTCCTTGTTTTTTTTAATAGACCACTGATGGGCTAGCATCCATATTAATTAGTTTTAGTCATTAAACATACATATTACACATCCATATAATTCAAGAAATATTTAACATTTACGAAGTCACGAGTATATATAATTCAAGAAATTTGTCAGTAATTAATGTTTAATGAGGGCATTTCACTAATGAGAATATATAAATATACTTGGAAACTTGGTTTTATTAATCAAATATTTTCACTCAAACACTATTTCAAGCCATAACAAGAGTGCACACCAAATCTTAACTTGAACCGTATATATGACAGATTAAGATTGTGGGTGCTGCTGAAGCCATTCCTGGATGGCAGAACGAAGAACATGATTTGGAATCAGATCGTGATGAGGAAGCACCAAATTTGTCATAGGCAATGTGTTATGTCCTCCGTTCAACCATGTCTTGATTGCCTCGCCTTCATATGTAAACCCATCTGCTGCGATGCATGGATTCTTCATGATTTCCTGTAATAATGGTTGGAAGACCAACAAACAAAAAAGAAGAAGAAAAAAAGTGTCTTGGCATTTATATGCTGCAAAAAATGCTACTGATGATAATCAAAGTGATAGTGTATCTAATTGAATGATTAATTTTAAAATTAAAGGGTAAAAAATGAGGCAGTTTAACAGGTGCAACTTACAAAGATATATCGTGATGAGTTAATCTAGTTGTCCAAGTCCGAGTCCAGTCCATAGTCCGAGTCCAAACACAAGTTCAGGTCCAGCTGTTCGGACTCTCTCCAATTTGGGTTGTCTATTTACGGGTTTATATTTTAGGAAGTTAGAATTTAGAATCAGCATGTTGCTGAAAATAGAGTAGTAGTTATTTAAGGAAAGTTTAAATTGGTTAGCTCCAATTTTAGAGTTCTAAACGTGGGATGTAATGGTAGTGGGCAGGTTTGTATTATGTCTATATATATGAGAAAACCAGAAAACGATGTGATTAGAGAGCATCAGAAAAAAAACTTGTGTCTTATTTGCTTGTTCCTTCTTTTATTCTTTCAATCCGTGAGTGTCTACATAATTTGAGAAATCATAAGAGAGATCCAACATTTGGTATCAGAGCCAAGTTGTCAAAGCAATGGCCGGTAACGAAGGAGATCAATCTAAGACAATTGCAGTCGTCAAACCGATGGCAAGAGGAGCCTCAATCCCGATCCATTATCCAACGTTAAGCGAATCGAACTACGGCATATGGGCTGTCAAGATGAAGATAATCTTGCGTTCGCTAGGAGTATGGTCAGTGATCGAAGGTGGAGACACAGACGACGACAAAGATCAAGGCGCCATGGTAGCCATTTCTCAAGCCGTGCCAGATGACGTGATGATGGCAATTGCGGAGAAGCAGACGGCAAAGGAGGCTTGGGACGCACTCAGGGAGATGCGGGTTGGTGAAGATCGCGTCAAGAAGGCACGCGTACAGGTGCTGAAACGGCAACTGAACAAGTTACACATGGAGGATTCAGAGACAATAAACGAGTTTTCCATGAAGCTTACCACGCTGGTGGGTGAGATCCGCTCGCTGGGCACGAAGCTCGACGACGGCGAAGTTGTTGAAAAACTGTTCAGCGCAGTTCCAGATAGATTTCTCCAAATTATCGGAACGATCGAGCAGTTTGGCGATATTGAGAACATGTCAGTCTCAGAAGCAATCGGCCACCTCAGAACCTTTGAGGAAGGACTTAAAGGACGAGTACACACAAAGGGCGGGGGAGAACAGCTACTTCTTACCCAAGCCGAGTGGGAGGCAAGATGCACAAAGGGAAAGAAAGATGAAGGTTTCAGCAGCACCAAAAGAGGAGGACGTCACGGGAGAGGACGTGGACGTGGGTGTGGATATGGTGGAGGTCGAGGAAATGGTGAACGCACTAACGAAGACCGAAAGCCACGCAACTTCGACAAATCCAAGGTTAAGTGTTTCAATTGTAATGAATATGGACACTTCGCAAAAGATTGTCCCAAGCCAAACCGAAGAGAGAGGGCCAATCTTGTTACAACACAAACCGATGATGAACCGGCACTGTTGATGGCTGAAACTTGTGTTCTCAGCCACGCAATACAGAACGAACAGGTGTTACTACACGAAGACAAGGTGGTGCCAAAGATTAACAGCACCCAAGACAAGGCTTGGTATTTAGATACCGGCGCAAGTAACCACATGACCGGTTGTATCGAAAAATTTGCTGAAATTGATACGACCATTAAAGGGTCTGTCAAATTTGGAGATGGCTCGGCTGTAGAAATACAAGGAAGAGGTTCGGTTTTATTTGAATGCTTCACAGGTGAACATCGTATACTTACTAATGTCTACTACATCCCGATGTTGAAGAGCAACATAATTAGCCTTGGTCAGTTAGATGAGAACGGATGCAAGGTTGTGATTGAAGGAGGAGTAATGTCTATCTTGGACAGATCACAAAGGCTACTAGCAAAAGTGAGCAGGTCAAGGAACCGGTTATATGTGTTGAACATCGCACCAGCTCTACCCGAATGCCTTCTGGCAAGGAGCAAAGAAGAAGCGTGGCGCTGGCATGCAAGATACGGGCATGTGAACTTTCATGCCTTGAAGATTCTAAGTCAGAAACAGATGGTGCACGGCCTACCCGTAATCGAGCATGAGGACCGCATCTGCGATGGTTGCTTGATTGGAAAGCAACACCGAAATCCATTTCCAGCAGTGGCAAAATTCCGAGCAGAATCACCTCTTGAACTGTGGCATGGAGATTTGTGCGGGCCAATAACTCCTGCTACACACGGAGGCAAGCGCTATTTTCTGCTGTTGGTTGATGATTGTACTAGATTCATGTGGCAGGTGCTGATCCGAAACAAAGACGAAGCATTTGAGGCATTCAAGAAGATCAAAGCATCAGCAGAAATGGAGAAAAACAGCAAGCTGAAGGCTTTTCGCACAGATCGTGGCGGCGAATTCACCTCAAATGAGTTCAAGAATTATTGCGAGCTGCTGGGAATTAGGCGTTACCTCACGGTGCCTTATTCTCCTCAGCAGAACGGAGTAGTCGAACGAAGAAATCAGACGGTGGTCGGCATGGCAAGGAGCTTGTTGAAAAGCAAGGGAGTCCCAGGCGAATTTTGGGGAGAAGCGGTATCAACTGCCGTGTATCTCCTAAATAGAGCACCAACAAAGAGCGTCGTCGGCAAAACTCCCTATGAAGCATACTATGACCGCAAGCCAAGTGTTGATCATTTTCGTATTTTCGGATGCCTTGCACATGTAAAAGTAGTTACACCGCACCTTTCGAAGTTGGCAGATCGTAGCAAGCAAATGGTGTTCATTGGTTATGATATGAATACGAAAGGCTATCGAATGTTCGATCCAGCGACAAGACGAGTTGTGGTGACACGAGATGCAGTGTTCGAGGAGGAGAAGAAGTGGGAATGGAGCAGAAATCCAGCGGCAGAGACACAACCGGTTGGAGACTCATTTACAATTCATTACCTTCCTATTCCGAGTTCATCCGACACGACAAGGCAAGGAGACGAGTTCGGGGAACGCGACTCTGATGCAGATTTCTCACATCCGGTTCATTCCCTACCTAATGAGCAAGACCAGCAACTAACACCAATGACAAGCACGAGATCCAGAGCCCCCAATTCAAGTACACCACACACTCCAGATGCAACTTTTGATGGTTCGGCCTCAACCAAAGTACTGCAGCCTACAACATCCGAAGGGAGTTTATTACAAGGACCACGAGGTGAGCGTGATATCAAAAGCTTGTATGATGCAACATTCCCAATAGAGTTGCAGTATTCGGGTCTGTGCTTACTAGGAGAAGAGGAGCCGTCAAATTTTGAAGAAGCCAAGGCAGATCCGATGTGGAGGAGCAATGGAGGAGGAAATTTCCTCTATTTGAAAAAATGAAACTTGGAAGCTCGTTCCATTACCCGACAGCCACAAACCTATAGGTCTAAAGTGGGTTTACAAGCTAAAGAAGGACACTCAAGGCAGAATCGTGAAGCACAAGGCGAGATTAGTGGCAAAGGGGTACGTTCAAAGACAAGGCATAGACTTTGATGAAGTTTTCGCCCCTGTTGCTCGGCTAGAGATAGTACGTTTGCTGATCTCTATTGCGGCACATGAAGGATGGGAGGTGCATCATATGGATGTGAAGTCAGCCTTCCTCAACGGTGATTTGGAAGAAGAAGTGTATGTCATTCAACCGCCGGGATTTGAAATAAAAGGAGAAGAGCACAAGGTGTTAAAACTGCACAAGGCATTGTACGGCTTGCGTCAAGCACCTAGAGCTTGGAATTCAAAACTGGACAAGTCATTGAGGACACTCAGTTTTGAGAGGTGTTCATTAGAGCATGCTGTGTATAAGAGAAACCAAGGAAAAGGGAATTTGATAGTTGGAGTTTACGTGGATGATCTAATCATCACTGGAGAGTGTATCCAAGACATAAACAAGTTCAAATCTCAGATGAAGAAGTTGTTTAGTATGAGCGACCTTGGGTTACTCAGCTATTACTTGGGAATTGAAGTTTGTCAAAGTTCTAAGAAGATCACACTCAACCAGTCCGCATATGCAACAAAGGTGTTAGACAAATGCGGCATGAAGGATTGCAACCCAACGCAGATTCCGATGGAACCACGTCTTAAATTGAGCAAGGAAAGCACAAATCCTCCTGTAGATAAAACATTGTACCGAAGCTTAGTCGGCAGCTTGAGATACCTACTACACACGCGTCCGGATTTGGCATTTTCAGTTGGCATGGTGAGTAGATACATGGAAAAGCCCACGACAGAGCACATGGCCGCAGTAAAGCACATATTGCGGTACGTGAAAGGTACTTTGAACCTCGGGTGCGTCTACGAGAAGAAGGAAGGAGGCTTGGTGTTGACCGGTTACTCTGATAGTGATCTGGCCGGTGATACTGATGACCGGAAGAGCACTACAGGTGTAATATTCTTCCTTGGGTCAAACCCGGTTAGTTGGAGCTCGCAAAAACAGAAGGTGGTTGCGCTATCTTCCTGTGAAGCGGAGTACATCCCTGCCTGCGCAGCAGCGTGTCAAGGAGTGTGGCTGGGACGATTGTTGGCTGATGTATTGAAGACAGAAGTTAAGAAAGTAGTCTTGAAGATTGATAATCAGTCCGCAATTTCGTTAAGTAAAAATCCAGTCCACCATGAGAGGAGCAAACACATCGACACCCGATTCCATTACATAAGAGATTGTATTGAATCAGGGATGATAGAGGTACAACATGTCTGTACAGAAGAACAGCCGGCTGACATTCTAACTAAGTCACTTGCAAGACCGAAATTCTTGGAGATTAGAGAAAGAATTGGTGTGCGGATCATCAGTGGAGGACAACAAGCTTAAGGGGGAGATTGATGAGTTAATCTAGTTGTCCAAGTCCGAGTCCAGTCCATAGTCCGAGTCCAAACACAAGTTCAGGTCCAGCTGTTCGGACTCTCTCCAATTTGGGTTGTCTATTTACGGGTTTATATTTTAGGAAGTTAAAATTTAGAATCAGCATGTTGCTGAAAATAGAGTAGTAGTTATTTAAGGAAAGTTTAAATTGGTTAGCTCCAATTTTATAGTTCTAAACGTGGGATGTAATGGTAGTGGGCAGGTTTGTATTATGTCTATATATATGAGAAAACCAGAAAACGATGTGATTAGAGAGCATCAGAAAAAAAACTTGTGTCTTATTTGCTTGTTCCTTCTTTTATTCTTTCAATCCGTGAGTGTCTACATAATTTGAGAAATCATAAGAGAGATCCAACATATCGGAGGACACTAAGAGCTTGTGAAACAGGAAAGTGTTCTATCATTTTTGTTCTAATTGGATTTCACTTCACCCGGCAATAATAAAAAAAAAATCTATTGCATTTATTTGGATTGCACTAATTTACAATACCATGAAAATAGAAGGGGAAACTATATATATACCTGCATTATTGGACATATAAAATGTGATGGTACATGTTCTTCATTAGAAGTTGAAGATCCAACAGACAAGAGTGAAGCAGCCTTTACCAAGGGTTCAATCGTGGCCCAAACCTGACTCATATCAGGGCGTTTTCTTCTGGATATATCAGCACATCTCAGACCAAGTTTAGCTAACTTTTTGGCTAGGTCAGACGGCCATTTTCCGGCAGATTTGTCAACTATAGACAGGAACCTACCAACTCGCATGCCTTCCTGCACTTCATTTGCAATATTCAGTGCAGGCTTTCCTGTCAGAAGACGAAGCACTATTATACCAAAGGAGTAAACATCGGATTTTGGTGTTAATTCCCCAGTTAAAAGAAATTGGGGGTCAATATATGCAAATGTTCCTGCAGGATGAGTAGTATGATATAAGGCCGTTGTGTTTGTATCAGATTGCTTTATCATCCGGGAAATGCCAAAGTCGCTGAGTTTACTGATGAAGTTTGCATCGAGAAGAATATTATCTAGTTTGAGGTCGCCATGAATCACAAGGTGTGGTTTATTTGAGTGGAGGAATACAAGACCTAAGCAAATCTCACTGATGATGCGAGTTCGGGATTGCCATGTCAGAGATGAGGTGTTATCAGCACAGGTCAACCGGTCCTCAAGACTTCCATTAGGTAAGAACTCATAGACGAGTGTCGAGATTTCTGAGCAAGATCCTATTATTTTGTGTAAGAACAAAACATAATTTGATGTTTTATTTTGTTTATGAAATAGTCCATATAATAAAGATAATAAATTGGGTACCAGCACAATTTGATGAGGATTAAAATGATGAAGAAATATCAGGGACTATAATTTGGCTTGTTTGACCTCTCAATTAGGCTTCCATTAGTACATGAATTTTGCCTTAAATGTTGTGACTTGTTGCAAAATGTAGTATTACTATCTTTAGCATAATCTGTTACCTCTTGCTGGAACTCTGATAACCCTTGTAAGCTCGCAGAATTCAACTTCTTTATCGCCACCGTGGTTCTCCGAAGAGAGCCCTTGTAGACACAACCAAATCCACCTTCTCCAATCTTCAACGAATCACTAAAATTTTGAGTTGCTTGTTCCAGCTCACGCAATGAAAACTGGGAGCCCAGTACCATATCAGAATTACCAAAAGAGTGCTCTTTCTTTCTCAATTCTTGAGCCTCTTTAATAGCATTATCACGCTCTTGCTTTAGCTTGTTATAACCTATTTCTAAATCAGAAATGAGTTCTCTCAATTGCTGCTTCTGCTTATCCAACTCATTTTGTTGAAGTTGGTTCTCCAATTTAAGTTGTTCATTTTCCCTTTTAAGAAGATCATTCTTGTCATTTTCTCTCTTTTGGATTTCCTCAATTTCTTTCTGATGTCGTTTCTCCCTTCGAATTTGCTGCAATTGTAAATTTTTTTTGCTTAATTCTTTTGGTCAGATAATATATTTACTAACAAAATTTCTGCTATGAAAATATAATATTCATTTGATATTTTTGTGCAAGTTTCTTCAAGCATGAAACAAAGAGTCATATTTAACCCCGAATCAATCAATATCAGAATGTTGAATTAATTTTTTATTGAATATATATATATACACGCACACGAATTTAGCACCATACTGTTATCATTTAATTTAAAGAAAAGAAATTAAATTTACTCCAAAAACTGATAACATGTTTGTGTGGTTGTTTTAATTGGATCCTTCTAATTAAATTTGTTTTATAAAAGTCTTTCCGTATCATTTGTTTCTTTTTATTTGTTTATTAGTTCTTAAGTCAATTCTTATTAGTAGAAATCATGCTTCATGACCAACCTAATATTCCAGTCGCTCCCGGTAAAGTAATTATCTTGTATTGATCATGCTAACCTAATATTCCAGTCATCAAGGTACATATTTTCAACACAATCCAGTATATTTAAAGAATAACAGTTCAGAAAATAATCAAAACAACAAAGATAGAGAGGGCCTGAGGTCATTCCCTTTAATTTGATATATTAGACTTTCGGTAGAACAAAAATTTAGGGAAATCTTATTTATGATTTTTCTTAGGTAGCAGAGCAAAAAGTCAGAAATTCAATTGAAAGAAAAGAAATTGAAATCAATTTGAACAAGTAAGAAGGAAAAAGAAAATTGAAATAAAGAATTATGATCAAGAATAAGTGGAATGATGCACCTCTTCAGATGTGGCCTCTCTCAAATCTGATTTGGGATTCCTAATGAAGCCAAATACACGTCATCAAAGCTTCTTATGTGATTATTAAAAAATAGATATAACCAACCAGAACTCGAGTAACCCAATAATTAAGCCAACCCAAAATACTAAGAACTCAACCTGAACCAAAAGGATTAAAGCTCTATTTCTTCAAATCAGTATGCATTTTGTTTCTTTGTCTTTTGATAATGTGTACAAAATGACCTGAGTAGTGAATACAAACCCCAAATAAGTTTAACCAAAGCTAAGTTAACCAAAGGGCTAGTGTTTTGCTCAGTTGTCAGTAACCAAGGTTAATAGTACCTAGTGAATAGCAGATTTCCTTCATAGATAAACCATATCTTGCATGATGGGTTTGCCTTCTCTGCCACAATTTCTGATATTTTACTGCATTTGAAAAGGTGCTAGAAATCAACACCGAAGAAAGTTGCCATGTTCCAACTTTTTTGCTACTAAGGATTTTTAACCGTTGCAGGTAAACTCAAATGATACCAGTTGCCTACCAATAACAATCTTAAATGGTGTTGGTATGGTCTGGTACAAAGATGCCCAAATTTGCAACAAAGGCCTAATTAGGCCTTGAAGAACAGTACTACAATTATCCTCAGCTGTGTAGCACGACCTTAATGGAGGATCAAATCGATTCAATTTCTTATATCAGACTGAGACTATCTTTAAAATACAGACTGAGTACTTAATTGTTGATTCAGACTCATTTTTTGCAGTTCTAATTATGTAAAGTAAAAAAATCAAGATGTACATGACTATCTTATCTTAATACCTGTTTGGATATAACCACATTACAAGATTCTTGATCGCCCTTAAGTCAATCAGCTCTAAAATCCCTACTTCTACTATATCACCATTCTCGTGTATCAGTTTCTCAGCTTTAAACTGCACTCAAGTGAAACAGTGGACACAGTGTGTTAGTGTATATTTAGTAGCACATTGAGGTTCATTGAAAAACAAAACTGTAATTAACTTTCTGAAGTTTTCAGTAGGAGATAACCTAATGACCTCTATTGACTGAGAGGAAACTTTTTTTTATTTACAAAGATATCATGTCATGGGTTCCCAAGTGAAGAAGAAAAGAAAAAAACATATGTGTACATTAAAGTTAACTAATTCAAATTATATTTCACCTTCTGTATTGCACACTGAGCCACATGTTTGTCGAGAGTTTTGTTGATTCTTGGTCTTGAAACTGTTTTAGAATTGAAACAATTGCATGAGTATGACATTTAAATGCAGCAGGACTTGTTTAATTTTTTGGACTCTTCTGGTACATAAAATTGGTTATCAATGAGATAATTAAGCTTCCATTTACTACCAGAAAAGGAATCAAGATAAGGATTGGAACCATTTAACATTAATCTTTTATGGGTAATTGGGATTTAGCTTTCCAAAATTCAGAATCAAATTTTTATGAAATTAGAAATTTTCAGAATTGAGGGATAACAAAATTACTTCAAGTGAAGATAACAAAAATCTTTCAAAATTAAAATGATTGCAACCTGAATAATTGGTAGAAAAACGAGGGATGATTGAAGTGGCAACGATTTGAGTTTCATCCTTTGGAAAATGGCTGAGCGCCCATGAAAGAATATGCTTTCCATCATCATAGTCCGGAGGCAAACGAACATACACCTTTTGTTCTTCCTTTGCTTCTCTGGTTGCCATTGATCGATGATTCCACGCACTAAGAGATTGGTATAAGCAACCACCACCTCCAAAAAGAAACCAAATAATATGAGACAGAGAACAAATAATGATGAAATAAAAAAAAAAAACCAAGGAGATATCCAACTCGATTACCAGCATAAAACCCTAGATCCTTTCTAGAGAGAGAGAGACGATGGGAGCAAGGAAACCTAAAACTAGAAGCGAGGAGAGTAAAGAAGAAAGGGTGAGAGAGTGAGAGGTTTAGAGAATTAGTCTATTCATCAATGATTCGGTTCGGTTTGTTTTTTAAAACCAAAATATTCGGTTCGGTTCGGTTCGGTTTGAAAATTTTCAAAACCAAAATAACCGAACTGAACGGACTTTTATATATTATGAATTTGGTCAGGACCGCCCCGGTTTATTTCTTAATCAATTGCTTTAAATACTTCGGTTTATTTTTTAATCCTGGTTTATTTCTTAATACTCCGGTTTATTTCTTAATAACTTCGGTTTATTATAAAGCAATTGCTTTAAATAAAAAATTAATATATTTTGGTTTGAACCGAACAAACCGAACAAACCGAACAAACCGAAATAAAACTTTGGTTCGGTTCAGTTCGATTGCAATACTAAATCGGTTAACCGATGAACACCCCAATTGCCTTGATTGCCTTGCCTTCATATGTAAGGAACCAATTTGGATCCGATGCCCATCGGACTCAAAGTGAATTCGATGGGTTCGATGACCGTCCGATCTGCTTGAAGATTCGCGCCCACAACTTCGTGTCTACTTTAAAATTCGTGCGCATGAATTTTAAGTGGATCGGACGGTTCCGAATCCCATCGGGAGCTGTTCTCCATATGTAAACCCATCCGCTGCGATGCATGGATTCTTTATGATTTCCTGTAATGGGTGAAAGACCAACAAACAAAAAAAGAACAAAAATAAATAAATAATGGAAGGACGTCTTCAGATTCTCCGGATTCGAATAATTAAATTGATCTTTTCACTGCCACGGGTTAGGTTTAATTTGTCTGATTGTATTTACATTGTCAATAAAAATTATAATTACGGATTGGGTTGTTTGATTATAATATTTTTAAGTCCTAATCAAGTGCCACAATTTGTGCAAAAAGAGGAGACTCTTAAAATAGCAGAGTCAAGTAGAACTTTTGTACATTCTCGAAGGAAAAAGAAAGATAAAAAAGAAATCATGATCAGCTAAGTCCTCTCGCTCGGGGCTTTGCTTAAGAATAGGAATCTTATGGAAATATCATGGAATCAGGTTTGATCCTATTTATTAATGGGTATTCCGTACATATCCCATTGCAAAAATAGAAAGTTCGAAATAATGCAGTTACTAATTCATGCTTTAGCATACAAAACAAAAATGGAGTAATCAGTTGTGATAGGTAAAAAAAGTAATTATCTGTTCAACTTGCACTTTCTTTTAATAAAATATAACTAATTATTTTTAATAATTAAAAATAATATAAAACATTATCCAATAAAAAATTACTTAAATAAAATTCTTAATAAAAATTTAAAAATAAGAATTTACATGCAATAGTATTTTGTATAATTCAACAAGACATATCTTAACAATCAATAAGAATATCATCTATATATGGGACAATATAATATTATAAAAATAAACAAAGTTTTTAGGCAAAATAAAAGATAAACATATATATTTATATTCAATGATGCATAAGCATAACTTATTATGTTTTGAGATATAAAATATGTGAAAATAAAAATTATATTATATTTTGCAGTCGAGCACTATTATTTTGACCGATATAATTTTTATATTGATGATCAAAATATTAATTTTGTTAGCCTCGTAGCTATTCAATCTGTATCTAGCTAAATAAACTTTAAATTTATTATTTATCGAATTATTTTTAGGTTATTCTATTTGGCGCTGATAAACAGCGTCAGGATGATTTTTCCTGTGTTTATTACTCTGAAGAGAATCGTGCAGCGAGTTAAAAACCAGATGAAGAAAAGGAAACTAAAAAAAATAACATAAACTTATGTCAATATTTATCTCAATAACAATTTAAAATAACATAAACTTATGTCAATATTTATCTCAATAACAATTTAATTTCCGAACAATTTATTTATTGTTAATACATAAATTTCTTTTACAATTATTTTACAATTTTTCTTATTTAAACTAACTTAAATTTCAAAAAAGAAGTTAAATACGGTCAAATATGACTAGACGTGATCAAACATATTCAACCAAGTTAAGTTTGGTCATGAAGTAATTAGCATGCTGTGATTATTTTTATTATTTTGATTATAACACGACATATGAAAATTTGACTTAATCACAGCATGACATGTGACTCAATTAGTCACGCCCGGCACGATAAAATTTACATCCATACTAGCAAGGCCCGGTCCATGAACTTGGATATTTTATAAAATATATATATCATATGATTTATCTTTTGATCTTCTCTTGTTGTCTTTTAATACACACCCGATCCATTGTCTATATATTATAATAAGAACGAAAATTAAAGACGTGTTGGTCTGGCACCACAAAAGATGACAAGTATCCTCTCCATTACTGTAAAAGATTCCCTTCACTTTATGGTTTGAGATTAACTCTCAACCGCTTTGAGATTCAGGCTAGCGCGCAGGGGCAGTATTATTGGGCTTTGAGATTCGTGCCAAGTTAAAATGAACGGTTCAGATATAGTAATTGTAAAAGATTCTCTATTACGATACCGGGCAGGATGTTAATTCGATGATCGAACTGTATGATATTTTAGATGTAATTAACATATGAATAGAAAAGGTGAAAACCAAATTAATATTATTAGTATCCGTGATCAAATGAGAAATAATCATAAGACGTGTTGGTTTGACTTAATTTGGTCAAATGGTGCTTGGTTAGTTAGTTTCATCTAGGGCTGGCAACGAGCTGGCTCGTCCGAGTTACGAGCGAGCAAATTTTAGTGGTCTGAGCTGAAATTATAGCTTGAAATCATCACGAGCTTGACCAAGCTGGCTTGAAAACTGACGAGCTGGCTCGCTGGGTTTGACTGGATCTTGTTTTAAGAAGAAAATAAATTTTACAAACTTTTTGGCAGAGCTAGACCGAGCTATTTTTACAAAATTTGCAAAATTTACAAATAAATTTTAAAAAGAATTATTAAGTTTCAATATACAGTATAAAATGCACACAAATTCATACAAATTCACAAATGGATGTCTAGTCAAGCTAGCTCGCAAACTGGCAAGTGAGTTAGGTCTCAACTTGAACTCGTTAATTCTGGACCGAACTAGTGGCGAGCGAGCTAGACCCCAATTCGGTCAAGTAACGAGCAAAATGTTAGTAAGTGAGTCAGCTGTGAGTAACGATCGAGCTACGATGCACGAGCTTTTTTTGCCAGCCCTAGTTTCATCCATTTTTGGGTACTAGACCAAGAACATAATTAAATTTATTAAACGCGGAAGGAGTACCACGGAATGACGGAAATGTTTTAATGATAAATGTCTTGAAATTAAATAATTCTGTGATGTTGTTGTATATCTTGTAGTGCTTTTCTTATTTTGTTGGTATGATAAACTTTCTCTTGATATGTCTTATGAGTAACATTTTTATAACAAGAAAAAACAAATCAACAAGTAAGCTTTTTACATGCTACATTGCTACCCCTCAAATTTAAAAAATAAAAATTCCTTAATTTTGATTGTTTTATACATTCATCATACTCATTTTCACAAACAAGAGAAAGTGGTGAATTATTTTGATAAAATTAAATAATATATGGCACAAAACATAACATAATTATGTTCTTGATCAGTCCCAAGAGCAATCCAAGATTCTTCTTATCTACTAGCTGAAAATAAATAAATAACTTGTGATGTGCAATTACCAAGTACCTCCAGATTGTAATTAACACTTAACTCCAGTGTATCCAATTAATCAATTTGACAGTAATAAAAAAAATTATTAAATAGCTGAAATTGCATAATAACTAACAAAGTACTTCTCTAGGCTGAATGAAAACTAGGAGCTAGACTTCTAAATTTTAATCAAAAAAGTACTTCTCTAGGCTTGTGTAGAAATGACGATAATTAAAAATTAAATAAAACAAAATGTGAGCTTAATTAAATGAACAAAATCAGATATCAATTTATATGAAGTGACCCCTTGAGTTTAGATCTCCTAAAGTAACTTAATTTTTTAGTTTAGATCCGGACCGTCATATTCTAATCAGGCCATCAGATTAAAGGAATCCTATATGTGCTTCATCTCAAACCGGATTGGCCCGAATTCTAATTAGACGGTCTGAATCTAAACTCAAAAATTAAATTACTTTAGGGGATCCGGACCTGCCACCGCTAGTCGCTTACCTCAACCAAAATTTCTATCTGTTATTGCTAGCATCTTGCCAGTGACCCGCTTCACAGATTAACAGTTCAGTGCAATCCTGGAAAAGAAATAAATAAATAAATAATTGAGCAATATATTTTACGGAAGGGGGAATTTCATGTATATCCCTCAAAAGTTTCAATATTACGTATTTATCCCTCTAAAATCAATAATTACATATTTATCCTTACAAATTATAGAAACTCACATATTTGTCCAATCTATTATATTTAACATTAATTTTCTATGTATTCCCATTTTACCCTTCTTTTATTTTCCCTTCTAAGGCCACTGTGTTAGAGAACAGTATTAAATCGTACCAGTACCAATATTGAACAGTACTGTACCAGTACCAACACTGAACCGTACTAGTACCAAAACTGAACCGTACCAGTACCAACACTGAACCGTACCAGTACCAAAACTGAAATCGAGAGATGAGGAAAGGCGGGGAGAAAGTTCGAGAGAAGAGCCGGGAGATTATGTGAGCGTGTTTGGAGAGAAGAGGCGGGATGTTTTGGCGCTCTCAAGACTCAACAGATTAAAGGGAGAGAGGAAGAAAGGGTATAGTGGTCATTACAATATTAATTAATATTGTAAAATAAATTTTAATGTTTAAAAAAATATTATTTAATTATTTTTGGAGATATTTGATATATAATAGAGTTAGATTGGACAAATATGTGAGTTTCTATAATTTGTAAGGATAAATACGTAATTACTGATTTTAGAGGGATAAATACGTAATATTGAAACTTTTGAGGGATATACATGAAATTCCCCCTTTACGGAAACTATTACCGCTATTGCAGCTATTATCAGTTAATTAGTCCTGATTTTATTTTTTTTAAATTGAGGATGATTTGTGCAACCAATAAAGATGTCTATCGGGTTCGTTTTATTTTTTAAACCGATTCAAATGATTGGTTCGGTTCGGTTGAAATTTTTTTAAACCAAATAGTGAACAAACCAAACCGAACTTTAGAGAGAGGATCTGACTCAGAAAAAAGTTAAAACCGAATGGACCGTCTGTTTGGCGATAAGGCCCAAAACTAGTGAACCCTTTCTTCTTTATCTCCATTTTCTTTCCTCTCTGAGACTGAGACTAGGGTTTCCTTGCTCCATCGTCTCTCTCTCTCTCTCTACAAAGGATATAGGGTTTTCTTGGAGAGTCGGATCTTATATGGCGATGCAAGCGGGTATGGTTGTCTCCTTTCAGCTGGTAATCGAGTTGGATGTCTCCTTTTTTTTATTTCATCAATATTTGTTTCTCTTTGTCTCATATTATTTTGTTTCGTTTTGGAGGTGGTGGTTGCTTATAACAATATCTTATCTTAGTGGAACGAGCTCTTATCAATGGCAACCGCAGAGGTAAAGGAAAAAGAAAAGGTGCATGTTTGGTTGCCTTGGGACTATGATTATGCAAAGCATATTCTTTCATGGGCACTCAACCATTTTCCAAAGGATGAAACTCAAATTGTTGCCACTTTCACCATCTCTACCAATTATCCAGGTTGCAATCATTTTCATTTTCAAACATTTTTTCTAATTTCATAAAAATTAGAAAAATTTGAAATTTTCTAATTTACCAGGCTAAATCCTCAATTCTGAAATTACCCATAAAATATTAATGTTAATTGGTTCTGGTAAATTCTGAAATTCTGAAATTACCCATAAAATGTATTGCACACTGAGTCCCTCAATTCTGAAATTTTCTAATTTCATAAAAATTTGATTCTGTTAAATCCTTAATTACCCATAAAAGATTAGTGTTAATTGGTTCCAATCCTTATCTTGATTCCTTTTCTGGTAGTAAATGGAATCTTAATTATCTCATTGATAACCAATTTTATGTACTGGAAGAGTTCAAAAAATTAAATGTCATACTCATGCAATTGTTTCCATTCTGAAACAGATGATAAACTCAATAGATGGAGGGAGATATGCAATAAAACTCTAGACAAACATCTCGCTCAGTGTGCAATACACAAGGTCAAATTTATTTTTAATTAATTAACATCAGAATGTTAATATACACTAACGTATTGTGTCCACTGTTTCACTTGAATGCAGTTTAAAGCAGAGAAATTGATACACGAGAAGGGTGATAGTCTTGTAAAAGGGATTTTAGAGCTGATTGACTTAAGGGTGATCAAGAATCTTGTAATGGATGTTTCTCCACACAGGTATAATTTGAGTTTACCTGTGACGATTGCAAATCCTTAGTAGCAAAAAATTTGGAAAATGGAAGATTTCCTCGGTGTTGATTTCTTGCACCTTTTCAAATGCAGTGAACTTGTCAAAGAGAATGCAAATCCATCATGCATGATATGGTTTATTCAAAATGGAAATCTGTTCTACACTAGGTACTATTAAGCTTTTGTAAGTCTCCCTTGTGATTACATTGCCTTGGTTACTGGCAACTGGGCAAAAATTTCTGATACAGGCTCAACCTTATATATTAGCTTATATAAAATTTCTGCTCATTTTGGGTTGGGTTTAATTTCTATCTTGGTGCTTTTTAGATAGGATCTTGCTAGCCCTTCGGTTAACCGAGCTTTTGGGTTTGCACTCACTACTCACTAGTCAGGTCATTTTGTACACATTTATCAAAAGACAGAAACAAAAATGCATACTGATTTGAAGAAATAGAGCTTTAATCCTTTTGGTTCTGGTTGAGTTCTTTGTATTTCGGGTTGGCTTAATTATTGGATTACTTGAGTTCTAGTTGGTTATATCTAATTTTTAATAATCACATAAGCTTTGATGACATGTGTATTTTTGGCTTCATTAGGTATCCCAGATTAGATTTGACAGAGGCCACATATGAAGAGGTACATCTTTCCACTTATTCTGATTTATAGATTCTTTCGGGGTTAAATATGGCTCTTTGTCTCATGCTTGAAGAAACTTACACAAAAAATTGAATGGAATATTATATTTACACTGCAGAAATTTTGTTAGTAAATATATTATCAGACGAAAAAAATTGACAATTGCAGCAAATTCGAAGGGAGAAACTACATCTGAAAGAAATTGAGGAAATCCAAAGGAGAGAAAATGACAAGAATGATCTTCTTAAAAGGGAAAACAAACGACTTAAATTGGAGAACCAACTACTCAAAAACCTATTGAAAGAACTCCCATCTGTTGGATCTTCAACTTTTAATGAAGAACATGTACCATCACATTTTATATGTCCAATAACGCAGGTATATATATAGTTTCCCCTTCTATCTTTATGGTATTGCATCTAAGTGCAATCCAAATAAATGCAATAGAATATTTTTTTTATGTATTGACAGGTGAAATGAAGTCCAATTAAAAAAGAGAAAAAATGGAAACAAAAATGATAGAACACATTCCTGTTTCACAAGCTCTTAGTGTCCTCCTAAAAAATCTTTGTAAGTTGCACCTGTTAAACTGCCTCAATTTACCCTTTATTTTTCAAATTAATCATTACAGGAAATCATGAAGAATCCATGCGTAGCAGCAGATGGGTTTACATATGAAGCTGAAGCAATCAAGAAATGGTTGAACAGAGGACAAAACAAATCGCCTATGACCAATTTAGTGCTTCCTCATCACGATCTGATTCAAAATCATGTTCTTCGTTCTGCCATCCAGGAATGGCTTGACCAGCACCCATGTCTTGAAAGAAATAGGTTAATTTTCCAGGGGGGTACAGGTAAAAGTCTTGCAATTATAGGGGCACAGATTGTAGTTATGGCATCTTTTTGGTATCATTTCTTAAATTATCATTAATTTTACCTTGTGATTCTAAGGATTTGGAGGAGGCTGGTTCAGTGGAGACTATATACGGTAATAACAGGTGGCAAGAGAGATTGACAGAGAAGGCATAGGTTGAAGATTTTGATTAGTGCTTATTGCATTTTGTAGTAGTTCAAAGCATGTGTGAGAACTTGGTTGCAGGTGTTACTTTGCTTGATTGTATTTGAGTAGTTTTTAGGGGTCTGTTGGTTATTTTCATACTGTAGGTCAGAGTTGTAATTAACACAATAGGGCTGGTACCAGTGGTTTGGTACCAGTCCGTACTGGTATGATTTCTGGTAATGAAATCGGTGGGGTGGTATCATTTTTTTTATTTTAATTCAAGGAATATAGTACTTTTTTTTTCCAAAGAAAAGCTTCTGTATAATTCCACCAAGAAAGAATTTCTTCAAAATAATTTCTTTTTTTCGTTTATTTAGAAGAATTACAAGCTGGCAAGTCATGGTATTTTCTTTCAAACAAAATTGCATTCTCCAATTGTACATGGTGATATACATGAGGTACAGGGTTAGTTGCCACAAAAGATCAGAAGTTAGGGGACGTCACCAGTAGAGGAAAATATTTTTATCAAAATATAAACATTCTTTTATCAGAAATTCAAATTTAGAAAAATAAAAGGAATGGAGATAGAGTGGGCAAAATGGCACGGCAGAGCTGGCTCCGGCACGGAATGGCACGGCGGAGCCGGCTCCGGCACGGAACGGTAAGGCACGCGTGTCAGTTACGTGCTGTGACTCGCGTGTCCCGTGGCGTGACCATTCGCGTGCTGTGCCTATCTTTTGAAACTTTGGCACGACACGGCACGACACGTAGTCACGTGTAATTAGGATCATTAGATATTGATTTAATGGTAAATCTTGAATAAATTAACTTAAATTATGATTAAATGGTCACGCGAGTCACGCGGGTCACGGCATGTTTAGGCACGGCGTGACTCACGTGGCGTGACCATTCGCGTGTCGTGACCACCCTTGACATTTTAGTCACGGCACGAGACCAAAGTCACAGCGTGTTAGTCACGGCACGGCACGTTTTTTCCACTCTTAATGGAGATATGTATCTCTCTTAATATATAAACCATAAAACATGAAGAAATATTAATTAACACAATTTATTATTCTCAGTTTTGCAATACATAATGATAACAATACTTAATTAATGCATTGTTAAATATTTTAGTACAAACACACTCTAGGGATAAACTTGTTAGGGGAAATTTCATTTCTGTATTTAGTGTTTTTCATTTTTTTTTTTTTTAATGAAAGGGGGTGTTGGCTCTTTTATTTAAAAAAAATTATAACATTGAAATGGGTCATTAATATAAAAGTTCATAATTGATGGCCATCATCATTTAAAATTTTCAAATTATGTGATTTTTATCAATTTAAAAAAATAAAAATATGAAAAATATAAATCTGATATTCAAGTATAGTTTTATATAGAAATCATGTTAAACGAGTTTGAATCGAGTAATTGTTTGAACTTTATAAACATAGATATTGATCCATAATATGAACTATTCCGCATCTTACAAAGTATCACAGCCTCACTCAAATTATAAATCATATTTCAAGAATTATCTTCCATGTATATGCTATATAATATAATTTAGAATTTTTTAAGATAGACATATTTGTGGCCCACTATGCATAACCAAGTGATATATATAGTATATTTTTCTTTCTTTTCCAAAGAAAAAGAAAAGAAAAGAAAAACATTCTTTGAGGAATCTCAAAACCACTTTAAAATATTTTTTTATATATATTTAGATAAATAAATGTAGTAAAGCTAGCTAGCATTTTTTTTCCTTGACTTTCTTTTGAATTAGTTATTTCTTTGCCCGAAAATTTTAAAGTTACCATTGTTTCAAAAAAAAAAAAAAAAAACTAAAAAACCAAGAAATCTAGGTATTTCCAGATCTACCACGGCTGCAGAACTGTTCTGCAGCCCCAGTTAGAAGTCCGCAAAATGGTTCTGTGGCCTCATTTTTTTTGTTTAATAAAAATGGGATTTTGCGTTGGCATTTGTGCCCCATCTCAGATATCTCAAAGTTTGACTATGCCCCATTTTTCAAACCAATTGGAATTCACGTCTCCACATATATCTCAAAGTTTGATTAAACAAAAAAAAGGAAATATTTGGGGCCACACCGGTATTCTCCGGCCCCCTGACAGAGGCCGCACCGGTATTCTGCGGCCGTGGTAGATCCAGAAATACTCAGATTTTGTGGTTTTTTAATTTTTTTTTTTTTTAGACAATAGTAACTTTAAAAATTTCCGTTTCTTTGCAGTCACAAATTCCACTTTCAAAGGCCATTTCTTCATGGGTGGATTTAAAGTGGGCTCAGAAGTGACTAAGTTTAATAAAATTGTAAATGTCACGTGTAACTTTTGATAGTTGTAATAAAATTCTATAGTTTATCTTAATAAAGCATTTGTATGATTAAAACAACTATGTCGATCTCGTTCTAAATTATGTCTTGCTAAAACAACTATGTCGATCAAGATTTATTTCACACCATATATTCAAAAGACAATCAATAGAAAGTCAAAAATTAACATCTACTAACTACAATAAATGACCAAGATTTAAGATACACCATGCATTCAACATACAATTAATACAAAGTAAAAAATTAACATTTACTAACTATAACTAATTATCAAGAATTAAGACACGTACACCATGCTTTCAAAAATTACTCTTCATGAGTTAGACAGTTCCGTATTCTCGGCTGGCTTCTCAATTGCCACGTCGACCTGGTGTTATCCAGTAAACCAAAAATAAATGTTTTTTTATAAGTTAAAACTGAAACTTAAATGTTAAAAAAGTTAACTTGAGTAACAACACTATATGCCTGGGTCACTTTTTTAAAATGGGTCACATGTGAATAATTAATAATAATATTTTTAAAATCAATTGTAGTGATAATTATTTGATATTCTCCAATATCTAATAGAAGACAACTGAATAAAATATATCATGCATTTATGATATTAAGGAAGAAATATTCTATATTTTGCAACTTGATCGATATATAAGGAAAGAAATTGAAATTTTATAAGAAGTAGTAAAAAATATTCATACAAAATACATGTTGTATCACACAAATTGCATTACTTCAATTGAACCTCCGATAAAAAAACTTTTATTTTATTTTATTTTTGTTGCTGATACAGAGAAGGAAATTTAATTTAATGGCTAGGAAAAACAAAGATAAGTCATATTTATACATATGTTATACATAATGACAGATTAATAATTAATATATTCAAAATATAATAAATTGAAAAAATGTAACTTTCGATTATTTAAAATTAATATAGAGTTTTAGAATATTTAAAATAAAAAATAAAAAATTAATTTCTGAAAATCAATTTATTGAAACAAACTTACAAACTGAAATACAAACATCCAAACTCAAAGTTATTGACACTTAACTTAAAAGAAAGAAAAAAAATAATGGATAAGAAAATAGCGAAATGAAAGAATAAAACACCACTCCTTTAAAATAAAGGTTATTTTGATAATGTAAAAAAACAAAAAAAATATTTTGCTCATTTAAAAAAAAATTGGAAATATTTCAACATTTTTTTAGAATTTTTATTTGCCCCTGCAGTGTTTATCCCAGATGTATTCCATGTATTCTTACGTACTAGTCGACAATACCTATGTGTGTCAGTTTCATAGTTAATTCGCGTATTAAATGTTTTTTTGACGTTACCAAACCGAACTTTGAATAAAAAGCAGAAAAACATTTAATACGTTTTGTTCGGGAATAAAATGCGTATAAAACGCGAGTTGATGAATTATTTGCGATAAAAACGTGAGGTATGATATAAAATATGAGGTATGATAAGGTATGAAAGCCATGAGGCATTGGAACCCTCCTCCATATAATATATATATATATATATATATATATATAGAGATTGGCTAATGTAATAACGTTGGAACTTCGGCCGAAGTTCTAACGGGTCGTTTATTAGTTTTTAAAATCCAAACAACCGATCCGAACCGTTCAACTTTTTCTAAATATTGAAATGTGCTTGGAGACCAAATTTTACATTTTTTGGAATTTTTTTACTATTTATTAAGCCACTTTGAAAATCGCAAATCTGCTGTGAATAGTAAAAAACAGCAAAATTTTCTGGACCACCGGATCAGTATTTTCAAAGTGGCTTAATAAATAGTAAAAAAATTCCAAAAAATGTAAAATTTGGTCTCCAAGCACATTTCAATATAGAGAACATGTTGAACGGTTCGGATCGGTTGTTTGGATTTTGAAATTGCAAAAACGACTCGTTAGAACTTCGGCCGAAGTTCTAACGTTAGCATATTAGCCAATCTCATATATATATATATATATATATATATATAGAGATAGGCTAACGTGCTTCTAGAAGTATTTCGGCCTCGTGCTTCCGGGGGCATATCTTAGTGTTGGATGTTCAAACAACAAATTCAAACCATTAGATGTGATCTCTATATTAAAATCTGCTTGGAGACCAAATTTTACATTTTTTGGAATTTTTTTACTATTTATTAAGCCACTTTGAAAATTCAAGATCCGGGTGAACAGTAAAAACAGTCTGGACCATATGATCTGGAATTTTCAAAGTGGCTTAATAAATAGTAAAAAAATTCCAAAAAATGTAAAATTTGGTATCCAAGCAGATTTTAATATAGAGATCACATCTAACGGTTTGAATTTATTGTTTGAACATCCAACACTAAGATATGCCCCCGGAAGCACGAGGCCGAAGTTCTACTAGAAGCATGTTAGCCTATCTATATATATATATATATATATATATATATATATTCAATAAAAAAGTAATTCAACATTCTGATTTATAGATTGATTTGTGATTAAATATGGCTCTTTGTCTCCTGCATATCCTCAATTACAAAAAATTACATAAATGCTTTAATATTTTTTGTTGGTTTTTCTAATAAAATATCGATAGACTTGTGATGAGATTAACTAGACATTGGCACGTTACAAGAATCATAATTAGAAAAAAATATCGTCTAGGGTCTTAAAACTTCAGTTGAAGTTGTTTACAATTTTACGATCAGTTAATTATTCATCAAAATTTTTTATTTTAGAGTAATAAACATTTTATAATTGAGTATCAATATTACAAAAATTGAGGAGCATCATTTACTAGAACTAATACAGTGTTTTCAGGGGCGGACACAATATTTATGTTAGGGAGGGGAAGGAATTGGGTTAAAATAACTTATCCGGTTCAAACCTATTAACTAATCAGGTACTAAATAAAAAAATAATCAATATAATAAGAAACAACAAAAATAGTATACTCTTACATGATAAAAAAAACAACAAAATGATATCATTTTACATATTAAAAAACAACAAAGTTGATCCGGAACCGTAAATTTCTATAAAAACAGTAAAGTTTCTCATTAACAGTGATTTTGGACTGACCTGGCGGACGTTCCAATTCCAGGAAGGGGCAAAGTGGTACCGAACCCGTATTTTTCACTGAATTTCAAAATCCAGGGGGCAGCTGCCCCTGGCTATGTGTGGATCCACCCCTGAGTGTTTCAGTTTTATTATGTCATTTAGTCAGTTTTGTTCTGTCATTTAGTCAAAATTATATATTATGAGGTTGATATTAATCATTACAAATATTTAATTAATGAACTATTTTATTTCTTAATTAATCCTTCGTCTGCTATTTGTTTGAGAATTAAAACAAAAAGAAACGATCATTGAAAAAACCAGCGTTTCGGCCTTTAAAAAAAAAAAATTCGAGGGAATTTCTGTATTTGTTTTTTAATTGAGGATATGAGTAAAAATTTCGGCATCTGCCAAGTTCTCAAAACAAAAAAAAAATAAGGGAACTTATTCAATGAAGCCCAAAGAGTGAAGTCAACTCTCTCTCACGCTTTCTTCTTTCTCTCCATTTTTCCTGTCTTCTCCTCTCCTCGCTTCGGATCGCCTCTCCTCGCTTCTAGTTTAGGTTTCCTTGCTCCCTCGACTCTCTCTCTAGAAGGATCTAGGGTTTTCTTGGAGAGCCGGATCCTATATGGCGATGCAAGCGGCCATGGGTCTCCTTGGTTTTTCGACTGGTAATCGAGTTTGATATCTCCTTGGTTTTTTAATTTTTGATTTCATCATTATTTTTTCTCTGTCTCATATTATTTTTTCTAACCGATGAACATGATTTGTGCAACCAATGAAAATTAAAGGGGACATATTAAATGAAGCCCAAAGGGTGAAGTCAACCCCTTATTAGTAATGTTGATTTCTCCTCTATTTGGCGTCTTTCAACTAAACATAACTAATACCATTAAAATGTTAATCTCTCTATTGTTTGTTTCGGAGGTGGTTGCTTGTAACAAGGTCTTAGAGGAAGCTCTTTTTCTCCAACAAGTGAATCATCAATGGCAACCGCAGAGGTAAAGGAAGAACAAGAGGTGTATGTTTGGTTGCCTTCGGACTATGATTATTCAAAACATATTCTTTCATGGGCGCTCAACCATTTTCCAAAGGATGAAACTAGAATCGTTGCCACTTTCATCATCTCTACCAATTATCCAGGTTGCAATCATTTTATTTTAAAGATTTTTGCTATCTTCACTTGAAGTAATTTAATTCTAAGAGTACTGTGGATCATATTGTTTTATGATTGCGCTTGAGCACCTCGCTTCCCACACAAAGTCCCTCAATTCTGAAATTTTCTAATTTCATAAAAATTTGAAATCCCCAATTACCCATAAAAGATTAATGTTAATTGGTTCCAATTCTTATCTTCATTCCTTTTCTGGTAGTAAATGGAAGCTTAATAATCTCATTGATAACCGATTTTATGTACCAGAAGAGTTCAAAAAATTAAACAAGTCCTGCTGCATTTAAATGTCATACTCATGCAATTGTTTCCATTCTGAAACAGATGATAGACTCAACAGATGGAGGAAGAAATGCAATAAAACTCTAGACAAACATCTCGTTCAGTGTGCAATTCACAAGGTCAAATTTATTTTAAATCAATTAACTTCAGAATCTTAATATAGACTAACGCATTGTCTCCACTGTTTCACATGAATGCAGTTTAAAGCAGAGAAACTGATACACGAGATTGATCCTCTAGTAGAAGTAGAAGGGGAGACTTTAGGTCTGATTGACTCAAGGGCAATGAAGAATCTTGTAATGGAGTTTTCTCCAACAAACAGGTATTAAGATAAGACAGTCATGTACATCTTGATGTTTTTTACTTTATATAATTACAACTGCAAAAAATGAGTCTGAATCAACAATTAAGTACACAGTCTGTTCTGCTGGGGTGCAAGTGCAACAATTAAGTACACAGTCTGACTCAAAGATACCTTCAGTCTGCTATATGAAATTGAATTGATTTGATCCTCCATTACGGCCATGCTAATTGCAGTACTATTCATCAAAGCCTAATTAGGAAAAAAAATTGGAACATGGAAGATTTCCTCAGTGTTGATTCTCTGGCACATTTTTAAATGCAGTGAACTTGTCAAAGAGAAGGCAAATCCATCATGCATGATATGGTTTGTTCATAATGGACAGCTGATGGACGCTAGGTACTATTAAGCTTTTGTAAGTTATCCATATGATAAAATTGCTTTGGTTACTGGCAACTGGGCAAAACATTTGCTACTTCATTATGGGCAAAACATTTGCTGATGCGGATGGGTGCTTTGAGTACAGTTAGGGCTGGATAATTATAGATTCAGGCCAACTTTGCTGATAAATGCTCAACCTTATATATTAGCTTATATAAAATTTCTGCTCATTTTGGGTTAGGTTTAATTGTATCTTGGTGCTTTTTAGATACGATCTCACTAGCCTTTCAGTTAACCGAGCTTTGGGGTTTGTACTCACTACTCAG
This sequence comes from Carex littledalei, assembly GCA_011114355.1. Classification (NCBI taxonomy): domain Eukaryota; kingdom Viridiplantae; phylum Streptophyta; class Magnoliopsida; order Poales; family Cyperaceae; genus Carex; species Carex littledalei. The sequence continues at coordinate 17,851,472 of CM022079.1, forward strand.
GTCATTTTGTAGACATTACCAAAAGACAGAGAAACGAAAATGCATACTGATTTGAAGAAATAGAGCTTTAATCATTTTGGTTCAGGTTGAGTTCTCTGTATTTCGGGTTGGCTTAATTAATATTGGATTACTTGAGTTATGGTTGGTTATATCTAATTTTTAATAATCACATTAGCTTTGATGACGTGTATTTTTGGCTTCATTAGGTTACCCAGATTAAATCCAAAGGCCACATCTGAAGAGGTGCATCTTTCCACTTATTCTTGATCATAATTCTTCATTTTATTTCAATATTTTTATTTTCACTTTCCTTCTTACTTCTTTAAATTGATTTCAATTTCTTTTCTTTCTATTGAATTTCTAAGTTTTTGCTCTACTATCTAAGAAAAATCATAAATAAGATTTCCCTAAATTTTTGTTCTACCGAGAGTCTAATATATCAAAGGGAATGACCTCGGCCCCTCTCTATCTTTGTTGTTTTGATTATTTTCTGAACTGTTATTCTTTAAATATACTGGGTTGTGTTGAAAAATATGTACCTTGATGACATAACTGAAAAGGTTAGCATGATCAATACAAGATAAAGAGCGATTGGAATATTACCATGGTCATGAAGCATTATTTCAACGTACTTACAAATATTTACTACTAATAAGAATTGACTTTAGAACTAATAAACAAATAAAAAGAAACAAATGATACGGAAAGACTATTCGAAAACAAATATAATTAGAAGGGTCCAATTAAAACAACCACACAAAAATGTTATCAGTTTTGGAGTAAATTTAATATCTTTTCTTTAAATTAAATGATAATGATAACAGTTTGGTGCTAAATTTATATATATATACATAGAGAGAGAGAGCTGGGCTACGGTACTTCGCAAAGTAAAGCAAGTGTTTTACTTCACGTCTATATTTTCAATTTCAAAGTTCAAAACGTCGATCCGAACAGTTCAAGTTGATCTCCATATTAAATTGTGCTTGGAGACCAAATTTTACAATTTTTTAGAAATTTTTTACTATTTTTTTGGAATTTTTTAAAAACACTGATTTTCAGAAATTCGTGGACCATAAAAAATCAGTGATTTTAAAAGGTTCCAAAAAAATAGCAAAAAAATTCTAAAAATTTGTAAAATTTGGTCTCCAAGCACAATTTAATATGGAGATCAACTTGAACGGTTCAGATCGACGTTTTGAACTTTGAAATTGAAGATATAGACATGAAGTAAAACACTCGCTTTACTTCGCGAAGTACAGTAGCCCAACTCTCTCTCTCTCTCTATATGATATACAATATATAATATATATATAGGAGTTGGCTACGGTGCTATGCGTAGCATAGAGGGCCTCCGTGTTACGGCTCAATATTTGAGTTTTCAAAATCCTAACTGTCGATCCGAACGTTCAACATGATCGATCTCCATATGAATATGTACTTGCAAACCAAATTTTACATTTTTTAGAATTTTTTTACTATTTTTTTAGATAGGTAGAAAATCACTTGATCTGAATAGTACATAATTTCCAGATCAAGTGATTTTCTACCTATCTAAAAAAATAGTAAAAAAATTCTAAAAAATGTAAAATTTGGTTGCAAGTACATAATCATATGGAGATCATGTTATGGTTCGGATCGACGGTTAGGATATTGAAAACTCAAATATTGAGCCGTAGCACGGAGACCCTCTATGCTATGCGTAGCATATTAGCAATTTCCTATATATATATATATATATATATATATTCAATAAAAAAGTAATTCAACATTCTGAATTATAGATTGATTCAGGATTAAATATGGCTCTTTGTCTCCTGCTTGAAGAAACTTACACAGAAATATCAAATGAATATTATATTTACAATTGCAGCAAATTCGAAGGGAGAAACGACATCAGGAAGAAATTGAGGAAATCCAAAAGAGAGAAAATGACAAGAATGATCTTCTTAAAAGGGAAATCGAACAACTTAAATTGGAGAACCAACTTCAACAAAATGAGTTGGATAAGCAGAAGCAGCAATTGACAGAACTCATTTCTGATTTAGAAATAGGTTATAACAAGCTAAAGCAAGAGCGTGATAATGCTATTAAAGAGGCTCAAGAATTGAGAAGACAGAAAGAGCACTCTTTTGGTAATTCTGATATGGTACTGGGCTCCCAGTTTTCATTGCGTGAGCTGGAACAAGCAACTCAAAATTTTAGTGATTCGTTGAAGATTGGAGAAGGTGGATTTGGATGTGTCTACAAGGGCTCTCTTCGGAAAACTACGGTGGCAATAAAGAAGTTGAATTCAGAGAGCTTACAAGGGTTATCAGAGTTCCAGCAAGAGGTAACAGATTATGCTAAAGATAGTAATACTACATTTTGCAACAAGTCACAACGTTTAAGGCAAAATTCATGTACTAATGGAAGCCTAATTGAGAGGTCAAACAAGCCAAATTATAGTCCCTGATATTTCTTTCATCATTTTAATCCTCATCAAATTGTGCTGGTACCCAATTTATTATCTTTATTATATGGACTCTATTTCATAAACAAAATAAAACATCAAATTATGTTTTGTTCTTACAGGTTGCTATTCTCAACAGAGTTAGACACCCAAATATTGTCAACCTAATAGGATCTTGCTCAGAAATCTCGACACTCGTCTATGAGTTCTTACCTAATGGAAGTCTTGAGGACCGGTTGACCTGTGCTGATAACACCTCATCTCTGACATGGCAATCCCGAACTCGCATCATCAGTGAGATTTGCTTAGGCCTTGTATTCCTCCACTCAAATAAGCCACACCTTGTGATCCATGGCGACCTCAAACCAGATAATATTCTTCTCGATGCAAACTTCATCAGTAAACTCAGCGACTTTGGCATTTCCCGGATCATAAAGCAATCTGATACAAACACAACGGCCTTATATCATACTACTCATCCTGCAGGAACATTTGCATATATTGACCCCCAATTTCTTTTAACTGGGGAATTGACACCAAAATCCGATGTTTACTCCTTTGGTATAATAGTGCTTCGTCTTCTGACAGGAAAGCGTGCACTGAATATTGCAAATGAAGTGCAGGAAGGCATGCGAGTTGGTAGGTTCCTGTCTATAGTTGACAAATCTGCCGGAAAATGGCCGTCTGACCTAGCCAAAAAGTTAGCTAAACTTGGTCTGAGATGTGCTGATATATCCAGAAGAAAACGCCCTGATATGAGTCAGGTTTGGGCCACGATTGAACCCTTGGTAAAGGATGCTTCACTCTTGTCTGTTGGATCTTCAACTTCTAATGAAGAACATGTACCATCACATTTTATATGTCCAATAATGCAGGTATATATATAGTTTCCCCTTCTATTTTCATGGTATTGTAAATTAGTGCAATCCAAATAAATGCAATAGATTTTTTTATTATTATTGCCGGGTGAAATGAAATCCAATTAGAACAAAAATGATAGAACACTTTCCTGTTTCACAAGCTCTCTTAGTGTCCTCTGATATATCTTTGTAAGTTGCACCTGTTAAACTGCCTCATTTTTTACCCTTTATTTTTCAAATTAGTCATTCAATTAGATAGACTATCGCTTTGATTATCATCAGTAGCATTTTTTGCAGCATATAAATTAATGCCAAGACACTTTTTTTCTTCTTCTTCTTCTTCTTTTTTGTTTGTTGGTCTTCCAACCATTATTACAGGAAATCATGAAGAATCCATGCATCGCAGCAGATGGGTTTACATATGAAGGCGAGGCAATCAAGACATGGTTGAACGGAGGACATAACACATCACCTATGACAAACTTGGTGCTTCCTCATCACGATCTGATTCCAAATCATGTTCTTCGTTCTGCCATCCAGGAATGGGTTCAGCAGCACCCACAATCTTAATCTGTCATATATACGGTTCAAGTTAAGATTTGGTGTGCACTCTTGTTATGGCTTGAAATAGTGTTTGAGTGAAAATATTTGATTAATAAAACCAAGTTTCCAAGTATATTTATATATTCTCATTAGTGAAATTCCCTCATTAAACATTAATTACTGGCAAATTTCTTGAATTATATATACTCGTGACTTCGTAAATGTTAAATATTTCTTGAATTATATGGATGTATATGGATGTGTAATATGTATGTTTAATGACTAACTAATTAATATGGATGCTAGCCCATGAGTGATCTATTAAAAAAACAAGGAAATCATACAGGGTTCTTGAAAATAAACTGTATACGAAGGATAACATACATAGTTTCTTTATATAAACTGTGTATGATTCATTACAATCATATACGGTTTTTTTGTAGTAACTGTGTATATAACCATTATTATTATACACGGTTATTATGACCATATATAAATCACCTGTTTTAGCGGGGGTTTTTAGATATGATTCAGTTCCCTTGTAGGAACCGTGTATGTAAATTGTATATTGATTCGGTTGTGGAATCGTGTGTCATTAGCTTTTTTAACATTGTATAGTTGCCTTTACTGTAGTGTATACTTTTAAGAGTTCTTATATTAAGAGATGGGCTAATGTACATCGTGAATTAAAGCCCACGTTTTGCGGTCATATTTTGCAATTTCAATGTTCAAATAGCTTATCTGAACTGTTCAACATTATCTTCGTATTAAAATGTGGGTGGAGATCAAATTTTACACTATTTAGAAACTTTTTACTATTTTTTAAGAAAGATACACAATTGTTATTTTTTTATGGTGTGTCAAGTATCATTGACAGTTGGGTCCCGCATTCACTTTTGCTCGAGTTACTGACGGATGAGGGTGGAATTCGAATCCGTGAGGGGGTGGGGACCATGATTCAAAACTGAATCATTTGAGTTTTTTTTTTTTATTATTAAGAGGATTGTTAAGTGTGAGGAAATTAGGTAGTGTTGTTGGAAAATAAATTGTTTGTTACTAAGCAAAGCTTAGCAATAAATGTCTTGAAATTAATAATTCTGTGATGTTGTTGTATATCTTGCAGCGCTTTTCTTATTTTGTTGGTATGATAAACTTTCTCTTGATATGTCTTATGAGTAACATTTTTATAACAAGAAAAAAAAAAAGTAAGCTTTTTACATGCTACATTGCTACCCCTCAAATTTCAAAAAAAAAAAAAAGAAGTTCCTTAATTTTGATTGTTTTATACATTCATCATACTCATTTTCACAAACAAGAGAAAGTGGTGAATTATTTTGTTAATTTTAAATAATATATGGCACAAAACATAACATAATGTTCTTAATCCCGACTTAAAACTCACTGAAGAAGATAAAACATGGGTAATTGAGACTTTCATTATAATTAATACTAGATCTTGATCAGGGAACCGGATCACCTGCTCTCTGTGTAGACAGGAAATTCCTGCCCCTAAATATTGGATAGCCTTGGAGAAGTGCAATTACTTAACCCAAGAGCAATCCAAGATTCTTCTTATCTACTAGCTGAAAATTAAATAAATAATTAAATAACTTGTGATGTGCAATTAAACCATTTGACAGTAAAAAACAATAAAATCGCTTAAGTTGCATAATAACTAACAAGTACTTCTCTAGGCTTGTAGAAATGACGAGAATTAAAAAAATTTAAATAAAACAAAATGTGAGCTTAAATGAACAAAATCAGATATCAATTTATATGAAGCGAGCCAGTCGCTTACCTCAGTATGTACCATAGTGACAAATAAATTATTCGGATTCGGTTTGGCAGGGTAAAAAATTCGTTATTCGGGAATAATTCAAATATAGTTCGGAAATGATTCTGAATTATCAGGACCGGAGATCTCAGTCCCACAAGAGAGCAAAAAAACAAAAAAAAGTTCGGGAAAAATTCGCGAATAATTCGTAAAATTGGCAAATAATTCGGTCAAAGTCCGGTCAACCGAATAATTCACGAATCTTCTGACTATGGTATGTACTATGCTCAACCAAAATTTTTGTCTGTTCTCTTATTATCATGGTGACAAACAAATAGTTCGGGTTCGGTTCGGCGGAGTCAAAAATTCGTGATTCGGAAATAATTCGAGTATAATTCGGAAATGATTCGGTACCACAAAGAAGCAAAAAAAGAAACCCAATAAAAGCCCCCAAATAAAAATTCATATTTTTTTCGCAAATAATTCATGATTCGCGTTTTATTTGCGAATAAAACGTATTATAAGTTTTGTCGCATTTTATTCAGAGTTCGGTTTGAAAATGTAAAAAAAAACGAATAAAACACGAATTATTCACGAATTTATCGCGTATTATGTTACTATGCTTATTATTGCTAGCATCTTGCCAGTGACCCACTTCACAGATTAACAGTGTTGAAACAGATATACACGGTCCGTGTATAATTGTATACAGACCGTGTAGCGCGCCGCCAGACAGAATAGGAAGGTGGCAGCTTGCCCTTTTATTTCTTTCCTGTTTTTCTTAGTTATTTTGTTTCCCATTTAGAAGATTATGATTGTATCAGATATAGAAGAAAATAAGAAAAAAGATAGTAAGTAATTAGGTAGCATTTATCTATATATTCCCTCCTACCTCCTTTGTAACAATTCATTCAAAAAGAAATAGAAAAAGGTGTGTGTGAGTGTGGAGGACGTAGGCACCAAGTTGGTGCCGAACCTCGTTAAATACTGTGTTCTTCTCTTTCTCTGTTTGTGTGTATGTTTACTCGTGTACGGACCGTATCCAGTGATACACGGTCCGTATAAGAATTCCGCAGGTTGATTTTTACATGGTATCAGAGCGGGTCTAGATCTAAAGACCAGCAATGGAAGACATCTCTAAGACAGGAGGTGGGAAGGACCAAGACCACAGTGCAGACATGACACTTCTTCAAGCGCTGAAGGAACTTCTCACCACCCAGAAGGAGATGAGGCAGAAAGTGATGTGCGGCAGCGACAACACCTTCAACCCTGCAGTCATGGCGATGAAGGGTGTGGACCGTGCAGGTCAGTACACGGACCATGCAGGTAGGTACACGGACCGTGCACCAGAGGTATCACTTTCTCTTAAATCTGGAACAAAACAGGGAAAAGGGTGTACTCACTGCAACAATCCGAGGCACACCAGAGAAACATGTTTCCAACTGCATGGGTACCCAGATTGGTGGCAGGACTTGAAAGAGAAAAATGCAGCAGGGAACAAGAAAGGACAGGTTCACTTGGCAGGACGCACGGACCGTGCAAATGGGCATACGGACCGTGCAGAAGCCGGTACAGGTCAAGCAACTCTGACACTCGCAACTCATGTCGAAGGTACAGAAAGTTCGACTGGCAAAGGTAAAGTCTTTATTACACAGAATTTAGACAAATGGGTGATAGATTCTGGGGCAACCGACCACATGACTTATGAAAAGTCAGATCTTGATAGAATTGGGGAATCTAACCGGAAAGAAATCGTGAATGCAAACGGAGTTCCCTCACCGGTTATAGGATCAGGAACTGTAAATGTGTCTGAATCTTTGTGTTTGAAAGACACTCTACTCGTACCATCTTTGACCACAAAGCTTATATCAGTGGGCCGATTAGCTGAAGACCTAAATTGTGCAGTTTTAATGTATCCAAATTTTTGTATTTTTCAGGACATCCTAACGAAGGAGATACTTGGGCGTGGTATTAAGCGCAATGGACTGTATCACCTCGAAGACTTGAGTACTGGTTCTACGTGTCTCGCGAATAGAAGCACTCAAGGAGACAATATTTTGTTGTGGCATAAGAGGTTAGGACACCCGTCTGTTGGGTATATGAAAAAGAGCTTTCCTTCTTTATGGGTTGGTATATCAAACTTTGAAATTCAATGTGAAACTTGTATTCGAAGTAAAGTTCACAGAACTTCTTATCCTAGTGTTTGTTATAAGAATTTGAAATTTGTTGATTTGGTCCATTCTGATGTGTGGGGCCCTGCCCCAGTTAATTCTGTTAACGGGGAAAGGTGGTTTGTTCTTTTCATTGATGATAGTACTAGAATGGCATGGTTATACCTCTTGAAACATAAAAGTGAAGTTGCAAACTGTTTTGTGGATTTTTCAAACCTAATTCAGAGACAATTTGGAAAGACGATTAAAATTCTTAGGAGTGACAATGGAGGGGAGTATGTAAATACCTTCTTGGGAAATTTTTTCAAAACTAATGGTATTATACATGAAACTTATTGTGTCGGTACCCCTCAACAAAATGGTGTGGCAGAAAGGAAAAATCGCCATATTTTGGAAATTGCTAGATCTCTGTTATTTGAAAATAATGTACCCCAGAATTTCTGGAATCATGCCATATCTACCGCTGTGTATCTTATGAACCGAATGCCATCTAGTACACTAAAATTACTTACTCCTTTACAAAAACTTTCCTCTTTTGTGCAAATTCCCTCCGCTCTAAATCTGGCACCTAAAGTGTTTGGGTGTGTAGCATATGTCCATGTTCCAAGGGAGAAAAGAACCAAGTTAGACCCTTGCGCAATTAGGTGCATGTTTGTCGGATATGGAAATCACCAAAAAGGATATAAATGTGTTGATTTGGAAACTGGAAAGACCTATGTGACAATGGATGTGACTTTTTTGGAAAGTGAGTCCTATTTTCGGGACCAGCAGGGATCAGTTCAGGAAGAAAATCCAGCAATTTGGTGGGAAACCGCACATGATAACACGGACCGTGTGGACAGCCACATGGACCGAACACAGACTGACACGGACCGAACAGATGGTGATCCGGTCCGTACAGAAGAAGACAGGGACCGTACAGAAGAAGAAACTGACCGATCAGAAGATGACACGGACCGTGCAGAGGATGACACGGACCGTGTCCTAGGACCTGAGGACGGCCGATCGGAAGATGAAGTGATACAGTCCGATGAGGAGGAAGAAATACCACTCTCCAGTTCAGCAGAGGATATCCCCGAGGTAAGTTCCCTAAATCCTAATCCTATTAGACGGTACCCTATGCGAACCACCCGAAATGTACTACCAAAACGGTATAGAACAGATGGTGATAGCCAAGAAGGATATGCCATATCCAATTATACTAGTACAGTCGGGTTGTCCAACATGGTGAGAAATTTTACTGAGGAATTATCAAAGATTCGAGTACCCACCAGTGTAACAGAGGCAGTGCTTGATCCTAAGTGGGTTGAAGCAATGAAACTAGAAATGAAAGCTTTGGAGACCACAAAAACATGGAAGTTGGTGACATTGCCAAGTGGCAAGAAAACAGTTGGATGCAAATGAGTGTTCTCAGTAAAATATGATGCCCCAGGTAAAGTTGACAGGTATAAGGCCCGGCTTGTAGCCAAAGGGTACACCCAGACATATGGGATTGATTTCCAAGAAATTTTTTCTCCAGTTGCTAAACTTAACACAGTTCGAGTCTTATTGTCTCTTGCAGCAAATCTGGACTGGCCTTTACACCAGTTTGATGTGAAAAATGCGTTTTTGCATGGCGATCTGGAGGAGGAGATCTATATGGACATTCCGCCAGGATACACTCACCAAGAACAAGAGAAGTTGGTGTGTAAGCTAGAAAGGAGTCTGTATGGATTAAAACAGTCCCCCCGAGCGTGGTTTGGGCGGTTTTGCAAAGCCATGAAAGCCTACAACTACAGTCAAAGTGATTCTGACCATACTCTGTTCTACAAGCATCGTCAAGGCAAGGTAACCATTCTAATTATCTATGTTGATGACATGATAATTACAGGGGACGATAGTGAGGAGATAGAGTGGCTAGAGCAGAAATTATCACAAGAGTTTGAGATGAAAAATTTGGGTGGCTTAAAATACTTCTTGGGAATAGAGGTGCTACGCTCAAAAGAAGGTATATCTCTATCACAACGGAAGTATACCCTTGATTTGCTTGCAGAAGTGGGGATGCTAAACTGTAAGCCAGCTGATACACCTATTGTCCAAAACTTGAAATTCGAAGAAAATCCAGATGACCCAGTTGTTAACAGGGAAGCGTACCAGAAATTGGTAGGAAAACTTATCTACTTATCACATACCAGACCTGATATTGCGTATGCTGTAAGTATGGTAAGTCAATTCATGCAGAACCCAAAGGAACAACATATGGATGCTGTGATGAGAGTACTGAGATATCTAAAAAAGACTCCAGGGAAAGGTATTCAGTTTAGAAAGAATGGACACTTGGATATTTGGGGCTATACAGATGCAGATTGGGCTGGAGATAGAACTGATCGGAAATCGACATCTGGATACTTCACCTTTGTGGGAGGGAACCTCGTCACTTGGAGAAGTAAGAAGCAGAATGTAGTAGCCTTATCAAGTGCAGAAGCTGAATTTAGAGGAATGTCTAAAGGTTTGTGTGAACTGCTATGGCTAAGGAAACTCATGAGCGAGCTGAAATTTAAATCGGAAAAAGGTATGCAACTTTACTGTGATAACAAATCAGCGATTGCAATAGCGCATAACCCAGTACAGCACGACAGAACAAAGCACATAGAGATCGATAGACATTTCATCAAACAGAATTTGGAAGAAAAGATAATCTCATTTCCATTTGTGAGATCTGAGGAACAACTTGCAGACATGCTGACAAAAGGAGTGTCAACAAAATGTTTTGAAGAATCGATTGGCAAGTTAGGTATGGTAGATATCTACCTACCAACTTGAGGGAGGGTGTTGAAACAGATATACACGGTCCGTGTATAATTGTATACGGACCGTGTAGCGCGCCGCCAGACAGAATAGGAAGGTGGCAGCTTGCCTTTTTATTTCTTTCCTGTTTTTCTTAGTTATTTTGTTTCCCATTTAGAAGATTATGATTGTATCAGATATAGAAGAAAATAAGAAAAAAGATAGTAAGTAATTAGGTAGCATTTATCTATATATTCCCTCCTACCTCCTTTGTAACAAGGCATTCAAAAAAAAAAGAAATAGAAAAAGGTGTGTGTGAGTGTGGAGGACGTAGGCACCAAGTTGGTGCCGAACCTCGTTAAATACTGTGTTCTTCTCTTTCTCTGTTTGTGTGTATGTTTACTCGTGTACGGACCGTATCCAGTGATACACGGTCCGTATAAGAATTCCGCAGGTTGATTTTTACAAACAGTTCAGTGCAATCGTCGAAAAATAAATAAATACATAAATATTTGTACATATATATTTTACGGAAGCTATTATCAGTTAATTAGTCCTGATTTTATTTTGCCCATTTAAAAATTGAGGATGATTTGTGCAACCAATAAAGATGTCTATCGGGTTCGGTTTATTTTTTAAACCGATTCAAATGTTTGGCTCGGTTCGGTTTAAATTTTTGTAAAACCAAATATAGTCAACAAACCGAACTTTAGAGAGGAGTCCATATCCTCGACGGTACCGTAAAAGATTCCCTTTTACAATTAGCTATTTACGGTTGAGATTAACTCTCAGCCGGTTTGGGATTCGGGCTGACTGAGGGGCAGTATTATTGGGCTTTGGGATTCGTGTAAAGTTAAAAATAACGGTCTAGATCAAGTAATTGTAAAAGATTCCCTATTACGGTAACGTCGGTGATATGAATTCCTTTAGAGAGAGTATCAGACTCAGAACATTTTAAAACCTAATGGACCGTCTATTTGGCGATAAGGCCCAAAACCAGTGAACCCTTTCTTCCTCTCTAAACCCTTTCTTCTTTCTCTCCATTTCCTTTCCTCTCTGAGACTGAGCTAGGGTTTCCTTGCTCCATCGTCTCTCTCTCTCTCTCTCTCTCTCTCTACAAAGGATCTAGGGTTTTCTTGGAGAGTCGGATCCTATATGGCGATGCAAGCGGGCATGGGTGTCTCCTTTCAGCTGGTAATCGAGTTGGATATCTCCTTTTTTTATTTCATCATTATTTGTTTCTCTTTGTCTCATATTATTTGGTTTCGTTTTGGAGGTGGTGGTTGCTTATAACAATATCTTATCTTAGTGGAACGAGCTCTTATCAATGGCAACCGCAGAGGTAAAGGAAAAAGAAAAGGTGCATGTTTGGTTGCCTTGGGACTATGATTATGCAAAGCATATTCTTTCATGGGCACTCAACCATTTTCCAAAGGATGAAACTCAAATTGTTGCCACTTTCACCATCTCTACCAATTATCCAGGTTGCAATCATTTTCATTTTCAAACATTTTCTAATTTACCCATAAAATATTAATGTTAATTGGTTCTGCTAAATTCTGAAATTCTGAAATTACCCATAAAATGTATTGCCCACTGAGTCCCTCAATTCTGAAATTTTCTAATTTCATAAAAATTTGATTCTGCTAAATCCTTAATTACCCATAAAAGATTAATGTTAATTGGTTGCAATCCTTATCTTGATTCCTTTTCTGGTAGTAAATGGAAGCTTAATTATCTCATTGATAACCAATTTTATGTACCAGAAGAGTTCAAAAAATTAAACAAGTCCTGCTGTTTTTAAATCTCATTCTCATGCAATTGTTTCAATTCTGAAACAGATGATAAACTCAATAGATGGAGGGAGATATGCAATAAAACTCTAGACAAACATCTCGCTCAGTGTGCAATACACAAGGTCAAATTTATTTTTAATTAATTAACTTCAGAAAGTTAATATACACTAATGCATTGTGTCCACTGTTTCACTTGAATGCAGTTTAAAGCTGAGAAATTGATACACGAGAAGGGTGATAGTCTTGTAAAAGGGATTTTAGAGCTGATTGAGTTAAGGGTGATCAAGAATCTTGTAATGGACGTTTCTCCACACAGGTATAATTTGAGTTTACCTGTGACGATTGCAAATCCTTAGTAGCAAAAAATTTGGAAAATGGAAGATTTCCTCGGTGTTGATTTCGTGCACCTTTTCAAATGCAGTGAACTTGTCAAAGAGAATGCAAATCCATCATGCATGATATGGTTTATTCAAAATGGAAATCTGTTCTACACTAGGTACTATTAAGCTTTTGTAAGTCTCCCTTGTGATTACATTGCCTTGGTTACTGGCAACTGGGCAAAAATTTCTGATACAGGCTCAACCTTATATATTAGCTTATATAAAAGAGTGATTAAATTGCCTTGGTTACTGTAATTTAATTCTCAGGTAACTGGATCATATTGTTTCGAACTCAATGCCCAATATGCCCAATATGGAGTCCAGTTACCTGTGATTAAATTGCCTTGGTTACTGTAATTTAATTCTAAGAGTACTGTGGATCATATTGTTTTATGATTGCGCTTGAGCACCTCGCTTCCCACACAAAGTCCCTCAATTCTGAAATTTTCTAATTTCATAAAAATTTGAAATCCCCAATTACCCATAAAAGATTAATGTTAATTGGTTCCAATCCTTATCTTGATTCTTTTTCTGGTAGTAAATGGAAGCTTAATAATCTCATTGATAACTGATTTTATGTACCAGAAGAGTTCAAAAAATTAAACAAGTCCTGCTGTATTTAAATGTCATACTCATGCAATTGTTTCCATTCTGAAACAGATGATAAACTCAATAGATGGAGGAAGAAATGCAATAAAACTCTAGACAAACATCTCGATCAGTGTGCAATTCACAAGGTCAAATTTATTTTAAATCAAATAACTTCAGAATCTTAATATAGACTAACGCATTGTGTCCACTGTTTCACTTGAATGCAGTTTAAATCAGATAAACTGATACACGAGAAGGGTATTTTAGAGCTGATTGACGCAAGGACAATAAAGAATCTTGTAATGGAGTTTTCTCCATAGAAGGAAAAATCGGTATCGGAATCGGGATCGGCACCGAGCGATCCCGATCCGGATCGGAAAATCGGACTTTTTTGGCAAAAGCTTGTTTTACACTAAAAAAATAGAAAAAAATTGATAAAAAAATTTAGAAAAATTATTACAATCAAATAATCTACTAATACAATATAATACAAGTAGTACAACTAAATGGATATATAGAAATGAGTTGAAATGGATATATAGAAATGAGTTTAAATGGACATATAGAAATGGATATATACAAATGACTTATAGTTTTAACCAAGAAACACTTTGTGGTGTGGTGGAGTTGTGTTTGGTTGCATCGCTGAAGGCTCAAGTTCGAATCCCAGAGACAGCAAAAAAAAATTTTTGAGTTTGGTTGATTAGCGTTTCGGCCGTTTCGGTGGAATCGGCCTATTTCGGTCCGAAACGGACGAAATTGGTCTGAAATGAGACTGGAACGGCCGAAATTTGACCGGAATGATGCCGGAACGGCCGAAATTTGATGAAATCTTCAATAACCGCGTAAATCGGCCTAAAATCGGATCGGTACCGTCCGATCCCGCTCCGGAACGGCCGATTTTGCCTTCTATGGTTTTCTCCAACAAACAGGTATTAAGATAAGACAGTCATGTACATCTTGATGTTTTTTACTTTACATAATTACAACTGCAAAAAATGAGTCTGAATCAACAATTAAGTACACAGTCTGTTCTGCTGGGGTGCAACAATTTTTTAACCTTTGTTGTCATATAGGATATCTCAAAGATACCTTCAGTCTGATATATGAAATTGAATTGATTCGATCCTCCATTACGGCCATGCTAATTGCAGTACTATTCATCAAAGCCTAATTAGGAAAAAAATTTGGAACATGGAAGATTTCCTCAGTGTTGATCTCTGGCACATTTTTAAATGCAGTGAACTTGTCAAAGAGAAGGCAAATCCGTCATGCAGGATATGGTTTATTCAAAATGGACATCTGATCAGCTTTTGTCAAAATGGACAGCATTTGTAAGTTATCCATATGACAAAATGGACATCTGATAAAATTGCCTTGGTTACTGGCAACTGGGCTAAACATTTGCTACTTCACTATGTGCCATATAGATTCAGGCCAACTTTGCTGATAAATGCTCAACCTTATATATTAGCTTATATAAAATTTCTGCTCATTTTGGGTTGGGTTTAATTGTATCTTGGTGCTTTTTAGATAGGATCTCACTAACCTTTCGGTTAACCGAGCTTTGGGTAACTTATTTGGGGTTTGTACTCACTACTCAGGTCATTTTGTACACATTATCAAAAGACAAACGAAAATGCATACTGATTTGAAGAAATAGAGCTTTAATCATTTTGGTTCAGGTTGAGTTCTCTGTATTTCGGGTTGGCTTAATTAATATTGGATTACTTGAGTTATGGTTGGTTATATCTAATTTTTAATAATCACATTAGCTTTGATGACATGTGTATTTTTGGCTTCACTAGGTTACCCAGATTAAATCCAAAGGCCACATCTGAAGAGGTGCATCTTTCCACTTATTCTTGATCATAATTCTTCATTTTATTTCAATTTTTTAATTTTCACTTTCCTTCTTACTTCTTTAAATTGATTTCAATTTCTTTTCTAATTTCTATTGAATTTCTAAGTTTTTGCTCTACTACCTAAGAAAAATCATAAATAAGATTTCCCTAAATTTTTGTTAATTCTACCGAAAGTCTAATATATCAAAGGGAATGACCTCGGCCCCTCTCTATCTTTGTTGTTTTGATTATTTTCTGAACTGTTATTCTTTAAATATACTGGATTGTGTTGAGAAATATGTACCTTGATGACATAACTGAAAAAGGTTAGCATGATCAAGATAAGGAGCGATTGGAATATTAGCATGGTCATGAAGCATTATTTCAACGTACTTACAAATATTTACTACTAATAAGAATTGACTTTAGAACTAATCAACAAATAAAAAGAAATGATAATGATAACAGAAAGACTTTTCGAAAACAAATATAATTAAAAGGGTCCAATTAAAACAACCACAGAAAAATGTTATCAGTTTTTGGAGTAAATTAAATATCTTTTCTTTAAATTAAATGATAATGATAACAGTATGGTGCTAAATTTATATATATATACATAGAGAGAGAGAGCTGGGCTACGGCACTTCGCAACGTAAAGCAAGTGTTTTACTTCACGATTATATTTTCAATTTCAAAGTTCAAAACATCGATCCGAACAGTTCAAATTGATCTCCATATTAAATTTGCTTGGAGACCAAATTTTACAATTTTTTAGAAATTTTTTACTATTTTTTTGGAATTTTTTAAAAACACTGATTTTCATAAATTCGTGGACCATAAAAAATCAGTGATTTTAAAAGGTTCCAAAAAAATAGTAAAAAAATTCTAAAAAATTGTGAAATTTGGTCTCCAAGCACCATTTAATATGGAGATAAACTTGAACGGTTGAGATCGACGTTTTGTACTTTGAAATTGAAGATATAGACATGAAGTAAAAAACTCGCTTTACTTCGCGAAGTACAGTAGCCCAACTCTCTCTCTCTCTATATATATGATATATAATATACAATATATAATATATATATAGGAGTTGGCTACGGTGCTATGCGTAGCATAGAGGGCCTCCGTGCTACGGCTCAATATTTGAGTTTTCAAAATCGTAACGGTCGATCCGAACGTTCAACATGAACGATCTCCATATGAATATGTACATGCAAACCAAATTTTACATTTT
The DNA here is from genome assembly GCA_011114355.1 of Carex littledalei. Lineage (NCBI taxonomy): Eukaryota > Viridiplantae > Streptophyta > Magnoliopsida > Poales > Cyperaceae > Carex > Carex littledalei. The sequence continues at coordinate 17,867,880 of CM022079.1, forward strand.
TTTGAATTTTTTTACTATTTTTTTAGATAGGTAGAAAATCACTTGATCTGAATGGTACATAATTTTCATATCAAGTGATTTTCTACCTATCTAAAAAAATAGTAAAAAAATTCTAAAAAATGTAAAATTTGGTTTGCAAGTACATATTCATATGGAGATCATGTTACGGTTCGAATCGACGGTTAGGATATTGAAAACCCAAATAATGAGCCGTAGCACGGAGACGCTCTATGCTATGCGTAGCATATTAGCAATTTCCTATATATATATATATATATATATATTCAATAAAAAAGTAATTCAACATTCTGATTTATAGATTGATTCAGGATTAAATATGGCTCTTTGTCTCCTGCTTGAAGAAACTTACACAGAAATATCAAATGAATATTATATTTACAATTGCAGCAAAATCGAAGGGAGAAACGACATCAGAAAGAAATTGAGGAAATCCAAAAGAGAGAAAATGACAAGAATGATCTTCTTAAAAGGGAAAACGAAAAACTTAAATTGGGGAACCAACTTCAAAAAAATGAGTTGGATAAGCAGAAGCAGCAATTGAGAGAGCTCATTTCTGATTTAGAAATAGGTTATAACAAGCTAAAGCAAGAGCGTGATAATGCTATTAAAGAGGCTCAAGGATTGAGAAGACAGAAAGAGCACTCTTTTGGTAATTCTGATATGGTACTGGGCTCCCAGTTTTCATTGTGTGAGCTGGAACAAGCAACTCAAAATTTTAGTGATTCGTTGAAGATTGGAGAAGGTGGTTTTGGATGCGTCTACAAGGGCTCTCTTCGTAACACCACGGTGGCGATAAAGAAGTTGAATTCAGAGAGCTTACAAGGGTTATCAGAGTTCCAGCGAGAGGTAACAGATTATGCTAAAGATAGTAATACTACATTAATTTTGCTACAACTCATAACATTTAAGGCGGCAATTCATGTACTAATGGAAGCCTAATTGAGGTGTCAACCAAGCCAAATTATAGTCCATGAAATTTCTTTCATCCTTTGAATTCTCATCAGTTGTGCTGGTACCCAATTTATTATCTTTATTTTTTTTATGGTCGGCAACAAGGTTGCCGACAAATACATTGATAAAAGAAGTTTATGTTTTGTTATCTTTATTATATGGACTATTAGATAAAAATAAATTTAAAGTTGCCAACAGCAAAGTATGTTTTGTTCTTACAGGTTGCTATTCTCAATAGAGTTAGACACCCAAACATTGTCATCCTAATAGGATCATGCTCCGAAATCTCGACACTTGTCTATGAGTTCTTACCTAATGGAAGCCTTGAGGACCGGTTGGCATGTGCTGATAACACCTCATCTCTCAAATGGCAAACCCGGATTCGTATCATCAGTGAGATTTGCTTAGGTCTTGTATTTCTCCATACAAATAAACCACACCTTGTGATTCACGGAGACCTCAAACCAAATAATATTCTCGTCGATGCAAACTTAATCAGTAAACTCAGCGACTTTGGCATTTTCCGGATGATAAAGCAATCTAATACAAACACAACTGCCTTATATCGTACCACTCATCCTGCAGGAACATTTGCATATGTTGACCCACAATTTCATTCAACTGGGGAACTGACACCAAAATCCGATGTTTACTCCTTTGGTATAATAGTGCTTCGTCTTCTGACTGGAAAACGTGCACTGAATATTGCAAATGAAGTGCAGGAAGGCATGCGAGCTGGTAGGTTGTTGTCTATAGTCGACCAATCTGCCGGAAAATGGCCATTAGACCTAGCCAACAAGTTAGCTAAACTAGGTTTGAGATGTGCTGATATATCCAGAAGAACACGCCCTGATATGAGTCAGGTTTGGGCCACGATTGAACCCTTGGTAAAGGATGCTTCACTCTTGTCTGTTGGATCATCAACTTCTAATGAAGAACATGTACCATCACATTTTATATGTCCAATAATGCAGGTATATATATAGTTTCACCTTCTATTTTATTGGTATGTCAACTATATAAGTGCAATCCAAATAAATGCAACCGAATATTTTTTAATTTATTGCCGGGTGAAGTGAAATCCAATTAGAAAAAGAGAAAAAAGTTGAAACAAAAATGATAGAACACATTCCAGTCTCACAAACTCCTTTGCACTTGTTAAACTGCCTCATTTTACCCTTTATTTTTGTTTTTGGGGTCTTTCACCCATTAGCAAATCATGAAGAACCCATGCATCGCAGCAGATGGGTTTACATATGAAGCTGAGGCAATCAAGACATGGTTGAACAGAGGACATAACACATCACCTATGACAAACTTGGTGCTTCCTCATCACGATCTGATTCCAAATCATGATCTTCGTTCTGCCATCCAGGAATGGCTTCATGAGCAGCACCCACAATCTAATTAATCTGTCATACAGTTGAAGTTGTACTCAAGTTTGTTAAGATTAATTTGGTGTGCACTCTTGTTACGGCTTGAAATAGTGTTTTCAGTGATAATATTTGATGAATAAAGCCAAGTTTCCAAGTATATTTACTCATGTACTATTATTGCTACAAATGCACAGAGAAAATTTTCGATTGTTTCTTCTATCATTGTAATATCATCTATTTCGGTGATGTCATTCTCATCTATCTAGATCCATTGCAACTATATTCACATGATTCAAGATAGAGAGAAGAGAATATATTCGATATAAATTATACCACATTGTAATCAATTAACATAGGTTTCTAAAATAGTTAGTTAAGAGTTTGGTTCAAAGTCCTTTAGACAAAGTCTTATCCAAACTAGATCTAAACTGTTTGATTCTCGTCAAAATTACATTCACGATTTAGATTCCGATTTTAAATCAAATTTTTACACAGCCCATTTCATAGGATCAAACCAATTTCAACGAGCCGGAGTTTAGGCATAGCTGCATTCAATGAATGGCATGGGTTTATAACATTTTTTTTTACCACACATTATTTCCCACCACATTGGATTCGAATGTTTGTTCCTACTTTTGCAGAATGGTTCTTAGATTTTCTTCAATTGTATTATAAACTCGTATGATAATTTTGTGTGGTGTTTCCATTTGAAAGTTGGGCAAGTTATTTGAACAAACACCTATACTATTCAAAATTAATTGAATTTAAAATTTATTATTATTCAAAAAGTATGTAATTTAACTTCCTTATAATTTTTCAAACAAAAACAATTTATAAACACTTTGCATACTAGCTGAAATTTTTATTTATACCATAATAAAAAAAAAATCAAAACACTCTGTTTTTGGGAGAATTCCAAATCTATCAAGGCCGCCAAACGTTTTTGCGGCCCCAAAGACTGAGGGCCACCAATTAGCCCTGCGACCCTAGTCTAGAGGCCTCCAAATGCCCCTGCGGCCTCATTGTTTTTTTTTTTATATATGATCCACAGTACTCATAGAATAAAATTACTTCAAGTGAAGATAACAAAAATCTTTTAAAAATAAAATGATTGCAAATCTACCAAGGCCGCCAAACGTTTTTGCGGCCCCAAAGACTGAGGGCCACCAATTAGCCCTGCGACCCTAGTCTAGAGGCCTCCAATTGCCCCTGCGGCCTCATTGTTTTTTTTTTTTTGTAAGTGGCACAGAGAAAAAGATCAAATTCCAGAGCAGCTTTTTGGTTATGTCTTGTTTTCCAGCATTTGATGATTGGTCACAGAGAACAAGATCAAACACCATTATTTTTTAGTTTAATAAAAAATTTGTAAAAAAAAATAAAATGAGGCCACTAATCCATTGGGGGGCCTCTAAGAAACAAATTAAATGAAATAAAAAATCGAAATTTAGGAACGACGCAATTTTATATCCGTACTTACACATTTTAAATCAAAAAAACAAATTAAATGAAATAAAAACAAGGGCAATTATATCTTCCCCATCTATCCATCCCCCATTTCATCCCCCAACTAACTAACTACATTTTCTAACTATAATTCAAAATTCTAACTACCTAATGGCCCTACAAATTAATTACTCAATTTTCTCCATTTATTTCTTTCCTCTTTCTCCCTCCCTCTCCCACCTCTCCCACCTCTCCCTCTCCACCTCCGCCCGCCTCTCCCACCTCTCCCTCTGCGCCTCCGCCCGCCTCTCCCACCTCTCCCTCTCGGCCTCCCTCTCCCACCTCCACCTCCGTCTCTCACCTCTGTCTCCCACCTCCCACCTCCGCCTCCGCCGGAGTAGATCCATCACTGTCGACCGCCGGGTCAGATCCGCCTCCGCCGGGTCAGATCCGAGTTATTTGCAAAGAACAAAGCTTCATTAATGGTGAATTAGAACAGTGCGTACTAAGTACATATGGATGAATACTTAATGTTTTAGAGATGAATACTTCAACGTTTATGGATGAATACTTAATATCTTAGGCATAAATACTTTAACTTATATGATAAATACTTGATATCTTATGGATGAATACTTTTTATTTGTTTGGTATGCACATATGTTTGTAATACTCTTGGTACATTAACTATTTACACTTACATGATGAGGATGAATACTTGCTTAATGCGGGATGAATACTTGTGCAACGGACAACTCAAAAGTATGTCATCATGGATCTCATTTGAAAGAGAAAATTGTGTAGAAGACATTTGTGGTTTTAGATTTGCAAAATTCCTCACAGATCGTCAGAAATATTGGTTAGATTGAACGGAGAAAAAAAAACCCATCTCTAAAAACGTGTAAAAGATGAGTGATTGATGTGTTCAAATATGCTTCTATTGCAAAGATGAATACATTTATATAGATGGATGAATGCTAGTTGTGTTACAGATGAATGTTTTTTTTGCAAATTTCTAAAATGAGCTGAAGGTAGTTAGAAGTCCCCCACTTAATTAATGCGCTGACGGTTATGCGGTCCCCCACTTAATTAATGCTCTGACAGTTGTGCAGTCCCCCATACATGTTGTTTGTCCCCTACTTTCTTGTTGTAATATATCCAAATATGTTTCTATTGCAAATGTGAATACCTTCATATAGATGGATAAATACTAGTTGTGCTACATATGAATACTTCTGCAAATTTCTAAAATACACTGACAGTTATAAATACTAACTAACTAACTACCTTAATTAATGCAACTGACGGGAGATGAAACGGGAAATTGTTCACGGGGGAGAGCTAGGCGGACCCTAAAAACAAACAGTCGTGATTTAAAAGTTCAGGCCATCCAAGAGCTATGGTTTAAAAATTTGTCTTTTTACCTTTTTAATTAAAAAAAAAATGAGCTCAGGACATGATTTGAAATTAACACATTAGAGCTGAAAAATAAAATGATGGGCTTATTTTTTTTAATCATTTGCGTCAGAAAAAAAATGGTTAAAATCTATATTTCAAATTCTAATATTTTGAAATTTTGAAAATCGTTTGATATTTTTTTAGAGGTTTAATTTATTTTGAAATAATGTATGCTTAGATAAACAAATATTTAAGAAGCAGATTCAGAACTGCCAAAATGTATAGTTGTCGTACCCCACCCATTACCCATACATACAATTAAATTATCATTAAAACATTTCCGTCATTCCGTGGTACTCCTTCCGCGTTTAATAAATTTAATTATGTTCTTGGTCTAGTACCCAAAAATGGATGAAACTAGGGCTGACAAAAAAGCTCGTGGATCGTAGCTCGATCGTTACTCACAGCTGACTGGCTCACTAACAGTTCGCTCGTTACTGGACCGAGCTAGGATCTAGCTCGCTCGCCACTAGTTCGGTCCATAATTAACAAATTCAAGTTGGGACCTAACTCACTCGCCAGTTGGCGAGCTAGCTCGGCTAAGCATCAATTTGTGAATTTGTATGAATTTGTGTGCATTTTATACTGTATATTGAAACTTAATAATTCTTTTTAAAATTTATTTGTAAATTTTGCAAATTTTATAAAAATAGCTCGGTCCAGCTCTGTCCAAAAAGTTTGTAAAATTTATTTTCTTCTTAAAACAAGATCCAGCCAAACCCAGCGAGCCAGCTCGTCAGTTCGCAAGCTAGCTCGGTCCAGCTCGTGATGATTTTAAGCTATAATTTCAGCTCAGACCCTTAAAGTATGCTCGCTCGTGACTCGAACGAGCCAGCTCGTTGCCACCCCTAGATGAAACTAACTAACCAAGCACCATTTGACCAAATTAAGCCATACCAACACGTCTTATGATTCTTTCTCATTTGATCACGGATACTAATAATATTAATTTGGTTTTCACCTTTTCTATTCATATGTTAATTACATCTAAAATATCATACAGTTCATGGACCGGGCCTGTATTAAAATACGACAAGAGAAGATCAAAAGATATCATATGAGATATATAGTTTCTAAAATATCCAAGTTCATGGACCGGGCCTTGCTAGTATGGATGTAAATTTTTATCGTGCCGTGACTAATTGAGTCACGTGTCGTATTGTGATTAAGTCAAATTTTCATATGCCATGTCATGATCAAAATAATAAAAATAATCACGGCAAGCTAGTTACTTCATGACCAAACTTAACTTGGATGGATATGTTGATCACGTCTAGTCATATTTGACCATATTTAACTTCTTCTTTTTTCAAATTTAAGTTAGTTTAAATAAGAAAAAAAAGTCAAAAATTAGAAAAATTGTAAAATAATTGTAAAAGAAATCGATATTAGTGGGATTAGAAAGATGACCAAGGAAGGAAAGGTGGCCGGAGGCATGATATTAGTGGGATTAGAAAGATGACCGATCTCTTTCAAAAGTGATGTGTTTACATGTCACATTTATAAATTCTAATTACTTTCGAATTAATCTAGTAGCAAAGGGCAACCATCCGTTAGGAGGTTGTTGGTTCCAAAATTAAAATATAGGGTTAATTATTGACAATAAAATGAAACTTGGTAAGTTATATCTCTATCTTACCAGTTTCCATACAAAAAAAAAATAAAATGATGAAAAATAAAATCATTAAAATATTAGTTTAGTTTTGAGATCTATTTTCAGATTGAGTATATAAGAATGTAATCTTATCTGTCCATGTTTTGTTAATAGAGAAAATTTTATTATTTTCCTTAAAAGAAATGAAGTATATATAGGATGGAATAACATTCGAAGGAGTCGTATATTAATTATTGTTATATTTATAAGAAAAAATCAACTACAGCCTGTATCCAACCAAGAGCCATCAGGTAATGACATGCATGTTTGACAGCGTGAAATCAACTGCGAATTAATATCAAACAGGTCAGACGTTGACTTTTTATGGACAATTTTGTGTACGTTGAATTATATGCAGTACATGTGAAATGAGTTGTTACAGGAAAAAACAGATCAGCTGCATCAATCCTGTTTGAAATTATTCGCAGAATATCTCCTATATTTCTCATGTTGCATGGCACGTCGTGTCAAATTAAAAAAATGATATCTCACGTTGACACGAAATGTTAAACTGCACGTCGGATTATTCTATTTTTAAAATTATCAGATAATTGTACATATCAAAGCTTACCGCCGTTGGACTTAATTAAAGGACTTCTATAATCATCAAGAACCCTTATTGCTATACTAAATGCAGAACATCTCGCACTAAACCTGACATATATTAATACTTTGGTCTTTGGAGCATGACACTTCAAAGCTATTATCATCCATACCTAGAATGTTGTGTTCTTCTAGATCATCTAGCTGAATCATTTTGAGTTTTTTTTTTTTTTTTAATTAAGCGGATTGTTAAGTCTGAGGTAGTGTTGTTGGAAAATGAATAGTTTTCATACTTAATGGTTAAGCAAATTTAAAGTAAACCCAGAATGACAAAAGTGGCTTTAATAAAGCAGTGATTTTGGGAAAGACAAAACAAGTTTTCTGGTGAGTTTGGGCCTGTGTATAATTGAAGCTTTTTATGATAATAAATTAATAATGCAGAGTTAAAAGTGGGTTTAATAAAGCAGTGATTTTTTGCTTGATCTCTAAAGAAAAAGATGTTGAATCTGTCAAGCAATATACACCTATCTCTTAAGTTAATTGTAGACTAAAAATTATCTCTAAATTGCTTACTAATAGACTAGAATAATTGATGAATAGACTAATTCTCTGAACCTCTCACTCTCTCTCACCCTTTCTTCCTTCTCTCCATTTTTCTTGTCTTGGTTCCGACCGCCTCTACCCCTCCATTCTCCACCGCCTTTCCTCTCTAAGACTCTGGCTCGTCTCTCCTCGCTTCTAGTTTTAGGTTATCCTTGCTCCATCGTCTCTCTCTCTCTCTCTCTCTCTCTAGAAATTGTTCATTTTGCTAATGCAATGCTCCTGTCACGTCAGCAAATCTATTCTTTGTTTTAGAGGTGGTGGTTGCTTATAACAAGGTCTTTCATGGGTGCTCAGCCATCAAAGGAAGAACAAAAGGTGTATGTTCGTTTGCCTCCGGACTATGATGATGGAAAGCATATTCTTTCATGGGCGCTCAGCCATTTTCCAAAGGATCAAACTCAAATCGTTGCCACTTCCATCATCCCTCCCTTTTCCACTTCCATCACCCCTCGTTTTTCTACCAATTATTCAGGTTGCAATCATTTTAATTTTGAAAGGTTTTTGTTATCTTCACTTGAAGTAATTTTGTTATCCCTCAATTCTGAAAATTTCTAATTTCATAAAAATTTGATTCTGAATTTTGGAAAGCTAAATCCATAATTACCCATAAAAGATTAATGTTAAATTGTTCCAATCCTTATCTTGATTCCTTTTCTGGTAGTAAATGGAAGCTTAATTATCTCATTGATAACCAATTTTATGTACCAGAAGAGTCCAAAAAATTAAACTAAAATCGTTGCCACTTACATCGGCCCTCCTTCATATAGTGAGTTTGTATATTTTCTACCAATGATGCTGCAATCATTTTTTCATTATCTTCACTTGAAGTAATTTTATTCTATGAGTACTGTGGATCATATTGTTTTATGATTGCGCTTGTGCACCTCCCTTCGCACACAAAATCCCTCAATTCTGAAATTTTCTAATTCATAAAAATTTGATTCTGAATTTTGGAAAGCTGAATCCCCAATTACCCATAAATGATTAATGTTAATTGGTTCCAATCCTTATCTTGATTCCTTTTCTGGTAGTAAATGGGAGCTTATCTCATTGATAACCAATTTTATGTACCAGAAGACTCCAAAAAATTAAACAAGTCCTGCATTTAAATGTCATACTCGTGCAATTGTTTCCATTCTGAAACAGGTGCATTTCACCCTAGGTGGAGGGAGGTATACAATGAAACTCTAGACAAACATCTGGCTCAGTGTGCAATACAGAAGGTGAAATTTAGTTTTAATTAATTAACTTTAATGTACACTTATGTCTTTTCTTTTCTTTTTCACTTGGGAACCCGTGACAATATGGTTTGGAAAATCGGCCGATTTCGAGTCAACTCGGTATCGGCCATGTCCGATCCGAGATTCACCCGAGTCTCACGCCTGTGCGAGTTTTTCAGCAAAACTCGGTTGAACAGTGCTTGACTCGGCCGAGTTGGCCGATTTTCAGGCCGAATTAACCGAGTTTCACCCTAGTCAGGCCGAGTCAAACCGAGTTTCACTCGAGTCAGTACATGGGCAGTGAAAATCATTGACCTAGACTGATTTGGTTTCCCGCCTTAGCTTTTTGTTGTATCTTGAGGTTGAGAGAAAGAAAATCATTGTTATTGATTTGAGATTTAAGTTCAATTTTGCATCTTTTGAAGAAGGAAATGGTGCTCGAAAAAAATTTGGAAAGGGCGAAGTCCCTAGCTGAGTTAGGAGGAAGAATCTTCAGTTATTTCTGTGGCTAGACTTGGTGTATAATTTTGTACTATAGAAAATTTGAATTTCTAGTGGTTCATGATAAACCTTGTTCATTTTATATCGTGATCCAAGAAATTATTCTTTTTCCTGTATTGTCTGTTGAACAAAACACTTAGTCGAAGACTCAAAAGTGTGCTTGTTTGATTGAGTGACTTACTAGGCCTCTAGCCTGCGAAGTCTTTACTGTTTTATTTTATTTATATTTTTTATATTTAACTAGACTGAAGGAGATACATACACAGTGGTTTGTTTATTTTTATTTTTGGCTAAAATAAAGAATGGGATTGCACTATATTACAAATTTGATTGTTAAGAAAATATAAAATATAGAAATTAAACATTTTATTTCTCTTTTGTGAATATCATTCACGTTTTTATTATTATTTTATGAAATAGTCTATTTTATATTAAAATTAGATTATTTTAATATTTTAAGTAATTACACTACAAATTTAATTGCTATCCATCCGAATTTAATTATTATGAGTGTTATTGATATTTAAACTGTTAACTATTCAAATACTATTTCTTTCCTATTTTTTTAGTACAAAACAAATTTCTGTCAAAAAAATCCGAGTTTCCGATCCGATTCTGCTGATTCCGGCTGATTTATCCGATTTCGATTCCATATGTTGGATATGAGGATGTTAATAATTCTTCATTTGACACTACATTAATGTCTTTATTTTTTGGCTCTGTACAACAATATCCTCATTCGTATTTTAATACAGAGAATGATGAGATGATCCAGCCAACTCGGCATAGCTTCTGGCAATAAAAAGTGTATTCTATTTGTAATGCTTGTATTACATTATATAATTAGTGGATTATTTGAGTGTAATATTTTTTCTTAACATAGTTTTTCTACAAATTATTTTTTTACCAATTTTTTTCTACTTTTTAGCTACAAAACAAGTTTCTGCCAAAAAAATCCGAGTTACCGAGTCAACTCGGCCGATTCCGGCCGATTCACCCGATTCCGATTCCACGGTTAAGAACCCGATTCCGATTCCGATTCCGAGTTTCAGAACCATGCATGACATGATATCTTTGTAAATAACAAAAAATTCCTCTAAGTCAGTAGAGGTCATTAGGATATCTCCTGATGAAAACTTCAGAAATTTAATTACGGTTTTGTTTTCGAATGAACCTCAATGTGCTACAAAATATACACTAATGAACTGTGTTCACTGTTTCACATGAATGCAGTTTAAAGCAGAGAAACTGATACACGAGACCTATGATCTAGTAGAGGGGACTTTAGGTCTGATTGACTCAAGGGCGATCAAGAATCTTGTAATGGGGTTTTCTCCAACAAACAGGTATTAAGATAAGATAGTTATGCATGTTGATGTTTTTAACTTTACATAATTAGAACTGCAAAAATGAGTCTGAATCAACATTGAAGTGCACAGTCTGTTCTGCTGAGGGTGCAACAATTTTTTAAATCTTTGTTGGCATATAGGAAATCTCAAAGATAGCTTCAGTCTGATATATGAAATTGAATTGATTTGATCGTCCATTACGGCCACTCGTACAATTCATCAAAGCCTAACTAGGCTTAATTTGCATCTCTTTGCAAATTTTTGGGAATCTTTGTACCAGACCATCCAACACCATTGAAGATTGCTATTGGTAGGTAGCTGGTATCATTTGAGTTTACCAGTGATGATTGGAAGTCCTTAGTAGCAAAAAAAGTTGGAACATTGCAGATTTCTTTGGTGTTGATTTATGGCACCTTTTCAAATGCAGTATAACATCAGCATCTTTTACTTTGGGTAAAACATCAGCATCTGTGTTAGAGAAGGCAAACCCAACATGCAAGATATGGCTTATAGATCTTGCAGGAAATCTACTATTCACTAGGTACTATTAACCTTTTGTAAGTCTCCCATGTGATTACATTGCCTTGGTTACTGGCAACTGGGCAAAAATTTCTGCTCATTTTGGGTAGGGTTTTATTGTATCTTGGTGCTTTTTAGATAGGATCTCGCTAGCCCTTCGGTTATTCTACACTAGGTACTATTAAGCTTTTGTAAGTCTCCCATGTGATTACATTGCCTTGGTTATTGACAACTGGGCAAAACATTTGCTAGGATCTTACTAGCCCTTCGGTTATCCGAGCTTTGGGTAACTTATTTGGGGTTTGTACTCACTACTCAGGTTATTTTGTACACGTTATCAAAAGACAAAATGCATACTGATTTGAAGAAAGAGAGCTTTAATCGGCCTTTTGGTTCAGGTTGAGTTCTCTATATTTCGGGTTGGCTTAATTATTGGATTACTCAAGTCCTGGTTGGTTATATCTAATTTGTAATAATCACATAAGCTTTGATGACATGTGTATTTTTGGTTTCATTAGGTATCCCAAATCAGATTTTACAGAGGCCTCATCTGAGGAGGTGCATCATTACACTTATTCTTGATCATAATTCTTTATTTTATTTCAATTTTTCAATTTTCTTTTTCCTTCTTATTTGTTAAAATTGATTTCAATTTCTTTTCTTTCAATTGAATTTCTAATTATTTGCTCTACTACCTAACAAAAATCATAAATAAGATTAATTCCCTGGATTTTTGTTCTACCAAAAGTCTAATATATCAAAGGGAATGGTATTGGGCCCTCTCTATCTCTATTATTTGTTGTTTTGATTATCTTCTGAACTGTTATTCTTTAAATATACTGAAAATGTGTAGACCAAAAGAATTAAGAAAAAATTAAAAAATTGACAATTGCAGCGAATTCGAAGGGAGAAACTACATCAGAAAGAAATTGAGGAAATCCAAAAGAGAGAAAATGACAAGAATGATCTTCTTAGAAGGGGAAAGGAAGAACTTAAATTTGAGAACCAACTACTCAAAAACCAACTCAAAGATTTGGATAAGCTAAAGCAAGAGCGTGATAATGCTATTAAAGAGGCTCAAGAATTGAGAAAACAGAAAGAGAGCTCTTTTGCTAATTCTGGCATGGTACTGAGCTCCCAGTTTTCCTTGAGTGAGCTGGAACAAGCAACTCAAAATTTTAGTGATTCGTTGAAGATTGGAGAAGGTGGTTTTGGATGCGTCTACAAGGGCTCTCTTCGTAACACCACGGTGGCGATAAAGAAGTTGAATTCAGAGAGCTTACAAGGGTTATCAGAGTTCCAGCAAGAGGTAACAGATTATGCTAAAGATGGTAATACTACATTAATTTTGCTACAACTCATAACATTTAAGGCGGCAATTCATGTATTAATGGAAGCCTAATTGAGGTGTCAGCCAAGCCAAATTATAGTCCATGAAATTTCTTTCATCATTTTAATTCTCATCAGTTGTGTTGGTACCCAATTTATTATCTTTATTATATGGACTATTTCTTAAAAATAAGGGAAAATTGGTTATTTGCCACTCCAAAACCTTTCAATTTGAAAAATGTCACTCTAAAATTAGAAATTATCCTAATGCCACTCTAAACTTACTTAATTCTTAATTTTTCCACTAATACTGTATTTGTCTTGTTTAAAAAAAAAATTTAATTAATGACTAAAATACCCTTTAGAGAAAACATAACTCCAACAGGTCTTTCTCTCCAAAATAGACGAAATGTCATCTTGTCAGATATTTCACAACAAAATATCTGACACTCCTAATTACTCTGATCGAAATCAATTAGCATTGTAAAGAGAAACAATACTTCTGCTGCTTCTTGCCCTTGAGGGACCGCATCCGATTGACCTTCTTCATGCGCTCTCTTTCATGCAACTGCTTAAAATGTCGCTTCAACTCCGGTCTGGTCGTAAACTTTCTCCCACACATTCCGCACGTGTACGGATCAGTCGGTGTCACCAACCCTTTCATCTCAAGCAAGTCGAGTTGGCGCCGTTCGTTACGTTCCGACCGTACCCGTTCTGGCACGTACGAGAAGGCGTGCTGGTTTGCATATGCCGAGAATTCCCCGACTTGTCCGGGGAGTGAGGAGGTGTGCTTGAGTGAGGCCGCGACGTTAAAAGGGGGCCCACGTGGTGGCTTGTTGTCGAGGTCCCAGAGGATGATGACCGAAGGAAGCCGGGCCAAGAAGACTCCATCTCGGCCGGGGAGCATTTCGATCTCCGCCGCCGAGGCGAGAGGCGGTTCCGATTGGTCAGAGTTGGCAGTGGCGAGAGTTGTAGTTAGGTGACGGGAAGGGCTATAGCAGAGGGGGCATGGGAAGAGGCGCGTAGGAAAGGGAGGCGCCATGGCGAATTGGTCGGCATGGCGAATTGATCGATCGGAAAATTGTATCTGAAGGGTATGAAGGGTATAATCGGAAATACAGAAATACGTATTCCAAAACAGTATTTTTCAATTAATTTTTAATAAAAATAGTATAACAATTGTATTGGAGTGGCAAAATTAAGAATTAAGTAAGTTTAGAGTGGCATTAGGATAATTTCTAATTTTAGAGTGGCATTGTTCAAATTGAAAAGTTTTGGAGTGGCAAATAACCAATTTTCCCTAAAAATAAATTTAAAGTTGTCAACAGCAAAGTATGTTTTGTTCTTACAGGTTGCTATTCTCAATAGAGTTAGACACCCAAACATTGTCAACCTAATAGGATCATGCTCCGAAATCTCGACACTTGTCTATGAGTTTTTGCCTAATGGAAGCCTTGAGGACCGGTTGGCCTGTGCTGATAACACCTCATCTCTCAAATGGCAATCCCGAACTCGCATTATTAGTGAGATTTGCTTAGGCCTTGTATTCCTCCACTCAAATAAACCACACCTTGTGATCCATGGCGACCTCAAACCAGATAATATTCTCCTCGATGCAAACTTCAACAGTAAACTCAGCGACTTTGGCATTTCCCGGATGATAAAGCAATCTGATACAAACACAACGGCCTTATATCATACTACTCATCCTGCAGGAACATTTGCATATATTGACCCCCAATTTCTTTTAACTGGAGAATTGACACCAAAATCCGATGTTTACTCCTTTGGTATAATAGTGCTTCGTCTTCTGACAGGAAAGCGTGCACTGAATATTGCAAATGAAGTGCAGGAAGGCATGCGAGCTGGTAGGTTGTTGTCTATAGTCGATCAATCTGCCGGAAAATGGCCGTTTGACCTAGCCAAAAAGTTAGCTAAACTAGGTCTGAGATGTGCTGATATATCCAGAAGAAGACGCCCTGATATGAGTCAAGTTTGGGCCACGATTGAACCCTTGGTAAAGGCTGCTACACAATCGGAAGCACTCTCGTCTGTTGGATCTTCAACTTCTAATGAAGAACATGTACCATCACATTTTCTATGTCCAATAATGCAGGTATATATATAGTTTCCCCTTCTATTTTCATGGTTTTGCAACTATATAAGTGCAGTCCAAATAAATGCAATGGAATTTTATTTATTTATTGCCGGGTGAAGTGAAATCCAATTAGAAAATAGAAAAACTGGAAACAAAAATTATAGGATACATTCCTGTTTCACAATTAAGCTTTTAGCTAGTGTCCTCCTAGATTATCTTTGTAAGTTGCACCTGATAATTAAACTGCATGCCTCATTTTACCCTTTATTTTTCAAATTAATCATTCAATTACATAGACTATTGCTTTGATTATCAGTACCATTAAATGAAGAATCCATGCATTACTGCCAGGACACTTTTTTTCTTCTTATTATTCTTTTGGGTCTTCCAACCATTACTACAGGAAATCATGAAGAATCCATGCATCGCAGCAGATGGGTTTACATATGAAGGCGAGGCAATCAAGACATGGTTGAACGGAGAACATAACACATCACCTATGACAAATTTAGTGCTTCCTCATCACGATCTGATTCCAAATCATGTTCTTCGTTCTGCCATCCAGGAATGGGTTCAGCAGCACCCACAATCTTAATCTGTCATATATACGGTTCAAGTTGTAATGAAGTTTTGTTAAGATTTGGTGTGCCCTCTTGTTATGGCTTGAAATTGTGTTTGAGTGAAAATATTTGATTAATTAAAACCAAGCTTCCAAGTATATTTATATATTCTCATTAGTGAAATTCCCTCATTAAACATTAATTACTGACAAATTTCTTGAATTATATACACTCGTGACTTCGTAAATGTTAAATATTTCTTGAATTATATGGATGTGTAATATGTATGTTTAATGACTAACTAATTAATATGGATGCTAGCCCATCATACACGGTTCTTGAAAACAAACCGTATACGAAGGATAACATACATGGTTTCTTTATATAAACTGTGTATGATTCATTACAATCATATACGGTTTTTTTGTAGTAACTGTGTATATAACCATTATTATTATACACAGTTATTATGACCATATATAAATCACCTGTTTTAGCGGGGTTTTTTAGATATGATTCAGTTCCCTTGTAGGAACCGTGTATGTAAATTGTATATAGATTCGGTTGTGGAATCGTATGTCATTAACTTTTTTAACCGTGTATAGTTGCCTTTTCTGTAGTGTATACTTTTAAGAGTTCTTATATTAAGAGATGGGCTAATGTACATCGTAAATTAAAGCCCACGTTTTGCGGCCATATTTTGCAATTTCAAGGTTCAAATAGCCGATCTGAACTGTTCAACATTATCTTCGTATTAAAATGTGGGTGAAGATCAAAATTACATTTTTTTAGAAACTTTTTACTATTTTTTTAGAAAGGTACAAGATTGTTATTTTTTTATGGTGCGTCAAGTATCATTGACGGTTGGGTCCCGCATTCACTTTTGCTCGAGTTACTGACGGATGAGGGGGTGGGGACCATGATTCGAAGCTGAATCATTTGAGTTTTTTTTTTTATTATTAAGAGGATTGTTAAGTGTGAGGAAATTAGGTAGTGTTGTTGGAAAATAAATTGTTTGTTACTAAGCAAAGCTTAGCAATAAATGTCTTGAAATTAATAATTCTGTGATGTTGTTGTATATCTTGCAGCGCTTTTCTTATTTTGTTGGTATGATAAACTTTCTCTTCATATGTCTTATGAGTAACATTTTTATAACAAGAAAAAAAAAATCAACAAGTAAGCTTTTTACATGCTACATTGCTACCCCTCAAATTTCAAAAAAAAAAAAAAAAAATCCTTAATTTTGATTGTTTTATACATTCATCATATTCATTTTCACAAACAAGAGAAAGTGGTGAATTATTTTGATAAAATTAAATAATATATGGCACAAAACATAACATAATGTTCTTAATCCCGACTTAAAACTCACTGAAGAAGATAAAACATGGCTAATTGAGACTTTTATTATAATTAATACTAGATCTTGATCAGGGAACTGGATCACCTGCCTCTGTGGACATGAAATTCCTGCCCCTAAATATTGGATAGTCTTGGAGCCGACATTTTTATTAATATCCAAAGTTTAATAGAAATTAATTAATATACCCATATCCGCTGGGAAGTTAAAAAAATATCCGTACCGGCCATTTTCTTGTAGTCAACTATACTATGCCCATCCTAAAAAAAAAAAATTAAGTACCGGCCAGAAAATAATCTACTGTAGTAAAACGACCGGCCATTTTCTGGCCAGTACTGAATTAAATTGGATACCGGCCAAAAAACGACTGGTACGGATATTTTTATAACTTCCCAGTGGATATGGATATATTAATTAATTTCTATTAAACTTTGGATATTAATAAAAATATCGGGCCTCGGAGATGTGCAATTACTTAACCCAAGAGCAATCCAAGATTCTTCTTATCTACTAGCTGAAAATTAAATAAATAAATAACTTGTGATGTGCAATTACCAAGTACCTCCAGATTTCAACACTTAACTCAAGTGTATGCAATTAAACCATTTGACAGTAAAAAAAATGAAATCGCTGAAGTTGCATTTTAACTGACAAGTACTTCTCTAGGCTTGTAGAAATGACGAGAATTAAAAAAATTAAATAAAACAAAATGTGAGCTTAAATGAACAAAATCAGATATCAATTTATATGAAGCGAGCCAGTCGCTTACCTCAGTATGTACCATAGTGACAAATAAATTATTCGGGTTCGGTTTGGCAGGATCAAAAATTCATTATTCAGAAATAATTCGGATATAGTTTGGAAATTATTCTGAATTATCAGGACTGGAGATCTCAGTACCACAAGGGAACAAAAAAACAAAAAAAAATTCGGGAAAAATTCACGAATAATTCATAAAATTAGGAAAAAATTCGTAAAATTGACAAATAATTCGGTCAAAGTCCGGTCAACCGAATTCACGAATCTTCTGACTATGGTATGTACTATGCTCAACCAAAAGTTTTGTCTTTTCTCTTATTATCATGGTGACAAACAAATAGTTCGGGTTCGGTTCGGCGGAGTTAAAAATTCGTGATTCGGAAATAATTCGGGTATAATTCGGAAATGATTCGGTACCACAAAGAAGCAAAAAAAGGAACCCAATAAAAACCCCCAAAAAAAATTAAAAAAAAATTTCGCATTTTTTCACAAATAATTTGTGATTCGCGTTTTATTCGCGAATAAAACGTATTATAAGTTTTTTTGCATTTTATTCAGAGTTCGGTTCGAAAATGTAAAAAAAAAAAGAATAAAATACGAATTATTCACGAATTTATCACGTATCATGTTACTATGCTTATTATTGCTAGCATCTTGCCAGTGACCCGCTTCCCAGATTAACAGTTCAGTGCAATCGTCGGAAAATAAATAAATACATAAATATTTGTGCATATATATTTTGAGGATGATTTGTGCAACCAATAAAGATGTCTATCGGGTTCGTTTTATTTTTTAAACCGATTCAAATGATTGGTTCGGTTCGGTTGAAATTTTTTTAAACCAAATAGTGAACAAACCAAACCGAACTTTAGAGAGAGGATCTGACTCAGAAAAAAGTTAAAACCGAATGGACCGTCTGTTTGGCGATAAGGCCCAAAACTAAGTTAAAACCCTTTCTTCTTTCTCTCCATTTCCTTTCCTCTCTGAGACTGGGACTAGGGTTTCCTTGCTCCATCGTCTCTCTATCTCTCTCTCTACAAAGGATCTAGGGTTTTTTTGGTGAGTCGGATCCTATATAGCGATGCAAGCGGGCATGGGTGTCTCCTTTCAGCTGGTAATCGAGTTGGATAGCTCCTTTTTTTTATTTCATCATTATTTGTTTCTCTTTGTCTCATATTATTTGGTTTCGTTTTGGAGGTGGTGGTTGCTTATAACAATATCTTATCTTAGTGGAACGAGCTCTTATCAATGGCAACCGCAGAGGTAAAGGAAAAAGAAAAGGTGCATGTTTGGTTGCCTTGGGACTATGATTATGCAAAGCATATTCTTTCATGGGCACTCAACCATTTTCCAAAGGATGAAACTCAAATTGTTGCCACTTTCACCATCTCTACCAATTATCCAGGTTGCAATCATTTTCATTTTCAAACATTTTTTCTAATTTCATAAAAATTAGAAAAATTTGAAATTTTCTAATTTACCAGGCTAAATCCTCAATTCTGAAATTACCCATAAAATATTAATGTTAATTGGTTCTGCTAAATTCTGAAATTCTGAAATTACCCATAAAATGTATTGCCCACTGAGTCCCTCAATTCTGAAATTTTCTAATTTCATAAAAATTTGATTCTGCTAAATCCTTAATTACCCATAAAAGATTAATGTTAATTGGTTGCAATCCTTATCTTGATTCCTTTTCTGGTAGTAAATGGAAGCTTAATTATCACATTGATAACCAATTTTATGTACCAGAAGAGTTCAAAAACTTAAACAAGTCCTGCTGTATTTAAATCTCATTCTCATGCAATTGTTTCAATTATGAAACAGATGATAAACTCAATAGATGGAGGGAGATATGCAATAAAACTCTAGACGAACATCTCGCTCAGTGTGCAATACACAAGGTCAAATTTATTTTTAATTAATTAACATCAGAATGTTAATATACACTAACGCATTGTGTCTACTGTTTCACTTGAATGCAGTTTAAAGCTGAGAAATTGATACACGAGAAGGGTGATAGTCTTGTAAAAGGGATTTTAGAGCTGATTGAGTTAAGGGTGATCAAGAATCTTGTAATGGACGTTTCTCCACACAGGTATAATTTGAGTTTACCTGTGACGATTGCAAATCCTTAGTAGCAAAAAATTTGGAAAATGGAAGATTTCCTCGGTGTTGATTTCGTGCACCTTTTCAAATGCAGTGAACTTGTCAAAGAGAATGCAAATCCATCATGCATGATATGGTTTATTCAAAATGGAAATCTGTTCTACACTAGGTACTATTAAGCTTTTGTAAGTCTCCCTTGTGATTACATTGCCTTGGTTACTGGCAACTGGGCAAAAATTTCTGATACAGGCTCAACCTTATATATTAGCTTATATAAAATTTCTTCTCATTTTGGGTTGGGTTTATTTCTATCTTGGTGCTTTTTAGATAGGATCTCGCTAGCCCTTTGGTTAACCGAGCTTTTGGGTTAACTTATTTTGGTTTTGCACTCACTACTCACTAGTCAGGTCATTTTGTACACATTTATCAAAAGACAGAAACAAAAATGCATACTGATTTGAAGAAATAGAGCTTTAATCCTTTTGGTTCTGGTTGAGTTCTTTGTATTTCGGGTTGGCTTAATTATTGGATTACTTGAGTTCTAGTTGGTTATATCTAATTTTTAATAATCACATAAGCTTTGATGACATGTGTATTTTTGGCTTCATTAGGTATCCCAGATTAGATTTGACAGAGGCCACATATGAAGAGGTACATCTTTCCACTTATTCTGATTTATAGATTCTTTCGGGGTTAAATATGGCTCTTTGTCTCATGCTTGATGAAACTTGCACAAAAAATATCGAATGGAATATTATATTTACACTGCAGAAATTTTGTTAGTAAATATATTATCAGACGAAAAGAATTAAGCAAAAAAGAATTGACAATTGCAGCAAATTCGAAGGGAGAAACTACATCTGAAAGAAATTGAGGAAATCCAAAGGAGAGAAAATGACAAGAATGATCTTCTTAAAAGGGAAAACAAACGACTTAAATTGGAGAACAAACTACTCAAAAACCTATTGAAAGAACTCCCATCTGTTGGATCTTCAACTTTTAATGAAGAACATGTACCATCACATTTTATATGTCCAATAACGCAGGTATATATATAGTTTCCCCTTCTATCTTTATGGTATTGCATCTAAGTGCAATCCAAATAAATGCAATAGAATATTTTTTTTATGTATTGACGGGTGAAGTGAAGTCCAATTAAAAAAGAGAAAAAATGGAAACAAAAATGATAGAACACATTCCTGTTTCACAAGCTCTTAGTGTCCTCCTAAAAAATCTTTGTAAGTTGCACCTGTTAAACTGCCTCAATTTACCCTTTATTTTTCAAATTAATCATTACAGGAAATCATGAAGAATCCATGCGTAGCAGCAGATGGGTTTACATATGAAGCTGAAGCAATCAAGAAATGGTTGAACAGAGGACAAAACAAATCGCCTATGACCAATTTAGTGCTTCCTCATCACGATCTGATTCAAAATCATGTTCTTCGTTCTGCCATCCAGGAATGGCTTCAGCAGCACCCATGTCTTGAAAGAAATAGGTTAATATTCCAGGGGGGTACAGGTAAAAGTCTTGCAATTATAGGGGCACAGATTGTAGTTATGGCATCTTTTTGGTATCATTTCTTAAATTATCATTAATTTTACCTTGTGATTCTAAGGATTTGGAGGAGGCTGGTTCAGTGGAGACTATATACGGTAATAACAGGTGGCAAGAGAGATTGACAGAGAAGGCATAGGTTGAAGATTTTGATTAGTGCTTATTGCATTTTGTAGTAGTTCAAAGCATGTGTGAGAACTTTGGTTGCAGGTGTTACTTTGCTTGATTGTATTTGAGTAGTTTTTAGGGGTCTGTTGGTTATTTTCATACGGTAGGTCAGAGTTGTAATTAACACAATAGGGCTGGTACCAGTGGTTTGGTACCAGTCCGTACTGGTATGATTTCTGGTAATGAAATCGGTGAGGTGGTGTCATTTTTTTATTTTAATTCAAGGAATATAGTACTTTTTTTTCCAAAGAAAAGTTTCTGTATAATTCCACCAAGAAAGAATTTCTTCAAAATAATTTTCTTTTTTTCGTTTATTTAGAAGAATTACAAGCTAGCAAGTCATGGTATTTTCTTTCAAACAAAATTTGCATTCTCCAATTGTACATGGTGATATACATGAGGTACAGGGTTAGTTGCCACAAAAGATCAGAAGTTAGGGGACGTCACCAGTAGAGGAAAATATTTTTATCAAAATATAAACATTCTTTTATCAGAAATTCAAATTTAGAAAAATAAAAGGAATGGAGATATGTATCTCTCTTAATATATAAACCATAAAACATGAAGAAATATTAATTAACACAAAATTTATTATTCTTAGTTTTGCAATACATAATGATAACAATACTTAATTAATGCATTGCTAAATATTTTAGTACAAACACACTCTAGGGATAAACTTGTTAGGTGAAATTTCATTTCTGTATTTAGTGTTTTTCATTTTTTTTTAATGAAAGGGGGTGTTGGCTCTTTTATAAAAAAAAAATTATAACATTGAAATGGGTCATTAATATAAAAGTTCATAATTGATGGCCATCATCATTTAAAATTTTCAAATTATGTGATTTTTATCAATTTAAAAAAATAAAAATATGAAAAATATAAATCTGATATTCAAGTATAGTTTTATATAGAAATCATGTTAAACGAGTTTGAATCGAGTAATTGTTTGAACTTTATAAACATAGATATTGATTCATAATACGAACTATTCCGCATCTTACAAAGTATCACAGCGTCACTCAATTTATAAATCATATTTCAAGAATTATCTTCCATCATGTATATGCTAATAATATAATTTAGAATTTTTTAAGATAGAAATATTTGTGACCCACTATGCATAACCAAGCGATATATATAGTATATTTTTCTTTCTTTTCCAAAGAAAAGAAAAGAAAAGAAAAACATTCTTTGAGGAATCTCAAAACCACTTTAAAATATTTTTTATGTTTTTCCTCTCGTTGCATTTGCTAAATACATATATATTTAGATAAATAAATGTAGTAAAGCTAGCTAGCATTTTTTTCCTTGACTTTCTTTTGAATTAGTTATTTCTTTGCCCGAAATTTTTAAAGTTACCATTGTCTCAAAAAAACAATAAACCAAAAAATCACGAAATCTGAGTATTTTCAGATCTACCACGGTTCGCAGAACTATTCTGCGGCCCCAGCCAGGAGTCTGCAGAATGATTCTGTGGCCCCATTTTTTTATTTTTTTGTTTAATAAAAAATGAGATTTTGCGTTGGCATTTGTGCCCACCTCAGATATCTCAAAGTTTGACTATGCCCCATTTTTCAAACCAATTGGAATTCACGTCTCCACATATATCTCAAAGTTTGATTAAACAAAAAAAAGGAAATATTTGGGGCCGCACCGGTATTCTGCGGCCGTGGTAGATCTAGAAATACTCAGATTTTGTGATTTTTTGGTTTATTTTCTTTTTCAGACAATGGTAACTTTAAAAATTTCGGTTTCTTTGCAGTCACAAATTCCACTTTCAAAGGTCATTTCTTCATGGGCGGATTTAAAGTGGGCTCAGAAGTGACTAAGTTTAATAAAATTGTAAATGTCACGTGTAACTTTTGATTATTGCAATAAAATTCTATAGTTTATCTTAATAAAGCATTTGTATGATTAAAACAACTATGTCGATCTCGTTCTAAATTATGTCTTGTTAAAACAACCATGCCGATCAAGATTTAAAACACACCACACATTCAAAATTTGAAATTTTCATAAACGATAGTTATTTTTTTTTTTTTTTTTAACTGTGCTAGAAATAAAAATTTCGGAGATTTAAGACACACCATACATTCAAAAGACAATAAATAAAAAGTCAAAAATTAACATCTACTAACTACAAGAAATGACCAAGATTTAAGATACACCATGCATTCAACAGACAATTAATACAAAGTCAAAAATTAACATTTACTAACTATAACAAATTATCAAGAATTAAGATACGTACACCATGCTTTCAAAATTAAATTACTTTTCAAGAGGAGTAAGACAATTCTGTGTTCTCGGCTGGCTTTTCAATTGCCATGTCGACCTAGTGTTATCCAGTAAACCAAAAATAAATATTTTTTTAAAAGTTAAAACCGAAACTTAATGTTAAAAAAAGTTAACTTGAGTGACAACACTGTACGCCTGGATCTTCTCTTTAAAATGGCCATTTGTGAATAATTAATAATAATATTTTTAAAATCAATTGTAGTGATAATTATTTGATATTCTCCAATATCTAATAGAATACAACTGAATAAAATATATCATGCATTTATGATATTAAGGAAGAAATATTCTATATTTTGCAACTTGATCGATATATAAGGAAAGAAATTGATATTTTATAAAAAGTAAAAAATATTCATACAAAAAACATGTTGCATCACACAAATTGCATTACTTCAATTGAACCTCCCATAAAAAAACTTTTATTTTATTTTATTTTTGTTGCTGATACAGAGAAGGAAATTTAATTTAATGGCTAGGAAAAACAAAGATAAGTCATATTTATACATAATGACAGATTAATAATTAATATATTCAAAATATAATAAATTGAAAAAATGTAACTTTCGATTATTTAAAATTAATATAGAGTTTTAGAATATTTAAAATAAAAAATAAAAAATTAATTTCTGAAAATCAATTTATTGAAACAAACTTACAAACTGAAATACAAACATCCAAACTCAAAGTTATTGACACTTAACTTAAAAGAAAGAAAAAAAATAATGGATAAGAAAATAGCGAAATGAAAGAATAAAACACCACTCCTTTAAAATCAAGGTTATTTTGATAATGTAAAAAAACAAAAAAAAATATTTTGCTCATTTAAAAAAAAATTGGAAATATTTCAACATTTTTTTAGAATTTTTATCTACCCCTTTATCCCAGATGTATTCCATGTATTCTTACGTACTAGTCGACAATACCTATGTGTGTCAGTTTCATAGTTAATTCGCGTATTAAATGTTTTTTTGACGTTACCAAACCGAACTTTGAATAAAAAGCAGAAAAACGTATAATACGTTTTATTCGGGAATAAAACGCGTATAAAATGCGAGTTGATGAATTATTCGCAAAAAAAAACGCAAAAAAAAATTTCAATTTTTTTTTTTAGGTTTTTTTTTTTTTTTGCTTTCTTGTTGTACCAAATCATTCCCGAATTATACCCGAATCACGAACTTTTGACCCCGCCGAACCTTTCCCGAATCATTGAGTTGTCACTATGGTCAGTTTGAGACAAGATTTTATAAGAAAAAGTAAAATTTTGAGGGAATGAAGTAAAAAATATGAATGAGACAGTAAAAGTTTTAAAGGATATGCAAAATTTATTACACGACCTATCTAAACTATAATAAATAAGACGTCTTAGGTAGTGGATGGCCTCTCGGACTGTGACGTGGCTCATTCAAAGGTGGTCATGGCCAGGTCCTTCTGACATGTGGAGGACGTGACTCGTACCCTACAGAGATTGCCGGCATAGGGTCAATCAGAGGTACTTCTTCTTGAACAGGTTGTTCTTGTTGAACATGTTCTTCTTCTTCAATAGGTTCTTCTGGTAGTTCAACGTGTTCTTCTTTTCTGTTAGCCATTACAGAGAAAATATAAGTTGTTTTGATGTAATAAAGACACTTTGAAAACGAAATGAACACAATATCATGTTTTATAATGTGTTTGAGGCGACCTTTGGGCTTCAACAAAGCACCATTTCGCCTTGTTCACATATGACACAACAGATATTCACACAGAATTAGTAAAATCTTTTAAAAAGCAACCTTTCGAATTCTATTGAGCACAAATCTCTAAGTGTAATACATCTGAACCGTACATTATGAGATCTGACAAAGAAACAAGCAACCTTTCAATTTAATTCAACTTTTTCTTTATTGTATTCATCTATGACAGTTGAAGTATTCATTCATGAAAAAGTAATGTTTCTATGCAAAATAAAAATTAAAAATTGATATCTATACAAAGTTATGTTTCTATATTTATAAACAAAAAGAATTAGTTCTCATTTTTCTTCTCCTTCTTATTCTCGTTCTGAGTTTAGTTATCCTACTTCATATTATTTTGCTTGTCCATTAACTTCTTTATGGCAACATCCATTTTGCTCTTGTAAGCAATTTTTTTTTGTTGTCCCCTCCGATTTGACTTTTTAGATGGTAATAGAGGTTTAGATAATGGACAATTAACTAATGAAGTCATATCACTAGAAGTAGAAATTGGAGTTCCACTAAGCACTGCATCACCTACAATCCATTTTAGTGTTACTTATGTTACCATAAAGTATTGACACCTACAACAAGAAATATATATCTATGACATAAAAGTCAATCCATTCTTACCTCCTACTGTGGAAACATCTTGTTCCTTTCCTTTGGCCGTTGAGGATATTCTTTTCTTTATAGCTATAGAAATCATTTCACCAACAGCAAAACTTATATTTATATCTTTGTTCTGCTGAGCACCAACATTTTATGATTACATAAAAAAATTGGAATTACAATTAAACTAAAAAATAGTTATGAGAAAGATGACATGTTATTTCTCAATTGTTACAAACCATTTTATTCTTCAACTATAGTAGAGTTCTGAATACGATTAAGCATTGCTTCACCTGCAAAGGATTTAATTGGTATTTATGGAAAACAAAGTATATTCATGCATGCATAATGATGCACGCCTAAATTCCAAAGTATTTGACTATATAACAATAAGTATTCATCCATTAAATATTAAAGTATTCATTCCATAAGGCAATCTAAGGATTCACAATCACTGGTATTAGTACATAAAGTTATGGTAAGTAGTATTCATCCTTTCATCAAAACGTATTCACTCTATCATAATGATGTACTCATCTGTATATAAATAAATATAATGTATACCTTCAGCCGTTGAAACATCTTGTTGCTTTCCTTTTGTTGTGGTAGACTTTTTCTTTCTCACTCTAGATGTCATTCCACAAACTCGAGAATTATCAATAACATTCACATTCTGTTGACCACCAATTAACCTAATTTCATACAAAATTAGAATTGTGTTTGAAGTGAAACAAAACAAATATTGAAATATATATAAACAGATAAAAAATGAACAAGTTTGACAAACTTGCTATGTTTTTTCTTAAGTCATATAAACCATTCAACACCAAAGTATGATACTCATCATTCACACTACCAATGTTTAGCAGATCTTGAATTATTGGATTTGTCGACATCGTCAACTCATACAGCTTACAAATACACAAAAGAAAACAGATACAACATACAGTGAAGTATTAAACCTTAACATTGCAAGTATTCAACCATTGCATAAATAAATCAACTAATCAGTAACTTTTACCTGTTTCGTTCAGGTAAAGTCTGATGAGATGAATTGATTATGGTCAAATTATGACGATCAATATCTCCACCGATCCACAATATATTTTTCATCAATAGAAAACACATGTTCATGCTTTAGGACCTGAATGGAGTGTGAACACAAAACACTCATTACCTCAAACAGACTACAAATACAAAACACCTCTTTTAAGGCCCTCTTATACAAAACCTGAAAGTTTTTACCCTAACAATCTGCAACAACATAAAGTTTATCTCCATCTTGTTCTGCGATTAAATTGCACGATAAATTCATACATAATGTGAATTACTCTTGACATTTGAGGAAAATATCATTTGTATAACTTTTTTGAAATCGGTATTCCATGGGCAATTCATCATAATTACATTTATGAGCTCGGTACTTCGAATCATAGTCAGCCTTATGTGGTAGCTATCCAGAACATTGGTATTTTTAAAATCAATTGTAGTGATAATTATTTGATATTCTCCAATATCTAATAGAAGACAACTGAATAAAATATATCATGCATTTATGATATTAAGGAAGAAATATTCTATATTTTGCAACTTGATCGATATATAAGGAAAGAAATTGATATTTTATAAGAAGTAAAAAATATTCATACAAAATACATGTTGCATCACACAAATTGCATTACTTCAATTGAACCTCCCATAAAAAAACTTTTATTTTATTTTATTTTTGTTGCTGATACAGAGAAGGAAATTTAATTTAATAGCTAGAAAAAATAAAGATAAGTCATATTTATACATATGTTATGCATGATTACAGATTAATAATTAATATATTCAAAATATAATAAATTGAAAAAATGTAACTTTCGATTATTTAAAATTAATATAGAGTTTTAGAATATTTAAAATAAAAAATAAAAAAATTAATTTCTGAAAATCAATTTATTGAAACAAACTTACAAACTTACAAACTGAAATACAAACATCCAAACTCAAATTTATTGACACTTAACTTAAAAGAAAGAAAAAAAAAGTAATGGATAAGAAAATAGCGAAATGAAAAATAAAACACCACTCCTTGAAAATCAAGGTTATTTTGATAATGTAAAAAAAAAAAATTAAATTTTTGCTCATTTAAAAAAAAAAATTGGAAATATTTCAACATTTTTTTAGAATTTTTATTTGCCCCTGCAGTGTTTATTCCAGATGTATTCCATGTATTCTTACGTACCACTGTACCAGTGGACAATACCTATGTGTGTCAGTTTTATAGTGACAAGATTCGCGAATAATTTGCATAGTAAATGTTTTTTTGACGTTACCGAACCGAACTCCGAATAAAACGCAGAAAAACGTATAATACATTCTATTCGTGAATAAAACGCGTATAAAACACGAGTTGATGAATTATTCGCAATAAAAAAACGAAATTTTTTTTCAAACTTTTTTTAAGGGTTTTTTTTGGTTTTTTTTTTACTTCCTTGTTGTACCGAATAATTCCCGAATTATACTCGAATTACGAATTTTTGACCCCGCCGAACCTTTCCCGAATCATTGAGTTGTTACTATAATCATTGAGTTGTCACTGTGGTCAGTTTGAGACAAGATTTTATAAGTAAGAAAAAGTAAAACTTTGAGGGAATGAAGTAAAAAATATGAATGAGACAGTAAAAGTTTTAAAGGATATGCAAAATTTATTACACGACCTATCTAAACTATAAATAAATAAGATGTCTATAGTTTATTTTTTTTAAATATTAATAACCATTTAATTAAGAGAAACTTTTTATTTATTGAAAATATTATAAAATAATAGAGAGAAAGAGAAAGAGTACGTGAAAAGTTCCATATATATATATATATATATAAGAATTGAACAAAATTTTCTGACTTCAAACTTTGGACCGAAAAAATTTCTCTCAATTGAAAGGATATTTTTTTAAAGCAACAATTTTACTAAATGTGGTAATTTTTGTGTTTATATTTTTAAATGTTGGGCATGTTTAGAGATCCTTGTGATAATCTTCAATTGCATATAAGCCCCTAAAATTAGATATTTATAGTGTGTTAGAGAGTGGAGTGACCCGCTTCACAGAATATGGCGTCTTGTCAGTAACCCGCTTCACAGAGTAACAGTTCAGTATAATCCTGGAAAAAGAAAAAATCTCTTATCCAATCTGAACCGCCAATCCCTGGTTCACACATCATAGTACTTCATCTCTTCTCTCTCCTTATCTCTTACTCCCCTCCCCCTCTCTCTCTCTCTTGTGTTGTTTCTCTCTAATGGCGGCGACATTGCTATCTTCCCATTGTTCCCTCTCCTCTTTCTCCCTCTCACTCGTTCGTCCCAGAAACTGCCACGTGGCAGTGCTCTGTTCTGCATCTCCTAAATCTCCACTGTCTACTGTCACCCAAAATGAGGTACTTTTACTTCAAATTAGAAGCATAAAGACTTTATAAAAATACCTATTTTACCCTTCATTAAAAAAGCATAAAGAATTTGTAGTTTGTTTAAGGAAAATGTTGATCTTGTAAGAAACCCATTATACCCTTTACCCTTTATAAAATACCCATTTTACCCTTCATTAAAAGCAGATAGAATTTGTAGTTTGTTTAAGAAAAATGTTGATCTTATGAGAAACCCATTATACCCTTTATAAAAATACCCATTTTGCCCTTGAAAACCAGATACCCACTATATCCTTTATTATAAGGTTTAGAGGTGGGAATACCTAATGTTGAATTTAAGATATTTAATTTCATAATTTATTTTTGGCAGAAGAAGAAATCATTTAGTCTGAAAAAATGTGCTATATCTCTTGCACTAGCAATCGGATTGGTGACAATTACACCATCAATCGACTCACCATCTTACGCACTGACGAACTGGCCCGCTTTACCAGATGTGTCAGTTCTGATATCTGGGCCCCCCATAAAAGACCCAGGTGCATTGCTCAGATATGCACTGCCGATAAATAACAAGGCCATTCGAGAGGTGCAAAAACCCTTAGAGGATATAACGGAATCGCTTAAAGTGGCCGGTGTAAGAGCCTTGGATTCGGTTGAGAGAGTAAGTTTTTGTAATGTTTTTAAAAAAAAAACTTTTGCCTTTTGGTCCTTTGATATTTTTAGTGCATTAAAATTGTTTGTCAGCATGTATTTACTAAAATTCACTTCAGTTTAGCTCCAATTAAGCCCAAAGTTTAATTTCATTTGACCTTATGTTTAATTGAACAACAAAAATGCGTGTAAAATTCATGCAAATAAAGGGTTCAGAAAATTTGTTGAAAATGTGCCATTCAAGTGAGGCGATGGTACTATGCATACCGTGCTTTGGTCCGTACTATAGATTAATATCTCCGTTTTCAAAGTCCAAACAGTTGATCTGAACTGTTTATCATGATCTCCATATGAAAATGTGTACGTAGATAAATTTTTACATTTTTTAGAATTCTTTTACAATTTTTTTAGATAGGTAGAAAATCACTACTGTTGAATGATCAAATTTTCCATATTTTTTTACTATTTTTTAGAAGATCAAGTGATTTTCTACCTATCAAGTGATTTTACTTTAGTACTATATTTATATGTATGCATGTTCATGCAATGGTAAGTTTTTTTTTCTAATTCATTAACTTATTGTACTTTGTTGTTCTTTTTTTAAATTGGTAGAACGTGAGGCAAGCTTCAAGAGCTCTAAACCAAGGGAAAGACTTAATTTTGGCCGGGGTAGCAGAGTCGAAAAAAGAAGAAGGAAAGGACCTTCTTGAAAAAATCAGTGCTGGCTTAGACGACCTTCAAAAGATTGTCGAGGATAGAAACCGAGATGCTGTTGCACCTAAACAAAAAGAACTTTTGCAATATGTTGGAAGGTTACAATTCTTTTCTTTCTTTTTTAATCCCACCATTAGTTCAAAATTTAATAGTAAATACCCCTCTTATCTGTTTCCAGATAACCTAATCTTAACATTTGTTGATAGAATAAGGGGGAATTTCATGTATACCCCTCAAAATCCTCAAAATTACATATCCCCCCCTCTAAAATTCATAATATCATTTTTACCCTTCTAAATTTCAAAAACTCACAAATTTACTCAATTTATTGACTTTTGTTATTAAAACTAATTTTAAATTTATAAAGTACCCATTTTACCATTGTAAATCTTGCGTAACTACATATGAAGCACAGATACCAGATTTTGCTGCAAAGGACAAAAAATTATGGAAATTGTAAATCTCATTTATGCCTCTGAAAATGACCATGCAGTGCAGTGTAGAAGAAGACATGATAGATAGATTTCCTTATGAAGTACCAGAGGAGTACAGTATGATGCCTCTTTTAAAAGGGAGAGCCACGGTTGACATGAAGGTTAAAATAAAAGATAACCCCAATTTACAAGAGACTGTTTTTCGCATTGTTCTTGACGGGTATAATGCACCCGTTACTGCTGGTAATTTCTTGGATTTGGTTGAGCGCCACTTTTATGATGGCATGGAGATTCAAAGAGGTCTTTCACTCTCTCTCTCTCTTTCTCTCTCTAAAAATTCTCCAAATATTATATTAAGTATGTATAAAATAGTGTTGGTTTATGATGCAGCTGATGGATTTGTGGTACAAACGGGAGATCCTGAAGGGCCTGCAGAGGGGTTTGTGGACCCCAGCACAGGAAAAACACGTACCATTCCTCTAGAAGTTATGGCTGTTGGTGATACTGCTCCTGTTTATGGTGAAACTCTCGAGGTATGATTAATTTGCATCTTTTACAAAAATTCCCTTCAAATTTTTTGTATTTGCATGTGTAAATCCATCTCCAGAATGTTAAACGTGAACCTCGTGTGTATGTTTCTTAGGAACTTGGTCGTTACAAGGCGCAAACAAGGCTTCCATTTAATGCATTTGGCACAATGGCTATGGCCAGAGAAGTAAGTATTGCTTCAATTTAATCTTATTGAATTTTTTTTTTAGAAGTTCTTTGGTGGTTATAATTTTGTAAAAAAACAGGAATTTGATAACAACTCGGCATCAAGTCAAGTATTTTGGCTTTTAAAAGAGAGTGAACTCACACCAAGCAATGCAAATATACTCGATGGTCGGTACGCGGTATTTGGTTATGTTGTAGAAAACGAAGATTTCTTGGCTGATTTGAAGGTCGGTGATGTCATTGAATCGATCCAAGTTGTTAATGGGATTGAAAATCTCACAAACCCTAGTTACAAGATTGTAGGATAGAGAGAGAAAGAGAGAGAGAGTTCCCGAAAAAAATAAAGAGTTCTTTGTATTTGCGGTACAATCCCGGATGGTATTTTTGTTTCTTTTTACTTATTTTTTTTGTATTGTATTTCATCTATTTGTTTGACTGTGTGAATTTCACTTGTTTCTAGCCATCTATCATTCTTTTGTATTCCAATTCCATAAATGCTTCTATTTCTGTCAATACATTTTGTTCTTTTTTTTTAAGTTTTGCATAGAAGAACCAAACTGGACAAATAATAATAATACCTTTTATTTTAATTCATCAAACTATATATGTTCAGGATACATCAAACACACAAAAAAAGAGTAAAAAAATAAGAAAAGAAAAAAAAAAAAAAACACCAAGTAGAATGCAACCTGAGGAAGCACATCAGACACCCTTTTTCTTTGCTGACGGTCTCCCACTCTTACCCTGCTTAAATCAACAATTTACATCAGTCATTTTTCAGCTTTTATAATTTTTACTGAGAAACAATGAGATTATTATGCACACTGATAAAAGAGGGGGGGGGGGGGGGGGGGGGGGGGGTTGGTTTAACCTTCTTCTTGGGCTCCTTGGGTTTTTGTTCAGCCTTCTTTGGTGCCGGTTTCATAGCCGGAGCCTTGGGCCCCACATCGCCAGGCTCCTTTGGTTTCACAGCCTTAATGGATGCCATGTTTTCTTTAATTTTTGTAATTCTTTTGCACCAAACAAAAATTTGAAAGAGAAATTGTGTAAATACAAGTCTCTTTTGTGTGCTGAGTGTAACTAGGGTATGTGTTTATAAGCAGTTTTTGAGGCATCTAATGGGAGAAGTATTAGATGCAAAACCAATGGAATCAGAACAAAAGAATCTAATAATTCTTGCTTTTTTACCAGAGAATTGGATTCACTGTAATCTGCAAGTCATTCAAGTATTATCACCTAAGAAAACAAAAAAAGAAAGATAAAGAGCAAAGAGCAAAGAGTTTAACAGAGCAATTTTGGCTTCATGTAGCGCACGAACTATAGAATAATTATCCGAAGCATATGGTTTTTGCGCTGCAAGAAGGGAAAACTAATCTGTTAAAAAAATTATCCGAAAGATACACTAAATGGGCTCTGTAATAAAGCTTAATGATCCAATGGGCCGAATAAAAGCCCAACCCATTCCGATCCAATTTACTTTACGAAATCACTCTACAAATATCCTGAAGTTTCAAAAGGAACCCCTAAAACTGAACTTCTTCGTGATAAGAATATTTTTACGAGGGTTAAATTGAAAAAACAAAACCTAACAAAAGTCGTCGCTTTCCCCCTCTCTCTCCTCCGTTTCTCTCTCCTAAATTTTGCCCTAATTTTGTCGCCCTTTTATTAGTTTAATTCTTCTCGATTAACCAACCCACCTCAGATCTTCATGTGATTTTCTCTTCTCAATCGTTAGTTTATCGAAATTTCTGAGAAAAAAAGATTGAGATTTGGAGTTTTGGTCTTGTGCTTTCGTCAAAATGGATCCGATGGATATAGTTGGGAAATCGAAGGAGGATGTCTCGCTTCCTAAATGTAAGAATCGTTTCCTTTTATCTGTGTTCTTATTTCTGAATTTCATCTGTTTCTTTTGTGTTAATTTCTCTGTAAGTTCATATTAGTCGATTGTGAGACTTAAAAACTAGTTAAAGATTTCAATTTTACGAGAAATTGATATCCTGAAAACCAAGAATTTGCATACATGCCCAAAGAAATTGTGATTCTAGTTAGGTTAAAAGTTTTGAGATATTTTTTTTGTCTTTTTTACATTTAATTTTGACTATTTTGAGTGAGACCCAATTCCAGTCATTTGTAAAGCAACAAACTTTACTAAATGTGGTCATTTTTAATTAGGTCCTTGTGATAATCTTCAATTGCTTAGAAGCCGCTAAAATTAAGTAGAAATATATTTTTTCTATGTAGCAACAATGTGTAAGATAATAAAGGAGATGTTGCCACCAGATGTTCGTGTGGCAAGAGATGCACAAGATCTACTTGTTGAATGTTGTGTAGGTATGTTGTTATAATTATAATATCAAATTAATTATCATGTCAGAATGTAATTCAACAAAAATCGCTAAATAGGTATTTTGTGTGCAGAGTTCATTAATCTGTTGTCATCTGAGTCGAACGAAGTGTGCAACAGAGAGGATAAGAAAACTATTGCACCAGAACATGTTGTTACAGCTCTTCAGGTACTTGGTAGTTTTAAATTTTAATCTCCTCTGTATTAATTATGTTTACTTTTTTTAGGGGGAATTTCATGTATATCCCTAAAAAAACTACCAATACTCACAAATTTACCAATTTTATTGTCTTTTATATTAAAACTCAT
Organism: Carex littledalei; assembly: GCA_011114355.1. Lineage (NCBI taxonomy): Eukaryota > Viridiplantae > Streptophyta > Magnoliopsida > Poales > Cyperaceae > Carex > Carex littledalei. Next base: position 17,902,658 of record CM022079.1, read on the forward strand.
TTTAAATTTATAAAATCATAAAGAATTTGTAGTTTGTTTAAGAAAAATGTTGATCTTATAAGAAACCCATTATACCCTTTACCCTTTATAAAATACCCATTTTGCCCTTGAAAACCGGATACCCATTATACCTTTATTCCTTTAAAAAGTTTAGAGGGGGGGATAATTTCGAAGTTTAGAGGGGGAAATATGTAATTTTGAAGTTCTTTAGGGGTATACGTGAAATTCCCCCCTTTTTTAATAAATAATATTTATATATGAGATTTGCCTATATTTATATTTGTCTTTTCAGGTGCTTGGTTTTGGTGAATATATAGAGGAGGTATATGCTGCATATGAACAGCATAAGCTAGACACTTTGGTATGCTTTCTTCTAAACTATTTTTGGCTTTTTTTTCTTTTCATAAATTGCATTTTTTTTTTCTATGTTGAACACTTTACCATTATTAGTTATTTCGGAAATAACGATATGAACAATTTGTTCCTGATGGCATGAAATACTCGGTGAAATGGCACTTCCTATACTAGAACTCATTTAAAAAAAAATGGAATTTGTGTATAGAATAGGGCAATTAAACCATATCTTAGCGTTCATATTGTATTATAGTTTGAAATAAACATCAAACCCCTCAATACTCTACTTTTTTAATTTTTTTTGAAATATAGGATTCACCGAAAGGAGGTAAATTTAGTGGGGTTGAAATGACAGAAGAGGAAGCTGTGGCAGAGCAACAGAGAATGTTTGCTGAGGCACGTGCTAGAATGAACAACGGTTTGGCCAAGCCTGCTGAGGCAGGCCCGGACGGTGCTGTCGACAGCTGAAAGAAGCTATATTTTCGCATATACCCCTTGCATTTTCAAATTATGAGGGTTTCAAGGGAGTATATGGTGTATTATATATTAATGCTTTTCTGATGTACAAACCCTCAGGTGTCGTGTAACTTAGTAAAGTTGGTTAGTTATGTGAACAATTGCTAGATAAAAAAGGGTTTGCTTCTGTATTAGATTGAAGTTAGTCTCTGTGTGTGTGTGTGTGTGTGTCTCTCTCTCTCTCTCTCTCTCTCTATCTCTGTTACATGTGTAAATTGTGGTGCTATTTTGTTTACTAACCTAGAATTAATTTCAGTAGCCAAATGTCTTTCCAATTTTACCTTCTATTTTATTTATAAAGTTGTGCTCGTTTACTGTTGAAACCATAGTAACAAGATTTGTGAATAATTTGCGAATTATTCGGATTTGAGCTGTTGACGAATCAATTCACGTATTATTTGGTTTTCCGAATTTTTCCGGAATTTTACAAATTATTCTTGATTGTTTTTTTGGGGCTCTCTAGACTACAGTTAAGTATACAAATCTATCCGAATTATTTTCGAATTATACTCTAATTACGAATTTTTGACTCTGCCGAATATTTTCCGAATGATTAAGTTGTCACTATAGTTGAAACATGCATGACCAAATTTGGAGTAAGGCAATTAATTTTAAAATGAGTTTATTGTTTATTTAATGCATTAATGGTCAAAAACTAAGACCAAATTTTGTTGCAATTATGTTAGTGAATGCATTTTTTATAAATTTATGTCCATCCAAATTCAAAACCATGAATTGAGCAAGCATTTAAATGAAATGAAAGGTAACCCATATCAAAACTTTTAGTTTTAAATTTCCACATCAAAATAATAAAATATTAACCATTTAACTTCATAGAACTTTTCATGATTTTACTGAATGGATACAAAAATAAACTACAAATATTTGATTCAAGTTTGTTCAGAATTGTTAGCAAATAAATACAAGATTGAACTCCATTCCAGAGCTAAAGCACTATAACAAAAGCAAATAGTAGGTTGAACTCCTAATTCCTAAATTAAAGAAATGAAAGGATGCTCAGCATTTCACCTCAACACAACACTCAGGTCTTATCTCAACTCAGGAAACACTACACTGGCACTCAATTACTTCTTGGTATCTCAAAAGCATGGAATAACACCAGATAAATTCACCATTCCATCTCTTCTCAAACTCTTCTTGCATTTGAACTACCCCATCAAATACAGTGAGCAACTCCATTCTTTCTCTCTCAAAAGTGGTTTTTCATATGACCTGTTTATTGCTACTGGTTTGATAGAATTGTACTCAAAACACGGTGCCTCTCACTCTGCACATAAGCTGTTTGTGGAAATGCCAAAGAGAGATGTGGTCTTGTTTACTGCCATGATTTGTGGGTTTTCAGAAAATGGGTTTGGAAAGGTTGCTCTGGATTTGTTTTTTCAGATGATAGAAGAGAAAATTGAACCGACAGCCACAACTATTGCCACTGTGTTATCTATTTCATCACAATTCAAAAATTTTGAATTGGGGAGAATTCAACATGGGTTTTGCCTTAGAAAGGGTTTTCTAAACAAAGAGGATGTTGTCTTGCAAACTTCTTTGATGGACTTGTATGGTAAATGTGGGAATTTAGACTACGCCAACAAGGTGTTTGATAAAATGCCCAAGAGAAACTTGGTTTCATGGAATTCTATCGTTAATGCTTTTGCTTCACAGGGCTTTTTTGAACCCGCCTTGAAACTATTCCAACAAATGATTTTTCAAGGTTGGTTGCATCCGAAAGCTTCAACTTTTAAATCCGTACTAAGTATTTGCGGTTTAACTTCAAATTTTAGAAAAGGGAGAGAATTGCATGCATATGTTATCAAATGCATCGATACCAACTACACTGAGTTAGATAAGCTCGTGCTTTGTAATGCTCTAATTGATATGTACTTCAAAACCGGGGAGTATGATTCAGCCGAAGCCATTTTTGATGAAATGCAAACAAAAAATGTTGTCACATGGACTACCATGATTTCAGGTTATGGGTCCCACGGGTTTAGCACCAAAGCCTTGAAAATATTTCATGAAATGATTGATTCTGAAATTAAACCAGATGGAGTCACTTTTGTTGCCATTCTGACAGCATGCAGCCATGGTGGATTAGTAAAAGAAGGTCAAGGAATTTTTGATTCAATGGAAAGGGAATTTAATATTTCTCCTGAAATAATTCATTATGTTTGCATGGTTGATATGTATAGTAGAAGGGGTTTACTTCATGAGGCTTATAGTTTGATAAAGGACATGCCTTTTGAGCCTTCGAAGGAAATTTGGAGTTCTCTTCTCTCGTCTTGTCGATCATATAAGAATGTTGAATTAGGAGAATATGCTGCTAAAATGGCTTTAGAAATAGATAAATTTGATGTTGGTATCTATGTGTTATTATCCCGATTATATGCCGAATCGGGTCGATTGAAAGAATTCTCTAAGGTTAGGTTGGCCATGCAAGAGTTAGGCTTGAAGCCGATTACGGCTTTTAGTTGGGTAGAAATGAAAAACAAAGTGTACAAGTTCACCTTAAGTGACCAATTGAATGAATCATCCAAGGAGATGTATGAGTTCTTAGAGAATTTGAATTTCAAAATGGAGAAAGCCGGTATACTAAGAGATGTTTCAAATGTAGGACATGATTTCAGTAAGACCCGAAAAATCAGTGAATTGTGCGGTCACAGCGAGAAATTAGCTCTGGCATTTGTACTGGTAAAATTTGGATCTGAGAAAAAAATTCGAATTGGTAAAAATTTGAGGGTTTGTAAAGATTGTCATGAGGTTTTTAAGTTTGTGTCTTTGGTTTATGATAAGGAGATTGTGTTGAAGGATCCAAACCGGTACCACCGGTTTGCCAGAGGCCAATGCACATGCAATGATTTTTGGTAATATTTTTGTTTACTTTTTTTTTTTTATGTAATCAATATATTTATCTGTTGTAACTTGAAAGGAAATGTTATTGGTAAATTGTAGAAATTTAGTCAATTCTTCTATGATAAATAAAAGTATTATGCAAATAAAAACTTGCCCAAAAATTATACTCAACTAACCATAATATAAAACAAGCTATATATTGTTTAAAAAGATTAAAATGGATAAGATAGCATGTTATTTTTGCTATGACAAATCAAAATCCATATATATATACTCAAGATTTATTTGGTGGTGTTTGTTGATTGGGATGTGACTTGTTGAATTTTAGAGTTGGCACTATTAATTATTTGTTTATATAACTAAAGGGATTATTCCATTTTTATCATCAACTTTTATTTACTTGAACAACCAAAAGTTGTCAGTGGATGCAAATCATTGGTAGTTTTTTCTTTTTGTTTCTTTAATTTATGGGTCCCATCTGGAGTTACGAGTAGTATGAACCGGGTGTAAACAAGTAAAGAGAAATAAATGTGCACGAGTGGGGAGAATTTTTCATTTTTAGAAATTAGGGGTGCAAACGGATCGGATATTATCCGTCCGTATCTGAATTCGAATCCAAAAATTAGAAATAAATATCTGATATCTGAATATTCGTATGGATACGGATATAATATTAAATTTTAATTATTCGTATCAAAATAGTAGATATATACCATTTAGTTTAATATATATTATAAAAAAATATATATTGTTAACTATTATAAAAAGTGGATATCCGTATCCGTATCCGAAAAATAAAAATAGATACGGATATGGTTTTACCACTATCCGATCCGTTTGCCTTAGTAGAAATTATTAAAAAACAACAGATCGAGAGAAATGAAAAAAGTGGATGAGGTGTATTATCTTCAAAGTGTGGACCGGAATTGCTAATTGAGCTCTAAACAGTTTGTAGTAATATTAGTTTGTATCGCAACAATAAAAATATGGATTAAAATTAATGTGATTTGAAACTAGAATTAAGCTGACAAAGCAAATTAAAGCGTCAAAGGCGCAAGAATTTAATTGTACAACTGGTGCATGCAACCGACAGTTGGGAACAGTATTCAATTTTTTTTTTTGAGAACAGTATTCGATACTTCAAGTAACTCATGATTGTGGGGGTTAGGCAAGAACAATTTCCTCAAATCTCGCAAATTAAACAAAGAAGATTTTGCATGATTATTATTTGTGGGGGTTAATTAGGTGATCGAGCTGGAAGGTTATATATAAGAAAGAAGTTTAAGTTCATGATTGGGGCAAGAACAAATTAAGCAAAGAAGAAGCTTTTTAAATGGAACAAGTTGCAAATAAAACTAAGAATGTGGTGGTGATAGGAGGCGGTGTGGCCGGCTCGCTTCTTGCCAAGTCGATTCAGTTTCATTCAAACCTTGTGCTTATCGATCCGTACGTATGATTCCTTTTTCTCTAAAAGAAACTTAATGCATGCATGTTCATATATATTTTCATCATGTTAACTTGTTCTTTGATTAAACAGAAAAGAGTATTATGACATACCATGGACAGATAATCGGTCGAGGGTGGAACCGACATTTGCTGAGAAAGCACTTATTAAGCACTCAGAATATCTCAGCAATGGCACAATCATCAATTCGCGTGCAATTGATATTACAGCAACTGAGGTGTTTACTGATGAAGGCCTTGTTGTTCCATATGATTTTCTTGTTCTGGCTACTGGTCATGATGTGCCTTTGCCGCGAACCAAGACTGATAGGCTCCAGCAGTTTAAACAAGGTATATATATAGAGGATGTCTATAGTACAGTAAATTGATTTTAGTTATAGTACAGTAAAATTAAATTAAATTATAATCATTGATTTTATCTTTCCAACGGTGTAAATTAAATCGTCCATTGAACTCTCCGTTTTGACTCCGTTATACAGATTATACGCTAAAAGGGTATAATAGTCTTTTGGACAAAAATATTCCCATCGGCAGCATGTCACTTTTACCTCTTCGTCTTTCCCTCCAGTTTCTCTGAGACCTTCGACGACGATGCACGACGGAGAGAAACTCGCCCGCCATATCCAAATCACAGCACAGCTTGGGGAATAGGATCGTCAAGTGCTCCGTGGGCGATGACCCCAAGGTCATCGATGGCGTCTCCCCCTCCGATCTCCAGTCTGCTCTCGTCGGAAAGACCATCCTCACCGCTCTGCGCAAGGACAAAAACCTCTGGCTTCACCTCGACTCCCCTCCCTTCCCCACATTCTAGTTTGGTTAGCTTATTTTTTAGCCCTTGTACTTTTTATGCATCTAGTTGATTTTCTAGTGTAAGTATAGAGAAAGCTAAATTTTATAATCTGTATATGTGTGGTAACCGTACTATAGAGTAAATTATTGTTAAAGAGTACCAGAAACATGCATAGATGATAAATCTGTTAAATCTTTCATGTTGTGCTTGCAGGATCCGTGGTGAGAAGGTCAAGGTCAACTTCCCTGACGACACTGCCCCACCACCGGTTCAGAACTCTTCCAATACAATGCTCTCTCAGGCCCCCAAGGCAGCCCCCATCTCTCTGCCGGTGGCCCCCAACAATTACCTCCCTGAACTTGACTTTGTCGAAGAAAAGGTGGTTCCAACGGGAGACATGAATCTGTACCCCTCCAACCAGTTTGCGAATTCACTTGGATATAACACAGGGTTTGGATTTGCACAAAACATGGCTTCCAACAACAACCAAAAAACGTTTCATTTCATTCTTTTGTCATATTTGTTATACAGGTCTCATATTGTGCTTGTCACTGGTATATATGAAAGGCCTGTACGGCAGTGGTTTCTATGTGTTTAATACTTTGAATCTTTTTCAGATACATTTTGATTTTTATAAGTATAAAACTGTATAAAGCATGAAGCTATAACTTATTTATTTCTAATCATTTTTGCAGGGCGATATGCTAAGATGGATGAAGAGATCAGAGCTAGCAAGTCCTGTTACTCTATGTTACTGTTGAACGTTGTGGACTCTGTAATGCTATTTAAAAAATTTTGATCCGATCCCCTAAAGTACCCCAATGTTTCAGTTTTGATCCGGACCGGCCGATCTTCTCTAACACAATATTAAAGGGCCCCGTGCATTCCATCACGACCGGATTTGGTCCGAAGTTTTGATCGGACGGTCCGGATCAGAACAGATGTACTATAGACTTAAAATAACATGAACATAGTTCCTAATTGGAGTTATGTGACCCCCAAATACCTAAATACCTGAACAGTATGCAAAGACAATATCCAAGCTCTAAGAGAACTCATAGCTAAGAAATTGTGATGAAAAATGATGAAACCATGAACCCAAGGCTCTGACCCATGAGAAACCATATAAAGAAGTGTCTTACTATATGGGTACCAGTACCCGTTAATATAGATGTATGGAGAACATTCAAACTAAATTGTATTTTTCTTTTTTGGAAATAAGGCATATTAATGCATGTTTCATTAAGAAAGAAGTAGCAGTTACATATGGGTACCAGTACCCGTTATATAACAGTAAATTCCCCCATTTTGGTCTCAGCTAACAATGACTTTCTTGATCACAATAACAAAAACTTTCTAACATTACTACTAAAACTAGGTAGTTCATAGCTACTACATCATATTAGAAAGGCTCCTGGTAATATTTCAAAAACATCCACAGAGATTCATAAAAAAAAAAAAAAAAAACAGCTTCAATCTCTCACTTCTCAATTTTCCTCCATCAGCACAATCTGTGATGCCCCACCATCCTAAGTTTGAAGAGGGATGCATTCACATCCTTAAGACCATATATGTCCAGCTCCTCCGCCAACGTCAAGGTACTTACAGCCGTATCCATTTTGATATCCCTCATTAACCTATCTTCACACAACATCTTCAGCCCATCCAATGCATATCTGTCAGCAGCTACCAATGAATGCTAAGTCACTGTAACAAGTGAGATATTTTCATCATCCATATCAGTGAGCGAGTCAGTGTAGATGAAATGAAGCATGGCCTTGAAAACTGTTGCCTTTATATCTTTAATAGTTATGGTCTGTGTTTTGCTCTCAACAATTGGCCCGAAGAGCTCTGCATTGAATACCGGCGACCGAGCAGCGAGCACCAATCTATGAGCAGTGAAAATACCCCCTCCACCTCAAATCTCACATGGTTTAGGGACAAAATACAAAAAGTTCAAAATTGGCAATTCGTTGATATGAGTTGTTCGGATAAAGAGAAAATTAAAGAGCATCTCCATGTGTAAACCACTTTGTACACATTGACTAGACAGCATAAAGAAGAATACGGGCTTCTTCTCAGTTTGGCATTTCATCAAACAGAAGGTGTTGCCATATCTACATAATCCTTTCACGAGAATTTAATTGATCTCAAACACTAAAAATACAATACAAACCACTCAATTCCATGTGAAATAACTAGAAAATTAATCCAAAGTAAATGGCTTCTCAACTTCAAAACAATCCAAAGTAAAAAAAAATATGCATAAAAAATATACTACTCTATACCTTAACAGGGAACCACCAGTAAAAAAGTAAAAATAAGGTGAAAGAGAATACTCGTATGACTGGTGTTCCGATCAGACACTGCCAAGCTCGTAGGACTCCGCCTCTTTTCTCCTTTGTTGTTATCGAACACTGACACTGGTAGAAGCAAAGAGAATACTCGCGGAAAGCGAAAGGTATCGCTGGAAGAAAAAAAAGCGCCAGTTTTCGTAGAATGAATTATCGCCGAATCTCTTCAAATCGTTTCGCGTTTTGGTCGGAGAATTGGTGTTCCAATCAGACCCTCAGAGGAAGCGGCAAGAAAGAGAGTGAAGGAGAAAAGAGATATAACGATGTCTTATTTCCGTGAAAAGAGATAACGGATCATGGTAAAAGACTTTTCTATCCTTAAATAATTAAAGTGGGAGACATTCAATTAAAATCATTCACTGTACTATAGTCAAAACAATTTTGATGTACTATAGACAAATTCATATATATATATTGTCATGCATAAATATCAAAATCCATATTTTACTTGACATATATATCAGTGCATGATACTTGTAAATTTTGAACAGATTATGAAAAGATCAAGTGTGCAAAGTCAATTTTGATCATTGGAGGTGGGCGCACGGGAGTGGAACTAGCGGGGGAGATAGTAACCGACTTCCCGGATAAAAAGGTGACTCTGGTTCACAAAGGACCGCGTTTGCTTGAATTCTTAGGTGTCAAGGCATCCACAAAGGCCATGAAATGGCTGAAATCCAAGAAATTTGAGGTGCTTTTGGAGCAAACTGTAGACATCGACCTAGACGACTCTGTTGGAGAGTTTAAAACATCGGCTGGTAAAACTATTTCGGCCGATTGTCACTTTGTTGCTACAGGAAAGGCGGTAGGTTCGGGTTGGCTTAGGAAGACTATACTCAAGGATATGTTGGATGAACATGGAAGACTCAAGGTTGATGATAAGTTGAGGGTTATTGGTCATGACAAAATATTTGCCATTGGAGACATCACTAATGTTAAGGTACGGATTATTATTTTCATCGATCGGTTTTCTCAAATTAAACATATTAACATACATACTTGTTATTTGATTCTGGAGTAGGAAATGAAACTTGGATACATAGCTCAAGAACATGCAACAGTGGTTGCCAAGAACATAAATTTGCTAATGAAGAAGGGATCAGAGAAAGAGTCGAAGGGCTTGTCCTCTTACAAGCCAGGTTCTGCAATTACAGTTGTTTCGTTGGGCCGTAAGAATGCGGTCGGGCAGTTACCGTTCATGACCGTTTCGGGTTGCTTGCCCACCATGTTCAAGTCCAAGGACTTGTTTCTTGGTTGGACCAGAAAAGTTATGGGGTTACACCCTTAGAATTTGTATGTATTTTATTTACTCTTGAAGTATATTTCTTTTTTGTGTATTTGTATGTTCAAATTTGAAAAAATAGTTGTCATCCTTTGTTCAATTTAACTTTCTATATATATTTGTTGAATTTTGGCGTGGAGCAATATAAAAAGAAGTTGGAGCAATTTGAATCAATATAAATAAAAGAAGACAACAAAACAAACCCAAAAAGAATAGGATTGTAGATAAATTGTAGGAAATCCGAATTCCAGGGGATGGATGTGTTCATTAATCTTCTCTTCTCATTTTCACTGTACCTTTCTCTCTCTTTTTTCCCCTTACCTTATTAATTACAAATTCTACTCTTCTTAATTTCAATTCAATTGAATTGTTGCCTGCTTTCACTTTCACTCTGGTAAAGTGGTAAGACCCCCCTCTCTATATTCTCTAATGCAGTAATGCTAAATTCTTCTTTTCAATTTCATTTACTTCCCTTCAAATCTCAATTTACCCCTCTCAATTTTGAAAATATAAAATCTATTGAACAATACATGAATGATGAATCCCCATTTAGGCATTCACTCCCTCAAATCTTGCAAAATTGAAACTACCAACAGTTCAGATACTCTTTACATACAAAACCTCCAATTAATGCCTACTAGCATACCAAATAATAAACATAAAAAAGTTGCTAATTGAAAAATCAAGAAGATCAAGGTATATTCAGGCCATCAAATGTTGAATCTCAATTATCTTTCCCTTTCACATCAAAACCCGCAACCCTAAATTTAGGACTATTTACCTCAGGAGAGGTCACATCAGCTCTTGCACTCACCAAAGCACCAGACAGAGGGATTTTGGGAATGCACGGTTTATTTGACCTAATAAGCCATGACCCGCATAAGCTACCCGGACCCACAAGAGAGGAAGGAGAAACCATGAGAGGGATCTGTGGATTTTTGGGCCTAGGGGGAGGTGAGTTGCACAAAATCTCCATATCTACCGCATCATCTTCCTGCCAAAATGAAATTTGAATCAGACAAAATACATCTAAAGATATGGTAGGATTTTAATTTGGAATTTGCATAGGGAACTTACCTGGATAATAATTTCTTTGATTATTGTCCTTTTGATCGGTTGCGGGCAGTAAATAGGTAGGTTGATACTATTACTAGGTCTGTTCAAGCCCCCAAAAAGAAATTCTTCTCTCTCTGGCACCGCCATGTCTTACTTGACTAGAACCTGAAATATCAAATTTTTAAGGACTTGCGGAGTGCACAATTTAGAGGTACATTATGGCATTAAGGGGGGAAAAAGATATACTAACATTGAATTGTTGACAAATATAGTAGTAGTCAGAGAAACCGAAACTGCGAGGCGCAACTACATTTAAAGTTTTTCTTTTTATTGATTAAACCTTTCTTTGGTAAGGAGGAAATTTTTAAACTCAATCGTTGTGTCAGGAAGCATTTAATATGTGAGGCAAAAGAGAATGAAACTCTCAGATAGTATTTTCTTTTGTTTTTCATAATTACCACTTAATTTTATTTGCAAAATCTCTCATTTCTATTGCTTAAAACTGTACTAAAAGGCACCTACCTTATTTTCGTGAAGAAATTTTAGGAAGCACTCTCGTCCCCTGGCCCTCTCTTTCTCTTTTGTGAAATTTTGTGTGTTTGTGAGTATTTTTGCAAATTTGGGAAGTGCCCTTTTTTTTTTTTTATTTGTGTGTTTTTGTGTAAGTGTTTTTGGCGTTTCTTTTATTATTAAGAACACTACACTCCCCTCTGTCGTTATCTATCCCTCTTTTTGTTGTTTTTATGTATGCTTGTTTGTCAGTTTTGGAGGACACTCATAAAAAGATTTGCTTATCTCTGCATTTTGTCCCTAAAAAGAGAGATCATGGTGTTACTTATGTGGGGTAATACACTTCCATATATGTGGGTCCACCTCTTGCATGTGTCTCTTCAGATCCCGTTACAGTAAAGTCTTCGACATGCCCACAGCACCAATTTACATAAAACAGAAGGCACAAAATGTACCAAATTGCACCATAGTATGACACAAAAAGTTGCCGCAAATGAGCTTTTTTTATGATTTTACCAGTATTCTGATTTGAGCAAATTGAATCTGATTGAATCTGGAAAATACTCTGATTTGGTTTTCTGTGCAACCATAAGTGTTTTGCACAATGTAATCTCAGAAAACCATAAAGCATTCTATCATACGGTGTTTGATTGGTTAGACTCCATCCTTCCCTCCCTTTCAATCTCAGAAAACCATAGTTCATAGGTCTCTCCTGTGCTAATGGTTATTTGGATTTCTCATAAATTTTGGAACTTAAAGTTTGTGTTAAAAGTTCAAAAGTTTAGAAGGGATGTGTTTGTTGGTTCTAAACATTAACTTAAAAAAAAAATGTTGGTTCTAAACATTAAGTTTCTGATATATGGCGTATGAGTTTGGATTTTGTGAAATTAATGTGATCCTTGATCTTGTTAGTGAATTTGTAGTAATAAATCTTTGGTCTCAATTTAAACTAATTCTAGAATGGTCTCCTTATACTTGTTTGTTTGATGAGCCTTAGTGCTATTCTATGCTCCTTTTGAGTTTGAATTGATTACGCCTTTTCTGTGCTGATTTTGTCATATGCTTCTCTATATTCTATAAGCAACCAATTCTTAGATATGAAATTAGTAGGATTGTGTATATTCCATTTTACTGTTATATTATGTTGGAGTGGGTTACTGTCAGCACAAGATTGCACGCAACGCAATTCACTCTGGGGCTGTTCGGCAAAATAAATAGGTTTCTATTCCGCACTATTCTGCTTGTGTCGGCAAATTTGGATTAGTGGAATAGTGGAATAGTGGAATTTGACCTATTCCAACCTGTGGAAAAACCACTCATCACAATTTCACCTCCCCCATAGAATAAGGGGTGGAATAGGGAGGGGCTAAAGTTCAAAAGAGAAGCGTATGACTGCATATTTCCATTCCAATTCTATTTTTCCTCTTTTTCACAATTTCATCTAATTCCGCTCCCGTTCGGCTACTATTTGACCACAATTCCGCACTCTTTCACTATTCTTGCCTTGCGGAAAGCTGTTTAGAAAATATAAACTTACTATTGTTATTGTCCAATGCAATTAGCAAAAGCTGATGTCTTTTTTATCAGTAGGCAACATATTATTGTTTCAATTTATATATAATCAGAGTTATTTTGCATTAAAGAATGCACAAGACTAGGCAGTTATATGTTTTTTTTTTCTTTTAAAAATCGTGAAATAAAAGCTCCCTCCTAGGTGTCCATTAGCCAATTTTTCAACTATGCACTGCTCCAGCCCAGTTAGGTGTCTCTTAACCATGACTTATCTAAGCTTCAATTAACCTCAACAATTAAGCCAAATCAACCCCAATTTAACCTTTTTACTCTCAGTTATGCAATTAACCATGCAAATGACAAAATAGAAAATTGTGGAGGGCAGAGATGGTATTTCCACCTAAACAAAAAGAAGGTAAGTATTCTTGAAAAACAATCAGTGCTGTATTAGATGGACTGTGAAAATTGCAGAGGGCAGAGATGGTATTTCCACCTAAACAAAAAGAACCTTCGACAATTTTTTGGAAGGTTGGATTTTTTTTTTATATGTATTTCTTTGTTTTGTTTTTTCAGTGACAATTGCAGATAACCCCAAAAGATGCGGGTTTCTGTTGCTTTTGGAGATCTTTGATTGACCAGTGATGGAGTGACATTCTCTCTTCTCAGGGGCAATCTGGTAATTTTTTTTAGTGTAACTCTTGTTTACTAAAATATTCATATCATTCAATGAAAGGTAAAAGATGCACAAGATATCACTATTTTTTTGGGTGCCATATATGTCTCATATAAGATAAAACAAGCACATCTTCTCATCATTTTATTATGGCCACCATATTTGTATTTTATATACCGTGCCTACAAAGTTAAATTTCTTATTTCAATTTTATTTTTTATTATTGTCGAGATTGTCGATTTAAAATGTAATCAATATGGATCCTAACCCATGCAATTTTTAGTAAGACAATAGATTCATCCTGTACCATAATTCAGATTTTACCAGAAACCAAACTGGTACAACAATTTCTCAGGTACCAGAACTAGAATGCCGTAAGTTAATCAAGTAATACTTTAATAATCATGTGCTAATTCATTTTTGTAAGGCAAAACCAAAAATGAAGCGTATTTGGGACAAGGAGATTCCCAATTTGGAGCAATTGGGACACGGAGCTTCTGCGTGACATTTATGAAAAAGATCATGCAATCAGGACTCTGTCAGTGGTAAGAGATCAATACAATTGATGAGCTAGACCAACTTCAAGATGAAAATGCGGTAATTATAAGGAAATTCAAATTGGATAACCTAATACCCTCATACTGGTATTAGGTCTCGCTGATTTTGGCATTTACATTGTCATTGGTAATGAAAAGTCGGAATAAATCATGAATGACAGTCCTCATGTACAGCTGCATTTATTCTTTGTTTCATTTGGTACTGGTCATTATTTTATACATGATAGTGCAGGCAAGGGCAATGTGGTCATTTATGAAGCTGGTCACATTGGATATTTCACTTCTTGGGGTGTTTTGTAACTAATATGTTGTGCAATTGTAATGATTTTTCATTTTTTATTTTTTTATTTTTTGGCTGTCAAGCTTATGCTCTAGATCAGGGTTGAAAATCAAACACAAAGATTACACGTTAGATAAGCAAAACTGCTCTGCAACACAAAAAAAAGGTTACCCAAATCGGCCCTTGAGATGTCTCAATAGATATGCACACTGACTGGTACAGTCCGATACCAGTACCAATTAGGGTATAAACTCATTATGTCCTAAAAACGGACTTAAAGCTGAAAATTCAGTTAGTGCAAGCAAGAGTTAGTGGTCTGCTAAGGGGTACCTCGGGCAGGGCAGGGTAGTGCCCGAGGTGGGCAGCGGGTAGGCGGGTAGGCGGGTAGGGGGGTAGGCGGGTACAACGGGCACGGGTAGGCGGGTATTTTTTTAAAAAACTCCGCCCTGCCTGTCTCAAACCCGTGCCCGTTGCGGGTAGACGGGTACAACGGGCACGGGTACAGCGGGTGATACGTCCCTTCCCGAAGGGGCCGGGCCGTATTTGGACTCGGTCCAGTAAGGAGAGAGCACACCCTGTTCTCAGGAAGCAGGCCGTGCGGAGGCCGGTTACAGAATGCGCAGCCCGTCCCACGTCAAGCGAAGCGGGTCGAGCCGGGGGACACGCGGGGTGTCGGAGGGGTATTAACGCTCTAACCCTTTATAATACCTCTCCAAGATGTGATAAATGCGATCCCCTTTTTCTGGGGGGTTCCTTGCCTTATATAGGGTATGCCCTACTGTAGCGGGGTCTTGTCAGCATTAATGACGATCCCCCGCATACTGTAGGGGACGTCCACCTATTAGGCTGTGATGTCCGCGTATTTTATCTCAGGCCGTACAGCGGGGCCGTGCGTCGACCTACCTTGGCTGTCCGGCTTGCCGGGCTTTGAGTCCCGTTTTGTTTGGTTCCGAGCTAGCCCAGCAGAGGGGGTCGAGGCTCGGGTTGTGTTTATCCTCGGGCTGGCCCCGGGAGGGGATCCGAATCCCGGGTAGTTTTCTGGGCTCGGGTTGGCCCCTAGAGGGGGTCCGAATCCCGAGTAGTTTTCTAGGCTCGGGTTGGCCCCCGGAGGGGGTCCGAATCCCGAGTCGCTATTTTGGGCCATCGGCCTGCTTGGGCCGATTTGCTTATGAATTTATATCTGGGGGTGTTTAGCCGGGCCAGGCCTGGGCCTTTGCAGGGCCTTCGGTACATGGCCCTATCATTAGCCCTCGAAGCCGAAATGTATCAGCATGATGCTTTCGGGTTTCGACTTTTGTGACCGTGGTGGTTTTTGCCTTAGTTTTCTGTTTCTATGAGTTCATCCTTACTATTCTAATTTCTGAGTTTGTTTTTTAATGTTCGGGTTTTTGTCCCCGAATTGATCCTGGCAGCCTCGCGGGGTATTTATTCATTGTCATTTCCCGACTTACCCTTGGGGGCTTCCCTATTCGTATTTCGGTTAACTTTAGGATTTTTGTCGCGTTATTTTGCATCGTACTGCCTGCTGTGGTACTTATGGTCTATACCGATTTATGTTTCATTACCATTTCTCGCGGTCTCGTTGTTTTGTGGTTCCCAAGTTGGCCTCGGGTTTCCTGTGTCTTTGAAATAGCTGTGGTCTGTGCTGTTACTTGCTTACTTGGGAAAGTTGTAGTTACGTCGTCCTTCGTAACTGAGGATTTTTACAATTTTTCTTCTCGAGTGCGCACGTTTGGTGTGATTATGTTGTCCCTTTTATGAGTCTCGGATATCTTTTAGGCGTGGTGGTGTGCTTATTATCCTTAGATAACTAGGCGCGGTATATATATATATATATACAATTTTTTTTTTTTTTTTTTTTTTTTTTTTTTTTAGCGCCCGAAGGGGGGCTGGCGAGTTCGCGAGTAGTAGGTAACTGAGGTTACCGAATGATTGTAAGCATGCAGTGATATTGTAAATTTATGCAATCATTGAAGTATTACATGAAATTGATACATTGAACTGATACATTGTGTGCAGTTTGTCCGAAAGGGGACATGGCAACAGATACAATTCTACTAATACATTATTATAGTCGGGGCGACTAGTTCCCTGTATACCCGCATGGCTCCGAGGGGGGATCTGAGGCAAGCGGAAGAAGTGTTTCCACTTCGGTCGGGTGCACTCTAGGAGCCGCCCTAGAAAGAAGACGGGTGTGATGTCGCTACCTGGGGAGCGTTCAGGCGAGGATTTCGTTGTCGGTGTCCTCGTAGTTATTGTCCGCTTCGAGCTCCTCCTTGGTAGCCGTATATAAAGTTGGTCCTCCGTAGTTGAGGTCGATGCAGCGGGGGCATCGCCAAAACCGGCGGCGGGGATCTGAGCGGCCTTTGATATCGTAATGATACATGTGGCGCCACTCGAAGCAAGTTCGGCATTTGACCATCTCGGTCTTGGGGTCTTCCTCACCGCACCCGAAGCATGTACGCAACGACGGTGCCGTAGGTTGGATGGCATTCTCGTCTTCCGGTGTGAATTTCGGGCATGAGTTAAGCTTGAAGTCGATAAAATCTCGGATTCGGAGGTTTTCGTGGGTTAGCATCCATCCTAAATCCGGACGGGATATGTCTTGTAACAGTACCCACCTCTCGCCTTCCGACAATGTTCGTAGTGGCGGCTGTGTGGGGTTAGGCCGGGGTCGGTGGGGAGGCGAATATCGGGGGAGGGTAATGTTGAGATGTTGTTGCTCGGGTTTGTTAACCGAGTCGCCTGACGACATCGTGAGGGTAGGAAGGTATTTAGTTTTTATGGAAAATCTCGTTGCAGAGGGTGCCAATATATAGGCGAAGTATCGCCGTTGGTTACCGCGCCCGGGTCCCGTTGTGTCATAAAAGCTGAGGCTATGCGATTTAACGGGACGAACGTAGGCCTGTTGTTTGACCGGCGCTGGTTTTAAGGTGTTTTGGAGTTTATTGAACAGCTGTTTCGAGGCGTCATTCGCAGGGAGTTTGTTATTTTCGAGGTTTGTTATTTAATGTATTCTGATTTGGGGCGTGTTAATTTAATTAGGGCCCACTTTTGCGGCCAGCGGTAGCCGGTGAATGTTTCAGGAGACGTGGCAAAGGTGTGTTAGGGCGTATCCTGTCCCGGGCACAAGTTTGGATGTGCGGGGATCGGTTGACGACAGTTCGGATGAAAATTGGTCCGTTTGGGTTACTGGGACCCGCACGGCGCTTGCATACTGTCGTGGTTGTTTTCGGGGGAATCCGAAGATTATTAAGGGCGGATGTGTTGTTGTGGTGACTTAACTGGGTTCGCTCTTCGTGTGTTCCTTCGCCTGAGTGTAATCTCGGAAGCATTAGTGCGATATTGGTTTCGTAATGCGGTGTGGTTAAGTGTGCGCGGTGGAGCTGTCCGAATGGGGATTTTTTGAGTTATTTTTGCGGTATATTTTGTAGTCGGGGAGATTTGTTAAAAGATAATAGTCTCGGGGCTATACATTGTAAGAAACCATTTCATTACTGAACAAAATAGCGTTATATGTGGTTTCTAGAGTTTTCCTTCTCTCAGACAAAAAGTTTACGAGGACATATTACAACAAAAGGTGGCCTGGTGAAAACAAATTTTAACTGAAATACTTTAAATATCATATGGGAGCAATTGGATTTTGCCCGGCGCCCTATCCGCTGAAGTCATCATCAGTGGGCGAGTCCTCTCCGAAGGCGGCATAATCTGAACCGGGACTATCGTCTCCGTGGTCGCTGCTGTAGTACCAGGGGTCGGTGTCTTCATCCTCGTCCTCGTCCCCTCCGCCCAGGGCGTCAAGGGTGGCTTGACAGTCCTCACAGTACCAAGGTTGGGCGTCTGGAGTGGGGAACAAGTAGGTGGCCTCGTCGGGTTGGCAGGCCGGGTGAAACCATTCGCCGCATCTAGCACATCGGGCCAGCTTGGTTTGGTTTGCCCTTTTCCTGCAGATATGGCAGGAGCGGTATGTAGATAGTTCGGGAGGTGCTAGGCGGCTGGGAGGTTTGGGTGCTGGTGGGTCGCGACGGTTCTTAGGGCAGCACGGGCAGTGATCATAAGAACGCAGCTCCAGTTCGATTAGGTAGTCGATGAAGTCCTTCATTTTTTGGGTGGGTTTTGCAAGTAGAGCATTGAGGTGTTGTCGGTCGAAGAATCGAAGCCAGTTCTTGCGGACCTGTTCTGGTAGGTCTCGGACGCATGTTGGGGGTCTCGGCTTCGGACGACTCGATGCACCTACCTCGACTGGTTTCTGTCCTCTATTTCTTCGGGGTTTTGGAGGCATCTTCTCGGTATGTTTGGGAGAGGGATGTCTGACCCTACGATTGCTGGGGGTATATATAGGGGTCATTAGTTGGTAGCAATTAATGCAGACGTCTTGTCGCCATAACTATATCTGGTCATTACAGCGTGTCTCGGGAGTGGTGCTGCGTTTCGGGGGAGAAGAAAGGTACCGGTGTTCGGGACGACGGGATCTCGTCACTCACTATTGGTTAGGGTTGACGGACGAGAGGGCGCCAAATTTTGAATTGGCGCGTCGTTTAGCGGTCCTTAGTGCTTACTGTGCAGATCCGATTTTCTACGGTTTTTTACGCCTCGAGGTCAAGGCTTATCCATTCCTGCCAGGTGGGTAGAGAGACTTCTCGAGGGGAGCGCCAGTCGTCTTTACGATCACGCACGGATGCCTATATAAAGGCGTTCGCGACTGTTTTGGGGACGTTTGCATTTGCTGAATTTGACGAGAGTTGCGGTCGGACAGTTGCTTTAAGCGATTCGCCCCGTTTGGTTTATTGCGGTCGCGTCTTCATTCTTCGGGAAGGTACCCTCTATTTAGAGCTTTGTAGTGCATTGTTGTTGTTTTGTTGTGTTTTTTTTTGCGGGGGTGGGGAAACTACCTTCACCGTCCCCAATTCGGTTGTGAAGTGTGTTTTAGCGAGTAGAGTTTGTTTTTGTTAGAACTTCCGAGCAGGTTGCTCGGTCGACATGGGGAGGCCCTTATCTTATATTTTTCATGTAGGTTCTTTAACTGACCGCCTTGGTCTAACTTAGGTTATTTCTAACTATGGCTGGGGGGAGCTCGGGAGGCCATTCTCCAAGTCGGGGTGTTCCAGATACTGATTCTTCTAGTCGGGGGGTGTTGAGGGCGCCTGGTCCAGGAAAAGGAGCCGAGGCTTTGGCTAAACTTGCGGCCGAAATGGAGGGTTCCGCGAGTTGTCAGATAGTGCTTCCTAGCGGTAATAGAGCCAAACATATATATAATCGCGAGCAGGATATGTCTGGACAGGTGCGATTGCCGTTGTCTCCTAGTGATTCCAGGTATCAAGCTACTGAAGATACATTGTCTGTTCAACATTCTGCCGCGTCCGGGGGACCCAGCGAGGCGCAAGGGGATGGCCAAGACGATCTGCATGAAAGTCGCGTTGTCTCTTCGCGGGAAGCTTCCGTCTCCGCGCCAGTGGAGGCGCAAGGGAAAAAGATTAGCCGCAAGGGTGCCCTATCTCAGACTCCAGACGGGCCAAAGTACGTGTCTCGGTCCACTTATGAAGTCGGTGTTTTTGATGAAGTGGACCGCTTGTGGCCGTCTATACCCTTGTGCCGTTCCAGTGAATGGTGGCGGAGTGTTTTTTATGGTGAGTTCGTGCGCGAAGAGGCACGGGAAATTATTACCTGGGAAGCCTTAAATTTCCGGATGCCTACCGAGGTCGACCGTGCACACGACCATGACAAGGGGATGTGTGTATATTGGAAGATGCCGAAATGCGGGTTTCAATTACCACTGTCGGAATTTTGCCAAACTTTTGTTAAGACTTTGAAGATAACGCCGTCCCAATTAACTAGCAAGGCTTGGTGTTATGTCGCGAGCTTTGACAGGTTGTTCTCGGATTATTCTCATGTATTACAGGGACTGAAGCCGTCCATGGGTCTGTTTTCGCAGTATTTTAGTATGGGTAGGACATCCGGGGACTTCTTGGCCCTTAAGCGGAAGGGCCCGCATGCTATACTGTTCCATTCTGACAGAAATATTAAGCTTAATAAGATAGACGACTGGAATCGGGGCTGGGTGTATCTGCCTGACCCAGATAAAATTGAGTCGCTGAAGGGTGTTCGGAAATCATGGCGTCGTTTGAAGGGAAAGGGGGCGGTGCCCTCTCTTAGTTTTTCGATGACCGCGGATGATCGGAAAGCTTTAGAGATTCTTAACAATTTGTGTGGTAGATTTCTAACTTCCTGCTTCTATTTTTATCAATTTCTTAACCATTGATATACATTCGTTTGTTCTTTGTTTGGCAGCTAAAACATCTATGGAGTTCGCTTATTGGGGTGGCGTCGCGGATCCGAAACCCATCGTCCCCCTCCCCCCATTGCCCGATGGGGTTAAAGCGAAGGGAGGGGAGCCGTCGATGACCGGGGAGGTGAAGGAGGTCTCGGGGGAGGATGGGGGGCTTCTTGTGGAAGATGAGGGATCTCTTCCAAAGGCCTCCAACAAACGGGGTGGGGTGAATGTGAAGCGCTCGGTCAAGAAGGCAAGGTCCACGGCTCAGATCAGTCCGTCCGATAAGGGGAAGGGTCCCGCCGTGGGGAAAGCCGCTGGCAAGGGTCGGGCTAATGAGCCGAGGGTGGAGGAAATTCCTCCTATGCTGGAAGGTAAGGTTGCCCTAGGCGGGCCGGGGCTAGCGTCCGAAGTTGCGGCTCTTCCTGAGGGAGTGATCGGAGGAGGGGGTTCAGGAAAGGATAGGAGGCCGCGGGGGGATGATTCCAGCCTAGACTGGGAGTTGGAGAGGGGGTCGATTTGGGAGCATCCGTGCCCCGACAAAGACCCAAACCACTGCGGGCTCTTTGTCCCCTTCCTAGAAAAAACAATTAGAACTAGTCGGAGGCCGCCCACTTTGAATGCTTACTCTTTCGGGGCCTACACTGGTCTGGGGCCGGCTTACGTTGGGCGTCTCATGAGGGAAAACCCAGACCAACTACTGCTAGATAGTCTGGGTCGGCATTTTGAAGTGGGGTGTGTTATGGCAAAGTTGTTGGAGAACCGCGTGTTGGAGGGAGGACAAACGCAGGCTATGGATGACATCACGTCGAGGCCGAAGAACGCGCCTCCCGAAGAGGAGAATGTGGAGGGTCAGGGCGGGTCCTTGGAAGAGCGCTATAAGGAGGCCTTGGATTATCAACTGACCTTGCAAAGCGATCTCGAGGCTCGTGATGAAGAGGTTAGGCGTTTGAAGGGAGAGTTGTCTAAGAGGGGCGAGGAAGCCGTCGAGCAAGCTGTGAGATTGGCGAGTGCTATGGCTGAGGCTGAAAAGCTGGAAGGGGAAAAAGCGAAATTGGCCGAGGATTTGGCTGTTGAGAAGGGGAAGGTCGAGCGACAACGCGCCGATTTGGAGGAGTTGCCGGGAAGGTTGATCGACGAGTTTTTTCGCAGTGATGGGTTTAAGTGCGCGGCGCTGGTGTGCGCGGAGGATTTTGTGCGCCATTTTGTGTACGGGGAGATGTTGAAGTTGGGGAAATTATATCCCTTTGCCCCCGAGATGGTAGGGTTCGAGAAGGTCGAGGACGAGGAGGCGCGGCCAAAGGTTCTGACTGGGTATAAGTGGGACAGGGCGGAGGATCGACTGCGGAACCCCGCGGGTGAACTGGTGACGGGCCAGATGAGTCTACTTCGGAAGCAGCCGGTGGCGATCCCATATTATTGGCGTCTCGTTGCTGCTTGGCCAGATAATGTTTGGGCGCATCCTTCATCCGGGGTCGGCGTTGGTGATGGGGCGGGGAGCAGTGCAGCGACTTGCTCCCTCGTTCCTCCCTCTGGAGGAGACGATACGCGAGACCTCGAGGTCATTGAAGAACATGAGGATGGCGAGCAAGAGGGGTACGAATCTTTATTTGCTTTTGTTGACATATGTGCATATCTGTTTGGTACTTTAGGTCAGGGCGAGTCTAACCTTTTGTTTATTTTTTATGCAGGTCAGCTAGGGAGACTGTTGAGCAGCGTACCCTTTATTGCCGGGATCAAGATTTTAATTTATTTGTCTCGTTCTTCATTTCTTTTATTTGTAGGATCCCCAGGATGTTGGGGGAAAAACAGATCTGTTGTAACTTTGGTCGGGTAATTTGGTTGAGACTGTTGCTCAACCGCCCGAGTGACAATTACGTTCTATGTATATTCTTGTTTTTACTATGTTTGTTTGCAGTGTTTTAACGGGATTACTTCCGCACCTTGTGTGTTCGCCTGGTGTTGGTTTTCTTTATTTATCGTCATCAATTGCTGGCTCCGCGAGCTTTGTAGCTGCTTTTTAATGAAAAAGGAGTTTTGTTACCTCGCGTAGTTCCTTGTCGCAATCTCTTCAGGTCTCTGATGCTCTCCTTCTCGCAGTCTCGTAGGGTCCCTGGCGCTTGTAGGTTTATCTTTACTTGTCCGGTATAACTCGTCGGTCGAACAGACACATTTGCGTGTGTTCGGGGAGGAGGTTCTGTACTCCTGTTGATGTTTGTAGAGCCGGTTTTAGATATTCCTGCGAGACTTTTGTTCGGGCATCGTATTATGCCTATCATTTGTCTCGTGAAGTCAGTAGGTTGGTTCCTGCGAGATTTTTGTTCGGGCATCGCGTCATGCCTATCAGTTTTCTCGCGAGGCTTAGTAAAAAGATCCCCGCGAGACTTTTGTTCGGGCATCGTATCATGCCTATCAGTTTTCTCGCGAGGCTTAGTAAAAAGATCCCCGCGAGACTTTTGTTCGGGCATCGTATCATGCCTATCAGTTTTCTCGCGAGGCTTAGTAAAAAGATCCCCGCGAGACTTTTGTTCGGGCATCGTATCATGCCTATCAGTTTTCTCGCGAGGCTTAGTAAAAAGATCCCCGCGAGACTTTTGTTCGGGCATCGTATCATGCCTATCAGTTTTCTCGTGAGGCTTAGTAAAAAGATCCCCGCGAGACTTTTGTTCGGGCATCGTATCATGCCTATCAGTTTTCTCGCGAGGTTTGGTAGATCGTTCGTTTTTTGCGTGACTGTTCCTTTAGTTTGGCGGATCATATGTATTTGTTACTTCTCATTCATGCCTGTATTGCTAAGTTCGCGAGCCATGTATGTTTATTCATATGCTTAGATCGAAATTAGTGTTTACAATTGTCAGCTAGCATTTGTCGCCCGTAGGCTAAGATCTGTTGTGTGAATGTTGTTTTATTGTGGAGGCGTTTGTTGTCTTGTAGGCTTTCGTTTAGCCTCTTTAGCGCGATGATTTTGTTCTGTTATCAAGGCGTTCCTTATTCGTGGACTTTCGTTTGTCCTTGTCATAACCGGTTGTTTGAAAAGAGGTCCCGATGGCACTTTTGTGCCATCGGCCCCGAATTTGTTAGTCAATATCATAAATACTGGGCCGTGCTTATAAAATCGCACAGGCGCCCTTGACCACGCGCGGTTGCTCCCGCGCTGGTCCATAAGTGCAAGGTACCGGGCTGTGCTTATAAGGTTGCACCAATGCCCCTGACCCTACACGGGCATTCCCGTGTAGGTCCAAAAGAAAAGGGCATAAAAGATAGTAATTACACTTTTTACAAGCAGCCTTCCCGCTGCTATGCCTATTGCCCTATTACACGGGCATTCCCGTGTAGGTCCAAAAGAAAAGGGCATAAAAGATAGTAATTACACTTTTTACAAGCAGCCTTCCCGCTGCTATGCCTATTGCCCTATCATTTTTTTTTAAACATAAAACTTCCGGAGGTGGGCCACGTTCCAGGGGCTGGCGAGGATGCGTCCATCGGGGCTTTCGAGTTCGTAAGCTCCTTTACCACGGGCATGGATTACCCGGAAGGGGCCTTCCCAATTGGGTTGCAATTTACCGACACGCTGTCCTGTAGCTTCGACCTTTCTCAGGACCAAGTCTCCTGGTTCGAATGTCCGGGGTGATACTCGCTTATCAAAGGCTCGTTTTATCCTGCGTTGATATTCTGTGGTTCGGATGCGGGCCTTATCTCGGAGTTCCTGCACTAGCTCGAGTTCCATTGCTCGTGCTTCTGGGTTGCTTTCCATGGTGTAGGCCGTCATCCTAAGGGAAGGTGCAATGAGTTCGAGCGGCGTGACGGCCTCCATGCCATATACCAGGGAATACGGCGTTTGCTGGGTTGCCTCACGGGGAGTGGTTCGGTATGCCCAAAGGATTTCATCTAGTTTGTCAGGCCAGTTTTTCCTGTTGGAGGCCACTTTCTTCTTTAATCCGTCCAGGATGGTCCTGTTGGTGACTTCGGCTAGCCCATTGCTGGCGGGGTGGCTGACCGAAGTAAAGTTGCTGCGGATACCTAGGTTCTCGAGGAAGGTCATGGTGATCTCTGCATTAAACTGCGTGCCATTGTCAGAGATCAGCGCGTGTGGTATGCCGAAACGGCACACTATATTTCGCCAAATAAAATTCTTGGCGGCTTCTGCCGTGATATTGGCTAGCGCCTTGGCCTCGACCCACTTTGTAAAATACTCCACAGCCACAATGATCCATCTTTGTTGTTGGACTGCCTTGGGAAAGGGGCCCAGAATGTCGATTCCCCAGAGGTCAAAGGGCCAAGCTCCCGAGATCGAGATCATGTCATAGCTTGGGATGCTCGATAATCGACAGTGATATTGGCATTTGTCGCATTTTCGCGTCATGTTGGCCGCGTCCTGCTGCATTGTGGGCCAATAGTATCCTGCGCGTAAGACTCTTTTTGCTAACGTTTTGGCTCCCTGATGGCTGCCACAGAGTCCCTCGTGGACTTCCTCCAACATTTTCCGGGCATCGGCTTCTCCGATACATTTGAGCCATGGTCGGGCGTATCCTCTCTTATACAACTGGTGATTAAATATGGAGTATAAGGGCGCTATCTTTTTTAACCGTCGGGACGCGAGCGGGTCCTCCGGTAAGGTCCCCGAGGTGAGGTATGCTAACATGGGAGCATACCACGTGTCTTCGAGCTCGTTGATGGCATAGGTTTCCTTTCTGTCGCTTGAGATGCTTGACTCGGGAATATCCATTACTATCACAGGGCGGTTCTTGTCCAGGTTACCTGCTGCCCCTAATTTTGAGAGGGCGTCTGCCTGACAGTTTTTGTTTCTGGGTACGTGCTCGATGACCACTTTCTCAAATTGGCCTTTTAAGAAATGGAATCGTTCGTGATATCGACGCAATCGGTCATCATATACACGGCACTCCTCGTTTATTTGTCTAACTGCTAGTTCGGAATCACTGTGGAGATGGACCTCCCGTGCTCCTAGTCCCGCTGCTAACTTGAGACCAGCTATCATGGCCTCGTATTCGGCGGTGTTATTAGTCACAGGGAATTGGAAGTGGAGTGCGTAGTTGAGCGTTTCTCCTTGAGGGCTGGTGAGGGCTATTCCGGCTCCCGCTCCCTGATGGGAGGAGGCGCCGTCCACATAGAGTGTCCACCTACCGTTCACTTCTTCGGGAGCTCCTGAGTATTCCGCGATGAAATCTGCGAACACTTGTGATTTGATGGCATTCTGGGGGTGGAACGAGACGTCGAATTCTGTTAGCTCGAGTGCCCAAGCCAATATGCGGCCCGAGGAATCGAAGTTCGCGAAGGCCTTCTTTAGGGGCACTACGGTGTGCACTTTGATCGGGTGAGATTGGAAGTATGGTCTCAGTTTTCTCGCTGCGATGATGAGGGCATAAGCCGCCTTTTCTACCTGTGTATACCGAGTCTCGGCGTCCCGGAGTACATGGGATACAAAATATATGGGGCGTTGTTCGCGCCCTTCTTCCCGCACTAATGCGGCACTGACCGCATGGCTGGTGGTGGCTAGGTATACTACCAATGTATCTCCCTCTATTGGTCTGCTGAGGCAAGGCGGACTGGCTAGATATTCTTTCACCTTTTCAAAAGCCTCTGTGCATTCCTCTGTCCATTCGAATTTGGCTGACTTGCGCATTGCCTTGAAAAAGGGGAAACAGACATCGCCGGATCGGGCGATGAACCGGTTTAACGCCGCCAGTCGGCCTGTGAGTGTTTGAAGTTCCTTGAGGTTTCGGGGGGGTTTCATATCCAAGATGGCTTGTGATTTAGAGGGATGTATCTCAATGCCCCTCATGGATACCATGAATCCGAGAAACTTTCCTCCTGTAAGACCAAAGAAGCTTTTCTTCGGATTGAGTTTCATGTCGGCCTGGTTTAAAGTCGTGAAAGTCTCGCGCAAATCCTGGACGTGATCCAGGTCGGACATGCTCTTGACCAGGAGGTCGTCCACATAGGCTTCTACATTCCGGCCTATTTGCTTGTGGAACACCTTATTTACCATTCGTTGGAAGGTAGCCCCTGCATTCTTTAGACCGAAGGGCATCAAGCGATAGCAGTACAACCCAGAGTGGGTGGTAAAAGCAGTTTTATCTTCATCTTCTGGGCACATTCTGATCTGGTTATACCCCGAGAATGCATCCATGAAACTTAGGAACGCATGCCCGGAGGTGGAATCCACTAGTTGGTCTATCTTGGGTAGAGGGAAAGGGTCCATGGGGCATGCTTTATTCAAGTCCGTGTAGTCGATGCACATCCTCCATTCTCCACTAGCCTTTTTGACAAGCACTGGGTTCGCCAGCCATTCCGGACAGGTCACATTCCGGATGAACCCAGCGTCTAGCAGTTTGGTCACCTCGGTCTTAACCGCTGAACGCCTCTCCGCTCCCATATTCCTTCTCTTTTGGATTACCGGTTTTGCACCCGGCTTAACGTGCAGCCGGTGTTCCGCGATAGACCCCGGGACCCCTGGCATGTCTGCGGCGGTCCATGCGAATACTGCCAGGCTTTCTCGGAGAAAATCGACCAATTTCTCCCTTGCGCTTCCTTGGACAGCCTTACCGATGTTCAGGAACTTGCCGTTTCCGAGGTCAACTCGGTCGACCTCATCAGCCAGTTCAATGGGCGTGCTGAGCCCTTCCTTTTCAGTGGGATCCAACACCATGGGTGTGTGCGGGGGCAGGAACTCTCTGCTGGAGCGTAGGCGTGGGCCAGCGAGGCCTGGTTTTGCTCTCATTTTAGCATCTACTTGATGGATCGCTCCTCCTTGCCCTTTTAGAGAGGTTTGGTAGCATTCCCGGGCCGCTTGTTGCTGTCCACATTCCTCACCTACGCCGTGGTCGGTAGGAAATTTGATTTTTAGGTGGGGGGAGGACACTATGGCTCCGATTCTGTTCAAAGTGCCCCTGCCGATGATTGCATTGTAGGCCGAAGGGGCGTCTACCACAAGAAAGTCCACCATGGCCTCGGTGGTGCGGGGCGAGGATCCAAATGTCACTTTCATCCGTACCATCCCTTTCGGTTGAAGGGAATCACCGGTGAATCCCACTAGTGGTGTCACTTTCTTTCGCGACTCACTGAGCTGAATTCCCATTTTCTCGAAAGCTGAGAAGTACAAGATATCGGCCGAGCTCCCGGTATCCACGAGGATCCGCTTAACTCCAAATTCTCCCATTTCGAGCCTCAGTACTACAGGGTCGTCATGAGGCCACACAACGGTGCCGAAATCTTTCTCGGAGAAGCATATGGCTTCGTGCATACGGGGTCTCTTTCTCCCAGGGGGCCTCTCTACATTGAGTACAGTAGGGTACGGCTTGGTGGTACTCCTATTTTGTTTCTCGGGGGTCAGCACCTTGTGTCCCCCGCTAATGACATTGATTTCCAAATTCGGTCGCCTACCGGACGTCGCCGGCCCCTTTCCTTTATCTTCTTCAGACCTCGGCCCCGGGCGTCGGGCCCCCTTATAGTCATCTCGGTAAGAAGCTTTCTTTTGGCGCTCGACTTCCCCATTGTACTCCTTGGTAAATTTTTTGAAGAACTCTGGCATGATGTACTCGATCAATCTCCCTTCCCTAGCCATCCGTTCCAATATATCCTTCAGCTGGAGGTAATCTCCTGTGGAGTGCCCTTGAGTGCCGTGAAATGAGCACATCATAGTCCCATCTTTCTTCCCGAAAATATCCTTGCGTAGCGGTCTCGGAACGTCGGGCATGTCCTTTATTATGTGGTACATCTCGCTTCTCTTTTTGACGAAGGGGGCATATCGGACATAGTGCGGCCGGTAGCCCTCCTTGCCATCTTCGCGCCTTTCTGTTTGTGGCCCTAGCGCGGTATTTCTCCTCGGTGGTTCTCGTCTTCTGGACGGGCCGCCACCGAGTTGTCGGTCACGCTGTGGCGGCCTCGGTGATCGAGACCGCGGCCTAGGGAGCTGGATGGCATCCTCCTCGGCCCGGATGTATCCTTCGGCGAAAGCCAGGAGTTCCGGTAAACTTTTAAACTCCCTTTTCCGGGCATCGTATCTGAGGGTGCCCGGTCCTCCTTGCCGAAGTCCATTCAGCATAGCTGCCAAGGCGATGTCTTCGCTGTAATTTCGGACCTCCCTAGAGGCCCTTACGAATCTGTTCACAAAGGTCCGAGTTGGCTCTTGGCGTTCCTGCACATATTTTAGGAGGGAGTCACAGGTCGCTCGCGGGGGTCGGAGCATGTCGTATCGGGCCAGGAAGGCCCTTGCCAGCTGGTCAAAAGTTTTTATCGATCCTTGCTTTAATCGCATGTACCATTCCCAAGCTTCTCCAGTTAAGCAGGTGGTGAAGATACGACACGCGACTGCATCCGAGGCTCCATGTAGCCGGAGCCTTTCGTAGAACCCATGCACAAAGTTCTGAGGGTCCTGACTATCCCCGCTGCCCTGAAAATAGGGAAGACCGGGGGGGTACTTGAAGTCATTCATGGGGGCCTTGTAAAGTTCCGGGGCTAATGGTCCTGCCAAAATGTTCGTCGACCCAGAACGAGACCCCGCATGCTTTCTTTCCCTTTCAGCTATTCCTTTCTCTACCCCTTTTTTGATCATCGCGTTTATCGTTGCCATATCTATCCCTGCGGCCTAGGTTGTGGTGCGTGTTCTTCGCCGCGTTTTAGGTGGTGTTTGGCGGCGCTCTTCTCGCGAACGGCGGGAATGATCGTCTTTCCTCGAATGATGGAATTGGTCATCTCTCCTCGAGTGGTGAGAGTGCCCTTCGGCATGATTGTCAGGGTCTCATCGAGTTCTTTCCGTCCTTGCTCGGCCAGCGCTCCTTCTCGAGCTGGCCGCCGCGGATGAGCCTTCACTTTCCTCTCTTTCAACCCCAAATGATAGTCTCCGCCTCGGTCCGCCATGTTGTCTAGTTTCTTCCTCGCCGGCGAGGGTTTCGATTTCAGGATCGGGATTGCCAGAACCGAGTTCCGTGTGGTGTGGACCGGGCTCCGGATCGTTCGACCCGGGTGCTGGGTGAAGTAATTGTACTACCGGTGGTGGGGGGTGGATTATTCGCACACCTGGTGCCGCAGTGGGAGTCTGTGGGCAGTACATCAAGTTAGGATCGGTTTGCGAGGGGTAATGTGCCAAATGAGTAGTCGGGTACGGTGAGTACGGAGGGGCATATTGGGGGTATGGGGAATAGTTATAGGGGGATGGATACACGTTTTGTGGAAAGTAGGGGGAAGGGTATTGAGTATAGCATCTGGTTTTGGGTATTCTGAGGAGTTGACCCAATCGGCCCGGTGGCCTGGGCCGTCACTATAGTCGAATCGACTGGCCTTATGATGGGTGTGGAAGTTGGGAGGGACCCCAAACCCTTCCCTAATTGGGCGGTTGGTATCTCTTCTCGCGGCATCCCCAGAGTGCAATTCGGGGGAATTACAACGCCGGAGGCTTCTCGGCTCATCTTATGAAGGGGATCTATGCTTGCCGCCCCTGTACCCGGGTTGCCTGGGAGGGTTCCCTTTGAAGCTTCCTTGGGTTTCCGGCCCGAGGTCGGGTTGGTCAGGGGTTTTGCCTTGTCAGGTTTTGGATTAGATCGTTCCGTCCGCTGGACCATCTCCTCGGAGGCAAGCTTGCCTATGTCTGTCTGTTTCGCTATGGAAGTCATCTCGCTCAGTTGGGGCAGGGGGCCCCACGGTGGTTGATACGTCCCTTCCCGAAGGGGCCGGGCCGTATTTGGACTCGGTCCAGTAAGGAGAGAGCACACCCTGTTCTCAGGAAGCAGGCCGTGCGGAGGCCGGTTACAGAATGCGCAGCCCGTCCCACGTCAAGCGAAGCGGGTCGAGCCGGGGGACACGCGGGGTGTCGGAGGGGTATTAACGCTCTAACCCTTTATAATACCTCTCCAAGATGTGATAAATGCGATCCCCTTTTTCTGGGGGGTTCCTTGCCTTATATAGGGTATGCCCTACTGTAGCGGGGTCTTGTCAGCATTAATGACGATGCCCCGCATACTGTAGGGGACGTCCACCTATTAGGCTGTGATGTCCGCGTATTTTATCTCAGGCCGTACAGCGGGGCCGTGCGTCGACCTACCTTGGCTGTCCGGCTTGCCGGGCTTTGAGTCCCGTTTTGTTTGGTTCCGAGCTAGCCCAGCGGAGGGGGTCGAGGCTCGGGTTGTGTTTATCCTCGGGCTGGCCCCGGGAGGGGATCCGAATCCCGGGTAGTTTTCTGGGCTCGGGTTGGCCCCTGGAGGGGGTCCGAATCCCGAGTAGTTTTCTAGGCTCGGGTTGGCCCCCGGAGGGGGTCCGAATCCCGAGTCGCTATTTTGGGCCATCGGCCTGCTTGGGCCGATTTGCTTATGAATTTATATCTGGGGGTGTTTAGCCGGGCCAGGCCTGGGCCTTTGCAGGGCCATCGATACATGGGCCTATCAGCGGGCACGGGCAGGACGGGCACAGGTATTTTTTTTTTTTGCTGTTAATCTGGACCGTTATTTTTAACTTGGAACGAATCTCAAAGCCAAATAATACTGCTCTCTGCGTTAGGCCGAATCTCAAAGCGGTGAGAGTTAATCCCAAACCGTAAAGTGAAGGGAATCTTTTACACATATTGGAGAGGATCAGAGGAGGCAAATGTTGCCTCGTAAAGTGAAGGGAATCTTTCATTAATGGACGGCACACCCATTCACCCAATAGGCACCCTACACGTCAGCAGAGAGTTAATGCAGAGGATAGGCACCGTACACGTTAATGCATACAGCTGTATCCCAGCGGATTTGAATTTTGAAATGGTTTGAGTCTTTGAGATACACGTTGATCTGCACCGTTCTTTTTACAAAGTGAAGGGAATCTTTTACATCCAAACTCCAAAGTGAAGGGAATCTTTTACAATTACTTGATCTGCACCGTTCTTTTTAAATTGGCACGAATCTCAAAGGACACGGGTTACCGGGTGCGGGTACACCCCTGGCGGGTGCGGGCAGACGGGCGCGGGCAGCGGGTACGGCGGGTACGGGTACACCCGGGTTTGGCACCAAAAACAGCCACCCTGCCCGTTTCAGACCCGTACCCGTGTACCCGTTTACCCGCCAATACCCGGGCACGGGTACGGGTACCCCGGGCACCGGGCACGGGCGGACCGGGTTCGGGCAGCCCCTAACGGGTTTTGTCAAACCACTATGCAAGAGTATGTATACTTTAAGGGCATAAGTGTCATTTTTACTCAAATGAAATCATTTATCTTATATTTTGTATATTTTCTAGTCAATAATTTTAGATGAATTCAATTCTTCTCCGTTTTGATTCCGATCAACGAAGTTCAATTGAAATTCATCTCCATTGAATTTTAATGAATTGAAATCAATTGAACTCCAAAATTATTGTGTTCCGATCACACCCTAAATTGAATAGAAACACACAAAACTGAACTTGCAAATTTTCTTCTCAAAAGATTAGTTACCAAACACGAACAATATCAATTGACATACAATAGTACAATCAAGTTTGAATTTGCATATAAATGAACAAAAATGAAATCCATATATAGAATGATACCAATCGGAATTTAGTACAAGCAACATCAGTTAACATTTATGTTCGTATAATTAAACTATATATTGACAACCCACAACATTCAAGTTCTAATCCTAAATCATATATATATATATATATATATATATATATATATATATAGTGTTGTCAAACTCTCGCCATAACTCAAACAAACAACAGTAGCTGGCATTTCCTGCTGGCTTCTTATCGGTTCTTGATCCTTTAGCAGAAATCTCCCCAATATATATATTTTTTTTATAAAAAAACTTGCTGCAGTTTGTTGTAGTGCACTCGAGGGCAATTCCTTTGCACTATCTGAATGATCACAAGATTCACAGCTCACCCAACCATAGATATGAACCAATTATCGTTAGCGGAGACTAACCTTGAGAAGAGATTGTTGATAGGTCGAGTTGTGATTGAGGAAGCGGTTGCAATTTCGACTCCAAGGTGCTCGTATTTGTTTTGGATGTTCCGTGAGAGGAGACGACAGAAAAGGGAAAATAGGAATCAAGGAGGGAGAGCACAAAGAGGGTGTGTATGGTGGAGGGCACCGGCATGGATGCCTTCGAGCTTCTAATTCGCTTTTTTAGCTCCTAGATATTGAGCCAAATTTTTGCTCTCTTCATCATTTATATTTAGGGAAATCATCTCAGTTTTTTTTTAAAAACTAATCTTAACACCAGATAGTACTTCAAAATTCAACATTGTACATAAAGCATATTCTACATTAGAGGGTGTGTAATCAAGAAATAATATGGTGTCATAAGCATAGTAACAGTTAATTATTGCATATCCTTGAGAAAAGATGACGACTGGTAAACATTCGATCACTGCTTTACTACTGTATTTGAACAAATCTTAAACAAAATAAAATGCAAGGACTCTACAAGAAAAAACATAACTGCTTCAGTTCTTTTACAGGATTCTCTAATTAAATGATTCAGTACGTACAAGCTGAATTGTTGTAATTTTTAAACCAATGAAAGTGCTGAAAGTACAATGACGGCCAAACACAGGGCAAGAGTGGGCCCAAAGGATAGATAAAAGAAATTAATAATTCCAGAGGATCCTCTAGTAGTGTGCTTGGGCTTTACACCACTGGCTCCATCTGGAATGTGTTTCAGTAGTTGTGTTTTCAACCAGAACCCCCTTAGAGCTTGCACCAGACTGAATGGATTCTGGAAGAAGGTGAAAGTTATAAGAAAAAAGAAAACAAACAACCCAACAATGCTAAGTTGAGGTACCGCCATATACAGACCTAATACCAGTGCCACGACCATGCACTTTGCAGCAATAGTAAATAAAGTCATGGACATTGCAATGTGGCTTTCCATCCAATCAGGACTTTCCTCATTCGAGCTGTATATAAGCACCAGAGTCGACAACATGGATAAAAAAAATGCTAAGCAGTCTGCTATGACAAATGCCTTGAGAGCATATTCCCTTATTCGAGCTTGTATATAGTTAATATCTTGATCATTTGTACCTGATCCTGGCGGACTAAAAGCTGCAGTAAATGTTACTGTTACAATAAGTACAGACCCCAGGCCCACCAATTGGGCTTTGGCCATCACACTCTCTGAGCTGATCCTCATCTTTTTAGCATCTCCTGGGTCTGTTGCCGAAATGGCGCTTCTAAATAAATTTGTTTCTGACGACATTTGTACTTTAGTGTAGTACTGAAATAAACCTGTACTGAAACGAGCTCCTCCATTTTGAAAGTAAGATTCATCCAAGATGTCCCTGCTCTGCAATGCGCCATTTAGGACCTTATAAAATGAAAAGGAAAGGGAATATATAAGTTGGAACTTTGAAGTTCAAAACAAATTAATTACAAAACAACACAACACGTCGATCCGTCCCTGCTCTATATTTTTAAGATGTGTATTAATTTGCAGGTAAGCCCTACAAGAGACCACTTCTTTTGGAAATTCAATCAAATTTGATGAGAAATATATAGTTAGTAGCTTAATTAACCTTAGCTTTCTCTGCAGATGTCCTTAGTTGAATCACTGAAATGTCGAAAGCGGTTAGACCTTCCTTGTTTTGTAATGTCATGTCTAATTCATTGTCCCCCAATCGCAAGAGTGATTTCATAAACGCTTTATATCCATGTTCTGCCGCTAAATGTATCGGTGTGTTTCCTTTGTTATCCATTGTGTTTAGCATTTTATTGAACATTTTCTTCCAGTGGGAATTGGAAAGTTTGTTTTTTGAATTTTTTAGCAATTTAAAGATAACATCTGACTTGTTGGCTTCTATGGCAATGTGTAGGAAGTTTCTTCCATTGCCATCAAGTAGCTGACCTGAATCAGGGCACCTTTGTAAGAGAAGGACAATTGTTTTGACATGGCCCATTCGTACAGCAGTATGCACCGGAAATGATCCATCTGAATCTTTGATGTATGCCAATGATCGATCTTTATCCAATAGGAGTTTGGCAATCTCATGGTTTCCAGTTGATGCTACCAAGTGGAAAGGATTTCTTCCTGTTTCATCTGCCCACTTACCAACTGGTTCTTTGTACAGTTGTACTACTTCTCCGGTGAGTTCTGTCAATAAGATAACACGTACGTACAGAGAAGTTTAATTAGGCAAGCCTAGTTCACGACTATTGGATTTAATTAATTTGCATCCATTTTAATTGACACTCTAGTAACCAAATTAAACATTAATGCATATTAATTGTTATATACCTGGGTATTGGAGTACTGCGGCATGCAACGCTGTCAGTTTTTTTGGTCCCGAGTAAAAAGCTGGTGTAATTTGGTGATGATTCAACATTTTTGACACCATATTTTGTACCATATCGAGCGATCCCCTTGCAGTAGCCAAATACAAGGGAGAGACGGAATCATTGTTGACCTGACCCGCCAATTCCAGATCTTCTTCCATTAGAATCGAGACAACATCTCCATGACCATGTCTGGCAGCTTCATGTAAGGCTGTTTCCCCTAGCCAGTTCTTTTGTCTAAGCACCTCTTTCAACCTTATTTCCTCATCATGATATGCCGATTTCGCACAACGGATTAACTCCGAAATGGTGTTTTTGTGCCCAAATCTTGCAGCATGGTGGAAGGGTGTCTCATTTCTTGCATTGCATGCATTCAGCAATAAACTATTTTTTGTACAGATTGTAAACAAGAGATTTTCGTGGCCATTGGCAGAGAGTATGTGAAGAATGGTATCCTCCATACCTGTAAAAGGACAATTGTCAATTGTCATTTTTTAACGATGCATAAGAGGCCCATTTTCATATTTATTATTTATACATATAATTTACTGCTTTTTTATGTTAATGCTTTTATGTTAATTTAATGTTATGATATAAGTTTGTACATATAATTTGAAACAAATTATACATACAATTAATTGGTGCATGGCTAGTATTAATTGTATTGTTATTCAAATAACCAATTATTTTTTTATGCCTTTATGTCCATACCCGTTGGAAAGTCAATCTAATAGAGATTAATTTCGAACAGTCTCCGTTTTGTGACTACTCTTTGAATACTTTGTATCACAAATCATCATTTGTGATGTGAATACATATTAACAAATTTCGTATTTAAGAAAGATTTTACAATATTTTCCTAATTGATCATACGGTATGTATATCGTATGCATGCTTAGGAGTTATGGAGAAATGCTCCTAATTTTTTTTAAATACTAAATCTACTAATATGTATTCACTATTGAAAAAAAAAAGTATTCAATTTTATTATATTCTTTTCACAAAAAAAAAATTCCGGACTTAAAAAATAAGAAGTCAAAACCAAAAACACTTCTAAGCACGTGCCGTGTTCTTACAATTAACGTCATGTCCGGTTTTAATACTTTGACACTTGTAATTCGTAGCACGTGGAAGACACAACACGACACGGCACAAGTTAATTCACTAATATATGGATCATAACACCATATGCTTGGTTCTCAATGTTACTCTTCTTTAATTTGGAAAAAGAAATTAAAAAAATATATATTATTACCTGCTATGCTTGTGAGGCAGTGAGAAGGCTCCATTAGTGTGACATCATCAACAGATACCTTGATATGTTCTTCATTGTCCAATCCAAGAAGCTGCTTCAAGTCTGTCTCTTTGCCATCAATAGCCGCCTCAAGGAGCTTCTGTGGCATCAGCGGCCGCTCACTGTAGCTGCTAGCCATTGATATTATTCTGGAGCTTATTAGTGTATATGTTTACAGGAGAGATTGGGGAAGAAATGTTTACAGGATTATTGGTCTTAAGGATAGTGTGCCAAGCTAGTCTTTTATTATTATTATTTTTTGTTTGGTACCGTAGCCAATGGCTGGATGCGGGGATCAATATTGAAGATAATATAAAAAAGGCCAATTAGGTACGTAGTAGCTAGGGATGGAGCAGCTATAAGTTAAAAATGGTTTCTTTTGTTCCCATGCGCACCTATTCCTTATTTCAAATATCGAAGAGGCCGTCGATAGGCATGCATAATGCATGCATTGAATCATAATATCAGTCCAATCTCAAATAGGAACTGTCTGATTTGCGTTGCAATTCACGCGCACTTGATCTATGCGAATTTTGATGCCTTGCATACGAATTTTGAGACAAATCGTACGGTTTTGATCGGACATCAGACCAATTTTTGTTGAATACCCATCGGACTAATGTTTTTAGTCTAGTGCTGCAAACTTCACGTTAGGTATAGTGGCTCATGATCAAAACATATATATATATATATAGGAAATTGCTAATATATATGCTACGCATAGTATAGAGGGCCTCCGTGCTACAGCTCAATATTTGAGTTTTTAAAATCCTAACGGTTGATCCGAATCATTCAACATGATCTCCACATGAATATGTACTTGCAAATCAAATTCTAAAAAATGTAAAATTTGGTTTGTAAGTACATATTCATATGGAGATCATGTTGAACGGTTCGGATCGACCGTTGGAATTTTGAAAACTCAAATATTGAGCCGTAGCATGGAGGCCCTCTATGCTACGCGTAGCACCGTAGCCAACTCCTATATATATATAGAGGTTGG
The DNA here is from genome assembly GCA_011114355.1 of Carex littledalei. NCBI lineage: Eukaryota > Viridiplantae > Streptophyta > Magnoliopsida > Poales > Cyperaceae > Carex > Carex littledalei. The sequence goes on from CM022079.1 coordinate 17,939,687, forward strand.
CTATTCTACTTATATAAGCATATGATGGCATATGCTTATAAGTTATTTTTTCGTTTTCAAAATCCAAAAAGTCGATTTGAACCGTTAGATGTGATCTCTATATTGAAATGTGCTTGGAGACCAAATTTTACATTTTTCTGAATTTTTTTACTATTTATTAAGCCACTTTGAAAATCGTTGATCCAACGGTGGCTTAACAAAACAGTAAAATCAGAAGCCACCGTTGGATCAGCGATTTTCAAAGTGGCTTAATAAATAGTAAAAAAATTCAGAAAAATGTGAAATTTGGTCTCCAAGCACATTTCAATATAGAGATCACATCTAACGGTTCAAATCAACTTTTTGGATTTTGAAAACAAAAAAATGAGTTATAAGCATATGCAATCATATGCTTATATAAGTAGAATAGCCAAGCACTATATATATATATATATATAGAGGAAGGTTCAAATGCCTCCATTTTTCATGCCTCCACCATGCCTCCATTCTTAAAAACTTTAATAACTCAAAATTTAAAACTTAAAAATCAAAATAAAACCGTTGGATATGATCTAAATCATTTTATCTATGCACGTGTAAAAAATTATGACATTTCAATTTTGTTTTGGTTGTCATCAAGAGCTTGTAAAAAACCATACTAATGTGGATAATTTCTAGACGTTGATTTTTCAACTTATTGATTCACATAAAAACAAAATCAAAATGTGATAATTTTTTATGAGCACATAGATAAAATGATGTAGATCATATCCAACGGTTTTATTTTAACTTTTAAGTTTTAAATTTTGAGTTATTAAAGTTTTAAAAATGGAGGCATGGTGGAGGCATGAAAAATGGAGGCATTTGAACCCTCCTCATATATATATATGAGGAGGGATCAAGTTACAACAAATTTGAGTTACAACAAAGTTACAACAATCATTTTTTACATTTTGAAATTCCAAATCGTCGATCCAAACCGTTCAACATGATCTCCACAATAAAATGTGCTTCCAGATCAAATTTTACATTTTTTTGAATTTTTTTACTATTTATTAAGTATTTTACAAAAACTAGTCAAATTCAGACCATTGAATTTTGTACCCATCTTAATAAATAGTAAAAAAATTCAAAAAAATGTAAAATTTGATCTGGAAGCACATTTTATTGTGGAGATCATGTTGAACGGTTTGGATCGACGATTTGGAATTTCAAAATGTAGAAAATGATTGTTGTAACTCAAATTTGTTGTAACTTGATCCCTCCTCGTTACAACAAATTTGAGTTTAGGGTTTAGGGTTTAGGGTTTGTTTGTAACTTGATCCCTCCTCATATGTTATATATATATATATATAGAGTGAGGCTACGGTACTATGCATAGCACAGTTTGGTCCGTGCTACGGCTCAATATTTGAGTTTTCAAAATCCGAACGGTTGATCCGAACCGTTCAACATGAATATAAAATGAATATGTACTTGCAAACCAAATTTTACATTTTTTCGAATTTTTTTACTATTTTTTTAGATAGGTAGAAAATCACTGTTTTTTAAAATGAATATGTACATGCAAACCAAATTCTGTCATCACTTGATTTTCCATCATTGTCGACCGCCGGGTCAGATCTATCGTGTCTATGTTTCTCTTCCTCATGCAGTAGCGAGTTATTTGTAAAGAACAAAGCTTCATTAATGGTGAATTAGACCAGTGCCTACTAAATACTAAGAAATGACAGAAAAACAAATTTTGAAAAAATTAGAGGTCTATGAATGAATACTTGATGTCTTAGGGATGAATACTTCACGTGTATGAATGAATACTTGATATCTTAGGTATAAATACTTCAACGTGTATGAATGAATACTTGATATCTTATGTATGAATACTTCAACGTATATATATGAATACTTGAATGAAGTATGTTTTATTTCTTTTAAATATTGTTTTTATTTTTTTTGTTTGTAACATTTCAATTACATAATCTGTAAAATTTGATAGATTATTTTTGTTTTGACAGTGAAACATGTGGCAACTATTTTTTATTTTAAAAAATAAAATTGAACTAGAAAGCAATAAAACAATGTTCAGTACTATTCGACTGCTCTTGTAAAATTAATCGAGGTATGCACATATGCTTGTAATACTCTTGATACATGAACTATTTACACTTACACGACGAGGATGAATACTTGCTCGATGAGGGACGAATACTTTCATGGCGAGGTATGAATACTTGTGCAACAGACAACTCGAAAGTATGTCATTATAGATCTCATTTGAAAGAGAAAATTGTGTAGAAGACGTTGGTGGTTTTAGATTTGCAAAATTTCTCACAGATCGTCAGAAATATTGGTTAGATTGAACGGAGAAAAAAAAACCACCTCTAAAAACGTGTAAAAGATGGATGAGTGATGTGTCCATTTTTTTTTTAAATACTTGATATCTTAAGTATAAATACTTGATGTATTATATATGAATACTTGATTTATTATATGTGAATACTTGCGTGCCAATTGTAAAATATTTTAGATATTAGGCGGTCCTCAAATAGTAAGTGGTCCCCCTAAGTAGTTAGTAGTTATTAAAGTAGTTATTGACTGGTGGATGAAACGAGAGATAGATTCCGGGAGATAGCTAGGCTCTCCCAAAAAAAAATAGTTGCCACATGTTTCACTGTCGAAACAAAAATAATCTATCAAATTTTACAGATCATGTAATTGAAATGTTACAAACAAAAAAAACAAAAACAATATTTAAATGAAACAAAACATACTTCATTGAAGTATTCATACATATACGTTGAAGTATTCATCCATAAGATATCAAGTATTCATACATATACGTTAAAGTATTTATACCTAAGATATCAAGTATTCATTCATACACGTTGAAGTATTCATACCTAAGACATCAAGTATTCATTCATACACCTCTAATTTTTTCAAAATTTGTTTTTCTGTCATTTCTTAGTATTTAGTACGCACTGGTCTAATTCACCATTAATGAAGCTTTGTTCTTTGCAAATAACTCGCTACTGCATGAGGAAGAGGAACATAGACACGATGGATCTGACCCGGCGGAGGTGTGCTTGATTGGGATGGAATGACGGAGGCGGAGGTGGGAGGTGGGAAACAGAGGCAGAGGTGGGAGAGGCGGAGGTGGGAGAGGGAGGCGGAGGCGGAGGTGGGAGAGGGAGGCGGAGGCGGAGATGGAGAGATGGGAGAGGGAGGCGGAGGTGAAGAGGGAGAGGTGGGAGAGGGAGGCGGAGGTGGAGGTGGAAGGTGGAGAGGGAGAGGTGGGAGAGACGGGCGGAGGCGGAGAGAGAGAGGTGGGAGAGACGGGTGGAGGCGGAGGTGGGAGAGAGAGGGAGAAAGAGGAAAGAAATAAAAGGAGAAATTTGCTAATTAATTTTTATGGACCATTAGGTAGTTAGAATTTGTAATTATAGTTAGAAGATGAAGTTAGTTGGTTGGGGGATGAAATGGGGGATAGATAGATAGGGGAAAATATAATTACCCTTTTTTATTTTCAAAAAATAAAATTGAACTAGAAAACAATAAAGCAATGTTCAGTACTATTCGGCTGCTCTTGTAAAATTAATCGAGATATGCACATATGCTTGTAATACTCTTGATACATGAACTATTTACACTTACACGACGAGAAGGAATACTTGCTCGATGAGGTATGAATATTTGTTCGATAAGGTATGAATATTTGCTCGATGAGATATGAATACTTGCATGACGAGGTATGAATACTTGTGCAACGGACAACTCGAAAGTATGTCATCATGGATCTCATTTGAAAGAGAAAATTGTGTAGAAGACGTTGGTGGTTTTAGATTTGCAAAATTCCTCACAGATCGTCAGAAATATTGGTTAGATTGAACGGAGAGAAAAAAAACCACCTCTAAAAACGTGTAAAAGATGGATGAGTGATATGTCCAGTATTTTTTTTAAATACTTGATATCTTAGGTGTGAATACTTGATGTATTATATATGAATACTTGATTTATTATATGTGAATACTTGCGCGCGCCAGTTTTAAAATATTTTAGATATTAGGATGTCCCCAAATAGTAAGTGGTTCTCCCAAGTAGTTAGTAGTTATTAAAGTAGTTATTGACTGGGGGATGAAACGGGGGATGGATTCCGGGGGATAGCTAGGCTCTCCCTTTTTTATAATATTTATACTTCATAACAAATATATTGATATATATATATGGGCTATGGTGCTTCGCGAAGTAAATGGTCTTTTTTACTTCACGCTATATTTTTATTTTGAAAATCCAAACAACCGATCCGAACGTTCATTATGTTCTAAATATTGAAATGTGCTTGGAGACTAAATTTTACATTTTTTGGAATTTTTTTACTATTTATTAAGCCACTTTGAAAATCGCTGATCCGGTGGTCCAGAAATTTTTACTGTTTTTACTGTTCACAGTGGATCAGCGATTTTCAAAGTGGCTTAATAAATAGTAAAAATTTCCAAAAAATGTAAAATTTAGTCTCCAAGCACATTTCAATATTTAGAACATAATGAACGTTCGGATCGGTTGTTTGGATTTTGAAAATGAAAATATGGTGGTTTTACTTCACAACTCACCATAGTCTATCTCTCTCTCTCTCTCTCTCTATATATATATATATATATATATATAGAGTAAGGCTACTGTGCTTTGCGAATTAAACACCCCATTTTACTTCGGATTGCTGGCTGTTGGATCTGCTTCAATAATCGTGCAGATCATCAGATGGACTTTGGAATTTTTTCGGAACTGGACAGGTCCAGTTCGGAGCAAAATTGAATTTTCAGCAGCCAGTCCGAAGCAGATTTCTTCTCCAGCTCCTCTCCCTCCTCTCCCTGCGACAACCCTAGCCTCTCCTTCTCCGGCGCCTCTCCTCTCCAGCGCCTCTCCTCTCCAAGCGACAACCCTAAACCTCTCCTCTCCAGCGCTGAAGACGACTACGATTATCTGTTCAAGGTGGTGTTGATCGGCGATTCTGGTGTAGGTAAGTCGAATTTGCTCTCTCGGTTCACTAGGAACGAGTTCAACTTGGAATCAAAGTCGACTATTGGTGTGGAGTTCGCCACACGAAGTCTCACGGTGGAAGGAAAGGTGCTTAAGGCTCAGATTTGGGATACAGCTGGACAAGAAAGGTATTAACCGAAGATTATTCTACAAAACCCTACCTGAAAACTGAAGTGTCGTTTGTTTTGTTAGTTGAAAACTGATACGTGTCAGAAGAAGAAGCCGGCAAGCGCCTAGCACAGGTATTTACTTTACAATCAGTACATAATGATGTTTTGAGTGAGCTGGTACTTTGCAATGCACAGGTCGGTCTGTGCTATGATTTATATCTCCGTTTTGAAAATCTGTAGTAGACAATCCGAACCGTTTTACCAGTATTTTTCCCTTTTCCCCGTTTTGCTGTTGGCTCCTTGGTTATTTAATTAACAGCTTATTTTGTGTTCAATTGCATCATTCGGGCACAATGTTTTCTACACATGAATCTTAGTTGCATTATTGAGAATAATTTGGGTTTAATCACAAAATTCGGGGTACCAATACAACACTGATGCTGGAATTAGTGTACCTGCCCAAAATAAATACTATGTTTGTATAAATTTAAGTAAAGATAATTCTTTCAAAATTTTCATTATACATCTGCCTCCTTGAACTTAATTTTCATAATAAATATTCAATTGATATGGTGTATTTAAATTGAATTCAGGTTGTCAGTGAACCGAGCTTGACCAAATCTGGCGTATACTGGAGCTGGAACAAGAACTCAGCCTCATTTGAGAACCAACTGTCGCAAGAGGCTAGTGATGCTGAGAAAGCTAAAAAAGTTTGGGAAATAAGTGAAAATCTTGTAGGTTTAGCCTGAATTTTTCGAAATTTTACCAGTGTGCATGAAACCTTGCAAATTGTGGCTTTTTGGTAGTTTTTTCTTGTATAATTGTGAGTTGCTTAGGTAATAAGAGGCAAGAGCTTGGTATTAGTTTTTGACTGAAAAATGACTTGAACTGTTCTTTTGGATTGCATTTAAGCAAAGAACTGTACTTTTGGATTGCATTTAAGCAAAGAACTGTTCTCTTTTTTACTTTTTTTTTTCTTATGAAGTACAGTTCTTTGCTTAAATGCAATCCAAAAGAACAGTTCAAGTCATTTTCAGTCAAAAACTAATACCAAGCTCTTGCCTCTTATTACCTAAGCAACTCACAATTATACAAGAAAAAACTACCAAAAAGCCACAATTTGCAAGATTTCATGCACACTGGTAAAATTTCGAAAAATTCAGGCTAGACCTACAAGCTTTTCACTTATTTCCCAAACTTTTTTAGCTTTCTCAGCATCACTAGCCTCTTGCGACAGTTGGTTCTCAAATGAGGCTGAGTTCTTGTTCCAGCTCCAGTATACGCCAGATTTGGTCAAGCTCGGTTCACTGACAACCTGAATTCAATTTAAATACACCATATCAATTGAATATTTATTATGAAAATTAAGTTCAAGGAGGCAGATGTATAATGAAAATTTTGAAAGAATTATCTTTACTTAAATTTATACAAACATAGTATTTATTTTGGGCAGGTACACTAATTCCAGCATCAGTGTTGTATTGGTACCCCGAATTTTGTGATTAAACCCAAATTATTCTCAATAATGCAACTAAGATTCATGTGTAGAAAACATTGTGCCCGAATGATGCAATTGAACACAAAATAAGCTGTTAATTAAATAACCAAGGAGCCAACAGCAAAACGGGGAAAAGGGAAAAATACTGGTAAAACGGTTCGGATTGTCTACTACAGATTTTCAAAACGGAGATATAAATCATAGCACAGACCGACCTGTGCATTGCAAAGTACCAGCTCACTCAAAACATCATTATGTACTGATTGTAAAGTAAATACCTGTGCTAGGCGCTTGCCGGCTTCTTCTTCTGACACGTATCAGTTTTCAACTAACAAAACAAACGACACTTCAGTTTTCAGGTAGGGTTTTTTGTAGAATAATCTTCGGTTAATACCTCTCTTGTCCAGCTGTATCCCAAATCTGAGCCTTAAGCACCTTTCCTTCCACCGTGAGGCTTCGTGTCGCGAACTCTACACCAATTGTCGACTTCGATTCCAAGTTGAACTCGTTCCTAGTGAACCGAGAGAGCAAATTCGACTTGCCTACGCCGGAATCGCCGATCAACACCACCTTGAACAGATAATCGTAGTCGTCTTCAGCGCTGGAGAGGAGAGGTTTAGGGTTGTCGCTTGGAGAGGAGAGGCGCTGGAGAGGAGAGGCGCCGGAGAAGGAGAGGCTAGGGTTGTCGCAGGGAGAGGAGGGAGAGGAGCTGGAGAAGAAATCTGCTTCGGACTGGCTGCTGAAAATTCAATTTTGCTCCGAACTGGACCTGTCCAGTTCCGAAAAAATTCCAAAGTCCATCTGATGATCTGCACGATTATTGAAGCAGATCCAACAGCCAGCAATCCGAAGTAAAATGGGGTGTTTAATTCGCAAAGCACGGTAGCCTTACTCTATATATATATATATATATATATATATATATATATAGAGGAGGGATATACTTACAACAAATTTTGAGTTACAACAAATTACAACATTCATTTTTTTCATTTTCAAAGTCCAAATCGTCGATCCAAACCGTTCAACATGATCTCCACAATAAAATGTACTTGCAGATCAAATTTTATATTTTTTTGAATTTTTTTACTATTTATTAAGTATTTTACAAAAAACAGCCATACTTAGACCATTGAATTTTGTACCCATCTTAATAAATAGTAAAAAAATTCAAAAAAATATAAAATTTGATCTGCAAGTACATTTTATTTAGATAATTATGTTGAACGGTTTGGATCGACGATTTGGACTTTGAAAATGAAAAAAATGAATGTTGTAATTTGTTGTAACTCAAAATTTGTTGTAAGTATATCCCTCCTCATATATATATATATATGACAGTGCTACGGTGCTACGCGTAGCATAGGGCCTCTCCGTGCTACGGCTCACTTTTTGAGTTTTCAAAATTCTAACGGTCGATCCGAACCGTTCAACATGATCTCCATATGAATATGTACTTTGCAAACCAAATTTTACATTTTTTAGAATTTTTTTACTATTTATTAAGCCACTTTGAAAAAACACTAATTTGTACACAACAGTAAAATCTGCTGGACCATTGGATCAACGATTTTCAAAGTGGCTTAATAAATAGTAAAAAAATTCTAAAAAATGTAAAATTTGGTTTGCAAGTACATATTCTCATGGAGATCATGTTGAACAGTTCGGATCGACCGTTTAGAATTTTGAAAACTCAAAAAGTGAGCCGTAGCACGGAGAGGCCCTTATATACGCGTAGCATATTAGCCAGATTCTATATATATATATATATATATATATATATATTTAAATTTGTAAGTACAAATAAACATACATACAATCTATACAGCAGGGATAAGATAAAAATATAAGATAATCCATTAATCCTCTTTGCGTGCATTGTCAATTATCATGCCAAAAATATAAATATTTTATTACCAGGGGCTATTAAGAATAAGACGTTCATGCGTAACGCCTGTGGAAAGTTAAAGCGAGCGAATCTCCCTTTATATTTTATAATAAGAGGGATGCTTCTATGGGCATAAGGACCTATTTATAAAATGAGCATATTTTTATTTTCAAAGTTCAAACAGTCGATCCGACCGTTCAACATTATCTCCATATTAAAATGTACTTGGAGGTCAAATTTTACATTTTTCTGAATTGTTTTACTATTTATTAAGTATTTTACAAAACTAGTCAAATTCAGACCATTGAATTTTGTACCCATCTTAATAAATAGTAAAAAAATTCAAAAAAATGTAAAATTTGACCTCCAAGTACATTGTAATATGGAGAAAATGTTGAACTGTCGGATCGACTGTTTGAACTTTGAAAATGAAAATATGCTCATTTTACAAATAGGTCCTTATGCCCATCGAAGAATTTGCCTTATAAGAAATACTGAAATGAAAAAATAAAGAAAAACAGGGAGGTGACTGCAAAATTTGCTAATCTGAAATTGAGTCCCACATCCTCTGAAGTAACTCAAATTCTGAGTTTATATTTTTACCGTCCGATCAGAATCCGTGCCGGAGGTGGAATCACGGGGCTCCTTAATTATTCGTGCCATGACAAATCTGACGGTCTTGATCAAAACACAGAATTTGAGATACTATAGGTGATATGAATGAAGACCGCGACAGAGGCACACAAAGGCACAAAGCCAGAACAAATTTCTAAGGTTTAGAACACAATTTCGTAATGTACAAAGGATATATGTGAAAGATGGTGCTACTATAACGGCATAAAGCAAATAAAGGGGGGCGACTATAAAATTTGCCATTCTGAAATTGGGTTCCCGAGACCCAATCCAAATCTCTGTAGTAACTCAAATTTTGGGTTTAGATTAATACCGTCCGATCAGAATCCGTGCCATTCCGGACGAGGTAGAATGCAAGCGGCCCCTTTAATATTCGTGCCAAAACAAATCTGACGGTCCAGATTCAAAGGCAAAACTTGACTTACTTTAGGTGATATGAATTCAGATCGAGACCCACGAGAGAGTCAAACAGTGACGTAGCCCACAAATTTCGAAGGTTTAGAACAAAATTTCCCAATGTCTAAAGGATATATGTGAAAAATGGTGCGACTAAAACGAAAACGGCATGCTTCCTCTCTCTTCTTTTGAGTGCAGATCCTCTCAAGTAACTCAAATTTTGAGTTTAGATTATTAGAATCCGGGCCAATCCAGGCCGAGGGAAAACACACAGAACTTTTTAATATTCGTGCCGAAACAGATCAGACGGTCCCGATCTACACATAAAATTGAGTTACCTTAGGTGATATGAATTCCCACGGGACGACGAGAGAGGCAGGCACACACGAATTCGTATCACCTAAGGTAACAGAATATTTATATTTTGATCTGGACCGTGTAATCAGAACTCGCACGCCTATTAAAGCGTACCCTTGCGTTCCACTCGGACCGGATTGGCCCAGATTCCGATCGGACGGACGTGATTCAAACAGAAATATTCTGTTACCTCAGACGTAGGCCAAGTGGCCAACAAATTTCGAAGGTTTAGAACGCAATTTCCTAATGTCTAAAGGATATATGTGAAAAATGGTGCGACTAAAACGGCATGCTTCCTCTCTCCTCAAACTCAAAGACCAATCACTCAATCACTCTCTTTTTTGAATTAAGAAAGAAAAGAACTTGAGAGGAGAGAGAGAGAGAGAAATGGCGATTTTACCAGCCGTTACATTTCCGATCGTGGGTCTGATTCGGTTGATCGGAGCTGTTGTCGCGGTGGAGATTTTGATCTGGTGCATCCATTTTCGCGGCGGCCTCGCTCTCTCCTCTGACGACAAACTTCTCATTTTCAATGTACACACCTCCTCTCTCTCTCTCTCTCTCTTTAAAACTCATCTTGATGTAATTCAATTAAGTAAAAAAGAAGTATCAAACTAATCCTATTGTAAAGAAAAAAGTTTTTAACTTTGTGCACAAGGGGACGAAAAAATCTTTACTAAAAAGTTTGGAAAAGCTCCTTATATTACTCAACCTATGCAAATTCTACAACTCATCTTGATGTAATTCAATTTTCATACTAGAATGGAACAATTGCCGTGTCTTTGTTATTTGGGCTCCTTTAAGTGACAATTTCCACTCTTTGATTTGCTCATCTCCATTTAACTTTTTAGTATTGAAGTGTTGACAGGTATAATTGTATTATTTATTTTGGGTTCCTTCTTTTTAAGTAAAAACCAAGTCTCAAACTGATCCTATTGTAAAGAAAAAGTTTTGACTTTGGGCACAAGGGGATGAAAAAATCTTTACTAAAAAGTTTGGAAAAGCCCCTATATTACTCAACCTATGCAAATTTTAATTGCAAAACATTTAACAAAGAGTTTAACAACAAGTCCAATTTATATAGGAACATTTACTTTTACCATTTATTAAAAAAAGCTGTTTCACACACATTTCCGATAGCAGCAATTATAACACAACTGTTAACACAGTATAGAAACCAGAAGAGTTGTTCACACGATAGAACAACCACAAAAAGCTTCAAGCCTCAATTAACCTCTTTCTCTTTCACTGTAAAACCATCCGCTTCAACTCCAAGTAAAATTCCAGGAGACAGTAAATTTATAAAAAATGAAGGGGGGAGAAGTATTGGGATGTGTGGGTTGTAGGATCTAACAGGGGGTGACCCACAAAAGAAACCTGGGCCCACTTCGTCAGAAGCATCCTGCCAATGTAATAGGAATCATGATGTTATATTTGCATAGTAGGATTTCGAGAAAAAATATCAACATAATCTGATACATGTATAGTATAATTACCTGAAAGAGAGTTTGCTCAATTGCATTTATTTTGATTGGTATTGGGCAGTAAATTGGAGGGGATGTGTTTTTCACTGGTGCCACTTTCGTGCAATCTGCCATTTTTTTTACTTGATAATAGCCTGAATTGAAATATCAAGTTCTTCGTAACTGTAAAAAATCAAGGTAAAGTTTAGTGTATAATTTTGGTATTTTTAAACTAACAGTTCTCTTTTTCTTATTTAAACGAGTAAAATTTAACGCTGGTCTAACTGGTCTTAAGAAAAGCTTGACAATGTTCCTGTTTGTTTTTGTTTGTATTGTTATATGTAAAATAATATATCTAAATAACATAAAAGATACACTTACATGATGGGATTTCTTTTGTGCCGCAAGTACTATTTGCGGGATTTCTTGGATCTATTAATTTCATGGTTTTGAGATCACAACGTACCATATTTGCTTGATGACTGTAGTTTTTGCCTGTGTGCTCCTTTTTGATTCAATTTGGTTGGCTATTAAGATGTATTTTAGTTTTAAACCATGATTTGAAATCTTAAAACATACCTTGTTGATACCTTTAATATCTCCTCCCTCTTTCTCTCCGACCGCACCCTTCCCTCTCTCCCTCTTTAATTCTCTCTCTCTCTCTATCTCTCTATCTATCTATCTGCTCTTGCACATCCAGATGGACTGGTACCAAGGTGTTAAATAGGTGCCAAAAGTGAGATTTCTTCTCTTTCTCCTAAAACTGCTTAATAGTTATCTCTATAAAAGAGACAAAAATATATTTATCCTTTGCACTTTATGTGAACAAATGGATTTTATCTCAACAAGCATGGTTAAAGTGGCTATTCAGATTGGACTTCATCTTTATCTATCTCAATTATCTCTTTTTTCTGCTAGATTGATTAGAACATAGTAAAATTATTTGAAATAATATGGTACATCTGATTCCTTTTATAATTCTTATATTGTTAGGTCCATCCTGTGCTAATGGTGATTGGATTTCTACTAATTCAGGGCGAAGGTTTGTATTCTTTTCGTATTAATCTTCACAAACCTTTATATTAAAACACATAAAAAAGATCAAGGTTTAAAGTAAATAGACAAAGTTTTTCTTAGGTGCTTCTAGAAAAGCACCTTTTCCCCATCTGTTTTACGTATACGCCATGTTAAATTGCTGAAATGACCTTTACACAGCTCACAAGTTTGATCTTCACATAACTATTATGACCGTCAGACTTTAGTAATGTGTTGTACAAGTTTATTTATATCTCAAAAATTTTATTAGACTAATCGAAATTATCACATTCCAATGACAACTTATTTGAGTTTGGGTCAAAAAACATTTGGTTGGGCTAAATAGCCCTAAAACTTAAAAAGTTTGGTCAAATAGCCCCTTTCAGTAGCACCATCAATAGAAAAGATTGTCCCATTCAAATTTAATTAACACCAACTGGGAAAATTGCGATCATAATTTGCTCAAGACTTCTGGAAACAAGATCTTTGAGATGTTGAGTTTGCTTTCCATACTATCATTTGCATGATACACAACTCGTGAGACAATTCTAGGGTTTATAATGACATCTGTAATTCTAGGGTTTATGCAAGTTGGTTTCTAGAGTGGAGAGAGAGAAAGATGATTTAAGGGCACAGGGAGTTTCCCCAAACGAGAACACACAAGTCTTTTAATTTTTCACAACTTCTTGAATTTAAAAAATTGGGCTAGTTTTTAGAATTAGTAGTACTTGGCAACCAAAAAACTGCCTAAAATAAAAAAAATTCAATGAAACAAGCTAGAATCAAGAAAAGTCACTGTGGAAACCTTTCTTTGATTAATTTGACCTCTGGATCAATGCTGAAGTGGTCAAGCTATTTTTTTTGGTAACAAAAAAGGCATTTTACGTATAAATCTGAGATCAATTGTTTTGTAAGTAAGCAATTATTTAAGAATTCAACCATATTTGGATTGAATTCTGGCCTATTTATAACCTGCTTGACCCAAACCTACAAAATATATATCAATTTTGATTAATGTTATTCCATGTTGTTGCTAAATTGAGATTGGGTTTACTACTTGCTTTAGCAGTCATATTTTCTTGGCATATATTTGAACTTGGAAATTTTTGTTAGAATAAAATATTTGAACGTGTGCATATGTTGATTCTATTCAAAGATTAATATTACATTTTTGTGCATGATTTCTTCATAGAAGCTTACAAATTGTAATTGATTTTTGTGCAGCTATATTAGCATACAAGTCCTCGTCAGGAACCAAAAATTTCAAAAAATTTGTGCACTTAACATTGCAATTGGTGGCCTTGATTTTGGGGCTAATTGGAACTTGGGCTGCCTACAAATTTCACAATGAAAGAGGAATCGACAACTTTTATAGCCTCCATTCTTGGCTGGGCCTCTTGTGCCTCTTTTTATTCGCCATACAGGTCTGTGTGTGTGTGTATATATATATTTTTTTTATTTCTTGTAAATTTCTATAGTTTTGCTAAATTAGTTTCAAGTTCTGTACCAGTATATTAACTTCTTATTTTACCCTTACAAAAATTAATCATAATTTTTGTTTTCTCTTCTCTTTTTACAGTGGGGTGTTGGGTTCATAACATTCTGGTACCCCGGTGGATCCAGAAAGAGTCGGGCCTTTGTGCTGACGTGGCACGTATTTATTGGTGGATACATTTATGCACTGGCGGTTGCAACCTCAATCACTGGTCTTTTAGAAAAGGCTACTTTTATGCAGGGTGCAAATATGATATCTCACTACTGCTCTGAGGCATATTTAATTAATTCACTTGGAATTCTTCTTGCTGCACTTGGTGGAATTGTTATTCTCGCATTTATTAGTCCCGGCACTGCTAAAAATGATGCCCATAGAGGTATTTCAGAGTAGACATATGTTGTCTTTTTTAAGTTTTTGAATGTAAAAGATTTTGCATTTTTGGTACTATATGTGAATACTGGAATTTTGATTTGATCAGGTAGGCTCTTAATTGTAGGTATATATTTAGATCTTTATCTTTTATATTCTCAAAATTTACAGATTTTTTTATTCTTTTTTCTCTGTTGTTTGTTCTCTTTCCTTCTTTCTTTGGCTTTATTTTTTTTTTCTCTTTCTTTTTACTTTTCTCTTGAAAGTTAGGAGCTGAGACATGTGAAGAAGAAAACTTAGTAGAGGATGAGAGTATTACATGTGAAGAAGAAAACTTGGTGGAAATGACTTGAGCCTTGCTAATATAATATTGTACTTGAAACATAGGAGAAACAATTTGTTCTTTATTTGAGACAAATATGCTTGTTCTTTATTGTATGATCCATCTTCATTTTTGGTTTCATATCTATATGAATTTGCAATGTATAGCAGGAGCAAATAATCTGAGACAATTTTCACTTGTTTATGGGGTGCTTTATGCTTTCATCTTCTCCTTTTGATTGATTTTTTTTTCTGCTGAGCAGGATTTTTTACTACAAATTGTTGTAAAGGAAAATTAAAACAATAGTGTCTTAGTATAATTAGGCTGTAATTATGAAAAATATTAGGGACCTGGCACATATTGTGATGGATCACATCACTCTGGAGAGATGTAGGTTTTTTTTTTACAAGAGACATTTAAAAAGAAATAAATATTGGAATTTACAGAAGTTTTTATTAAAAAAAGGTATAATTAGAAAGCTCACAGTAATAAATATTTTAATAATTACATGCTAACTGAGTAACAAATCCTTGGTGTTTCCTGATATTTGAGCTGGAAACGAGTAAGTCACGAATTATGTCTAGTTCGGCTCGTTGCCAGTCTTAGACCCAAAAATCCAAAATACTACTATTCATGCTAGAATGATTTATTAAAATGATATAACTACTATGAATGCATGCATAATTGACCGTACAAGCCATGTGGCTCCACATGAAACAAATGGAGTTAATTGACTTTCATTTATTTTTAATATTTTAATATTTGTATCTTATTTATACATAGTTTAGAGTAAAATATTATTGGTAATGTAAAATTGACTCTCATTCGTAGTATGAAAATTTTATGTGATTGATCTCATTTACGTTTGATCCTCTAATTTGAAAATCTAGTTCCGCCACTGCTCATAGCCTTTTAATTATGGAAATTTCACCATTATCGACAAATATGTCAGAGCTTATGGGTAAGAGATAGCTATTGGTATTTATTTAGAGTACACACAACACATTATGTGTCAAAATATGACACTTAACACGTCTAAATATGATAAAGATGATAGAATAACACATCTTTTAAATGAATGAGCATACTTTTTTTGTGATTAAAGTATCATGACATTTATAAATTTGACGCTTATTATCTATATACGTGACAACATTTTTAATCATATGATACCTAAATGCAGGGGCGGAGCCAGACTTTCAGACTATGGGGGTCAAACGTGAATGGGGGTCAAGCATATAAAATTTTCCTACTACGAATGGGGGTCAATTTCACACTATCCATAATATTTTACTTTAAATTATATTAAAATAAGGTATAAATAAAAAAAATTCAAAATGAATGGGGGTCAATTGACCCCCATTCAATATATGTAGATTCGCCTCTGTCTAAATATGATAAAGAGAAAGATTTTTAATCTTACAATTCTAGTCTTTAGTTCTCACTAAACAAAATATTGGAGAAAACTAAATATTGCTTATTCTTTAATTACATTTTTCAATTATATCAAAAGAGAAAAATTACTTATTGTAAGTGCATTTGAACAAATTTATCAACGTAAAACAAATTTACCATTGCCCAAAAAAATAAAAAAAATAAAAAGTTCGCATGACGAAATTGATCATGTCATCGGAGAGCGTTTGTCCAGACGCCCACAACACATAGCAAACACATGATCGGTACATGAGTAGACTTGTTTTTTGGCCATTACTGGTACATGAGTTGGCTTTGGTTATGGTTTGTTTTGGGTCAGTTGGGGTTCGGTTGTTCGGGATTGAGTAAATTAAAATGGCTAGATTTGGCTGGTTTCTGGGTTGAGAAACGACTTCTGATAATCTATACATTTTTTGTTATAGTTAAGCTAAGGTAATTTGACTTTTCAAAGTTCTTAGGTTATAGTTAAGTCAGATCGTAATTTGTATTGACAAATGTTATCTATGTCAGAATTGGCACTAATTTAATTAAATATAAATGATGAAATTTCTTTCTACTTGTTGGAGTAAATTAGGTCTATTTTTGGCCCCTTCTGGTTGTTCGAAAATTCACATTTCCACATATGTAAAAATGAAGAAGGCATAATGCCTGGATCGTGTGCGCACAATGGGTTGTATCTATCTCTGTCAGTTGGATTGTAGTATCCGCGACAATCAGCTCAGCTGCATGGTTTGGATGGAAGTACCACCAATGGATACCTGCGACCACACAAAATTATCCTAGTACAATGAGTATAAATTTTGAAATCGTTGACTTGTTTCGTGCTCACATAAGTTTTGGTAGGCATTTGTTGTTACTATTTTTTTATTGAGTTTATCTTTTCGTCCTTGTAAATAGCATACTAGCATGTAATATTTTTTCTTTCATTTTTTCAGTTGTACTTGTCACTTATCTTGTAATAAAAATTTGATTATATCTGGTCATACCATCATTCCATCATTTCAACAAAGACTGATAAACGACAACAATTTTTAAGGCAAGTTCAATGAGATAGAGAAACTATGAGTTGCATACGTGGAACAATATTTTATTTATTTATCTTAAAGCTTCAACAATGTAGTACTGGTTGTACTAACCTTAAGTTTAACCTTGCAACCCAAGAAGATCTGACTCGACTCGTCAAAGATCTGGTCAGCATGGATAATAAACTTACCAGAGTACCATAATAAAAAACTTTCCTTCTTCTATTAGCCTGCATTTTCACCTGGCAGCTCTCACTGTAACTGTGAAGGCAACTGAAGCAGAAAAAAAAAAAAATTAGAAAGAAAATCCTTGCCAATATTCCACCACTCAATATTATTGCAAATATTCACTTTTCAAATTGCCAACCAACATCAGAGATAACAACATTACTTGTCCTTATTCACTTTTATAATTGTTTCAACAATCAATCAAAAAACGTTGGAGTTAGAATTTCCTTATTCACTTTTATAGTTTCAGAACACAATTAATCCCATACATAATTCATCATTAAAATAAGGTATACAAAAGTAAAGACTCGCCTTCATCTATCTCTTCTTTTTCCAAGCAATCATCTAAAAAACTCCAAGCTTTCCTGTACTTTCTCAAAGCCATCTTATAATTTTGTTCCTGTATAATATCAAACGTAGATATGCCAGTAAACAAAACGGCAACTTCCGCAATGAAATGAAGAAAAACGAAGGGCACTTTTGCAAAATTCTTTGGCATATCCGTTAGAAATATGTAAAATTTAATTGCGGAACCGACAAATCCTTGTTGTTATCGCTCACATCATTTTAACAACACAGGCAAAACTGAATCCAACAGAGAAAAAAATTGAATTTCATTGAGGCTTTCCATCAAACACTTACATAATGTGATTTAGGAGAGAAAGAAATACCGAGGAAAAACGAAAATTAAGGTTTTATAATGTGATTTAGGAGAGAAAAAAATGTAAAAAGTTATTTGGGGTTTATTTATACTGATTTTAACAGCACAACCTCCCAATTAAGGAATTAATTGTGTATTAAACTAATTGGGAGAGTAGTATCCCAATTACAAAAGTAATTTCAAATTACTGATTCTGAATAGCCAATTTAAAATTTGTTATGATAAACCATCATGTAAAATTTAACACTAAGATACTTCTGATATTTTAATGTTAAAATTTTTTGGGCACTTTCGGTTGTGTTAGATTCGATCTGCTAATTGTTTTGTCTTGTGTTATTATTATTTAATTACCAATAGTTAAAAATCAGATGCAAGGATAATACAAACCCAGCACAAATCTGGGTAAATATCTTAACAGAGCAGTTTTGGCTTCATGCAGCGCACTAAGCATATGCAATGCTGTTTTGATTCTATAGCCTGTGCGCTGTACAAAGTCAAAACTGCAATGTTAGAAAGCGCAAATTGACACAACTTTTAAATAACACTATGCAATTTGTTAAATCATCTCCAAAACAAGAATAATTTTATCAAATTCCAGCTAAACTACAACCTAGTCCATTAGATCTATCAAGAAAAAAAGCACAAAAATAAAAGAAAGCCACTGATTGCCCCACATATCCAGTTCAAAACAAAGATTATTTGATAGGAGTTGACGGATGCGAAGATGCTACCTGCTCTTTATCCTGCAAACAATTGAAAGAACATAAAATTCATACAAAATTTGAATTAACTCAAGTGCTGTAGCCCATAAATATAATTTAAATTATAAACAAATTAATAAAAAAATTATGCAAAAACCTGAGGTATCTCCTTTCCTTGGCTATGGTACTATGCATAGCACACATTGGTCCGTATTATGGATCAATATCTTCGTTTTCAAAATCCAAACAGTCGATCTGAACCGTTCAAAATGATCACCATATGAAAATGTATGTAGAGACTAAATTTTACATTTTTTAGAATTTATTTACTATTTTATTTAGATAGGTAGAAAATCACTACTTTTAAATGGTCCAGAATCTTTAGATCAAGTGATTTTCTACCTATTTAAAAAATAGTAAAAAAAATCTAAAAAAAATGTAAATTTTGATCTGCATATACATTTTCATATGGAAATCAAGTTGAACAGTTCAGATCAACTACTTGGACTTTGAAAGCGAAAAAATTGATCTGTAGTACGAACCAATCTGCGCTATGCACAGTACCATAGCCTCACTTAAATAAAAATGTATTTAAATAAAAAAACAATAAACAACATAAAAACTAAAGACCTGAGAGTAAGGTGCATTCGCCAGTGACATCTGTTGTTGCTGAAACTGGAACAAATGCTGCTGCTGTTGCTGTTGAACTTGCATCGACTGCTGCATATACATCTGGTACATTTGCTGGTAATACATCATCTGTTGCTGCAACTGCTGTTGCTTCTCCTGTAAAGAGTTGCTGCTAGGCGAGGAATGATTTGACTGCAACTGATTTTGCTGTAAAACCTGTTGCTGTAACTGCTGTTGCTGTAACTGGAGGCAATAGTACATCTGTTGTAGATGGTTTTGGTTGTGTTGCCACATCTGAGATGGACACACTTGCCCTGATTGTACACCTCCATTCTATCATTTTTTTTTTAGTTCAACTGGATTCAGTTTATATGAGTAGGGGTTTTAACAAAAAAAAATAATAAATAAAGGGAAGAAGAAACCATTGGTTGCTAGTGTTTTGAAAATTACAAACACCCATTACTAGCATGAGCATTCCCTAAACCCTAAACCCTATTTAGAGCTCAGACCAAGGAAAACTATATTATGTTCTCATTTTCATATGAATTCTAACTCTAATCACTTATTTAATGAGAACATAATATAGTTTTCACAAAAAGTATCGGGGAGATTTGTCCAAGGAAAAATAATTTAGATGTAAATTTTTAAATTCACCATTGTCAACTAAAAAATGAGGGTTATAGGCCGAAGTATTTCTGTTAAATGTAATCATAAGGGAGGTTTTCTATTAAATTAACCCTTATCTATTAAAGAATACATGTGATTTTACAGTTATGGGGACGCTACGAGCTATATATTCGCACAAGCAAGCACATGTGCCAAATACTTCTTAAAATAAAAAAAAACAAGGTTTAAAGTGCAAAATGCACAAAAACACTAACCAAAGATTGTGCCAAGGCTCCTGTAGGAAATGTCTGGGATGGCTGTTGTGAAGTCTGTATTGGATTATTAGATCTTGCTAGGTCTGGATTCGAAACGGGTCGATTTTGACCCAATTCCACTTCTGACTTCGAGCATTCGCCTTGAATTGGGCTAGCAGGCCTAATTTGGTTTATTTGCAAAGACTCGTCAGGTTTCGGGTCTATAGTTTCAGATTCTGGATTTGTTCTTACCGGTTCGGTTTTCTCAACATCACTACTATGATCGATACTATTATTGGTATTAAAATTATTCTCAGGTGCAGGAACAGCAAAGTTGGTTTTTGATTCTGGATTTTGAGTTTCCTTCAGTACTATTGATTCCGAATTCGGTTGCAAAATCACCACCTTTTCTCCTAATATGGCCTCATTTTTCTCTAATTTTGCTCTTTTATTGCTAGTGGAATCAGTTAGGGGGAATGCATTTCGTGATTCCTTCGGAAAAAGTACGCAGTGGCGGGCCCACGCCTTTCTGATTTGTGCGGGTTTTCCATAAAGGTCTACAAACTGTACACAAAAATAAGATTATCTCAATTATGAGTGTGAGGATATGGTACTTTAAAAAGCGTGCATTGATCTGTACTATGGATCCATATTTTCGTTTTCAAAGTCCAAACAGTCGATCCGAACCGTTCAACATGACTTTCATAATGAAAATGTACTTGGAGATCAAATTTTACATTTTTTTAGAATTTTTTTACTATTTTTTAAAATAAGTAGAAATCACCTATTTTGAAAATTATGGACCATTCAAAAGTAGTGATTTTCAACCTATCTAAAAAAATAGTAAGAAAATTCTAAAAAAAAAAGTAAAATCCGGTCTTCAACTACATTTTCATATGAAGATCATGTTGAGCGGTTCAAATCGACTACTTGAACTTTGAAAACAGATATATGAATCCATAGTACGGGCCGATCCGCGCTTTGCAAAGTACCATAGCCCCACTCCTCAATTATTGTTTAAACAGAAGAATAATCAGCTAATTGCATATTTGAAAAAAGGTCACTCACATCAAAAAACAACATAGAGATCTCTTCACGTTCTTCATAGCATAAAGGTGTAGATTCATCAGTTCGAGGTTCTATCACATTAGATATTATCGAATCTATAATCGGTATCTGACTGGTCCCACCATGGATCATCTCAAATTGAATCAACCCCTACAAGTTTCACAAATAATCATTACTTTAGAAAAACTTACAGATGCAAATATAGTAATAATTTATTTCAAGCAACACAGAACTTTGATTAGAGAATTGCATGGCATTTGTTTAATCCCCCTGAGGAAGACTTCTCTAGCCGCATCCCTGCTACCAGTTGCCTAAAAATGAATTGATTATAAGGGAATTAATTAAAATATTATAATTTCTATCATACCTCTGATTTATTTTATGATATTAATTTTAAAATTTTAGTTATAATTATTTTCCAATGTGGAGGCATGATTGGGCATACATATTTTAGTTATAATTAAATATTTTCTTGGATCATACCGCAAATGTGAATTGTGCAAAGTTAATGTAAAGACTTGAAGCAACTTCAACATTCTTTTTCTCTACAGCATATTCAATTTCATTCTCATATAACTCGAAAGCACCCTTGATATTTCCCTGATATAAATAAAAAATAATGAAAATAAGTAAAAGAAAATTAAAGGAACAGAAAATAAAACAGCAAAAAAGGTAAGTTCTTGGAACAGTAACAGAAATCATGAAAACATCTTTACTTCTTGGTCAAATAAGAAACAAAATAGAGGGAATAGAGGGAATAAAGAGAGTAGATATGTAATAATAGGAGAATAGGGTAATATTTTTCAGATTTTGGGAGGATTAAGTGGAATAAGAAGGATGTAAATCTGGAATAGAGATTTTTATTCTACCGCAGAATAGAACATAGAGGGTTAAGACTAGAATAAAGAAGAATATAGGCTTATTTTCTGGAATAAAGTTTTTTTTATTTATAGGCATTCAGGCTACTTACCTTCACAAAAAAAAATTGAATTAGTTGGAATAACATCCTACCTTGCGTTTTTCCAAATTAGCCTCCCGGTAAATGTCTTTAATATAATTAGAAGAAAAACGGTTGAAATCATGGAGAAGTAATGAGCGAGAACTCAGCGAATCTCCCAACTCCTCTTTCATCATTGCACAGTACATACGATACGCTGGCACTTTCTATCTCAAAATGAGAATTCACAAAAAGCAGTTTATCATTAAAAAAAAAGAGGAAATTTTAAAAATAATTTGACAAAATAGTGGTACAAATTACAGGTTGATACTTCACACTGTACCGATTTAAATATTACTAGTAAAGTTAGTATACAAAAATATGTGTGGGTTACATATTTACTCACCTAATTCTCTTACAGCAGGTAGCACAAAAGACTTGACCTATTTTGTATAGATACAGTGCCAACCGATGTTTCAACAAAATCCCTGGTATAGTGTTCGGTAAGACTTTAATGCTTAATCCAAAACTAACCCTAATACCTACTCAAATTCAATTCAACAAAAGCCGGTACACTAACCCTCATGTAAATCATATTTTATATACTTTGAGAAAATAAAATTACCTTCTGGAAGAATGGGGGTGAACGGCCAAGGGCATTATTGGCGATTTCTTTGCCACCTTGTGCATGTACAAAATCCATGTACCGAATCCAAAACTCAGGGTAGTTGGCACATGGAATCAAACATCTCTCGTAAAGCTTTACCATCTAGCAACAAAAGGAAAATGCAATCTGATCTTTACAAGAGAAGCAACAATTATTTTAGAAAAAAGTACTCAGCAATACAGGAGGATTCAAATGCCTCCCTTTCTTAGTCACTTAATAAAAATATAACTATTAGTTATAATCTGCACCGCTTTCGTCATGTACATACAATCAAATTCAATTTCAGCTTAGTTATAGGTAGGCTGAATCGGCATAACTTTTGTCGGGAGGCGTGTCAATATCCATTAATGTGAACTATTTTATATGCAATTTTTTTACCCAACTCTCAAAATGCCCATCAAAGTGAAGAGAAAAATGAAGTAATTTTTTACATGCACATAAAGAAATGATATAAATCATATCAAATAGTATTCTTTTATTCAAATTTAGATACTTTGCCATTAATCTTTTAGAAAGAAGAGGCATGATGAATGCATTAGAAACCCATCAATAACTACTACTGCAGTCTGATAATAAAAATCATTTAAAAGGTAATCACATGCATATCATTTAGAGGGCATATCTAATGCAGAAGCCCCGCTTCAAACTAAATTATAAAGAGAAAACGTGCAAAATTGCAAATAAAGGTATAGATTGTACAACCCTTCCTAGGATGCTGTTGTTGCATAGTCACTGTACACTACGTGCACATTAAAATAGCCACCATTCAGGGTCATAATTGGAAATATATAGTTTCATACCCAATCAAAATCTCCTTGTGTCTCAACAAAATCCAGATACCGGTGCCAATTCTCAAGCTGAGAATCATCAAGCGGTTTCACATGAAAATAGTGCCTTGTTATATTGTTCTCATAGCAAATGATTTTATTCTCAATTTCACATGATCTCCTGTACATTTCCTCTCCAGCCCACAAATACTTCTTTATCATGTCAATATCCACGTTTTGACTGTCTGCATCAACAAAACCTTGAACTACACTCAAAATATCTGAAATTTCAAGGTTCTTCACTCTTTCTCCATCTTGATTAGGGCCTGACAGTGACACAAGTTCTATGCCTTGAATTGATGCTTCTTCTTCAAGCAGGGAGGCTAGCTTCTTAAAACTGAATCACTTATTTGAAAATAACAAGTCCTTTAGAAAGCAAATAGAATGTAAGCTATCTTAAAAATGGGACCTTGCAATAAAAAAAAATAACGAGACCTTCCGAATAATGCTTAATACTTGGACATATACCGGCAGTTCTCATATTTGAAATTTTTTGTAAATATTGGCAATTTTGCTCCCAACTATTCCCGAATTTTTTTTTTTTTGGTATATATACAGTTTGGAAGCAATTTTGTTAGCGGCAGTTCAGTGATTTTTTATTACTTAAGCTTTGTTTGACACATAAGTGTATGCTGTAAACAAACAAACAAAAAGGTTGGTATTTACTTGAGCAAATGAAAGAGATCTCGGTCATTACCAAATATATTAAAGTTACAGGGTGTAAATACTCCAAAATATCCAACAAAATAAGAAATATATATACATAGAATGATATGTACCTCCCATAATATGCATGTAGCTTCTTAGTAGGGAATTTGAGGATGATAATGTAAATATTAGCAAGCCGGTGCCACTGTTTATGAGAATATTCAAACTCTATGTATTTATCCCATATCTTGTAGCACAAATAATCCTTTCCAACAAAAGACAAGGCCCTCTCAAATAATCTGAAATTATCCCAAAAAAGTAATAAATCAAATAATAACACAATAATCATGGGGAAATTTCATGCATACCCCTCAAAAACTACGAAATTACGGTGACGTTTAGGCATATACTTGTGTATGCGTCAAAAGTAGAGAAATTAACCATTTGCTCTTGGAAACCGACCAATTAGAAGACACATTTTTCTTAAAGATGCTACATATTTTTTATTTTTTTAATAAAGGATAAAATGGGTATTTTATAAATTTAAAATGCATTTTAATTGAAAATGCAATAAAATGGGTTAATTTGGGAGTTTTTGAAATTTAGGGTAAATATGATATTATGAACTTTAGAGGGGGGAAATAGTTAATTTCGAAGTTTTTTAGGGGTATACATGAAATTCCCCCAACAATCGTCAATCAATGACCTTCAATAAAATTAAACATTGTTGTGTTTTGGCCCTTTACCTTCTGACATCAGATGGATCTTCAAATGTGAGAGCACCAAATGTGCAATAATTACACCATAGATCCACAGAGAAGGTCAATGCTTGTAGCGCTCTTTCATACACTTGTACCACCTCATTGGGCCCACATAGGCGCAACTTATGTGCTCCATACTTGACCCAAAATGCATAGCATAAGGGGAATTCCAATAGAAATTTATCATAAATTAGGTCTATGGAACCAATGTCATTCTGCACATGAAACCAAAATTTCATAAATTAGGTTTATGCTATTTTTGTGCTGATATGTATTCTGTTTTTCTGATTTTTTATTTAGTAATTAAGTACTAAAGTGAAGTTACTTGGATTGTTCAAGGAGGTTTACTAATACTAAATAATGTTATAAAAGTTTTGGACTTAATAGCATATTTAGCCATTAAAAAAGTAAAAAGTTGGATCAAGATAAATCAATAAATTTAATCTGGTACTACCGGCGAAGAATGCTCGACTTCTCTGATCAGTGAAACTAATGCATCAAAATCCGTGCTTGCATTATCCAGCATTTCTCTCAGCTTTTCTACAGCATAAACTGAAAAGAAGAAATTTAAGAAGTATACTAAATATTCTATCATGTATGCTAATTTATCATCTTTTCGAATACTTGTACGACTTTTATAATTCATATAATGAACAACTTTCATATATATGTCATGTATATAAAAGATCATGAGATTGGATCCATGTTTTACTGAAAAATTAAAATTTGTAACAGTGTATATTAAACTATGATAAATAATCAAATAGTACTAATTGCTTCAAATTTCATAGGCAAGCTTAATATATGCCAAACAAAATGTACGCAATTTTTTTCATTTTTGAAAAACCATTATCCGATTGTCAGGTGAAGGCATTTTTAAGGGATTCTAATAGGTTAATACATATCATGTCAGGTCAAGTGAAGTATCACATTTGATCTACCAGACATGGTTCTGTAACAAAAATAATACCCAATTAATTGCTTAATTAAAAGGGTTAAAGTGTAAATATTTTGAATATGAAAATGGGTTTTGCATCTTTTCTCAAATAAACTGATAAACCAATAAATTGCAACATTTCAGTCCTAAAAAAATATTTCACATAGTTACTTAAGTATGTTATTAATTCTTCTTCCAATCGCATAAAGTATCAGATTTCGACAAAAATTAGCCCAAATTTTAATTTAGGAATAAAATCTGATCACTTTAACACTTCAATTCTTTAACACCTACACTTCACACACTCAGAGAGAGAGAGAGAGAGAGAGCGAACTGGAGTTGTCCATTGGGTGGTCAGAAGCACCGTTTTCAGCAGCTGTTGATTCCTCCATGCATTATTAGGAGAAATCGTAGAACAGGTGTAACACATCTACAAAGACCAGGTTCAGCTCACAATTTCTCCTTTGTTAGGGTTTCGGCTGTACGAGAGAGGAACATCTCTTTCTTTGTCGAAAACTCGGAAGGGGAAGAGGAGCGTCTCTTCTTGTCCATGTGGAATTATGAAAGCACACCCTTCATTTTGGTGAAAATAAGAAAGCAAACCCTTCATTTTTGGTGGAATTTTTAAAGCACACCCTTAATTTTGGTGCAATTATGAAAGCACTTCCTTGACCATTACATCAAACCCTTGAACATTTTTCATTTACATGAAAAATTATATTTTAAAAATTGATCGTTCAGGCTAACTCATTTATTGAAATGTTGCCAAAGATTTCTATACTATATTATAATATGGCAAATTCTTCTATGCACTAATACTACCGTCAGTACTGTTCATTTGTGGTTAATCCAACGGTTCATATTAATTTGCTAAGTTCATAAATTTTCACTCGATTTTTTGTCGGAAGGGCAAAAATATAATTTTACACAACCTCCTTTCTCTCCCGCGATCTCCTTTCTCCCCAATTCAAAAACAAGATTCGATCTCAAAAGCAAAAAAAAAGTGGCGAGACCTAACCCTCCCGCGATTCTGCTTCTCCCATTTCAAAAACAAGATCTCCCTATCTCCTACGCAGGCGATGCGATCTCTCTCACGATCTCTCACTACAAGAAATTGTCTCCCTCCCGATCGCAACCCAAACCCTAGACTCTTCTCCCCCTGCCTCTCCTCTCCGCCTCTCCGTCGTCGCTAATTTCTCTTGCGCTGGTGCCAACCCGCGATTCTGCTGTCTCTCTCTCTAAGTCCGAGCACCGAGCAGAAACCCTCCCCCCGCTGTCTCTCTCTGAGGACCGAGCACCTACCGCTTTGGCGACCTAACCCTCTCTGGTACAACTTTGCATTCTTAATTTTTTTTTTTTTCATTTTTTTCACCATTGCTACAGAGGCCATGCTGGCTCGAATTA
This sequence comes from Carex littledalei, assembly GCA_011114355.1. NCBI lineage: Eukaryota > Viridiplantae > Streptophyta > Magnoliopsida > Poales > Cyperaceae > Carex > Carex littledalei. The sequence continues at coordinate 17,967,054 of CM022079.1, forward strand.
AACGAACCCTGGGGAATATAGTGAAAGTTTCATCGAGCAGTTTAAGATATTTACGGGGAACTAAAGGATTTCTTCAATGCTGGGAGGTTTGATGAACATTAACCTAATTCACTAATTATTATTACTACTTTACTATCTCTATCTATATTGTCAGTTTGTTCTCGCTTGTAAAATCATCAAAACGGTCTTTTGTGTAATTGTATTTAGTATCCCTGAAAGCAACATGTTATGGTTGTATTTTTATGCACTTTGGGAGTGAAATACAAATCACATGCTTACACATCTGATTTATGTGAAATTTCTGGATGTACAACTTACAGCCTTGCCGAGCAGTTGGAATCAATCAAAGAATCTTTTGATGAGAAGAACCTAGAAGCTCTTGACTTATTCTTAGAGTGCAAAAAGGTATCTCCCTTCACCTTGCTTTTGTAATTTTTTTAATCACTAATTGCTAATTTATTAAACCTTTATATAGAGTCTCGACAAGACGCAAGAATCTGAAGAATTTGCAACCACTGGCATTGACCTCTTAATGAAGACCTTAAAATCTCTGACTGCTCTAAGGTCGGCTATTGCAAAAGGCCTTGAAAGCGGCCTACGAAATGATGCTTCAGACACAACCATTGCTATGCGACAATACTACGGTAAATTTCTGGACTAAATTCACATTTGGTTATTAACAGGAACTCGGGTTTTGAATGATCATTTTTTTTAAATTGAAGGGCTGATTTGCTACATATAAAATTTTTGGAACCAATTTGATTTCTTTGAATTCATGCAACTTCTTTGAACTTCTGGAATTCATGCAACCTCTTGCATTTGCGGCTTACAGCCATCTAATTGTCTTTTTTTAGTTTCTGGTATCATCACTAATTCGATAGGCTGAACTAAACCCATTTAAGAGGCCTTTCAGAGGCCAGAGGTAATTGGTATAGCACACTAGTTATATGATCTGATTTTTTTTTTCATCCCAAACTTAATTGAGGGCACAACCTAAGTACAGAGATTGTATTTCCACCATGCCAACAAATAGAAATTGGAGCCCCAACATAAATACCAGTTAATGTTTGACTAGTAAATGTCTGGTACAGACACATAGGGCTGGTGTACGGATCAAATACCATGCTCAAGGATTTTAATCTTTACAAACCCACTGTTTTGACAAATATGTAAATAACTCAATCATAGGGGATTTTCTGTTAATTTTTCCTCACCCTTGTCAGATCTTACTCTTTGATTTTCTCTTTTGATTTGATAAATTTGTTCAAATTCTAATTTTTGTCCTCAAGTCGGTTCAATTGAATAAGCATACCAGTCAAGAATGTAAACCTAAACCAATTTTTGTCCTCAAGTCGGTTCAATGCTTAGTCACTGGGTTGCATTTGGATGGTTTGTAATGGGTGTATCAATGCTTAGTCCCTGGGATGCATAGGTGTTTTAGCTTTGGCAAATTCTTTTCTTTGAATGGGTTAGATGGGTTTGCTCCAATTGGTCATACCAACGTAGAAAGAGAGAATGAAGTGGGTCAGAGAAACCCGTTTCTGGTCCCACCCCTGCCTCATGGAGAGAGGCAAGTGTCAGATATTGTTAGGAAAGTTAGTTACTGTAACAAACTCAGTGCTCGACTTAGATGCTTGAAGTACCAATCAGCTTGTACCTGTGCAGTGGTGTACCGGTGTTGACCGAGAAAGGAAGCACATTTTTCCTTGATTTTTACCATTTTTAACTCAAATAGTTTCTACTGATAGGTACAGAAGGGGAGAAAACTGATGCAATGAAAGAGGTGTATTTACCATTTCAGAGAAACTAGATGATACTATCATTGCATAAAATTTGATTTGTAGGATCAGTTTACAATGAATGCTCCCTTTATCATTTCAGAGAAATGCTACTTTGAGGTGTTTATGAGGGCTCTTGATGTGCAAGTGAAGGAAATGAAATCGATGGGAGAGGCCATTAAAAAACTTGAAAAAAAAAAAAATGGAGTATTAGAAAATCAAATTTAAATATTTGACTTTATGAGAATTTTGTGTTAAAAATTAAATAAATTAAAATTGCAGAGTAAAGTATGGATAGATTAAAACTGCCGGAGAAAGTGTTGTCTCCTTAATTATTGTTTAGATTTCTAAACACAATTAGTACATGCGCAGATTTCTAAACAATTATTGTTTAAATTTGACTTTATGAGAATTTTATGTTAAAATTGACTTTACATAGAAATAAGAATTTCATTAAAAAATTCAAAGCGTACATGCGCAGATTCCCTCCTAATTTCCCATTTCTTCGCTCCCAAATCGAGAACGACCTGCCATGATTACTAGTTTCCTCATTTGAACATATTCCAAAAAAAAAATATGAAAAAATCCAAATTTTTTTTATTTTTTTACAATTTATATGCACAAATTTATCAAATTAATAATTTTTTATTTTTTTATTTTTTATTATTTAATAGTTTCTTAAAGCTGAAATTAATTTAACAAATTTATCAAATTAATAATCACTTTATCAAAACAAAGAAATGCAGCAAATCACTTTATCAAAACAAATTTATCAAATTAATAATCACTTTATCTAAATTTTTTTATTTTTTATTATCTAATATATTTTTAGATTTTTTTTATTTTAATGTTTTTTAAATTTTTTATTATCTAATTTTTTTTAAAGAGATGCAGCAAATAAATTGAAAAAAAATTGAAAAATACATTTTCAAACCTTTTGCAATTTTTTACGACAAAATCATCATTATAAATGTTAATTTTATATAATTTCTTCATTGTTAGTTCCTTCATCATGTAATAAAATTTGTGGACCGTTCAATTTCGGACGAGCGATCGACGGTCGATCTGCCGTGAAATGGTTTCAAATTTATTTTGAAATGATCAAGAGAAAGTGTTATGCGTATCCAACATAATAGTTCTGAACTATGTTTGTGTCCGAGCCTCGATCCAACGTGAAGTCTTCATAACCCTTTGATGTTAAGGTTTTCCATCCGCTTGATGGATGGGTAAATAAAGTTAAAATTCCATCAAAATTTGCTGCACTTGATTAAAGGTTGTAATCTTTGATTTGAACGGTTCCGATCGGTCAACGGACGACATGTTTATGTGCGCCTTCATTAACTTAGAACGCAAGAGTATATGGTTCATGAAACATAAACTCTTGCTTTCTAAGTTTATGAAGGCGCATGTAAATATGTAGTCCGTTGATCGATCAGGACCGTTGAAGTCAAAGAGCACTGCATTTATTGTCTTCCATGAAAGTTTGATAAATTTTTTTTTTCATTTACCCGTCCATCTAGTTGATCGAAAATTGAAGCATCGTATGGCCATAAACATTTCATGCTGGATCGAAGCTCATACCTAATAAAACTTCCGAACTTTTATGTTGGTTGCGTTCAATATTGTACCTTGATCATTTTAGATCAGATTTGAACACCTTTTGTTGCAGATCAACCGTTGAATTCTCACGTGAAAACGAACGGTCCGAAAATGTTTTCTAAATTTGAATGGACATATAATGATTAAAGTCTATAAAACTGATATTGGTAAGTATTATTTAGCCATATAACATGTAAAAAAAATAAAAATATTCATTTATAATTTTTTTTTCATATGTATTGCTGTCAAAAAAATGAAAAAAATGCAAGAAATACTCATTCAATACACACACTCTCTCTGACCTGCGGACCCCTCTGTGCAGAAATTAATTAGACCCCGCCTGTCATAGAGAGATATCTCTTGCCCAGTATTTGTTCCAGGAACAGGCTTGCGCATGTAGAGAAAGGGAGACCCACAGAGCAGAGAGAGTCAATCCTGGGAGCCAATGAGATACGATCACACGGATCGCTGACGTGGCTATATTTTTCGACGAATCCCGCCTCCAATCGTTTTGTTTTACCTGTCCCAAAATTTCAAATCCGCCTCTCTTTCTTCTCTCTCCTCTCAATTGCTTCGTATTTTGTCCCCTTTCTCTCTTCCACTCTGCAACAGCAACGACCTTCTCTCGTAATACTCTAATAAATTTCAAATTTTTTGCTCTCTCTCCGCCTCCGCCTTGCTATCTCTCTCCATCTCCGCCTCCACCTTGTTGTCTCTCCCCCGACCTGCCTCGCCCCGAGCACAAACCCTCCCCCGCCGTCTCCCTCTGAGAACTGAGCACCCTCCGCCTTGGATTTGACAGGTGTCGTTCTTTCCTTGGTTTAAGATTAAATAGTTTGTGATTTATAGACTGACAAGGAAAAGATCTTGCTTTCTTAGCCTCATTCTTGCCTTGTTATCAAATTTTGGGTACAATGCTGTCTCTTGTATAAGAATACTGTTATGTTATTACTTTTGTTACAATTTTGTAGTATTCGATTCTGTTAATTTGAAGTTTGCCCTGTAAAAGAAATAATTTTTCTAAACTAAAATTCTGACATGATCACAGATTGCTTTTCCTAACAGAGAGTGACTTGAAGGGACTACCTGGCTTCAAGGTACTCCTGCTGTGTGTGTGTGTGTGTGTATTTTAGAAGAGAAAGTGAAATATCTTACATGTGCCCGTGATCATGATGAGAACGATTGTTCTAAGTATAATTGTTGAGGAAATATTATATAACTTATTTTCCTATTCCTTCAATGAAATCTTAATTCGAAGTTAACATGCCTAAGTATAACACTCATAATGCCCTCAGTGTCTTTCAGATATGTTGGTCTTAAATGGAGGCATTCAAAAGCTGCAACTGAATGCCACTGGCATTGGAGATGAGGTTTGTTTGAATTAGTAATTAATAATAACTTTATATGAATCAATAAATGTAGTGAAAACATTTTCCCAATTTTAAGTGGAATGATATTTTATTATACCTTTTGCAGGGAGCAAAGGCCCTTGCAGAAATGCTGAAGAAAAATGCAACAATTCTTGTCTTAGAACTTAACAACAACAATATTGATTACCTGGTACAGCTTTCTTACTAGTACTAACTTAATTGCAGATTGGTACCAGTGAATTGAGATTTGAGTTCTTGTTAGTTGGGTTTAGGTTTTGTTTTTGAATCTCACTGCCGTATGTGGCTGAGGCATCATTTGGTACCAGTGGCTTGTAGAGAGGTCTGACTTTTAGTTTAGGTGAGTTAGATACAACTATGTAAACTTTTTATTTCAATTTAGTTTTCATTCTTAATTGCTGGAATCGGTAAAGTACTTTAGCTACTGCTATTGGTATTGGATCTGTTATTTGGATATGTAATGTTTGTTTGAATATGTACTTATGATGTTACTTTTTGATGTAATGTACTTCATTTGGGTAATTTTCTTCATTTTGGGGGTCGGGCACTTTTGGTGACATTTTTGTTGTTGTATGTAATATTAAAGCTTCCAAGTATGTGTGTTATACTTAGAATTTGATATTAGTTACTATTAATTTATTCAATATAAAATTGCCATGCAAGAGATAAGGCGTGGTTATTTTATTCATCGGTAATAAAATCTCCTCTTTCCTTAGATTTTTGATAGATGTTTACATAACTTCTCAAAACAGAATGATTTAGAACGACAAAAAAAGAAACATATTCCATGCAATTGAGATCAATTAGAAGAGAATCAAGAAATTCCCTACAAGTATCCTTACATTTAATTGAGAGCAATTGATGACTACAACAGATGAACAAATATTTGTTAGATGCATAGTTGAAAGTTAGACCGAAATTATCTCTATGCTCCGACTTCACCTTTTCATTCACATCACCATTAGGTAGATTACTTCAAGACTAAGCTAGCCACTTCGACTCCTACACAAGTCAAGATGGGCACTTGCATTAATTCATTTTGCAAGAAGAAAAAAGTCTATACAGTCCACAGTTAAGGAAAAAAAAAACGATATTAAGGTCACTAAAGCATTTAAAGGTTCTTAGTTATTTGAGGTCTTGAAAGATTTTGTTTTGAATTTTAGGACTTACAGCAGCTGAGGTTACACGTATATCCCTATATGCTTCCACCTCATCTGGAAATGCTTGCTCTAGATCCTCTAGTAAGTACTTGTGCAGACTCTATATTCATCAGGGAAAAGAAAAAAGAAAGAATCATGTAAAACTACCATTTATGCTTCTGTACAATTGTAGTGAACAAATACACCTCTTGAACTATATTCAGAGTTGCATCTGACATTGCTTTTGCAAATAACACCTGTACAGTTTTCAGAAATATGCACATAAAAACCTAGTCGAGATTGCTGCTAACTCTTATTGTATCATAAAGAAAACCAAGCTCCAGAATTAATTCATTAGTACTCTGCACTAAGAATTATTGGAATTTGCTTATTATTACAAAAGGATGTGATTATCTTTTTCTTATAATTTCCCTTCTATGAAATATATCTCTGATTCACTGATTGGATGCTGGAAGAATTAAATACTTCAGAAAGATGGTTCAAAGTAATTTGATTTTAATTATATACGACCACTCCTGTAAAAAGTTAACATAGTAAGTACAAAAATAAGGATCCAAAATATGCATGACAGCATGAGAAATGAGTGAAAAGCAAAAACGCCTATATCGAAAAACGAGGGCCTCCCGTACCAGTCAGTATGCTGCCCCTCCTTTTTCTAAAAAACCCCTGTAGTTTATTGAAATATGAGACAAATTAAAAACTAGTGTTGTTCACATACCTGTATGGTTATACTACTAGTCTACCATACCCGTATTGAGAAAATTTGTATTCCCCAATCCAAAATATTTCTCTTTGCAAAATTCATATTCCAGCAAGCCTCAATAATAATAATTTTTCAGAAGTTATAAATTTTCCAGGAAGCAATTAACATTAACACTTTATTCATAGTTTTTAACTTTCTTTTTTATATAACCTCCACAACACCCGACCCCCCTCCCACATCAACCAATGCATGCGAACACTTTCTTAATATATAGCAGGTTATTGCAAACCATATATGTGTTCAAAGAAAAAAATACAAACAATGGGATGACAAAAGAGAAAACCATGAGTTTTCACTGTAGATCAGATTTCATATATCCTTAATTCATTTTGAGTAAAAGGCTACCTGGCGGTGACCAATTTTTCTTCGGTAATTCTTCTTTCTCTTGTACTTAAAAATAATTACTTTAGGATCCTTTCCCTGTTTAAGAAAAGATAAAAAAAAAATCAGTGAGCTAACCAGCAAGACAATTTGCATCTACGAGGTAAATCGGTACGAGAAGATACCTACTCTTCAACCACTGCATGTACAGCTGCATTAGTCACAATCGGCTGCCCGATGTAGTACTTTGTGCGGGTTCCAACTAATAGTACTTGGTTTAATATAATCTGCAATATGACTCCTCTTATTGGTTAATAGCTAATGTAGTTATCATTTACAAATTAAGGTACCTAAGCTGGCAGCAACAATTATGCCTCGAGTATGCAATCTACAAATTAAGGTACCTAAGTACTCCAATTATGCCTCGAGTATGCAATCACGCCTAAATTATATTCCAACTATGTAAACTAGGCCTAACAAATTATCTAGACAGATTTATACAATTGAAATAACAGGAGGCACAGTTCACCAAAGGTATTTCAAGTATTGATGTATTACTGTCATTTCCATACACATTCGATTGATTATGAACAGTACAGTCGGGATCAAAGATTAGATATATATAGATAGATTTGCAAATAATGTATTGTTCTTAGTTTGAAATCTTCTTCAGTTTGAACTCAAGCTAAAATTAGGTGTAAAATTACCAGTAGCTGGTTATATATATACCTTTTCATCACACGAATCCGTACAATTGTTAGATGTAAGTTGCAACCACAAGGAACTTGGGTGTCACTGGTACTGTATTTATTGCTTCCTTCAAGTTGATAAACTTTTACCGAATTTTCCTCACATTCGAATGAAGTTGTTCCGCTCTATATTCAAGGTAAGTAGGCATTTTATATAGAGACTATGCTAATATTCAATTTGATTGATATCCGATCCTGCCCGGCGCATTTTATCAATGTCGCGCTTGGCCAGCTCTACTATGAAAAGCAAACTGGATAGAGCGAAATCAAGAGCTGGATTCGAACCAGCATCTCTGGGAAGCATGATAAAATCCATTTTAATACTTCTTTCTTCAAACGTTGGTATTATAAATTTATAATCTTCAGTAAAAGATGTGTATATTAGATCATCCATGGCAGCCACATCATCACCTGGATGAACCACTAAGATCCTCTATTTTCATAACTTTTCTCGCTTCAGTGGTATTATATTTATAATTTGCATGTTAAATCACTTGAAGCCACAATAATGAGAACCCCTCATGGTTAATACTAAAATAACCATGAATAATCCTTAATACTAAAAATACCAATCCCCAAATCATACACTAACCTGCAATCGAAAAATTGCTCAAAGGAGGTATATGGTTCCTCGGGGAATAGAAAGAAGGGGTTGACAGGAGCAATCACAGGTGCAAGGAGGCAACTGGAGGAAGCACCGAGAGCCTCTGCCGCGTGCTAGTAGAGAGGCGAGAGAGGCGAGGAGCGGTGGAGAGTGAGAGAGGCGAGGAGCGGTGGAGAGTGAGAAAGCGGGAGGGGTGCGTCGAAGGCTGGATCGTGAGAGGGAGAGGGAGAGGGGGTGCTGGGTCGCCAGAGGGAGTGCTGGATCGGGAGAGGGAGAGGGACAGGGAGTGCTGGATTAGTCCATAGATCGCGAGAGGGTTTACTTCACGCCTCCAGTGGAGTGGGCTGGTGCTCGTTACCATTTTGACCTTTCCGAAAAAAAAAGAGCGACAAATTATTAACCGTTCGATCAACATTAAATACACAGTAACGACTGTAGCAGTAGTGCATAGAAGCATCCCTCTTATAATATATTTGCTGTACCTATCAATCAATCCATACAATGCATGTATATTCCACACATTTTAAACATGCCTAGTCATTTTACACTTGATTCTTCTAACCAGGTTAAATTTCGGCTATAAATTAATATCCAATAGAGCACCAAGTGCTTTGTAAATTATTCAGTTTCTTTGAAAGTCTAATATTAAATTTTGAAATTAATTTTGTATAGAGTCTAAGTGGTAAAAAAATGTATTAAAATTAATTTATAAACCTTATAATTTTGACTACTGGACTCTATACAAAATTGATTCAAAATTAAAAACAAATTGTATGTAGATGCATCACTCGTAAGGTAAATGGATTTCAACGATTCAGATTCGTTGTTTAAAGCTAATCCGATAGATTTAAGAGTTGAGTTAAAAAAAAGCTTGATAAACTTAAAAACACCTAGTTCTACTCGATTCACTGTGCCAAAGCTTCAAGTGTGATCGATACAAGTCGGGTCGAGTCGGGACAAATTGAATTAGAGCAAATTTTAAGAGAGGGATCAAATTGAATTAGACAAATTGTTTCATTAATGAGAGGGACAAATTTTAGTGTTTTTATTGAAAATAGCACAAATTACATATGAAATTTACATTTTAGTAGAAAACTTTGATCTTGTAATAATATTATATGCTGAAACAATTATAATTCAGGTTATAAAATTGAATTAGAGCAAATCACTAGTGAAAAAACACAAATCAGGATCGGTTATATTCGCACATCAGGATCGGACCTACAGCCGATCCTGTTCCAGCCGATACAAGTAGTCAATCTAAACTGTATCGGTTAAAGAACCGATCCAGATACCAACCATCTGGATCGGTTATTTATTAATAACCGATCCTAATTCTAACTATCAAGATCAGTTATTTATTAATAACCGATCCTAATTCTAACTATCAAGATCGGTTATTTATTAATAACCGATCCTAATTCTAACTTTCAAGATCGGTTATTTATTAATAACCGATCCTAATTCTAACTTTCAAAGTTTTATTATTTTTATTTTTATTTTTTTTGTGAAACCAACATTTTGAATCTTGATATGATGCACTAATGATACCTATACAGTCTATTTAAATCCAAGAAGTGCAATGGTATATCTTGATAAACAGAAAGATGCCACGATGACCCATTTCATTTACCAGTAAAGTAATACATGACTAGTTCTTAGCAATGACACAAGCCTAATAAAATACTAATTCCTAAACCCACTAAAAGCCCAGAGGGAAACCTTGACAGCATTACATGTTTGACTACTAACTAAACTTTGAGACTTCAAATGTGCCTCCAGCTCTGGTACCACCACAAAATTACTTTATCCATCATCCAGCGCAGTCCCAAGTGGCAAACTCTGTAGGAATATCTATAGTTGCAGCAAACAAAACATATTATTCTTGTATCTCAAAAGATTAGTAAAAATATATATAATGCTGGTACAAAACTTTGCCAGTTGGTACAGCATATCTATATTTGCAGATGTTCATTGCAATTTAATTAACATTACACTAACTCTACCTTGAATTAACTCAATCTCCTCATTTCCCAGAGATTGGCTACATCAAATTTGCATTTATTTTTAGGAACATGCATGTCAAGGTGTCTATTACATGCTCAAGAAGTTTCAGATCCATTGAAGGTCCAGAGCTATGTCAAATAAGTGATTTTATAAGAGAGTATTTGCTGGTATTTTCTGAGTTTAGCTGCTGTCAGCCAATCTTTAAAAATTCATTCTGGACAATCTACAAAGCCAATTTTTTTGTTCTTTTTATGGAAATGTAAAGGAAAGTCTAAACTACATGCTTGACAAGTTTCAGGATTTTTTTAGTTTTCTAACTATTTTTAACAGATGCTTGAATGCAGGGGCAGATTGGTAAAAGATGCAGAAAACAGCATTTTTTTGCATTTTCAGAAAGCAAACTTTAAAAATAGCTAGTAAATCATAGAGAAATGCTATGAATGTAAAATTTAGGTCTAAAGTATGTGTTTTTGAGTCCTCTATCTGACTGTTCAAATAAATTTTTGGTTTGGACTTCTGATCAGCCTGCACTGGCTGATCTGTCACAGAAGATCAACCGAAAAAGTATGAACTCCATGCCATACCTAAACCTAAACTAATAGTAACAAGAAATGCCCATTATGCTATATCACTCATGAAATTAAACAAACAAGGGACTATGCTTACAGGTAAATGCCCATTATGCTATATCACTCATGGTTTCTTATAAAATATAAGAGTTTAAGATGAAAAACGTCAAGTAAATTTAGACATACCGGTAAAGTCTCCCAAATAGCTTGATCACTCATGGTTTCTTCATCTCCTGGCATCAGAGCTCTACAAATTATGAAAAGCAAAATTTCAATCAATTCCAAAACTTGATTAGCAAGTGATCTTGGTAAGGTTTCATTTTGAACTTTATAAGAACTAATGGATCTAGGTAAGGTTTATACACGATTATTACAACTGCATTCACTATGGAGCTACATAAGCACTAAATTGATGAAAATGCATGGACTATGGAGCTATAGTTACTAATTGACTACTGGAAAAAGATCAGAATTAAGCACTGCCTTATGGTTAATCTACAAGTCGAATAAATAAATTATCAAGTCAACACTTGTTATACCATATAAACCTTAAAAAAAGATCAGAAATTATGTACTAAAAGAATCATGTAATTACCACAGTCAACGCTTGATATTATGACCCCACAGTCGGAACCTTAGTTTTAATTGCAATTACCAGAAAATTCCAGTTACACAAAAAACAAGCCTATAAGAAAATAAGAAAGAAAGGAACTGGCAGATAATGAGTTGGTACATTCTGTTTAAGTTCATAAGATGCTGGACCAAACTGCAAATAACAAAATTACCATGATACTAGTAACTTCTGCAATTTCAGGGGCATTTATGCTCGGTTTGTGAACTTCAGGAACAGAACTCTTTGCCGTGCCAGAAATATTCTTTGTCAGTAAATTAAAATGTCAGTAAATTACATGCTACGCATTACCATGCATCATCTTTAACAAGTTCAGGAACTGGCTTGTCTCCTACGGCATTACTTAATCACAATTGTAAGCAAGCAAACAAAGATATTTATCCATGTAGACACTAGACAGTATTAAACAAAATGCTTGCAATGATCTAACTTCAAAATCTTCAACATAAAGAGTATTACAGAGACTATGAACGAGAACAAAGTTCATCTTTGCCATTTGCGATTTGAATTTTTGTATTCTGAACTTTAAAACCAAAGTGAATGGAAGCATGAGCCATTTTTCTGAGAGTTCTTTTCAGAATAATGAATCTTAAAAAATCAAACTAAATAACATAAGATTGTGCAAAAATTTAAATAGTAAGTCACTATAACAATTTTCTCAAAACAGTTAGGTCAAGTGAAATGGCACGAAGGCCACATATCACGGCATCAGCCGTAAGCCACAAGGCAAACAATACCAAAGAACAAAAAGGAAAGGTTTACCCGTTAAGAGAGTCGGCACCAAAGCACAGCAAAATCGCAGCGCAACAGCCAAATCGCAGCACCACAAGAATAGAGAGTAAAATCGCAGCACCACTCTCGGGTTCTGGTAAACCCGCAGCACCAAGAGAATAGAGGTAAAAATCGCAGCACCAAACCACAACAGAAAACCACCAGTGAACCCGAAATCCCAACCAAGCACAATCAAAATCGCAGCACAGTAAAATCGCAGCACCAACCCGTACTGGACCAATCAAGCACCAACCAGCACACCCAAAATCGCAGCACAGTAAAATCGCACAAACCTAGGGTTAGCGGGAGAGGGCGGCTGACTTCGGAAGGGAGCGTCGGGAGTGGCCGGCTGGCTTCGGAAGAGGTTGCAGGAGTAGACACACTACGAAAGCCTAGGGCGTGAGTGGACTAGGTGCCGATTCCTCCATTCACACCTCTGGCCAAAGGGAGAAGAGGGGAAGATCTCCGATTATCAGTAAATCCTCGATCGGAAGAGAGAAGAGGGGAAGATCTCTCTCCAACGAGAGGAGACGATCTCAGATCGAAAGAGGGAAAGAGGGAAAAAAGGAAAAATTTCAGCGAAAAATTAGAAGAGAGGAGAAGTGGGGAAAACTTTTAGAATTGTGCGCGAAATGGTGAGAGGGACTTGGTCGCGAAATTATGATACCAGTCGTATCGTCAGGATCGGTTATATAAATAACCGTTATTAATATAACCATGTCAAGAACAGTTGTTTATAAACAACCGTTTCTGATATGTCTGGACAATCAGGATCGGTTGTTTATAAACAACCGATCCTGATAAGTCACTATCAGGATCGGTTATTTATAAACAACCGATCCTGATATGTTCTGGACTATCAAGAACGGTTGTTTATAAACAGCCGATCCTGATACTTACTATTAAGAACGGTTTTTAAATTTGTCCGATCCAGATATATATCAGTATCGCTTTTATACTATGTCCGATCCTGATATGCCGATACTAAATGTACATTTTCCACTAGTGAATTGACCAACAAATATTCGCCTTTGTTTTACCAACCTTCTAAGCATATATAATGTTGAAAACAACTAGCTAAAGTGTTACATAATGAAGTTTGAAAGTTACAAATTTAGTCATTACAATTAAGTCCAGTTCTTCTTTGCTCTTTCCAGAACCTAGTAATCAAGTGAAATGATTATAAGAGTTGTCAACAACAAAGATATTCTTCCAAATCCTCGGCCAAAATTGCAAAAAAAAAAATAATAATAATAAAAAGATAATACAATTTTTAACATGCATATTTCAAAAATTAACATAATAAATGCATACTAAAGTTCATTGAAGGACAACTCACTTAATATTTTTTTTTGAAGGTAAAAAAAGAATTTTCAAACAAATGACTAAAACTGAGGCCATGCAATTGTATAATGTACAATACATATAACATGACCAAGCCACCTTTTGATGGAGTCGGTTCTGATAAAACCAAGTCATGCAAAAACATTACATTACTTCAATACATACAAAATCTTCCAACTATACCAGAATTCAGGAATTCAGATACATTTAACAAAAATAAAAATAAAACTGCTTAAGGCCAGGAAGCTAACTAACTACGTAGTTTTAGCTTTGTTTCTCAAGTATTTCTTTCAAAATTAACGGATCATTCTTAACTAAATATTGAAACTGCTCAGTTGCGGCTACCCCTTGAAGGATTCCTGGAGAGGCTAAAAATTTCAAGCATACTGCTTTGAGATGATTGCAACTGTGTCTCTCAGCTAAAGACAACAAGGTCACCACCTCACCTGTGTTAACACTACTGCACGACATTGTGTTAATACTACCGCACATCATCTTCTCGCATATTACCTTTAATCTCTCCAAACCGTATCTATCAGCTGCAACCAATAGTTGCTGAGCCATTGATTTAGTCTCTTGTTTCTCATCACTTCCTTCTGTCTCTTCTAATCTGGGAAAGGAATCATTATATATGAAATGAAGCATTGCTTTGAACACTGGAGCTTCTATTTCTTCAATTTTAATTGTTGTGTCTGATTTTTCCTTCATCGGACCAAAAAATTGTGCCAAAAAGACTGGAGATCTCATAGCGAGAATGCACTTATGAGCACTAAGAATTTGCCCATCCACTTCAAATGTAACATCTGCTCCATTTCCATCATCCAAAAGATGGCCTAGTTGCTGCTGGATGTTACCAGGGGGGACAACAATTTGTGCAGTTGGCTCGACGGGAAAAGCTTTAAAAACAGTAACGACACATTTAATTATGAAACAATCATCCTTGATATTTGACTTCAACTCTGACCTTTTAGCAAATGAAGGATAGCCCGAATATGAATTGGCTGAAATGAAACTTATAATTCCTGATGTTTCGCTGAAGGGTAAAACACATTCATTTTGGTCTAGAATAGTAAAACTAAATTGTGCCATTCCAACTTCTGATTTGCTTTTAAGGTAAAGATAGAGTGATATGTCATCAGCTCTTGTCCCAGTGGAACCATTTGGGTAGTACTTGAAACTCCAATCATGCCCATCAACATGAAAAATGGTCGATTCAATAAACCCCCCTTTGCCCATATTCTTATCTAAAGAGTACCCCACAATGCTTAACGTATGCGATCTCATCACTTTTTCAATTCGTCTTATACAACCGGTGGTTTCTAGGACTTCAACGGGATATTCTGTGGATAGTGACATGGATGGATATTAGATAGATAGATAGAGAGAGAGAGAGGGGGGGGGGGGGGGGTTTAATTATCTAAAGCGGAGAGGTTTCTAGTGTTTCAACGGGATTTTGTGCTTAATTTCTCTCACCCCTTTAAAAGGATGGAAAAGAATGGCACCCAGCAACATGAAAAAAAGTGATACAAGTGAGTGACATTCTCTTAATTACAGCATGCAAAAAGCTTCCTTTCTTGCTGAAAAAGCTTCTGAAATTCAAACAATTAAACATGGATCAATATAAACAGCTCAGCAACAAAATGGCTTTGCTTAGAATCAATCTAAACTAGCAATTAACGAGACCTAATTAAACCGTGAGAACACCAGTTATATACGCATACATGAATTATGAAGAAAGAAATAAATCAACTACTCTATAGTGAGAAAAATGTACATATAAAAGCTTACTGTGTCGGAGATGTGAGAGAGGCTGTCGGGTTCGGGTAGCGATCTCGACTTGTGGCTGAGAGAGAGACAGAAAGAAAAGGAGGCTGCGAATTCAGGTGAGAGAGAGAGAGAGCACTGAGCAGTACAAGTTCCTAAACCTAGTAAGCCCATGTTTAAAAAAATATTTAATGGGCCAAGCCCAAAACCACTTTCAGGCCTTCAGCATTGTTTAAAAGAAAAATAACGGGCCGAAGATGGAATTCGTTGACTCTTAGCCCAAAACCAAATTGAGTCTTAACACAGAAACCAATTGGTCGCTCTCTCTTAGCGCACAACAAATGTGAAATTTGTTGGCTCCAATTCATCTCAAATTTTAAGTGCCTATCAGATCAAGGTTTTTCCAAGTTTTAATTTGTTTGTTATTCCAGATATATATTGTGGTATTTTTTTAAGTCTTAGGCGAAGAACAGAGTTTAATTGAGATTAAAAGGAAGTTTTGTTACCTTTATCTCTGAAAGTTTTTTTCTCCTTACTATTTGATTTTTCGTTTTGTTGAAAAATTTTGATTTGCAGGAAAAAAAGTCGCCGTTCCTCTCTGGCTCTCTCTGATTTCAAGTGACCAAGTCGATCTATTTGAACCCGATTTCTGCCCCCGACAGAAATCATGCGTCCGCCCCTCATGCACAACACTGGAAAGCAAAAAATATAATGATTATAATTACGCTTAAATTTTCAGTAAATAAACCCAAAACAAAGCAAAAGGCATCAAAGAAAACAATTAATTAATGAGAATAATATCATTTAATTATCGAATAGATAATTAAATGATATTGTGAAATACCTATCTCCCCAGGGTTCGTTATAGCATGGTTTGGAAACTCCGCCGAGTCAACTCGGTATCGGCCGTGTCCGGTCCGAGTTTCACCTGAGTCTCGTGTCCATGCGATTTTTTTAACAAAACTCAGATGAACAGTGTTTGACTCGGCCGAGTCAACCCGAGTCTGGCCGAGTCTGACTGAGTCCGGGCGAGTCAACAATTTTTTCAATTATTTTTTTTCAATTATCTTTAAATATTTCCTTTTCTTTTTACTATTTTTTTCCTGTAACTTTGTAGGACCCTTTTCATGAATAGACAATGACTACAACAAGATTTTTTTATTTGATTTGATTTGACTAACGCCTACAGCAAGATTCTTTTAACAGACAACACCTACAAAAATTCAAGTTTCCGAGTCAACTCAGCCGATTCAGGCTGATTCATCCGATTCCGATTCCACAGTCAAGAATCTGATTCCGATTCCGAGTTTCAAAACCATGCTTTATAGAGTTATTTGAGTTTTTGGTGTTCCTTTGCAGCACAATATCTATCCCTGAGTAATGAACAAAAGAGTAATTAATTTCTCATAAATTACTGTATGATTTGTCATGTGGCATAAGTGATATAAATTTATGTTATCTTTATGTATTCATTATAAAATTATTGTGGTACAGAATTTTACATTTACTCTAAAATTTATGTTTTCATGCATGTACTTCTTTTCATTGAACAATTCTAGATTATATGTCACACCCCCGTTCCGGAGGTGCGACAATTCCTACCGCGTACCTTTACCATTCAATATACGTAACATAAGACATGAATCTTTTTATGCGTTGCCAATAGCATCCATTATTTTCCCACATCCCAATTTATTTACAATAATTATCTGACATTTTACAGTGGATGATGCTAGAGATATACTCTCTGCACCGTGTCAGATATAATAAATCCAAATCTCACACCTTTAGGTGGCCCTGCTGTCAATTATAACCCCAAAAGCGTTTCTCTGTCTTCGTCTTACAAACCTGTGAATCCCACAAGGGGAAACGCGTGAGAAATAATAAATTATTTCTCAGTGCTAATTGCCACTGAGGTTATTTGATTCGAAGGAAATCCATATTCAGAATGAAATCTCCGCACAAGAAACTAACAGTTCATTTCATAATAACGAATGCAAATGCTCAATAACAATATCCAATTGAACAACAACAATTACATAAATAAATCAGAACTCTAAAAATCTTATCAGCATAAATGGTTTGGGTCAAAATCTTTTAAACCATAAGTCTGGTAACGTTTGGTTTCTTAACTTTACAATTTCTAGTCTGGTTACACTGACTGATACAATAACATGTATATGTCGTGTTATGGCTTATACTGTTCTAACTATTATGGTAATTTGTTAACAGAAACAATACATAATCAATATCTCAATACTGTCATTATTGGAAAAAAAAATCAATGATAAGACAGTTCTAACTATCCTGACAATTGGTTAACAGAAACAATACGAAATCAATATCACAATACTGTCATTATCGGAAAGAAAATCATTGATAAGACAGTTACCACAGTTCATTAATCTTACAGTCACAATTCATATTTATTCAGTATCCCCTACCCAACCGGTACTGGATTTAGTTGGGGCCATTCACCATATGCGCATAAGGGTCCTGGAGTAAAGTCTAGTAGCTAGCTAGACTTTACAATATATTAATCATTTTTCTCCACTATATGGAGGTTCAAGGATTACAGTATTTAATATTCAATCAATTCAATCACTGTGGTTTCAATCAATCCGATTTCAATAAGAATCAATCAATCGATAAACAATATCAACATGACAGTCAACAGACATACCTGTAATTCAGTTTCAATTGTATTGGGCTATGCATATGATGCAACAGTTCAATCAATACAGTCAATCAAATATTCAAAATGCACAGCGAGTTACGATTTAATTTCTAGTCATGAATCTCAGACTAATCCAATAACCGCGCGCCTGATATCGTAGGGCAACAGGTGAGGTCGCTAACTGTATGTTCTTCCTGATCATTCTGTCTCATCAGTCTTTCTCATAATTATACCTATATCTGAATAATTTATATTCTACTCAATATTTATAACAATTAAGTATAACAAAACACTTCACGTATTCTAATATTTGAATCCCAATTATGTGTTTATACATGAAGGTATGTTCAATATTTCTGATTTAACATTCATATGCATTTTATTTATATTATAGGGTCATATCTCGACAATATCAAGTCATACATATAATAGATCACATTTATATTCATCTTCAACCCTTATTTAATAAATAACAATACATATTTTAATTAATGACATTATTTATCTATTATTCTATTATTTCCTTAATTCTTTCTATTTCAATTCAATTCGGTTTCAGTTCAAAGTCTAGGATCGGATCCAGTTCAAATCCAAGAGTCTTAAGTCCACTTTCAATCCAAGCCATTTATTTATTTTGAGTTCAAATCCAACAGTCTTAAGTCCACTTTCAGTCCAAGCCATTTATTTATTTTTGTCAGATCCATTGAATTAAACCTTTTTCATATTATTTTCCAATTTCACATTTCTGTACGAAGTCCGAAGGTCAAGCACAATACTTCAATATTTCCTCTTTTTCTCTATTCAAAAGTTCAGGAGACCATGCTAATTTTATTTGTGCTCGGCCTGAGATCAAGCATAAAATTCAATTCACTTAATTCAACTTAAAATCGAAACCATAGACAACCATTTTGCATTTTAGTCCTTTTGACATAGTCAAATTATCAACATGAGAATTTTGCAACTTTTACCCTTTGTATTATTTTCCTTGTAAATAAGTCCCTTAAACAACCACGCCATATACAAGTAAACACAACAAGCTGGTAATCAACTGGTATCAGTGTTTGGAGGGTTAGAGATATTCGATATCAACTCGGTATAGCACTATAAAAGTGGCCGGTAGAAAATAAGCCAACCGTGGCTAACGGGTTCAAATCCGATAAGGAAAATAAAGTAAAAACAAGATGATTTTCAATCAATCCATAAGAACTCAACTCAGTTAATAGCACCAAACATATTGCTTTTGCTTACTCAAGTCTCAAGGTTACCAAACCGGCAAACCCTAGGTCGGGTAGAGAGGAAGTAAAACCGAGAGAGAGATATACCCAGTGCCATCGCTGAATATAGTGAGCAAAGAAAGGCGAGAACATCAATCCAATCAAAACCGTTCAAACGGCCAGAGAGAGATATCTCTCGATCTGTTGCCTTGCGAAGAAAGAAACAAAATAGCAACTTGGAAGAGTTGAGAGAGAGAGACGTAGAGGCAGTAAAAAGAGAAACAAATGAGAAGATAAGAATGAAAATATGCGGGTCCCACATGGCTTATTAAATTAATTCCATTTTACTATTTAAACCCTTAAGTTTCCAATTTTGTCAATAGGTCCAAAAATAACTAAACAAGGACTAATAATATTGCAAGGTTTCAATTATAAATTCTGTATCCCTATGATTTCTATCTCAAACGTTTGAATACTAATTTCTAAATATTTTAGAAATTTCAATTTAGTAACATGCATGTTATATCAGTCAATTTGATACTTAGAGTGTATTGTAGTTATTCACTTTGAAATACTTATCATGTTAATTTGTTCTGTAAAATGATGCTTCACTTTAAATTTGATCTCTGAAAATAATGAAAAATAAAATCAGATGTTTCGTATATTTCTTTCAATTATTTATTTTATATTTGTATTTAGCATATTGTTACATTATAGTACTAGAAATCAAGTGAAATGATTATAATTAAGAGTTGTGAACAACAAAGATATTCTCCCAAATCCTTGGCCAAAATTGGGAAAAAAAACAAAGATGAGTGCGTTACAAATGGAGAAATGTAAATTGCAAAATAAATAATAATAAAAAGATAATACAATTTTTAACATACATATTTCGAAAATTAACATAATAAATGCATACTAAAGTTCATTGAAGGACAACTCACTTGATATTTTTTTTTTGCAGGGTAAAACAAGAATATGCAAACAAAATGACTAAAACTAAGGCCATGAAATTGTATAATGTACAATCCATATAACATGACCAAGCCAACTTTTGATGGAGTCCGTTCTGATAAAAACAAGTCATGCAAAAAAAAATTCAATTACTTCAATACACACCAAATCTTCCAACTATACCAGAATTCGGGAATTCAGATACATTTAACAAAAATAAAAATGAAACTACTTAAAGGATTCCTGGAGAGGCTAAAAATTTCAAGCATACTGCTTTGAGATGATTGCAACTGTGTCTCTCAGCAAAAGACAACAAGGTCACCACCTCACCTGTGTTAATACTACTGCACGACATTGTGTTAATACTACCGCACATCATCTTCTCGCATATTATCTTTAATCTCTCCAAACCGTATCTATCAGCTGCAACCAATAGTTGCTGAGCCATTAATTTAGTCTCTGGTTTCTCTTCACTTCCTTCTGTCCCTTCTAATCTGGGAGAGGAATCATTATATATGAAATGAAGCATTGCTTTGAACACTGGAGCTTCTATTTCTTCAATTTTAATTGTTGTGTCTGATTTTTCCTTCATCAGACCAAAAAATTGAGCCAAAAAGACTGGAGATCTCATAGCGAGAATGCACTTATGAGCACTAAGAATTTGCCCATCCACTTCAAATGTAACATCTGCTCCATTTCCATCATCCAAAAGATGGCCAAGTTGCTGCTGGATGTTACCAGGGGGCCGGACAACAATTTGAGCAGTTGGCTCCACGGGAAAAACTTTAAAAACAGTAACGACACATTTAATTATGAAACAATCATCCTTGATATTTGACTCCAACTCTGATGATTTAGCAAATGAAAGATAGCCCCAAGAATTTGAATCGGTTTTGAAACTTCTAATTTGTGATGTTTCGTTGAAGGCTAAAACACATTCATTTTGGTCTAGAATAGTAAAACTAAATTGTGCCTTCACAACTTCTGATTTGCTTTTAAGGCTAAGATATGGTGATATGTCATCAGCTCCTGCCCCAAGGGTACCATTTGGGTAGTACTCGAAACTCCAATCATGCCCACCAACTTGAAAAATGGTCGATTCAATAAACTCCCCTTGCCGATATCCTTATCTAAAGAGTACCCCACAATGCTTAACGTATGCGATCTCATCACTTTTTCAATTCGTCTTATACAACCGGTGGTTTCTAGGACTTCAACGGGATATTGTGTGGATAGTGACATGGATGGATATTAGATAGAGAGAGAGAGAAAGAGAGAGAGAGAGAGGGGGGGGGTTTAATTATCTGAAGCGGAGAGGTTTCTAGTGTTTCAACGAGATTTTGTGCTTAATTTCTCTCACCCATTTAAAAGGATGGAAAAAAATGGCACCCAGCAACATGAAAGAAACTGATACAAGTGAGTGACATTCAAAAAAGCTTCCTTTCTTGCTGAAAAAGCTTCTGAAATTTAAACAATTAAAACATGGATCAATATATATACACAGCTCAGCAACAAAATGGCTTTGCTTAGAATCAATCTAAACCTAGCAATTAACGAGACCTAATTAAACTGTGAGAACACCAGTTATATACGCATACATGAATTATGAAGAAAGAAATAAATCAACTACTCTATAGTGAGAAAAATGTTCAGAAAAAAGCTTACTGTGTCGGAGATGTGAGAGAGGCTGTTGGGTAGCGATCTCGACTTATGGATGAGAGAGACAGAGAGAAAAGGAGGCTGCGAATTCAGGTGAGAGAGAGAGAGGAGTACAAGTTCCTAAACCTAGTGGGAACATGGAAGCAAGTCACAAAGTATGGGATAGATGAAATAATGATAAGTTTGCATATATGCTAAAAGCTGACTAGGCATAAAGTTGAGAATATGTATAATTCTTTTAAATAAAAAAAGGTAAGTCACAAAGTGGGAACATGGAAGCAAGTCACAAAGTGGGAACATGGAAGAGAAAAACGTAAGACTGAAGATAAGTAGTAGCTTACAACAGATTGGGATCCAATAATTTAAAAAGGTGCTACGGATGCATTTTGAGTGGCCCAATTGCACTCGAAGGAAGTGGCCTATTAATTAATTTATCCTTTTAAACTTTAAAATCTAATACTATGTGAATTGCTAATGCACCCAAAAAATGAATCTTTTATATAAGAAAGTGATTAATTTTTATATTTTACAAAAATAAAATATTTATTATTCTTTTTATCTTAAGTAAAAGTTTCTTTTTTGCTACAAAAAATTATATATATTACGTGTCTTCTCAACCGTGTTTATTTTTATCATATTTGTAACATTTTTTTGTGTAAAAATGGAATTTACAATTTAATTCCATCAATTAAAGTTTGTATGTGCTGATACTGTATGAGAGGCGCATATCTCAGAATTTTTTATTAATAGGAAAATAAATAAGAAAATATCGACAATAATGAACAATTCTGACAAAATTCGAAATCTAAGAAAACCGTAATCGTTTATAACGCCCAGTAAACGTTATAAACAATAAAGTTCAGATAATTCAAATCAATTATCTCTAATTAACGAAACAAAAAAAATAGAACGTTACCAACAATAACGTCCAGAGATTGACCTCTTAATTTAGCGCTCCATCGCTGGCCCATTTCATTAATCAAAATTCAAAGCTGGATGTTATTGTTGGTAACGTCTTGGTTTATTTTTTTTTTTCCTATTTTCGCTAGTTAGGAATTAATTAATTTGAATTATCTGGATGTTATGGGGTTTATATCCAGCGGACGTTATAACCATTATGGTTTTCTTAGTGTTGAGTATTTTAGATATAGGAATTTGGTACTCTTTTTGCCTTTAAAATTTATAAACCTTCGTACTCAATGAATAGGTTAGTTGCAAGCGCACAACCTATCGATTGTAGTATTTAGGTGTCGATCCGCAGGGAGATAGGGAAATACCAATTTTTAATAAAGAAAACTACTTCTAAAACAAAACAATAAAAGTAAAGTGGGGGGGTTTGTTCTTAAAATCCTAAAGTTGGGTTCAATACCCGAAAAAGAGGAGTTTCAAACAATAAATGTAAATAAAATAAAGGAAAGAAAGATTGGTTTGTTTTCAAGTTTAAGGAGATCTAGGGGTATTCGGTCTACAATTCCTTGCTAATTCTATTTATTCGGTTTGTTTAAATTCATGTTTGATTTGATGAGGTTTCTAACCTATGTTAGCCTTTGGAACAAATATTAATACAAATACTTTGCGCTTTATGGATTAATGTGCCTCGAATTCTAGGGCTGTCACTAACCTAGAGGGATATTTAATCTCATGCTTCAAAGCATATATCGATATTTGTTCTAAGGTGTCCTAATTAGGATTTGCCTTCGCCTTTCGGTCCTTCACCAAAATCCTAACCTTAATTTCTATAGTTCCGGATTGGATATCAAAGTACGGTCGCTTCTAACCCAATCCTAAGGTGTGTCTTTATGGTTTCAATTAGTAGTCTCCTACTTGACCAATGCCGGAATTTAATAAACTTAAAGCGGAAAAACACGATCAACGCGATTTCAAAACTACTTCAATTCAATAAACCCTAACCAGGTGAACTCAAAGGAATGAGTACTAATGAAATTCATAAAGAATAAATCACAGAAATTAACAATCAAATCCGATAACACAATCATAATAAAAACAAATATCCGAATAAGCTAGAATTAAACAAGTTCATGCATTGACCTAAACCCCTAGAAAGAGAACTACTCTCTCATGGAGAGATCCATAACAAAGATTGGCAAAAACAATAAGAAATGAGATAAAGAAATGATTACACCATTTCTTAGATCTAAAACCTCGATCTTGCCGACTCCTTGCTTGAATCTTCTTCTTCTCCTTCCTTGAAAAGCTTCGAGAATTTCTGCAGGATCTCTCTCTCTCAATTTGTGGAAAGTGGATATGTTAATGGATGATTAGAGAGACGAAATTCTTCTCCTTTTATAGCCAAAGGCCTTGCCCAATTTAGAGGATAGAAGTGGAGTTAGTGGGTGCACTCCTCAGACTGCCATGGCTATTTTTGGCCTTCTAAAACGTGTTCCTTGGAAGCCAAGAATAGAAAACCTCTTGAAAATGCGAATTTCTGGCTGTCTGCGAGTCCAGTGCGT
Organism: Carex littledalei; assembly: GCA_011114355.1. Classification (NCBI taxonomy): domain Eukaryota; kingdom Viridiplantae; phylum Streptophyta; class Magnoliopsida; order Poales; family Cyperaceae; genus Carex; species Carex littledalei. Next base: position 17,991,477 of record CM022079.1, read on the forward strand.
CCGCACTGGAGTTGAGTGCGGGTGGTCTGGGTCGCACCGACTCCAAATCTCCTTTGGTTCCAAGTTTCCTTTTCTGGATTTTCTGCGAAATTTCCTGAGTGCGTCCGCACTGGATCTTAGTGCGTCCGCACTGGCCTTGAACTTCTGTTTTTCTGGAAATTCTGGAAGTTGCAAAAATCGGCTAAGTAGTGAATGCGTCCGCACTGAAGGTGAGTGCGTCCGCATTACGCTCGGACTTTTCATCTGTGAGGTCTGCGACGCTGGAAAATTGGCTAAGTACCCAGTGCGTCCGCACTGGCTGGGAGTGCGTCCGCACTGGGCGATTTTTCTTCATTTTGCACTGTTTCCTGCATTGAAACATCGAGCGAACACAGTAACTTGATTCTTGGTGTATTATATTCACTTTATATTCAAAATACAAGATATTTGGTGTTATTTTATGATAAAAACTAGATCGACGGTGTATATAAAATACACCTATCACTTAGATTTCAAATTTCATCAAAATTATTCACTATTGTCGATATTTATTTATTTATTTTTCTATTAATAAAAAAATCGGCGCATATCTCTGCAATGCATAGCGGATATGCATAGCATGAGTAATTCTATGCATTTTGACTTGGTAACCTTCTTTTCCCTTTCTTTTTCTATTCTACGTAAAAATCCATTAGTCTACTTATTTAGAATTGAATATTTGTATTATATTATAGTAAGCGAATATTTTGTATTATATTATAATACGTAACGGATTATTTGAGTGTAATCTTTTGTCCTAATATAATTTTTTGACAAATTATTTTTTTTACAAACTTTTTCCTATATTTCGAGTACAAAACAAGTTTTTTTCTGAAAAATTCTTGTTTCAAATCCGATTCGACAAATTCCTATCAAATCACATGATACTGATTCTTTAGTCAACTTACTGATTTTGACTTCCAATACTTATTTCCAGAACCAATTATGTTACATGGAGTATTTTTATATGTTGTAGTTGTTTGCTGACCAACACATATCATTGATCATTTCTCTCCTTTTAAAAGTAACTGAATATGGGAGTGTGCATTGGTGAAGGAAAAGGAAAAGGCAAAAAGATGGAAAAGGAATGATGCAAGAAAGATGAAAAAGAAAAAGATGGAAAAGGAAAAGGCAAAAAGATGAAAAAGAAAAAGAAAATTAAAAGGAGCACCAATAATGCAGTTCACTGATGCACTGACCTAATATTTCACACGAGATCAGCTCAGAATATGAAACAGCAAACATAGTGGTACAAATGATGCAAGAAATAGAGCAACAAAACATTTTGTAGGTTAATGAAGAAAAGTAGCTAATTATTGTTCTCATTTGTTCTTCAAATATTTCAGGGAAATAGAAATTATTGCATAATATATGATCACGATTAATTTTAACCCAAAAGCTGATTAATGGTTAGACAAATAAAATTATTGCATAATCTATGATCATGATTTTCAAATTAATCTTATGATTCTTGATCAAGGAGGATTCTACAGTATTACAAGAGAAAGGCTGTTTAAATAATTATGGACTATTGTAAAATTTTATCTTTGATCTTATATATTGGTTTTGCATCAAGTTTCATGTAATTTGATTTTTTAGGAAAGGCTGTTAACATAATATGGACTGTAAATACTCCAAATTATCCAACAAATTAAATAAGAAATATATATACATAGAATGATATGCACATCTCATAATATGCATGTAACTTCTTAGTAGGGAATTTGAGGATGAGAATGTAAATATTAGCAAGCCGGTGCCACTGTTTATGAGAATACTCAAACTCTATGTATTTATCCCATATCTTGTCGCACAAATAATCCTTTCCAACAAAAGACAAGGCCATATCAAATAATCTGGAATTACCCCAAAAAAGTAATAAACCAAATAAGAACACAATAATCAAGGGGGATTTCATGCATACCCCTCAAATTTTTTGAAATTATGGTGACGTTTAGGCATATACTTGTGTATGCGTCATAAGTAGAGAAATTAACCATTTGCCCTTGCAAACCAACCAATTAGAAGACACATTTTTGTGAAACATGCTACATATTTTTTATTTTTTTAATAAAGGATAAAATGAGTATTTTATAAATTTAAAATGAGTTTGAATAGAAATGCAATATAATGGGTAAATTTGCGAGTTTTTGAAATTTAGGGTAAAAATGATGTTATGAACTTTAGAGGGGGCAATAGTTAATTTCAAAGTTTTTGAGGGGTATACATGAAATTCCCCCAATAATCGTCAATCAATGACCTTCAATAGAATTAAGCATTGTTGTGTTTTGGCCCTTTACCTTCTGACATCAGATGGATCTTCAAATGTGAGAGTACCAAATAGGGGGAATTCGGATCCAGTGAATAGCTCAATCTTTGGGTTTTGGATCCGCGAAAATCCATCTCCGAAGTGAGCGCACACATTCCGACGACGAATTCTAATCCTGAGACGATCTCAAGCGACAAATTTGAATCGAACGATCTCGATCCAAAACTCAAAGATTGGGTTACTTTTGGTTTCATGTTCAGAATGACATTGGTGCTATAAACCTAATTTATGATAAATTTCTACTGGAATTCCCGTTATGTTATGCATTTTGGGTCAAGTATGGAGCACATAAGTTGCGCCTATGTGGGCCCAATGAGGTAGTACAAGTGTATGAAAGATCGGTACAAGCATTGACCTTCTCTGTGGATCTATGGTGTAATTATTGCACATTTGGTACTCTCACATTTGACCCAAAATGCATAGAGTTAATTATGTGCTCAACTTATGTGCTCTATATGATTTGTCATGTGGCATAAGTGATATAGGTTTATATTATTTTTATGTATTCATTATAGAATTATTGTGGTATAGAATTTTACAATAATTACTCTAAAATCTATGTTTTCATGTACTTCTTTTCATTGAACAATTCTAGATTATAGTACAAGAAATCAAGTGAAATGATTATAAGAGTTGTCAACAACAAAGATATTCTCCCAAATCCTTTGCCAAAATTGGAAAAAAAAGATGAGTGCATTACAAATGGAGAAATGTAAATTGCAAAAAAATAAAATAATAAAAAGATAATACAATTTTTCACATGCATATTTCGAAAATTAACATAATAAATGCATACTAAAGTTCATTGAAGGGCAACTCACTTAATATTTTTTCTTGCCGGGTAAAAAAAGAATATTCAAACAAAATGACTAAAACAGAGGCCATGCAATTGTATAATGTACAATCCATATAACATGACCAAGCCAACTTTTGATGGAGTCGATTCTGATAAAAACAAGTCATGCAAAAAAAATTCAATTACTTCAATACATACCAAATCTTCCAACTATTCCAGAATTCAGATACATTAAAAAAAAAAAAAATTAAGGGAATCTAACTATCACTTCGTAGTTTCAACTTTGTTTCTAGATCAAGCATTGTTTTTCAAATTTAACGGATCATTCTTAACTAAATATTGATACAGCAGCTCAGTTGCTGCTACCCCTTCATGAAGGATTCCTGGAGAGGCTAAAAATTTCAAGCATAATGCTTTGAGATGATTGCAACTGTGCCTCTCAGCAAAAGACAACAAGGTCACCACCTCATCTGTGTTAATACTACTGCACGACATTATGTTAATACCACCGCACATCATCTTCTCGCATATTACCTTTAATCTCTCCAAACCGTATCTATCAGCAGCAACCAATAGTTTCTGAGCCATTAATTTAGTCTCAGGTTTCTCATCACTTCCTTTTGTCTCTTCGAATCCGGGAAACCAATCATTATATATGAAATGAAGCATTGCTTTGAACACTGGAGCTTCCATTTCTTCAATTTTAATTTTTCTGTTTGATTTTACCTTCATCGGACCAAAAAATTGAGCCAAAAAGACTGGAGATCTCGTAGCGAGAATGCACTTGTGAGCACTAAGAATTTGCCCATCCACTTCAAATGTAACATCTGCTCCATTTCCATTATCCAAAAGATGGCCTAGTTGCTGCTGGATGTTAGCAGGGGGGACAACAATTTGTGCAGTTGTCTCGACAGGAAAAGTTTTAAAAACAGTAACGGCACACTTAATTATGAAACAATCATCCTTGATATCTGACTCCAACACTGCCCTTTTAACAAATGAATTATAGCCCCAACCATTTGAATCGGTTTTGAAACATCTAATTTTTGATGTTTCCTTGAAGGCTAAAACACATTCATTTTGGTCTAGAATAGTAAAACTATATTGTGCCTTCACAACTTCGGATTTGCTTTTAAGGTAAAGATATAGTGATATGTGATCATATTCTGCCTCAATGGAACCATTTGGGTAGTAAGTGACACTCCAATCATGCCCACCGACTTGAAAAATGGTCGATTCAATAAACTCCCCTTCACCGATCATATCCTTATCTATAGAGTACCCCACAATGGTAAACTTATGCGATCCCATCACTTTTTTAATTGGTCTTATACAACCGGTGGTTTGTATGGATAGTGACATGGATGGATATTAGATAGATAGAGAGCGAGCGAGAGAGAGAGAGAGGGGGTTTAATTCTCTAAAGCGGAGAGGTTTCTAGTGTTTCAATGGGATTTTGTGCTTAATTTCTCTCACCCCTTTAAAAGGATGGAAAAAGATGGCACCCAGCAACATGAAAGAAACTGATACAAGTGAGTGACATTCTCTTAATTACAGCATGCAAAAAAACTTCCTTTCTTGCTGAAAAAGCTTCTGAAATTCAAACAATTAAAACATGGATCAATATAAACAGCTCAGCAACAAAATGGTCTTGCTTAGAATCAATGTAAACCTAGCAATTAACGAGACCTAAACAGTGACAACACCAGTTATATACGTATACATTAATTGTGAAGAAAGAAAAAATGTACATAAAGAAGCTTACTATGTCGGAGATGTGAGAGAGGCTGTCGGGTGGCGATCTGGACTTGTGGATGAGAGAGAGACAGAAAGAAAAGGAGGCTGTGTGAATTCAGATGAGAGAAAGGAGTTGTACAAGTTCATTGAAGTTTGAAAATCTATTTGATTATATTTATGGGATAAAATGCTTTGATTTTGTACAAGTTCAGCCTAGATACCAAACTTGTTCAGCAAGTATGGGATAGATGAAATGATAAGTTTGCATATATGCTAAAAGCTAACTAGGCATAAAGTTGAGATTAAATATAATTCTTTTAAATAAAAAAACAATAATGGAAGTTCATTGGTGGGTTCACCTAATTTATCATACGAGATCCGGCTCAGAATAAGAAACCTCAGACAGATGACAGATCCGGCTCACCTAGAACAGTACGTACAGATAATTCGCAAATAGAGCAGAGAAAATAGCACGCTGGAGGTGGTTCTGTCACAGAACGGCATGGTTTCGGCATGGAATGGCACGATATGCGTGTCGGGTACATACCATGACTCGCGTGTTCTGTGCCGTGACCATTTGCGTACTGTGACCAATTGTTGGCAAAAAAGTGTTGTGACAAAAAAAAAGTTGTTGACAAACACGTCACTGAAATCGCCTTAGTCACGGCACGGCATGTTTTTTTTTCTAACATTAATTCTTCATTTTAATATTTCAAAGTCGTTTCACACATATATATATATATATTTGAAATTTTTATGAATTTTTCAATAAACTAATTTAAATTACAGAAAAAAAATAGTCAAATGTGATCAAACATGACCGGTTACGGCATGTTTGGTCATGGCACGTTTGAACACAGCACGTTTAGTCACGACACGACTTAGTCACATCGTAATTTACGTGGGATGACCATTCGCGTACTGTGACCACCCCTCGATATTTTAATAACAGCACGGCACATGAAAAATTTGTTGGGATAAATTTTCAGAATATTCGGATAGTTATAAAATAATTAATATAAATCAAATTGAAATAGAATTACCCGGATCGTGCGAAGCACTGTCCTTAAGCGTATTCCGCCTCATCGTGCAAGATGGAACCGCAACCAAGATAATCCAGGATTGTTAATTGGAGTAAAATGGAAATGGAAATTCAAAGGGGCTTTCCGTGGGAGTATTATCAGATGAGTATCAAAATAAGAAAGGGATAAGTATTATTCCATATCAAACAAAAAGAGATCTTTTTAGTTATATAGGTTTAATCAAGAGATTTAATATTGGTTAATGATAATTTATTAAATAAAAAAGAAACGTACAATGGCATATAAAGGTGCCATGAAGAGGTGTAACAGTAAAATTCATTAACAAAATAATAAGTGGTTATTAGAAAAATAACTCACCATTAATTAAAGAAATATATATGTAATTTAACCCTATAAATTTCAAATATCACAAATGGAGATTTTAAGCAAATTTATTGAAGAGGGAATTTTGAGTTTTTAGAACTCAAGTTCCAACAAAAAGGAACTCAAGTTTCAAATAACACAATATGGTATGGCACGACACAATTTTTCTACTCTATCCACCGATGAGACGAGCTCTCTCCCTCACAAAAAGGAAGCATCACAAAAATCTCACCTATCTAAATAATAGAAAAAAAAATGAGTACCTATCATAATTAATAGGCCTGATATTTTCATATTTTCTCTTCATATATAAAAATATCAGGCCGCCATATATCAAGAGAAAGCAAGTCACTGAGTGGGAACATGGAAGAGAAAAAGGCAATACTGAAGATGCTACAGATGCATTTTTGGTGGCCCAATTAATTGCACTCGAGGAAAGTGGCCTATTAATTAATTTATCCTTTTAAACTTTAAAATCTAATACTCTGTGAATTGCTAATGCACCCAAAAAAATGAATCTTTTATATAAGAAAGTGATTAATTTTTATATATTACAAAAAGAAAATATTTGTTATTCTTTCTATCTTAAGTAAAAGTTTTTTTTTGGCTGCAGAAAATTATATATATTACATGTCTTCTCAACCGTGTTTATTTTTATTATATTTGTAACATTTTTTGTGTAAAAATGGAATTTACAATTTAATTCCATCAATTAAAGTTTGTATGTGCTGATACTATATGAGAGGCGCATATCTCCGAATTTTTTATTAATAGGAAAATAAATAAGAAAATATCGACAATAATAAACAATTCTGACCAAAAAATTCGAAATCAAAGAAAACCGTAATCGTTTATAACGCCAAGTAGACGTTATAAACCATAACGTCCAGATAATTGAAATCAATTAACTCCAATTAACGAAACAGAAAGAAAAATACGACGTTACCAACAATAACGTCCAGAGATTGACCTCTTAATTTAGCGCTCCATCGCTGGCCCATTTCATTAATCAAAATTCAAAGCTGGATGTTATTGTTGGTAACGTTCAGGTTTTTTTTTTTTCCTATTTTCACTAATTAGGAATTAATTAATTTCAATTATCTGGATATTGTGGTTATAACGTCCGATTACGGTTTTCTTAGATTTCAAATTTCGTCAAAATTATTCACTATTGTTGATATTTTTTTATTTATTTTTTTATTAATAAAAAAATCGGCGCATATCTCTGCAATGCATAGCATCAGTAATTCTATGAATTTTGAGTTGGTAACCTTCTTTTTCCTTTGATTTTCTATTCTACATAAAAATCCATTAGTCTACTTATTTCGAATTGAATATTTGTATTATATTATAGTAAGCGAATATTTTGCATTATATTATAGTACGTAACAGATTATTTGAGTGTAATATTTTGTTCTAATATAATTTTTTGACAAATTATTTTTTTTACAAAACTTTTTCCTATATTTTGATTACAAAACAAGTTTTTTTTTCTGAAAAAATGTTGTTTCAAATCCTATTCCACAGATTCCTATCGATTCACCTGATGTCGATTCTTTAGTCAACTTACTGATTTCACTTCCAATACTTATTTCCAGAACCAATTAGGTTACATGGTGTACTTTTATATGTTGTAGTTGTTTGATGAACAACACATATCATTGATCATTTCTCACCTTTTAAACAAATATTACAGTTTTTCATCAAGTTAAAAGTAACTGAATATGGGAGTGTGCATTGGTGACTATTTAGTCAAAGTGTTTTGATGTAGTACTAAAAAAACTGTCACCTTTTTATTAAGTTGTTGATAGTTGTACAAAAATCTGTCACTATACGCGAGGGTAAAAGTGTTTTTTGCTAACGGTATTGTCACACCTCAGATTTTGACCATACGGAGCATGATTATAACATCATTATTGCACCTTTCCTTGGTCCGTCAACCTACGTCGCCAACTGAAAGGAAAACAAAATACAAAACGGAGTCAGCTACAAAACTCAGTAACCGTTATTTAATGACGCGCTTCTCTATAATTGGCTTAATTTAACAACCATTCAAACAGACCGGATTAATCCACACAAATACACATAAAATTATGCATGCATATTTAACCGGCGATAGCACGTCGGTCTAGGTTATCCATAAAACAAGTCACATCATATTCACATAGTTGGAATCCCATCACACAGGCGATTTCCAACTTCCACAACACACAATTCCTTAAACCGCCAATCCAATGGGAAATCCATCCAACATTGGAAGGCCGCCAACCCACTGGGAAATCCAACCAACAGTGGGAGGCTACAATCACAAATCAAATTCCAACCTCAGACCCGCTATCCCGTTAAATATGCCATCATAATCCAATATGCAATACCAATATTCAAATCAACCATACAAAATGAAAACACATATTATAGAGAAGTCTGGTTACCTGATAGCGAGATATCAGAACTTCAAATCGGATTGTAACAACAACTCAAAATCACTGCGACGTAGTCGGAATTTGAATCAGACAGACAATCGATCAATAATTGAAATTAGAATTTTGTTAAATGGAATATAATGGAAATTGAGATATCAATCAAAGTGATTCATTCCCAGTGGTATTAAGAAAAGGAATTTTTATTTATCTCGGATATCAAAGAGAGAGAAGGGGAGTTTAACCATTCTGATATTTTAATTTATATATATATAGTAAAACTTTGACGCGAAAGGGTGGATAGATCAGAGAGGTTTATTTATCTGGAGATGCGTGTTAAGATAATTATTAAATAAAAAATATTGTTACCGGATAAACATTGAGAATGAAATAGAGGTCCGTTTCTGGCGCCTCTTGGTTTCCATTTTTTTTTATTTTAAATGAAAATAATTACAGGGTTAAATTTCATGATTTAGAAAATCAAATGAAAACAGAAATAAATGGAGAATCCAATTTACAATTAAACACAATATTTTATTTATTGTATTCAATATTAAAACAAATTATTATTAACATAACTAATAATGAACTAATTTCTCGGGATGTTACAGGTATCTTCACGGATACTCCTGTAGGTAATACCGACACGCTCAGAAAATAGCAATTTATGTCGACGTACTCTCGAGAAAAGTCACTTTTTACCTTCATGGATGGTGGTCTATTTTTGTAGTAATTGGTCAAAATCGCCTGACAACTGTTAATTGTCATGACTTAACTGAAACAGACATGTGTGCATCAGCACAATATTCAAGTGTGTATCGACACAATAGATATGTGTGCATTTCAAATGTGTGAAATTTTTTAGAGTGTTTAAGGAGTGAGTTTATGGAGACAGTTATCAGAATAAAAAAAAGATGAAAAAGGAAAAGGCAAAAAGATGAAAAGAAAAAGAAACATAAAAAAGGGGCACCAATAATGCAGTTCACTGATGCACTGACCTAATATTTCACACGAGATCAGCTCAGAATATGAAACAACAAACATAGTGGTACAAATGATGCAAGAAATAGAGCAACAAAACATCTGATACAAACACAATACCCCCTCGCCACACGTTTTCCTGTGTCCGTCCCTCATGCACAACACTGGAAAGCAAGAAATATAATAACTATAATTAAGCTTAAATTTTCAGTTAATAAACCCAAAACAAAGCAAAAGGCATGAAAGACAACAATTAATTAATAAGAATAATATCATTTAATTATCCAATTGATAATTAAATGATATTGTGAAATACCTATTTCCCCAGGGTTCTTTATGGAATTTCCAAGTTTTTGTTGTTCTTTTACAGCACAAAGTCTATCCCAGAGTGATGAACAAAAGAGGAATTAATTTTTCAAAAATTACTATATGATTTGTAATGTGGCATAAAGTGATATACGTTATATTATCTTTATGTATTCATTATAGAATTATTGTGGTATAAAATTTTACAATTACTCTAAAATTTATGTTATCATAATATTACTTCTTTTCATTGAACAATTCTAGATTATAACACTACAAAATCAAGTGAAATGATTATAAGAAATATAATAAAAAAAAGATTTTAAAGTTTAAAAGGATAAATTAATTAATAGGCCCCTTTCTCCGTAGCATCTTCAGTCTTGCCTTTTTCTCTTCAAGGGATAAATTAATTAAAGTTTAAAAGAATAAATTAATTAGTAGGCCACTTTCTCCGTAGCATCTTCAGTCTTGCCTTTTTCACAGAGTATTTGATAAATTAATTATATTATCAAAAGATTTTAAAGTTTAAAAGGATAAATTAATTAATAGGCCACTTTCTCCATAGCATCTTCAGTCTTGCCTTTTTCTCTTCCATGTTCCCACTCAGTGACTTGATATATGACGGCCTGATATTTTCATAGAAAATATGAAAATATTGGGCCTATTAATTACAAAATATGAAAATGTCTTGCCTTTTTGTGATGCTTCCTTTTTACGAGGGAGAGAGCTCGTCTCTGATCGGTGGATAGAGTGGAAAAATTGTGCCGTGCCGTGCTGTATTGTGATCAAAATGTTGAGAGGTGGTCACTGTATGCGAATAGTCATGCCACACAAATTACGCCGTGACCAAGTTGTGTCGTGACTAAACGTGTTGTGTCCAAATGTGCTGTGACCAAACATGCTGTAACCAGTCACATTTGATCACATTTGACTTTTTTTTGTTTGTAATTTAAATTTGTTTATTGAAAAAATTTATAAAAATTTAAAAAAAAAATATGAACGACTATTTCAAATATTAAAATGAAGAATTTATGTTAGAAAAAAAAAAACATGTCGTACCATGACTAAGGCTAGCTTCTTAAAGTATGGAACGACTCTTTGAAACATCGCGCGATTTCAGTGACGTGTTTGTCAACAACTTTTTTTTGGTCACGACTCTTTTTTGCCAATAATTGGTCATGGTATGCAAATGGTCACAGTACGCAAATGGTCACGACACAGAACACGCGAGTCACAACATGTAGCCGACATGCGTATTGTACCATTCCATACTGTCACCTTGCTGTTCTGTGATGGAGCCAGCTCTGACATGCTATTTTCTCTGCTCTATTGGTGAATTATCTGTACGTACTGTTCTAGGTGAGCCGGATCTGTCATCTGTCTGAGGTTTCGTATTCTGAGCCGGATCTCGTATGATAAATTAGGTGAACCCACCAATGAACTTATGCCTAGTCAGCTTTTAGCATATATGCAAATTTATCATTTCATCTATCCCATACTTGCTGAACAAGTTTGGTATCTGCTATCTAGCTTATTTAAAGGCTGAACTTGTACAAAATGAAAGTCGATGTTCAAACTTCAATGAACTTGTACAACTCCTTTCTCTCATCCGAGTTCACAGCCTCCCTTTCTTTCTGTCTCTCTCTCATCCACAAGTCGAGATAGCTACCCGACAGCCTCTCTCACATCTCCGACACAGTAAGCTTTTTTATGAACATTTTTCTCACTATAGAGTAGTTGATTTATTTCATTGAACAATTCTAGATTATAACACTACAAAATCAAGTGAAATGATTATAAGAAAGTAAAGTTGAAAAGACTGCACAACAAGAAAGATACTCTCCCAAATCCTTGGACAAATTAATTTGGAAACAAAAGAGATGAGTGCGTATTTCGATGAGTGCTTTACAAATGGAGAAAATTTCCGGATCGTTCCATGCATTGGATTCATATTTCCATCTTCAAAGCTCAAATAGTCGATCCGAACTGCTCAACATTATTACACTAGTACAAAAAACCCTTTCACCGACTGTTCAAATACCCCTACACCGACTGTTATAGAGGCGTCAGTGATGGCGCCGGCAGTATAGGTATACCTTTACTGACGGGTAAAAAACAGTCAGTGTAGGTCATCAACACTGACGGATTAAAAACAGTCGGTGTAGGTACCCAACACCGACGGTTTTGTTAAAAAACAGTCAGTATAGTTTCTAAAAACAGTAAGTGTTGGTATACAAATTTTTGCATAATTCTATTTGTATTGGGGCTAGCCTCCATATTTTTGCTAGTCATATATTACCATTCGACATTCATTAACATTAAACAAAATATCAAGCAAATAATTTAGACAATATAAAGAATATACAACATAACATATTTATTCACAAAAGACCACGCAATATAACAATATTTACATAACACAAATAAACAAAATATGCAACTGAATTACACAACAACCATTGTATTTCATGCATTGTAGCTATTTTTTATTCTCTGGATCACTTACAAACTCAACCTCAATTTCCTAAAGAGAAAATCATAAAAAAGTGTATGGCCTTTTCCAAAGGATGATTTGTTCAAGCAAAACATTATGTAAATTATTCCATGTTCATTATGTACAAAAATTAGAAATCGTTAGCTTTTATACAAAGAAGAATGGATGACCTTGTCCTTTGACATATAAATCATTGCCATTTCATTTTGTATAAACTTGCCTGTGTGTATTCAACTTTGGTAAAGATCTCCATTTTCTGCTCAAACAACTTGGCCTTCCCTAGCCAGATAAGCAAACACCTGATTCCCACTTGCTACTTTGCTAATCACTCTCAGATCCCTTTAATCCAGAGAAGATGTTCATATCTTCTGTGACTGATATGTTGGAAATTTCAGATGGATAAAGATACAAAAAACAGAGACAAGAGAATATTTGCTGCTGAAATAAACTCTTCTATTACTTAATTTCGGATACAAAGTACATCTGAATATATAGCTAAACATTAATCTAAATAAGGAATCCACTAACCCAACTACATGCTATTTCTGCCTAGTGTAAATAAGGAAACCACTTTCTCCACTAACTACACTAATTATAGAACTTCTAATACAAACACGCCTATAGACTCCTATTTTTGATACACACGCATTCTCCACTGTTTCTAATTTTAGTGTTATCAATTTTGGATCAATATTCAACACTCCCCCTTGATGCAAAATTGACTACACCAAGCTTCTTCCTCATGCTCTCGAACTTGCCTAGTGATAATGCCTTGGTTAGAACATCTGCCTTCTGATTTTCTGAATTGACAAATTTCAGCTCAACGATCTTCTCTGCAACTAGATCTCGGATGAAATGTAGGCGAATGTCGATGTGCTTTGACCTTCCATGGAACACAGGATTCTTCGTCATGGAAATGGCTGATTGATTGTCACAATAGATTGGTGTTGGCTGCTGCTGCACCTGTCCAACATCTTCTAAAATTCGCCTAAGCCACACTGCTTGACAAGCTGCTGAGTTAACTGCGATGTACTCTGCTTCTGACGATGAAAGAGCCACTGTTGCTTGTTTCTTTGAGCTCCAACTTATAGCACTTGATCCAAGGGAGATATATCCAGATGTGCTTCTTCTATCTTCAGAACAACCTTGAGGGCGTCTCACCAATTGCCAAGTTCTGTTTTTCTCAATCGATTGCATTTCTTCTTGCATTGCATTGCGCCACTCTTGTTTTTCTGAGGCTTCTTCATAAGTTGTGGGATCTGCAACAAGGAGTACCTGGGTTGTTTCATATAGTTCTTGCAGTGTTTTGAACTTCCTTGATTGCATCTCAGGAATTGAATCTTCAACTGGACTGCTAGAGCTGCTGCTAGGTGGTTGTTCCGGTGGTTGATCTTGTGCCGCTATCTCTTCATTTTCTTCTATTGATTCTTCAACTTGGGTTTGTTGTACAACACTCTCCCACTGCCAACTTGCTTCTTCATCGAATAATACATTTCTACTCACAACAATTTTACCATTTTCTTGATTGTATAGCCGATACCCTTTGGATTGTGAACAATACCTGATGAAAATGCATTTTTCAGATTTTTCATCAAGCTTTGTTCTCTTTTGTGGATTGATTAGTGCATAGGCTATACTCCCAAATACCCTTAAATGACTTACTCCAGGTTTCCTCTCAAACCATGCCTCAAATGGGGTTTTATTCATAACAGCTTTTGTGGGTGAAACATTCAAAATATACACAGCAGTTGCCACTGCTTCAGCCCAGAATTTATTTGGCAACTTCTTGCATTTTAACATACTTCTTCCCATCTCTACCACAGTTCTATTCTTTCTCTCAGCAACCCCGTTTTGCTCGGGTGTGTATGGAGTGGTTAACTCACGATGTATCCCTTCACTTTCAAAGAAATTTATGAACTCTTTTGATAGAAACTCACCACCCCGGTCAGTTCTTAACACCTTCAGCCTTTTCTCTGATTGTTTCTCTACAAATGCTTTAAACACCTTGAAACTATTGAATGCATCTCCTTTGCTATGTAGGAAATACACCCAACTCATCCTACTATAATCATCTGTGAAAAGAAGAAAATATTTGCTGCCTCCAAGAGATTCGGTTTGCATTGGACCACACAAATCTGCATGCACTAACTCAAGCACTTGTGTTGCTCTCTTGGCTTGGCCTTTTGGGAATGGAAACTTGGCTTGTTTACCAAATATACACCCTTCACAAACACCTATTTGGTTGATTTCGGGTAGGCCATAAACCATTTGTTTTTGGTTCAACAATTTCAGACCATTGATATTCAAATGACCATATCTAAGATGCCATAACTCAGATTGGTTCAAATCTCTTGCAACCATTGCTCTTTCCTTTACATTTGAAACCTCCAAGGGAAACAATTTATTGGTTGCCATGTTCACCTCTACCAATACCTGGTTTTTGGATTTTATTACACAAGTTTTTCCTTCAAACACAATTGAATAACCGCAATCCATCAACTGCCCGACACTCAGCAGATTTTGAGTCAAGTCCGGAATGTAATACACATTATGCAAGAATTTCATACCGTTTTCTTTAGTGTGCACTGCAACTGTGCCCTTGCCTTCTACTTGAATTAGCTTGTCATCGCCAAGTTTAACTTTCAACTTGCATGTTTCATCCAAATCTTCAAACAACTGCTTGAATCCGGACATGTGATTTGAACACCCGCTATCGAGAAACCAGATGCTGCTTGCATCAACTTTGTCAACCGCGCTGCTGGCCATGAAGAGAGTTGGTTGCGTATCCTCCTCTTCTATATAATTTGCTTGACTCTCTTCTCTTTGCTTCTTGTAGCATTCTGCTTGGTAGTGCCCATACTTGTTGCAATAATAGCATTGAACATCCCTCTTGGAATCTTCGTATGAATTTGCTTGATAGCTTCTACCTCCTCTGCTGGAATTAGCCCGTCCTCTGCTGGGATTGTGGCTGACTCTGCTGGAATTGTTTCTTCCTCTGCCTCGGCCTCTTGGGTAGCCATTAGATCTGCCTCTTGATGACTCCCCCTTCATGTAAAATGCCTTGTCGTCGCCTTTATCTTCAGCCTTTGACATCCTTGCTTCATGAGTCTGCAGTGACCCCATGAGTTCATCAAAGGTGTAGGTTGCTAAATCTTTGGACTCTTCGATTGCTGCTACCACATGATCAAACTTGGGTGTTAGGCTTCTCAACACCTTTGCCACCACCGTCTTCTCCCCCATGGTGTCTCCAAATGCTCGGATTTGATTGACCACCTCTTGTACTCTTGAAAGGAAAATTTGGACTGATTCTTCCTTGTTCATCTGCAATGTTTCAAAGTCCCTGCGTAGGCCTTGAAGTTTGATTGCCATGACTCGAGTACTCTCTTGAAATGCTGTTTTCAGGGTTGTCCATGCCTCCTTTGCGTTGGTGGCTGCTGCAATTTTCGAGAAGATGGTGTCATGCATGCACTGCTTGTTGGATGAAAAACAGCGCTCGTGCATCTTTCTTCTGATTCTCTTGCGGATTAGGATCTGGATTAGGAACTCCATTTGCTATCAAGTCCCATAGGCCATGAGACTTGAACAAGGTCGTCATCTTGATGCTCCAAAAAGCATAGTTTTCGCCTTTGAAGAGAGGTATTGCTGGTTGTGTGACATTCACCATGGTGCTGCCGTTTTCTGCCATGAAAACGCCCCAGGGTTGATCGACTCGGCTCTGATACCACTTTGTTGGAAATTTCAGATGGATAAAGATACAAAAAACAGAGACGAGAGAATATTTGCTGCTGAAATAAACTCTTCTATTACTTAATTTCGGATACAAAGTACATCTGAATATATAGCTAAACATTAATCTAAATAAGGAATCCACTAACCCAACTACATGCTATTTCTGCCTAGTGTAAATAAGGAAACCACTTTCTCCACTAACTACACTAATTATAGAACTTCTAATACAAACACGCCTACAGACTCCTATTTTTGATACACACGCATTCTCCACTGTTTCTAATTTTAGTGTTATCAATTTTGGATCAATATTCAACATGATAATCCATGTAACTGTTTACTTGAAACAAATCAAATCCATTTAATTTATGTTGTTTCCCTTTGGTTGTATATTGTCAGTAAAAGAATTTGAGATATTATAAGAAAGAATAAACCTTTATGTAACTCCTCTCAAGGAGAAGCCTTGCTACAACTAACTGGTAAGGAAATAACAATCCAGCAGTGCTAAAGCTAAAACCAGGGCTAGTAGCCTTCCTTCTCTCTTTCTCTGCCTGTACATCCTTATCCCTTTGTTCCTATAACACAAAATTCTAACAATTCAGCAACGCAACACAGAAACAAGCATCAACATGCCTTGCTAAGCTATTGACAGTTCAATTTTGAAAGAATCCAAAAAAGAGAAAATTTAGGGTTACCCGAATTTACCATTTACCACCAAGGATGGAGCCAGCCAAGCCCCTTATTTGAAAACCCTAGCTATGAAAACCCTAGCTATGAAAATACTTGTAATATACAAATTCCAGCTATATTAGGCAGATACAAATTCTAGCTTAATACTTGTAATTGGCGATGACTTGACTAGGATTTCAAACTCATCTCACAAACAGGTACAACATTCACTGAGGCATGTTATCTAGTCTTTGCACAACTTGATGAATAATTACAATCATTACTTTCACAATTCTAGAACTCCGGCCGGGAAAATCAACAACCCGCGCAAGACGTCACAGTACTAAATAAAATCGACAACAAGCAACAATAAAAGTGAGTGCTTTTTAATTACCTGAGAGAGGAGCAAATCGCAAAGAGGGGCGAGGCACTAAAAATCAGCAAGCACCACAAGAAATTAAACCTGAACTGAGAAATCGGCAAGCACTAAAAATCACCACAGAAATCAGCAAGCACCACAAAAATTAGCAAGCACTAAAAATCAGCAAGCACCACAGAAATCAGCAATTTTGAATAGCTTAACATCTGGCATGTATTCAAACATCTGATGGAACAAATGAACTGGTGAAAAGCCGTTCACCATGTGATACTGAGTCTGATTGTAACCCGAAACCCAAACGTATCAGACCCAACAAAATTATCCAATCAATCTGTAATAAAGACACTCAACCACAATTTGAAACAAATTATCACAATATAATCAAAATTGCCCAAATTAACAAAATATCACCAAGCCAAGCCACAAAAGTCAGAGGGCCAGATTGATACAACCCAAACAAACCTAATACTTGAAATTCAAATGACACAGTCCACTAAAAATCACAAGATAAAAACAAATACAAGAAAAACAAGGTGCAATTTGTAACTATAAATACCTTGAATCGGGAAGAGCAATCCACTTCCAATATCTCGTGTCAGTCCCCCAAACAATTCCCAGAGCTCTGGCTGAAAGCATGAAACATTTTGCCCCACTGGATTTCTCCAATCCAAAACTCTACAAAGAATCCAGCATTCCAGTCACAATGAGAAAAAATATTTTTAATATCACAAAAACAAAGAACAATATTCCAATTTCAATGAGTAGTGAAAGACGAATTAATAACAAAACTACCATCAAGCCACCATCGATTAGCAAAGGATGATCACAGAGTCTGAAATAGAGTTCTTTTTTCATTGTGAATAGCTTAGCATCAGCAAGCACCACATAAATCAGCTTAACATCTGGCATGTATTCAAACATTAATCAAACATTGTCTCAAATTGAATAGCTTAACATTTCTCGATGCATTAATCAAACATTTCTATAAGAAATTGAATAGCTCAGAAGCAATATTAGACACTGTCTAAAATTTTTTCAATTTTCTCAAATGAGCGGGGCGAGGCAGTGACTCATAAAATTCAACCAAACTTGGTAAATGAGAAGGACAGAGAGAGAGATTACCCGGATTTTGTTGGCTGAGCGGGGTGAGGCAGCAAGGCGGGGTTTTTGCTCGGGTGCTTGGCGGCTCGGGTGCTCGGGGCGAGGCAGCAACCCTGTACCCTGAACCCCGCGGAGCGTGGTGAGGCAGTAAGGCGGGGCGAGGGTTTTTCCAAGGCGGGGCGAGGGTTGCTGATCGAAAGAGATAAAAGGGAAATGAAATTTTAGAAGACGGAAATGAATTTTAGAAGGGAAATGAAATTTTACGCGGCTGATTGAAAGAGATAAAGCGGGAACGAAAATTTTCAGACTGACGGTTTCGGAAAAAAAAAACAGTCAGTGAATGAACTAAAAAATTAGTTTGGAGCCAAAGAAAATTTCTAGAAGGTGACTGCTCAACACCGACTGTTTTTTTACAAAAACAGTCAGTGTTGGTGACTGCTCAACACCGACTATTTTTTACAAAAAACAGTCGGTGTAGGATATGAGCAACACCGACTGTTGTTTTTAAAAAACAGTCGGTGTAGGGTATGAGCAACACCGACTTTTTTTTTAAAAACAGTCAGTGTTGGTTCACTGACGGTTTTTTTGTAATGGAACAGTCAGTGTTGAGGTTCTTCTTATTTACGATTTTACCAGCAGTCTCTACACCGACTGTTACATATTAAAACAGTCGGTGGTTGAGGGTCGGTGAAGGGGTTTTTTGTACTAGTGTTATCATATGAAAAAATATACTTGGAGACCAAATTTTATATTTTTTGGAATTTTTTACAATTTTTTTACAATTTTTTTTACTATTATCCATATAACATGACCAAGCCACCTTTTGATTGAGGCGGTTCTGATAAAAACAAGTAATGCAAAAACATTCATTTACTTCAATAAATACCAAATCTTCCAACTATACCAGAATTCAGGAATTCAGATACATTTAACAAAAATAAAAAATATATAAAAAAAAACTACTTAAGGGAAGTTAACTATCACTACGTAGTTTTAACTTTGTTTCTCAAGTATTTCTTTCAAAAGTAATATTGAAACTGCTCAGTTGCGGCTACCCCTTGAAGGATTCCTGGAGAGGCTAAAAATTTCAAACATACTGCTTTGAGATGATTGCAACTGTGCCTCTCAGCAAAAGACAACAAGGTCACCACCTCACCTGTGTTAACACTACTGCACGACATTGTGTTAATACTACCGCACATCATCTTCTCGCATATTACCTTTAATCTCTCCAAACCGTATCTATCAGCTGCAACCAATAGTTGCTGAGCCATTGATTTAGTCTCTTGTTTCTCATCACTTCCTTCTGTCTCTTCTAATCTGGGAAAGGAATCATTATATATGAAATGAAGCATTGCTTTGAACACTGGAGCTTCTATTTCTTCAATTTTAATTGTTGTATCTGATTTTTCCTTCATAGGACCAAAAAATTGTGCCAAAAAGACTGGAGATCTCGCAGCGAGAATGCACTTGTGAGCACTAAAAGTTTGGCCGTCCACTTCAAAAGTGACGTCAGCACCATTTCCAGTCTCCAAGAGATTGCGTAATTGCTGTAATATGTTACCAGGAGGAACAACAATTTGTGCAGTTGTCTCCACTGGATAAACATTAAAAACAGTAACAACACTTTTCATTATGAAACAATCATCCTTGATATTTGACTCCAACTTTGACCTTTTAACAAATGAAGGATAGCCCCAACTGGAATCGGCTCTGAAACTTTTAATTTTTGATGTTTCGCTGAAGGGTAAAACACATTCATTGTGGTCTAGAATAGTAAAACTAAATTGTGCCTTCACAACTTCTGATTTGCTTTTAAGGTAAAGAAATAGTGATATGTCATCAGCTCCTGCCCCAAGGGAACCATGTCCATTTGGGTAGTACTTGAAACTCCAATCATGCCCATCAACATGAAAAATGGTCGACTCAATAAACCCCCCTTTGCCCATATCCTTATCTAAAGAGTACCCAACAATGCTTAACGTATGCGATCTCATCACTTTTTCAATTCGTCTTATACAACCGGTGGTTTCTTGGACTTCAACGGGATATTGTGTGGATAGTGACATGGATGGATATTAGATAGATAGAGAGAGGGAGAGAGAGAGAGGGGGGCGGGGTTTAATTCTCTAAAGCGCAGAGGTTTGTAGTGTTTCAATGGGATTTTGTGCTTAATTTCTTCCACCCCTTTGAAAGGATGGAAACAAATTGCACCTAGCAACATGAAAAAAACTGATACAAGTGAGTGACATTCTCTTAATTACAGCATGCAAAAAAGCTTCCTTACTTGCTGAAAAAGCTTCTGAAATTCAAACAATTAAAACATGGATCAATATAAACAGCTCAACAACAAAATGGCTTTGCTTAGAATCAATCTAAACCAAGCAATTAACGAGACCTAATTAAACTGTGAGAACACCAGTTATATACGCATACATGAATTGTGAAGAAAGAAATAAATCAACTACTCTATAGTGAGAAAAATGTACATAAAAAAGCTTACTGTGTCGGAGATGTGAGAGAGGCTGTCGGGTAGCGATCTCGACTTATGGATGAGAGAGAGAAAGAAAAGGAGGCAGCGAATTCAGGTGAGAGAGAGGAGTACAAGTTCATTGAAGTTTGAACACCTATTGGATTATATTCCTTGGGAAAAATGCCTTTAAATAAGCTAGATACCAAACTTGTTCAGCAAGTATGGGATAGATGAAATGATGATAAGTTTGCATATATGCTAAAAGCTGACTAGGCATAAAGTTGAGAATATGTATAATTCTTTTAAATAAAAAAAGGTAAGTCACAAAGTGGGAACATGGAAGAGAAAAAGGTAAGACTGAAGATAAGTAGTAGCTTACAACAGATTGGGATCCAATAATTTAAAGGTGCTACGGATGCATTTTTAGTGGCCCAATTGCACTCGAAGAAAGTGGCCTATTAATTAATTTATCCTTTTAAACTTTAAAATCTAATACTATGTGAATTGCTAATGCACCCAAAAAATGAATCTTTTATATAAGAAAGTGATTAATTTTTATATATTACAAAAATAAAATATTTATTATTCTTTTTATCTTAAGTAAAACTTTCTTTTTTGCTACAAAAAATTATATATATTACGTGTCTTCTCAACCGTGTTTATTTTTATCATATTTGTAACATTTTTTGTGTAAAAATGGAATTTACAATTTAATTCCATCAATTAAAGTTTGTATGTGTTGATACTGTATGAGAGGCGCATATCTCTGAACTTTTTATTAGTAGGAAAATAAATAAGAAAGTATCGACAATAATGAACAATTCTGACAAAATTCGAAATCTAAGAAAACCGTAATCGTTTATAACGCCCAGTAAACGTTATAAACCATAAAGTTAAGATAATTCAAATCAATTAACTCTAATTAACAAAACAAAAAAAAATAGAACGTTACCAACAATAACGTCCATAGATTGACCCCTTAATTTAGCGCTCCATCGCTGGTCCATTTCATTAATCAAAATTCATAACTGGATGTTATTGTTGGTAACGTCTTGGTTTATTTTTTTTTTTCCTATTTTCGCTAATTAGGAATTAATTAATTTGAATTATCTGGATGTTATGGGTTTATGTCCAGCGGACGTTATAACCATACGGTTTTCTTAGATTTCAAATTTCATCAAAATTATTCACTATTGTCGATATTCTATTAATAAAAAAATCAGCGCATATCTCTGCAATGCATAGCGGATATGCATAGCATGAGTAATCCTATGCATTTTGACTTGGTAACCTTCTTTTCCCTTTGTTTTTCTATTCTACGTAAAAATCCATTAGTCTACTTATTTAGAATTGAATATTTGTATTATATTATAGTAAGCAAATATTTTGTATTATATTATAATACGTAACGGATTATTTGAGTGTAATCTTTTGTCCTAATATAATATTTTGACAAATTATTTTTTTTACAAACTTTTTCCTATATTTCGAGTACAAAACAAGTTTTTTTCTGAAAAATTCTTGTTTCAAATCCGATTCGACAAATTCCTATCAAATCACCTGATACTGATTCTTTAGTCAACTTACTGATTTCACTTCCAATACTTATTTCCAGAACCAATTAGGTTACATGGAGTATTTTTATATGTTGTAGTTGTTTGCTGAACAACACATATCATTGATCATTTCTCACCTTTTAAACAAATGTTACAATTTTTTTATCAAGTTAAAAGTAACTGAATATGGGAGTGTGCATTGGTGAAGGAAAAGGAAAAGGCAAAAAGATGGAAAAGAAATGATGCAAGAAAGATGAAAAAGAAAAAGATGGAAAAGGAAAAGGCAAAAAGATGAAAAAGAAAAAGAAACATAAAAAGGGGCAGCAATAATGCAGTTCACTGATGCACTGACCTAATATTTCACACGAGATCAGCTCAGAATATGAAACAGCAAACATAGTGGTACATATGATGCAAGAAATAGAGCAACAAAACATTATGTAGGTTAATGAAGAAAAGTACCTAATTATTGTTCTCATTTGTTCTTCAAATATTTAGGGGAAACAGAAATTATTGCATAATATATGATCACGATCACGATTAATTTTAACTCAAAAGCTGATTAAATAATTATGGACTACTGTAAAATTTTATCTTTGAATTACACTCAAAATATCTGAAATTTCAAAATTCTTCACTGTTTGTCCGTCTTGATTTGACAGTGACACAAATTCTATGCCTTGAATTGATGCTTCTTCTTCAAGTAGAGAGGCTAGCTTCTTAAAACTGAATCACTTATTTGAAAATAAACAAGTCCTTTAGAAAGCAAATAAAATGTAACATATCTTAAAAATGGGACCTTCAAATAAAAAAAAATAACGAGACCTTCCGAATAATGCTTAATATTTGGACATATACCGGCAGTTCTCATATTTGAAATTTTTGTAAATATTGGCAATTTTGCTCCCAACTATACTGAAACTTTTTTTTGTAGATATACAGTTTGGAAGCAATTTTGTTGAAATTCAAAAGAAAAGGCTAGTGGCAGTTCAGTGATTTTTTATGACTTAAGCTTTGTTTGACACATAAGTGTATGCTTTAAACAAATAAACAAACAAACATGTTGGTATTTACTTGAGCAAATAGAAGAGATCTTGGTCATTACCAAATATATTAAAGTCATGGGGTGGGTATACTCCAAAAAATACCCAACAAAAGAAGAAATGTATACTATAATGATATGTACCTCTTATAATATGCATGTAACTTCTTAGTAGGGAATTTGAGGATGATAATGTAGATATTAGCAAGCCGGTGCCACTGTTTATGAGAATACTCAAACTCTATGTATTTATCCCATATCTGATGGCACAGATAATCCTTTCCAACAAAAGACAAGGCCCTCTCAAATAATCTGGAATTATCCGAAAAATGTAATAAATCAAATAATAACACAATAATCAAGGGGAAATTTCATGCATACCCCTCAAAAACTACGAAATTACGGTGACGTTTAGGCATATACTTGTGTATGCGTCAAAAGTAGAGAAATTAACCATTTGCTCTTGGAAACCGACCAATTAGAAGACACATTTTTCTTAAAGATGCTACATATTTTTTATTTTTTTAATAAAGGATAAAATGGGTATTTTATAAATTTAAAATGCATTTTAATTGAAAATGCAATAAAATGGGTTAATTTGGGAGTTTTTGAAATTTAGGGTAAATATGATATTATGAACTTTAGAGGGGAAATAGTTAATTTCCAAGTTTTTTAGGGGTATACATGAAATTCCCCCAACAATCGTCAATCAATGACCTTCAATAAAATTAAGCATTGTGTTTTTGCCCTTTACCTTCTGACGTCAGATGGATCTTCAAATGTGAGAGTACCAAATGTGCAATAATTACACCATAGATCCACAGAGAAGGTCAAGGCTTTTACCGCTCTTTCATACACCTGTACTACCTCATTTAGTCCACATAGGCGCAACCTATGTGCTCCATACTTGACCCAAAATGCATAACATAAGGGGAATTCCGCTATAAGTTTATCATAAATTAGGTCTATGGCACCAATGTCATTCTGCACATGAAACCAAAATTTCATATTAGGTTTATGCTATTTTTGTGCTGATATGTTTTCTGTTTTTCTGATTTTTATTTAGTGTACTAAAGTGAAGTAACTTGGATTCTTCTAGGAGGTTTACTAATACTAAATAATGTTATAAAAGTTTTGGACTTAATAGCATATTTAGCCATTAAAAAAGTAAAAAGTTGGATCAAGATAAATCAATAAATTTAATCTGGTACTACCGGCGAAGAATGCTCGACTTCTCTGATCAGTGAAACTAATGCATCAAAATCCGTGCTTGCATTATCCAGCATTTCTCTCAGCTTTTCTACAGTATAAACTGAAAAGAAGAAATTTAAGAAGTATACTAAATATTCTATCATGTATGCTAATTTATCATCTTTTCGAATACTTGTACGACTTTTATAATTCATATAATGAACAACTTTCATATATATGTCATGTATATAAAAGATCATGAGATTGGATCCATGTTTTACTGAAAAATTAAAATTTGTAACAGTGTATATTAAACTATGATAAATAATCAAATAGTACTAATTTGCTTCAAATTTCATAGGCAAGCTTAATATATGCCAAACAAAGTGTACGCAATTTTTTTTATTTTTGAAAAACCATTATCCGATTGTCAGGTGAAGGCATTTATAAGGGATTCTAATAGGTTAATACATATCATGTCAGGTCAAGTGAAGTATCACATTTGATCTACTAGACATGGTTCTGTAACAAAAATAATTCCCAATTAATTGCTTAATTAAAAGGGTTAAAGTGTAAATATTTTGAATATGAAAATGGGTTTTGCATCTTTTCTCAAATAAACTGATAAACCAATAAATTGCAACATTTCAGTCCTAAAAAAATATTTCACATAGTTACTTAAGTATGTTATTAATTCTTCTTCCAATCGCATAAAGTATCAGATTTTGACAAAAATTAGCCCAAATTTTAATTTAGGAATAAAATCTGATCACTTTAACACTTCAATTCTTTAACACCTACACTTCACACACTCAGAGAGAGAGAGAGAGAGAGAGAGAGCGAACTGGAGTTGTCCATTGGGTGGTCAGAAGCACCGTTTTCAGCAGCTGTAGATTCCTCCATGCATTATTAGGCGAAATCGTAGAACAGGTGTAACACCTCTACAAAGACCAGGTCCAGCTTACAATTTCTCCTTTGTTAGGGTTTCGGCTGTACGAGAGAGGAGCATCTCTTTCTTTGTCGAAAACTCGGAAGGGGAAGAGGAGCGTCTCTTCTTTGTCCTACACCTGGTCCATGTGGAATTATGAAAGCACACCCTTCATTTTGGTGAAAATAAGAAAGCAAACCCTTCATTTTTGGTGGAATTTTTAAAGCACACCCTTAATTTTGGTGCAATTATGAAAGCACTTCCTTGACCATTACATCAAACCGTACTAACACATTTATTGAAATGTTGCCAAAGATTTCTAAACTATATTATAATATATTTGCTGTACCTATCAATCAATCCATACAATGCATGTATATTCCACACATTTTACACTTGATTCTTCTAACCAGGTTAAATTTCGGCTATAAATTAATATCCAATAGAGCACCAAGTGCTTTGTAAATTATTCAGTTTCTTTGAAAAGTCTAATTTTAAATTTTGAAATTAATTGTAAAGAGTCAAGTGGTAAAAAAATGTTCAAAAATGAATGCATTAAAATTAATTTATAAACCTTATATTTTTTACTACTGGACTCTATACAAAATTTATTCAAAATTTAGAAAAAAAATTGTATGTAGACGCATCACTCGTAAGGTAAATGAATTTCAACGACCCAATACTTGACTTGACTTGACCCAATCTGACAGAATAATGGGAACAATATGTGTCCTTGCTTCTCTGATCGATACAAGTCGGGTCGAGTCGGGACAAATTGAATTAGAGCAAATTTTAAGAGAGGGACCAAATTGAATTAGACAAATTGTTTCATTAATGAGAGGGACAAATTTTAGTGCTTTTATAGAAAATAGCACAAATTACATATGAAATTTACATTTTAGTAGAAAACTTTGATCTTGTAATAATATTATATGCTGAAACAATTATAATTCAGGTTATAAAATTGAATTAGAGAAAATTGACCAACAAATATTCGCCTTTGTTTTACCAACCTTCTAAGCATAATGTTGCGTTACAAATGGAGAAATGTAAATTGCAAAAAAATAAAATAATAAAAAGATAATACAATTTTTAACATGCATATTTCGAAAATTAACATAATAAATGCATTCTAAAGTTCATTGAAGGACAACTCACTTAATATTTTTTTTTGCAGGGTAAAAAAAGAATATGCAAACAAAATGACTAAAACTGAGGCCATGAAATTGTATAATGTACAATCCATATAACATGAACAAGCCACCTTTTGATGGAGTCGGTTCTGATAAAAACAAGTCATGCAAAAACATTACATTACTTCAATACACACAAAATCATCCAACTATACCAGAATTCAGGAATTCAGATACATTTAACAAAAATAAAAATAAAACTGCTTAAGGCCAGGAAGCTAACTAACTACGTAGTTTTAGCTTTGTTTCTCAAGTATTTCTTTCAAAATTAACGGATCATTCTTAACTAAATATTGAAACTGCTCAGTTGCGGCTACCCCTTGAAGGATTCCTGGAGAGGCTAAAAATTTCGAGCATACTGCTTTGAGATGATTGCAACTGTGCCTCTCAGCTAAAGACAACAAGGTCACCACCTCACCTGTGTTAATACTACTGCACGACATTGTGTTAATACTACCGCACATCATCTTCTCACATATTACCTTTAATCTCTCCAAACCGTATCTATCAGCTGCAACCAATAGTTTCTGAGCCATTGATTTAGTCTCTTGTTTCTCATCACTTCCTTTTGTCTCTTCTAATCCGGGAAAGGAATCATTATATATGAAATGAAGCATTGCTTTGAACACTGGAGCTTCCATTTCTTCAATTTTAATTGTTGTGTCTGATCTTTCCTTCATCGGACCAAAAAATTGTGCCAAAAAGACTGGAGATCTCGTAGCGAGAATGCACTTATGAGCACTAAGAATTTGCCCATCCACTTCAAATGTAACATCTGCTCCATTTCCATTATCCAAAAGATGGCCTAGCTGCTGCTGGATGTTACGAGGGGGGACAACAATTTGTGCAGTTGGCTCCACGGGAAAAGCTTTAAAAACAGTAACGACACATTTAATTATGAAACAATCATCCTTGATATTTGACTCCAACTCTGACCTTTTAGCAAATGAAGGATAGCCCCAATTTGAATTGGCTGAACTGAAACTTCTAATTTCTGATGTTACGCTGAAGGGTAAAACACATTCATTTTGGTCTAGAATAGTAAAACTAAATTGTGCCTTTCCAACTTCTGATTTGCTTTTAAGGAAAAGAGATAGTGATATGTCATCAGCTCCTGCCCCAAGGGAACCATTTGGGTAGTACTTGAAACTCCAATCATGCCCATCAACATGAAAAATGGTCGATTCAATAAACCCCCCTTTGCCCATATCCTTATCTAAAGAGTACCCCACAATGCTTAACGTATGCGATCTCATCACTTTTTCAATTCGTCTTATACAACCGGTGGTTTCTAGGACTTCAACGGGATATTCTGTGGATAGTGACATGGATGGATATTAGATAGATAGAGAGAGAGAGAGAGAGAGAGAGAGAGAGAGGGTGGGGGTTTAATTCTCTCAAGCGGAGAGGTTTCTAGTGTTTCAACGGGATTTTGTGCTTAATTTCTCTCACCCCTTTAAAAGGATGGAAAAAAATGGCACCCAGCAACATGAAAGAAACTGATACAAGTGAGTGACATTCTCTTAATTACAGCATGCAAAAAAGCTTCCTTTCTTGCTGAAAAAGCTTCTGAAATTAAAACAATTAAAACATGGATCAATATAAACAGCTCAGCAACAAAATGGCTTTGCTTAGAATCAATCTAAACCTAGCAATTCAAGAGACCTAAACCGTGACAACACCAGTTATATACGCATCCATGAATTATGAAGAAAGAAATAAATCAACTACTCTGTAGTGAGAAAAATGTTCATAAAAAAGCTTACTGTGTCGGAGATGTGAGAGAGGCTGTCAGGTAGCGATCTCGACTTGTAGATGAGAGAGAGACAGAAAAGAAAGGAGGCTGCGAATTCAGGTGACAGAGAGGAGTACAACACAGAAGGCAAACTCGGCCGAGTCGGACCGGAATCGGCCGATTTGGACCGCAATCGGACCAGACCGAGCCGATTTTGGACTGATTTACGCTGAGAGCGAGTTTTAGGGGCAAAACCGGGTTGAATCGGCCGAGTTTGCAGCGATTTCAGACCGAGTCTTATGATTTAGACCGGTTTTTCTGGTTCCAAACCGATTCTTCCGTTGGATCTTAATTCTCCGAAACTCGTATTATTTTTCTGATTTTGGAGATGTTTCCTGAGGAAGAAGAAAGATTATTAATAAAAAATGAACAAAGACTTTTGAACCATGGGACCCTTCAGTCGGAAATGATGGGCTCCTTGGCGTGGGCTCCACTTGTCTTATTAAATGAGAGACAGCTGCACTTGTCTGATTAAATGAGAGACAGCAGAGCTTCCGAATAGAACTTTCATTCCCATCTTTCTCCCTCTCCATTTCGTGTGTTAATGGGAACCCTCCATTTTGGTATTTTTTATTTTTCGATATTTTTTTTCCTTTAACTGTTTTCTTTTTCCCTCTTGTTTTTTCTTCTTTATTCTTTTTCTATTTTTTTTGTAGGAGTTAACAAGTGGTCTTAGTATTAGTTTTGACCTAATTATTTTTTTTACAATTTTATTTCTATTATTTCGAACAAAACAAACGTCTGGCAAAAAAATCCGAGTTTCCGATTCGATTCAGCCGATTCTGACCGATTCATCCGATTCCGATTCCACGGTCAAGTGACCGATTCCGATTCCGATTCTAATTTTTCTTTCTATGTGTACAAGTACCATAGTCTCACTCAATTTGTAAAAAACGTCCGTTTAGACCGATTAATCGGCCGATTAGTCATTGGTGGTGACCATACCGTTACGGATTTTCCTACTAATCAACCGATTATTTCTAATTATGACCGATTATTTCCGAATATTCCCAATTA
Organism: Carex littledalei; assembly: GCA_011114355.1. Classification (NCBI taxonomy): domain Eukaryota; kingdom Viridiplantae; phylum Streptophyta; class Magnoliopsida; order Poales; family Cyperaceae; genus Carex; species Carex littledalei. The sequence goes on from CM022079.1 coordinate 18,021,037, forward strand.
ATTGCTTGATGATACCATATATGTCTGACGAGCGTATACTGTTATTTACATCACGGGTCTGTCTCCTCAAAATACACAAGTGCAAAATCTGATCAGAGAACTTTTCCCATCTTCTCTTGTAACCTGAGTAGAAAACTTTGATCTTATAATAATATTATATGCTGAAACAATTAAAATTCAGGTTATAAAATTGAATTAGAGCAAATTGACCAACAAATATTCGTCTTTGTTTTACCAACCTTCTAAGCATAATGTTGAAAACAATTTAGCTAAAGTGTTACAAAATGAAGTTTGAAAATAACACATTTAGTCATTACAACAAGTCAAGTTCTGATTTGCTCTTTCCTGAACCTAGTAAGCCCATGTTTAAAATATTATATAATGGGCCGGAGATGGAATTCGTTTACTCTTAGCGCAAAACCAAATTGAGTCTTAATGCAGAAACCAATTTGTCGCTCTCTTAGCGCACAACAAATGTGAAATTTGTTGGCTCCAATTCACCTCAAATTGTAAGTGTCTACCAGATCAAGGTTTTTCCATGTTTTCCATGTTTTGTTTGTTATTCCAGATATTGTGGTATTTTTTTAGGTCTTAGGCGGAGAACAGAGTTTAATTGAGATTAAAGAGAAGTTTTGTTACCTTTATCTCGGAAAGTTTTTTTCTCATTACTTTTTGACTTTTCGTTTTGATGAACTATTTTGATTTGCAGGAAAAATAAATCGCCTCTCCTCTCTGGCTCTCTTTGATTTCAAAGTAACCAAGTCGATCTATTTGAACCCGATTTCTGCCTCCCTCGATAGAAATTCTGCGTCCGTCCCTCATGCACAGCACTGGAAAGCAAAAAATGTAATAATTATAATTACGCTCAAATTTTCAGTTAATAAACCCAAAACAAAGCAAAAGGCATCAAAGAAAACAATTAATTAATAAGAATAATATCATTTAATTATCAAATAGATAATTAAATGATATTGTGAAATACCTATTTCCCCAGGGTTCGTTATAGCATGGTTTGGAAACTCGGCCGAGTCAACTCGGTATCGGCCGTGTCCGGTCCGAGTTTCACCTGAGTCTCGCGCCCATGTGATTTTTTGAGCAAAACTCGGATGAACAGTGTTTGACTCGGCCGAGTCAACCTCATTTTTAGGCCGAGTGATCAACTCGAGTCTGGCCGAGTCTAACTGAGTCTGGGCGAGTCAACAATTTTTCAATTATTTTTTTTTTTTTCAATTTTTTCAATTATCTTTAAATATTTCCTTTTCTTTTTACTATTTTTTCTGTAACTCTGTAGGATCCTTTTCATTAATAGACAACCCATTTGATTTGACTAATGCCTACAACAAGATTCTTCAAAAGACAACGCCTACAAAAATCCGAGTTTCCGAGTCAACTCGGCCGAGTTAGGCCGGTTCATCCGATTCTGATTCCACGGTCAAGAACCGATTCCGATTCTGATTATGAGTTTCAGAACCACACTTTATAGAGTTATTTGAGTTTTTGGTGTTCCTTTGCAGCACAATATCTATCCCTGAGTGATGAACAAAAGAGGAATTAATCTCTCAAAAATTACTGTATGATTTGTCATGTGTCATAAGTGATATAGGTTTATGTTATCTTTATGTATTCATTATAGAATAATTGTGGTATAGAATTTTACAATTACTCTAAGTTTATGTTATCATAATATTACTTCTTTTCATTGAACATTTCTAGATAATAGTACTAGAAATCAAGTGAAATGATTATAAGAAAGTAAAGATGAAAAGAGTTGTCAACAACAAAGATACTCTCTCAAATCGTTGGCCAAAATTGGAAAAAAGAAAGAAAGATGTGCGTTAGAAATGGAGAAATGTAAATTGCCAAAAATAAAAATAATAAAACAGATTTTGACATGCATATTTCGAAAATGAACATAATAAATGCATAGTAAAGTTCATTGAAGGACAACTCACTTGATATATTTTTTTTGCAGTGTAAAACAAGAATATGCAAACAAAATGACTAAAACAGAGGCCATGCAATTGTATAATGCACAATCCATATAACATGACCAAGCCACCTTTTGATGGGGTCCGTTCTGATAAAAACAAGTCATGCAAAAACATTAAATTACTTCAATACATACCAAATCTTCCAACTATACCAGAATTCAGGAATTCAGATACATTTAACAAAACTAAAAATAAAACTACTTAAAGCCAGGAAGCTAACTAACTACGTAGTTTTAGCTTTGTTTCTCCAGTATTTCTTTCAAAATTAACGGATCATTCTTAACTAAATATTGAAACTGCTCAGTTGAGGCTACCCCTTGAAGGATTCCTGGAGAGGCTAAAAATTTCAAGCATACTGCTTTGAGATGATTGCAACTGTGTCTCTCAGCTAAAGACAACAAGGTCACCACCTCACCTGTGTTAACACTACTGCACGACATTGTATTAATACTACCGCACATCATCTTCTCGCATATTACCTTTAATCTCTCCAAACCGTATCTATCAGCGGCAACCAATAGTTGCTGAGCCATTGATTTAGTCTCTTGTTTCTCATCACTTCCTTCTGTCTCTTCTAATCTGGGAAAGGAATCATTATATATGAAATGAAGCATTGCTTTGAACACTGGAGCTTCTATTTCTTCAATTTTAATTGTTGTGTCTGATTTTTCCTTCATCGGACCAAAAAATTGTGCCAAAAAGACTGGAGATCTCATAGCGAGAATGCACTTATGAGCACTAAGAATTTGCCCATCCACTTCAAATGTAACATCTGCTCCATTTCCATCATCCAAAAGATGGCCTAGTTGCTGCTGGATGTTACCAGGGGGGACAACAATTTGTGCAGTTGGCTCGACGGGAAAAGCTTTAAAAACAGTAACGACACATTTAATTATGAAACAATCATCCTTGATATTTGACTTCAACTCTGACCTTTTAGCAAATGAAGGATAGCCCGAATATGAATTGGCTGAAATGAAACTTATAATTCCTGATGTTTCGCTGAAGGGTAAAACACATTCATTTTGGTCTAGAATAGTAAAACTAAATTGTGCCATTCCAACTTCTGATTTGCTTTTAAGGTAAAGATAGAGTGATATGTCATCAGCTCTTGTCCCAGTGGAACCATTTGGGTAGTACTTGAAACTCCAATCATGCCCATCAACATGAAAAATGGTCGATTCAATAAACCCCCCTTTGCCCATATTCTTATCTAAAGAGTACCCCACAATGCTTAACGTATGCGATCTCATCACTTTTTCAATTCGTCTTATACAACCAGTGGTTTCTAGGACTTCAACGGGATATTCTGTGGATAGTGACATGGATGGATATTAGATAGATAGATAGAGAGAGAGAGAGGGGGGGGTTTAATTATCTAAAGCGGAGAGGTTTCTAGTGTTTCAACGGGATTTTGTGCTTAATTTCTCTCACCCCTTTAAAAGGATGGAAAAGAATGGCACCCAGCAACATGAAAAAAAGTGATACAAGTGAGTGACATTCTCTTAATTACAGCATGCAAAAAGCTTCCTTTCTTGCTGAAAAAGCTTCTGAAATTCAAACAATTAAACATGGATCAATATAAACAGCTCAGCAACAAAATGGCTTTGCTTAGAATCAATCTAAACCTAGCAATTAACAAGACCTAATTAAACCGTGAGAACACCAGTTATATACGCATACATGAATTATGAAGAAAGAAATAAATCAACTACTCTATAGTGAGAAAAATGTACATAAAAAAGCTTACTGTGTCGGAGATGTGAGAGAGGCTGTCGGGTTCGGGTAGCGATCTCGACTTGTGGCTGAGAGAGAGACAGAAAGAAAAGGAGGCTGCGAATTCACGTGAGAGAGAGAGAGAGGAGTACAAGTTCCTAAACCTAGTAAGCCCATGTTTAAAAAAGTATTTAATGGGCCAAGCCCAAAACCACTTTCAGGCCTTCAGCATTGTTTAAAAAGAAAAATAACGGGCCGAAGATGGAATTCGTTGACTCTTAGCCCAAAACCAAATTGAGTCTTAACGCAGAAACCAATTTGTCTCAAATTTTAAGTGCCTACCAGATCAAGGTTTTTCCATGTTTTGTTTGTTATTCCAGATATTGTGGTATTTTTTGAGGTCTTAGGCGGAGAATCTAAATAAGGAAGTTTTGTTACTTTTATCTCTGAAAGTTTTTTTCTCCTTACTATTAGATTTTTCGTTTTGTTGAAAAATTTTGATTTGCAGGAAAAAAAATCGCCGCTCCGATCCTCTCTGGCTCTCTTTGATTTCAAGTGACCAAGTCAATCTATTTGAACCCGATTTCTGACTCCTGACAGAAATTCTGCGTCTGCCCCTCATGCACAACACTGGAAAGCAAGAAATATATATAAGAATTATAATTATGCTTAAATTTTCAGTTAATAAACCCAAAACAAAACAAAAGGCATCAAAGAAAACAATTAATTAATAAGAATAATATAATTTAATTATCCAAATGATGTAAGTAATAGATAGTAAGCAAAATCTCGACATCAATGCTTCCGTACGTCATTCCGGGAATCTGGTGCACTCAACTTGAACGAAAAAAAAAACATGAAAATTGAAATATAGAATCTGGTACGTGCATCTCAGTCAATACATAAAAGTATTATAGAATCCGGAGAACAAATAATAAATATTCGTCTCAGTCATAGTAACTAAAGCATTAAACAATCGCGTTAATTAATAAATAGAAATTTCAACACACCTTCTCAACATATAATCAGAAGAACTTTTATGGAGAAATAAAAAAATAAATTGATTTGCAATTGTTACAGATTTGGGACCAAATAGGTTTCAATTTTTTTGGTCATCTTAAAATCTAAGGGGAAAAATTGCAAAATGACCAAAATGTTGCTTTGGCATTTAGCAATTAATGCATGAATGCATGCGGGCAACTTCTAATTGGGTCTGAAATACCCATTTCCCCAGGGTTCTTTATGGAGTTATTTGAGGTTTTGGTGTTCCTTTTCAGCACAATATCTATCCCAGAGTGATGAACAAAAGAGGAATTAATTTCTCAAAAATTACTATATGATTTGTAATGTGGCATAAGTGATATAGGTTATATTATCTTTATGTATTCATTATAGAATTATTGTGGTACCGAATTGTTGTAAGATGTTGTAACTTACAAATGTTGTAAGTGGATTCCTCCTCATCATAATATTACTTCTTTTCATTGAACAATTCTAGATTATAGTACTAGAAATCAAGTGAAATGATTATAATAAAGTAAAGATGAAAAGAGTTGACAACAACAAATTAAGATGCTCTCCCAAATCCTTGTCCAAAATTGGAAGAAAAAATGACAAGGTCCGGCAAATACATACCAAAAACATTCAATTACTTCAATACATACCAAATCTTCCAACTATACCAGAATTCAGGAATTCAGATACATTTAACAAAAATAAAAATAAAACTACTTAAGGCCAGGAAGCTAACTGCGTAGAGCATTTCTTTCGAAATTAACGGATCATTCTTAACTAAATACTGAAACTGCTTAGTTGCGGCTACCCCTTGAGAGCCTAAAACTTTCAAGCATACTGCCTTGAGATGATTGCAACTGTGCCTCTCAGCAAAAGACAACAAGGTCACCACCTCACCTGTGTTAATACTACTGCACGACATTGTGTTGATACTACCGCACATCACCTTCTCGCATATTACCTTTAACCTCTCCAAATGGTATCTATCAGCTGCAACCAATAGTTGCTGAGCAATTAATTTAGTCTCTGGTTTCTCATCACTTCCTTTTGTCTCTTCTAATCCGGGAAACGAATCATTATATATGAAATGAAGCAGAGCTTTGAACACTGGAGCTTCCATTTCTTCAATTTTAATTGCTGTCTGATTGTTCCTTCATGGGACCGAAAAATTGTGCCAAAAAGACTGGAGATCTTGTGGCAAGAATGCACTTGTGAGCACTAAGAGTTTGCCCATCCACTTCAAATGTAACATCAGCTCCATTTCCAGTCTCCAAAAGATGGCCGAGTTGCTGCTGGATGGTACCAGGCGGAACAACAACTTGTGCAGTTGGCTCGACCGGAAAAACTTTAAAAACAGTAACGACACTTTTAATTATGAAACAATCATCCTTGATATTTGACTCCAACTCTGACCTTTTAACAAATGAAGGATAGCCCCAATTGGATTCGGCTCTGAAACTTCTAATTTCTGATGTTTCACTGAAGGGTAAAATACATTCATTGTGGTCTAGAATAGTAAAACTAAATTGTGCCTTTCCAACTTCTGATTTGCTTTTAAGGTAAAGAAATAGTGATATGTCATCAGCTCCTGCCCCAGTGGTACCATTTGGGTAGTACTTGAAACTCCAATCATGCCCACCGACTTGAAAAATAGTCGATTCAATAAACTCCCCATTGCCGATATCCTTATCTAAAGAGTACCCCACAATGCTTAACGTATGCGATCTCATCACTTTTTCAATTCGTCTTATACAACTGGTGGCTTCTAGGACTTCAACGGGATATTCTGTGGATAGTGACATGGATGGATATTAGATAGAGAGAGAGAGAGAGAGAGGGGGTTTAATTCTCTAAAGCGGAGAGGTTTCTAGTGTTTCAACGGGATTTTGTGCTTAATTTCTCCCACCCCTTTAAAAGGATGAAAAAAATTGCACAAGTGAGTGACATTTTCTTAATTACAACATTTATTAAAAAAATATATATATGTTAATATAAGCATTACTCGCATGAAGTGATCAATTTATCTCGATTAGCAACAAACATTTAATACAAATTTAATAACAATAGAAAGCAAACAGACCAACACCGATGACATTTATTAACAAAATTTCTTGGAACTCATTAAAAGTGAATCTGACCGTTGATCAGAGAATTAATTGATGACGATTTGAATTCTGGAAAGACAAACTGCCAGCGCTTCTCCAAATGCATTGCCAACTCTGTGAGAAATGACTGCAAATAAATTAATTCATATTCCCGATAAGAAAAATGAAAGGCCACTTGAAATTAATTGAGTAGGTGATTTATATATATATGGCACCAAAGGCAATGGAAAAGAGAAGGAAACCAAACATGCATGTTCTCTTTTTAATTCCTTTGAAATAGACCTCATGAACTTTTATATTTGACCAAGTACTAACACCGCTCACATTTATTAACAAAATATCTTGGAACTAAACTAATCAAAAGGGAATCTGACCGTCCAATCAGGGAATTGATTGATGAAGATTTGAATTCTGGAAAGACGAAAAGACCAGCGCTTTTCCAAATGCAGTGCAAATTAATAATGTATATTCCCAAGAAAAGATATCAAATCAAAGGCCATTGAGAATTGAGTAAATAATTTATTACATAATACCAATTACCCAATTCCATGCTCTTCTTTACAAAAATAGCTGCAACTCAGTTTATTTGCATTGAATACCAAAAAAAAAAAAGTTTATTTGCATTTAATTAATAAATGGTGATGATATTTTAATGGTATCAATTAGAGATTTTTTTTAAATGACATTAATTGAGATAATGCCGAACTCAATGCTTCAACATAAAGCTTAAAAATATGTATGGTGATTAAAAAAAGTAAAGAGGATCTAACTCATGATTTTGATTCATATGAAAGTTATTTTATAATCCTTCAAAAATAAAGAAACAGTGGGCTGTCAAGTGATGTAAAATATTTCTACATTTATATATACTAGTCAAGTGCCCGTGCTTTGCAACGGGGAATGAAATGAATAAAATGATTTTCAATGATATATGGATTACTTTGTTTATCACTTAATTACTTGTTTTATGCTTGTGTAAATGGTTTGTGGATGAGTTTCATTACTTGCAAACTTTCTGCTCGTAATGATTCAACTAAGTTTGTACAAACTGTTTCATTTCTGCTAGTACAAGGATGAATATATATCAGCAATTGTTTGAGAATGTGTGATCCAAAGCTTCTGTCAGTAACAATGGCAAGGAAAATTTGCAAGGAGGCCCTTGTATTTGCAGATATTAACTCATCCAAACATTCAGCAACGAGGAAACAAAAATTTTAGTTATAAAATATTTGTTCACTAATTTTTAGATTATAAACTTACAATGTCACCACAAATAGTTTTGCATGAAGAATGGCTTAAGAATATGTCTTTAATTTTATGAGTTAAAGTGATAAGTTAAATCTTGAAATTTATTTATTTATAATTGCATCTGATGTTATGGAAGATGATAGAAATAACTAAATTAATTAATCTGAACTATATAATGATGATATCAAAATAATGCAAACGATATTCTATTTTTGCCATAACCGGAAAAGACCTTGGTAAAACAAATTAAATTAATTGATTTATTATTATAGTGCATAACATCAATCAGATTTCGATGCAACTATATATAAAACGCTATAGGGAATTATATTCCAATAAATGGAATTCCAATGAATGAACTATTTAATTTAATATTTAACAAATTAAATAATATCATGATAAAATGGTAAAACCAAGATGTTTTGGTAAAAAGAAAGATTGGATGCACGATTAGTTGTGTCATGTGTCAGACATCAACTACAGAAATTCTAGGTGTCCTTAAACATATTAAAAACTTTGATCTTATGGTGAACAAGTATGTACCAGCCTAAGCACTGTACCAGTGCTCGTTTTTCAAAATGTCAACTTTTGAAGGCTAGAAAAATTTGTACAATAATTAAGTTTGGTTTAGAGATCAAATTGTTATAAATTCTTAGTTAGTCAGGGGGCTGGATGTAACTTTGTTTTTTTTTTAAAGGTATGTGCTGGGCTTGGGATTTTTTTATGTTGTTTCAAGTGTGGAAGCGTCAAGGGAAAAAAAGAAAGATGAGATTGTCAGGAGGTAAAAAAAGTCAAAAACGTGTGGAGAAAAAAAAGAAAGAGATAGATTAATGAAACCATTATTACGTAGCTTTTCATGTGGCGGGTATGTTTCTAATTAAATTTAGATTTCTACACGCTTGACAACATGAAATAGATGCATTAAATCAAAAAAAAATTCAAAGGCTGAGATTGAGATGTGTTTTGATGAGTGGCTGAGATTTATCTAATGAACGGCTCAGATTTTGTTTGGGTGAATAGATGGTTGGAACCTAAAATTTTTAACGTGATATTAGTAGTAAGGATAACTATCAGTTTTAGTCAATTTGTGATAACCCATATTTTAAACAATATTGTTACTTAATCATAAACCATAATTAAAAATATATAAAACAAAATTTATAGATAATTAAAATATGTCAATATTTAAAATAACATGCATTTTTATCCAACAACTATCATTTAGTTTAGTTTTCATTATTGAGTTTGGCTAGCGTGCTATCACCTAGAAAATCTATCGGGTAGACTTCAAACAATTAATCCAAAACTATTGAAACAAATCTACTTTATTAGTGATACGTTTACATGCAAAACTTATAATTTTTTTAATTGATTTAGTATAAAGCCAAGTGGTTAAACATTGAAAATTTATAAGTTAATTTTAAAACATTCATTTTTCATCATTTTTTAACTGCTTGACTTTATAATAAATGAATTAAAACATTCATAAATTTTACATGTAAACGGATCACTCATGAAGTATATCGATTTTAACGGTTTGATCGTCTTTTAAAACAAATACAATAATTTTTTGAGATAATAACACAACATATATCAATCTCAATCTCTTGTAATTCCAAATTGATTGCTTTTCTTTTGTCCGTTTAGATTCGCCCAACTTTGTTTGCATTATGCCCTTCCAAATGTTTCTATTATTGTAAACTTACCAAGTGCATCCCCAAAAAGCTGCTATTTGCAAGACATTCTTCTTCTCATTATTTATATTTGTAATTTACAGATGAGTTAGAATTTTGATAATTTTAACTATATGCTTGTCAAAGCATAATTTTTTGAATTCTCAAATTATGTCAATTTTTTTTTTAATAAAAATGAAAATGATATAAATATGTTATAGAATAATTATGTATTAATTGAGAGATTTAATTACCAGTTCTCACTCAATTCCGTATACATAAGTTTATGTACATACATGTAGCGTTTTGCACAAGAAAGTTTCTAATTCAATTTAATCAACACTATTATGGAGTTATTATTCGATATATCTACTATTTATTATGTGCTTTACATAATAAAAAAATATCTTTTAGTAGAGATTATAATTATTATAATAACATTCATTCAGTAAGGACAATCAATAATATTCATGATGAGGTGTTGTTCTGTTCTTGGCTTCTTCAATTCCCTATTGCAGTTGAGGTGCCAAAGACTGTCGGCTTAGTACCCTCTGATTCAATGCCACAATCACCGCCCACATTAGAAGTAATACAAAAATCTCGCATGTGCTCCTCTATAAGCTAAAATCATAAGTTTGCATATAAGCTAAAAAGCTGACTAGGCATAAAGTTGAGAATATATATAATTCTTTTAAATAAAAAAACCCCAGACAGATGACAGATCCGGCTCACCTAGAACAGTACGTACAGATAATTCACAGATAGAGCAGAGAAAATAGCACGTCTGAGTTGGCTCCGTCACAGAACGGCATAGTTACGGTATGGTTACAGCATGGAATGGCACGATACGCATGTCGGTTACATGCCGTGACTCGCGTGTTCTGTGCCGTGACCATTTGCATACCGTGACCAATTGTTGGCAAAAAAGAGTTGTTGACAAACACGTCACTGAAATCGTCTTGGGTCACGGTATGGCATGTTTTTTTTTTTTCTATCAATAATTCTTCATTTTAATATTTCTAAGAGTTGATCCATATTTTTTTTTTCTTGAAATTTGTTGGCTCCAATTCATCTCAAATTTTAAGTGCCTACCAGATCAAGCTTTTTCCATGTTTTGTATGTTATTCCAGATATTGTGGTATTTTTTTAGGTCTTAGGCGGAGAACAGAGTTTAATTGAGATTAAAAGGAAGTTTTGTTACCTTTATCTCTGAAAGTTCTTTTCTCATTACTATTTGATTTTTTGTTTTGTTGAAAAATTTTGATTTGCAGGAAAAATAAATCGCCGCTCCTCTCTGGCTCTCTCTGATTTCAAGTGACCAAGTCGATCTATTTGAACCCGATTTCTACCACCGACAGAAATCCTGCGTCCGCCCCTCGTGCACAGTACTGGAAAGCAAGAAAAATAAGAATCATAATTACGCTTAAATTTTCAGTTAATAAACCCAAAACAAGGCAAAAGGCATTGTAGAAAACAATTAATAAGAATAATATCATTTAATTATCCAAAAGATAATTAAATGATAGTGTGAAATACCTATTTCCCCAGGGTTCTTTATGGAGTTATTTGAGTTTTTGGTGTTCCTTTTCAGCACAATATCTATCCCAGAGTGATGAACAAAAGAGGAATTAATTTCTCAAAAATTACTATATGATTTGTAATGTGGCATAAGTGATATAGGTTATGTTATCTTTATGTATTCATTATAGAATTATTGTGGTATAAAACTTTACAATTACTCTAAGATTTATGTTATCTTAATAGAGGAGAGATCCACTTAAAACATTTGTAAGTTAAAACATCTTACAACAATTTGGTTTTGCAATTTTAGAAGTTCAAACGGTCGATTCAAACCGTTCAACATGATATGTATATTAAAATGTGCTCAGAGATAAAATTTACATTTTTTCAATTTTTTTACTATTTTTGAATATTTTACAAAACTATTAATTTTTGACAATTTTGAACCACTGAAAAACAACAGTTTTGTAAAATACTTAATAAATAGTAAAATTTTATCTCCAAGCACATTTTAATATAGATATCATGTTGAATGGTTTTAATAAACTATTTGGACTTTAAAAATTGCAAAACCGAATTGTTGTAAGATGTTGTAACTTACAAATGTTATAAGTGGATCCCTCCTCCTCAAAATATTACTTCTTTTCATTGAACAATTCTAGATTATAGTACTAGAAATCAAGTGAAATGATTATAAGAGTTGACAACAACAAAGATACTCTATCAAATCCTTGGCCAAAATTGGAAAAAAAATATGAGTGCGCTACAAATGGAGAAATGTAAATTGCAAAAAAATAATAATAATAAAACAGATAATACAATTTTTGACACGCATATTTCGAAAATTACATAATTCATGCATAGTAAAGTTCATTGAAGGACAACTCACTTGATATTTTTTTGTTTTGCAGGGTAAAACAAAAATATGCAAACAAAATGACTAAAACTGAGTCATGCAATTGTATAAGAGTGAGGCTATGGTACTTTGCAATGCGCGGTTCGTTCCGTGCATTGGATTCATATCTCCGTCTTCAAAGTTTCAAATAGTCGATTCAAACTGCTCAACATTATATCATATGAAAAAATATACTTGGAGACCAAATTTTATATTTTTTGAAATTTTTTACTATTTTTTTTTACTATTATCCATATAACATGACCAAGCCACCTTTTGATGGAGTCGATTCTCATGAAAACAAGTCATGCAAAACCATTCAATTACGTCAATACATACCAAATCTTCCAACTATACCAGAATTCAGGAATTCAGATACATTTAACAAAAATAAAAATAAAACTACTTAAGGCCAGGAAGCTAACTACGTAGAGCATTTCTTTCGAAATTAACAGATCATTCTTAACTAAATACTGAAACTGCTCAGTTGCGGCTACCCCTTGAAGGATTCCTGGAGAGCCTAAAACTTTCAAGCATACTGCTTTCAGATGATTGCAACTGTGTCTCTCAGCTAAAGACAACAAGGTCACCACCTCACCTGTGTTAATACTACCGCACAACTTCTTCTCGCATATTACCTTTAATCTCTCCAAACAGTATCTATCAGCTGCAACCAATAGTTGCTGAGCCATTAATTTAGTCTCTGGTTTCTCATCACTCCCTTTTGTCTCTTCTAATCCGGGAAATGAATCATTATATATGAAATGAAGCATTGCTTTGAACACTGGAGCTTCTATTTCTTCAATTTTAATTGTTGTGTCTGATTTTTCCTTCATCGGACCAAAAAATTGTGCCAAAAAGACTGGAGATCTCGTAGCGAGAATGCACTTATGAGCACTAAGAATTTGCCCATCTACTTCAAATGTAACATCTGCTCCATTTCCATTATCCAAAAGATGGCCTAGTTGCTGCTGGATGTTACCAGGGGGAACAACAATTTGTGCAGTTGGCTCCACTGGAAAAACTTTAAAAACAGTAACGACACATTTAATTACGAAACAATCATCCTTGATATTTGACTCCAACTCTGCTCTTTTAGCAAATGAAGGATAGCCCCAATTCGAATCAAAACTTCTAATTTCTGATGTTTTGCTGAAGGGTAAAGCACATCCACTTTGGTCTAGAATAGTAAAACTAAATTGTGCCTTTACACCTTCTGATTTGCTTTTAAGGTAAAGAAATATTGATATGTCATCATCTTCTGCCTCAGTGGAACCATTTGGGTAGTACTTGATACTCCAATCATGCCCACCGACATTAAAAATGGTTGATTCAATAAACTCCCCTTTGCCGATATCCTTATCTAAAGAGTACCCCACAATGCTTAACGTATGCGATCTCATCACTTTTTCAATTCGTCTTATACAACCGGTGGCTTCTAGGACTTCAACGGGATATTCTGTGGATAGTGACATGGATGGATATTAGATAGATAGATAGAGAGAGAGAGAGAGGGGGTTTAATTATCTAAAGCGGAGAGGTTTCTAGTGTTTCAACGGGATTTTGTGCTTAATTTCTCTCACCCCTTTAAAAGGATGGAAAAAAATGGCACCCAGCAACATGAAAGAAACTGATACAAGTGAGTGACATTCTCTTAATTACAGCATGCAAAAAAGCTTCCTTTCTTGCTGAAAAAGCTTCTGAAATTCAAACAATTAAAACATGGATCAATATAAACAGCTCAGCAACAAAATGGCTTTGCTTAGAATCAATCTAAACCTAGCAATTAACAAGACCTAAACCGTGACAACACCAGCTATATCCGCATACATGAATTGTGAAGAAAGAAATAAATCAACTACTCTATAGTGAGAAAAATGTTCATAAAAAAGCTTACTGTGTCGGAGATGTGAGAGAGGCTGTCGGGTAGCGATCTCGACTTATGGATGAGAGAGACAGAGAGAAAAGGAGGCTGCGAATTCAGGTGAGAGAGAGGAGTACAAGTTCATTGAAGTTTGAACATCTATTGGATTATATTTCTTGGGTAAAATGCCTTTAAATAAGCTAGATAGCAGATACCAAACTTGTTCAGCAAGTATGGGATAGATGAAATGATGATAAGTTTGCATATATGCTAAAAGCTGACTAGGCATAAAGTTGAGAATATGTATAATTCTTTTAAATAAAAAAAGGTAAGTCACAAAGTGGGAACATGGAAGCAAGTCATATATCAAGAGAAAGCAAGTCACTGAGTGGGAACATGAAAGAGAAAAAGGCAAGACTGAAGCTGCTACGGATGCATTTTAGTGCCCCAATTGCACTCGAAGAAAGTGGCCTATTAATTAATTTATCCTTTTAAACTTTAAAATGTAATACTATGTGAATTGCTAATGCACCCAAAAAATGAATCTTTTATATAAGAAAGTGATTAATTTTTATATATTACAAAAAGAAAATATTTATTATTCTTTTTATCTTAAGTAAAAGTTTCTTTTTTGCTATAGAAAATTATATATATTACGTGTCTTCTCAACCGTATCTGTAACTATTTTTTGTGTAAAAATGGAATTTACAATTAAATTCCATCAATTAAAGTTTGTATGTGCTGATACTGTATGAGAGGCACATATCTCCGAATTTTTTATTAATAGTAAAATAAATAAGAAAATATCAACAATAATGAACAATTCTGACAAAATTTGAAATCTAAGAAAACCGTAATCATTTATAACACCCAGTAAACTTTATAAACCATAAAGTTCAGATAATTCAAATCAATTAACTCTAATTAACGAAACAAAAAAAATAGAACGTTACCAACAATAACGTCCAGAGATTGACCTCTTAATTTAGCGCTCCATCTCTGGCCCATTTCATTAATCAAAATTCAAAACTGGATGTATTGTTGGTAACGTCTTGGTTTATTTTTTTTTTCCTATTTTGGCTAATTAGGAATTAATTAATTTGAATTATCTGGATGTTATGGGTTTATGTCCAGCGGACGTTATAACCATTACGGTTTTCTTAGATTTCAAATTTCATCAAAATTATTCACTATTGTCGATATTTATTTATTTATTTTTCTATTAATAAAAAAATCGGTGCATATCTCTGCAATGCATAGCATCAGTAATTCTATGCATTTTGAGTTGGTAACCTTCTTTTTCCTTTGTTTTTCTATTCTACGTAAAAATCCATTAGTCTACTTATTTAGAATTGAATATTTGTATTATATTATAGTAAGTGAATATTTTGAATTATATTATAATACGTAACAGATTATTTGAGTGTAAACTTTTGTCCTAATATAATTTTTTGACAAATTATTTTTTTTACAAACTTTTTCCTATATTTCGAGTACAAAACAAGTTTTTTTCTGAAAAATTCTTGTTTCAAATCCGATTCGACAAATTCCTAACAAATAACCTGATACCGATTCTTTAGTCAACTTACTGATTTCACTTCCAATACTGATTTCCAGGACCAATTAGGTTACATGGAGTATTTTTATATGTTGTAGTTGTTTGCTGAACAACACATATCATTGATCATTTCTCACCTTTTAAACAAATGTTACAATTTTTTTATGAAGTTAAAAGTAACTGAATATGGGAGTGTGCATTAATTGGTGAAGGAAAAGGCAAAAAGATGGAAAAGGAATGATGCAAGAAAGATGAAAAAGAAAAAGATGGAAAAGGAAAAAGCAAAAAGATGAAAAAGAAAAAGAAACATAAAAAGGGGCACCACCAATGCAGTTCACTGATGCACTGACCTAATATTTTACACGAGATCAGCTCAGAATATGAAACAACAAACATAGTGGTACAAATGATGCAAGAAATAGAGCAACAAAACATTATGTAGGTTAATGAAGAAAAGTAGCTAATTATTGTTCTCATTTGTTCTTCAAATATTTCGGGGAAACAGAAATTATTGCATAATATATGATCACGATCACGATTAATTTTAACTCACAAGCTGATTAATGGTTAGACAAATAAAATTATTGCATAATCTATGATCATGATTTTTCAAATTAATCTTACGATTCTTGATCAAGGAGGATTCTATAGTATTACGAGAGAAAGGCTGTTTAAATAATTATGGACTATTGTAAAATTTTATCTTTGATCTTATATATTGGTTTTGCATCAAGTTTCATGTAATTTGATTTTTTAGGAAAGGCTGTTAACATAATATGAACTGTAAATACTCCAAATTATCCAACAAAATAAGAAATATATATACATAGAATGATATGTACCTCTCATAATATGCATGTAACTTCTTAGTAGGGAATTTGAGGATGAGAATGTAAATATTAGCAAGCCGGTGCCACTGTTTATGAGAATACTCAAACTCTTTGTATTTATCCCATATCTTGTCACACAAATAATCCTTTCCAACAAAAGACAAGGCCATCTCAAATAATCTGGAATTATCCCAAAAAAGTAATAAACCAAATAAGAACACAATAATCAAGGGGGAATTTCATGCATACCCCTCAAAAACTTCAAAATTACGGTGACGTTTAGGCATATACTTGTGTATGCGTCATAAGTAGAGAAATTAACCATTTTAAAACCAATCAATTAGAAGACACATTTTTCTTAAACATGCTACATATTTTTTATTTTTTCAATAAAGGATAAAATGAGTATTTTATAAATTTAAAATGAGTTTTAATAGAAATGCAATATAATGGGTAAATTTGGCAGTTTTTGAAATTTAGGGTAAAAATGACCTTCAAAGTTTTTGAGGGGGGAATAGTTAATTTCAAAGTTTTTGAGGGGTATACATGAAATTCCCCCAACAATCGTCAATCAATGACCTTCAATAAAATTAAGCATTGTTGTGTTTTGGCCCTTTACCTTCTGACATCAGATGGATCTTCAAATGTGAGAGTACCAAATAGGGGGAATTCGGATCCAGTGAAGTAACTCAATCTTTGGGTTTTGGATCGAGATTGTCCGATTCGAATCTGCAAAATCCATCTCCGAAGTGAGCGCACACATTCCGACAACGAATTCGAATCGCGAGACGATCTCAGTGACAAATTCGAATTGAACGATCTCGATCCAAAACTCAAAGATTGGGTTACTTTTGGTTTCATGTTCAGAATGACATTGGTGCTATAAACCTAATTTATGATAGATTTCTACTGGAATTCCCGTTATGTTATGCATTTTGGGTCAAGTATGGAGCACATAAGTTGCGCCTATGTGGGCCCAATGAGGTAGTACAAGTGTATGAAAGAGCGGTACAAGCATTGACCTTCTCTGTGGATCTATGGTGTAATTATTGCACATTTGGTACTTATGTGCTCCTTATGTGTTCCATACTTGACCCAAAATGCATAGAGTTATGTGCTCAACTTATGTGCTCTATATGATTTGTCATGTGGCATAAGTGATATAGGTTTATATTATCTTTATGTATTCATTATAGAATTATTGTGGTATAGAATTTTACAATAATTACTCTAAAATTTATGTTGTCATGTACTTCTTTTCATTGAACAATTCTAGATTATAGTACTAGAAATCAAGTGAAATGATTATAAGAGTTGTCAACAACAAAGATATTCTCCCAAATCCTGGGCCAAAATTGAAAAAAAAAAAGATGAGTGCGTTACAAATGGAGAAATGTAAATTGCAACAAAAAAATAATAAAAAGATAATACAATTTTTCACATGCATATTTCGAAAATTAACATAATAAATCATACTAAAGTTCATTGAAGGGCAACTCACTTAATATTTTTTTTTTTTTTTTTATGGTTAACGGCAATTGCCATTAACAGGTATATTGGATAAAAAAAGTATTTACATAGCAGTGTTGCATATCATGCTTTGTACGTCTATATTACATCACACATGTACAGCATAAAATGCGGCGCCGATTTTTTTATTAATTGAAAAATAAATATCGACAATAGTGAATAATTTTGATGAAATTTGAAATCTAAGAAAACCGTAATGGTTATAACGTCCGCTGGACATAAACCCATAACATCCAGATAATTCAAATTAATTAATTCCTAATTAGCGAAAATAGGAAAAAAAAATAAACCAAGACGTTACCAACAATAACATCCAGTTTTGAATTTTGATTAATGAAATGGGCCAGCGATGGAGCGCTAAATTAAGAGGTCAATCTCTGGACGTTATTGTTGGTAACGTTCTATTTTTTTTGTTTCGTTAATTAGAGTTAATTGATTTGAATTATCTGAAGTTTATGGTTTATAACGTTTACTGGGCGTTATAAACGACTACGGTTTTCTTAGATTTCGAATTTTGTCAGAATTGTTCATTATTGTCGATATTTCCTTATTAATTTTCCTATTAATAAAAAATTCGGAGATATGCGCCTCTCATACAGTATCAGCTACAAACTTTAATTGATGGAATTAAATTGTAAATTCCATTTTTACACAAAAATAATGTTACAAATATGATAAAAATAAAGGAAGCTGATATGAGTACCCGCAGTTGAGTACCCGCACTGTACCCGCACCTAAACTGTCATAACTGTTTTTGGGGACCGCAACCGTTCCAAAACTGTAATTTTGTTTTACAAGTATTAATAGTAACATTGTGAAGTATTTATACCTATACAAGACAAGTATTTATATCTATACAATGAACTACATATATGATATATGAATTTTTCTTAAATAACCGTACCCGCACCTTTTTTGAAAAATTCTCGCGTCGTACCCGCATTAGGGGACCACACAACCGTTCCAAAACTGTAATTTTGTTTTACAAGTATTAATAGTAACATTGTGAAGTATTTATACCTATACAAGACAAGTATTTATATCTATACAATGAACTACATATATGATATATGAATTTTCCTTAAATAACCGTACCCGCACCTTTTTTGAAAAATCCTCGCGTCGTACCCGCATTAGGGGACCACACAACCGTTCCAAAACTGTAATTTTGTTTTACAAGTATTAATAGTAACATTGTGAAGTATTTATATCTATACAAGACAAGTATTTATATCTATACAATGAACTACATATATGAAAAATCCTCGCGTCGTACCCGCATTAGGGGACCACACAACCGTTCCAAAACTGTAATTTTATTTTACAAGTATTAATTGTAACATTGTGAAGTATTTACACCTATACAATACAAGTATTTATATCTATACAATGAACTACATATGTGATATATTAATTTTCCTTAAATAACCGTACCGGCACTTTTTTTGAAAAATCCCGGCTTCTAGTTTCGAAATCGCTAGACGATCGTCTCCAAATCGCTTCCAAGTTGCTTTGAAATCGATCTAAAATCGCCTCAAAATCGCGGAAGCTTCGAAAAAGGAAGAAACGGAGAGAAAGGGAAATTTGAAATTCAAACTGGAAGGTATGGAAATTAGTTAATCGGTAGTTGTGCGGACCGCTTACCGTTATGGAAGTTAATTGGGAAGGAATCAACTGCGGGTACTCAACTGCGGGTACTAAAATAATTATTCAAAAATAAACATGGTTGAGAAGACACGTAATATATATAATTTTTTGTAGCAAAAAAGAAACTTTTACTTAAGATAAAAAGAATAATAAATATTTTATTTTTGTAATATAAAAAAATTAATCACTTTCTTATATAAAAGATTCATTTTTTGGGTGCATTAGCAATTCACATAGTATTAGATTTTAAAGTTTAAAAGGATAAATTAATTAATAGGCCACTTCCTTCGAGTGCAATTGGGCCACTAAAAATACATCCGTAGCACCTTTAAATTATTGGATCCCAATCTGTTGTAAGCTACTACTTATCTTCAGTCTTACCTTTTTCTCTTCCATGTTCCCACTTTGTGACATGCTTTCTCTTGATATATGACTTGCTTCCATGTTCCCACTTTGTGACTTACCTTTTTTTATTTAAAAGAATTATACATATAATCTCAACTTTATGCCTAGTCAGTTTTTAGCATATATGCAAACTTATCATTATTTCATCTATCCCATACTTGATGAACAAGTTTGGTATCTGCTATCTAGCTTATTTAAAGGCATTTCACCCAAGAAATATAATCCAGTAGATGTTCAAACTTCAATGAACTTGTACTCCTCTCTCTCACCTGAATTCGCAGCCTCCTTTTCTTTCTGTCTCTCTCATCCATAAGCCGAGATCGCTACCCGACAGCCTCTCTCACATCTCCGACACAGTAAGCCTTTTTATGAACATTTTTCTCACTATAGAGTAGTTGATTTATTTCTTTCTTCATAATTCATGTATGCGTATATAACTGGTGTTCTCACAGTTTAATTAGGTCTCGTTAATTGCTAGGTTTAGATTGATTCTAAGCAAAGCCATTTAGTTGTTGAGCTGTTTATATTGATCCATGTTTTAATTGTTTGAATTTCAGAAGCTTTTTCAGCAAGAAAGGAAGCTTTTTTGCATGCTGTAATTAAGAGAATGTCACTCACTTGCATGTATCAGTTTCTTTCATGTTGCTGGCTGCCATTTTTTTCCATCCTTTTAAATGGGTTAGAGAAATTAAGCACAAAATCCCGTTGAAACACTAGAAACCTCTCCGCTTTAGAGAATTAAACCCCCTCTCTCTCTCTCTCTTGCTCTCTATCTATCTAATATCCATCCATGTCACTATTGTTGAAAATAATCCAAGTCAGCAGCAAAATGAATAAAAGATGCAGTTTTTTAGAAGTTTCGGTTTTAGAGCAGTTTTATTTTCTGTTTAGAATTAATTAAAAACTGATTGTAAACTTAGGCAGCAAGTTATCTATTTAGACATGTGCTGGAAGTAGTGGGTAGTTTTTAATTAATATGTCATGTAGTGGGTTGGTTACAGGTTGGTTATAGCAGCATTAGTGGAGTTAGTGGGGTGCGAAATTAGGGAGAGGCACCATCTTAAATACTGTGTATTTTCTGTTAATTAATTAATGGAGTTGTGAGAAAAAATTCTGCTGTGTTATGTTTCTCTCTTTTCTGAAAAACTCCCAACAAAATTGGTATCAGAGCCACAGGTGAGAGATCAAGGCAGATCCGACCATGGCCGACGCAGGCAACAACACCACCATTAGCATGTCAAATCAGATGGTACCTTTGTTCAAGGGTGAGAGTTACGAATTCTGGAGCATCAAGATACGAACTATGCTGAAATCTCATGGCTTGTGGGAACTAGCAGACAAGGGAATACCGAATCCTGATCCGACACCAATCGACACAGCCAAGCGAGATGCAAAGGCGCTCTTCTTCATTCAGCAAGCCGTACACGAATCGGTGTTTGCGAAGATTGCAGCAGCAGAAACAACAAACCAGGCCTGGACAACTCTGAAAACTGCATTTCAGGGAAGTTCCAAGGTGGTAGCCATCAAGTTGCAGGGCTTGAGACGGGAGTTTGAGACATTGAACATGAAACAAGGCGAGTCAGTTCAATCCTTCTTCACGCAAGTTACAACAATAGTCAACCAAATCCGAAGTTGTGGAGAAGATCTTCCAGAAAAGACGGTGGTGATGAAGGTGTTGCGCAGCCTGACAGCCAAATTTGATCATGTGGTAGCGGCGATTGAAGAATCCAAAGATCTGTCCACCTACACGTTTGATGAGTTGATGGGATCACTGCAGGTCCATGAAGTTCGTCTCAACCGATCAGAAGTGAAGGACGACACCAAAGCTTTCTATACCAATGGCAATTCCTCAAGAAGCCAACAGCAAGGTAGAGATAGAGGCCAAGGTTACAGCAGAGGTCAAGGCAGTCAAGGCGGCAGAGGCAGAGACAAGCCGAGTTACAATCAACCGCATTCTAATCAACCGAAGAAAGATGTAGAATGCTACTACTGTCACAAGAAAGGGCATATACAAGCCGATTGCTACAAGAAACAGAGAGAAGAAGGTCAAGACGTGGAGTGCTATTACTGCCACAAGCCCGGTCATGTGCAGGCCGACTGCTACAAGAAGAAAAGAGAAGAAGGACAAGCAAGTTTTGTTGAAGAGAAGAGCAATCAGTCACGGTTGTTCATGGCCAAAATCGATGAAAAATCAGATGTGAGTCAAATCTGGTTTTTGGACAGCGGGTGCTCAAACCATATGACGGGTTTCAAACATCTATTTGATGAATTAGATGTGTCATACAAGAAGGCAGTAAAGCTTGGTGACGATAAAGAGATTCATGTTGAAGGAAAAGGAAGAGTAGCCGTGCAGACCAGCAGTCACAATACACGGATGCTACATGATGTGTACTATATTCCTCAACTGTCCCAAAACCTTCTCAGCATCGGTCAGATGATGGACAGCGGGTGTACCATCAAGTTTGAAGGCGACAATTGCAGAATTGTAGATGCAGCCACGGATTAGACGATGGCAACAATCAAGGAGACACAAAACAACTTGTTCCCTCTAGAGATAGCCAAGGTGAAAGACAAGGCACTTGCAGCCAAGGAGATTAGTTCCAGCGAGTTATGGCATTTAAGGTATGGTCATCTAAACATGAATGGTTTGAGATTGTTGAATCAAAAGAAAATGGTGAATGGGTTACCCGAAATTGGTGAAATCGGGTTATGTGAAGGATGTGTGTTTGGCAAGCAATCGAAGCTGCCATTTCCAAAAGATCAGTCGATGCGTGCAACCAAGGTACTCGAGTTGGTGCATACTGACTTGTGCGGACCCATGGAGGTTGAATCAATGGGAGGAAGCAAGTATTTTATGCTGTTTATTGATGATTACAGCAGAATGACTTGGGTTTATTTCCTTAGCTATAAAAGTGAAGCGTTTGGGCTGTTCAAAAGGTTCAAAGTCATGGCAGAGACACAAACAGGGGCTAGGCTGAAAGCTCTAAGATCAGATCGCGGTGGTGAGTTTCAATCAAAAGAATTTAAGTAGTTTTGTGAGAAAGAAGGGGTGCTACAGCAGCTGACCACTCCATACACACCTGAGCAAAACGGTGTAGCTGAACGCAAGAACCGCACGGTAGTAGAACTAGCAAGAAGTATGCTGAAATCCAAAGGTATGCCGAATAGTTTTTGGGCTGAAGCAGTAGCAACAGCGGTATATGTTCTAAATCTATCACCAACCAAGGCAGTGATGAACAAAACACCGTTTGAAGCGTGGTTTGAAAGGAAGCCCAGTGTGGGGCATTTGCGTGTTTTTGGGTGCATTGCTTACACTCTCATAACTACACAAAACCGAAAAAAACTAGACTCAAAATCTGAAAAGTGTGTGTTCATTGGGTATTGCATACAATCTAAAGGTTATAGGTTGTTTAATCCGGTGACAAAGAAGATTATAGTCGGTAGAAATATCATGTTCGATGAGAATGCTAGTTGGAATTGGTCTATGGAGGAAGACAACACACCAATAGCAGAAATAGAATATGAAGAAGAAGAAGGCAGCAGTGAGCAACCGCAAAGCAGTCCAAGCTCGAGTAGCACATCACATCGGATGGTTGATCCGGACAAGTATTGTATGAAGCAACTCAGGTTTTGTATGTAGCAGATCCATTGTCCTATGAAGAAGCTGTAAAAAGAAAGGAATGGGTGCAAGCAATGAAAGAAGAAATGAGTTCAATCGAGCAAAACCAAACCTGGAAGTTGGTGGAATTACCAAAAGATCGCAATGCAATTGGAGTTAAATGGGTTTACAAGACTAAATTTGGTCCAGATGGCAGTGTATTAAAATACAAAGCAAGATTAGTGGCAAAAGGATATGCACAAAAGCAAGGCATAGACTATGAAGAGACGTTCTCCCCGGTGGCAAGATTTGAAACGGTTCGGTTGTTGATTGCAATGGCTGCCCAATTGAGACAACCTATCTATTAATTTGATGTGAAGTCAGCATTCCTTAATGGTGAACTAAAATAAGAGGTTTATGTTGAGCAACCGGAAGGGTTTGTGGTGAAGGGCAAAGAACATTGGGTGTACCATTTGTTCAAAGCATTATACGGCTTGAAGCAGGCTCCTCGTGCATGGTACAGCAAGATTGATGCACATTTTCAGAAATTGGGATTTGAGAGAAGCAAGAATGAGCCTAATCTCTATATCAAACGCAAAGAAAAAGGAGGTTTAACAGTGGTATGTCTCTATGTTGATGATATGATTTATTTTGGCACAGATGACGCAATGGTGAAGGAGTTTAAAGAGCAAATGATGCGTGTGTTTGAGATGACCGATCTAGGAGAAATGCATTACTTTCTAGGTCTGGAGGTTGAACAAGAGAAGGGAAGAATATTCGTGTCCCAACGCAAGTATGCAAGAGACTTGGTAGAAAAGTTCAGATTAAAAGATTGCAATCCCGTACTAATTCCAATGAATACAAATGAGAAGTTGACAGCAATTGATGGAACCGGAGCTGCAGATGCAACTCGGTTTAGGAGTTTGGTGGGAGGTCTGTTGTACTTGACACACACAAGACCAGACATCACACATGCAGTTGGAATGGTTGCGAGATACATGCAGAATCCAACAAAACAACACATAGGAGCAGCAAAGCGAATTCTTAGGTACATTGCAGGTACAACAAGCTATGGTCTGTGGTACAAGGGTGTTGATGAACCGTGTTTGATAGGCTACAGCGATAGTGACTGGGCAGGCAGCATAGATGATCGAAAAAGCACAACAGGTCAGGTGTTCTTCTTTGGCAACAGCGTAATAAGTTAGAATTTGAAGAAACAGTCAACAGTTGCACTATCAACCGCAGAAGCTGAGTACAATGCAGTAACATCAGCAGCATGCCAAGGTGTATGGTTAAGGCGCTTATTGGAAGAGTTAGATTGTGAGCAGAAATGTGCAACAATACTCTATTGTGATAATCAGTCGACAATTGCAATTAGTAACAACCCGGTGCATCACAACAGAACAAAGCACATAGACACTCGGCTCCATTTCATACGAGATCTGATTGAGCAAAAGATGATAGAGTTGCAGTATGTGAACACGAACCAGCAAGTTGCAGATGTGCTGACCAAATCACTCACACGAGAGAAGTTTAACTGGTGTCGAGACATGATGAATGTGCTGGACTTTGGATTAAGGGGGGTTGTTGAAAATAATCCAAGTCAGCAGCAAAATGAATAAAAGATGCAGTTTTTTAGAAGTTTCGGTTTTAGAGCAGTTTTATTTTCTGTTTAGAATTAATTAAAAACTGATTGTAAACTTAGGCAGCAAGTTATCTATTTAGACATGTGCAGGAAGTAGTGGGTAGTTTTTAATTAATATGTCATGTAGTGGGTTGGTTATAGGTTGGTTATAGCAGCATTAGTGGAGTTAGTGGGGTGCGAAATTAGGGAGAGGCACCATCTTAAATACTGTGTATTTTCTGTTAATTAATTAATGGAGTTGTGAGAAAAAATTCTGCTGTGTTATGTTTCTCTCTTTTCTGAAAAACTCCCAACAACTATCCACAGAGTATCCCATTGAAGTCCTAGAAACCACCGGTTGTATAAGACGAATTGAAAAAGTGATGAGATCGCATACGTTAAGCATTGTGGGGTACTCTTTAGATAAGGATATCGGCAAAGGGGGGTTCATTGAATCCACCATTTTTCATGTCGGTGGGCATGATTGGAGTATCAAGTACTACCCAAATGGTTCCACTGGGGCAGGAGCTGATGACATATCACTATTTCTTTACCTTAAAAGCAAATCAGAAGTTGTGAAGGCACAATTTAATTTTACTATTTTAGACCAAAATGAATGTGTTTTAGCCTTCAACGAAACATCAGAAATTAATTGTTTCAAAACCGGTTCAAATTGTTGGGGCCAAAATTCATTTGTTAAAAGGGTAGTGTTGGAGTCAGATATCAAGGATGATTGTTTCATAATTAAATGTGTCGTTACTGTTTTTAAAGCTTTTCCCGTCGAGCCAAATGCACAAATTGTTGTCCCCCTTGGTAACATCCAGCAGCAACTAGGCCATCTTTTGGATAATGGAAATGGAGCAGATGTTACATTTGAAGTGGATGGGAAAATTCTTAATGCTCACAAGTGCATTCTCGCTACGAGATGTCCAGTCTTTTTGGCACAATTTTTTGGTCCGATGAAGGAAAAATCAGACACAACAATTAAAATTGAAGAAATAGAAGCTCCAGTGTTCAAAGCAATGCTTCATTTCATATATAATGATTCCTTTACCGGATTAGAAGAGACAGAAGGAAGTGATGAGAAACAAGAGACTAAATCAATGGCTCAGCAACTATTGGTTGCAGCTGATAGATACGGTTTGGAGAGATTAAAGGTAATATGTGAGAAGATGATGTGCAGTAGTATTAACACAATGTCGTGCAGTAGTGTTAACACTGGTGAGGTGGTGACCTTGTTGTCTTTAGCTGAGAGACACAGTTGCAATCATCTCAAAGCAGTATGCTTGAAATTTTTAGCCTCTCCGGGAATCCTTAAAGGTGTAGCCGCAACTGAGCAGTTTCAATATTTAGTTAAGAATGATCCGTTAATTTTGAAAGAAATACTTGAGAAACAAAGCTAAAACTACGTAGTTAGTTAGCTTCCTGGCCTTAAGTAGTTTTATTTTTATTTTGGTTAAATGTATCTGAATTCCTGAATTCTGGTATAGTTGGAAGATTTGGTATGTATTGAAGTAATTGAATTTCTTTTGCATGACTTGTTTTTATCAGAACCGACTCCATCAAAAGTTGGCTTGGTCATGTTATATGGATTGTACATTATACAATTGCATGGCCTCAGTTTTAGTCATTTTGTTTGAATATTCTTATTTTACCCTGTAAAAAAAAATATCAAGTGAGTTGTCCTTCATTGAACTTTACAATGCTTTTATTATGTTCATTTTCGAAATATGCATGTCAAAATCTGTTTTATTATTATTTTTTTTTTGGCAATTTACATTTTTCCATTTCTAACGCACATCTTTCTTTCTTTTTTCCAATTTGGCCAACGATTTGAGAGAGTATCTTTGTTGTTGACAACTCTTTTCATCTTTACTTTCTTATAATCATTTCATTTGATTTCTAGTACTATAATCTACAATTGTTCAATGAAAAGAAGTAATATTATGATAACATAAATTTAGAGTAATTGTAAAATTCTATACCACAATAATTCTATAATGAGTACATAAAGATAACATAAACCTATATCACTTATGCCACATTACAAATCATATAGTAATTTCTGAGAAATTAATTCCTCTTTTGTTCACCACATTACAAATGATACTGTGCTGAAAAGGAACACCAAAACCTCAAAGACAACTATATCTTCCTCTTTTGTTCCCCTTTTGTTGCTCTATTTCTTGCATCATTTGTACCACTATGTTTGCTGTTTCATATTCTGAGCTGATCTCGTGTAAAATATTAGGTCAGTGCATCAGTGAACTGCATTATTGGTGCCCCTTTTTTATGTTTCTTTTTCTTTTTCATCTTTTTGCCTTTTCCTTTTTCATCTTTCTTTTTATTCTGATAACTGTCTCCATAAACTCACTCCTTAAACACTCTAAAATTTTTCATGCATTTAGAATTCACACATATCTATTTATTGTGTCGATATACACTTGAATATTGTGCCGATGCACACATGTCTGTTTCAGTTAAGTCATGACAATTAACAGTTGTCAGGCGATTTTGACCAACTTAAAATTCACACTTAATTTTTTTTAATGCACACTTAAGTACTACATTTCTATAGCACCAATGCACACTCCCATATTTAGCTACTTTTAACTTGATAAAAAACTGTAATATTTGTTTAAAAGGTGAGAAATGATCAATGATATGTGTTGGTTCTGGAAGTAGACTAAAGAATCGATATCAGGTGAATCGAAAGGAATCTGTCGAATCGGATTTGAAACAAGAATTTTTCAGAAAAAAACTTGTTTTGTACTGGAAGTATAGGAAAAAGTTTGTACAAAATTAATTTGTACAAAACTAATAACTTTCTTTAATAAAAGATTCCTTTTTTAGGGTGCATTAGCAATTCACAGTTAATTTGATTTAAAAGTATAAAAGGATAAATTAATAGACCACTTTCCTCGAGTGCAATTGGGCCACTAAAAATCCATCCGTAACACCTTTAAATTAATTATTAAAGGTACTCATTTTTTCCATTATTTAAATTAGGTGAACTTCCATTATTGTTTTCATTTAAAAGAATTATATATATTCTCAACTTTATGCCTAGTTAGCTTTTAGCATATATGCAAACTTATCATTTCATCTATCCTATACTTGCTGAACAAGTTTGGTATCTACCTTATTTAAAGGCTGAACTTCCACAAAATCAAATCAATTTACCCAAGAAATATAATCAAATAGATGTTCAAACTTCAATGAACTTGTACAACTCCTTTCTCTCATCCGAATTCACAGCCTCCCTTTCTTTCTGTCTCTCTCTCATCCACAAGTCCAGATCGCTACCCGACAGCCTCTCTCACATCTCCGATCCAGTAAGCTTTTTTATGAACATTTTTCTCACTATAGAGTAGTTGATTTATTTCTTTCTTCATAATTCATGTATGCGGATATAGCTGGTGTTGTCACTGTTTAGGTCTCGTTAATTGCTAGATTGATTCTAAGCAAAGCCATTTTGTTGCTGAGCTGTTTATATTGATCCATGTTTTAATTGTTTGAATTTCAGAAGCTTTTTCAGCAAGAAAGGAAGCTTTTTCGCATGCTGTAATTAAGAGAATGTCACTCACCTGTATCAGTATTTTTCATGTTGCTGGGTGCCATTCTTTTCCATCCTTTTAAAGGGGTGAGAGAAATTAAGCACAAAATCCTGTTCAAACACTAGAAACCTCTCCGCTTTAGAGAATTTAACCCTCTCTCTCTCTCTCTCTATCCATCTATCTAATATCCATCCATGTCACTATCGACACAATATCCCGTTGAAGTCCAAGAAACCACCGGTTGTATAAGACGAATTGAAAAAGTGATGAGATCGCATACGTTAAGCATTGTGGGGTACTCTTTAGATAAGGATATGGGCAAAGGGGGGTTTATTGAATCGACCATTTTTCATGTTGATGGGCATGATTGGAGTTTCAAGTAATACCCAAATGGACATGGTTCCCTTGGGGCAGGAGCTGATGACATATCACTATATCTTTACCATAAAAGCAAATCAGAAGTTGTGAAGGCACAATTTAGTTTTACTATTCTAGACCACAATGAATGTGTTTTACCCTTCAGCGAAACATCAAAAATTAAAAGTTTCAGAGCCGATTCCAGTTGGGGCTATCCTTCGTTTGTTAAAAGGTCAAAGTTGGAGTCAAATATCAAGGATGATTGTTTCATAATTAAATGTGTCGTTACTGTTTTCAAAGCTTCCGTGGAGCCAACTGCACAAATTGTTGTCCCCCCTGGTAACATCCAGCAGCAACTAGGCCATCTTTTGGATAATGGAAATGGAGCAGATGTTACATTTGATGTGGATGGGCAAATTTTTAGTGCTCATAAGTGCATTCTTGCTACGAGATCTCCAGTCTTTTTGGCACAATTTTTTGGTCCGATGAAGGAAAAATCAGACACAACAATTAAAGTTGAAGAAATAGAAGCTCCAGTGTTCAAAGCAATGCTTCATTTCATATATAATGATTCCTTTCCAAGATTAGAAGAGACAGAAGGAAGTGATGAGAAACAAGAGACTAACTCAATGGCTCAGCAACTATTGGTTGCAGCTGATAGATACTGTTTGGAGAGATTAAAGGTAATATGCGAGGAGATGATGTGCGGTAGTATTAAGACAATGTCGTGCAGTAGTGTTAACACAGGTGAGGTGGTGACATTGTTGTCTTTTGCTGAGAGGCACAGTTGCAATCATCTCAAAGCTGCATGTTTGGAATTTTTAGCCTCCAGGAATCCTTCAAGGGGTAGCCGCAACTGAGCAGTTTCAATATTAAGTTAAGAATGATCCGCTAATTTTGAAAGAAATACTTGAGAAACTAAGTTAAACCTACGAAGTGATAGTTAACTTCCCTTAAGTAGTTTTTTTTTTATATATTTTTTATTTTTGTTAAATGTATCTGAATTCCTGAATTTTGGTATAGTTGGAAGATTTGGTTTTTATTGAAGTAATTTAATGTTTTTGCATGACTTGTTTTTATCAGAACCGACTCCATCAAAAGGTGGCTTGGTCATGTTATATGGATAATAGTAAAAATAATAGTAAAAAAATTGTAAAAAATTTCAAAAAATATAAAATTTGGTCTCCAAGTATATTTTTTCATATGATAATAATGTTGAGCAGTTCTGATCGACTATTTGAGCTTTGAAGACGGAAATATGAATCCAATGCACGGAACGATCCATGCATTGCAAAGTACCATAGCCTCACTCTTATACAATTGCATGACCTCAGTTTTAGTCATTTTGTTTGCATATTTTTGTTTTACCCTGCAAAACAAAAAAATATCAAGTGAGATGTCCTTCAATGAACTTTACTATGCATTTATTATGTAATTTTCGAAATATGCATGTCAAAAATTGTATTATCTTTTTATTATTATTTTTTTTTTTGCAATTTACATTTCTCCATTTGTAACGCACTCATCTTTTTTTTTTTCCAAATTAATTTGGCCAAGGATTTGGGAGAGTATCTTTGTTGTTGTCCACTCTTTTCAACTTTACTTTCTTATAATCATTTCACTTGATTTTGTAGTGTTATAATCTAGAATTGTTCAATGAAATAAATTAACTACTCTATAGTGAGAAAAATGTTCATAAAAAAGCTTACTGTGTCGGAGATGTGAGAGAGGCTGTCGGGTAGCGGTCTGGACTGGTGGATGAGAGAGAGACAGAAAGAAAGGGAGGCTGCGAATTCGGATGAGAGAAAGGAGTTGTACATGTTCATTGAAGTTTGAACATCTATTTGATTACATTTCTTGGGTAAAATGCTTTGATTTTGTGCAAGTTCAGCCTTTACATAAGCTAGATATATACCAAATTTGTTCAGCAAGTATGGGATAGATGAAATGATAAGTTTGCATATATGCTAAAAGCTGACTAGGCATAAAGTTGAGATTATATATAATTCTTTTAAATAAAAAAACAATAATGGAAGTTCATTGGTGGGTTCACCTAATTTATCATACGAGATCCGGCTGAGAATACGAAACCCCAGACAGATGACAGATCCGCCTCACCCAAAACAGTACGTGCAGATAATTCACCGATAGAGCAGAGAAAATAGCACGCCGGAGTTGGCTCCGTCACAGAACGGCATAGTTATGGCATGGTTACGGCATGGAATGGCACATTATGCGTGTCGGATACATGCCTTGACTTGCGTGTTATGTGCCGTGACCATTCGCGTATCGTGACCAATTGTTGGGAAAAAAGAGTCGTGACCCAAAATGAGTTGTTGACAAACACGTCATTGAAATCGTCTTGGTCACGGCACGGCATGTTTTTATCTTTTTCTAACAATAATTCTTCATTTTAATATTTCAAAGAGTTGATCCATATTTTTGTTTTGAAATTTGTATGAATTTTTTCAATAAACAAATTTCAATTACAAAAAAAATAGTCAAATGTGATCAAACGTGACCGGTTACGGCATGTTTGGTCACGACACATTTGGACACAGCACGTTTAGTCACGACACGACTTGGTCACAGCGTAATATATGTGGCATGACTATTAGCGTACTGTGACCACCCCTCGACATTTTGATCACAACACGGCACGTGAAAAATTAACTTAATCATAATACAGCAGGCAGCGCACAATTTTTCCACTCTATCCACCGATCAGAGACGAGCTCTCTCCCTCGTAAAAAGGAAGCATCACAAAAAGGCAAGACATTTTCATATTTTGTAATTAATAGGCCCGATATTTTCATATTTTCTCTTGATATATGAAAATATCAGGCCGTCATATATCAAGAGAAAGCAAGTCACTGAGTGGGAACATGGAAGAGAAAATGGCAAGACTGAAGATGCTACGGAGAAAGTGGCCTATTAATTAATTTATCCTTTTAAACTTTAATTAATTTATCCCTTGAAGAGAAAAAGGCAAGACTGAAGATGCTACGGAGAAAGGGGCCTATTAATCAAGTTATCCTTTTAAACTTTAAAATCTTTTTTTTTTATTATATTTCTTATAATCATTTCACTTAATTTTGTAGTGTTATAATCTAGAATTGTTCAATGAAAAGAAGTAACATTATGATAACATAAATTTTGGAGTAATTGTAAAATTTTATACCACAATAATTCTATAATGAATACATAAAGATAATATAACCTATATCACTTATGCCACTTACAAATCATATAGTAATTTTTGATAAATTAATTCCTCTTTTGTTCATCACTCTGGGATAGACATTGTGCTGCAAAGGAACACCAAAAACTCAAATAACTCCATAAAGAACCCTGGGGAAATAGGTATTTCACAATATCATTTAATTATCTATTGGATAATTAAATGATATTATTCTTATTAATTAATTATTTTCTTTCATACCTTTTGCTTTGTTTTGGGTTTATTAACTGAAAATTTAAGCGTAATTATAATTATTATATTTCTTGCTTTCCAGTGTTGTGCATGAGGGACGGACGCAGGAAAAAGTGTGGCGAGTGGGTACTATGTTTGTATCATAACTGATGTTTTGTTGCTCTATTTCTTGCATCATTTGTACCACTATGTTTGCTGTTTCATATTCTGAGCTGATCTCGTGTGAAATATTAGATCAGTGCATTAGTGAACTGCATTATTGGTGCCCCTTTTTTATGTTTCTTTTTCTTTTCATCTTATTGCCTTTTCCTTTTTCATCTTTTTTTTTATTCTGATAACTGTCTCCATAAACTCACTCATTTGAAATGCACACATATCTATTGTGTCAATACACACTTCAATATTGTGCTGATGCACACATGTCTGTTTCAGTTAAGTCATGACAATTGGCAGTTGCCAAGCAATTTTGACCAATTACTACAAAAATAGACCAGCATCCGTGAAGGTAAAAAGTGAATTTTCTCGAGAGTACGCCGACAGAAATTGCTATTTTCTAAGCGTGTCAGTATTACCTACAGGAGTATCCGTGAAGATACCGTCAGCAAAAAACACTTTTACCCTCGCAGATAGTGACACATTTTTGTACAACTATCAACAACTTAATAAAAAGGTGACAGATCTTTTAGTACTACATCAAAACACTTTTGACTAAATAGTCACCAATGCACACTCCCATATTCAGTTACTTTTAACTTGATAAAAAACTGTAATATTTGTTTAAAAGGTGAGAAATGATCAACGATATGTGTTGTTCATCAAACAACTACAACATATAAAAGTACACCATGTAACCTAATTGGTTCTGGAAATCAGTATTGGCAGTGAATCAGTAAGTTGACTAAAGAATCGATATCAGGTGAATCGATAGAAATCTGTCGAATTGGATTTGAAACAACATTTTTTCAGAAAAAACTTGTTTTGTACTCAAAATATAGGAAAAGGTTTGCAAAAAAAAAAAAATTGTCGAAAAATTATATTAGGACAAAAATTACACTAAAATAACATGTTATGTACTATAATATAATGCAAAATATTCGCTTACTATAATATAATACAAATATTCAATTTTAAATAAGTAGACTAATGGATTTTTATGTAGAATAGAAAATCAAAGGAAAAAGAAGGTTACCAACTCAAAATCCATAGAATTACTAATGCTATGCATTGCAGAGATATGCGCCGATTTTTTTATTAATAGAAAAATAAATAAACAAATTTCGACAATAGTGAATAATTGTAACGAAATTTGAAATCTAAGAAAACCATAACATTCAGATAATTCAAATTAATTAATTCCTAATTAAAGAAAATAGGAAAAAAAAAAACCAGGACGTTACCAACAATAACATCCAGCTTTGAATTTTGATTAATGAAATGGGCCAATTTGAACTAGCTGGCGCTAAATGAAGAGGTCAATCTCTCGACGTTATTGTTGGTAACGTCCTATTTTTTTTGTTTCATTAATTGATTTGAATTATCTGGACGTTATGGTTTATAACGTTTATTCGGTGTTACAAACGATTACGGTTTTCTTAGATTTCGAATTTTGTCAGAATTGTTCATTATTGTCGATATTTTCTTATTTATTTTCCTATTAATAAAAAATTTGGAGATATGCGCCTCTCATACAGTATCAGCACATACAAACTTTAATTGATGGAATTAACTTGTAAATTCCATTTTTACACAAAAAAATGTTACAAATATGATAAAATAAACGCGGTTGAGAAGACAC
Organism: Carex littledalei; assembly: GCA_011114355.1. Classification (NCBI taxonomy): domain Eukaryota; kingdom Viridiplantae; phylum Streptophyta; class Magnoliopsida; order Poales; family Cyperaceae; genus Carex; species Carex littledalei. The sequence continues at coordinate 18,055,398 of CM022079.1, forward strand.
GTAATATTATTTTCTGTAGCAAAAAAGAAACTTTTACTTAAGATAAAAAGAATAATAAATATTTTCTTTTTGTAATATATAAAAATTAATCACTTTCCTATATAAAAGATTCATTTTTTTGGGTGCATTAGCAATTCACAGAGTATTTGATTTTAAAGTTTAAAAGGATAAATTAATTAATAGGCCACTTTCTTCGAGTGCAATTGGGCCACCAAAAATGCATCCGTGGCATCTTCAGTCTTGCCTTTTTCTCTTCCATGTTCCCACTCAGTGACTTGCTTTCTCTTGCTTTCTTCGAGAAAATATGAAAATATCTTGCCTTTTTGTGATGCTTCCTTTTTATGAGGGAGAGAGCTCGTCTCTCATCGGTGGATAGAGTGGAAAAATTGTGTCGTGCCATTCCGTATTGTCATCAAGTTAATTTTTCACGTGCTGTGCTGTGATCAAAATGTCGAGGGGTGGTCACAATACACTAATGGTCATGCCACATATATTACACTGTGACCAAGTCATGTCGTGACTAAACATGCTGTGTTCAAACGTGTCGTGACCAAACATGCCGTAACCGGTCACGTTTGATCACATTTGACTATTTTTTTTTGTTATTTAAATTTGTTTATTGAAAAAATTCATAAAATTTAAAAAAAAAAATATGAAACTACTTTGAAATATTAAAATGAAGAATTAATGTTAGAAAAAAAAAATGCCGTGCTGTGAACAAGGCGATTTCAGTGATGTGTTTGTCAACAACTCTTTTTGGTCACGACTCTTTTTTGCCAATAATTGGTCATGGTACACAAATGGTCACAGCACAGAACACACGAGTCACGGCATGTAACCGACACGCGTATCATGCCATTCCATGCTGAAACCATGCCGTTCTGTGACGGAGCCAACTCCAGCGTGCTGTTTTCTCTGCTCTATCTGTGAATTATCTGTACGTACTGTTCTGGTGAGCCGGATCTGTCATCTGTCTGGGGTTTCGTATTCTGAGCCGGATCTGGTATGATAAATTAGGTGAACCCACCAATGAACTTCCATTATTGTTTTTTTATTTAAAAGAATTATATATATTCTCAACTTTCTGCCTAGTCAGCTTTTAGCATATATGCAAAGTTGCAAACTTATCATTTCATCTATCACATACTTGCTGAACAAGATTGGTATCTACTATCTAGCATTTTACCCAAGAAATATAATCCAATAGATGTTCAAACTTCAATGAACTTGTACTCCTCTCTCTCACCTGAATTCACAGCCCCCTTTCTTTCTCTCTCTCACATCTCCGACACAGTAAGCTTTTTTGTGAAAATTTTCTCACTATAGAGTAGTTGATTTATTTCTTTCTTCACAATTCATGTATGCAGATATAGCTGGTGCTGTCACGGTTTCGGTCTTGTTAATTGCTAGGTTTAGATTGATTCTAAGCAAAGCCATTTTGTTGCTGAGCTGTTTATATTGATCCATGTTTTAATTGTTTGAATTTCAGAAGCTTTTTCAGCAAGAAAGGAAGCTTTTTTGCATGCTGTAATTAAGAGAATGTCACTCACTTGTATCAGTATTTTTCATGTTGCTGGGTGCCATTCTTTTCCATCCTTTTAAAGGGGTGAGAGAAATTAAGCACAAAATCCCGTTGAAACACTAGAAACCTCTCCGCTTTAGAGAATTAAACCCCTCTCTCTCTCTCTCTATCTATCTAATATCAATCCATGTCACTATCCACACAATATCCCATTAAAGTCCTAGAAACCACCGGTTGTATAAGACCAATTAAAAAAGTGATGGGATCGCATAAGTTTACCATTGTGGGGTACTCTATAGATAAGGATATGATCGGCGAAGCGGAGTTTATTGAATCGACCATTTTTCAAGTCGGTGGGCATTATTGGAGTATCAGGTACTACCCAAATGGTTCCCCTTGGGCAGGAGCTGATGACATATCACTTTATCTTTACCTTAAAAGCAAATCAGAAGTTGTGAAGGCGCAATATAGTTTTACTATTCTAGACCAAAATGAATGTGTTTTAGCCTTCAATGAAACATCAGAAATTAGATGTTTCAAAACCGATTCAAATTGTTGGGGCTATAATTCATTTGTTAAAAGGGCAGTGTTGGAGTCAGATATCAAGGATGATTGTTTCATAATTAAATGTGCTGTTACTGTTTTTAAAGCTTTTCCCGTCGAGACAACTACACAAATTGTTGTCCCCCCTGGTAACATCCAGCAGCAACTAGGCCATCTTTTGGATATTGGAAATGGAGCAGATGTTACATTTGAAGTGGATGGGCAAATTCTTAGTGCTCACAAGTGCATTCTCGCTACGAGATCTCCAATCTTTTTGGCTCAATTTTTTGGTCCGATGAAGGTAAAATCAAACACAAAAATTAAAATTGAAGAAATGAAAGCTCCAGTGTTCAAAGCAATGCTTCATTTCATATATAATGATTCGTTTCCCGGATTAGAAGAGACAAAAGGAAGTGATGAGAAACCAGAGACTAAATTAATGGCTCAGCAACTATTGGTTGCAGCTGATAGATACGGTTTGGAGAGATTAAAGGTAATATGCGAGAAGATGTTGTGCGGTAGTATTAATACAATGTCGTGCAGTAGTATTAACACAGGTGAGGTGGTGACCTTGTTGTCTTTTGCTGAGAGGCACAGTTGCAATCATCTCAAAGCATTATGCTTGAAATTTTTTGCCTCTCCGGGAATCCTTCATGAAGGGGTAGCCGCAACTGAGCTGCTGTATCAATATTTAGTTGAGAATGATCCGTTAAATTTGAAAAAAATGCTTGATCTAGAAACAAAGTTGAAACTACGAAGTGATAGTTAGATTCCCTTAAGTTTTTTTTTTTTTTTTTTTAATGTATCTGATTACTGGTATAGTTGGATGATTTGGTATGTATTGAAGTAATTGAATTTTGTTTGCATGACTTGTTTTTATCAGAACCGACTCCATCAAAAGGTGGCTTGGTCATGTTATATGGATTGTACATTATACAATTGCATGGCCTCAGTTTTAGTCATTTTGTTTGAATATTCTTTTTTACCCTGCAAGAAGAAATAGGTTGTCATCTATGCTCTGCTGCACAATTAGAGACAAGAGACCACCTACTTTGGGGATGCAACTTTGCGTCCGCTCTTTGGACCGGATTGCGAGCACACCACAACATTCCACCTATAGCCGGGAGTGGCATCCGGGAGTTTTGGACAAAAACGGGCCGGGCACTGCCACAAGATAGACGACCTCATTGGGATGTCATCTGGGCGGCAGGTACTTGGGCACTATGGAGAGAGAAAAATAGAAGACTATTTTCTAATAAAAGGAGATCGGTGTGTCACCTCATCAATGACACAAACCTAGAGATAGAGCTGTGGCTGGATAGTGGCTAGATTTTCAATCTTTTCTTTTAATTACAGCTAAAATTTACATATCTCTGCAATGCATAGCGGATATGCATAGCATGAGTAATTCTATGCATTTTGACTTGGTAACCTTCTTTTCCCTTTGTTTTTCTATTCTACGTAAAAATCTATTAGTCTACTTATTTAGAATTGAATATTTGTATTATATTATAGTAAGCGAATATTTTGTATTATATTATAATACGTAACGGATTATTTGAGTGTAATCTTTTGTCCTAATATAATTTTTCGACAAATTATTTTTTTTACTAACTTTTTCCTATATTTCGAATACAAAACAAGTTTTTTCTGAAAAATTCTTGTTTCAAATCCGATTCGACAAATTCCTATCAAATCACCTGATACTGATTCTTTAGTCAACTTATTGATTTCACTTCCAATACTGATTTCCAGAACCAATTAGGTTACATGGAGTATTTTTATATGTTGTAGTTGTTTGCTGAACAACACATATCATTGATCATTTCTCACCTTTTAAACAAATGTTACAATTTTTTTATCAAGTTAAAAGTAACTGAAATATGGGAGTGTGCATTGGTGAAGGAAAAGGAAAAGGCAAAAAGATGGAAAAGGAATGATGCAAGAAAGATGAAAAAGAAAAAGATGGAAAAGGAAAAGGCAAAAAGATGAAAAAGAAAAAGAAACATAAAAAGGGGCACCAATAATGCAGTTCACTGATGCACTGACCTAATATTTCACACGAGATCAGCTCAGAATATGAAACAGCAAACATAGTGGTACAAATGATGCAAGAAACAGAGCAACAAAACATTATGTAGGTTAATGAAGAAAAGTAGCTAATTATTGTTCTCATTTGTTCTTCAAATACTTCAGGGAAACAGAAATTATTGCATAATATATGATCACGATCACGATTAATTTTAACTCAAAAGCTGATTAATGGTTAGACAAATAAAATTATTGCATAATCTATGATCATGATTTTCAAATTAATCTTACAATTCTTGATCAAGGAGGATTCTATAGTATTACAAGAGAAAGGCTGTTTAAATAATTATGGACTACTGTAAAATTTTATCTTTGATCTTATAGATTGGTTTTGTATCAAGTTTCATGTAATTTGATTTTCTAGGAAAGGCTGTTAACATAATATGAACTGTAAATACTCCAAATTATCCAACAAAATAAGAAATATATATACATAGAATGATATGTACCTCTCATAATATGCGTGCAACTTCTTAGTTGGGAATTTGAGGATGAGAATGTAAATATTAGCAAGCCGGTGCCACTGTTTATGAGAATTCTCAAACTCTATGTATTTATCCCATATCTTGTCGCACAAATAATCCTTTCCAACAAAAGACAAGGCCCTCTCGAATAATCTGGAATTATCCCAAAAAAGTAATAAATCAATAAGAACACAATAATCAAGGGGGAATTTCATGCATCCCCTCAAAAACTTCAAAATTACGGTGACATTTAAGCATATACTTGTGTATGCGTCAAAAGTAGAGAAATTAACCATTTGCCCTTGGAAACCGACTAATTAGAAGACACATTTTTCTTAAACATGCTACATTTTTTTATTTTTTTATTTTTTTAATAAAGGATAAAATGGGTATTTTATAAATTTAAAATGAGTTTTAATAGAAAATGCAATATAATGGGTAAATTTGGGAGTTTTTGAAATTTAGGGTAAAAATGATGTTATGTACTTTAGAGGGGGGAATAGTTAATTTCGAAGTTTTTGAGGGGTATACATGAAATTCCCCCAACAATCGTCAATCAATGACCTTCAATAAAAGTAAGCATTGTTGTGTTCTGGCCCTTTACCTTCTGACATCAGATGGATCTTCAAATGTGAGAGTACCAAATGTGCAATAATTACACCATAGATCCACAGAGAAGGTCAATGCTTGTAGCGCTCTTTCATACACTTGTACCACCTCATTGGGCCCACATAGGCGCAACTTATGTGCTCCATACTTGACCCAAAATGCATAGCATAAGCGGAATTCCAATAGAAATTTATCATAAATTCGGTCTATGGAACCAAATCACCAATGTCATTCTGCACATGATACCAAAATTTCATAAATTAGGTTTATGCTATTTTTGTGCTGATAGTTTTTCTGTTTTCTGATTTTTTATTTAGTAATTAAGTACTAAAGTGAAGTTACTTGGATTGTTCAAGGAGGTTTACTAATACTAAATAATGTTATAAAAGTTTTGGACTTAATAGCATATTTAGCCATTACAAAAGTAAAAAGTTGGATCAAGATATAAATCAATAAATTTAATCTGGTACTACCGGCGAAGAATGCTCGACTTCTCTGATCAGTGAAACTAATGCATCAAAATCCGTGCTTGCATTATCCAGCATTTCTCTCAGCTTTTCTACAGTATAAACTGAAAAGAAGAAATTTAAGAAGTATACTAAATATTCTATCATGTATGCTAATTTATCATCTTTTTGAATACTTGTACGACTTCTATAATTCATATAATGAACAACTTTCATATATATATATATATATATATATAGAGAGATAGGCTAACGTGCTTCTAGAAGTATTTCGGCCTCGTGCTTCCGGGGGCATATCTTAGTGTTTGATGTTCAAACAACAAATTCAAACCGTTAGATGTGATCTCTATATTAAAATCTGCTTGGAGACCAAATTTTATATTTTTTGGAATTTTTTTACTATTTATTAAGCCACTTTGAAAATTCCAGATCATATGGTCCAGACTGTTTTTACTGTTCACCCGGATCTGGAATTTTCAAAGTGGCTTAATAAATAGTAAAAAAATTCCAAAAAATGTAAAATTTGGTCTCCAAGCAGATTTTAATATAGAAATCACATCTAACGGTTTGAATTTGTTGTTTCAACATCCAACACTAAGATATGCCCCCGGAAGCACGAGGCCGAAGTTCTACCAGAAGCATGTTAGCCTATCTCTATATATATATATATATATATATATCATGTATATATATATATATATATATATCATGTATATAAAAGATCATGAGATTGGATCCATGTTTTACTGAAAAATTAAAATTTGTAACAGTGTACATTAAACTATGATAAATAATCAAATAGTACTAATTTGCTTCAAATTTCATAGGCAAGCTTAATATATGCCAAACAAAGTGTACGCAATTTATTTATTTTTGAATATGAAAATGGGGTTTGCATCTTTTCTCAAATAAACTGATAAACCAATAAATTGCAACATTTCAGTCCTAAAAACACATAGTTACTTGTGTTATTAATTCTTCTTCCAATCGCATAAAGTATCAGATTTTGACAAAAATTAGCCCAAATTTTAATTTAGGAATAAAATCTGATCACTTTAACGCTTCAATTCTTTAACACCTACACTTCACACACTCAGAGAGAGAGAGAGAGAGAGAGAGAGCGAACTGGAGTTGTCCATTGGGTGGTCAGAAGCACCGTTTTCAGCAGCTGTAGATTCCTCCATGCATTATTAGGCGAAATCGTAGAACAGGTGTAACACCTCTACAAAGACCAGGTCCAGCTTACAATTTCTCCTTTGTTAGGGTTTCGGCTGTACGAGAGAGGAGCATCTCTTTCTTTGTCGAAAACTCGGAAGGGGAAGAGGAGCGTCTCTTCTTTGTCCTACACCTGATCCATGTGGAATTATGAAAGCACACCCTTCATTTTGGTGAAAATAAGAAAGCAAACCCTTCACTTTTGGTGGAATTTTTAAAGCACGCCCTTAATATTGGTGCAATTATTGAAGGCAAATTCTATGGACATAAGGACCTATTTGTAAAATGAGCATATTTTCATTTTCAAAGTTCAAACAGTAGATCCGACCGTTCAACATTATCTCCATATTAAAATGTACTTGGAGGTCAAATTTTACATTTTTTTGAATTTTTTTACTATTTATTAAGTATTTTACAAAACTAGTCAAATTCAGACCATTGAATTTTGTACCCATCTTAATAAATAGTAAAAAAATTCAAAAAAATGTAAAACTTGACCTCCAAGTACATTTTAATATGGAGATAATGTTGAACGGTCGGATCGACTGTTTGAACTTTGAAAATGAAAATATGTTCATTTTACAAAAAGGTCCTTATGTCCATAGAAGCATCCCTCATTATTGAAATGTTGCCAAAGATTTCTATACTATATTATAATATATTTGCTGTACCTATCAATCAATCCATACAATGCATGTATATTCCACACATTTTAAACATGCCTAGTCATTTTACACTTGATTCTTCTAACCAGGTTAAATTTCGGCTATAAATTAATATCCAATATTAGCACCAAGTGCTTTGTAAATTATTCAGTTTCTTTGAAAATCTAATTAAAAATTTGAAATTAATTTTGTATAGAGTCTAAGTGGTAAAAAAATGTTCAAAAAATAAATGTATTAAAATTAATTTATAAACCTTATATTTTTTACTACTGGACTCTATACAAAATTTATTCAAAATTCAGAAAAAAATTGTATGTAGACGCATCACTCGTAAGGTAAATGGATTTCAACGATTCAGATTCGTCGTTTAAAACTAATCTAATAGATTCAAGAGTTGAGTTAAAAAAAAACTTGATAAACTTAAAAACACCTAGTTCTACTCGATTCACTATGCCAAAGCTTCAAGCGTGAACATGAACATGTCAATAATTGACTTGACTCGACCCAATCCAACAGAATAATGGGAAGAGTATGTGTCCTTGCTTCTCTGATTGATACAAGTCGGATCGAGTCGGGACAAATTGAATTAGAGCAAATTTTAAGAGAGGGACCAAATTGAATTAGACAAATTGTTTCATTAATGAGAGGGACAAATTTTAGTGCTTTTATTGAAAATAGCACAAATTACATATGAAATTTACATTTTAGTAGAAAACTTTGATCTTGTAATAATATTATATGCTGAAACAATTATAATTCAGGTTATAAAATTGAATTAGAGCAAATTGACCAACAAATATTCGCCTTTGTTTTACCAACCTTCTAAGCATAATGTTGAAAACAACTAGCTAAAGTGTTACATAATGAAGTTTGAAAATTACAAATTTAGTCATTACAATAAGTCCAGTACTCGAAATCAAGTGAAATGATTATAAGAGTTGTCAACAACAAAGATATTCTCCCAAATCCTTGGCCAAAATTGGAAAAAAAAAAGATGAGTGCGTTACCAATGGAGAAATGTAAATTGCAAAAAAAAAAAAATAATAATAAAAAGATAATACAATTTTTAACATGCATATTTCGAAAATTAACATAATAAATGCATACTAAAGTTCATTGAAGGACAACTCACTTGATATTTTTTTTTTGCAGGGTAAAACAAGAATATGCAAACAAAATGACTAAAACTGAGGCCATGAAATTGTATAATGTACAATCCATATAACATGAACAAGCCCACTATTGATGGAGTCGGTTCTGATAAAAACAAGTCATGCAAAAGAAATTCAATTACTTCAATACATACCAAATCTTCCAACTATACCAGAATTCAGGAATTCAGATACATTTAACAAAAATAAAAATAAAACTACTTAAGGCCAGGAAGCTAACTAACTACGTAGATTTAGCTTTGTTTCTCAAGTATTTCTTTCAAAATTAACGGATCATTCTTAACTAAATATTGAAACTGCTCAGTTGCGGCTACCCCTTGAAGGATTCCTGGAGAGCCTAAAAATTTCAAGCATACTGCTTTGAGATGATTGCAACTGTGTCTCTCAGCTAAAGACAACAATGTCACCACCTCACCTGTGTTAACACTACTGCACGACATTGTATTAATACTACCGCACATCATCTTCTCGCATATTACCTTTAATCTCTCCAAACCGTATCTATCAGCTACAACCAATAGTTGCTGAGCCATTGATTTAGTCTCTTGTTTCTCATCACTTCCTTCTGTCTCTTCTAATCTGGGAAAGGAATCATTATATATGAAATGAAGCATTGCTTTGAACACTGGAGCTTCTATTTCTTCAATTTTAATTGTTGTGTCTGATTTTTCCCTCATCGGACCAAAAAATTGTGCCAAAAAGACTGGAGATCTCGTAGCGAGAATGCACTTGTGAGCACTAAGAATTTGCCCATCCATTTCAAATGAAACGTCTGCTCCATTTCCATTATCCAAAAGATGGCCTAGTTGCTGCTGGATGTTACCAGGGGGGACAACAATTTGTGCATTTGGCTCGACAGGAAAAGCTTTAAAAACAGTAACGACACATTTAATTATGAAACAATCATCCTTGATATTTGACTTCAACTCTGACCTTTTAGCAAATGAAGGATAGCCCAAATATGAATTGGCTGAACTGGAACTTCTAATTTCTGATGTTTTGCTGAAGGGTAAAACACATTCATTTTGGTCTAGAATAGTAAAACTAAATTGTGCCATTCCAACTTCTGATTTGCTTTTAAGGTAAAGATATAGTGATATGTCATCAGCTCCTGCCCCAGGGGAACCATTTGGGAAGTACTTGAAACTCCAATCATGCCCATCAACATGAAAAATGGTCGATTCAATAAATCCACCTATGCCCATATTCTTATCTAAAGAGTACCCCACAATGCTTAACGTATGCGATCTCATCACTTTTTCAATTCGTCTTATACAACCGGTGGTTTCTAGGACTTCAACGGGATATTCTGTGGATAGTGACATGGATGGATATTAGATAGATAGAGAGCGAGAGAAAGAGGGGGGGGGGGGGGGGGGGGGTTTAATTATCTAAAGCGGAGAGGTTTCTATAGTGTTTCAACGGGATTTTGTGTTTAAAAGGATGGAAAAAAATGGCACCCACCAACTTGAAAAAACCTGATACAAGTGAGTGACATTCTCTTAATTACAGCATGCAAAAAAGCTTCCTTTCTTGCTGAAAAAGCTTCTGAAATTCAAACAATTAAAACATGGATCAATATAAACAGCTCAGCAACAAAATGGCTTTGCTTAGAATCAATCTAAACCTAGCAATTAACGAGACCTAATTAAACCGTGAGAACACCAGTTATATACGCATACATGAATTATGAAGAGAGAAAATAAATCAACTACTCTCTAGTGAGAAAAATGTACATAAAAAAGCTTACTGTGTCGGAGATGTGAGAGAGGCTGTCGGGTTCGGGTAGCGATCTCGACTTGTGGCTGAGAGAGAGACAGAAAGAAAAGGAGGCGGCGAATTCAGGTGAGAGAGAGAGAGAGGAGTACAAGTTCCTGAACCTAGTAAGCCCATGTTTAAATAAATATTCAATGGGCCAAGCCCAAAACCACTTTCAGGCCTTCAGCGTTGTTTAAAAGAAAAATAACGGGCCGAAGATGGAATTCGTTGACTCTTAGCCCAAAACCAAATTGAGTCTTAACGCATAAACCAATTGGTCGCTCTCTCTTAGCGCACAACAAATGTGAAATTTGTTGGCTCCAATTCATCTCAAATTTTAAGTGCCTACCGGATCAAGGTTTTTCCATGTTTTGTTTGTTATTCTAGATATTGTGGTATTTTTTGAGGTCTTAGGCGGAGAACAGAGTTTAATTGAGATTAAAAGGAAGTTTTCTTACTTTTATCTCTGAAAGTTTTTTTCTCCTTACTATTTGATTTTTCGTTTTGTTGAAAAATTATGGTTTGCAGGAAAAATAAATCGCCTCTCCTCTCTGGCTCTCTTTGATTTCAAAGTAACCAAGTCGATCTATTTGAACCCGATTTCTGCCTCCCTCGATAGAAATTCTGCGTCCGTCCCTCATGCACAGCACTGGAAAGCAAAAAATATAATGATTATAATTACGCTTAAATTTTCAGTTAATAAACCCAAAACAAAGCAAAAGGCATCAAAGAAAACAATTAATTAATAAGAATAATATCATTTAATTATCAAATAGATAATTAAATGATATTGTGAAATACCTATTTCCCCAGGGTTCGTTATAGCATGGTTTGGAAACTCGGCCGAGTCAACTCGGTATCGGCCGTGTCCGGTCCGAGTTTCAGCTGAGTCTCGCGCCCATGCGATTTTTTGAGCAAAACTCGGATGAACAGTGTTTGACTCGGCCGAGTCAACCCGAGTCTGACTAAGTCTGGGCGAGTCAACAATTTTTCAATTTTTTCAATTATCTTTAAATATTTCCTTTTTTTTACTATTTTTTTCAGTAACTCTGTAGGACCCTTTTCATTAATAGACAACCCATTTGATTTGACTAATGCCTACAACAAGATTCTTCAAAAGACAACGCCTACAAAAATCCGAGTTTCCGAGTCAACTCGGCCGATTCAGACTGATTCATCTGATTCCAATTCCACGGTCAAGAACCCGATTCTGATTCCGATTCCGAGTTCCAGAACCATGCTTTATAGAGTTATTTGAGTTTTTGGTGTTCCTTTGCAGCACAATATCTATCCCTGAGTGATGAACAAAAGAGTAATTAATTTCTCAAAAACCAATTGTATAATGTACAATCCATATAACATGACCAAGCCAACTTTTGATGGAGTCGGTTCTGATAAAAACAAGTCATGCAAAAACATTAAATTACTTCAATACATACCAAATCTTCCAACTATACCAGAATTCAGGAATTCAGATACATTTAACAAAAATAAAAATAAAACTACTTAAGGCCAGGAAGCTAACTAACTACGTAGTTTTAGCTTTGTTTCTCAAGTATCTCTTTCAAAATTAATGGATCATTCTTAACTAAATATTGAAACTGCTCAGTTGAGGCTACCCCTTGAAGGATTCCTGGAGAGGCTAAAAATTTCAAACATACTGCTTTGAGATGATTGCAACTGTGCCTCTCAGCTAAAGACAACAAGGTCACCACCTCACCTGTGTTAACACTACTGCACGACATTGTATTAATACTATCGCAAATCATCTTCTCGCATATTACCTTTAATCTCTCCAAACCGTATCTATCAGCTGCAACCAATAGTTGTTGAGCCATTGATTTAGTCTCTTGTTTCTCATCACTTCCTTCTGTCTCTTCTAATCTGGGAAATGAATCATTATATATGAAATGAAGCAGAGCTTGGAACACTGGAGCTTCTATTTCTTCAATTTTAATTGTTATGTCAGATTTTTCCTTCATTGGACCAAAAAATTGTGCCGAAAAGACTGGAGATCTCGTGGCGAGAATGCACTTGTGAGCACTAAGAGTTTGCCCATCCACTTCAAATGTAACATCTGCTCCATTTCCATTATCCAAAAGATGGCCGAGTTGCTGCTGGATGTTACCAGGGGGGACAACAATTTGTGCAGTTGGCTCCACGGGAAAAGCTTTAAAAACAGTAACAACACATTTAATTATGAAACAATCATCCTTGATTTTTGACTCCAACACTGCCCTTTTAGCAAATGAAGGATAGCCGCAACCTAAATCGGTTTTGAAACTTTTAATTCCTGATGTTTCGCTGAAGGGTAAAGCACATCCACTTTGGTCTAGAATAGTAAAACTAAATTGTGCCTTTACACCTTCTGATTTGCTTTTAAGGATAAGAAATATTGATATGTCATCAGCTCCTGCCCCAGTGGAACCATTTGGGTGGTACAGGAAACTCCAATCATGCCCATCAACATGAAAAATGGTCGATTCAATAAACCCCCCTTTGCCGATATCCTTATCTAAAGAGTACCCCACAATGCTTAACGTATGCGATCTCATCACTTTTTCAATTCGTCTTATACAACCGGTGGTTTCTAGGACTTCAACGGGATATTCTGTGGATAGTGACATGGATGGATGTTAGATAGATAGAGAGAGAGAGAGAGAGAGGGGTGGGGGGGGGTTTAATTCTCTAAAGCGGAGAGGTTTCTAGTGTTTCAACGGGATTTTGTGCTTAATTTCTCTCACCCCTTTAAAAGGATGGAAAAAAATGGCACCCAGCAACATGAAAGAAACTGATACAAGTGAGTGACATTCTCTTAATTACAGCATGCAAAAAAGCTTCCTTTCTTGCTGAAAAAGCTTCTGAAATTCAAACAATTAAAACATGGATCAATATAAACAGCTCAGCAACAAAATGGCTTTGCTTAGAATCAATCTAAACCTAGCAATTAACGAGACCTAATTAAACCGTGAGAACACCAGTTATATACGCATACATGAATTATGAAGAAAGAAATAAATCAACTACTCTATAGTGAGAAAAATGTTCAGAAAAAAGCTTACTGTGTCGGAGATGTGAGAGAGGCTGTCGGGTAGCGATCTCGACTTATATATGGATGAGAGAGACAGAGAGAAAAGGAGGCTGCGAATTCAGGTGAGAGAGAGGAGTACAAGTTCATTGAAGTTTGAACATCTATTGGATTATATTTCCTTGGTAAAATGCCTTTAAATAAGCTAGATAGCAGATACCAAACTTGTTCAGCAAGTATGGGATAGATGAAATAATGATAAGTTTGCATATATGTATAATTCTTTTAAATAAAAAAAGGTAAGTCACAAAGTGGGAACATGGAAGCAAGTCATATATCAAGAGAAAGCAAGTCACAAAGTGGGAACATGGAAGAGAAAAAGGCAAGACTGAAGATGCTACAGATGCATTTTTAGTGGCCCAATTGCACTCGAAGAAAGTGGCCTATTAATTAATTTATCCTTTTAAACTTTAAAATCTAATACTATGTGAATTGCTAATGCACCCAAAAAATGAATCTTTTATATAAGAAAGTGATTAATTTTTATATATTACAAAAATAAAATATTTATTATTCTTTTTATCTTAAGTAAAACTTTCTTTTTTGCTACAAAAAATTATATATATTACGTGTCTTCTCAACCGTGTTTATTTTTATCATATTTGTAACATTTTTTGTGTAAAAATGGAATTTACAATTTAATTCCATCAATTAAAGTTTTTATGTGCTGATACGTATGAGTGGCACATATCTCCGAATTTTTTATTAATTGGAAAATAAATAAGAAAATATCGACAATAATGAATCATTCTAACAAAATTCAAAATCTAAGAAAACGGTAATCGTTTATAACGCCAAGTAGACATTATAAACCATAACGTCCAGATAATTCAAATCAATTAACTCTAATTAATGAAACAAAAAAAATAGGACGTTACCAACAATAACGTCCAGAGATTGACCTCTTAGTTTAGCGCTCCATCGGTGGCCCATTACATTAATCAAAATTTAAAGCTGGATGTTATTGTTGGTAATGTCCTGGTTTTTTTTTTCCTATTTTCTGTAATTAGGAATTAATTAATTTGAATTATCTGATTGTTATGGTTTTCTTAGATTTCAAATTTCATTAAAATTATTCACTATTGTCGATATTTATTTATTTTTTTATTAATAAAAAAATCAGCGCATATCTCTGCAATGCATAGCATCTGCAATTATATGCATTTTGAGTTGGTAACCTTCTTTTTCCTTTGTTTTTCTATTCTACGTAAAAATCCATTAGTCTACTTGTTTCGATCTGAATATTTGCATTATATTGTAGTAAGCGAATATTTTGTATTATAATATAGTAATGGATTATTTGAATATAATCTTTTGTCCTAATATTATTTTTCGACAAATTAATTTTGTACAAACTTTTTCCTATTTTTTGAGTACAAAACAAGTTCTTTTCCAATAAAAAAATCTTGTTTCAAATCCGATTCAACATATCCCTTTTGATTCACGTTATTCTGATTCTTTGGCCAATTTACTAATTCCACTTCCAATACGGATTTTCCGAACCAATTAGGTTCCAAGGAGTATATATATGTATATGTTGTAGTTGTTTGCTGAACAACACATATATATCATGGATCATTTATCACCTTTTAAACAATTATTACAATTGTTTATAAAGTTAAAAATAACTGAATATGGGAGTGTGCATTGGTTAAGGAAAAGGAAAAGGCAAAAAGATGGTAAAGGAATGATGCAAGAAAGATGAAAAAGAAAAAGATGGAAAAGGAAAAGGCAAAAAGATGAAAAAGAAAAAGAAACATAAAAGGGGCACCACTAATGCAGTTCACTGATGCACTGACCTAATATTTTACACGAGATCAGCTCAGAATATGAAACAGCAAACATAGTGGTACAAATGATGCAAGAAACAGAGCAACAAAACATTATGTAGCTAATTATTGTTCTCATTTGTTCTTCAAATATTTCGGGGAAACAGAAATTATTGCATAATATATGATCATGATCACGATTAATTTTAACTCACAAGCTGATTAATGGTTAGACAAATAAAATTATTGCATAATATATGATCATGATTTTCAAATTAATCTTCCGATTCTTGATCAAGGAGGATTCTATAGTATTACGAGAGAAAGGCTGTTTAAATAATTATGGACTATTGTAAAATTTTATCTTTGATCTTATAGATTGGTTTTGTATCAAGTTTCATGTAATTTGATTTTTTAGGAAAGGCTGTTAACATAATATGAACTGTAAATACTCCAAATTATCCAACAAAATAAGAAATATATATACATAGAATGATATGTACCTCTCATAATATGCATGTAACTTCTTAGTAGGGAATTTGAGGATGAGAATGTAAATATAATTAGCAAGCCGGTGCCACTGTTTATGAGAATACTCAAACTCTATGTATTTATCCCATATCTTGTCGCACAAATAATCCTTTCCAACAAAAGACAAGGCCCTCTCAAATAATCTGGAACTATCCCAAAAAAGTAATAAATCAAATTAGAACACAATAATCAAGGGGAAATTTCATGCATACCCCTCAAAAACTTTGAAATTACAGTGACGTTTTGGCATATACTTGTGTATGTGTGATAAATAGAGAAATTAACCATTTGCTCTTGGAAATCGACCAATTAGAAGACACATTTTTCTTAAACATGCTACATATTTTTTATTTTTTTAATAAAGGATAAAATGAGTATTTATAAATTTAAAATGAGTTTTAATAGAAAAGGCAATATATTGGGTAAATTTGTGAGTTTTTGAAATTTAGGGTAAAATGATGTTATGAACTTTAGAGGGGGGAATAGTTAATTTCAAAGTTTGTGAGGGGTATACATGAAATTCCCCCAACGATCATCAATCAATGACCTTCAATAAAATTAAGCATTGTTGTGTTTTGGCCCTTTACCTTCTGACATCAGATGGATCTTCAAATGTGAGAGTACCAAAATAGGGGGAATTCGGATCCAGGGAAGTAACTCAATCTTTGGGTTTTGGATCAAGATTGTCCGATTCGAATCCGTGAAAATTCATCTCCGAAGTGAGCGCACACATTCCAACGATGAATTCGAATCCCGAGATGATCTCAAGCGACAAATTCGAATCGAACGATCTCGATCTAAAACTCAAAGATTGGGTTACTTTTGGTTTCATGTTCAGAATGACATTGGTGCTATAAACCTAATTTATGATAAATTTCTACTGGAATTCCCGTTATGTTATGCATTTTGGGTCAAGTATGGAGCACATAAGTTGCGCCTATGTGGGCCCAATGAGGTAGTACAAGTGTATGAAAGAGCGGTACAAGCATTTAACTTCTCTGTGGATCTATGGTGTAATTATTGCACATTTGGTACTTATGTGCTCCTTATGTGTTCCATACTTGACCCAAAATGCATAGAGTTAATTATGTGCTCAACTTATGTGCTCTATATAATTTGTCATGTGGCATAAGTGATATAGGTTTATATTATTTTTATGTATTCATTATAGAATTATTGTGGTATAGAATTTTACAATAATTACTCTAAAATTTATGTTTTCATGTACTTCTTTTCATTGAACAATTCTAGATTATAGTACTAGAAATCAAGTGAAATGATTATAAGAGTTGTCAACAACAAAGATATTCTCCCAAATCCTTGGCCAAAATTGGAAAAAAAAAAGATGAGTGCGTTACAAATGGAGAAATGTAAATTGCAAAAAAAAAAAAAAATAATAATAAAAAGATAATACAATTTTTAACATGAATATTTCGAAAATTAACATAATAAATGCATACTAAAGTTCATTGAAGGACAACTCACTTACTATTTTTTCTTGCAGGGTAAAAAAAGAATATTCAAACAAAATGACTAAAACTGAGGCCATGCAATTGTATAATGTACAATCCATATAACATGACCAAGCCACCTTTTGATGGAGTCGGTTCTGATAAAAACAAGTCATGCAAAAAAATTCAATTACTTTGATAAATACCAAATCTTCCAACTATTCCAGAATTCAGATACATTAAACAAAAAAAAATTAAGGGAATCTAACTATCACTTCGTAGTTTCAACTTTGTTTCTAGATCAAGCATTTTTTTTCAAATTTAACGGATCATTCTTAACTAAATATTGATACAGCAGCTCAGTTGCGGCTACCCCTTCATGAAGGATTCCCGGAGAGGCTAAAAATTTCAAGCATAATGCTTTCAGATGATTGCAACCGTGCCTCTCAGCAAAAGAGAACAAGGTCACCACCTCATCTGTGTTAATACTACTGCACGACATTATGTTAATACCACCGCACATCATCTTCTCGCATATTACCTTTAATCTCTCCAAACCGTATCTATCAGCAGCAACCAATAGTTTCTGAGCCATTAATTTAGTCTCAGGTTTCTCATCACTTCCTTTTGTCTCTTCGAATCCGGGAAACCAATCATTATATATGAAATGAAGCATTGCTTTGAACACTGGAGCTTCCATTTCTTCAATTTTAATTTTTCTGTTTGATTTCACCTTCATCGGACCAAAAAATTGAGCCAAAAAGACTGGAGATCTCGTAGCGAGAATGCACTTATGAGCACTAAGAATTTGCCCATCCACTTCAAATGTAACATCTGCTCCATTTCCATTATCCAAAAGATGGCCTAGTTGCTGCTGGATGTTACCAGGGGGGACAACAATTTGTGCAGTTGGCTCCACGGGAAAAACTTTAAAAACAGTAACAACACATTTAATTATGAAACAATCATCCTTGATATCTGACTCCAACACTGCCCTTTTAACAAATGAATTATAGCCCCAACCATTTGAATCGGTTTTGAAACATCTAATTTTTGATGTTTCCTTGAAGGCTAAAACACATTCATTTTGGTCCAGAATAGTAAAACTATATTGCGCCTTCACAACTTCGGATTTGCTTTTAAGGTAAAGATATAGCGATATGTGATCATATTCTGCCTCAATGGAACCATTTGGGTAGTAAGTGATACTCCAATCATGCCCACCGACTTGAAAAATGGTCGATTCAATAAACTCCCCTACGCCGATCATATCCTTATCTATAGAGTACCCCACAATGGTAAACTTATGCGATCCCATCACTTTTTTAATTGGTCTTATACAACCGGAGGTTTGTATGGACAGTGACATGGATGGATATTAGATAGATAGATAGCGAGAGAGAGAGAGAGGGGGGGGGCTTAATTATCTAAAGCGGAGAGGTTTCTAGTGTTTCAACGGGATTTTGTGCTTAATTTATCTCACCCCTTTAAAAGGATGGAAAAGAATGGCACAAACTGATACAAGTGAGTGACATTCTCTTAATTACAGCATGCAAAAAAGCTTCCTTTTCTTGCAGAAAAAGCTTCTGAAATTCAAACAATTAAAACATGGATCAATATAAACAGCTCAGCAACAAAATGGCTTTGCTTAGAATCAATCTAAACCTAGCAATTAACGAGACCTAAACCGTGACAACACCAGCTATATCTGCATACATGAATTGTGAAGAAAGAAATAAATCAACTACTCTGTAGTGAGAAAAATGTTCACAAAAAAGCTTACTGTGTCGGATATGTGAGAGAGACTTGTGGATGAGAGAGACAGAAAGAAAGGGTGGCTGTGTGCCTTTGAATTTAGGTGAGAGAGAGGAGTACAAGTTCATTGAAGTTTGAACATCTATTTGATTATATTTCTTGGGTAAAATGCTTTGATTTTGTACAAGTTCAGCCTAGATACCAAACTTGTTCAGCAAGTATGGGATAGATGAAATGATAAGTTTGCATATATGCTAAAAGCTAACTAGGCATAAAGTTGAGAATATATATAATTCATTTAAATAAAAAAACAATAATGGAAGTTCATTGGTGGGTTCACCTAATTTATCATACCAGATCCGGCTCTGAATACGAAACCCCAGACAGATGACAGATCCGGCTCACCTAGAACAGTACGTACAGATAATTCACCGATAGAGTAGAGAAAATAGCACGCCGGAGTTGCCTCCATCTCACTACGGCATGGTTACGGCATGGTTACAGCATGGAATGGCACGATACGCGTGTTCTGTAACGTGATCATTTGCGTACCGTGACCAATTATTGGCAAAAAGAGTTGTGACCAAAAAAGAATTGTTGACAAACACGTCACTGAAATCGTCTTGGTCACGGCACGACATGTTTTTTTTTTTTCTAACAATAATTCTTCATGTTAATATTTCAAAGAGTTGATTCATATTTTTTTTTTTGAAATTTGTATGAATTTTTTCAATAAACAAATTGAAATTACAAAAAAAAAAATAGTCAAATGTGATCAAACGTGACCGGTTACAGTATGTTTGGTCACGGCACATTTGGACACAGCACGTTTAGTGACGACACGACTTGGTCACAGTGTAATTTATGTGGCATGACCATTCGCATACAGTGACCACCCCTCGACATTTTGATCACAACACAACAAGTGAAAAATTAACTTGATCATGGCACGGCACAATTTTTTCACTCTATCCACCGATCAGAGACGAGGTTTCTCCCTCATAAAAAGGAAGCATCGCAAAAATCCCACCTTTCTAAATAATAGAAAAAAATGAGTACCTTTCATAATTAATAGGAATTGAGTGGGAACATGGAAGAAAAGGAATTGAGTATAGGCCTGATATTTTCATATGATATAGGCCGTCATATATCAAGAGAAAGCAAGTCACTGAGTGGGAACATGGAAGAGAAAAAGGTAAGACTGAAGATAAGTAGTAGCTTACAACAGAGTGGTATCCAATAATTTAAAGGTGCTACAGATGCATTTTTAGTGGCCCAATTGCACTCGAAGAAAGTGGCCTATTAATTAATTTATCCTTTATACTCTGTGAATTGCTAATGCACCCAAAAAATGAATCTTTTATATACGAAAGTGATTGATATTTATATATTACAAAACGAAAATACATATTAATTATTCTTTTTTATCTTATGTAAAAGTTTCTTTTTTGCTACAGAAAATAATATTACGTGTCTTCTAAACCGTGTTTATTTTTATCATATTTGTAACATTTTTTTGTGTAAAAATGGAATTTACAATTTAATTCCATCAATTAAAGTTTGTATGTACTGATACTGTATGAGAGGCGCATATCTCCGAATTTTTTATTAATAGGAAAATAAATAAGAAAATATTGACAATAATAAACAATTCTGACAAAAATAATTCGAAATCTAAGAAAACCGTAATCGTTTATAACGCCATGTAGACGTTATAAACCATAATGTCTAGATAATTCAAATCAATTAACTCTAATTAACGAAACAAAAAAAAATAGGACGTTACCAACAATAATGTCCAGAGATTGACCTCCTCTTAATTTAGCGCCCCATCGCTGACCCATTTCATTAATCAAAATTCAAAGCTGGATGTTATTGTTGGTAACGTTCAGGTTTTTTTTTTTTCCTATTTTCGTTAATTAGAAATTAATTAATTTGAATTATCTAGATATTATGGTTTATCATGTCCGATTACGGTTTTCTTAGATTTCAAATTTCGAAATTATTCACTATTGTTGATATTTTTTTATTTATTTTTTTATTAATAAAAAAATCGGCGCATATCTCTGCAATGCATAGCATCAGTAATTCTATGAATTTTGAGTTGGTAACCTTCTTTTTCCTTTGATTTTCTATTCTACATAAAAATCCATTAGTCTACTTATTTAGAATTGAATATTTGTATTATATTATAGTAATTAAGCGAATATTTTGCATTATATTATAGTACGTAACAGATTATTTGAGTGTAATCTTTTGTCTTAACATAATTTTTCAACAAATTATTTTTTTTTACAAACCTTTTCCTATATTTTGAGTACAAAACAATTTTTTTTTTCTGAAAAAATCTTGATTCAAATCCGATTCGACAGATTCCTTTCGATTCACCTGATATCGATTCTTTAGTCAACTTACTGATTTCACTTCCAATACCGATTTTCAGAATCAATTATATTACATGGAGTATCTTTATATGCTGTAGTTGTTTGGTGAACAACACATATCATTGATCATTTCTCACTTTTTAAACAAATATTACAGTATTTTGTCAAGTTAAAAATAACTGAATTTGGGAGTGTGCATTGGTGACTGTTTAATCAAAGTGTTTTGATGTAGTACTAAAAATCTGTCACCTTTTTATTAAGTTGTTGATAGTTGTACAAAAATCTGTCACTATCCGCGAGAGTAAAAGTGTTTTTTGCTGACGGTATCTTTGCGAATACTCCTGTAGGTAATACCGACACGCTCAGAAAATAGCAATTTCTGTCGACGCACTCTCGAGAAAATTCACTTTTAACCTTCACGGATGGTGGTCTATTTTTGTAGTAATTGGTCAAAATCACTTGACAACTGTCAATTGTCATGACTTTAATTAACTGAAACAGACATGTGTGCATCAGCACAATATTCAAGTGTGTATTGACACATAGATATGTGTGTATTTCAAATGTGTGGAATTTTTTAGAGTGTTTAAGGAGTGTATGGAGACAGTTATCAGAATAAAAAAAATGAAAAAGGAAAAGGCAAAAAGATGAAAAAGAAAAAAAAAATATAAAAAAGGGGCACCAATAATGCAGTTCACTAATGCACTGACCTAATATTTCACACGAGATCAGCTCAGAATATGAAACAACAAACATAGTGGTACAAATGATGCAAGAAATAGAGCAACAAAACATCAGTTCTGATACAAACACAATACCCACTCGCCACACGTTTTCCTGCGTCCGTCCCTCATGCACAACACTGGAAAGCAAGAAATATAATAATTATAATTACGCTTAAATTTTCAGTTAATAAACCCAAAACAAAGCAAAAGGCATGAAAGAAAACAATTAATTAATAAGAATAATATCATTTAATTATCCAATAGATAATTAAATGATATTGTGAAATACCTATTTCCCCAGGGTTCTTTATGGAGTTATTTGAGTTTTTGGTGTTCCTTTGAAGCACAATGTCTATCCCAGAGTGATGAACAAAAGAGGAATTAATTTCTCAAAAATTACTATATGATTTGTAATGTGGCATAAGTGATATAGGTTATATTATCTTTATGCATTCATTATAGAATTATTGTTATATTATCTTTATGTATTCATTATAGAATTATTGTGGTATAAAATTTTACAATTACTCTAAAATTTATGTTCTCATAATATTACTTCTTTTCATTGAACAATTCTAGATTATAACACTACAAAATCAAGTGAAATGATTATAAGAAATATAATAAAAAAAAAGATTTTAAAGTTTAAAAGGATAACTTAATTAATAGGCCCCTTTCTCCGTAGCATCTTCAGTCTTGCCTTTTTCTCTTCAAGGGATAAATTAATTAAAGTTTAAAAGGATAAATTAATTAATAGGCCACTTTCTCCGTAGCATCTTCTGTCTTGCCTTTTTCTCTTCCATGTTCCCACTCAGTGACTTGCTTTCTCTTGATATATGGCGGCCTGATATTTTCATATATCAAGAGAAAATATGAAATATCAAGCCTATTAATTAGAAAATATGAAAATATCTTGCTTTTTTGTGATGCTTCCTTTTTACGAGGGAGAGAGCTCGTCTGAGGTCGGTTGATAGAGTGGAAAAATTGTGCCGTGCTGTGTTGTGATCAAGTTAATTTTTCACGTGTCATGTTATGATTAAAATGTCGAGGGGTGGTCACAGTACGCGAATGGTCATGCTACGTATAAATTACGTCGTGACCAAGTCGTGTCGTGACTAAACATGCTGTGTCCAAATGTGTCGTGACCAAACATGCCGTAACCGGTCACGTTTGATCACATTTGACTATTTTTTTTTTGTAATTTAAATTTGTTTATTGAAAAAATTCATACAAATTAAAAAAAAAAATATGGATCGACTCTTTTGAAATATTAAAATGAAGAATTATTATTAGAAAAAAAAAACATGCCGTGCCGTGACCAAGGCGATTTCAGTGACGTGTTTGTCAACAACTCTTTTTTGGTCACGATTTT
Source organism: Carex littledalei (assembly GCA_011114355.1). Classification (NCBI taxonomy): domain Eukaryota; kingdom Viridiplantae; phylum Streptophyta; class Magnoliopsida; order Poales; family Cyperaceae; genus Carex; species Carex littledalei. The sequence continues at coordinate 18,078,979 of CM022079.1, forward strand.
TTTTTGCCAAACAATTAGTCACGGTACGCAAATAGTCACGATACAGAACAAGCGAGTCACGGTATGTAACTGACACGCATATCGTGACATTTCATGCCGTAACCATGCCGTAGTGTGATGGAGGCAACTCCGGCGTGCTATTTTCTCTGCTCTATCAGTGAATTATGTGCACGTACTGTTATAGGTGAGCCGGATCTGTCATCTGTCTGGGGTTTCGTATTCTGAGCCGGATCTCGTATGATAAATTAGGTGAACCCACCAATGAACTTCCATTATTGTTTTTTTATTTAAAAGAATTACATATATTCTCAACTTTATGCCTAGTCAGCTTTTAGCATATATGCAAACTTATCATTTCATCTATCCCAGACTTGCTCATTAGGTTTGGTATCTAGCTATCTTATTTAAAGGCTGAACTTGTACAAAATCAAAGCATTTTACCCAAGAAATATAATCCAATAGATGTTCAAACTGTTGGAAATTTCTGAAGGATACAACAATAGAGAGAATAAATTTGCTGCTGAAATTAACTTCTATTGCTTCCTTAATTCGGATACAAAGTACATCTGAATTTATAGCTAAACAAAAACACTAAATCTGAAACATCTAAATTTAGTACCCCACTAACTATCCTCCTATTACAAGCAGTCCCCAAATTAGAATTATACCCCACGTATCCAGCTATTACAAACAGGACCTACATGACAAATTATAGACCCCACTAACTCAACTACATGCCTAAAAATAGAACACAACATGTTGCATCCAGATCTCTAAATCTGGAATATTCAGACTCTAATTTTGTATCAATATTCAACACTCCCCCTTGATACAAAATTGCCAACTCCAAGCTTCAACATCATCTTCTTCCTCTGAGTCATCATTCCAGATCTTCGTATCCCAATTGTCATCCTCCCATGTCGGTTTCACCTCTTCTATCTTCTCTTTAGCCTCTTCGATATCAACTACCTGAGATTGTGACTCGGTTGATTCGTCATCCACCATGGATTCTTCCACATCATTATCAGCCTTCATGACCTCCTCTATGACCTCCTTTTCAACCACCTTGGGCTTTTGCTTCTTTGTCTCATATTTCGGCCTCTCTTTAACCTCAGTTGTACCAGAATTTGTACACTGCTGTCTCATAGCTTCCAATTTTTTCTGCTCCTTTTGTTTCCCAATTAGAAGCTTGCCCTCTAGCATCTTCTTCAATTGCTTCTCCTTTTCTTTCTCCTTCTTTCTTGTCTTTGCCTCCTCAGCTGACAATGAACCATATACCATTTCTTGCACTGACACATTGGTCTTTTTTACTTTCTTCTTAGACTCCACCTTGGTCTCGGTTTCCATCTGCACATGCTTCTCATCAGATTCTGCTTCAGATTTCGAATCCTGCATGTTAACATCTGCTCCAGCTGTGGCCTCTTTGGGTACTTCATTTAAGTTTGTAGTGGAAACAGGAACTTCAGTTTCCTCCTCTGTGATTGTTGGCTCTTGCTCAGGATTGACTTCTACAATATGTAGTCTCATCAAGGAAAGTCCCTTTTCTTCTTTCTCTGCCTCCATCTGTACATGCTGGTCGAAACATGATTCTGCCATCCTCAGCACTTGTGTATCAGTAATGGTAACCAGATCCCCATCAGAATCCTTGTACTTGATCAGCACAGATTTTAATGAAGGAAAGCTCTTCGTCACAATATCTCTCAACGCCTTGAAACTACATTTTTCTGACATCTGAGCCAGCCGTATATCATGGTTGTACACCAGCTTCAACGGCCTCTGACGAATGAGCCCTACATTCTCCACCTTGAGGGCTTTTTCATCAAACAAAAAATTTCTACTCACCGTGATTTTGCCACTTTCTGGACTGCTGCCACCATTTTCTTTTATGTGCACTCCTACTGTGCCCTTGCTACTTGCGTCAATCTTGCTTTCGGTGTATGCCATGAAGAGTGACGGTTGCTCATTTTCTTCTACAGCATAGCTTGCTTGTTTCTCCTCCCTTTGCTTCTTGTAGCACTCGGATTGGTAGTGCCCGAACCTATTGCAATAATAGCACTGTACATCTTTCCTTTGCAATCTGTTGGACTGCTGGAACTGCTGGAATTGTTGCTGATTCTGTTGATACCTTTGCTGGAATTGAGGTGGAAACTTACTGCTCGTGGTTCTACCTCGAGTTGACTCCCCCTTCGTGTAAAAGGCCTTTTCAACACCACTTTCTTCTGATCTGGACAGCCTTGATTCATGGGTCTGCAATGATCCCATGAGTTCATCAAAGGTGTACGTTGCGAGATCCTTTGATTCTTCAATTGCTGCCACAACGTGATCAAATTTCGGTGGTAGACTTCTCAATACTTTTGCCACCACGGTCTGTTCTGACATGTTGTCTCCGTATGTGCGAATTTGGTTGACAATGGATGTGACTCTTGACAGGAAAATCTGCACTGGTTCTTCTGTTTGCATGAGCAGTGTCTCGAAATCTCGACGAAGGCCTTGCAATTTGATGGCCATAACTCGTGTGCTTCCTTGAAATGCCGTCTTCAAGGTTGTCCATGCCTCCTTTGCATTGGTGGCTGCTGCGATTTTCGAGAAGATGGTGTCATGCACTGCTTGTTGGATGAAAAACAGCGCTCGTGCATCTTTCTTCTGATTCTCTTGCGGATTAGGATCTGGATTAGGAACTCCATTTGCTATCAAGTCCCATAGGCCATGAGACTTGAACAAGGTCATCATCTTGATGCTCCAAAACTCATAATTCTCGCCTTTGAACAGAGGAATTGCTGGTTGCGTGACATTCACCAAGCTGCTGCTGTTTTCTGCCATTGAAAACGCCCCAATTCTTCAAGGTTGCACAACAATCAACTCTACCACCAATTGCAACTTGACTCTACCTTCAATTGCTTGCCCACCGAACCTGCGGCTCTGATACCAATTTGTTGGAAATTTCTGAAGGATACAACAATAGAGAGAATAAATTTGCTGCTGAAATTATTCTATTGCTTCCTTAATTCGGATACAAAGTACATCTGAATTTATAGCTAAACAAAAACACTAAATCTGAAACATCTAAATTTAGTACCCCACTAACTATCCTCCTATTACAAGCAGTCCCCAAATTAGAATTATACCCCACGTATCCAGCTATTACAAACAGGACCTACATGACAAATTATAGACCCCACTAACTCAACTACATGCCTAAAAATAGAACACAACATGTTGCATCCAGATCTCTAAATCTGGAATATTCAGACTCTAATTTTGTATCAATATTCAACACAAACTTCAATGAACTTGTACTCCTCTCTCTCACCTGAATTCGCAGCCTCCCTTTCTTCCTGTCTCTCTCTCATCCACAAGTCTCTCTCACATCTCCGACACAGTAAGCTTTTTTGTGAACATTTTTCTCACTACAGAGTAGTTGATTTATTTCTTTCTTCACAATTCATGTATGCGGATATAGCTGGTGTTCTCACTGTTTAGGTCTTGTTAATTGCTGGATTTAGCTTGATGCTAAGCAAAGCCATTTTGTTTCTGAGCTCATTAGATTGATGCATGTTTTAATTGTTTCAATTTCAGAAGTTTTTCCGCAAGAAGGGAAGCTTTTTGCATGCTGGAATTATGAGAATGTCACTTGTATCAGCTTTTCACATGTTGCTAGGTGCAATTTTTTTCCATCCTTTTAAAGGGGTGAGAGAAATTAAGCACAAAATCCCGTTGAAACACTAGAAACCTCTCTCTCTCGCTCTCTATCTATCTAATATCCATCCATGTCACTATCCACACAATATCCCGTTGAAGTCCTAGAAACCACCGGTTGTATAAGACGAATTGAAAAAGTGATGAGATCGCATACGTTAAGCATTGTGGGGTACTCTTTAGATAAGGATATGGGCAAAGGGGGGTTTATTGAATCGACCATTTTTCATGTTGATGGGCATGATTGGAGTATCAAGTACTACCCAAATGGTTCCACTGGGGCAGGAGCTGATGACATATCACTATTTCTTTACCTTAAAAGCAAATCAGAAGTTGTGAAGGCACAATTTAGTTTTACTATTCTAGACCACAATGAATGTGTTTTACCCTTCAGCGAAACATCAAAAATTAAAAGTTTCAGAGCCGATTCCAGTTGGGGCTATCCTTCGTTTGTTAAAAGGTCAAAGTTGGAGTCAAATATCAAGGATGATTGTTTCATAATTAAATGTGTGGTTACTGTTTTTAAAGCTTCCTTGGAGCCAACTGCACAAATTGTTGTCCCTCCTGGTAACATCCAGCAGCAACTAGGCCATCTTTTGGATAATGGAAATGGAGCAAATGTTACATTTGAAGTGGATGGGCAAATTTTTAGTGCTCATAAGTGCATTCTCGCTACGAGATCTCCAGTCTTTTTGGCACAATTTTTTGGTCCGATGAAGGAAAAATCAGGCACAACAATTAAAATTGAAGAAATAGAAGCTCCAGTGTTCAAAGTGTTAGGGATCTAGAGAATAATCTTATTATTTCTCTTAATGCAATACAATACATACAGCCCTTTATTTAAATAGGAGAAGTGAACCTAGAAATAGGAGTTACAGCTAGACCACGTTCTCTATTTCTAGCATTCTCTATTTCTAGCAAGAATGTGCACCTTAAAGAAATAGAAAAACTCCCCATAATCCTATTACACGTTCTACCCAAAAATAGCTACCCAAAAATAGAAACAACTAAACAGATGTGTAGCTAATTCATCTCCTGGCCATGTGATTGATCATGATGGAGTCGCATCACAAATCTCCACCTCGACTTCATTCATGAATCCTGACTCCATGTTTCCCTTGCCCTTAATTTTGTTGACCTTTCTCCTTGCTATACCAAGTTAACCAAATCCAAACAATGTTTGAATTTAGTTAAAGTAAGGACTTTTGTCAACATGTCTGCTGCATTGTCAGATGTACTGACTTTCTCCACAATTATGTCACCTTCTGCCAAAACTTCGCGCAGCTTGTGATATCTCACATCTATGTGCTTAGTACGCTCATGAAACATACTATCTTTAGTGAGGTATATTGCGCTTTGGCTATCGCACATAATCCTTAACTTCTGAATGCCTTGAGTTAATTCGCCATGAATATTTCGAAGCCAAATCGCCTCCTTAATTGCATCCGAGAGGGCCATGTATTCTGCTTCAGCAGTAGATAATGCTACACACTCTTGAAGCCTTGATCTCCAACTTACTGCACATCCTCCAAAAGTAAACACATATGCTGATGTTGATCATCGAGTATCCAAACATCCTGCATAATCTGCATCTACATAGCCTATCAGGTTTGTAGTATCTCTTGAAAATTCAAGGTGGTTTGAATGTGTTCCCTTGAGATATCTGAATATCCATTTCACTGCTTGCCAGTGTTCCTTTGCCGGATTTGCCATAAAACGACTCACAACACTCACGACATGTGCTAGATCTGGACGGGTGCACACCATTGCATACATCAATGATCCCACCGCGCTTGCATATGGTATTTTTGCCATTTCTTCTACCTCCTGTTGAGAAACAGGTGCTTGTTGTTTTGACAGTTTGAAGTGAGCTGTCATGGGTGTATTTACTGCTTTTGCTTTATCCATCCCAAATCTCTCCAAAATTTTAAGAACATAGTTCTCTTGTGATAGGTACAATTTTGAATTCCTTCTATCTCTCAAAATTTCCATGCCTAAAATCTTTCTTGCTGCCCCAAGATCCTTCATATGAAATTCAGACTCCAACTGCAACTTAATTTCCTTGATCTCCTCCAAACTTTTGGCAGCTAAGAGCATGTCATCAACATAGAGTAACAAATATGCAAAAGAGGTCTGACTTCTCTTACAGTAAACACAAGCATCATAATCACTCCTCTTGAAACCAATTTGCAAAACAAAATGATCAAATTTCTTATACCATTGACGTGGTGATTGCTTAAGGCCATAAAGAGACTTTTGCAATTTGCATACTAAATGATCTTTTCCTTTAACATGGTTACCTTCTGGTTGCTCCATATAAATCTCCTCGTCTAACTCCCCATGTAGAAAAGCTGTTTTAACATCTAGTTGTTCCAGCTCCAAATCATCTCGAGCAACCAACCCAAGAAACAATCTAATTGAAGTATGCTTGACTACTGGGGAGAAGATATCATTAAAGTCAACACCTGGAATTTGACTGTACCCTTTTGCAACCAATCGAGCCTTGTAACGTATGTCTTCAACCCCCGGTATTCCTTCTTTTTTCTTGAAAATCCACTTGCATTTAATTGCCCTTTTGCCGGTGGGTAATTTCGTCAAACGCCACGTTGAATTTTGTTGAAGTGACTGCATCTCCTCCTGCATCGCCTCCACCCATTTGTCAGAATCTGGGCTGCTCAATGCTTCACAGTATGATGTGGGTTCGTCAGACTCCAATTCGGTTGCTACTTCTGGAGTCACAGAGGACTGTTTCTGGCTTCTTCCTTGCACTCCACCTGAACCAGGTTGGTTTTCTGGCGCACTGGGCTGCTGCTGGTTAGTGGTGCCAGTAGAGGTTGCATGCTGCGTCACCTCACCAGGGGATATCATGCTAAACTGAATGGTGGCACCAGGTGATGCATCAGAGAGGTGGCTCTGTTGTGTTTTCTCCAATTGATCACCATCAAAGGATAGAGAATTGCTTGCTTCTGTAATATCTTGCTTATTTTTCAAAACAGAATTTTCATCAAAAACTACATCTCTAGATACAAGTATTTTGGATGTTTGAGGGTTCCAGAGTCTGTAACCTTTTACACCAGGTGAGAACCCAAGAAAGATGCACTTCACAGAACGTGGATCAAGTTTACCCTCTCTTACGTGTGCATATGCATGACATCCAAAAATCTTCAAGTCACCATAATCTGCTGGTTTACCTGACCACAATTCTTCGGGTGTTTTCATGTCAAGAGAAGCATGTGGGGAACAGTTCACAATATGGGACGCCGTATTTACCGCTTCTGCCCAAAATCTCTTTCCCAAACCGCAATTTGAAAGCATACACCTTGCTTTCTCAAGAAGTGTACGGTTCAATCTTTCCACAACTCCGTTTTGTTGAGGGGTATATGGAACTGTCATATGTCTAACAATTCCATTCTCTTGACAAAACCGATTAAATTCCCCCGAACAAAATTCCATCCCATTATCGGTTCTTAATTTCTTTACTACACGACCCGTTTGTTTTTCTATCATAGCCTTCCAGAATTTAAAATTACTAAAAGCATCCGATTTATTTTTCATAAAATAAACCCATACCTTCCTTGAAAAATCGTCGATGAAGGTGACAAAGTACCGGGCCCCATTAAGCGATGCTTGACGCGAAGGCCCCCAAACATCGGCATGTACGTAGTCCAAAATGCCTTTTGTCACATGTTTAGCGGTTCGGTTGAATGATACCCTCTTTTGTTTTCCAAACAGACAATGCTCACATAAACCAACTTTGAAAATATTGCATTTGTCAAGTAGACCACGCTTAGATAATTCATTTAAACCACGATCACCCATGTGGCCTAGGCGCAAATGCCATAATTTTGTGTCATCTTTGGCCTCTACAGCATAAGCACTACTCTCCATTGTCTCACCCTCCAGTATGTAGAGGTTGCCTTTCCTTATGCCTTTCATCACCACTAATTGACCTCTTGAAATTTTCAAAATACCGTCCCTTGCTGAAAAATGAAAGCCTTTATCTTCTAAAGCACTTAAGGAAATTAGATTCCTTTTCATTTCAGGGACATATCTTACATCATTTAGGGTGCGAACTAGGCCTTCTTTGGTGCGAATTTGAACTGAACCTATTCCTCTAATTGCACAAGATGCTTCATTCCCCATATAAACTACCCCATTTTCTACAGCGGTATATTCTATAAACCAACTTCTATTTGGTGTTATATGGAATGTACATGCTGAATCAAGAGTCCACTCCTGTCTCCTCTTATCCCTTAAATTTTCGACCAAAAATGCATTTGAACTCTCACCATCAATATTCCCTTCTACCATTAATGCGAGATCATCAGAAACATAATCCGCACTATCATGATTTGATGAATTCCCTTCCTCTGCCTTGGCCTTATTCTTATTTTGCAACTTAAAACAATTCTTCTTAATGTGACCTTTTTTCTTACAATAGTTGCAAATAAGATTTTTATGTTGAGATTTTGACCTATACCGTGTTTTTCCGGAATTGTCTCTCTCATTGGATCTACCCCTTGTATACAATCCTTCTCCACTATTCTCAATTTTAGATGAGTCCATCCTATCCTTTGATAGGAGGCTGGTCATAACCTCATCTAAAGTTATGGTCTGTTTACCATACAAAAGGGTATCCCTGAAATGAGTATAGGATGCGGGTAGATGGTACAACAACAGTATGGCTAAATCCTCATCATCTGTTTTCACACCGAGGTTTTCTAGGTCATTTACTATCTCACGAAATTCCTCTAAATAAATCTTTAAAGCTTTACCTTCCATCCTGTGAGAGAAGAGTCGGGCCTTTGCATACAACCGCGTTGCGGGTGTCTTTGTCATGAGCAGAGACTCCAACTTCTCCCATAGACTCTTGGTGGTTGTCTCCTTGTGAACTTGTTGTAGAATTTCGTTGGAAAGATTTAACATGATCTGTGCAAGGGCTTTGCAGTCTTTCCTCTTTTTCTCGTCTTCTGTGCCTGTCATTTTGTCGACACCAAGAAGAGCTTCTTCGAGATCTAGAGAAGTTAGGAGAGATTTCATCTTAACTTGCCACAGATGGAACTTGGTGGTGGAGGTCAGCGGTGCCAAGTCAATTCGAGAAGATGCGGATGCCATTGAGGAAGCCAAACTGAAACCCTAGCGGCAGTGGACTGATCGGAGAACCCTGGAACCGCCGAACGGACTGTCGGCAACGAACTTGGCTCTGATACCAGTTTTGTTAGGGATCTAGAGAATAAGAAAGAGGGAGAAAGAGAGAATATTCTGGCAAAGGAAACCTTAATCTTATTATTTCTCTTAATACAATACAATACATACAGCCCTTTATTTAAATAGGAGAAGTGAACCTAAAAATAGGAGTTACAGCTAGACCACGTTCTCTATTTCTAGCATTCTCTATTTCTAGCAAGAATGTGCACCTTAAAGAAATAGAAAAACTCCCCATAATCCTATTACACGTTCTACCCAAAAATAGAAACAACTAAACAGATGTGTAGCTAATTCATCTCCTGGCCATGTGATTGATCATGATGGAGTCGCATCACACAAAGCAATGCTTCATTTCATATATAATGATTCCTTTCCCGGATTAGAAGAGACAAAAGGAAGTGATGAGAAACAAGAGACTAAATCAATGGCTCAGCAACTATTGGTTGCAGCTGATAGATACGCTTTGGAGAGATTAAAGGTAATATGCGAGAAGATGATGTGCGTTAGTATTAACACAATGTCGTGCAGTAGTGTTAACACAGGTGAGGTGGTGACATTGTTGTCTTTTGCTGAGAGGCACAGTTGCAATCATCTCAAAGCAGTATGTTTGGAATTTTTAGCCTCTCTAGGAATCCTTCAAGTGAGTTTAAGTTAAGAATGATCCGTTAATTTTGAAAGAAATACTTGAGAAACAAAGTTAAAACTACGAAGTGATAGTTAGCTTCCCTTAAGTAGTTTTTTTTTTATATATTTTTTATTTTTGTTAAATGTATCTGAATTCCTGAATTCTGGTATAGTTGGAAGATTTGGTATTTATTGAAGTAAATGAATGTTTTTGCATGACTTGTTTTTATCAGAACCGCCTCAATCAAAAGGTGGCTTCATCATGTTATATTGATAATAGTAAAAGAAATAGTAAAAAATTCCAAAAAATATAAAATTTGGTCTCCAAGTATATTTTTTAATATGATAATAATGTTGAGCAGTTCGGATCGACTATTTGGACTTTGAAGACAGAGATATGAATCCAATACATGGAACGATCCGCGCATTGCAAAGTACCATAGCCTCACTCTTATACAATTGCATGACCTCAGTTTCAGTCATTTTGTTTGCATATTTTTGTTTTACCCTGCAAAACAAAAAAAAATATCAAGTGAGTTGTCCTTCAATGAACTTTACTATGCATTTATTATGTAATTTTCGAAATATGCGTGTCAAAAATTATATTATCTGTTTTACTATTTTTTTTTTTGCAATTTACATTTCTCCATTTGTAACGCACTCATCGAAATACGCACTCATCTTTTTTTGTTTCCAAATTAATTTGGCCAAGGATTTGGGAGAGTATCTTTGTTGTTGTCAACTCTTTTCAACTTTACTTTCTTATAATCATTTCACTTGATTTTGTAGTGTTATAATCTAGAATTGTTCAATGAAATAAATCAACTACTCTATAGTGAGAAAAATGTTCATAAAAAAGCTTACTGTGTCGGAGATGTGAGAGAGACTTGTGGATGAGAGAGAGACAGAAAGAAAGGGAGGCTGCGAATTCAGGTGAGAGAGAGGAGTACAAGTTCATTGAAGTTTGAACATCTATTGGATTATATTTCTTGGGTAAAATGCTTTGATTTTGTACAAGCTCAGCCTTGAAATAAGCTAGATACCAAATTTGTTCAGCAAGTATGGGATAGATGAAATGATAAGTTTGCATATATGCTAAAAGCTGACTAGGCATAAAGTTGAGAATATATATAATTCTTATAAATAAAAAAACAATAATGGAAGTTCATTGGTGGGTTCACCTAATTTTTCACACGAGATCAGGCTCAGAATACGAAACACCAAACAGATGACAGATCCGGCTCACCTATAACAGTACGTACATCACACTACGGAGTTGGCTCCATAGTGTGATGGTTACGGCATGGAGTGGCACGATACACGTGTCGGTTACATGCCGTGACTCGCGTGTTCTGTGCTGACCATTTTTGTATCATGACCAATTATTGGTAAAAAATAGTCGTGACAAAAAAAGAGTTGTTGACAAACACGTCACCGAAATCGCCTTGGTGACGGCACGGCATGTTTTTTTTTCTAACATTAATTCTTCATTTTAATATTTCAAAGTCATTTCATATTTATTTTTTTAAATTTGTATGAATTTTTTCAATAAACCAATTTAAATTACAAACAAAAAATAGTCAAATATGATCAAACGTGACCGGTTACAGCGTGTTTGGTCACGGCACATTTGGACACAGCACGTTTAGTCACGACATGACTTGGTCACAGTGTAATTTACTTGACATGACCATTCGCATACAGTGACTACCTCTTGACATTTTAATCACAGCATGACAAGTGAAAAATTGACTTGATCACAATACGGCACGGCATGGCATAATTTTTCCACTCTATCCACCGATCAGAGACGAGCTCTCTCCCTCATAAAAAGGAAGCATCACAAAAAGGCAAGACATTTTCATATTTTCTAATTAATAAGCCTGATATTTTCTTATTTTCTCTTGATATATGAAAATATCAGGCCGTCATATATCAAGAGAAAGCAAGTCACTGAGTGGGAACATGAAAGAGAAAAAGGCAAGACTGAAGATGCTACAGATGCATTTTTAGTGGCCCAATTGCACTCCAAGAAAGTGGCCTATTATTTAATTTATCCTTTTAAACTTTAAAATCAAATACTCTGTGAATTGCTAATGCACCAAAAAAAATGAATCTTTTATATAAGAAAGGGATTAACTTTTATATATTACAAAAAGAAAATATTTATTATTCTTTTTATCTTAAGTAAAAGTTTCTTTTTTGCTACAAAAAATTATATATATTACGTGTCTTCTCAACCGTGTTTATTTTTATCATATTTGTAACATTTTTTTGTGTAAAATGGAATTTACAATTTAATTCCATCAATTAAAGTTTGTATGTGCTGATACTGTATGAGAGGCGCATATCTCTGAATTTTTATTAATAGGAAAATAAATAAGAAAATATTGACAATATTGAACAATTCTGACAATATTCAAAATCTAAGAAAACCGTAATCGTTTATAACGCCCAGTAGATGTTATAAACCATAACATCCAGATAATTCAAATCAATTAACTCTAATTAACGAAACAAAAAAAGTAGGACGTTACCAATAATAACGTCCAGAGATTGACCTCTTAATTTAGTACTCCATCGTTGGCCCATTTCATTAATCAAAATTCAAAGCTAGATGTAATTGTTGGTAACGTCCTGGTTTTTATTTTTTTTTCCTATTTTTGTTAATTAGGAATTAATTAATTTGAATTAGCGGACGTTAATAATAACCATTACAGTTTTCTTAGATTTCAAATTTCATCATCAAAATTATTCACTATTGTCGATGTTTATTTATTTATTTTTCTATTAATAAAAAAAATCGGCGCATATCTCTGCAATGCATAGCATCAGTAATTCTCTGCATTTTGAGTTGGTAACCTTCTTTTTAATTCCTTTGTTTTTCTATTCTACGTAAAAATCCATTAGTCTACTTATTTAGAATTGAATATTTGTATTATATTATAGTAATTAAGCGAATATTTTGCATTATATTATAGTACGTAACAGATTATTTGAGTGTAATCTTTTGTTCTAATATAATTTTTCGACAAATTATTTTTTTTTACAAACCTTTTCCTATATTTTGAGTACAAAACAAGTTTTTTTTCTGAAAAAATGTTGTTTCAAATCCGATTCGACAGATTCCTATCGATTCACCTGATATCGATTCTTTAGTCAACTTACTGATTTCACTTCCAATACTTATTTCCAGAACCAATTAGGTTACATGGTGTACTTTTATATGTTGTAGTTGTTTGATGAACAACACATATCATTGATCATTTCTCACCTTTTAAACAAATATTACAATTTTTTTATCAAGTTAAAAGTAACTGAATATGGGAGTGTGCATTCGTGAAGGAAAAGGAAAAGGCAAAAAGATGGAAAAGGAATGATGCAAGAAAGGTGAAAAAGAAAAAGATGGAAAAGGGAAAGGCAAAAAGATGGAAAAGGAATGATGCAAGAAAGGTGAAAAAGAAAAAGATGGAAAAGGAAAAGGCAAAAAGATGGAAAAGGAATGATGCAAGAAAGATGAAAAAGAAAAAGATGGAAAAGGAAAAGGCAAAAAGATGAAAAAGAAAAACAAACATAAAAAGGGGTACCAATAATGCAGTGGTACAAATGATGCAAGAAATAGAGCAACAAAACATTATGTAGGTTAATGAAGAAAAGTAGCTAATTATTGTTCTCATTTGTTCTTCAAATATTTTGGGGAAACAGAAATTATTGCATAATATATGATCACGATCACGATTAATTTTAACTCAAAAGCTGATTAATGGTTAGACAAATAAAATATTGCATAATCTATGATCATGATTTTCAAATTAATCTTACGATTCTTGATCAAGGAGGATTCTATAGTTTTACAAGAGAAAGGCTGTTTAAATAATTATGAACTATTGTAAAATTTTATCTTTGATCTTATATATTGGTTTTGCATCAAGTTTCATGTAATTTGATTTTTTAGGAAAGGCAGTTAACATAATATGAATTGTAAATACTTCAAATTATCCAACAAAATAAGAAATATATATACATAGAATGATATGTACCTCTCATAATATGCATGTAACTTCTTAGTAGGGAATTTGAGGATGAGAATGTAAATATTAGCAAGCCGGTGCCACTGTTTATGAGAATACTCAAACTCTATGTATTTATCCCATATCTTGTCGCACAAATAATCCTTTCCAACAAAAGACAAGGCCATCTCAAATAATCTGGAATTACCCCAAAAAAGTAATGAACCAAATAAGAACACAATAATCAAGGGGGAATTTCATGCATACCCCTCAAAAACTTTGAAATTACGGTGACATTTAGAAGACACATTTTTCTTAAACCATTTGCCCTTGGAAACTGACCAATTAGAAGACACATTTTTCTTAAACATGCTACATAATTTTTATTTTTTCAATAAAGGATAAAATGAGTATTTTATAAATTTAAAAGTGAGTTTTAATAGAAATGGAATATAATGGGTAAATTTGGGAGTTTTTGAAATTTAGGGTAAAAATGAAGTTATGAACTTTAGAGGGGGGAATAGTTAATTTTGAAGTTTTTGAGGGGTATACATGAAATTCCCCCAACAATCGTCAATCAATGGCCTTCAATAAAATTAAGCATTGTTGTGTTTTGGCCCTTTACCTTCTGACATCAGATGGATCTTCAAATGTGAGAGTACCAAATAGGGGGAATTCGGATCCAGTGAATAGCTCAATCTTTGGGTTTTGGATCCGCGAAAATCCATCTCCGAAGTGAGCGCACACATTCCGACGACGAATTCTAATCCTGAGACGATCTCAAGCGACAAATTTGAATCGAACGATCTCGATCCAAAACTCAAAGATTGGGTTACTTTTGGTTTCATGTTCAGAATGACATTGGTGCTATAAACCTAATTTATGATAAATTTCTACTGGAATTCCCGTTATGTTATGCATTTTGGGTCAAGTATGGAGCACATAAGTTGCGCCTATGTGGGCCCAATGAGGTAGTACAAGTGTATGAAAGATTGGTACAAGCATTGACCTTCTCTGTGGATCTATGGTGTAATTATTGCACATTTGGTACTCTCACATTTGACCCAAAATGCATAGAGTTAATTATGTGCTCAACTTATGTGCTCTATATGATTTGTCATGTGGCATAAGTGATATAGGTTTATATTATTTTTATGTATTCATTATAGAATTATTGTGGTATAGAATTTTACAATAATTACTCTAAAATCTATGTTTTCATGTACTTCTTTTCATTGAACAATTCTAGATTATAGTACAAGAAATCAAGTGAAATGATTATAAGAGTTGTCAACAACAAAGATATTCTCCCAAATCCTTTGCCAAAATTGGAAAAAAAAGATGAGTGCATTACAAATGGAGAAATGTAAATTGCAAAAAAATAAAATAATAAAAAGATAATACAATTTTTAACATGCATATTTCGAAAATTAACATAATAAATGCATACTAAAGTTCATTGAAGGACAACTCACTTACTATTTTTTCTTGCCGGGTAAAAAAAGAATATTCAAACAAAATGACTAAAACAGAGGCCATGCAATTGTATAATGTACAATCCATATAACATGACCAAGCCAACTTTTGATGGAGTCGATTCTGATAAAAACAAGTCATGCAAAAAAAATTCAATTACTTCAATACATACCAAATCTTCCAACTATTCCAGAATTCAGATACATTAAAAAAAAAAAAATTAAGGGAATCTAACTATCACTTCGTAGTTTCAACTTTGTTTCTAGATCAAGCATTGTTTTTCAAATTTAACGGATCATTCTTAACTAAATATTGATACAGCAGCTCAGTTGCTGCTACCCCTTCATGAAGGATTCCTGGAGAGGCTAAAAATTTCAAGCATAATGCTTTGAGATGATTGCAACTGTGCCTCTCAGCAAAAGACAACAAGGTCACCACCTCATCTGTGTTAATACTACTGCACGACATTATGTTAATACCACCGCACATCATCTTCTCGCATATTACCTTTAATCTCTCCAAACCGTATCTATCAGCAGCAACCAATAGTTTCTGAGCCATTAATTTAGTCTCAGGTTTCTCATCACTTCCTTTTGTCTCTTCGAATCCGGGAAACCAATCATTATATATGAAATGAAGCATTGCTTTGAACACTGGAGCTTCCATTTCTTCAATTTTAATTTTTCTGTTTGATTTTACCTTCATCAGACCAAAAAATTGAGCCAAAAAGACTGGAGATCTCGTAGCGAGAATGCACTTGTGAGCACTAAGAATTTGCCCATCCACTTCAAATGTAACATCTGCTCCATTTCCATTATCCAAAAGATGGCCTAGTTGCTGCTGGATGTTAGCAGGGGGGACAACAATTTGTGCAGTTGTCTCGACAGGAAAAGTTTTAAAAACAGTAACGGCACACTTAATTATGAAACAATCATCCTTGATATCTGACTCCAACACTGCCCTTTTAACAAATGAATTATAGCCCCAACCATTTGAATCGGTTTTGAAACATCTAATTTTTGATGTTTCCTTGAAGGCTAAAACACATTCATTTTGGTCTAGAATAGTAAAACTATATTGTGCCTTCACAACTTCGGATTTGCTTTTAAGGTAAAGATATAGTGATATGTGATCATATTCTGCCTCAATGGAACCATTTGGGTAGTAAGTGACACTCCAATCATGCCCACCGACTTGAAAAATGGTCGATTCAATAAACTCCCCTTCACTGATCATATCCTTATATATAGAGTACCCCACAATGGTAAACTTATGCGATCCCATCACTTTTTTAATTGGTCTTATACAACCGGTGGTTTGTATGGATAGTGACATGGATGGATATTAGATAGATAGAGAGCGAGAGAGAGAGAGAGAGAGAGAGAGGGGTGGGGGTTTAATTCTCTAAAGCGGAGAGGTTTGTAGTGTTTCAACGTGATTTTGTGCTTAATTTCTCTCACCCCTTTAAAAGGATGGAAAAGAATGGCACCCAGCAACATGAAAAAAACTGATACAAGTGAGTGACATTCTCTTAATTACAGCATGCAAAAAGCTTCCTTTCTTGCTGAAAAGCTTCTGAAATTCAAACAATTAAAATATGGATCAATATAAACAGCTCAGCAACAAAATGGCTTTGCTTAGAATCAATCTAAACCTAGCAATAACGAGACCTAATTAAACCGTGACAACACCAGCTATATATATCTGTATACATGAATTGTGAAGAAGGAAATAAATCAACTACTCTATAGTGAGAAAAATGTACATAAAAAAGCTTACTTTGTCGGAGATGTGAGAGAGGCTGTCGGGTAGCGATCTGGACTTGTGGATGAGAGAGAGACAGAAAGAAAGGGAGGCTGTGAATTCGGATGAGAGAAAGGAGTTGTACAAGTTCATTGAAGTTTGAACATCTTTTTGTGATTATTTCTTGGATAAAATGCTTTGATTTTGTACAAGTTCAGCCTTTAAATAAGCTAGATACCAAACTTGTTCAGCAAGTCTGAGATAGATGAAATGATAAGTTTGCATATATGCTAAAAGCTGACTAGGCATAAAGTTGAGATTAAATATAATTCTTTTAAATAAAAAAACAATAATGGAAGTTCATTGGTGGGTTCACCTAATTTATCATACGAGATCCGGCTCAGAATACGAAACCTCAGACAGATGACAGATCCGGCTCACCTAGAACAGTACGTACAGATAATTCGCAAATAGAGCAGAGAAAATAGCACGCCGGAGGTGGTTCTGTCACAGAACGGCATGGTTTCGGCATGGAATGGCACGATATGCGTGTCGGGTACATACCATGACTCGCGTGTTCTGTGCCGTGACCATTTGCGTACTGTGACTAATTGTTTGGCAAAAAAAAATCGTGACCAAAAAAGAGTTGTTGACAAACACGTCACTGAAATCGCCTTGGTCACGGCACGGCATGTTTTTTTTTTCTAACATTAATTCTTCATTTTAATATTTCAAAGTCGTTTCACACATATATATATATATTTGAAATTTTTATGAATTTTTCAATAAACAAATTTAAATTACAAAAAAAAAATAGTCAAATGTGATCAAACATGACCGGTTACGGCATGTTTGGTCATGGCACGTTTGAACACAGCACGTTTAGTCACGACACGACTTGGTCACATCGTAATTTACGTGGGATGACCATTCGCGTACTGTGACCACCCCTCGATATTTTAATAACAGCACGGCACATGAAAAATTTGTTGGGATAAATTTTCAGAATATTCGGATAGTTATAAATTAATTAAAATAAATCAAATTGAAATAGAATTACCCGGATCGTGCGAAGCACTGTCCTTAAGCGTATTCCGCCTCATCGTGCAAGATGGAACCGCAACCAAGATAATCCGGGATTGTTACTCCTTAGGCACGCCATGGAAGCAACTGACGATAACTCCGCAATATCCAACGAGGATCAGAATTTGATTAATTGGAGTAAAATGGAAATGGAAATTCAAAGGGGCTTTCCGTGGGAGTATATCAGATGAGTATCAAAATAAGAAAGGGATGAGTATTATCCCATATCAAACAAAAAGAGATCTTTTTAGTTATATAGATTTAATCAAGAGATTTAATATTGGTTAATGATAATTTATTAAATAAAAAAGAAACGTACAATGGCATATAAAGGTGCCATGAAGAGGTGTAACAGTAAAATTCATTAACAAAATAATAAGTGGTTATTAGAAAAATAACTCACCATTAATTAAAGAAATATATATGTAATTTAACCCTATAAATTTCAAATATCACAAATGGAGATTTTAAGCAAATTTATTGAAGAGGGAATTTTGAGTTTTTAGAACTCAAGTTCCAACAAAAAGGAACTCAAGTTTCAAATAACACAATATGGTATAGCACGACACAATTTTTCTACTCTATCCACCGATGAGACGAGCTCTCTCCCTCACAAAAGGAAGCATCACAAAAATCTCACCTATCTAAATAATAGAAAAAAAAATGAGTACCTATCATAATTAATAGGCCTGATATTTTCATATTTTCTCTTCATATATAAAAATATCAGGCCGCCATATATCAAGAGAAAGCAAGTCACTGTGTGGGAACATGGAAGAGAAAAAGGCAATACTGAAGATGCTACAGATGCATTTTTGGTGGCCCAATTAATTGCACTCGAGGAAAGTGGCCTATTAATTAATTTATCCTTTTAAACTTTAAAATCTAATACTCTGTTAATTGCTAATGCACCCAAAAAAATGAATCTTTTATATAAGAAAGTGATTAATTTTTATATATTACAAAAAGAAAATATTTGTTTTTCTTTCTATCTTAAATAAAAGTTTTTTTTTGGCTGCAGAAAATTATATATATTACATGTCTTCTCAACCGTGTTTATTTTTATTATATTTGTAACATTTTTTGTGTAAAAATGGAATTTACAATTTAATTCCATCAATTAAAGTTTGTATGTGCTGATACTATATGAGAGGCGCATATCTCCGAATTTTTTATTAATAGGAAAATAAATAAGAAAATATCGACAATAATAAACAATTCTGACCAAAAAATTCGAAATCAAAGAAAACCGTAATCGTTTATAACGCCAAGTAGACGTTATAAACCATAACGTCCAGATAATTCAAATCAATTAACTCCAATTAACGAAACAGAAAGAAAAATACGACGTTACCAACAATAACGTCCAGAGATTGACCTCTTAATTTAGCACTCCATCGCTGGCCCATTTCATTAATCAAAATTCAAAGCTGGATGTTATTGTTGGTAACGTCCTGGTTTTTATTTTTTTTCCTATTTTCACTAATTAGGAATTAATTAATTTCAATTATCTGGATATTGTGGTTATAACGTCCGATTACGGTTTTCTTAGATTTCAAATTTCGTCAAAATTATTCACTATTGTTGATATTTATTTATTTATTAACAAAAAAATCGGCGCATATCTCTGCAATGCATAGCATCAGTAATTCTATGAATTGAATATTTGTTTTTCTATTCTACATAAAAATCCATTAGTCTACTTATTTCGAATTGAATATTTGTATTATATTATAGTAAGTGAATATTTTGCATTATATTATAGTACGTAACAGATTATTTGAGTGTAATATTTTGTTCTAATATAATTTTTTGACAAATTATTTTTTTTACAAAACCTTTTCCTATATTTTGATTATAAAACAAGTTTTTTTTTCTGAAAAAATGTTGTTTCAAATCCTATTCCACAGATTCCTATCGATTCACCTGATGTCGATTCTTTAGTCAACTTACTGATTTCACTTCCAATACTGATTTCCAGAACCAATTAGGTTACATGGTGTACTTTTATATGTTAGTTGTTTGATGAACAACACATATCATTGATCATTTCTCACCTTTTAAGCAAATATATATTACAGTTTTTTTATCAAGTTACAGTAACTGAATATGGGAGTGTGCATTGGTGACTATCTAGTCAAAAGTGTTTTGATGTAGTACTAAAAAATCTGTCACCTTTTTATTAAGTTGTTGATAGTTGTACAAAAATCTATCACTATCCGCGAGGGTAAAAGTGTTTTTTGCTGACGGTATTGTCACACCCCAGATTTTGACCATCTGGAACGTGATTATAACATCATCATCGCATTTTTCCTTGGTCCGTCAACCTACGTTGCCAACAAAAGGAAAACAAAATAACAAACTGAGTCAGCTACAAAGCTCAGTAACCGGTTATTTAATGACGCGCTTATCTATAATTGGCTTAATTTAACAACCATTCAAACAGACCGGATTAATCCACACAAATACACATCAAATTATGCATGCATATTTAACCGGCAATAGCACGTCGGTCTAGGTTATCCGTAAAACAAGTCACGTCATATTCACATATTGGAATCCCATCACACAGGCGATTTCCATCTTCCATAACACATAATTTCTTAAACCGCCAATCCAATGGGAAATCCATCCAACATTGGAAGGCCGCCAACTCACTGGAAAATTCAACCAACAGTGGGAGGCTACAATCACAAATCAAATTCCAACCTCAGACCCGCTATCCCGTTAAATATGCCATCATAATCCAATATGCAATACCAATATTCAAATCAACCATACAAAACGAAAACACAGATTATAGAGAAGTCCGGTTACCTGATAGCGAGATATCAAAACTTCAAATCCGATTGTAACAACAACTCAAAATCACTGCGACGTAGTCGGAATTCGAATCAGATAGACAATCGATCAATAATTGAAATTAGAATTTTGTTAAATGGAATATAATGGAAAATGAGATATCAATCAAAGTGATTCATTCCCAGTGGTATTAAGAAAAGGAATTTTTATTTATCTCGGATATCAAAGAGAGAGAAGGGGAGTTTAACCATTCTGATATTTTAATTTATATATATATAGTAAAACTTTGACGCGAAAGGGTGGATAAATCAGAGAGGTTTATTTATCTGGAGATGCGTGTTAAGATAATTATTAAATAAAAAATATTGTTATCGGATAAACATTGAGAATGAAATAGAGGTCCGTTTCTGGCGCCTCTTGGTTTCCATTTTATTTTTTTTATTTTAAATGAAAATAATTACAGGGTTAAATTCCATGATTTAGAAAATCAAATGAAAACAGAAATAAATGGAGAATCCAATTTACAATTAAACACAATATTTTATTTATTGTATTCAATATTAAAACAAATTATTATTAACATAACTAATAATGAACTAATTTCTCGGGATGTTACAGGTATCTTCACGGATACTCCTGTAGGTAATACCGACACGCTCAGAAAATAGAAATTTCTGTCGACGTATTCTTGAGAAAATTCACTTTTTACCTTCATGAATGGTGGTCTATTTTTGTAGTAATTGGTCAAAATCGCTTGACAACTGCCAATTGTCATGACTTTAACTGAAACAGACATGTGTGCATCAGCACAATATTCAAGTGTGTATTGACACAATAGATATGTGTGCATTTCAAATGTGTGAAATTTTTTACAGTGTTTAAGGAGTGAGTTTATGGAGATAGTTATCAGAATAAAAAAAAAGATGAAAAAGGAAAAGGCAAAAAGATGAAAAGAAAAAGAAACATAAAAAAGGGACACCAATAATGCAGTTCACTGATGCACTGACCTCATATTTCACACGATATCAGCTCAGAATATGAAACAACAAACATAGTGGTACAAATGATGTAAGAAATAGAGCAACAAAACATCTGATACAAACACAATACCCCCTCGCCACACGTTTTCCTGTGTCCGTCCCTCATGCACAACACTGGAAAGCAAGAAATATAATAACTATAATTAAGCTTAAATTTTCAGTTAATAAACCCAAAACAAAGCAAAAGGCATGAAAGACAACAATTAATTAATAAGAATAATATCATTTAATTATCCAATTGATAATTAAATGATATTGTGAAATACCTATTTCCCCAGAGTTCTTTATGGAGTTATTTGAGTTTTTGTTGTTCCTATGCAGCACAATGTCTATCCCAGAGTGATGAACAAAAGAGGAATTAATTTATCAAAAATTACTATATGATTTGTAATGTGGCATAAAGTGATATACGTTATATTATCTTTATGTATTCATTATAGAATTATTGTGGTATAAAATTTTACAATTACTCTAAAATTTATGTTATCATAATATTACTTCTTTTCATTGAACAATTCTAGATTATAACACTACAAAATCAAGTGAAATGATTATAAGAAATATAATAAAAAAAAGATTTTAAAGTTTAAAAGGATAAATTAATTAATAGGCCCCTTTCTCCGTAGCATCTTCAGTCTTGCCTTTTTCTCTTCAAGGGATAAATTAATTAAAGTTTAAAAGAATAAATTAATTAGTAGGCCACTTTCTCCGTAGCATCTTCAGTCTTGCCTTTTTCACAGAGTATTTGATAAATTAATTATATTATCAAAATATTTTAAAGTTTAAAAGGATAAATTAATTAATAGGCCACTTTCTCCATAGCATCTTCAGTCTTGCCTTTTTCTCTTCCATGTTCCCACTCAGTGACTTGATATATGACGGCCTGATATTTTCATAGAAAATATGAAAATATTGGGCCTATTAATTACAAAATATGAAAATGTCTTGCCTTTTTGTGATGCTTCCTTTTTACGAGGGAGAGAGCTCATCTCTGATCGGTGGATAGAGTGGAAAAATTGTGCCGTGCCGTGCCGTATTGTGATCAAAATGTTGAGAGGTGGTCACTGTATGCGAATAGTCATGCCACACAAATTACGCCGTGACCAAGTTGTGTCGTGACTAAACGTGTTGTGTCCAAATGTGCTGTGACCAAACATGCTGTAACCAGTCACGTTTGATCACATTTGACTTTTTTTTGTTTGTAATTTAAATTTGTTTATTGAAAAAAATTATAAAAATTTCAAAAAAAAAATATGAACGACTATTTCAAATATTAAAATGAAGAATTTATGTTAGAAAAAAAAAACATGTCGTACCATGACTAAGGCTAGCTTCTTAAAGTATGGAACGACTCTTTGAAACATCGCGCGATTTCAGTGACGTGTTTGTCAACAACTTTTTTTTGGTCACGACTCTTTTTTGCCAATAATTGGTCACGGTATGCAAATGGTCACAGTACGCAAATGGTCACGACACAGAACACGCGAGTCACAACATGTAGCCGACATGCGTATTGTACCATTCCATACTGTCACCTTGCTGTTCTGTGATGGAGCCAGCTCTGACATGCTATTTTCTCTGCTCTATTGGTGAATTATCTGTACGTACTGTTCTAGGTGAGCCGGATCTGTCATCTGTCTGAGGTTTCGTATTCTGAGCCGGATCTCGTATGATAAATTAGGTGAACCCACCAATGAACTTATGCCTAGTCAGCTTTTAGCATATATGCAAACTTATCATTTCATCTATCCCATACTTGCTGAACAAGTTTGGTATCTACTATCTAGCTTATTTAAAGGCTGAACTTGTACAAAATGAAGGTCGATGTTCAAACTTCAATGAACTTGTACAACTCCTTTCTCTCATCCGAGTTCACAGCCTCCCTTTCTTTCTGTCTCTCTCTCATCCACAAGTCGAGATGGCTACCCGACAGCCTCTCTCACATCTCCGACACAGTAAGCTTTTTTATGAACATTTTTCTCACTATAGAGTAGTTGATTTATTTCATTGAACAATTCTAGATTATAACACTACAAAATCAAGTGAAATGATTATAAGAAAGTAAAGTTGAAAAGACTGGACAACAAGAAAGATACTCTCCCAAATCCTTGGACAAATTAATTTGGAAACAAAAGAGATGAGTGCGTATTTCGATGAGTGCATTACAAATGGAGAAAATTTCCGGATCGTTCCATGCATTGGATTCATATTTCCATCTTCAAAGCTCAAATAGTCGATCCGAACTGCTCAACATTATTACACTAGTACAAAAAACTCCTTCACTGACTGTTCAAATACCCCTACACCGACTGTTATAGAGGCGTTAGTGATGGCGCCGGCAGTATAGGTATACCTTTACTGACGGTAAAAAACAGTCATTGTAGGTCATCAACACTGACGGATTAAAAACAGTCGGTGTAGGTACCCAACACCGGCTGTTTTTGTTAAAAAACAGTCAGTATAGTTTCTAAAAACAGTAAGTGTTGGTATACACATTTTTGCATAATTCTAATTGTATTGGGACTAGCCTCCATATTTTTGCTAGTCATATATTACCATTCGACATTCATTAACATTAAACAAAATATCAAGCAAATAATTTAGACAATATAAAGAATATACAACATAACATATTTATTCACAAAAGACCACACAATATAACAATATTTACATAACACAAATAAACAAAATATGCAACTGAATTACACAACAACCATTGTATTTCATGCATTGTAGCTATTTTTTATTCTCTGGATCACTTACAAACTCAACCTCAATTTCCTAAAGAGAAAATCATAAAAAAGTGTATGGCCTTTTCCAAAGGATGATTTGTTCAAGCAAAACATTCTGTAAATTATTCCATGTTCATTATGTACAAAAATTAGAAATCGTTAGCTTTTATACAAAGAAGAATGGATGGCCTTGTCCTTTGACAAATAAATCATTGCCATTTCATTTTGTATAAACTTGCCTGTGTGTATTCAACTTTGGTTAAGATCTCCATTTTCTGCTCAAACAACTTGGCCTTCCCTAGCCAGATAAGCAAACACCTGATTCCCACTTGCTAGTACTATGCTATAATCACTCTCGGATCCCTTTAATCCAAAGAAGACGTTCGGATCTTCTGTGGCTGATCATCCATGTAACTGTTTACTTGAAACAAATCAAATCCATTTAATTTATGTTGTTTCCCTTTGGTTGTATATTGTCAGTAAAAGAATTTGAGATATTATAAGAAAGAATAAACCTTTATGTAACTCCTCTCAAGGAGAAGCCTTGCTACAACTAACTGGTAAGGAAATAACAATCCAGCAGTGCTAAAGCTAAAACCAGGGCTAGTAGCCTTCCTTCTCTCTTTCTCTGCCTGTACATCCTTATCCCTTTGTTCCTATAACACAAAATTCTAACAATCCAGCAACGCAACACAGAAACAAGCATCAACATGCCTTGCTAAGCTATTGACAGTTCAATTTTGAAAGAATCCAAAAAAGAGAAAATTTAGGGTTACCCGAATTTACCATTTACCACCAAGGATGGAGCCAGCCAAGCCCCTTATTTGAAAACCCTAGCTATGAAAACCCTAGCTATAAAAATACTTGTAATATACAAATTCCAGCTATATTAGGCAGATACAAATTCTAGCTTAATACTTGTAATTGGCGATGACTTGACTAGGATTTCAAACTCATCTCACAAACAGGTACAGCATTCATTGAGGCATGTTATCTAGTCTTTGCACAACTTGATGAATAATTACAATCATTACTTTCACAATTCTAGAACTCTGGCCGGGAAAATCAACAACCCGCACAAGACGTCACAGTACTAAATAAAATCGACAACAAGCAACAATAAAAGTGAGTGCTTTTTAATTACCTGAGAGAGGAGCAAATCACAAAGAGGGGCGAGGCACTTAAAATTAGCAAGCACCACAAGAAATTAAACCTGAACTGAGAAATCGGCAAGCACTAAAAATCACCACAGAAATCAGCAAGCACCACAAAAATTAGCAAGCACTAAAAATCAGCAAGCACCACAGAAATCAGCAATTTTGAATAGCTTAACATCTGGCATGTATTCAAACATCTGATGGAACAAATGAACTGGTGAAAAGCCGTTCACCATGTGATACTGAGTCTGATTGTAACCCGAAACCCAAACGTATCAGACCCAACAAAATTATCCAATCAATCTGTAATAAAGACACTCAACCACAATTTGAAACAAATTATCACAATATAATCAAAATTGCCCAAATTAACAAAATATCACCAAGCCAAGCCACAAAAGTCAGAGGGCCAGATTGATACAACCCAAACAAACCTAATACTTGAAATTCAAATGACACAGTCCACTAAAAATCACAAGATAAAAACAAATACAAGAAAAACAAGGTGCAATTTGTAACTATAAATACCTTGAATCGGGAAGAGCAATCCACTTCCAATATCTCGTGTCAGTCCCCCAAACAATTCCCAGAGCTCTGGCTGAAAGCATGAAACATTTTGCCCCACTGGATTTCTCCAATCCAAAACTCTACAAAGAATCCAGCATTCCAGTCACAATTAGAAAAAATATTTTTAATATCACAAAAACAAAGAACAATATTCCAATTTCAATGAGTAGTGAAAGACGAATTATTAACAAAACTACCATCAAGCCACCATCGATTAGCAAAGGATGATCACAGAGTCTGAAATAGAGTTCTTTTTTCATTGTGAATAGCTTAGCATCAGCAAGCACCACAGAAATCAGCTTAACATCTGGCATGTATTCAAACATTAATCAAACATTGTCTCAAATTGAATAGCTTAACATTTCTCGATGCATTAATCAAACATTTCTATAAGAAATTGAATAGCTCAGAAGCAATATTAGACACTGTCTCAAATTTTCTCAATTTTCTCAAATGAGCGGGGCGAGGCAGTGACTCATAAAATTCAACCAAACTTGGTAAACGAGAAGGACAGAGAGAGAGAGTACCCTGATTTTGTTGGCTGAGCGGGGTGAGGCAGCAAGGCGGGGTTTTTGCTCGGGTGCTTGGCGGCTCGGGTGCTCGGGGCGAGGCAGCAACCCTGTACCCTGAACCCCGCGGAGCGTGGTGAGGCAGTAAGGCGGGGCGAGGGTTTTTCCAAGGCGGGGCGAGGGTTGCTGATCGAAAGAGATAAAAGGGAAATGAAATTTTAGAAGAGGGAAAGGAATTTTAGAAGGGAAATGAAATTTTACGTGGCTGCTTGAAAGAGATAAAGCGGGAACGAAAATTTTCAGACTGACGGTTTCGGAAAAAAAAAACAATCAGTGAATGAAATAAAAAATCAGTTTGGAGCCAAAGAAAATTTCCAGAAGGTGACTGCTCAACACCGACTGTTTTTTTTTAAAAAGGGTCAGTGTTGGTGACTGCTCAACACCGACTGTTTTTTACAAAAAACAGTCAGTGTAGGGTATGAGCAACACCGACTGTTGTTTTTAAAAAACAGTCGGTGTAGGGTATGAGCAACACCGACTTTTTTTTTAAAAACAGTCAGTGTTGGTTCACTGACGGTTTTTTGTAATGGAACAGTCAGTGTTGAGGTTCTTCTTATTTACGATTTTATCAGCAGTCTCTACACCGACTGTTACATATTAAAACAGTCGGTGGTTGAGGGTCGGTGAAGGGGTTTTTTGTACTAGTGTTATCATATGAAAAAGTATACTTGGAGACCAAATTTTATATTTTTTGGAATTTTTTACAATTTTTTTACTATTTTTTTTTACTATTATCCATATAACATGACCAAGCCACCTTTTGATGGAGTCGGTTCTGATAAAAACAAGTAATGCAAAAACATTAAATTACTTCAATAAATACCAAATCTTCCAACTATACCAAAATTCAGGAATTCAGATACATTTAACAAAAATAAAAAATATATAAAAAAAAACTACTTAAGGGAAGTTAACTATCACTACGTAGTTTTAACTTTGTTTCTCAAGTATTTCTTTCAAAAGTAATATTGAAACTGCTCAGTTGCGGCTACCCCTTGAAGGATTCCTGGAGAGGCTAAAAATTCCAAACATACTGCTTTGAGATGATTGCAACTGTGCCTCTCAGCAAAAGACAACAATGTCACCACCTCACCTGTGTTAACACTACTGCACGACATTGTGTTAATACTACCGCACATCATCTTCTCCCATATTACCTTTAATCTCTCCAAACAGTATCTATCAGCCGCAACAAATAGATGCTGAACCATTGATTTAGTCTCTCGTTTCTCATCACTTCCTTCGGTCTCTTCTAATCTGGGAAAGGAATCATTATATATGAAATGAAGCATTGCTTTGAACACTGGAGCTTCCATTTCTTCAATTTTAATTGTTGTGTCTGATTTTTCCTTCATCGGACCAAAAAATTGTGCCAAAAAGACTGGAGATCTCGTAGCGAGAATGCACTTATGAGCACTAAGAATTTGCCCATCCACTTCAAATGTAACATCAGCTCCATTTCCATTATCCAAAAGATGGCCTAGTTGCTGCTGGATGTTACCAGGGGGGACAACAATTTGTGCAGTTGGCTCCACGGAAGCTTTAAAAACAGTAACGACACATTTGATTATGAAACAATCATCCTTGATATTTGACTCCAACTTTGACCTTTTAACAAATGAAGGATAGCCCCAACTGGAATCGGCTCTGAAACTTTTAATTTTTGATGTTTCGCTGAAGGGTAAAACACATTCATTGTGGTCTAGAATAGTAAAACTAAATTGTGCCTTCACAACTTCTGATTTGCTTTTAAGGTAAAGAAATAGTGATATGTCATCAGCTCCTGCCCCAAGGGAACCATGTCCATTTGGGTAGTACTTGAAACTCCAATCATGCCCATCAACATGAAAAATGGTCGACTCAATAAACCCCCCTTTGCCCATATCCTTATCTAAAGAGTACCCAACAATACTTAACGTATGCGATCTCATCACTTTTTCAATTCGTCTTATACAACCGGTGGTTTCTTGGACTTCAACGGGATATTGTGTGGATAGTGACATGGATGGATATTAGATAGATAGAGAGAGGGAGAGAGAGAGAGGGGGGCGGGGTTTAATTCTCTAAAGCGCAGAGGTTTGTAGTGTTTCAATGGGATTTTGTGCTTAATTTCTTCCACCCCTTTGAAAGGATGGAAACAAATTGCACCTAGCAACATGAAAAAAACTGATACAAGTGAGTGACATTCTCTTAATTACAGCAGGCAAAAAAGCTTCCTTACTTGCTGAAAAAGCTTCTGAAATTCAAACAATTAAAACATGGATCAATATAAACAGCTCAACAACAAAATGGCTTTGCTTAGAATCAATCTAAACCAAGCAATTAACGAGACCTAATTAAACTGTGAGAACACCAGTTATATACGCATACATGAATTGTGAAGAAAGAAATAAATCAACTACTCTATAGTGAGAAAAATGTTCGTAAAAAAGCTTACTGTGTCGGAGATGTGAGAGAGGCTGTCGGGTAGCGATCTCGACTTATGGATGAGAGAGAGAAAGAAAAGGAGGCAGCGAATTCAGGTGAGAGAGAGGAGTACAAGTACATTGAAGTTTGAACACCTATTGGATTATATTCCTTGGGAAAAATGCCTATAAATAAGCTAGATACCAAACTTGTTCAGCAAGTATGGGATAGATGAAATGATGATAAGTCACAAAGTGGGAACATGTATAATTCTTTTAAACTGTGAGAACACCAGTTATATACGCATACATGAATTGTGAAGAAAGAAATAAATCAACTACTCTATAGTGAGAAAAATGTTCGTAAAAAAGCTTACTGTGTCGGAGATGTGAGAGAGGCTGTCGGGTAGCGATCTCGACTTATGGATGAGAGAGAGAAAGAAAAGGAGGCAGCGAATTCAGGTGAGAGAGAGGAGTACAAGTACATTGAAGTTTGAACACCTATTGGATTATATTCCTTGGGAAAAATGCCTTTAAATAAGCTAGATACCAAACTTGTTCAGCAAGTATGGGATAGATGAAATGATGATAAGTCACAAACTTGTTCAGCCTTTAAATAAGCTAAAAGCTGACTAGGCATAAAGTTGAGAATATGTATAATTCTTTTAAATAAAAAAAGGTAAGTCACAAAGTGGGAACATGGAAGAGAAAAACGTAAGACTGAAGATAAGTAGTAGCTTACAACAGACTGGGATCCAATAATTTAAAGGTGCTACGGATGCATTTTGAGTGGCCCAATTGCACTCGAAGAAAGTGGCCTATTAATTAATTTATCCTTTTAAACTTTAACATCTAATACTATGTGAATGCACCCAAAAAATGAATCTTTTATATAAGAAAGTGATTAATTTTTATATATTACAAGAATAAAATATTTATTATTCTTTTTATCTTAAGTAAAAGTTTCTTTTTTGCTACAAAAAATTATATATATTACGTGTCTTCTCAACCGTGTTTATTTTTATCATATTTGTAACATTTTTTTGTGTAAAAATGGAATTTACAATTTAATTCCATCAATTAAAGTTTGTATGTGTTGATACTGTATGAGAGGCGCATATCTCTGAACTTTTTGTTAGTAGGAAAATAAATAAGAAAGTATCGACAATAATGAACAATTCTGACAAAATTCGAAATCTAAGAAAACCGTAATCGTTTATAACGCCCAGTAAACGTTATAAACCATAAAGTTAAGATAATTCAAATCAATTAACTCTAATTAACAAAACAAAAACAAAATAGAACGTTACCAACAATAACGTCCAGAGATTGACCTCTTAATTTAGCGCTCCATCGCTGGTCCATTTTATTAATCAAAATTCATAACTGGATGTTATTGTTGGTAACGTCTTGATTTATTTATTTTTTTCCTATTTTCGCTAATTATGAATTAATTAATTTGAATTATCTGGATGTTATGGGTTTATGTCCAGCGGACGTTATAACCATACGGTTTTCTTAGATTTCAAATTTCATCAAAATTATTCACTATTGTCGATATTCTATTAATAAAAAAATCAGCGCATATCTCTGCAATGCATAGCGGATATGCATAGCATGAGTAATCCTATGCATTTTGACTTGGTAACCTTCTTTTCCCTTTGTTTTTCTATTCTACGTAAAAATCCATTAGTCTACTTATTTAGAATTGAATATTTGTATTATATTATAGTAAGCGAATATTTTTGTATTATATTATAATACGTAACGGATTATTTGAGTGTAATCTTTTGTCCTAATATAATTTTTTGACAAATTATTTTGTTTACAAACTTTTTCCTATATTTCGAGTACAAAACAAGTTTTTTTCTGAAAAATTCTTGTTTCAAATCCGATTCGACAAATTCCTATCAAATCACCTGATACCGATTCTTTAGTCAACTTACTGATTTCACTTCCAATACTTATTTCCAGAACCAATTAGGTTACATGGAGTATTTTTATATGTTGTAGTTGTTTGCTGAACAACACATATCATTGATCATTTCTCACCTTTTAAACAAATGTTACAATTTTTTTATCAAGTTAAAAGTAACTGAATATGGGAGTGTGCATTGGTGAAGGAAAAGGAAAAGGCAAAAAGATGGAAAAGGAATGATGCAAGAAAAATGAAAAAGAAAAATATGGAAAAGGAAAAGGCAAAAAGATGAAAAAGAAAAAGAAACATAAAAAGGGGCACCACTAATGCAGTTCACTGATGCACTGACCTAATATTTCACACGAGATCAGCTCAGAATATGAAACAGCAAACATAGTGGTACAAATGATGCAAGAAACAGAGCAACAAAACATTATGTAGGTTAATGAAGAAAAGTAGCTAATTATTGTTCTCATTTGTTCTTCAAATATTTCGGGGAAACAGAAATTAGTGCATAATATATGATCACGATCATGATTAATTTTAACTCAAAAGCTGATTAATGGTTAGACAAATAAAATTATTGCGTAATCTATGATCATGATTTTCAAATTAATCTTACGATTCTTGATCAAGGAGGATTCTATAGTATTACGAGAAAAAGGCTGTTTAAATAATTATGGACTACTGTAAAATTTTATCTTTGATAGGTTTATCAAAGTTTCATGTAATTTGATTTTTTAGGAAAGGCTGTTAACATAATATGAAATGTAAATACTCCAAATTATCCTACAAAATAAGAAATATATATACATAGAATGATATGTACCTCTCATAATATGCATTTAACTTCTTAGTAGGGAATTTGAGGATGAGAATGTAAATAGTAGCAAGCCGGTGCCACTATTTATGAGAATTCTCAAACTCTTGTCGCACAAATAATCCTTTCCAACAAAAGACAAGGCCCTCTCGAATAATCTGGAATTATCCCAAAAGAAGTAATAAATCAAATAAGAACACAATAATGAAGGGGGAATTTCATGCATACCCCTCAAAAACTTCAAAATTACAGTGACGTTAAAGCATATACTTGTGTATGCATCAAAAGTAGAGAAATTAACCGTTTGCCTTTGGAAACCGACCAATTAGAAACATTTTTCTTAAACATGCTACATATTTTTTTATTTTTTTTAATAAAGGGTAAAATGGGTATTTTATAAACCCGATTTGCCCTTGGAAATTAACCATTTGTCCTTGGAAACCCGATTTTCAAGCCGAGTCAACCCGAATCTGGCCGAGTCTGACTGAGTCTGGGCGAGTCAACAATTTTTCAATTATTTTTTTTTTCAATTTTTTCAATTATCTTTAAATATTTCCTTTTCCTTTTACTATTTTTTCCTGTAACTCTGTAGGACCCTTTTCATTAAGAGACAACGCCTACAGTAAGATTCTTTTATTTGGTTCGATTTGACTAACGCCTACAGCAAGATTCTTTTAATAGACAACGCCTACAAAAATCCGAGTGTCAACTCGGCCGATTCAGACCGGTTCATCCGATTCCGATTCCACGGTCAAGAACCCAATTCCGATTCCGAGTTTCAGAACCACGCTTTTAAGAGTTATTTGAGTTTTTGGTGTTCCTTTGCAGCACAATATCTATCCCTGAGTGATGAACAAAAGAGGAATTAATTTCTCAAAAATTACTGTATGATTTGTCATGTGGCATAAGTGATATAGGTTTATGTTATCTTTATGTATTCATTATAGAATTATTGTGGTATAGAATTTTACAATTACTCTAAAATTTGTGTTTTCATGTACTTCTTTTCATTGAACAATTCTAGATTATAGTACTAGAAATCAAGTGAAATGATTAACGTAATAAAGATATTTTTTTTTGCAGGGTAAAAAAAGAATATTCAAACAAAATGACTAAAACTGAGGCCATGCAATTGTATAATGTACAATCCATATAACATGACCAAGCCAACTTTTGATGGAGTCGGTTCTGATAAAAACAAGTCATGCAAAAAAAATTCAATTACTTCAATACATACCAAATCTTCCAACTATACCAGAATTCAGGAATTCAGATACATTTAACAAAAATAAAAATAAAACTACTTAAGGCCAGGAAGCTAACTAACTACGTAGATTTAGCTTTGTTTCTCAAGTATTTCTTTCAAAATTAACGGATCATTCTTAACTAAATATTGAAACTGCTCAGTTGCAGCTACCCCTTGAAGGATTCCTGGAGAGGCTAAAAATTTCAAACATACTGCCTTGAGATGATTGCAACTATGCCTCTCAGCAAAAGACAACAATGTCACCACCTCACCGGTGTTAACACTACTGCACGACATTGTATTAATACTACCGCACATCATCTTCTCGCATATTACCTTTAATCTCTCCAAACCGTATCTATCAGCTGCAACCAATAGTTGCTGAGCTATTGATTTAGTCTCCTGTTTCTCATCACTTCCTTCTGTCTCTTCTAATCTGGGAATGGAATCATTATATATGAAATGAAGCATTGCTTTGAACACTGGAGCTTCTATTTCTTCAATTTTAATTGTTGTGTCTGATTTTTCCTTCATCGGACCAAAAAATTGTGCCAAAAAGACTGGAGATCTCGTAGCGAGAATGCACTTATGAGCACTAAGAATTTGCCCATCCACTTCAAATGTAACATCTGCTCCATTTCCATTATCCAAAAGATGGCCTAGTTGCTGCTGGATGTTACCAGGGGGGACAACAATTTGTGCAGTTGGTTCCACGGGAAAAACTTTAAAAACTGTTACAACACATTTAATTATGAAACAATCATCCTTGATTTTTGACTCCAACTCTGACCTTTTAGCAAATGAAGCATAGCCCCACTTTGAATCGGCTGTGAAATTTGTAATTTGTGATGTTATGCTGAAGGCTATTGCACGTCCACTTTGGTCTAGAATAGTAAAACTAAATTGTGCCTTTACACCTTCTGATTTGCTTTTAAGGATAAGAAATAGTGATATGTCATCATCTTTTGCCTCAGTGGAACCATTTGGGTAGTACTTGATACTCCAATCATGCCCACCGACATGAAAAATGGTGGATTCAATGAACCGCCCTTTGCCGATATCCTTATCTAAAGAGTACCCCACAATGCTTAACATATGCGATCTCATCACTTTTTCAATTCGTCTTATACAACTGGTGGCTTCTAGGACTTCAACGGGATATTCTGTGGATAGTGACATGGATGGATATTAGATAGATAGAGAGCGAGAGAGAGAGAGAGGGGGTTTAATTCTCTAAAGCGGAGAGGTTTCTAGTGTTTCAACGGGATTTTGTGCTTAATTTCTCTCACCCCTTTAAAAGGATGGAAAAAAATGGCACCCAGCAACATGAAAGAAACTGATACAAGTGAGTGACATTCTCTTAATTACAGCATGCAAAAAAGCTTCCTTTCTTGCTGAAAAAGCTTCTGAAATTCAAACAATTAAAATATGGATCAATATAAACAGCTCAGCAACAAAATGGCTTTGCTTAGAATCAATCTAAACCTAGCAATAACGAGACCTAATTAAACCGTGAGAACACCAGTTATATACGCATACATGAATTATGAAGAAAGAAATAAATCAACTACTCTATAGTGAGAAAAATGTACATAAAAAAGCTTACTGTGTCGGAGATGTGACAGAGGCTGTCGGGTTCGGGTAGCGATCTCGACTTGTGGATGAGAGAGAGACAGAAAGAAAGGGAGGCTGCGAATTCAGGTGAGAGAGAGAGAGGAGTACAAGTTCCTAAACCTAGTAAGCCCATGTTTAAAAAAATATTTAATGGGCCAAGCCCAAAACCACTTTCAGGCCTTCAGCATTGTTTAAAAAGAAAAATAACGGGCCGAAGATGGAATTCGATTGACTCTTAGCCCAAAACCAAATTGAGTCTTAACGCAGAAACCAATTTGTCGCTCTCTCTTAGCGCACAACAAATGTGAAATTTGTTGGCTCCAATTCATCTCAAATTTTAAGTGCCTACCAGATCAAGGTTTTTCCATGTTTTGTTCGTTATTCCAGATATTGTGGTATTTTTTTAGGTCTTAGGCGGAGAACACAGAGTTTAATTGAGATTAAAAGGAAGTTTTGTTACCTTTATCTCTGAAAGTTTTTTTCTCATTACTATTTGATTTTTCGTTTTGTTGAAAAATTTTGATTTGCAGGAAAAATAAATCGCCTCTCCTCTCTGGCTCTCTCTGATTTCAAGTGACCAAGTCAATCTATTTGAACCTGATTTCTACCCCCTGACAAAAATTCTGCGTGTGCCCCTCATACACAGCACTGGAAAGCAAGAAATATAAGAATTATAATTACGCTTAAATTTTCAGTTAATAAACCCAAAACAAAGCAAAAGGCATCAAAGAAAACAATTAATTAATAAGAATAATATCATTCAATTATCCAAATGATGTAAGTAATAGATAGTAAGCAAAATCTCGACATCAATGCTTCCGTACGTCATTCCGGGAATCTGGTGCACTCAACTTGAACGAAAAAGAAACATGAAAAATGAAATATAGAATCTGGTACGTGCATCTCAGTCAATACATAAAAGTATTATAGAATCCGGAGAACAAATAATAAATATTCGTCTCAGTCATAGTAACTAAAGCATTAAACAATCGCGTTAATAAATAGAAATTTCAACACACCTTCTCAACATATAATCAGAAGAACTTTTATGGAGAAATAAAAAAATAAATTGATTTGCAATTGTTACAGATTTGGGACCAAATTGGTTTCAATTTTTTTGGTCATCTTAAAATCTAAGGGGAAAAATTGCAAAATGACCAAAATGTTGCTTTGGCATTTAGCAATGCATGAATGCATGCGGGCAACTTCTAATTGGGTTTGAAATACCCATTTCCCCAGCGTTCTTTATGGAGTTATTTGAGGTTTTGGTGTTCCTTTTCAGCACAATATCTATCCCAGAGTGATGAACAAAAGAGGAATTAATTTCTCAAAAATTACTATATGATTTGTAATGTGGCATAAGTGATATAGGTTATGTTAT
Source organism: Carex littledalei (assembly GCA_011114355.1). Taxonomy (NCBI): domain Eukaryota; kingdom Viridiplantae; phylum Streptophyta; class Magnoliopsida; order Poales; family Cyperaceae; genus Carex; species Carex littledalei. Next base: position 18,115,070 of record CM022079.1, read on the forward strand.
CTTTATGTATTCATTATGGAATTATTGTGGTACCGAATTGTTGTAAGTTGTTGTAACTTACAAATGTTGTAAGTGGATCCCTCCTCATCATAATATTACTTCTTTTCATTGAACAATTCTAGATTATAGTACTAGAAATCAAGTGAAATGATTATAAGAAAGTAAAGATGAAAAGAGTTGACAACAACAAATTAAGATGCTCTCCCAAATCCTTGGCCAAAATTGGAAGAAAAAATGACACGGTCCGGCAATACATACCAAAAACATTCAATTACTTCAATACATACCAAATCTTCCAACTATACCAGAATTCAGGAATTCAGATACATTTAACAAAAATAAAAATAAAACTACTTAAGGCCAGGAAGCTAACTACGTAGAGCATTTCTTTCGAAATTAACGGATCATTCTTAACTAAATACTGAAACTGCTCAGTTGCGGCTACTCCTTGAGAGCCTAAAACTTTCAAGCATACTGCCTTGAGATGATTGCAACTGTGCCTCTCAGCAAAAGACAACAAGGTCACCACCTCACCTGTGTTAATACTACTGCACGACAATGTGTTAATACTACCGCACAACATCTTCTCGCATATTACCTTTAATCTCTCCAAACTGTATCTATCAGCTGCAACCAATAGTTGCTGAGCCATTAATTTAGTCTCTGGTTTCTCATCACTTCCTTTTGTCTCTTCTAATCCGGGAAACGAATCATTATATATGAAATGAAGCATTGCTTTGAACACTGGAGCTTCCATTTCTTCAATTTTAATTGTTGTGTCTGATTTTTCCTTCATCGGACCAAAAAATTGTGCCAAAAAGACCGGAGATCTCGTAGCAAGAATGCACTTATGAGCACTAAGAATTTGCCCATCCACTTCAAATGTAACATCTGCTCCATTTCCATTATCCAAAAGATGGCCTAGTTGCTGCTGGATGTTACCAGGGGGGACAACAATTTGTGCAGTTGGCTCGACGGGAAAAGCTTTAAAAACAGTAACGACACATTTAATTTTGAAACAATCATCCTTGATATTTGACTCCAACTCTGACCTTTTAACAAATGAAGGATAGCCCCAATTGGATTCGGCTCTGAAACTTCTAATTTCTGATGTTTCACTGAAGGGTAAAATACATTCATTGTGGTCTAGAATAGTAAAACTAAATTGTGCCTTTCCAACTTCTGATTTGCTTTTAAGGTAAAGAAATAGTGATATGTCATCAGCTCCTGCCCCAGTGGTACCATTTGGGTAGTACTTGAAACTCCAATCATGCCCACCGACTTGAAAAATAGTCGATTCAATAAACTCCCCATTGCCGATATCCTTATCTAAAGAGTACCCCACAATGCTTAACGTATGCGATCTCATCACTTTTTCAATTCGTCTTATACAACTGGTGGCTTCTAGGACTTCAACGGGATATTCTGTGGATAGTGACATGGATGGATATTAGATAGATAGATAGATAGATAGATAGATAGATAGATAGATAGATAGATAGATAGATAGATAGATAGAGAGAGAGAGAGGGGGTTTAATTCTCTAAAGCGGAGAGGTTTCTAGTGTTTCAACGGGATTTTGTGCTTAATTTCTCCCACCCCTTTAAAAGGATGAAAAAAATTGCACAAGTGAGTGACATTTTCTTAATTACAACATTTATTAAAAAAAATATAAATATGTTAATATAAGCATTACTCGCATGAAGTGATCAATTCATCTCGATTAGCAACAAACATTTAATACAAATTTAATAACAATAGAAAGCAAACAGACCAACACCGATTACATTTATTAACAAAATTTCTTGGAACTCATTGAAAGTGAATCTGACCGTCCGATGAGAGAATTAATTGATGACGATTTGAATTCTGGAAAGACTAAAACTGCCAGCGCTTCTCCAAATGCAGTGCCAACTGTGAAAAATAACTGCAAATAAATTAATTCATATTCCCAATAAAAAAATAAAAGGCCACTTAGAATTAATTGAGTAGGTGATTTATATATATATGGCACCAAAGGCAATGGAAAAGAGAAAGGAAACCAAACATGCATGTTCTCTTTTTAATTCCTTTGAAATAGACCTCATGAACTTTTATATTTGACCAAGTACTAACACCGCTCACATTTATTAACAAAATATCATGGAACTAAACTAATCAAAAGGGAATCTGACCGTCCAATCAGGGAATTGATTGATGAAGATTTGAATTCTGGAAAGACCAAAAGACCAGCGCTTTTCCAAATGCAGTGCAAATTAATAATGTATATTCCCAAGAAAAGATATCAAATCAAAGGCCATTGAGAATTGAGTAATTAATTTATTACATAATACCAATTACCCAATTCCATGCTCTTCTTTACAAAAATAGCTGCAACTCAGTTTATTTGCATTTAATTAATAAATAGTGATAATAAATAGTGATAATAAATTAATGGTATCAATTAGAGATTTTTTTAAATGACATGGATTGAGATAATGCGGAACTCAATGCTTCAACATAAAGCTTAAAAATATGTATGGTGATTAAAAAAAGTAGAGAGGATCTAACTCATGATTTTGATTCATATGAAAGTTATTTTATAATCCTTCAAAAATAAAGAAACAGTGGGCTGTCAAGTGATCTAAAATATTTCTACATTTATAAATATAACTATCAGTTTTAGTTTATTTGTGATAATGTATTTATAATACTGTTTCAACATGCCAAAGTCACTGGAGCCCAAATATATAATGTGTAAATCAACCATGTCAGAAAATATCCAGAGTGGTAGCTGCACGCGTGGTGAGCCAAAACATATATCCGGACCTTCCGATCAAAATCGGCACGAATATTAAAGGAGCCCGATGACATGAATTTGGGGAAATTCATACACAAGTGGATACCTAAATGTATACATCACAAAGTAGAGATATGAATCATTTGCTCTCAGAAACCGACCAATTTGAAGACGGACATTTTTCTTAAATAGGCTACATATTTTTTAATAAAGGGTAAATGGGTATTTTATAAATTTAAAATGAGTTTTAATAAAAAGGTAATAAAATGGGTAATTTTGTGGGTTTTTGAAATTTAGAAGGGTAAATATGAAATTATAAAGTTTAGATAGGGAAATACTTAATTTAAAGTTTTTGAAGGGTATACATGAAATTCCCCATGTTAAAAAGGTAGGTTAACTTTGAATTTTTATTTTCTTTAAATGCTAAAAAAAATTCGGTATTGCAATTGGTCCATGTAGCAATTATTAATCTCTGTCTCTAGATCTCTCCGATCAGAATTCAGATCCAATGCAATACTACCTGACCATGTAGAATGAGATCTGAGTCATCCATTTTAATTTGGCACGCATCTCAAAGCGGACCCCCACATTCCAATTAGGCTCCAGCGGTATCTTAAGCAGTCAAGCAATAGCACCTTTGTTTAATTTGTAGGGGTTTCTAGATCTGCGCCAGCGCATGGGGTCTGCATGGAGAGATACTACAAGTGATTTTGGGCCTTACGACCTGTCTAAGCCCAACACGCCACGGCCCCTTAAATCAATAAGAAAGCATTTATTTTGGGCCGTGCATTAATCATCAGACCTAATTTTTTTACTCTTTCATTTATTTTATAATTAAGTCTCTGTTTGATTATCTGAGCGGACCATTGATCAGTCCCACAATGAGTTACAAATAAATAATGGTGTGAGGCTGTAAAATATCATTACCTATAACCTATAGACAATGACTGCGAAAATGAAACCAAAATATTTGTAATTGAAGACAAAGGAAGTTTGAATTTGGATCTCTAACTCAAAATTTAAGTTTCAATTCCGATCTATCCGATCAGAATCTGCACGAATAGTAAATAGTCCTGACTCCATGTGAATTCTACTTCAGACTGAATTGGTTCAAATTATGATTGGATGGTCCAGATTCAACCTCAAAATTTTACATAAACCATCGGTCCAAACCGAAGACTAATAATTTCATGATATTATGTGTAAGATCAAATTAATAAGAGATAATTTTTTAACATAGAGATAAGAGCAAAACAATTTAATGGTTCAAATTTTTAGGTTTGAGTCAGTCAAATCATTCGAGTTCAGATTGATTTAATTTTGAGTCGTTCATAGTTGGATTGGATTGTATTTAGTTCAATTTTTTTTTAAATTAATGGGTCCACTTGTATAAGGTCTTGAGTTCTAATAAAAACCAGATCACAATTGGAAAAAGTGCAAATTTGTATCGAGTAATAATTTGGTTCACTATACGAAATTAGAAGCATACTTAGTTATAGGATTCACTGTTATTTTCTAATGATCTATTTTTCCATTTAGAACAGTAATAGATTGATTTATATCACTCGAAACATTATTTCTTTCTATAAAAATGTAACGGAGTCTTTTATTTATTGAAACACTTTTAAAGATAATTTTTTTTTTTTCTAAAGAATGGTGAAGGGCTTTAATTGTCAACAAGTTCATAATGACTATGGGTGCTTTAAATGGTTTCCCAACAAATTACATGTGATGCTATTTGCAAATATGCTGCGAAATATTTTCTATGATTTATAAATATTATCCAAATTATTGAAGGCTTCACAATTGGAGTCTAGATATATATATCAAATTTGAAAGCTTCATGAATAGTAAAGGGCTTTTGGTCCCAGCACAAATCTACCAAAACAGGCTCTATCTAGCGTTTTATTAATTTGTAATTAGAAAATATAGAGATGCGAGATGTTTTACTAAAAAAAATCCTCTCATTACGGTTTGTTTTATTGTTAATTTTGCATTAATTAATCTCAATTTCAATTTCTAAGTTTGTATCAACCTGTGAACAAGCGTTGGATAGAATTAGCAATTTCTTTATGGGTGGGATAATAATAGTCATTGCCTCCTGGACATAATTTTCATGTTGACAGGTCATGGTCATGTGCCTTTTGCAATTTCTTTTCAAGTGACCACCTTGACTGTAGTGCAATGTGACGATGCTCATAGTAGTCATAGAAAAGCAAATGATAGTCGATCGTCTGTGCCACATTGAAAAGCAAGAAAAATATATCAGTTGATCTCTTTGTGTAAATGACTCGCTTCACAATTAATATTATTCCATGATTACGGAGGTTCGAATCCAGATCGTACAATTTTGCGTCATTTCTATGCTTAAAGATTGTGATCATCTGCTGAATTCGTTTCCTGCGTTTGGAACTTTCGATTGTCAAGAATAGCATGGGGTAGCACGGTTTTTGAATTAGTGATTATTCTTCTCCATTATTTTACATTTAGATCACTCTAAGAATAGAGCTATTTCTGAGGTTAGTGTTGTTCTTACTAATCCATCTAAACGATGAAATAGCGTTAACCTCAAGTTAGCACTATTCTTGTTATTCCCAGAGTTGCATCCAAACGTACTCTTAGTTAACTTAAAATTTTGAGTTAAGATCTGTACCTCCGATTTAAATCCGCACTAATATTAAAAGATTTTGATGTTTTTTGTAACCGAGAAAGAGTATAGACAGAGAGATTGATGATATTGTTTTTTTTATATATCTTGTATTGATATTTCTGTTATATGTTATACAATCAAAGATGATGGATATTTATAATGTCTAAAGCTATTGTATCGTTAGTACTTAACATTGGTATCTAACGACAACTTCTTATTACTTTTTCTATTTTACAATTTACCCCTCTAACTATTTATATTCTCAACAGCTTCCTTGCGTTATACTTTACTACAGAGGATGCGGTTTCCGATCTGATTGCCCTTTTCGCACTTAGAATATGAATTAGCAAAATGATACAATTAACACACTCTCCGTACAAACTAGTATTTTTTTTTGAGTAAAGTTGAAGATCGAGTCATCTAACTAATTTAATATTCAATTGGTTCTTCAAATTCGGATTTTGAATTTGCAACCTCTCACACAGAGAACATTATCTTTACTACTATATCAAAGATTAGTTTTCCATACAAACTAATATTAGATTACAAGAAGTGGAAAGAAGACGTAGAATACAATAGTGATATTTTTCGCTAAATTTAAATTATAAAAAATAGTTAAATTCAACCAATGAAATTACGTGTGGTTACAGTGTGACTAACATAGTACAACTATTTGCATACAATGACTATTTCTTGTGATTTTAATCACACAACATGTACATCACGTAAAAACTTAACTTGATTATAATAGACCACAACACCTGATCTAAGTCACAACGTGTGACAAACTGTACTACTCTTACTCCGTCCAATAATACAAAAGTTACAAATTTTGCTGCACTTAATCTGTTTATATTTTTATTCTAAATAAAAAAAATTCTACCCTTTCCCCGTTTATCACTCAATCATATTATAAATGCATACAAAAAAAATACATACACGACAATTCTGACATGATTTTTATTCGAACTCAAGAACCAAATATAACTGGACAAATTAATTTTGAAAAAAAGTTGCATTGACATAAATACAATTCAAATTAACTACAGACAACTCAAAAAGTTATGTTAATTTGAAGTTAATTGATTTAAATCGATCCGATCCAGACTTACACGTAACCTCAAACCTAAAAAATTAAATCATGTAAAAAATTTATCTCTAGTAATTTAATTTTGTATGTAATATCATGAAATTATTAGTCTTTAGAGGTAGATGGAACAGTTCAGTCAAAATTTGTAAGAGACGTCGCAGTTCAGTCAAAAGTAATGATGAACCGTCAATTCATCTTTATTTATTTTTTTCCGAAAATAGTAGATTGTCATCCTAACAATATGCACTCTTTTGTCCACAAAAAAAAATGAGAATATAGAGTAGAGATATATAATTTATTATTTTATAGAGAGCTTTGAACTACGGTGCTATGCATGTATAGTGTGATACTGTGTTATTTGTTTATTTTAAAATACTTTGAATTAATCTCTTCAACTATTAAAAGGCCCTGAAAATGTGAACAATAAATCAGAAACCCAACACCTAACAGGGTTTTATGAAAATTTTGATTCCTTCTTTTCCTAAAAAAATAAAGATTTTTTGGTAATGCTAATATTAATTAAAATTGATAGGATTTTTCTTTTATAAAGATAAAGATCCAAACAAGAGGTACATAGCGAGGGAGAAGAGCACGAGTAAGATCAATACCAAACATTTTTACAATTTTTTGATTTGACAAGAGGTACACAGCGTCTTGATAAATATTTTTTTATCATCATAATTATTTCATAAATTTATTCTTAGAATATTTTTTTTCTAAATTCAACAATGGAAAATTTGTACATAATCAATAAAAGTGAGAAAAAGTAAAACATATTCTATATCTCTTCAATCAGAATTCCCAGGTCAGCACGGCACAACACGAAACATGATCATGATCATGTGATCAATCACACTTAATTAAGACCGTTAGATTTTATTCAACCAGTGATTAAATAAATTCAAATAAATCTAAATAATTAAGTGGAGTGAAGTGACCACCTTAACTGTAGTCAAGTGCAATGTGACGATGCTCATAAATAAGCCTACTCTAGTACCATATATTAGAGAGTGACTATCGATCGATCGTCTGTGGCACATTGAAAAGCAAGAAAAATATATCAGTTGATCTCTTTGTGTAAATGACTCGCATCACAATTAATATTTTCTGATGATTACAGAGGTTCAAATCCAGACCGTACAATCTCTATGCTTATAATAATTAGGAAATGATGCACCACATATTGCAACAAGTGGGAAGGCGTATAATAGTGGGAAAGAAATATATATGTTCAAACTTTATAAACCTTCAAAACTGCAGGCACACACTTCTTTTAATAAATTTTGATTGTTTATATATCAAGCGTAATTACGTCAGGTTTTGATTAAGTGAAATCACATCGGTTTTTAATTTCCTACATTTTCAATTTTTTCACTAAACTAACTTAAACTATACAAAAATAGTTAATCATGACCAATAACATCATGTGTGGTCACGACATGACTAACGTATTACGACTATTGATGCGCGTTAACTATTTCTCATAATATTGAATGGTACGTGACGTGAAAACTTGAATTGATTATGATAAGCCATGACACGTGATCTAAATCACAGCGTGACTAATCATACAACCGTGAGTTCTATGCTTAACTATCCTCCCAATTTCGTGTAACAAACTGCACTATTCTGTACTACATCCAAGAATACAAATGGCACAATTTTTCTGCAATTAATCTATTTATTTTTATTCTAAATAAAAAAAATTCTACCCTTCTCCCCGTTTATCACTCAATAATATTATTAAATGCAAATATAAAAAATACATAGACGACAATTTTGACATGGTTTTTATTCGAACTCAAGAACCAAATATAACTGGACAAATTGAAAAAAAAAATTACATTGACATAAATACAATTCAAATTAACTATGGAAACTCAAAGTTATATCAATTTGAAGTTAATTGATTTACAGAGGTAGACGAAAAAGTTAAGTCAAAAGTAATGATGAACCGTCAATTCTTCTTTATTTCTTCTTTCCAAAAATTGTTGATTGTCATCCTACCCATATGCACTCTTTTGTCCACCAAAAAACAGAATATAGAGTAGAGATATATAATTTATTATTTTATAGTGAGAGTTGGACTAGGGTGCTATGCATATACAGTGTCATACTATGCTATATATTTGTTTATTTTAAAATACTTTGAATCTCTTGAAATATTAAAAGGCCCTGAAAATGTGAACAATAAATCAGAAACCCAACACCTAATAAGGTTTTATGAAAATTTTGATTCCTTCTTTTCCTAAAAAATAAGATATTTTTAATAATGCTAATATTAAATAAAATTAATATGATTTTTTTTTTATAAAGATAAAGATCCAAACAAGAGGTACATAGCGAGGGAGAAGAGCACGAGTAAGATCAATACTTAACGTTTTTACAATTTTTTTATTTGACAAAAGGTACACACTACACAACATCTTGATAAATATTTTTTTTCTTCATAATTATTTCATAAGTTTATTCTCAGATTATATTTTTTTGAATCAAGCTAAGACAAGAAGAAAGAAGCTGAGACGAGCTCACGACCTTGGCCATTCTAAAAAATTAGAGAAGTAATTCTATAATTAAAATTTGAGTGAGGCTACGGTGCTTTGCATAGCACAGATTGGTCTGTGCTACGGCTCAATATTTGAGTTTTCAAAATCCAAACAGTCGATCAAAACCGTTCAACATGATTATAAAATGAATATGTACTTGCAAACCAAACTTTACATTTTTTCGAATTTTTTTACTATTTTTTAGATAGGTAGAAAATCACTGTTTTTGGATGGTCCAGAATTTTCAGATCAAGTGATTTTCTACCTATCTAAAAAAGTAGTAAAAAAAATTCGAAAAAATGTAAAATTTGGTTTGGAAGTACATATTCATTTTATAATCATGTTGAACGGTTCGGATCGACCGTTAGAATTTTGAAAACTCAAATATTGAGCCGTAGCACGGACCAAACCGTGCTATGCATAGTACGGTAGCCTCACTCTTAAAATTTTCATTACATCTCTATATAGAGAAGTAATATTTCAAGTGATACAAAATCAGTCTACTACAGTTTTACAAGAAAAAATGTTTTGCACAGAGTAATGACGAATCCTATAGTTTACTTATGCTCCCAATATCATACAACAAATATATAAATTTGTAAGTAAATAATATAAATAGGCTATAGCACAAAATTTATGTATGTACTTTTATGAAATTGCAAATATCATATTTATTCTTTGTAAATCATAGAAAAATACATATAACTTAATCTTTTTATTGTCATTTTAAATAAATAAATCCCTATCACTGTTCTTGTCTATCACTCATTTAGTATTGTTAAGTGCAGACAAGGGCATATCCAAAAGGATTCAGGGGTAGCCAAGTGCTTACTCCTGATTTGTGAATTATTTTTTAGCCCAATAAAATTTGATAGTTGTGCCTACCCCTGATTAAGCAGAATGTCTACCTCGTAGAATTATTAGACTACCACTTGAACAACATTTTGAGCAGGACGGTTCTGTAAATTTTAAAGCGATGTGACAATTCCTATAAAAAGATGTAAGAAAACTGAGATTTTGTTGAAATATTTTCGAGCCGAGCGTTGGATCTTCTTCCTTCCTTTTCAGCTATAAAGTCACTAGATATCTGCATTGAATCTTTTCATATCACTCAATCATGCATATTATTAAATGCAAATATAAAAAATACATAGACGACAATTTTGACATGATTTTTATTTGAACTCAAGAACCAAATATAACTGGACAAATTGAAAAAAAAATTACATTGACATAAATACAATTCAAATTAACTATAGACAACTCAAAGTTATATCAATTTGAAGTTAATTGATTTACAGAGGTAGACGAAAAAATTCAGTCAAAAGTTATAAGAGACGTCACAGTTCAGTCAAAAGTAATGATGAACCGTCAATTCTTCTTTATTTCTTCTTTCCAAAAATAGTAGATTGTCATCCTACCCATATGCACTCTTTTGTCCACCAAAAAACAGAATATAGAGTAGAGATATATAATTTATTATTTTATAGTGAGAGTTGGACTAGGGTGCTATGCATATACAGTGTCATACTATGCTATATATTTGTTTATTTTAAAATACTTTGAATCTCTTGGAATATTAAAAGGCCCTGAAAATGTGAACAATAAATCAGAAACCTAACACCTAATAAGGTTTTATGAAAATTTTGATTCCTTCTTTTCCTAAAAAATAAGATATTTTTAATAATGCTAATATTAAATAAAATTATTTTTAATAATCCTAATATGATTTTTTTTAATAATCCTAATATGATTTTTTTTATAAAGATAAAGATCCAAACAAGAGATACACTGCGAGGGAGAAGAGCACGAGTAAGATCAATACTTAACATTTTTACAATTTTTTGATTTGACAAAAGGTACACACTACACAACGTCTTGATAAATATTTTTTTTCATCATAATTATTTCATAAGTTTATTCTCAGTATATATATTTTTTGAATCAAGCTAAGACAAGAAGAAAGAAACTGAGACGAGCTCACGACCTTGGCCATTCTAAAAAATTAGAGAAGTAATTCTATAATTAAAATTTGAGTGAGGCTACGGTGCTATGCATAGCACGGATTGGTCCGTGCTACGGCTCAATATTTGAGTTTTCAAAATCCTAACAGTCGATCCAAACCATTCAACATGATTATAAAATGAATATGTACTTGCAAACCAAATTTTACATTTTTTGGAATTTTTTTACTATTTTTTAGATAGGTAGAAAATCACTGTTTTTGGATGGTCCAGAATTTTCAGATCAAGTGATTTTCTACCTATCTAAAAAAATAGTAAAAAAATTCCAAAAAATGTAAAATTTGGTTTGGAAGTACATATTCATTTTATAATCATGTTTGGAAGTACATATTCATTTTTTTTTTGAACCAAGCTAAGACAAGAAGAAAGAAGCTGAGACGAGCTCACGACCTTGGCCATTCTCGAAACATAGAGAATTAATTCTATAATTAAAATTTTCATTACATCTCTATCTAGAGAAGTAATATTTCAAGTGATATAAAATCAGTCTACTACAGTTTTACTAGAAAAATGTTTTGCACAGAGTAATGACGAATCCTATAGTTTACTTATGCTCCCAATATCATACAACAAATATACAAATTTGTAAGTAAATAATATAAATAGGCTATAGCACAAAATTTATGTATGTACTTTTATGAAATTGCAAATATCATATTTATTCTTTGTAAATCATAGAAAAATACATATAACTTAATGTTTTTATTGTCATTTTAAATAAATAAATCCCTATCACTGTTCTTGTCAATCACTCATTTAGTATTGTTAAGTGTAGACAAGGGCAGATCCAAAAAGATTCAAGGGTAGCCAAGTGCTTACTCCTGATTTGTGAATTATTTTTTAGCCCAATAAAATTTGATAGTTGTGCCTACCCTGATTCAGCAGAATGTCTACCTCCTGGAATTATTAGACTACCACGTACTTGAACAACATTTTGAGCAGGACGGTTCTGTAAATTTTGAAGTGATGTGACAATTCCTATAAAAAGATTGAAGAAAACTGAGATTTTGTTGAAATATTTTCGAGCCGGGGTGTTGGATCTTCTGCCTTCCTTTTCAGCTATAAAGTCACTAGATATCTGCATTGAACTCTTTTCATATCCAACACTAGGATGGTTTTTTTCTTTTTTTCTGAGATTCAAATTCCTCCTTTCAATTTTTTCACTTGAGAAAAAATACTCGCCTCTCTCTCTCTCTATATATATAGAGTACGGCTAATGCCATAACGTTATAATTTCAGCCTAAGTTATAACAAGTCAGTTTTTGACATTTCAATGTCCAAACAGTTGATTCGAACCGCTCAACATGATCTCCATATTAGAATGGGTTTGGAGATCAAATTATATATTTTTTGGAATTTTTTTACAATTTTTTAGATAAGTACAAAATCACTGTTCTAGATAATTCTGGACCATTCAAAACAGTGATTTTGTACCTATCTAAATAAAATAGCAAAAAAAATCCAAAAAATATAAAATTTGAATGCAAGCCCATTTTAATATGGAGATCATGTTGAGCGGTTCGGATCAATTGTTTGGACTTTGAAATCGCAAAAACTGACCCGTGATAACTTAGTCTGAAATTATAACGTTATGACATTAGCTGGACTCTCTCTCTCTCTCTCTCTCTCTCTATATATATATATATATATATATATATATCCGAACAAGAGACAACGAAGGGATCAGTGGTGTTCGCTAAGCTGCCATGCTGAGGGTGAGGGTGAGGGCCAATGCCAAACGCATAAGGACTAAATGACTTATAAATTAATGATGAAAAATGAATGGATTAAAACAACTTATAAAACTTTATTATTTTGACCGCTTGGTTTTATACTAAATGAATCCGAAAATTTCAAAATTTTGCATGTACACACCTCACTCGTGAAGTATATCATTTTCAACTATTTGGATTCATCGTTTGAAGTCAATCCGATAGATTTTTGAAGTTGGTGAGCACATCGATCACGAGGTAGCTTTACTCTTTCAATTTTATTAAAAATGACTTTTGTAACCATGTTAGATAGCACAATACCATGTAAAAATGGTTATCCTTACTATTTCTAAATTGCGAAATTGCCGAGTAAATGAAATTTGTGTACTAAATTTAAGATAATTTCAGATTCACATGCAAGTGGATCCACAAGTGGATTCATAAGTGGATATCAATCAATGTTACAAGTGTACCACCATTAATTTGAACCTAGCTACAAATAGGTAAGAATTTTTTATCTTCTCATTATCCTGATTCATGTAGCAATTAAAACCAATTGAGCACGCAATTGATCTCTTAAATGCTCCACATCATAGCTAGCTAGTGCAATTTGCCGAATTCATTATAAATAGGATGCGTAGTTCACATTTCTGACATCAGGAAAATAGAATAAGACGAGCTCTTGGATCCGTCGGAAGTACTTCTAATTAAGGTGTATAAATCCTTATTCTTCTTTTCATGTGTTTGTAGCAACAATTAATTTATTCCAGAAGTTAATATTACTTTGCTTCACATGCAGAATGAAGGTTGTCATAATCTCCATTGTGTTCGTTCTGGTGGTGAGCTCTTCTTGCGCAGGAGCTCCGAGGAAAATAATAAAACACGAACCTCAGAATTTCTTGACCGGAAAAATGTTATCAGAAAAATCTTTCCAAATTGATGGAGATAAGCGGGTGAAACACGAGTATGTCAGCAGATGCCAAGCCATCCTCATAATTTTTTTTTTAATTATGTATATTAAAATTTAATTAAATTTTCATTCTTTTAAGTTTTTATATAGTCTCGCTCCATTCATAAAATGACAAATGTGTGTTTGTAGTCTAGAGGTTAAGAGTTTCATTATTTTACTGACTCTTATCCAAATTTTCAAATTACAGCCCCCCCGGAGAAAGGCTATCTAGGGGTTGTAGTCAGAATTGCCACCCTCCGAAACCGCCAGGACCTGGTTCTTACTCCTCAGAAATGGATGCAAATTAAGAATGTGATTGCCAAAGGAGGAAGTGGTGAAACTGTGCATGGGTATGGCTTGACTGTAGTTGGTGTATGATAATATATATTAAGGAGAATATATATTCCATGTATAATGATCTTAGATGTGATACATATATAGTTGCAATATAAGAAAATAAATACCATGCACTTGTAAGTAGTCTGGATCCCCTCCAAAGTAGGGAGCTTGTAAATATTTCTATTCAATAAAATTTTTGGCAGCACTGCCACTTCATAAAAAGAAAGATATAAGAAAATAAACAATGTAAATTATGACATATACCTAGTCCAAACGGATGTTGTTGAAGACTCGACTTAAAATAATCGCAACTCAAATCTTGAACTAGTGAAGGTTTTGGTACAACTTTGATCTACAGGCTTGGAAAAAAAGAATATTTATTAGATCTGAATATTCAATGCGGCCAATTTAACTCTGATAAAATAAAAATAATAAGAGAAGGGAGACCAAGACCAACTTTCTTTTATTGTTCTGTATAAAAGATTCCTTCTAACTTTAGTTTGACTAGTCAAGGTATCTTTCAACATAACTTCATTCTGATTTCTGACTAGTAAAAGTATCTTTGAAGTGTCGTAGCATGTTTCATTACCAAACCAGCTACTCATTTTGTTTATTGGAACTCCAGCTCAAATCAGGCTCGTCCTCCGTTTTTAGTTTGGGTCTTAGTGTTGGGATTATTGTTCAACTGAGGATTGTGTATAGAATCATATAATATTTCATACTATACATAATATCACACATAATGGTCCCAAGTTTACAAGTAATGAAAATTATAGGACACTTGAGAAATTCGTAAAAAATGCATCAGCATAAAATAACCATGCAAAAGTTGTCTTACATATTTTTAATTTTCAAGACAAAAGTTCGTAAGATTCACAATACATCATATATAAATATTAGGTACATATTCAGGAAATATATAATACAACATATCCTTCGAAATTAAAAAAATGATCCCTCAACTACACCCTTCAGTTCGAGCAGGTCCAATCTTTCAGTTCGAGCAGGTCACTGATGGACCAAAATGGTACTACTAACTTTTAGTATAAATTAATATACTTTTTAACCCTAATGTCTACTTACGTTCAGATCACAACCGTATGATCCTACCGTGTAGTATAATTGGGGTGTCGATCCACAGTGATAGTGTATCAGATTATAAACACTTTTCACTAGTCTAGGTGTTGCGGTTGGTTTGAAAAAGAAATTTAAAAAGGTTTTTAGCGGGTTCAATACCCAAAAGTTTGTTGCGGTGGCGCTAATTGTGCTAAGATTTGAGTTAAACAATTAAATAGATGTTTTCTAGGGTTCAGGTTCTCTCCTTCTTCAATACACAAAATATATGTTCAGACGTATCTCTACCCCGCATACGGCCTGTCACCCCGCATGTGGCATAAATTGTCCCACAACTACCCCGCATGCGGCACTGTCACTACCCCGCAGGGCGTGCTGGGTTTCTGTATACGTGATTTGAACGGTTTTCCGATCTCGCGATCGGCTCTTGGGCTAACAGTTCAGAGTATTATAAGTATGCAATTATCTTTCTCACACAAACACAATTGTTCATATCCTATTCTACCCCTCAATTAATTATCCCAACGACCCTACCTAAACTAGATATCTCCTAATACAATTCAAATTACCAATTTACGCTATCCTGCCAAGGGAGCCCCCTGGGTTCTAACCCTAGTCTTTGAACCGCTGCCAAGCCTCGTTAGCCGAAGTGTTTGAAGTACTTACGTGGGTATCCCACTCACACTGGGGTTCACAGACTTTACACCTATTGGTATGTGGAGGACATTGGCATATAGTAGACAGAACTACGTATGCAAGGATTTAATAAAAAGGGTTCAAACAATAAAATTAACTCAAATCAACATACACAAAACATAAACATATATTAAAACATAATTAAGAATTCGATTACAACCCTCACCCTAGAGATGAGAAGCGTAGTTCATCATGGCCATGGCAAAATAAAAGGAATAAAATAAAGAAAACATAAATTACAGCCCAATTGAAGATGGATGAACCTCTGCCTCCTTAGATGAAGGCTTCTTCTCCTGCTTGGCTTCCGATGACTACTCTTCTCTCTCTAAGTAACTCTCTAACCTAACATAGAAATGATGATTGCTACTCTCTATTCTATGAACTTAAAACAATTAAACACGTACACTGAAATCAATTACAAGAGGGGCTTTTATAGCCTTCCTAAAAGAGAGGTGGCGTAGTGGAAGTAGTACGTAGAGAAGGTGGAGACTTGGAGTGCACTCCAAGTTTGCATAGATGGAGCCAAAAATGATAAGTAAACTTAGTTGACGGATAAAGACAGAGATCTTAGTTGACGGAGAGGCAAGAACATACTGGCATTTAGTAAAATAGCCCCATGATCATAATCGAACCAGTCATCTTCATCAAAGGATATACCGAGGTCAAGTTCAGTGACGTGGCCAGTGATTGGATGGTAGGTGACTCTTTCCCGTCGGCAGCACTCCTTTCCTTCCCACTTGCCATCAAAAGAGTGAATAGGGAAGGACAATGAAGCATTGATGTGTAGAAGAGCCAACCGCTCCTCTTCCCTGCACTGTACTGAGTCTGAGTCTGACCCGCTCACACATACATTCTCCCACTGTACCAGAATCAGCAGCACAAGTGCCAATAACTTAGCGCAAGAGTACTTGCTATAATTCGTTGCTTCTCTAATGGAATTGATGGCTTCAGCAGACTATGTGGCCTGATTTATATATAAGAGGATGATCTTAATTAATTAATTAATTGTTGCAAATAAATTTATTGTCCAGCATTTGGGTAATGGACCTGTCACAGTTGACGACCGACTTATTGAAAGGTCTTCAGAGATAATGAACCGCTGGAGTAATATAATAAAAAAAATGACCCAAAGGTCGAGAGTTTGATTTCTCCTCACGACTTCGCAACATTTGTAAACGTTTGAAGCATGAATATATTTTTCTTTTAAATATTAATATAAAAATAAGTTTGTATAAGGTTGACTACATCGAACCTCTTTAATATTCTCATCAAGTACAATTTCTATAAGATTCAAATTTAAATCCGTACATGGTTCATCCTTAAATACGTACTATATTATAATTAGTGTGAATAAAGTGCAAACCATGCATTATTACCAATAAAGTTTGCACCGTATTAAATATATTAATATATGGTTAACATTAATTAATAAATTATATATAATTCGTATACTTCAATTTAATAGTACAAAATATATAAAATTTTGGATCACAATAAAAAGGTCATGAATCTTTTTTATTTATTTAACCTGCTCCAGCGCGCCGACAAATCAAAATTAAGATCTAATTAATTTCCACTTAGAAGAGTCTTTGGATAGGAAATAAATGAACCTGTTATTCCAATTCCAACGTTCAAATTTGTTGAGATTCGTGCATGAACAAATTTTTTCATGAAAATTCGTACATGGAAAAATTTTAAACGGTTGGAATCGGAATAGCAGGTTCCTGTTATTCCATTGGAATAACAGCAGATTTATTTCCCTCTGGATATGACTTGGAAGAGTCTTTGGAAAAGTATGAGAATTTCCATATATATATATATAGGCTCCTATTTTGTCCATTAGTTAGCACATCTCAATTAAGTCCAATTCACTGAGTTTGACAAGTCGTGTGGGCATCCAACCTAATTCACTTCCACCCGATTTTGAGAATATTTAATTGTTTTATATCATTCACTCGTTCCCAATCTTCATAAAAAAAGTAATTTCTTTAATTTATATTATTAATTATATTTTTCTATTAATCCGTAAATTTTATGTTTAGATTCAGACTGTCTGAATCTGGATTAACTGAAATTTTTTTAGTTAGCACCTCAATAATTCAAAATTAAACAACTACCATCCAAAAATCTAGATTTCCAATTTTACCACCCACGCACTCTGGGGGCATGCACCAAATTTTTTGGTGCGCCAACTGAGGGTGCACACCAAATTATTATTATTATTATTATTTTGGTACGCACCCTCAGGAAGCGCAACATTTTTTATTTTTTTTAGTTTTGTTATGTTCTGCATAAATTTTTTAGTATAAAACTTTGATCTGACTAAAATTTAACTAATAACTATCCGCAATAACCGCAGAAATACCAATATATTTCATAGAAGCCAAAATAGAAAACCAGAGTATTCCTTATGCAATTCAACTACCAAAAGTGTGATGGAGTGTTTCCCATCCTAATCTGAATATAACCTATAGGCACATAAATCTTCTCCATAGCTCCATTCCCTATACGTCATGCATCAAGTCATAAGTCCAAGTCAATTTTGTCTTGAGTTTTTTTTTTGAGAAATATATTACTTCTTTTATCATGAAGGATAAAGATGAATTTGTGATATACTAGAAGTAACCGAATCATTTTTACGGTTTGTATGCAAATCTCAATTCTTAGCTACAAATGTCTGAAGGAATTGATTCGGTTCCTTAGAAAACATCTAAATGATAATACTCAATTCTATCTATGACATCAACAAACATTTCATCTTTCCGTTTCTTTATAAAATATTTAATACATTTCTAAAATAAAAAATTTGAAATTTGTCGGTGACACATATATGATCTGCAGTACTAATCCACTGTTATATTTCCAAAGAAGCAAAAATGAGCTACCGTTATCCTACGGAAGAATACATCTATGGATTACAGGAATAGTCTTGATTTATTTAGTTTTCAATTTTCAAGCCATCTCTCTATAGCTGTAAACTAATTATTCACCCCCGAGCCAATTATATATTATAACGTACTTGATTAACTTGATCTTGATGTAATGATTTATTGTTTTACCGTACTTGTTGTGAGTAGAAACGTCAAAAAAATAAAATCATTTAAGGACTTAAGGAGAGGCAGAAATTAAAAAGAAAAAAAAGGATATGCAGGCTTGAGAACTTACACTAAGAAAGTGTTGTTCGTTAGAATTGAGGTGGATAAACACTAATTAAACAGACTAAGATCCTCTTGGGAGGCTTCAACCACCCTAGCTAATCGAACATGTACATCATCTAACTGAATACCAACTCTTGGTAGCAAAGAATATTCTCAAGGAAATAAATCTGCTGTTATTCCAAAGAGATCACAGGACCCTGTTATTCCGATCCCAGCCATTGACCATTATCGAGATTCGGGCATGAAAAACTATTTTCCTTGAGATTCGCGCATGAAAATCTTTCAACGGTTGTGATAGGAATAACAGGGTCCTGTGATCCCTTTGGAATAACAGCAGATTTATATCCTATTCTCAATCCATCCTTGTAGCTGATGATCAACAAGACCAAGAAACTTAATTATATTTTTAATCCTAAACTTGACCATCTTTTTAAATAATAAGATGTCCGTACAAACATGTACTTAGTCCGTGAAGAATAGAATTTTAAATGGGTTAAATAAAAAACTATAATTTGATTTTAATCCGCAAGGACAAAACTATAATTTTATTTTATTATTGTTAATATTAATCAGTATTTTAAATGGGTTAAATAAAAAAAGGTGATATAAATAAAATAAATGAGTTTGGATGCAAAAATAATTAATTTCACAAATTTGATGAATAAATATGAAGTTGTGATGGATATATCTAAATTTTCTGAAAAGGAAACTAGGAAGTACCAAAAAATGTTTTGGGATGAAGGAATATATATAGTACAGCTTACTAAAATCGTTCGTCTTATTGTGAACCTTGATAGGAAAATCTTGATTTCTCAAATTTTCTGACGAGAATTTTGTTTGCAAAATCTTTGGTTTGTTTATTTGTTTATGCACCGTCCCTGTCTGCGGTGACGTGGACCATTCCTTCAATTACCGTAATTCCTGCACTATAGAATTTGATGACGAGGATCTTGAAGAGGATCGTTATTGTACCTTTCTTGGACCGGGTAAAGTCGTAAAGATGTGTTTCTACTTGTGAAGGAAGTGAAGGAAGCGACCAATGTTGGTAATTCTCTCACATTATATTACATTGATCTGCCTGATCTGGGCCGGAATTATATCGAATGTAAGCTTAGGGTGCAGGGTGCACCTTATATTTCAAGCTCGTTGCAATCGGAATCGCGAGTCGTTTCAATCATGAAGTTGAGAAAAGGTAAAGTGCATGGTTCTTCCCTTGTGGTACAATCACTGTTTCTGGATATATATATATAACTTGAGCCAGTCCTTATTTTGGATTTCTAAATTTGTTATGTTAGTAATTAACCATGGTTGTCTTTGTTGAATATTGATCCAAAATTGATAACACTAAAATTAGAAACAGTGCAGAATGCATGTGTATAAAAAATAGGAGTCTATAGGTGTGTTTGTATTAGAAGTTCTATAATTAGTGTAGTTAGTGGAGAAAGTGGTTTCCTTATTTACACTAGGCAGAAATAGCATGTAGTTGGGTTAGTGGAGTCCTTATTTAGATTATTGTTTAACTATAAATTAAGATGTACTTTGTATCCGAAATTAATGCAATAGAAGAGTTTATTTCTGCAGCAAATATTCTCTTGTCTCTGTTTTTTGTTTCTTTATCCATCTGAAATTTCCAACAATTTGGTATCAGAGCCAAGTCGATCAACCTTGGGGCGTTTTCATGGCAGAAAACGGCAGCACCATGGTGAATGTCACACAACCAGCAATACCTCTCTTCAAAGGCGAAAACTATGTTTTTTGGAGCATCAAGATGATGATCTTGTTCAAGTCTCATGGCCTATGGGACTTGATAGCAAATGGAGTTCCTAATCCAGATCCTAATCCGCAAGAGAATCAGAAGAAAGATGCACGAGCGCTGTTTTTCATCCAACAAGCAGTGCATGACACCATCTTCTCGAAAATCGCAGCAGCCACCAACGCAAAGGACGCATGGACAACCCTGAAAACAACATTTCAAGGGAGTACTCGAGTCATGGAAATCAAACTTCAAGGCCTACGCAGGGACTTTGAAACATTGCAGATGAACAAGGAAGAATCAGTCCAAATTTTCCTTTCAAGAGTACAAGAGGTGGTCAATCAAATCGGAGCATTTGGAGACACCATGGAGGAGAAGATGGTGGCGGCAAAGGTGTTGAGAAGCCTAACACCCAAGTTTGATCATGTGGTAGCAGCAATCGAAGAGTCCAAAGATCTAGCAACCTACACCTTTGATGAACTCATGGGGTCACTGCAGACTCATGAAGCAAGGATGTCAAAGGCTGAAGATAAAGGCGACGGCAAGGCATTTTACATGAAGGGGCAGTCATCAAGAGGCGGATCTAATGGCTACCCAAGAGGCCGAGGCAGAGGAAGAAACAATTCCAGCAGAGGCAGCCACAGTCCCAGCAGAGGACAGGCTAATTCCAGCAGAGGAGGTAGAAGCAATCAAGCAAATTCATACGACGATTCCAAGAGGGATGTTCAATGCTATTATTGCAACAAGTATGGGCACTACCAAGCAGAATGCTACAAGAAGCAAAGAGAAGAGAGTCAAGCAAATTATATAGAAGAGGAGGATACGCAACCAACTCTCTTCATGGCCAGCAGCGCGGTTGACAAAGTTGATGCAAGCAGCATCTGGTTTCTCAATAGCGGGTGTTCAAATCACATGTCCGGATTCAAGCAGTTGTTTGAAGACTTGGATGAAACATGCAAGTTGAAAGTTAAACTTGGTGATGACAAGCTAATTCAAGTAGAAGGCAAGGGCACAGTTGCAGTGCACACCAAAGAAAACGGTATGAAATACTTGCATAATGTGTATTATATTCCAGATTTGTCTCAAAATCTGCTAAGTATCGGGCAGTTGATGGATTGTGGTTATTCAATTGTGAAAGTGATGGGATACATCGTGAGTTAACCACTCCATACACACCCGAGCAAAACGGGGTTGCTGAGAGAAAGAATAGAACTGTGGTAGAGATGGGAAGAAGTATGTTAAAATGCAAGAAGTTACCAAATAAATTCTGGGCTGAAGCAGTGGCAACTGCTGTGTATATTTTGAATGTTTCACCCACAAAAGCTGTTATGATAAAACCCCATTTGAGGCATGGTTTGAGAGGAAACCAGGGGTAAGTCATCTAAGAGTATTTGGATGTATAGCCTATGCATTTGTCAATCCACAGAAGAGAACCAAGCTTGATGAAAAATCTGAAAAATGTATTTTCATCGGGTATTGTACACAATCCAAAGGTTATCAGTTATATAGTCCAAAAAATGGTAAGATTTTGGTGAGTAGAAATGTGTTGTTTGATGAAGAAGCAAGATGGCAGTGGGAGAGTGTTGTACAACAAACCCATGTTGAAGAATCAATAGAAGAAAATGAAGAGATAGCGGCACAAGATCAACCACATGAACAACCACCTAGCAGCAGCTCTAGCAGTCCGATTGAAGATTCAATTCCTGAGATGCAATCAAGGAAGTTCAAAAAATTGCAAGAACTGTATGAAACAACCCAGGTACTCCTTGATGCAGATCCCACAACTTATGAAGAAGCCTCAGAAAAACAAGAGTGGAGCAATGCAATGCAAGAAGAAATGCAATCGATTGAGAAAAACAGAACTTGGCAATTGGTGAAACACCCTCAAGGTTGTTCTGAAGATAGAAGAAGCACATATGGATATATTTTCTCCCTTGGATCAAGTGCTATAAGTTGGAGCTCAAAGAAACAAGCAACAGTGGCTCTTTCATCGTCAGAAGCAGAGTACATCACAGTTAACTCAGCAGCTTGTCAAGCAGTGTGGCTTAGGCGAATTTTAGAAGATGTTGGACAGGTGCAGCAGCAACCAACACCGATTTATTGTGACAATCAATCAGCCATTTCCATGAAGAAGAATCCTGTGTTCCATGGAAGGTCAAAGCACATCAACATTCGCCTACATTTCATCAGAGATCTAGTTGCAGAAAAGATCGTTGATCTGAAATTTGTCAATTCAGAAAATCAGAAGGCAGATGTTCTAACCAAGGCATCATCACTAGGCAAGTTCGAGAGCATGAGGAAGAAGCTTGGTGTAGTCAATTTTGCATCAAGGGGGAGTGTTGAATATTGATCCAAAATTGATAACACTAAAATTAGAAACAGTGGAGAATGCGTGTGTATAAAAAATAGGAGTCTGTAGGTGTGTTTGTATTAGAAGTTCTATAATTAGTGTAGTTAGTGGAGAAAGTGGTTTCCTTATTTACACTAGGCAGAAATAGCATGTAGTTGGGTTAGTTGAGTCCTTATTTAGATTATTGTTTAACTATAAATTAAGATGTACTTCGTATCCGAAATTAATGCAATAGAAGAGTTTATTTCTGCAGCAAATATTCTCTTATCTCTGTTTTTTGTTTCTTTATCCATCTGAAATTACCAACAGTCTTAAGTGAAGTTGTTGTCTGCTTTGAGTCTTTTAATGGGTTTTCTTTGTTTGTCATCTGTATTGGCACTTAATTGTGAACTGATTGCATTGATGTTTCTATGACGAGGAGTTGGGTGTCAGTTTTTCTGTTGCTACTGTCATCGTGACCGTTGTTGTTGCTGTTGCTGACATGGGTGTACATATCTGAATATCACCATGTCCATGTCCTGACAAAAAAGAGTATAAATGACACTCACGACTATGACCTTAGAACTTGAATTTTCTGGCTTAGCAAATAAAGTGTCTGTATATTCCTATTTTACATTTATGTTTACTTTATCCAATTACTGAAATAGGATTGATTTCAGCGTTACTTACTATATCCTTGAAGAGCTGCACATAGGACTAGTACTGCTACGAAGTTTGAAAAGTTAGAAGAGTACCATGTAAGAGTTCAGAACATAAAATTTTCTTTAAAACAGAATTAAAATACAACTGCTGTATGCCTAGGAGCTTTTCATAAGAAAAAAAAAAAATACAACTTCTGTGTTCCAGCTCCAGAGAGAGGTACAGTAGTTTATGTTTAAAATTTACAAATACTTCGGGAGGGGATCATATAAATAGCAATCTGATGGTCACCTTTGAATGATTTCAACAAAAGTATCTTGAATGTTCAAAAACTAAAGCCTAAAATTGCTTATTTTGTGGCTTAAAATCGAACATACTACAAACATGAAGTAATTCAGAACCAATAGTTTGCTGAAATGTAACTGCACGACAATTTACAAGGATGCTTATTAATTGATTCACTAAATTCACATATATCTACCTGGTTACTGTTGTGTGCCTTATTTTCATCGTTGAATCAAAAGCAATAAAGATATTCTCATCTATTCGAACAGCAGAGAATCTGATCGATGTCCGTTCAGATGTCCGTTCACTCACATTCCGCTGATAAGATATGATCTGGCCCGTAAGATGCGAATCAGACAGTCTAGATTGCATGATATATCGAATGTTTTAGTCCTTCAATCCCCACAGGTGGGCAGGTGATTCAATCCCATTAACTGATTTGATTAGCATAACGAATTTGAATTTGATAAAATGTGAACTCATTCTTTTCCTTTTCCAACCAAAAAACTGTCGGGCTCAATCCATAAATCAAAATTCTTAAACCGAATTACTAGCATTAAGTCACTACATACTAAACTCATTCCTAATAATACGGTGTTAGATTTAAATTAATTTGAGGAAGGGTAAATTATCATTAGTACTCGATCAGAAAACCGAGCTTTGAGTGGGTAATAATGTTAACTAGGAAAAAAGAAAGGTACATGCATTCTAGGATTAGATGGATAGAGGGCGGTTCGCGGGGCATCTGATCAAATTCGGTCCGATGTCCGGTTGGAGCCGTCCGATTAGCGTCAAGATTCATACACACTTGATAAGCCTGAATCTTGATATTGTCCACACGAATCAAAATACGAATCAGAAGACTCCAACCAGACATCGGACCGTTCCCGATGGAACTGGTATGGATTCTGTTGGAACTACAAGTTGACGGTGTAGTTAGTGTCACACCAGATCTAAAGGAGAAAATCAAGAAAGTCCTGCTGAATTTATTGAACCTTACCTTAATCGATTGATACCGCTGCTGGATTATTACCATGCTTATCTTGATTGATTTGCTGCTGGGTGATACCGCTGTGATTGGATGATGATAACTATGTTTGGTTGATTGATTGATTAAATACCATGTTTGGTTATTTCCTAAAAATAGAAAACGTGTACAGCTTGGATTTGGGTTATAAATCTAAGTTTCTCTCTGAGCAGAATGACTAAGAAAGAAAAATACAATTCAGTGTTGTGTGAGTTGTAATCAGAAATTATTATGAAATAAAAGAGTGTGTGTGTGTCTTGGTCCATGGAGTGCGCTATAGGCGATACTATGTTAAAATCTCTGTGTTTGCTTGATCAATTGTCTATGATGATGTTATAATTTTGTCATGGTATCAGAGCAGGGATTCTAGGACCAAGTGTGTTCAACTAATCTCGCCAAAACCACAAAAACCAACCCGAAATTTCTGTCATTGAAACAATGGCAGAGACGCCACCTGAAAAACCTCTTCCAACCATTGAATTAGGAGAGCCTTCAACTACTACCGCTCACTTAGAAAAATTAACTCAACTCCTGATCCTACAGCAATCATCCCCTAGCACTACACCCTCAACCGAAGGATCTGCACCACCTATTTCCGTGAAACTAGATGGTACATATTATGGGCTGTGGTCTCAGGTGGTAGAGATGCACATCAAAGGACGAGATAAGTTGAGACAAATCACCAGCATCCCGAACCAACCGCTGCCAACAGATCCACCATATCGAAAGTGGAGTATTGATGACTCAATTGTCAAGGGATGGCTCATTAATTTGCTTGAACCAAGGTTAATTGGCAATTTCATCCGTTTTCCAACTGCAAAAGATGTTTGGGATGCAATAGCTACAACATTCTTCGACAGCAACGATGCATCTCTCGTGTATGATTTGAACAAGAGAGTTGCAAAACTCAAGCAAGAGGGGGGACCAGTTGAAGGATGCTACAGCAAGTTGCAAACCCTTTGGCGGGAGATAGATTTTCGACGTCCTAATCCGATGGAGTATTCCAGCGACATCGAGAAATTCAACTCTTATATTCAAGAGAGCGGGGTATACACTTTCTAGACGGACTTGACGATCGTCTCGACAACGTGAGAGCTAATGTGCTTCAAATGAAACCATTTCCCCCTATCGAACAAGCCTTTGCACAAGTTCAAAGGGAAGAGATGCGTCAGATAGTGATGGTGAAGGGAGACGAGGTGAGTAACAATACGATGGCCTTAGTCTCGTGTGGCTACAAGCAGGCTGAGGTAAATTTGACCCTTACTAAAACAGGACCGAAGAACAATCTGACTTGCACTCATTGTGGGGGTCAAAGCATACCAGAGAAAATTGTTTTAAGTTGGTTGGATATCCCGACTGGTGGAAAGAGCAGAAAATAGAAACAGAGCACATTCAGAAACAGAGCTGAATCTTGCTGAAACAGTACCAAACCCTGCAGAAAACCGAAACATAGCACATTCAGAAACAGAGCCTTGTGCAGAACCTGAAATTTTAGAAACCGACCCAGTCAAAAACAGAACCGAAACAGAGCATAGTGTGGAGTCTCCTGGAGTTAACATCTGAATTGAACTGGATATGAGTAATGCAAAAGTAATACAATCTGAACCGCAACCACATGGCACGGAGTCTCCTAGAGATATTCATGAGGTAAATCCACAGAACTCAAATTCTATTATACAATCTAAGTTACCACCGAGAACCAATAGAGGTAAACCACCAAAACGGTGCATTCATGAGAACGGAACAAACAACAAAAATAACTACCCTATTGCAAATTAAATAACAACTGACCGACTCTCTGAACCCTTGAGAAGTTTTGCCCATCAAGTCTCTTCGGTAGTTGTACCAAAAAGGGTAGAGGAAGCTATTAAAGATCCAAAATGGGTAGAAGCAATGGAAATAGAAATGGATGCACTAGAAAAAAACCAAACTTGGAAGTTAGTGGATTTACCTGAGGGAAAGAAAACTGTGGGATGTAAATCGGTCTACTCTATAAAGTACAATATAGAGGGAAAAATTAAGAGATATAAAGCATGACTCGTGGCCAAAGGATATACTCAGACATATGGAATTGATTTCCAAGAAACTTTCTCACCAGTTGCTAAACTAAATACTGTGCGAGTTCTCTTATCCCTTGCAGCAAATTTTGATTGGCCATTACACCAATTTGATGTAAATAATGCATTCCTACATGGTGATATAAAAGAAGAGATTTACATGGATCTTCTACCCGGGTACCAATGTTGTGAAACAAAATAGAAAGTGTGCAAATTAGAGAGGTCCTTGTATGGCTTGAAAGAATCTCCTAGAGCATGGTTTGGTAGGTTTTGCAGTGCAATGAAGGGGTATGTGTACGAACAAAGCAACTGTGATCACACTCTGTTCTTTAAACGGAACCAAGGTAAACTTACAGTGCTAATCATATATGTGGATGAAATGATTATTATAGGTAATGATCATGAGGAGATCAAATTGCTAGAGACAAAACTATCTAAAGAATTTGAAATGAAAGATTTGGGTGGCTTGAAATACTTTATAGGAATTGAAGTAGCTCGGAGTAACAAAGATATTTTCCTATCTCAAAGGAATTATATTCTCGACCTACTTGCTGAGGTTGGAATGCTAGAGTGCAAACCAGCTGACACACCAATGATCCAAAATCACAAGTTGGGGTTAGATCCGAATCAGAGTCCAACCAACAAAAAAAGGTACCAAAGGTTAGTTGGAAAATTGATTTATTTATCTCATACTAGACCTGACAAAGCTTATGTAGTGAGTGTTGTCAGCCAATTCATGCATTCTCCAAGTGAAGAACATATGGAGGTGGTAATGAGGATTCTTAGGTACCTAAAAGGCACCCCTGGAAGAGGGATAATGTTTGAGAAACATGGACATCTTGAAATAGCTGGCTATACCGACACATATTGGACTGGAAGTGTGAGTGACTGGAAGTCAACGGCAGGTTACTTCACATTTGTTGGTGGAAATCTAGTTACTTGGAGAAGTAAGAAACAAAATGTGGTAACCTTGTTCAGTGCCGAATCAGAATTAAGAGGAGTGGTAAAAGGTATTTGTGAATTATTGTGGTAACAAAGACTTTTAACTGAACTCGGTTTTGAACCAACCAATGAAATGAAATTGTTTTGTGATAACAAGGCTGCAATAGACATCTCTCATAACCCGATACAGCATGACTGAACAAAGCACATTGAAGTAGATAGGCACTTTATTAGAGAGAAAATAGACTCAAAGATCATTGAAGTTCCGTTTGTAAGGTCGGGTGAGTAGCTAGCAGACATGCTAACCAAAGCTGTGTCAAGCAAGGTGTTTAATGAGTCTCTGTGCAAATTGGGTATGATCGATATTTACGTGCCAACTTGAGGGGGGGTGTTGGAACTACAAGTTGACACGTGTAGTTAGTGTCACACCGGATCTAAAGGAGAAAATCAAGAAAGTGCTGCTGGATTGATTGAACCTTACCTTAATTGATTGATACCACTGCTGGATTATTACCATGCTTATCTTGATTGATTTGCTGCTGGGTGATACCGCTCCGATTGGATGATGATTACTACGTTTGGTTGATTGATTGATTAAATACCATGTTTGGTTATTTCCTAAAAATAGAAAACGTGTACAGCTTGGATTTGGGTTATAAATCTAAGTTTCTCTCTGAGCAGAATGACTAAGAAAGAAAAATACAATTCAGTGTTGTGTGAGTTGTAATTAGAAATTATTATGAAATAAAAGAGTGTGTGTGTGTCTTGATCCTTGGAGTGCGCTATAGGCGATACCACGTTAAAATCTCTGTGTTTCCTTGATCAATTGTCTGTGGTGAAGTTATAATTTTGTTAGATACAATATGATCCAAATTTTCTTGTATTAGTTGACCAATCCCGAGTTTTTTATTAATACTCTCCATTAAATAAAAATGAACAAAAATGCCCTCAGTTTTTTTTTATTTTGAAAACTGCCCTAACTGCCCCACTGTGGGGCGGTTATCTTTTTTTTTTTTTTTGGAAAATTCTTAAAATGAAAATAGTAAACTAAATGGCTGTAAATGACAAAACAATCGAAAAATAGAAATGAAAAACTTAATCGGAAACTTCAACTCAAGTTTTGAGACTCTTCTCTTTGTTTTTTTGCAATTCTAAATTTTGGAAAACGGTTATTTGCTGAAATCGGACAACTCGATCGCTGTTTTATGGCTGTTTGAAGTTTCGTCGTTATTTTTTGCCTTCTCAGTAAAGATATCGTTTCTCTTTCCTTATCCCTTGTCCTAGCCTTCCCTGTTTACGAGAGATGTCTTAAATAATTACATGTACAACCTACATGTGCTTTAGAAATGAGAGAAATAACTTACAAAAAATAGATAGAGATGCATTATAACAGGAAGACACAGATCGATGACGTGAGAAATGTTATATTTCTTTTATCACACACGGATTATACAATAAAACTGTGTATAATTGTTGGAGCATTCATATACATCCGTCTGAAAGAAAAATGTTCTTCATTTTTTTTATTGAACTATACAATATTTATATTTTTTCTGTCATTTAATCAGAGTTTTATATTATCAATCTGATAACCATCATTAAAAAAATTAATTGATGAACAATTTCACTACTCAATTACTCCTCAATTTTTAGTAAAAACAAAAAAGAGAACCGCCCCACTGTGGGGCGCTCGGGGCATTTTTGAAATTTTTTAAATCACAGGGTATTTTTTTATTTTTTGAGGGTATTTTAAAAAAATCGGTTGACCATCTCATAAACATCAACAGCTCTCAAATAGCCATTTTTGGCAAATCAGCACCGCACAGACATAAATACATACAATACATACCACTATTAACTTTATTTGTTATATGAACATTGGACCAACCAAGTGCCACATGGACAATTTTCTCAATATAATGGAGAGTGCCTCAAGAGATAATGTTACTCTTCAAATGACTTTATCTCTAATTAAGCAAAGTCTTAAGCAAAAAAAATTGAACACAAAGCTTATGTAATTATGAGAAGAACAAAAGATAAACTTGTTTCAAGTAAAATGCCTACATTTGCTTTACGCAGTTCCTTTTTTTATTCCCTCAAGTTTGGGCAATATCATCTTTGGTCCTTAAAATTGTTCGATTTTTCCATTTAGAAAAAAATATCTTATATAGCACTATTGATTTGGTCCTTGAACTTGTTCGTTCTCCTCAATTCCCCAATTTCATTGCAACTCGATCACCAGTGCAATTTTTTTTTTAAATAAAAAACCCAATTTATCATAAAATAAAACAGATTGATGGTTTTTTTTTCCAAAATTAGTAAAAAGCAAATCATTGATTAGTCCAAGTTAGGATGGACCGAAACAATAGTTCGGTCACCCTTTAGTCACACCTGCACATCACTGGCAATAAAGATTGCAAAAGGGAGGGGGAGAACCGAACCATTCATTTGATCACCGCCACGCACACCAAATTTTTCAAAAAGGAATAAGGCAAGGGGATCCGGATTTTGAAAATTCAGTCCAGGCGGGTGACCGAATCAATTCAGTCACCCTTCTTTCGATTATCTATGTTGTAATTCGTGTAAAGGCATGATAATGGATGGACTGAACCATTGATTTCGTCGAAGTGGGGTGACCGAACAATGCAATTTCAATCCTTATTAATTATTTTTAAAGGAAAAAAAAACTATCAATTTGTTTCATAACAAATCGAATGTTCAATTTCCAAAAAGAAGGAAAAATTGTCACCATTGTACCACTGTATCACAACTACCTTTTGGGACAGGTTGTTTCTTTGACGCTAAAAAACTTGTATTAATCTTTCACGCTAAAAAGCATTGCAAACCTAAAAAAATAAACGGTAGAATAATATTACCTTTCATAATATTTAGTATGTGTCATATCATATTGATCAAATAGATAGTGTCATATCTTTAAATTTGGGATTCATTTCGCCAACTTGATTGTGGAAAAAAAACAGATTAACTGTCAATTTCTTTTGAATAATTTTGCGGAAATAAATTACATAGGTGTGAAATAATTAAACTAATTAAATGGTGTAAAATCAAATTGCTAGGTAACATGTAAATTACTTTTTCAACACAAACTTCATTATAGACTCATTTAATGGGTTTCATCTACGCCCTCGGTTGGTTCAACGTCATCAGTTGGTAAAAAGTTTCAAGTAATTACAACGCTGCCTCTGATTATATACACTATCGGTGCCGAATGATGCCAGATGGTAAATGGTCGATAATAAATATGTTTTCTGTAGTATTGAATGTTGTCTAATTAATGGAGTAGCCTCGTAATTAGTAACCATATATATTATGTTCTGCGTCATGTGAGAATTTAAACCTGTGAACTGCTGAAACTTGAAAGTGATTTAAGTATCTCTCAAATAAAATAATTGGTAATTTGTTACTTCATTAATAAAGCTGTTAACTCCACGCATTACAATTTTAGTTAATTAGCCTCGTTTTATTCTTGGAACAAAAAGGGTTATACATCCTCCTTTACCAAAATGTACCTTAATTATCCAGAAGAACAGGAATATTTATATTTTTTTTTAAAGAAGTGGTATTGCCACCGATTTCATTAAAATGAAAACCAAAGTATTACACAGTATTGCCGGTACGACCAAGTTGGTACCAGCTACACACATACCACAAATCAACAACATCAAAATTATAACCTACAACCAACAAACCAGAAAAGCACACAAAACAAACACAATCCTACAAATGTTAACATCAACTATGAAAGTAAAAATTTGCCTCAACCTAAGATAAAGAAAAAACTATCAAAAAATTAGAACTAACCTGCAGTAGAATGTTCTCAGAAAAGGCAGCGAAAAGAGCCAATCTCCTGGCTTCTCTACAAGCAATTTATAGATTACACGAATGCCAATTTGAGAGAGCAAAGTATCAAATTTGGAATTGAGTTAGGTGTAAGTGGCTTTTATTTTTACTCTCTGCTTAAATGTGAAACTCGACGAATAAAATAGTAAGGAAGAGTAGAAAAAAACACATCTTTATGAAACTATCGGTAAAAATAAATTGACCCTTGATAATTTGTATAAGTTTCTTATAAATAGTAGTTATGTATAGATGGACGATTGAGAAATTCGCACAGTTGACTAAGTATACTCTTGAGAAAGAAGGTGAGAGACTTGGACAGCTGAAACTGACCCCGATTTAATCTTAGACATCGATGATGTGTGCAGTATTGTAAATAACGGTATGCGCTCGTCGGATGGATAGAGTACCGCCAAATGATTAATCGATAATAATTGGGAATAATCAGGCATAATTAGAAATAATCGACCAATTACTTGGGAAAATCCGTGATGATTTGATCGCTGCTAACGACTAATTGGTCCATTAATCAGCCTAAACGGCTGTTTTTTACAACACTGGATGTCTATCTTATTCATCAGATAAGTGATAAATTGTACTGATGTGGAAGAAATGCTAGATTAGTGGATTTGTTTGTAAATGAGTTCGGTAATTTCAGTTGGAGGGATAACGGGTTAGGTGGAGAGAAGACGGGTTGGATATTTGTGGAGTTTGAGGTGAGTGAGAGATAGATGGGCTTAGATTTGTATTAGGTTTCATTGGGTCCTTTTATACATGAAGCACATGTGAAGCCTATATATGAGGTTTACGTGTTGAAAAGGCTAAGAGGGCTAGGTTTAGGGTCCAATATGAAAGTCGTCCAACATGGTGCATGGGCTACCCGTGGAGAGGTTGATGTTTTTCAGTTTGAAAATTTGAGAATAGCTAGTATTGTAAAAATGGAGTGAGTCTATGGTACTATGCACCGTACTATGGAGCCATATTTTCATTTTGAAAACCCTAATGGTCGATCGGAACCGTTCAACGTGATCTCCACATGAATATGTACTTGCAGACTAAATTTTATATTTTTTTCGAATTTTTTTACTATATTTTAAGATAGGTAGAAAATCACTTGATCTGAAAATTCTGGACCATCCAAAAACAGTGATTTTCTACCTATCTAAAAAAATAATAAAAAAATTCTAAAAAATAGAAAATTTAGCCCACAAGTATATTATCATATGGAAATCATGTTAAACGGTTCGGATCGACCGTTAGAATTTTGAAAATGAAAATATTGATCCGTAGTACGGACCAATCCGTACTATGCATAGTACCATAGACTCACTCGTAAAAATGTTTAAAACTATGAGATATAATTTTTTTTTTCAAAATACAGAATAGGCAAATAAACTACAGACACTGAATAGTTAGTTCCTCTGTCGTTGTCTCCCGTGCTCTTTTTTTTTTTTTTTTGGTTAAAATTAACAATTCTGAGACTGCTGGAGTTTTATATTTGTGTGTTAATCATATTCATTTATTGCTAATTCCATCAAGAGACTAGTAATCCAAAGCACTCTTTATATATCTTTAAGTCTCCCACAAATAATGAAAGCAATAAAACAAGGCTTGATCTAACATTCCCTAATTTTGCATTTCGAAGTCTCCAGTTTAACACAAATAATGAAAGCAATAAAACAAGGCTTTTGATCTAAAATTACCTAAATTTTTATTTCGGGGTATTTTTGTACTGACGGAACGAAAATAAGATCCTCATTTTCATAATAAAGTTCCATTAATATATATCGGTAAGCTAAATGAAATTTCAGAACGAAGAAATGACTAAATTTTTCATTTTTTCTAGTATAGAGATGATGAGGTTCTTTCCACGGAATCCGAGACGGTCCCAAAGGGCATCATATCAAATTCGGTCCAATGGTTGGTCGGAGCTATCCGATCCACATCAAGAATCACACACACAACTGTAATTTGTGTGGATCAAGTGCGCATAATCTTGACGCTGATCAAACGAATATGACAGGACATCCAACTGAATTTGATCCGATGCCAATCAGACCACCCCCCACTACCTTTCAACAGCTCCCCAAGCCCCACCCCAGCTTAGAGATGAGGATCTGAAGTTAACTCCGAGATTTGTAGTGCTTTATTAAACTTCCATCAAAAGTTAAATCTTATTAAAGTAAGACAAAGCTAGTGTGTCGTACAGATATTGGTACTTTCTTAGTGTGTTTCAAAAGACTCCAATAGTGCGTTCTGAGTGCAAAATGATTCACAATTCCGGTCTTCACGTGTACGATATAAAATATTTTGCTGCTACAAGATGGAATGACAGCTTGGACTCGGTTGTTCTTTCTTCCTTTATTACATTCACACGTGTTAGTAATCAAAGTGGAAAAGCACAAAAAAACACAGTACTAAATACCAAGAAAATCTCCAAAGTGTTTCCCTTGTTTTTTCATTTACATTCCTTAAAATCAAATAACTGGATAAGAAGATGACAAATTGGCAATCCTTTTTCTTTTGTAATAAGATAGAAAGGGGTCAGGCTTCTAATACTATGTTTTATTGATAATTTAGACACACAATACAATCAAATGATCCAAGAAAGCGTGAATTTTTCATTGAATTTTGAGCATAAAAAATGGAATAAAAGTTACATCTATCATAATAGTACTTCACCAACCAACTCAAAAATAGAACAAAAATTGTCTTTAAAATTCAATTACATCTCTCTTCATAATATGAAAATTAGATGAAACTATTGCCTTAAAATTGCAGCTCCATTTCGTAGCAATTTACAGAATTTAGAAAGCTTGAATCGCATTAAAAACATATATAAGTGACACGGTCTACTCTCATTTTGAATTCTTCGGTATTGCGATCTAGACTGGATTTATTATTGTGGACCATGCTATCCTGGAAATTTGCAAGTCATTTGCAGGTCAACAGCAAAATACAGTTCTATAATCATGCTATATTTTTTAAGATTTTAAAAGTTAGTTGGCAAGGTGTCACTAACAATATTTGTATTAATAAAAGAAAAAGTATTTCTAGAGCACTACAAGTATTTTATTTTAAAGTAATCATTGTAGCAGCCACCATACGAATATTAATTGTCCTTTGTAGGGATATTTAGTTCTGCATTCATTCTTCCTTTTAAAAGTAATCAAGAGCGAATAATTTATCATTCATTTATAATTAGCTTATTAGAAAAATGATATGGATTAAAAAAATAGCTAATTATTGGTAAGCATATGAATTAAAAAAGTTTGTTGGTTCTCACGTAATGGTGTGTGTGTGAGAGCTAATTCACATTCATTTTTATTCATTACCCTATAAATTTAGATGTTTAAAGATGATTGTGTCTGATGGCAAGAAATAAGCAAGAATTCTTTTTTTTATTGTTGTTTTTTGTTGGCGAAATATGCACTAGGTTTTTTCTTCCAGGTGCCAGCACCATGCACATTAGTGGAAGGTTAGAGCATGGCATTATTTATTTTCTGTTTTTGATGTAGCATAAGAGAGAGAAAAAATGACTCTTGTTACCGCATATGTCAATTGCTTTCAAAGTTAGTAATGGAATTTAAACAAGGAATCAGGCACAGTCCGATGGGTATTGAATCAAATTCGATCAGATGCTAGGTTTGA
Source organism: Carex littledalei (assembly GCA_011114355.1). Taxonomy (NCBI): domain Eukaryota; kingdom Viridiplantae; phylum Streptophyta; class Magnoliopsida; order Poales; family Cyperaceae; genus Carex; species Carex littledalei. Next base: position 18,150,649 of record CM022079.1, read on the forward strand.
GTCTTCTAATCTGCAACTTGACTCCTCGTACGAATCAAGTGCACACAAATTTTGATACGGATCAAACGATTCCAACCGGACATCAAACCAATCGGAGAGGCCGGAAACACATTCTAGAATTGTTTTTCAAGTTGAAAAATTAGGTATAGTATTGCCAAAATGTCTCGAACTATGACATATCAGTTTTACATGGCATTTTAATACTGACCGAACTGAAATAATTAAGATCCTGATTTTCAAAATAAGCTTCCACTTATATTGGTAAGATAAATGAAATTTCAGAATGAAGAAACAAAAAGATGGAATTAAGTAGAAAAATGGATGCCACTAACAATTTATGTAAGATAAACCTCTTACTGTCTTGTACTGTTCTTGTTTTGCTTGTTGGTTCTATTGATTTCCTGAGTTTAGTCTCATACATATGTTAGAGAAAATGATTCACAATTTAGGTCTCATGTCCCAACTTTCATAGTCAGTCATCTCAAGCCCGATCTTCATGGGTAGCCCGATCTTAGGGCTCGATCGGTTGTTCATTTTTACTTTATCGCATTCATTTGTGTTAGTAATCAAAGTGGAAAAGCAAGCAATTAAACACATTACTAAAACCAAGAAAATCAAATAAAATAACTGGATAATTAGCAGATGACAAATTGACAATCTTATTTTTGTGAAAATAAGAACGGATCAAGCTCCTAATCTTATATTTTATTGATAAATTAGAAATACGATACAACCAAAAAACATGAAAGTGAACAACGAGTATTGGGCAAAAAAAAGAAAGAATAAATGTTACATTTCTGATAATATTTGACCAACCAACTCAAAAGTAAAATAAAAATTATCTCCAAATATCCGTTTTAATCTCTTTACATAATATGAAAATTAGAGCTCCATTTCATAGAAAATTACAGAATTTAGAAAACTGAGATTGGAATAAAAACATAAGAGATGCGGTCTACTCAAGTCTTCGTCTGACAGGAAAACAAGAGCACACATGTCCGCAAGAAATTCTAGTCTGTTGAGTACTAAAGTATTGCGATCTTGTCCGATTTTTTTATTAATATCCAACATTAAATAAAAATTAATGGAAATGCCCACAACTAATTTGTCGAAATTATAAAAATACCCAGACCTCCGAGACTCTCGGCAATCCACGATAATATATTTATTTACCCAGAAGTGATTTTTCAACCGGGATCAATAACTTAGATTAAAAACATTTTTATATTTTGCTAGTAACAAACAAAGAAATATTTTGGTTTGTCGCAGTCTTTCTAGTAAATTCAATTCTATAGTATTTCATCTATATATTTAAAAGAATATAAAAATATTTCTAATATTTTCACTTTGAATTCTTCGGTATTGCGATCTAGACTGGATTTATTATTGTGGACCATGCTATCCTGGAAATTTGCAAGTCATTTGCAGGTCAACACCAAAATACAGTTCTTAATCATGCTATATTTTTTAAGATTTGTTTAGTTTGAATTCTTCTAGTTGAAAGAAAAGATTTTAAAGTTAGTTGGCAAGGTGTCACTAACAATATTTGTATTAATAAAAGAAAAGTATTTCCAGAGCACTATGAATTAAAAAAGTTTGTTGGCTTCTCACGTAATGGTGTGTCTGTGAGAGCTAATTCACATTCATTTTTATTCATTACCCTATAAATTTAGATGTTTAAAGATGATTGTGTGCTGATGGCAAGAAATAAGCAAGAATTCTTTTTTTTTACTGTTGTTTTTTGTTGGCGAAATATGCATTAGGTTTTTTCTTCCAGGTGCCAGCACCATGCACAGTAGTGGAAGGTTAGAGCATGGCATTATTTATTTTCTGTTTTTGATGTCGCATAAGAGAGAAAAAAAATGACTCTTGTTACCGCATATGTCAATTGCTTTCAGAGTTAGTAATGGAATTTAAACAAGGAATCGGGCACAGTCCGATGGGTATTGATTCAAATTCGGTCAGATGCTAGGTTAGAGTCTTCTAATCTGCAACTTGACTCTTCGTACGAATCAAGTGCATACAAATTTTGATACGGATCAAACGATTCCAACCGGACATTAAACCAAATATTGTCTGATGCTCATTAGATTGCCCCCCACTCTTTTAAACAAAGCCGAGATGGATCACTGTTGTATAGTAGGTGAGCACTAGAGCGACTCATGAGGGAAAATATTATGGTCAACTTCTTTCAAACCATACAAATATGATCGGAGAGGCCGGAAACACATTCTAGAATTGTTTTTCAAGTTGAAAAATTAGGTATAGTATTGCCAAAATGTCTGGAACTATGAGATATCAGTTTTACATGGCATTAATACTGACCGAACAGAAATAATTAAGATCCTGATTTTCAAAATAAGCTTTCACTTATATTGGTAAGATAAATGAAATTTCAGAATGAAGTAAAAAAAAAAGAGGGAATTAAGTAGCAAAATGGATGCCACTAACAATTTAAGTAAGATAAACCTCTTTACTGTCTTGTACTGATGTTGTTTTGCTTGTTGGTTCTAGTGATTTCCTGAGTTTAGTCTCATACTTATGTTAGAGAAAATGATTCACAATTCAAGTCCCATGTCCCAGCTTTCATAGTCAGTCATCTCAAGCCCGATCTTCACTAACAATTTTTTTTTACTAATATCCAACATTAAATAAAAATTAAAGCAAATGCCCACAACTAATTTGTCGAAATTATAAAAATACCCTGACCTCCGAAACTCTCGGCGGTCCACGATCATTTCTTTATTTACCCAGAAGTTATTTTTGAACCGGGATCAATAACTTAGATTCAAAACATTTTTATTTTTTTCTAGTAACACACAAAGAAATATTTTAATTTTTCTTATAGCTGCAAAAAATACCCATTGAAAAATGTTAATTTGGGTTATTTGTCGCAGTCTTTCTAGTAAATTCAATTCTATAGTGTTTCAACTATATATTTTAAAAGAAATATTAAAATATTTCTAATATTTTAATGGAAAAATAAAAGGTCATAAAATTTTCTAATTAAAAATAAAAAATCACAAATCCGACAATTTCGGTCATAGAAACACTGTTTCAAATGTGAAATCAAAGAAAAAAAATATTATGTGCTAACCGCCGAGAATCTCAACGGTCTGGGCATTTTTATAATTTCCACAATAATTGATGTTTACTGAATAATTTCCCGGATATCCGGTTCCACAATAATAAAACATCATAACCAGAAAAGTTTCCCGGATATCAGGTTCCACAATAATTTTTATTCATAATCCTATAAATTTAGATGTTTAATAATGATTGTGCTGATGGCAAGAAACAAGCAAGAAATTTTTGCTTTGAGGTATATGCACGCTAGCTAGTAGAAGGTTAATTAGAACATGTGATCATCTCTTTTCTATTGTTGATGTTGCATAGGAGAAAAAATGACTCCTCAAGTGGTTTTAAAGTTAGCAATGAAATTAAACAAAGCCCACGTGGATCACTATTGTATACGTAGTAGGTGCAGCACCTACAACAACAACTTCCGTGCTATATATTTATTTAATGCAACGACTCAAAAGGAAACATTATGAGGTCAACTTCTTTCAAACCATACATCTCCCTTTCATTATAAGAAGAGCACTCTGTGAGAGAGTTACCCATGACACTCATAACATAAATCATGGAAACCCTGCTCACTATTCACCTCCTCTTAAGTCTCTTAACCTTATCCTCCTTTTCTCTCGCTGCCATAGTAACCACTAGTAAAACTGATCTATCAGCACTTCTCTCCTTCAAGTCCCAAATACATGATGACCCATTTGGAGTCCTCTCCTCATGGAACGAGTCACTGCACCACTGTCAATGGCTAGGCATCATGTGTGGCCGGCACCATCCGGATAGAGTGACGGCTCTCGTTCTCGACTCCAAACAATTGTCAGGTTATATATCTCCATCTCTAGCAAACCTCACGTTTCTCCAAAGGATGAGTCTCTCTGATAACAAGCTGAGAGGAAGTATACCAATAGAGATTGGATATTTGGGTAGGCTACGTTTTCTCAACTTGAGTAGGAATTCTCTCGATGGTAGCATTCCATCTACTCTAAGTAATTGTTCACGTCTAGAAGTAATTTCTTTGTGGTATAATAATCTCCATGGAACCATCCCATCTAACTTAGTGCAATGCAATGAATTGAAAAAAATCATTCTGGGGAATAACTTCCTCACAGGAGGCATACCATTGGAATTCGGCCTCATCCCACAGCTACAATTGTTACGACTATCTGTCAATAATCTCACAGGATCAATTCCTTCCACCTTGGGTAACCTTAGTAGCCTAGTAGATCTTTATCTTCACCAAAATCTTTTTGATGGCGATATTCCAGATAGTTTAGGCAAACTTACTAACCTATCTCATCTTTACCTTTACAACAATAAGTTCACTGGTTCCATCCCACCTACCTTAGGTAACCTTACCAAACTATCACATCTCTATCTTCGCAAAAATAACATTAGTGGTCACATCCCGCCTGGCTTGGGCAACCTTACTAATTTATTGCAACTTTATCTTGAAGATAATAAATTCTATGGTTCCATCCCACATACCTTGGGTAATCTTGAAAGGTTAATAGATATTAACTTTTCAGAAAATATGTTAAGTGGATTCATCCCTGATGAACTGGGGAAGCTTCAAAACCTCGAGGTTTTTAACATTTATCATAGCAACATTTCGGGTGAAATACCACACTCCATTTACAACCTATCAGCATTGGTTGATTTGTCACTTGGTCAAAACCAGCTTGATGGAACTCTACCTTTTGATATGTGCAATGCTTTACCAAACTTGAAATATCTACGTCTATATGACAATCAACTCAAAGGACAAATCCCACCATCTATATCCAATTGTTCTGCTCTTATTCATGTTGAATTAGATAATAATTCCTTCAGTGGCGTGATACCATCTGGCTTTGGAGCCTTACAAGATCTTCAGGTAGTTCATTTTGGGGATAATCAACTAGAAGCCAAGAGACCACATGATTGGAGTTTCATGGATGCTTTGACCAATTGTACTTTGTTAAAACAATTAGATCTTTCAAATAACCAACTACAAGGAGTTTTACCTAGTTCTACAACAAATCTTTCTACTAGTCTTCTTGAACTCTCACTGTCTAGTAACCCAATTTCAGGAAGCATACCAGCAGAGCTCGGCAAATTCAATAACTTAAACTTGCTTGAGCTAGGCGGAATGTTTCTCAGTGGCAGCATTCCGGTAGAAATAGGTAATCTTTTCAAACTGGAGAGGTTAAATCTGAGTAGTAACATGATTTCTGGTCAAATCCCCGCAACTCTTGCTAACCTCACCCAAATGACCAAGCTATATATGGATAATAATGCATTGGAAGGGAGTATACCACCAGAGTTAAGTAACCTGAAATTCTTAGAACTCCTGAATATTTCAAATAATAAGTTGGTAGGTGAAATTCCCAAAGAAATCATGGGTCTTCCTTCTCTTTCTGTTAGTTTGGACTTGTCACACAATTATCTAACTGGCATCTTGTCACCAGTAATTGGTAACTTGAAAAACCTACAATCAATTCGTCTCTCGAATAACAAGTTGGGTGGAGAGATTCCTATCACAATTGATGGATGCCAAGTACTTCAAGCCCTTTATCTTGATAGCAATCTGTTCCAAGGAACAATTCCAACTAGATTGACCAATCTAAAAGGGCTGCAAATCCTTGATGTTTCTAACAACTTGCTCTTTGGTCAAGTCCCCGAATTCCTGGGTACAATGAACTTGCAATATTTGAATATTTCTTTCAATAATTTCGAGGGGGAATTACCAAAAGAAGGCATTTTCAAGAATGCCAGTGCTCTAGATGTAAGAGGAAATCCAAAGCTTTGTGGTGGAGTACCTCAAATGAATTTGTCATATTGCATCTCACAGAGACATCACTCTCGACGAAACATAGTGCTCATAAGTTCAATTGTTGGTTCTTTTATTTGTATAATTGCAATCATTTGCTTGTTAGTGATTTATTATACTAGAAATAACCCTCAAAACAAACCACAATCTGATAAAGCTTTGAAATATGGGTTAGAGCCTGTTTCATACACTGACCTTCTTAGAGCTACTGAAAATTTCTCCCCGAATAATCTAATTGGCAGAGGTTCATTTGGAGAAGTTTACAAAGCTGTTATGAGCTTTGAGAATGTGACAACCGTTGCGGTGAAGGTGCTAAACCTTGAGAAACACAGTGCTTCTAGAAGTTTCTTCTCTGAATGTGAGGCATTAAAAAATGTGAGACACAGGAACCTTATAAAAGTGCTAAGTTTGTGCTCTAGCATAGACTACCAAGGTAATGATTTCAAGGCTTTGGTTTTTGAGTTCATGTCAAATGGTAGCTTGGCCACATGGTTGCAGCCAAATGCATGTACAGATGGGCCATTCAGAAGCCTCAGCTTCACCCAGAGGTTGAACATTGCATTTGATGTGGCGGCAGCCGTAGATTATCTCCATTACCATTTACCTGCACCAATCGTGCATTGTGATCTCAAACCTAGTAATGTACTTTTGGATGATGATATGACTGCACATGTGAGTGATTTTGGATTAGCAAGGTTTTTGATTGGACCTGATACCATGCCTTCTCAATCAATGTCGAGCACCGGTGGAATCAAAGGTTCTATTGGCTACATTCCTCCAGGTATATATAGCGGAGATTCTTATTTAATAAGTACTTTTTTTAGTATGTCCCTGCAACGAAAATTATTCATAGACTTTGTTAAGGTTCAAGGAAAAGTTTGGCCAAGTTTGTTCCACTAGCGAGGCTGAAGGAAAAAATATATGTTGCCTCATTTATACTAACATGATTGAGACTTAATTTTATTATCTATGTATACTTCTTTAAATTACTGTGTTGGGCTATACAATTTGAATAAAATACACAAATTTATGCACGATCATGTGAGCCCAAGTTCGAAAAACTAGGTGAATTATACAGATGTTAATAGGTAGAGTCACAGTTCAGTATGCTTCTGTACTAAATTTAGGGCTGTAACTATTAACTTTTCATTGTCTAGAGTATGGGATGGGTGGTCGGCCATCGATAGAAGGAGATGTCTATAGCTACGGCATTCTTCTGCTTGAGTTGTTCACTGGAGTAAGTCCAACCGACGAAAGAATCAGAGATGGTTTTAGCCTTCAGAAGCAAGTTGAGATGGCTTTCCCCGACCAAGTCATGGATATAGTCGACCCCAAATTATTCTCTGAAACTGATGGAGAACACAATCTGTATGCACCTGAAAATGTCTATAGTTGTTTGGTTTCAGTGATTCAATGCGGGCTTATGTGCTCCAAAGAGTCTCCAAAAGAACGCATTTCTATCAAAGATGTTACCAAGGAGTTGAACTCAGCACGAACAAAGGTGCTTAGGCCATAGAGACAGAAAAAATAGGATCAAAATAGAAGAAGGGCTCTACTAAATATGTACTATCAGTAAAGTTTGGATAGCAGTTGTGGTAATTTATGGTGTTGTAGTATATATGTTGTAATTTTGACCAATGTTATTTCTTTCTATTAGGGGGGTGGGGGGGTCTAAGTATTTCAATTGTAAGACGTATAATATGCACTCAATTAAAGAAGATTATTGTAATGTGTGAATTGCATTAATGCTGCATATTTATATATTGGAGTATTATCTTGTTCTTCTGAAGGAACACATAGTAACACCTTTAAAAAAAATTATGTTAATGTTAATTAAATATATGCAGAATAATGACAGCACATTTAAAAAAAAAGTAGGAATTAAACAGGCTAATGCAAGCCTAACAAAAAAAAGAAAACATCGATATTTCTTATTAAACCTCTGTGTAGTACAAAAAGATCAGAGAACAAGAACCTGAAAATTAATAAGCCTCCATATCAAGGACTAATTCCTAGACAACAACATAAACCGATGAAAAAGAAAAACATAAGAGGAATAACAAAAAAAGAATCAAAATTTACATGTAAACAAATCTGGCACTTGATCTAAAGGCCTTCATTGCAGTTGCCAACATCACTGCCTCATCAAAATGGACATCTCCAGTTAAACGGTACCCATGCTCGCTATCAGAATCCTTGTAACATTAATAAAGAAATGAGTAAAAATTGCAGCAAAACATTATATTGGTTCCATAATTCAAAACATTAACAAAAACTTACTAAAAATATCAAAATTCAACTTTTGCAAATTAAATTGAAAATATATATAAATTCAAACCCCACTAAAGATAAAACTTATGGATTTTAATTTACAATTTCAATTTTCCAATTTTATTTTAGTTTTATTTTTTTCTCTTTTATATTTTGTAATTTTTGACATCTCTGATGTCCGTATTAATGGAATCTAGAGCCTCCATCAACCTGTAAATTTAAATCTCTTGAAGTAACATAAAATTTGAGTTTCAATTCAGATCGTTTGTTTTAATTTGAACTGAATGAATTCCAAGCTAAAAAATTATTCAAAAACCGTGGCGGATCTGTGTGGGGATGCACCTATTCTCTTTGAGTCTGGATCCTCTGCATTCCTCACCGTTTGTGTTTTAATACAAACCGTCTGATCATAATTCGGATCAATCCGGTCCAAACTTTTAGTGCACATGGATCATTTAAGATTCTTGCTAATATGTAACGAACGGATCAGATTCAAACCCAAAAAAATAATGTATTTTAGGTGATATGAATTTGTTTCTCTTCTATGACAGTGGGCCGGTGGACTGACTGAGAATCAAGGCCCAATAAAGATTCTCAAATCTTAAAACACAACGCTAACGAAGAAACCTAAAAACTAAAATACAAGCTGGATGCTGTCACGTGATTGTCACGTGGAGATTGTAATAACAGTCAAAAGGATGTCTTATTGTAGTCAAACAAAGGCACCACGGTTCAACAACAAAGATACTCTTTGTTGCCACTGCTTATAGCCTTTTACTTATGGAAATTTCACCATTATCAACAAATATGTAAGAGCTTATGGACAAGGGATAGCTATTGGTATTTGTTTGGAGTACACACAACACATTGTCAAAATATGACACTTAACATGTCTAAATATGATTAATATGATAAAATAACACATCTTTTGAATGAATGAGCATACTTTTTTTGCGATTAAGTTTTTTTTTGTGATTAAGGTGTCATGACATTCATAAATTTGGCATGCTTATTTTCTATATACTTGACAACATTTTCAATCATATGATACCTAAATGTGATAAGAAAAAAAATTTATTATCTTCCAATTCTAATCTTTAGTTCTCACTAAACCTAAAAGTGGAGAAAACTAAATATTACTTATTCTTTAATTCCATTTTCCAATAATAGCAAAAGACATAAATTAGTTATTGTAAGTTAATTTTGAACAAATTTATCAATGTAAAACAAATTTACCATTACCAAAAAAAATAAAAAATAAATAGTTCACATGACGAAATTGATCACATCATCGGAGATCGTTTGTCTAGACGCCCACAATATTTAACAGTACGTGATCATGATTGATGTTCATGAGAACCAAATCGAAGGCCGTGTTGTAGGGTTCATAAACCCGTGTTGTCAAACAACATCGAGTGCAAAGTCTACAACATTTTTTGCCATGTAAATAAGTTTATTCAATGACTTATGATTAATTAGCATTATGATAGATGATAATCTAATAGCACATGAGAAGAAAGAAGAAAGAAGAAAGAAGATGATCAATCAGTTCATCCATAAAATAGAAAAATGAAAAAAAAATGAACGAAACTGATTTTATATTTTTGCTAAATATTTTTTCAATTTTTTTATGAATGTAAAAACACTATTTACTTCAGATTAGAAATGCAGGTTATTTAGGAGGGAAAAAATGTAAAAAATTGCAAAAAGGACCTTTATTTTATTTTATTTACAAAATCTGCTTATTATGAAAGATAAATGCTTTATACTTTTTGGCAATTTGAGATGCAAAAATCAGATAAAATATATTCAATAGAACTGATAAAGCAAGAAAGAAAAATTGAAAATTCCAATAGAAAATAAGAAATTTCCAATTGAGCTTTCTTTATTTCATGAACTCGAGTACATTTGGGGTTACAACACTATTTGGGGTTTATTTCTACTGATTTTAACTGCACAACCTCCCAATTAAGGAATCAATTGTGTATTAAACTAATTGGGAGAGAAGTAGTATCCCAACTACAAAAGTAATTTCAAATTGCTGATTTTCAATACCCAATTTAAAATTTATTATGATAAACCATCATGTAAAATTTAACACTGAGATACTTCTGATATTTTCATGTTAAATTTTTTTGGGCACTTTCGGTTGTGTTAGATTCGATCTGCTAATTGTTTATGTCTTGTGTTATTATTATTTAATTACCAATAGTTAAAAATCAGATGCAAGGATATTACAAACTCAGCACAATCTGGGTAAATATCTTAACAGAGCAGTTTTCGCTTCATGCAGCGCACAAAGCATATGCAATGCTGTTTTGATTCTATAGCGTGTGCGCTGTACAAAGTCAAAACTGCAAACTTAGAAAGCGCAAATTGACACAACTTTGAAATAACACTATGCAATTTGTTAAATCATAAAAAGGATCACGGAGTTTTGTCCAAGGAAAAATAATTTAGATGTAAATTTTTAAATTCACCGTTGTGAATAAAAAATGAGGGAGCTTTTCTATTAAAACTGTAATCATAAGGCAGCATTCCGATAAGGGAGCTTTTCTATTAAATGTAATTTAATATAGGCTGAAGAACTTATGTTAAAGGTAATCATAAGAGAGCTTTTCTATTAAATTAACCCTTATCTATTAAAGAATACATGTAATTTTACAGTTATGGGTACGCTACGAGCTATATATTCGCACAAGCAAGCACATGTGACAAATAGACTCTTAAAATATAAAAAAAAAATAAGGTTGAAAGTGCAAAATTATGGTACTATGCATAGTGCACATTGGTCCGTACTATGGATATTTTCGTTTTCAAAATTCAAACAGTCGATCTGAACCATTCAAAATAATCCCCATATGAAAATGTACCTAGAGACTAAATTTTACATTTTTTTGAATTTTTTTACTATTTTATTTAGATAGGTAGAAAATCACTACTTTTAAATGGTCCAGAATTTTTAGATCAAGTGATTTTCTACCTATTTAAAAAATAGTAAAAAAAATGTAAAAAAATGTAAAATTTGATCTGCAAGTACATTTTCATATGAAAATCATGTTGAATGGTTAAGATTGACTGTTTTGGACTTTGCAAGTGGAAAAATTGATCCGTAGTACGGACCAATCTGCGCTATGCATAGTACACAAAAAAAATGTATTTAAATAAAAAAAACAATAAACAACATAAAAACCAAAGACCTGAGACTGAGGTGCATTGGCCAGTGCCATCTGTTGTTGCTGAAACTGGTACCAATGCTGCTGCTGTTGTTGTTGAACTTGCATCGACAGCTGCAAATACATCTGGTACATTTGCTGGTAATACATCATTTGTTGCTGCAACTGCTGTTGCTTCTCCTGCAACGAGTTGTTGCTAGGCGAGGAATGATTCGACTGCAAATAGTTTTTCTGTAACTGCTGTTGCTGTAACTGTAAGCAATAGTACATCTTTCGTAGTTGGTGCTGGTTGTGTTGCCACATCTGAGATGGACACACTTGCCCTGATTGTAGGCCTCCATTCTATCATTTTTTTTGTTAATTCAACTGGATTCAATTTATATGAGGGGTTTTTAACCAAAAAAAATAATAAATAAAGGGGAGAAGAAACCATTGGTTGCTGGTATTTTGAAAATTACGAACATCCATTACTAGCAAACCCTAAACCCTAGATGTAAAATTCTAACTCTAACCACTTATCTAATGAGAACATAATATAGTTTTCAGAAAAAGGATCAGGAAGATTTGTCCAAGGAAAAATAATTTAGATGTAAATTTTTAAATTCACCGTTGTAAACTAAAAAATGAGGGTAATAGGCTGAAGAACTTCTGTTAAATGTAATCATAAGGCAAATTTTCTATTAAATTAACCCTTATCTATTAAAGAATACATGTAATTTTACAGTTATGGGTATGCTACGAGCTATATATTAGCACAAGCAAGCACATGTGACAAATAGACTCTTAAAATATAAAAAAAACAAGGTTGAAAGTGCAAAATGCAAAAAACACTAACCAAATATTGTGCCAAGGCTCCTGTAGGAAATATCTGGTATGGCGGTTGTCAAGTCGGCATCAGGTTATTAGATCTGTTCGGGTGTGGATTCAAAACAGGTATAATTTGACCCGACTCCACTTCTGACTTTGAGCATTCGCCTTGAATTGGGCTAGCTAATAGCCGTCGTACTCCGTTTAATCCTCGCCTGCTCCTGTACAATCATTAGCGGGATCGGACCATGGGTCAGAGTGAAATAGGTCTGCGGACCTGTAATTCGGACGTAAATTAATTAAATATTTAACTAACCATTCGTAACTCTTTTTTCCCGTTTAATTATTTTTTTCTAAGTATTCGAATTTAATTAACTAACTACGGTTTGAAATATGCTCAATCGGTTTGTTCGGTTTGACTTGGTTCCGATTGAGCGTAAAATTAGGTCTAACTTAATTTAAATTAATCTAACCTGACTTAAATATTTGTTATATTTTAATTTGAAGATGAACTGTTTTAAATAAATTATTATAATATTTATATAAGGTTATTACGTATTTTACGATAAAAATATGTAAGGTATAATTTACGTAATTTAAATGGTTATTATTTAACCTTAATTAAATACTTGTAATATAAAAGCGTTTTCTAATTAATTAACTATAATCAATTTATTTTATTCCTAAGTACGTAATTAATTATATTACGTTACAAATTAATTATTTTAATACTTTTAAAGTCGTACAAATTATTTTAATGATTTGCACATGTTGATTAATTTATAAATATATTATAATACGTTGATTATTTAATTATCCTACTTAATAAATTTCATAATCGTAATAATTCGAAAATATTAATATATTGTTAATTAATTGTCCTTTATTAATTAACAACATATATATATATATATATAGAGATTGGCTAATGTAATAACGTTAGAACTTCGGCCCGAAGTTCTAACGGGTCGTTTTTGCAATTTCAAAATCCAAACAACCCATCCGAACCGTTCAACATGTTCTCTATATTGAAATAAGCTTGGAGACCAAATTTTACATTTTTTGGAATTTTTTTGCTATTTATTAAGCCACTTTGAAAATTCTGATCCGGTGGTCCAGAAAATTTGGCTGTTTTTTACTGTTCACCGTTGGATCAGAAACTTTCAAAGTGGCTTAATAAATAGCAAAAAAATTCCAAAAAATGTAAAATTTGGTCTCCAAGCACATTTCAATATAGAGAACATGTTGAACGGTTCGGATGGGTTGTTTGGATTTTGAAATTGCAAAAAGTGACCCGTTATAACTTCGGCCGAAGTTCTAACGTTATTACATTAGCCAGTCTCTATATATATATATATATATATATATATATATATATATATATATATATATATATATATTTAGGTTTTGTAAAATTAAAACTTAAGTTATTATTTTGAATTAATCAATTTATTTTGTTTGGAGTTTTTGAGTTGATCAATTGTCTAATTATTTAAGAACACTTAACCACTTTCATTTTTATTTCCAATAACTATTCATAGAAGAGAAATGTCAATTAAACCTCAAATAATCTTTTCTTGAATGCAAATTGCTGTTCCAAACTATTACTTGCGTTTTCAACATTTTAAAACTAATATTTCTATGAAATTCCCACTAGAAAAGGCTTATCATACAAATTTTTACATTATGTGACAAGAGGTCCTTATTCAGGGATTGTTTCCTAAACCAGTTTTATTTTCTGTTACAGTTTGGTCCCTGAACCCTGTCAGATCCGAAGTTTTGCACCACAGACCCTGTTATTTACCAGAATTTATCCAGAGTTGTGTAGAATACTGAAATTTACAGAAAAGACCCTGGAATGTTGCAGAATAGCATAGAAAATGCAGAAAATGGGTAACTTACAAACAACCCCTGAATTTTATAAATTTGTTAATTAAGTCCTTGAAAGTTCATAACAGTAAACCAATTTCTCAATATGCACTTTAGCACTCAAACAGAGGTAATATAACAATACAATTTTAACTTCGCCATACGGGTGACCAAATACTAGGGAAAAACAGAGATTAATTATCAAATAAAAAATTAAGGCAAGACAAGAATTTCCACAATTCAAGGTACCCAAGTCTCAAACCATAATCGATTTACATAATCAGAAACTCAAAGAGCTCATAGGCTCATCAAAGGAAACACAACAGCAAGGACTTCTCAACCATACACAAGTCACGGGCTTGATTCAACATTGAAATTTACAAGCAAAAGAGCCACAAAGCTCAGCCCACATTCAACTGAGAAAAGAAAACAACTGAGAAGAGCTGCACTCTGTGAGAGAGAAACCCATTGCCTTCATTACACAAATCATGGAACTTTGTTATAGCGTGCTCACTATTCACCTCCTCTCAAGTCTCTTAATCTTATCCTCCTTTTCTCTCGCTGCCATAGTAACCACTAGTAAAACTGATCTATCAGCACTTCTCTCCTTCAAGTCCCAAATACATGATAACCCATTTGGAGTCCTCTCCTCATGGAACGAGTCACTGCACCACTGTCAATGGCTAGGCATCATGTGTGGCCGGCACCATCCGGATAGAGTGACGGCTCTCGTTCTCGACTCCAAACAATTGTCAGGTTATATATCTCCATCTCTAGCAAACCTCACGTTTCTCCAAAGGATGAGTCTCTCTGATAACCAGCTGAGAGGAAGTATCCCAGTAGAGATTGGAAACTTGGGTAGGCTACGTTTTCTCAACTTGAGTAGGAATTTTCTGGATGGTAGCATTCCATCTACTCTAAGTAACTGTTCAAATCTGGAAGTTATTTATTTGAGAGATAATAATCTCCATGGAACCATCCCATCTAACTTAGCGCAATGCAAAGAATTGAAAAAAATCAGTCTGAGGAATAACATTCTCACAGGAGGCATACCATTGGAATTCGGCCTCTTCCCACAGCTCCAAATATTAGCACTGTCTGGCAATAATCTCACAGGATCCATCCCACCTTCCTTAGGTAACCTTACCAAACTATCACTTCTCTATCTTGACCAAAATAGCATTAGTGGTCACATCCCGTCTGGCTTGGGCAACCTTACTAACTTACTAGAACTTAATGTTTACAAAAATAAATTATATGGTTCCATCCCACATTCCTTGGGTAATCTTCAAAGTTCAACAGATATTGACCTTTCCGAAAATATGTTAAGTGGATTCATTCCTGATGTTAAATTAACGGAAAAATAAAGAGAACACAAGACTCCCAAGAAAGCTCCCTTCCCACCCGATTTTATTTCTCTGTTTTTTCTATAATAAATTACATGGCTGTAGCATCTCCTATTTATCAACACAACTTGGTATCTTTAGTAAATCAAGTATATGCGTTAAACATAGAATACAATAATTTGATATTAGAAGGAAATCAACTATTATCTATATATGGAATAATATATAGGCTGTGCATATCCATCTTCCTTTCTTCACATCTTCTTTCCTTCTTCAATTAGATATGGATCCTAACATATCTTGTTTGATTCCCAGATCTTTAGTTGCCAAGTGTATTCTCAACATGATGAACTCGGGAAGCTTCAAAACCTCCAGTTTTTTGCAATTTATCATAACAACATTTCGGGTGAAATACCACACTCCCTTTACAACCTCTCAGCATTGTATGTTATGGAACTTAGTAATAACCAGCTTGATGGAACTCTCCCTTTCGATATGTACCAAACTTGAAATATCTATTCCTATTTTACAATCAACTCAAAGGACAGATCCCACCATCCATATCCAATTGTTCTGCTCTTATTGATTTAGATTTAGGTTCTAATTACTTCAGTGGCGTGATACCATCTGGCTTTGGAGCCTTACAAAATCTTCAGAAAGTCCTTTTGGAGGATAATCAACTAGAAGTCAAGAGACCACATGACTGGAGTTTCATGGATGCTTTGACCAATTGTACTTTGTTACAATGGTTATATCTTGACAACAACCAACTACAAGGAGTTTTACCTAGTTCTATAACAAATCTTTCTACTAGTCTTCTTGTACTCTCAGTGGATAATAACCACTGTCAATGGCATGGGATCATGGATGACGAGCCACTCCAAGCTCAATTTTCCCGTTGAATGCCATCTTCTTCTTACGATATGGATGATTAATAGAAAGAAACCTACGATGCCCCATGAATACATTCTCTTGACAATTTTTCAACCTCAGCACATGCGTGTCATCTTCACAGATCGGGCACACTTTTGCTCCTTTACAAGTGTAACCCGAAAAATTTCCGTACGCGGGAAAATCATTTACGGTGCAAGACACCATGGCCCGCAAGTTAAAGGTCTCTTTCATATACGCAACCCACACCGGGACGCCATCACGCCACAATTTTTGGAGGTCCTCGATTAATGGTGCGAGATATACATCTATGTCATTTCCGGGTTGTCTGGGTCCTTGGATTAGTAATGACATCATTATATATCTGCGTTTCATGCACAACCAAGGAGGAAGATTGTAGATGCATAAAAGAACTGGCCAAGTACTGTGCCGACTGCTCATACTTCCAAACGGACTCATTCCATCTGAGCTCACCACAATCCTAAGGTTCCTCGTTTCAGAACCAAATTCTTTGAAATGTCTGTCAATGTTTCTCCATTGAGGAGAATCAGCCGGGTGCCTTAGTTTACCGTCATTTTTGCGCTCTTCTTCGTGCCAGCGCAATAATTTTGCATCTTTGGGATTCGCAAACAACCGTTTGAATCTCGGTATTATCGGCAAATACCACAACACCTTAGCCGGAGGTCGGCCACTTGTGTCCTCGTTACAATCATCAGTGTCCTGGTCCTTACGACGTTTATATCGTGAAACACCGCATTTAGGACAGACATGCATGGCCTCGTACTCGTTACGATACAATACACAGTCATTCGGACATGCATGTATTCTTTCGATCTTCAACCCCATTGGACATATCAACTTCTTTGCCTGATATGTTGTACCGGGTAACTCGTTGTTATCTGGGAGCATTTCTCCTAAAAGCTGTAATAAGGACGTGAAACTCTTATCGCTCCAACCATTGTCTGCTTTTAAGTTTAATAATTTCAACACAGCTGACAGTTTTGTAAATTTGATACACCCGGGATACAACGGCTTCTTGGATTCATTAGACAAATTTTGAAATTTATCATAATTTTTATCACTAATTTCATCTTCCACATCACGTAACATATCCTCCAAATTTTCAGTAAACTCGTGTTCTACATTTTCATCAAAATTCCTCTCCATCTCATCATCGTCATTTTCGGGTTCGACGTTAATATCAGAATATTCGGCACTCTCATAATCCTCGTTCCAATCAAGTTCAAAATTATCAGAAATTCCAACATTCTCATCATTCAATTCACGATTACAATCTTTATTGGCACTACTACTTTCCCCAAATTTCTCACCATGCATGAACCAACATGTATATCTCTTCTTAAATCCCCGACAAATCAAATGAGCTCTAATTTCTTCGATGTCCAAAAATCTTAATAAATTTTTACAATCTTTACAAGGACATAAAATGTCTTCTTCTTTTTTCTTCACTCTATAACTCTCAGCAAATTTTATAAACTCATAAACGCGAACCAAATATTCTTCACTGTCACGTCGCATTTCATACATCCAGCTTCGATCCATCTGTAAATTAAATTAAAAAAATGATTTGATCAATTAATCATGCATGGTCAACATTCTCCTTCGTGTACAAAATTTTGGGCTTACAAAGGGCCGGTTTACAATCCTAACCCACTCTTTGAATATTATGTCTCATATGTGAACACATATTAGCGAGATTTAATTAGTATTTGAGAAAAATTCGGCAGCATTTCCCCTTAACTCCCCAAGTATGCGTACGAACCACATACTCGTAGGAGCAATAAGGGAAAATACTGTCGAACTTTCCTCAAATACTAATTAAATCCCGCTAATATGTGTTCACATCCTAAATGAGACATAATATTCAAAGAGCAGTCCCAAAACGGGGACTATCCAAAATTAATCCCTATTGGATTAATTTTGAACGGGCATGGACCTAAAAGCATCTAAAGGTCGGTTATTGGACCACAATACACTAATTAATTACATCTAAAATTAAGAATTCAAGCATGCATGAAATGACCTAATTAAATAAGCCTAAATAACAGAAAATTAGAGGAAGAAAATGATTTAAATACATATTACTAACCTTAGAAAGATGGAGAGGAGAAAATACAAACTTAATTCAAAGATCTCAGATCTCAGCTGCTGGCCTCGATCAATTCGCAGAAATAAAAAGCTCAGTTCGAGATGTATTAACTAAAAGACTTGATCAAAACGGCGCTCTGGAAGGGAAGAGATAAAAACTCTACACTATTATACACGGCTATTTAGTTATAAATCCGTGTAGCTCTCCAACTATTTCTACACGGCTATTTAGTTATAAATCCGTGTACAATTATAAGAATTCTACACGGCTATATTATCAAAAAGCCGTGTGTAATGTTTCTACACGGATATTTAGTTATAAACCGTGTAGCTCTCTCAATTATTTGCACACCCACTTCTTTACACACGGATTTGTGGTTTCTAATAAACCGTGTAGCTCTCTCTAATAATTCTACACTGATTATTAACTAATTATCCGTGTAGAAATCGTGCAGATCTTTTGGACTCATATTTTGTACACTGTTTTTAATATAATTGCCAAATCCGTGTACAATGTGCAGTGTACAAAGCCAGTTTTTGTAGTAGTGTACTCAAAATGCTTTTGTCACCCATAGAATCTCCCAAGGGAAGATGTTGTCCAATTACAAGGTTTGTAGCAATCTCGAATGTAAACTGTTTTTCTCCCAATTTTGATTTTCTGTGATCAACATTATACACCTGAATGCATATACTTAAAAAGAACCGAAAAATCTATACAGTTTTTTTTAGAAAATGTCTAAAATAAGTGATTGCTTTTGTGACTTCAAAAAAGTTGTAATTTATCTCCTTCCCAACAAAATGTTTGTTATATTTCTAACAATAATATAATATATATTGCAATTTATGCATTATATGCCCGTGGTTTGGACCCCCAACACCAACACAATCAAGAATTTGGATATAAAATTGCCATTGTGTCAGTAGTGTCATGGCAATAGCCGCCTGTGTAGACTTTATTCAACACCAACCATCTTAGAAATGGAGAAGAAAGAACTAAAATTTCTATTGAAAAAAAGAAACAATATATGGGCTTGAGCAACTTTTGTGGACGCTAAAGCCCACACAGGTACTTGAGGCCCAAACAGTCAAAGACTGGGATATATGTAACAGATTTCTTAAGAAAATATTTCTTTAGAAAAGATCCAATCCGGATTTCCATAGTTAAATAAAGAGGATTTTGTTATGAATAAATTATATGAATGTGGATGTCATAACTCTTTTATTTTGTAACTCTCAACATTAATGATCTCAATTTATTTCCAAAAATTCATTTCTTCATTTATTATTAGAATTAATTTAGATAGTTTTTCATTTACAATTTGTTGTTTATAAATAAATGTTTTATAATCTTGTATTGTATACAACAAAAATATATTAATAAAGAGATTGTCATCTTTTACATTCTCAATATCTTATATAGTTTATTTATCTTTATTTTATAACAGATTCAATATTTCATTATTAAAATAAAATATTATTGGAGAAACTATAAATCATTAGCTTCATCATCTCCTAATTTCGAGTCTGACGGTCCCTGTTTTCAAGAATACAAATAGTAAGATGTGTGTGACAAGTAGGACAAGTATCCACTGTTGTATTGGACGGTGGGGTCCACTACTTTACGACTTGAGATCTTGTAAAAAAAGGTGCCTATTCGGATGGTGCAGGACCAGTATTATTTGGTGCTTTGAGATTCGTGCAGAGCTAAAAGAACGGTCCACATCCACTAGTAGTAAAGATTCTCTTTTCACATAATGCACTGGATGCATGTGAATTCTGACAAATAGTAGTAAAGATTCTCTTTTAACATAATGCACTAGTTGTAAAGATTTTCTTTTCACATAATCCACTAGTAGTAAAGATTATCTTTTCACATATATGACACCACATGAATTGTTATTTCTATTAATTGAAGGAATAATGTACCACAAACTCTCTCGTGTCACATGAGACTACGGGAAGCAACTTGTCTTATTTATAATTAAAAAGTATGAAATTATAAACCACTAGTCTTGCATGAATACAATTTATAAGATATCGGCAGTTTGTCATTTACAATTTACATGAATACAATTTATAAGTTTTTCATGAATACAATTTACATGAATACAATTTATAAGTTTTTCATTTACAATTTGTCTTGCATGGGATCCATGTCAGTAAAACAAAGGCATAAATACAATTTATGTAGACTGGACTAGGACTTTAATTATTTTAATTGACAACCTTTTGGTCTATTGCTTTGTCCTTGAGGCATCAAAACAATTAGGGTGCCGAGCTCTATCATGACTTGGCATTTTAAAAATAAAATATATCTATAACTGTTTTTGACAATATTTGAT
Source organism: Carex littledalei (assembly GCA_011114355.1). NCBI lineage: Eukaryota > Viridiplantae > Streptophyta > Magnoliopsida > Poales > Cyperaceae > Carex > Carex littledalei. The sequence goes on from CM022079.1 coordinate 18,171,350, forward strand.
TTAGAACAAGGGCACTAATATTATTGTTAGCAATTGTCGGCAGTTAAACGACAACATTAATATTTGATTTTCAATTTCTTCATAATTTTTTATAGGATTATTTTGATACTCTAGAAAAAACCGAATTATTAATTCGGTTTTTTGGATATTTTCTAATAAACCAAATTAATGATTCGAATTCTTATTAACTCTAAAAAACTACACTGCTTCTGTACCACAATAAATTATTTCCTATCCACTATTTTATTTAGTTTTTTTTTTTCCTGAAATGTCTAAATGAACAAAAGCAATATATTCTTTCCTATCCCCTTTTTCAGTCCCTCAATGGTCCCGTGTTAACTTTTCTTTAATGAAGTAGTGGGGACCTCGTACCCCCGCATCAACCTTCCTATAACAAAATAGTTGACCTCATAGGTATAAATACTTCAGTGCATAGGTATCAATACTTGCAAAATAAGATATTAATACTTTGAAGTGTAACTTGATATGATCAAATGCCTGAAGATTAAACTTCGTACAATATATATACATATAAATACTTCAGTGCATAGGTATAAATACTTTCAATACTTGATATTTATACTTTCAGACGTCATATAGCGCCATATGTAAAAAATATTAAGTATTGCGGCTCCCCCATATAGTATAGCAATATTGATATTTTTAGAAACGTGTATGCCCCCCCTGGTTCCCCCATTTAGTTTGAGTGGTCTCCCACATGTATTTATGGTGCGGGGACAGTTTGAGAGATTTGGTTGGGAAGACAATTATTTACGTTAAAATACTTTCGTTCATAGGTATAAATACTTCCGTGCATAGGTTTAAATATTTTCATTCATAGATATTAATACTTTAGTAATTGTGCGGGGACAATACAGATTATATAAGAAAATTGTGAGGGGATGGTCCCTCCAAATTAGTTATGGAAGTTATGTACGGAGGACAATGGGGGGATAATGGTGCGGAAACAGTTATCAGCATTCAGATAAAATTTGATTGAACCCGTCTCAAAGCCTATAGTAGGGGTGTCAATGGTACCTTTTTAGCCGTTTACTCAACCCGTATCGTATTCGATAAGGCGGGTATGGGTAAGATTATTTTTTCGTTAGCTGATTGGGTATGGGACTGCTGATGGCAAGAAACAAGTAAGAAATTTTTGCTTTGAGATATATGCACACTAGCTAGTAGAAGGTTAATTAGAGCATGTGATAATCTCTTTTTCTATTCTTGATGTTGCATAGGAGAAAAATGATTCCTCTTGTTCCCGCACATGTCAAGTGCTTTTAAAGTTAGCAATGAAATTAAACAAAGCCCATATGGATCACTATTGTAGTAGGTGCAGCACTACCACAACAACTTGTTAAAATTAGCAATGAAATTAAACAAAGCCTTCTATAATTGTTTTATCATTTAGTGTAACAAACAGTTGTCCTTGGTCCCAAAATGAAAAAAAAAAATGCATTATTCCCCACGCCTCACAAGCAAACCCACATGCTAGCGCACCTACCAACATAGTTTTATACTTTTGAAGCAAGTGGTCATATTATTGCAACATGTATTTATACTATTGAATGTGGACAGTAGGAAATCTGTTTTGTTAAGAAACTTACGCGTATACTTTTAGAGCAATTATCTATACTATTACGTACGGAATGTATTCATACTATTACAATAGATGCTTGTATTAGTAAAATTGATAATAAGGAAGTTTTTTTAAGAAACTCGGTGCTTACAGTCTTACGAGAGATATTCATACTATTACAATATATGTTTTTGAACCAGATGCAATATTATAATACAAATGTGTTTATACTATTACGATAGAATCTTATATTAATTCTAAGTGGACAATAAGAAAAATATTTTGTGAAGTAATTAGTCTGACGCTTATACTTTAGAATTAGATTTCTAAACTACTAAAGCAGTTAATCTATGAGTATCCGCAAGGGTAAAATTGCTCAATTAATTGCATCGGTATCCTCACGGATACTCTATCAGTAATAGCGATACTTTTTGAAAATAGTATTTTGTGTCAGCTTACCTATTACAAACTGAGTTAATTTAAAGAATAATTTTATTGAATAATGATTCATACTTTACATCCTATAGATCAATCTATTTATAAGTGTACAAGGCTAAAGAGCCGTTGAAGCAGAAAGGCTAAAAAAGGTAAAAAACAGTAACGGTAACAAGCTCATAAAGAAATGAAAAAAAAATACATGGGTTTATGCTATGTACACCCAAGAATAAAATTTCCCACTTAGTCATTTTTTATTGGCATCTCCAACACTCTCCCTCAAGTTAGGCTTGTATAGATCAAACGAGCCTAACTTGCATACAATTTCTTCAAAGTGTTTCGTGTCCAAGGGATTTATGAATATGTCGGCTAGTTGCTCCTTGCTACACACGTATGAAGATTCAATATCATTTGATTGCACTTTTTCTCTAACAAAGTGACAATTCACTTCAATATTCTGTGTTCGTTCGTGGAACACCGGATTCAAAGAGATGTGTGTAGCGAAGTTGTTGTCGCAAAACATCTCTCTTCATAATATGAAAATACAATAAAAAATGTCTTTAAAATTCAAGTACATCTCTCTTCACAATATGAAAATTAGATGAAACTATTGCCTTAAAATTGCAGCTCCATTTCTATAAGTGACACAGTCTACTCTCATTTTGAATTCTTCGGTATTGCGATCTAGACTGAATTTATTATTGTGGACCATGCTATCCTGGAAATTTGCAAGTCATTTGGAGGTCAACACCACAATACAGTTCTGTAATCATGCTATATTCTTTAAGATTTTTAAAGTTAGTTGGCAAGGTGTCACTAACAATGTTTGTATTAATAAAAGAAAAGTATTTCCGGAGCAATAAAAGTATTTTTTTCAAAAGTAATCATTGTAGCAGCAACCATACGAATATTAATCGTGTCCTTTGTAGGGATATTTGGTTCTGTAATCATTCTTTCTTTTAAAAGTAATCAAGAGCGAATAATTTATCATTCATTTATAATTAGCTTATTAGAAAAATGATATGGATTAAAAAAATAGCTAATTATTGGTAAGCATATGAATTAAAAAAGTTTGTTGGCTTCTCACGTAATGGTGTGTGTGTGTGTGTGTGTGAGAGCTAATTCGCATTCATTTTTATTCATTACCCAATAAATTTTGATGTTTAAAGATGATTGTGTGCTGATGGCAAGAAATAAGCAAGAATTTTTTGTTGGCCAAATATGCATTAGGTTTTGTCTTCCAGGTGCCAGCATGATCACTCAAAAGAGAGCAATGTTTCTTTTAATATTTATAAACTCGGAAATGCTATCGGTTCGGACTGCAAGCGCACAATCCTATCGAGTAGTATATACGAGGTCGATCCACAGGGAATATTAGTTCAATGCTTTGAGCGATCGAATCAAAATCTTTCAAAAGGCTAGACGAAATCTGAAAATTGAGAGATGTTGTTGTGATCAATGTAAATTAGGAAGCAATTAAAAGTAATTAAAATAAAGATAGAGATGAGAATTCCTAGGGTTTCGGCACACCATTGCCACTCAATCCGTCTTGACAATATATTCCTGTTGCGTCTGATTTCCTGTTGTTGTTTTATGAAAGACACCACATAGGTCACTGCGATTTATGTTACGCAAGAATGACAGATCTTTCATCGAGATTCTACATAGGACACTGCGATTTTCCTTACGCAAATGACTGATCTCTAAAAACCCCAAATTACTACACAGATCACTGCGATTTTCCTTACGCAAGTGATGGAATTTGGTACGCATTTTGTTGGTCTGGTTTATGGTTTCCCCGCTAAGATTTTCTTCACATAAACCTAATAAATCTCAACGAGGCTAATTCATACAAATAGTTTCTCTTACCATTAAAGTACTGTCACTACCCTAACGGACTCAAACTAGATCATTGAAGTTAGATGAAGAGATAGTAAATCACAAAAGTATTTTGATACAACAACAAGAAATCATAATCAACAGAAATATATATATCAAAACATCAAGAGTAACAAGGTTTACTGCCTAGCCCTAAGAAAATGAACTTAGCCGCGGAACGGCATTGTTACAAGCACTCCTCTCTTCTCTCTTTAATTAAATCTAACCCTAATTACAAAGATAAGTTATTCTTCTGCCCAGGGGTCTTATATAGGAGTGGGGGGACAACAATTTGTGCATTTGGCTCGATGGGAAAAGCTTTAAAAACAGTAACGACACATTTAATTATGAAACAATCATCCTTGATATCTGACTCCAACACTGCCCTTTTAACAAATGAATTTTGGCCCCAACAATTTGAACCGGTTTTGAAACAATTAATTTCTGATGTTTCGTTGAAGGCTAAAACACATTCATTTTGGTCTAGAATAGTAAAACTAAAATGTGCCTTCACAGCTTCTGATTTGCTTTTAAGGTAAAGATGTAGTGATATGTCATCAGCTCCTGCACCAAGGGTACCATTTGGGTAGTACCTGATACTCCAATCATGCCCAGCAACATGAAAAATGGTCGATTCAATAAACTCCCCTTTACCGATATCCTTATCTAAAGAGTACCCCACAATGCTAAACATATGCGATCTCATCACTTTTTCAAGTCTTCTTATACATCGGGTGGTTTCTAGGACTTCAACGGGATATTCTGTGGATAGTGACATGGATGGATATAGATTAGATCGATAGATAGATAGATAGATAGAGAGAGGGGGGTTTTATTTCTCTGAAGCGGAGAGGTTTCTAGTGTTTCAACGGGATTTTGTGCTTAATTTCTCTCACGCCTTTAAAAGGATGGAAAAAAATGGCACCCAGCAACATGAAAGAAACTGATACAAGTGAGTGACATTCTCTTAATTACAGCATGCAAAAAAGCTTCCTTTCTTGCTGAAAAAGCTTCTGAAATTCAAACAATTAAAACATGGATCAATATAAACAGCTCAGCAACAAAATGGCTTTGCTTAGAATCAATCTAAACCTAGCAATTAACAAGACCTAAACCGTGACAACACCAGCTATATCTGCATACATGAATTGTGAAGAAAGAAATAAATCAACTACTCTATAGTGAGAAAAATGTTCATAAAAAAGCTTACTGTGTCGGAGATGTGAGAGAGGCTGTCGGGTAGCGATCTCGACTAGTGGATGAGAGAGAGACAGAAAAGAAAGGAGGCTGCGAATTCAGGTGACAGAGAGGAGTACAAGCACAGAAGGCAAACTCGGCCGAGTCGGCCGATTTGGACCGCAATCGGACCAGACCGAGCCGATTTTGGACCGATTTACGCTGAGAGCGAGTTTTAGGGGCAAAACCGGGTTGAATAGTGTTGAATCGGCCAAGTTTGCAGCAATTTCAGACCGAGTCTTATGATTTAGACCGGTTTTTCTGGTTCCAACCCGATTCTTTCGTTGGATCTTAATTCTCCGAAACTCGTATTATTTTTCTGATTTTGGAGATGTTTCCTGAGAAAGAAGAAAGATTATTAATAAAAAATGAACAAAGACTTTTGAACGATGGGACCCTTCAGTGAAAAATGATGGGCTCCTTGTCGTGGGCTCCACTTGTCTTATTAAATGAGAGACAGCTGCACTAGGAGAGCTTCCCAATAGAACTTTCATTCCCATCTTTCACCCTCTCCATTTTGTGTGTTAATGGGAACCCTCCATTTTGGTATTTTTTATTTTTCGATATTTTTTTCCTTTAACTGTTTCTTTTTCCCTCTTGTTTTTTCTTCTTTATTCTTTTTCTATTTTTTTTGTAGGAGTTAACAAGTGGTCTTAGTATTAGTTTTGACCTACTTATTTTTTTTACAATTTTATTTCTATTGTTTCGAGCAAAACAGACGTCTGGCAAAAAAATCTGAGTTTCCGATTCGATTCAGCCGATTCTGATCTATTCATCCGATTCTGATTCCAAGGTCAAGTGACCGATTCCGATTCCGATTCTAATTTTTCTTTCTATGTGTACAAGTACCATAGTCTCACTCAATTTGTAAAAAACGTCCGTTTAGACCGATTAATCGGCCGATTAGTCATTGGTGGTGACCATACCGTTACGGATTTTCCTACTAATCAACCGATTATTTCTAATTATGACCGATTATTTCCGAATATTCCCAATTAATTGCTTGATGATACCATATATGTCTGACGAGCGTATACTGTTATTTACATCACGGGTCTCACTCAAAATACACAAGTGCAAAATCTGAGAGAACTTTTCCCATCTTCTCGTGTAACCTGAGCAGAAAACTTTGATCTTGTAATTATATTATATGCTGAAACAATTATAATTCAGGTTATAAAATTGAATTAGAGCAAATTGACCAACAAATATTCGCTTTTGTTTTACCAACCTTCTAAGCATATATAATGTTGAAAGCAACTAGCTAAATTGTTACATAATGAAGTTTGAAAATTACACATTTTGTCATTACAACAAGTCCAGTTCTTTTTTGCCTTTCTCTCAACCTAGTAAGCCCATGTTTACAAAAATATTTAATGGGCCAAGCCCAAAACCACTTTCAGGCCTTCAGCATTGTTTAAAAGAAAAATAACGGGCCGAAGATGGAATTCGTTGACTCTTAGCCCAAAACCAAATTGAGTCTTAACGCAAAAACCAATTTGTCGCTCTCTCTTAGGGCACAACAAATGTGAAATTTGTTGGCTCCAATTCATCTCAAATTTTAAGTGCCTACCGGATCAAGGTTTTTCCATGTTTTGTTTGTTATTCTAGATATTGTGGTATTTTTTGAGGTCTTAGGCGGAGAACAGAGTTTAATTGAGATTAAAAGGAAGTTTTCTTACTTTTATCTCTGAAAGTTTTTTTCTCCTTACTATTTGATTTTTCGTTTTGTTGAAAAATTTTGATTTGCAGGAAAAAAAATCGCCTCTCCTCTCTGGCTCTCTTTGATTTCAAGTAACCAAATCGATCTATTTGAACCCGATTTCTGACCTCCATTGGCAGAAATCTTACATCCGCCCCTCATGCACAGCACTGGAAAGCAAAAAATATAATGATTATAATTACGCTTAAATTTTCAGTTAATAAACCCAAAACAAAGCAAAAGGCATCAAAGAAAACAATTAATTAATAAGAATAATATCATTTAATTATCTTTTGGATAATTAAATGATATTGTGAAATACCTATTTCCCCAGGGTTCGTTATAGCATGGTTTGGTAACTCGGCCGAGTCAACTTGGTATCGGCCCTGTCCGGTCCGAGTTTCACCTGAGTCTCGCGTCCATGCGATTTTTTGAGCAAAATTCGGATGAACAGTGTTCGACTCGGCTGAGCCAATCCGAGTCTGGCTGAGTCTGACTGAGTCTGGGCGAGTCAACAATTTTTCAATTATTTTTTTTTTCAATTTTTTCAATTATCTTTAAATATTTCCTTTTCATTTTACTATTTTTTTCTATAACTCTGTAGGACCATTTTCATTAATAGACAACGCCATAGTAAGATTTTTTTGTTTGATTTGATTTGACTAATGCCTACAACAAGATTTTTTTAATAGACAACGCCTACAAAAATCCGAGTTTCTAAGTCAACTCGGCCGATTTAGGCCGGTTCATCCTATTCCGATTCCACGGTCAAGAACCGATTCCGATTCCGAGTTTCAAAACCACGCTTTATAGAGTTATTTGAGTTTTTGGTGTTCCTTTGCAGCACAATATCTATCCCTGAGTGATGAACAAAAGAGGAATTAATTTCTCAAAAATTACTGTATGATTTGTCATGTGGCATAAGTGATATAGGTTTATGTTATCCTTATGTATTCATTATAGAATTATTGTGGTATAGAATTTTACAATTACTCTAAAATCAAGTGAAATGATTATGAGAAAGTAAAGATGAAAAGAGTTGTCAACAACAAAGATATTCTCTCAAATCGTTGGCCAAAATTGAAAAAAAGAAAGAAACATGTGCGTTAGAGAAATGTAAATTGCCAAAAAAAAAAATAATAAAACAGATTTTGACATGCATATTCCGAAAATGAACATAATAAATGCATTGTAAAGTTCATTGAAGGGCAACTCACTTAATATTTTTTTTTGCAGGGTAAAAAAAGAATATTCAAACAAAATGACTAAAACTGAGGCCCTGCAACTGTATATGTACAATCCATATAACATGACCAAGCCAACTTTTGATGGAGTCGGTTCTGATAAAAAACTTCAATACATAGCAAATCTTCCAACTATACCAGAATTCAGTAATTCAGATACATTTAACAAAAATACAAATAAAACTACTTAAGGATTCCTGGAGAGGCTAAAAATTTCAAGCATACTGCCTTGAGATGATTGCAACTGTGCCTCTCAGCAAAAGACAACAAGGTCACCACCTCATCATTGTTAACACTACTGCACGACATTGTGTTAATACTACCGCACATCATCTTCTCGCATATTACCTTTAATCTCTCCAAACCGTATCTATCAGCCGCAACCAATAGTTGCTGAGCCATTAATTTAGTCTCTTGTTTCTCATCACTTCCTTTTGTCTCTTCCAATCCGGGAAAGGAATCATTATATATGAAATGAAGCATCGCTTTGAACACTGGAGCTTCCATTTCTTCAATTTTAATTGTTGTGTCTGATTTTTCCTTCATCGGACCAAAAAATTGTGCCAAAAAGACTGGAGATCTCGCAGCGAGAATGCACTTATGAGCACTAAGAATTTGCCCATCCACTTCAAATGTAACATCTGCTCCATTTCCATTATCCAAAAGATGGCCTAGTTGCTGCTGGATGTTACCAGGGGGGACAACAATTTGTGCAGTTGGCTCAACGGGAAAAGCTTTAAAAATAGTAACAACACATTTAATTATGAAACAATCATCCTTGATATTTGACTCCAACTCTGACCTTTTAGCAAATGAAGGATAGCCCCAACCTGAATTGGCTCTGAAACATCTAATTTCTGATGTTACGCTGAAGGGTAAAACACATTCATTTTGGTCTAGAATAGTAAAACTCAATTGTGCCTTTGTAACATCTGATTTGCTTTTAAGGCAAAGAAATAGTGATATGTCATCAGCTCCTGTCCCATTGGAACCATTTGGGTAGTACTGGATACTCCAATCATGCCCACCAACATGAAAAATGGTCGATTCAATAAACCCCCCTGTGCCCATATCCTTATCCAAAGAGTACCCCACAATGCTTAACGTATGCGATCTCATCACCTTTTCAATTCGTCTTATACAACCGGTGGTTTCTAGGACTTCAACGGGATATTGTGTGGATAGTGACATGGATGGATATTAGATAGATAGATAGAGAGAGAGAGAGAGAGAGAGAGAGAGAAAACAGTTAAAGCTGCTGAGAGAGAGAGAGAGAGAGAGAGAAGGAATTAGCCCGCTGCAAAAAAGATTAAGAGAGAGAGGAGAGAGCTGCTGAGAGAGAGAAAGACAAAAAGAGAGAGAGAGAGAGAGAGAGAGCTAGGGAGGGCGGAATGGAAGCAGGCTGGCAAGTAGTAAGAAGGAAGCGCCGGTACCCTGACCACTGGCGGCCGGGAGGTAGGCTCACGCCGGAAATCTACATACCCCGAACCCAGATATATGTACCCTACCAAACTATTCCCACCTACGCCCAAGCTGTTACTGGCCGCTACACCCACCCACAACCAACTCGGACCCCCACAACCACCCCACCCGCCTCCCCGCCAACCTCCCCACGATCCCCGACATACTACCTGTCCCCGCATAGCCCTACCCCGTTACGTTTCCCACCTTCACCAAAGTTCGCCGAATGGAAAGGGCGCTGTTTCAAGTGCTGTCGTGCAGGACACTCCATAGCTAGCTGCCGCAACCCGGCCAAATGCGGCCGGTGCTGGAAAAATGGTCACACGGGCAGCACCTGCCGGGAAAAAGAAACAAAGCAGGCGCCCATGCCGGCTGGGGTACCGATCACCGTCCACAGCAAGGATAACCAAGATCCCAGTTTCAATGAGTTACTCATTGGTCAGCACCCCCGTAATCCCCCACCCCTTCCTGTCAACAGACCTTCCAAAACCAGATGCTTTGTGGATGTTGATGCTGAATACCGCCATGAGGTCAAGCGGCTGCAGCAGGCCGTGTTGGTTAAGACTGATGCCATTAGAGTGAACTTTGAAATATCATGTGATAAGGTGGCTGAATGGGTGGCGCAATCTAAACTCATTCCTGAGCGAGAGATGCAAATTGCAGCCTTGGCAAAAAATAGGTTTCTCATTATCATGCCGGAAGGCTTGGCCCCGGAATCTCTCGTGGAGGCCATTCCATATCATGTCTGGGAGGAAGGTCTCACTTTCCACAGATGGGACCCAGTACAAAGCATGAACCGGCTTATACCATAATTTAAGATAATGCTGGATCTGGTCGATATACCGCCACCGCTATATCGCGAGAAGGAGGTGATCAACGCTGTCTTCACGTTCGGAATGTACTTAGGGACAGTGGCCCAACCAAACCCGGCAAGCATGGCCTGCTGGACGGCCGTGGTGGCGGTTGTTAAATTAGAAGATGTACCATTCTCTGTTTCCATGGTGGTTGAGGGGATGGAATGGGAGATCGAAGTACGGCCAGTTAATTGGTGCAGGACAACCCTATATACGGATAACGATTTTCCGATGCCTATGCCGGGATTCTCCAAACCACCTAAGCCGAAGGAAAAGGCTAAATTTATCACTATAAGTGACACTGATGATTCTGAGGAAGATGAGGACATGATCGCGATGTCGAGAAGAGTTTTGATGCAAATTTGCGAAGGGCGGGATCCAGATACTCTGCCAACCCAGTTGCGTCGAGTGATCGACCGAGGCATGGCCATTACCACCGGCGAGGGGTCTCACCAAAATCGGGACACACAACCGACTACACAAACCGGGGCCACTCTGGATCACACACGGGTCACAATACTTAGCAGATCACACGTGTTATCTCATGAAACGAGTCACCAAGGGATGGAACAACCCGTTGTACGCGATGCCACAATAGTTTTGCATGAGAAGGCAGAAGGAGGGCCTGTTGTCGTGCTGCAGGAGCAGGACAGTGAGGAATCAACAAAAAGGCAAAAGGTAACAGATTGTATACAGGACTTCAATGGCACGCCATTAGATGATGGTACAAATGAATCTGGTGAACCGTTGCCTGATGGTGTACCGGGTCATTCACATGACCAACGACGACCCGACACACCGGTCACTCATTTGAGCCAACAGCACAATTTACTAGATGGGACTCACTTGTCCGAGGCACGCGGCGAGAGTACACCTATTTTAGGTACGAGGTATGAGGCGCAAAGGTCGAGTCCTGACAGTCAGCATCAGTTTGGAAGCTGGGCAGGAACGAATTCCGAGGGAGCATTAATTGGAGGTATGCTGGGTGCAGAAGGGGTACCATGTGACTCACAACTATTGGTCGAATTACGCAAGGCAGTGAGGAATAGGAGGCGACAATCACATGCTGGGGTTAAGACTCCATCCTGTGCTCGGCCTGCTAGAGCTGTTGGGCCTTCTAATGAGATCGGCCCTTCACAAGTCACAGGCCCACTACTGAAGGGGTCATCTGAGGCGGGGCCTGCGAAGCTTGTAGGACCATCTACAATTGGGCCGCTGCATGCACGGGCCACAAAGCCTACAGGGCCATCTACCGACCCTGAAAGCTCCAGCCGGGCTGAAGATTCTCCATTAGGGTGCACGCAGGCCGGGACTAACTCTGAACCCACTTCTGGTCCTGCTGCGCGAGAGACGGATCTGGTCAAAAATGCGGAGGGATTTTATACCGTTCATGTGGCATATTCCCATTGCAGAGCTGTGGCACAGGGCTGCGGTTTAAACCCGGAGAGTGTGATCCAAACTGTGCAGGAAGATAATGCACAGCGACTTTTACAGCCATCTTTAGCATTGTCAGAATCGGAAGAGGAAGTGCCGGATCCAACCGAAACAAACAGAATTCCACTTCGCCCAAACTCACATTTGCATTTCCCTAATTCGGAAGATGAATCGGAGGGGGCGGCAGACGGAGACTCGGTGGAAGAGTCGGAAGAGGAATCCGATGATGAGAGGCAGGAGGAGAGTGCTCCTGAGAGGGACTGAGTAGCCCCCCCACCAACTGGGATCTTGATGCTGATGTTTTTCCATTGTTATTATGCAACACACCAAATTGAAAGTTTTATCGTGGAACGTGCGCGGTTTAGGAGATGTCAGTAAATGCGGTGTGGTGAAAAATATAATTCGCCGATCTCGATGTGATTTAGTCTGTCTTCAGGAAACGAAATGGTGTAAGTTGGAATTTTCTAATGTTACTAGTATTCTACCTACTTTCTTTGCGAGAGATTGTGTTGTGCGGGATGCATGTGGCTCGGCTGGAGGCATTCTGATTGCTTGGAAGCATTCCTATGTGCTACTCAACTCATTCACCACTAGGCACACCTGCACGGCGGTTCTGGTGAATCCCTCAACAAAGTCCAATTTTTCTATTACTTCGGTCTATGGCCCAAGCCGGAATGACTGCAAGAGGGCATTTATTGAGGAGCTTCGAAAGCTTGCTGACTGCATCAACCTGCCTTGGATCATGTGTGGGGATTTTAACCTTGTTCGATGGTTGGTCGACAGATCGGGGGCGATGAGAAGCTTCGGCCTCATGTTTGAATTTAACGATCTGATCAGGGACCTACAACTGCTCGATATTGAATTACAAAACCGAGACTACACTTGGTCAAACAAGCATCCGGCACCCCTATTTTCCAAGTTAGATAGATGTTTTTTGTCATCAGATTGGGCACTTATGTATCCGGTTATCACTCTCACAGCGCTAGAGGCTTTGATCTCAGACCATGTTCCACCCCTATTACACTGCAAAACACCCCAGCCGAGACGAGCTCCTTTCAAGCTGGAAAGGTTCTGGTTTGATTATGCATTTGCCTCTAATGAAGTGGCGGCGGTTTGGGCCAATTCAGGGACAACGGGGCAGCAGCCGGTAAAAACATTTCAGGAAAAAACAAACACCCTTCACCGTCGTTTACGGCTCTGGCATAAATCGCGTTTCGTGAACATGGAGGATAGGTTGCAGTTCTGTAAGCAAGCAATACTATTTTTTGACCGAATTGAGGAAAAAAGGACACTGATCAGCGAGAGTTTCATTTGCGCCAAATGATACGAGCACAGGCCTATGAACTGTCCAGCAATGTTGAGATTCGCTGGCACCAAAGATCCCGCTGTAACTGGCTGTCAAATGGAGACCGTAACACAAGATTCTTTCATGCCTATGCCTCGGCCCGGGCACTCAAGAATGCGGTTCTGGAAATTGAGGTGAATGGCCAACAAATAGCAGATCCGAAACTAATTAGAGAAGAGTTTCGTCAACACATGAAGAGACTACTCGGATGCCAGGTTCAATCTTTGCCCTTTGATCCGAGTACACTGTATCCGGAGGACCAATCGAATCTTGATCATTTGCAATGCCCTTTCACACCTTTGGAAATTGAGCAAGCGGTAACGCAACTGGCGAATAACAAGGCAAGTGGGCCCGATGGGCTGCCACATGAGTTCTTCAAGCAATACTGGCAATTTCTTAAGAGTGAGGTTGGGGCAATTTTCGAAAACTTTTGGAGAGGCAACCTAGATTTATCTGAAATCAACAAAGCAAACATAGTAATGATACCAAAGAAAACAGTGGCACTCAGGTAGAGGATTATCGCCCCATTAGTATCATTAATATGATTCCCAAGCTCATCACGAAGGTGTTATCCAATAGGCTCAGGGGCGTCCTTCCAAATCTAATCTCCTCGCAACAAACAGCATTTACTCGAGATAGGCACATCGCGGAGAATTTCCTAGCAACTCGGGAAATTTTGCAACATGTCTCTCAATCGGGTAGACCGGCAATTTTTGCTAAAATTGACTTCGCAAAGGCATTTGATTCCATTGATTGGCGGTTTTTGTCGAGGGTAATGGAAGCGCGGGGATTCCCGGACAAATGGATTAAATGGATAGAACACATATTAACCACATCAAAATCAAGAATAGTGTTGAATGGGGAGTATACGGAATATTTTGTTCATAAGCGGGGCCTTCGGCAAGGGGATCCGATTTCTCCGATGCTTTTCATTATTGCAGTGGATGTGTTCCAGCGTATGATTCAAGTTGCCAATAACCTACTGCCACACTCGCTATCAAACAGATGCTCTAAACCAATCTATGCTCTGCAATACGCGGATGACACTGCCATAATCGCCAATGCTGAGGTTCGGACCTTGATCACCTTTAAACTAATTCTGAGAATGTTTGCGAATGTCTCGGGATTGAAAGTCAATTATGGCAAGAGCTGTTACATACCATTCAATCTGAATAGAAGGGCTATTTGGGAGGCAGGGCTAATCCTTTTGTTCACTAGGGCATCAATGCCGATTGATTACCTTGGCATGCCGCTTTCTGTCAACAGACCGAACAGATCTGAATTTCTACCTTTAATAGAAAAATTGGAAAAACGAATGGATGGATGGAAGGGCAAACTCATTTCCCGGGGTGGCCGTCTGCAATTGGTCAAGTCGGTACTTTCGGCGATCCCGATTTATTTCATGATGTGTTTTAAATTGCCGGTGTGGGTAATTCAGAGAATTGATGTTATTAGAAGAACCTTCTTGTGGGGCCGAAATGATAAAGAGGGGCGGGCGATTTCCTTGATTAACTGGCAAATGGCTTGTCTGCCGCCTCAAGTGGGAGGTATGGGTATACATGACTTGGCCACACACAACATAGCTTTGCTCTTGCGGTGGTGGTGGCGAGCTTACACGAACTATAGCTGCATTTGGACAACAACAGTCACGGTGTTGAAGTGGACGGGTTTATATGAAAGGGGACCGAACTATTGGATGATTAGTGGTTCCTTTTTCTGGCGGGCATTACTGCGACTACTGCCTATGTTCCGGTGGTCTACTGCTTGGACAATTGGTACGGGTCAGGCTATCTCTTTTTGGCTTGATGCATGACAGGGACAGCCGCTTATTACTCACCTAGAGCCGGGACAGAGGCTGCCTCAGCCTAAACTCTCCTTAAGAGATGCAGCGCCTATCTTTCATACCCTGCTACCTGATATTGCACTCCAAGCTAACTTCACAACTGGCCGGGACATTATCAATTGGAAATGGACAGCGAATGGGCAGTACACAGCGAGCTCAGTCTACAATTTATTAATGACAGGGGGCAAAATCAGATTTGAGCATGCCTACCTGTGGCGCTTACCGGTACCTCCAATGGTACGCATTTTCTCGTACCTTTTGATGCAGGACAGGATTTTAACAGGGGAAGTGATGCATCGCAGACACATGGGTTACAGACAAAACTGTTTGATGTGCCGAAATTGCCCTTCCGAATCGGCACTACACCTATTGTTCCTTTGCCCTAATGCGGTTCGGGTTTGGTTCGGAGTTTCGTCACATTTCGGTTTCAGAGTGATGATCCCTAAACCAACAATAGAGTAAATTGTAATAATCTCCAGGCAACAGGCAAAGATGTCGGGGGAGGACTGCACTCGAATATGGGATTCGTTGTTCATGTGTACGTGTTGGATGCTGTGGAAGCAACGCAACAACCGGGTTTTTTCAGGAACTTTGACACCGGCAGAGGTGGTGGTAAGCAGAACCATTGAGGAAACGAGGTTATGGATGAAATGTTGTGCGCGTGGAAAGACCAACAGAGAGCATACATTGCTTGAAGAACCGGACTAGAAGGTTAGCTATGAGATAGGGAGGGCCAGGTTGCATGAAATTGATAATATATGGTAGTCTTGTTTAATGTTGGATTTTCCTATTGTTCTTAATTTTGGTAAGGACCTTTGTGTATTGATGTTTTCAGTTTCATGCACCTCTGATGTAACACTAAACTTTACTTACTGTTCAATAAAAACGTCCTAGGCAGCCACTGCCAGGAATTTTATCAAAAAAAAAAGAGAGAGAGAGAGAGAGAGAGGGTTAATTCTCTAATGCGGAGGGGTTTCTACTTTCTAGTGTTTCAACGGGATTTTGTGCTTAATTTCTCCCATGCACCCCTTTAAAAGGATGAAAAAAATTGCACAAGTGAGTGACATTTTCTTAATTACAATATTTATTTAAAACATATATATGTTAATAGAGGAGGGTTCAAATGCCTCCATTTTTAAAAACTTTAATAACTCAAAATTTAAAACTTAACAGTCAAAATAAAACTGTTGAATATGATCTAAATCATTTTATCTATGCACGTGTAAAAAATTATGACATTTCAATTTTGTTTTTATGTGAATCAATAAGTTGAAAAATTAACGGCTAGAAATTATCCACATTAGTACGTTTTTTACAAGCTCTTGATGACAACCAAAATAAAATTGAAATGTCACAATTTTTTACACGTGCATAGATAAAATGATGTAGATCATATCCAACGGTTTTATTTTGACTTTTAAGTTTTAAATTTTGAGTTATTAAAGTTTTTAAAAATGGAGGCATGGTGGAGGCATGAAAAATAGAGGCATTTGAACCCTCCTCATGTTAATATAAGCATTACTCGCATGAAGTGATCAATTTATCTGAATTACCAGCAAACATTTAATACAAATTTAATAATAATACAAATTTAATAACAATAGAAAGCAAACAGACCAACACCGATCACATTTATTAACAAAATTTCTTGGAAGTCATTAAAAGTGAATCTGACCGTCCGATCAGAGAATTAATTGATGACGATTTGAATTCTGGAAAGACTAAAACTGCCAGCGCTTCTCCAAATGCAGTAGTTGGCAAAATAACTGCAAATAAATTAATTCATATTCCCAATAAAAAATAAAAGGCCACTTAGAATTAATTGAGTAGGTGATTTATATATATGGGCAATGGAAAAGAGAAAGGAAACCAAACATGCATATTCTCTTTTTAATTCCTTTGAAATAGACCTCATGAACTTCTATATTTGACCAAGTACTAACACCGCTCACATTTATTAACAAAATATCTTGGAACTAAACTAATCAAAAGGGAATCTGACCGTCCAATCAGGGAATTGATTGATGAAGATTTGAATTCTGGAAAGACGAAAAGACCAGCGCTTTTCCAAATGCAGTGCAAATTAATAATGTAAATTCCCAAGAAAAGATATCAAATCAAAGGCCATTGAGAATTGAGTAAATAATTTATTACATAATACCAATTACCCAATTCCATGCTCTTCTTTACAAAAATAGCTGCAACTCAGTTTATTTGCATTGAATACCAAAAAAAAAAAAGTTTATTTGCATTTAATTAATAAATAGTGATAGTAAATTAATGGTATCAATTAGAGATTTTTTTTTAAATGACATTAATTGAGATAATGCGGAACTCAATGCTTCAACATAAAGCTTAAAAATATGTATGGTGATTAAAAAAAGTAAAGAGGATCTAACTCATGATTTTGATTCATATGAAAGTTATTTTATAATCCTTCAAAAATAAAGAAACAGTGGGCTGTCAAGTGATCTAAAATATTTCTACATTATTTGTGATAATGTATTTATAATACTGTTTCAACATGCCAAAGTCACTGGAGCCCAAATATATAATGTGTAAATCAACCATGTCAGAAAATATCTAGAGTGGTAGCTGCACGCGTGGTGAGCCAAAACATATATCCGGACCTTCCGATCAAAATCCGCACGAATATTAAAGGAGCCCGATGACATGAATTTGGGGGAAATTCATACACAAGTGTATACCTAAATGTATACATCACAAAGTAGAGATATGAATCATTTGCCCTCGGAAACCGACCAATTTGAAGACAGACATTTTTCTTAAATAGGCTACATATTTTTTAATAAAGGGTAAAATGGGCATTTTATAAATTTTAAAATGAGTTTTAATAGAAAAGGTAATAAATGGGTAATTTTGTGAGTTTTTGAAATTTAGAAGGGTAAATATGATATTATAAAGTTTAGATAGGGAAATACGTAATTTCGAAGTTTTTGAGGGGTATACATGAAATTCCCCTTGTTAAAAAGGTAGGTTAACTTGGAATTTTTATTTTCTTTAAATGCTAATAAAAAAATTCGGTAATGCAATTGGTCCATGTAGCATGCAATTATTAATATCTCTGTCTCTCTCTCCTCCGATCAGAATTCAGATCCAATGCAATACTACCTGACCATGTAGATGAGATCTGAGTCATCCATTTTAATTTGGCACGCATCTCAAAGCGGACCCCCACATTCCAATTAGGCTCCAGCGGTATCTTAAGCAGTCAAGCAATAGCACCTTTGTTTAATTTGTAGGGGTTTCTAGATCTGCGCCAGCGCATGGGGTCTGCATGGAGAGATACTACAAGTGATTTTGGGCCTTACGACCTGTCTAAGCCTAACACGCCACGGCCCCTTAAATCAATACGAAAGCATTTATTTTGGGCCGTGCATTAATCATCAGACCTAATTTTTTTACTCTTTCATTTATTTTATAATTAAGTCTCTGTTTGATTATCTGAGCGGACCATTCATCAGTCCCACAATGGTGTGAGGCTGTAAAATATCATTACCAAAATATTTGTAATTGAAGACAAAGGAAGTTTGAATTTGGATCTCCAACTCAAAATTTAAGTTTCAATTCCGATTTATGCAATCAGAATCTGCACGAATAGTAAATAGTCCTGACTCCATGAGAATTATACTTCAGACTGAATTGGTTCAAATTATGATTGGATGGTCCAGATTCAACCTCAAAATTTTACATAAACCATCGGTCCAAACCGAAGACTAATAATTTCATGATATTATGTGTAAGATCAAATTAATAAGAGATAATTTTTTAACATAGATATAAGAGCAAAACAATTTAATGGTTCAAATTTTTAGGAACCAAATCATTGGAGTTCAGATTGATTTAATTTTGAGTCGTTCATAGTTGGATTGGATTGTGTTTAGTTCAATTTTTTTTTTAAATTAATGGGTCCACTTGTATAAGGTGTTGAGTTCTAATAAAAACCAGATCATAATTGGAAAAAGTGCAAATTTGTATCGAGTAATAATTTGGTTCACTGTACGAAATTAGAAGCATATATACTTAGTTATAGGATTCACTGTTATTTTCTAATGATCTATTTTTCCATTTAGAACAGTAATAGATTGATTTATATCACTTGAAACATTATTTCTCTCTATAAAAATGTAATGGAGTCTTTTATTTATTGAAACACTTTTAAAGATAAATTATGTTTTTTTTTTTCTAAAGAATGGTGAAGGGCTTTAATTGTCAACAAGTTCATAATGACTATGGGTGCTTTAAATGGTTTCCCAACAAATTACATGTGATGCTATTTGCAAATATGCTGCGAAATATTTTCTATGATTTATAAATATTATCCAAATTATTGAAGGCTTCACAATTGGAGTCTAGATATATATATCAAATTTGAAAGCTTCATGAATAGTAAAGGGCTTATGGTCCCAGCACAAATCTACCAAAACAGGCTCTATCTAGCGTTTTATTAATTTGTAATTAGAAAATATAGAGATGCGAGATGTTTTACTAAAAAAAATCCTCTCATTGCGGTTTGTTTTATTGTTAATTTTGCATTAATTCATCTCAATTTCAATTTCTAAGTTTGTATCAACCTGTGAACAAGCGTTGGATTGAATTAGCAATTTCTTTATGGGTGGGACAATAATAGTCATTGCCTCCTGGACATAATTTTCATGTTGACAGGTCATGGTCATGTGCCTTTTGCAATTTCTTTTCAAGTGACCACCTTGACTGTAGTGCAATGTGACGATGCTCATAGTAGTCATAGAAAAGCAAATGATAGTCGATCGTCTGTGCCACATTGAAAAGCAAGAAAAATATATCAGTTGATCTCTTTGTGTAAATGACTCGCTTCACAATTAATATTATTCTATGATTATGGAGGTTCGAATCCAGATTGTATAATTTTGCGTCATTTTTATGCTTAAAGATTGTGATCATCTGCTGAATTCGTTTCCAGCGTTTGGAACTTTCGATTGTCAAGAATAAAATGGGGTAGCACGGTTTTTGAATTAGTGATTATTCTTCTTCACTATTTTACATTTGAATCACTCTAAGAATAGAGCTATTTCTGAGGTTAGTGTTGTTCTTACTAATCCATCCAAACGATAAAATAGCGCTAACCTCAAGTTAGCACTATTCTTATTATTCCCGGAGTTGCATCCAAACGTACTCTTAGTTAACTTAAAATTTTGAGTTAAGATCTGTACCCTCCTATTTAAATCCGCACTAATATTAAAAGATTTTGATGATTTTTGTAACTGAGAAAGAGTATAGACAGAGAGATTGATGATATTGTTTTTTTTATATATCTTGTATTGATATTTCTGTTATATGTTATACAATCAAAGATGATGGATATTTATAATGTCTAAAGCTATTGTATCGTTAGTACTTAACATTGGTATCTAACGATAACTTCTTATTACTTTTTCTATTTTACAATTTACCCCTCTAACTATTTATATTCTCAACAGCTTCCTTGCGTTATACTTTACTACAGATGATGCGGTTTTCGATCTGATTGCCCTTTTCACACTTAGAATATGAATTAGAAAATGATACAATTAACACACTCTCCGTACAAACTAGTATTTTTGTTTTTGTTGAGTAAAGTTAAAGATCAAGTCATCTAACTAATTTAATATTCAATTGGTTCTTCAAATTTGGATTTTGAATCTGCAACCTCTCAGATAGAGAACATTATCTTTACTACTAGATCAAAGATTAGTTTTCCATACAAACTAATATTAGATTACAAGAAGTGGAAAGAAGACGTAGAATACAATAGTGATATTTTTCGCTAAATTTAAATTATAAAAAATAGTTAAATTCAACCAATGAAATTACGTGTGGTCACAGTGTGACTAACATAGTACAACTATTTGCATACAATGACTATTTCTTGTGATTTTAATCACACAACATGTACATCACGTAAAAACTTAACTTGATTATAATAGACCACAACACCTGATCTAAGTCACAACGTGTGACAAACTGTACTATTCTTACTCCGTCCAATAATACAAACGTTACAAATTTTGCTGCACTTAATCTGTTTATATTTTTATTCTAAATAAAAAAAATTCTACCCTTCTCCCCGTTTATCACTCAATCATATTATTAAATGCATATAAAAAAAATACATAGACGACAATTCTGACATGATTTTTATTCGAACTCAAGAACCAAATATAACTGGACAAATTAATTTTGAAAAAAAGTTACATTGACATAAATACAATTCAAATTAACTACAGACAACTCAAAGTTATGTTAATTTGAAGTTAATTGATTTAAAACTCGATCCGATCCAGACTTAAACTTAACCTCAAACCTAAAAAATTAAATCATGTAAAAAAATTATCTCTAGTAATTTAATTTTGTATGTAATATCATGAAATTATTAGTCTTCAGAGGTAGATGGAACAGTTCAGTCAAAATTTGCAAGAGATGTCGCAGTTCAGTCAAAAGTAATGATGAACCGTCAATTCATCTTTATTTATTTTTTTCCAAAAATAGTAGATTGTCATCCTACCAATATGCACTCTTTTGTCCACAAAAAAATGAGAATATAGAGTAGAGATATATAATTTATTATTTTATAGAGAGCTTTGAACTACGGTGCTATGCATGTATAGTGTGATACTGTGTTATTTGTTTATTTTAAAATACTTTGAATTAATCTCTTCAAATATTAAAAGGCCCTGAAAATGTGAACAATAAATCAGAAACCCAACACCTAACAGGGTTTTATGAAAATTTTGATTCCTTCTTTTCCTAAAAAAAAAAAGATTTTTTAGTAATGCTAATATTAATTAAAATTGATAGGATTTTTCTTTTATAAAGATAAAGATCCAAACAAGAGGTACATAGCGAGGGAGAAGAGCACGAGTAAGATCAATACCTAACGTTTTTACAATTTTTTGATTTGACAAGAGGTACACAGCGTCTTGATAAATATTTTTTTATCATCATAATTATTTCATAAATTTATTCTCAGTATATTTTTTTTCTAAATTCAACAATGGAAAATTTGTACATAATCAATAAAAGTGAGAAAAATAAAACATATTCTATATCTCTTCAATCAGAATTCCCAGGTCAGCACGGCACAACATGAAACATGATCATGATCATGTGATCAATCACACTTAATTAAGACCGTTAGATTTTATTCAACCGGTGATTAAATAAATTCAAATAAATCTAAATAATTAAGTGGAGTGAAGTGACCACCTTAACTGTAGTCCAGTGCAATGTGACGATGCTCATAAATTAGAGAGTGACTATCGATCGATCGTCTGTGGCACATTGAAAAGCAAGAAAAATATATCAGTTGATCTCTTTGTGTAAATGACTCGCATCACAATTAATATTTTCTGATGATTACAGAAGTTCAAATCCAGACCGTACAATCTCTATGCTTATAATAATTAGGAAATGATGCACCACATATTGCAACAAGTGGGAAGGCGTATAATAGTGGGAAAGAAATATATATGTTCAAACTTTATAAACCTTCAAAACTGCATGCACACACTTCCTTTAATAAATTTTGATTGTTTATATATCAAGCGTAATTACGTCAGGTTTTGATTAAGTGAAATCACATCGGTGCTTAATTTCCTACATTTTCAATTTTTTCACTAAACTAACTAAACTATACAAAAATAGTTAATCATGACCAATAACATCATGTGTGGTCACGACATGACTAACGTATTATGACTATTTATGCCCGTTAACTATTTCTCATAATATTGAACGGTACGTGACGTGAAAACTTGAATTGATTATGATAAGCCATGACACGTAATCTAAATCACAGCGTGACTAATCACGTAACCATGAGTTCTATGCTTAACTATCCTCCCAATTTCATGTAACAAACTGTACTATTCTTTACTACATCCAATAATACAAATGGCACAATTTTTCTGCAATTAATCAATTTATTTTTATTCTAAATAAAAAAAATTCTACCCTTCTCCCCCTTTATCACTCAATAATATTATTAAATGCAAATATAAAAAATACATAGACGACAATTTTGACATGGTTTTTATTCGAACTCAAATTGAAAAAAAAAAATTACATTGACATAAATACAATTCAAATTAACTATGGAAACTCAAAGTTATATCAATTTGAAGTTAATTGATTTACAGAGGTAGAATAAGTCAAAAGTAATGATGAACCGTCAATTCTTCTTTATTTCTTCTTTCCAAAAATAGTAGATTGTCATCCTACCCATATGCACTCTTTTGTCCACCAAAAAACAGAATATAGAGTAGAGATATATAATTTATTATTTTATAGTGAGAGTTGGACTAGGGTGCTATGCATATACAGTGTCATACTATGCTATTTGTCTATTTTAAAATACTTTGAATCTCTTGAAATATTAAAAGGCCCTGAAAATGTGAACAATAAATCAGAAACCCAACACCTAATAAGGTTTTATGAAAATTTTGGTTCCTTCTTTTCCTAAAAAATAAGATTTTTTTAATAATGCTAATATTAAATAAATTTAATAGGATTTTTTTTATAAAGATAAAGATCCAAACAAGAGGTACACAGCGAGGGAGAAGAGCATGAGTAAGATCAATACTTAACGTTTTTACAATTTTTTTATTTGACAAAAGGTACACACTACACCACGTCTTGATAAATATTTTTTTTCATCATAATTATTTCATAAGTTTATTCTCAGTATATTTTTTTTTTGAACCAAGCTAAGACAAGAAGAAAGAAGCTGAGACGAGCTCACGACCTTGGCCATTCTCGAAAATTAGAGAAGTAATTCTATAATTAAAATTTTCATTACATCTCTATATAGAGAAGTAATATTTCAAGTGATACAAAATCAGTCTACTACAGTTTTACAAGAAAAATGTTTTGCACAGAGTAATGACGAATCCTATAGTTTACTTATGCTCCCAATATCATACAACAAATATACAAATTTGTAAGTAAATAATATAAATAGGCTATAGCACAAAATTTATGTATGTACTTTTATGAAATTGCAAATATCATATTTATTCTTTGTAAATCATAGAAAAATACATATAACTTAATCTTTTTATTGTCATTTTAAATAAATAAATCCCTATCACTGTTCTTGTCAATCACTCAGTTAGTATTGTTAAGTGTAGACAAGGGCAGATCCAAAAAGATTCAAGGGTAGCCAAGTGCTTACTCCTTAATTATTTGTGAATTATTTTTTAGCCCAATAAAATTTGATAGTTGTGCCTACCCTGATTCAGCAGAATGTCTACCTCCTGGAATTATTAGACTACCACGTATTGAACAACATTTTGAGTAGGACGGTTCTGTAAATTTTGAAGTGATGTGACAATTCCTATAAAAAGATTGAAGAAAACTGAGATTTTGTTGAAATATTTTCGAGCCGGGGCGTTGGATTTTCTGCCTTCCTTTTCAGCTATAAAGTCACTAGATATCTGCATTGAACTCTTTTCATATCCAACACTAGGATGGTTTTTTTTTTTTTTTTCTGAGATTCAAATTCCTCCTTTCAAATTTTTCACTTGAGAAAAAATACTCGCCTCTCTCTCTCTCTATATATATAGAGTACGGCTAATGCCATAACGTTATAATTTCAGCCTAAATTATAACAAGTTAGTTTTTGACATTTCAATGTCCAAACAGTCGATTCGAACCGCTCAACATGATCTCCATATTAGAATGGGTTTGGAGATCAAATTATATATTTTTTGGAATTTTTTTACAATTTTGTAGATAAGTACAAAATCACTGTTCTAGATAATTCTGGACCATTCAAAACAGTGATTTTGTACCTATCTAAATAAAATAGCAAAAAAAATCCAAAAAATATAAAATTTGAATACAAGCCCATTTTAATATGGAGATCATGTTGAGCGGTTCGGATCAATTGTTTGGACTTTGAAATCGCAAAAACTGACTCGTTATAACTTAGTCTGAA
Source organism: Carex littledalei (assembly GCA_011114355.1). NCBI lineage: Eukaryota > Viridiplantae > Streptophyta > Magnoliopsida > Poales > Cyperaceae > Carex > Carex littledalei. Next base: position 18,196,340 of record CM022079.1, read on the forward strand.
ATTATAACGTTATGACATTAGCTGGACTCTCTCTCTCTCTCTCTCTCTCTCTCTCTCTCTCTCTCTATATATATATATATATATATATCTGAACAAGAGACAACGAAGGGATCAGTGGTGTTCGCTAAGCTGCCATGCTGAGGGTGAGGGTGAGGGCCAATGCCAAACCCATAAGGACTAAATGACTTATAAATTAATGATGAAAAATGAATGGATTAAAACAACTTATAAAACTTTATTATTTTGACCGCTTGGTTTTATACTAAATGAATCCGAAAATTTCAAAAAATTTCATGTACACACCTCACTCGTGAAGTATATCATTTTCAACTATTTGGATTCATCGTTTGAAGTCAATCCGATAGATTTTTGAAGTTGGTGAGCACATCGATCACGAGGTAGCTTTACTCTTTCAATTTTCTTAAAAATGACTTTTGTGACGATGTTAGATAGCGCAATACCATGTAAAAATGGTTATCCTTACTATTTCTAAATTGCGAAATTGCCGAGTAAATGAAATTTGTGTACTAAATTTAAGATAATTTCAGATTCACGTGCAAGTGGATTCATAAGTGCATATCAATCAATGTTACAAGTGTACCACCATTAATTTGAACCTAGCTACAAATAGGTAGAATTTTTTATATTCTCATTATCCTGATTCATGTAGCAATTAAAACCAATTGAGCACGCAATTGATCTCTTAAATGCTCCACATCATAGCTAGCTAGTGCAATTTGCCGAATTCATTATAAATAGGATGCGTAGTTCACATTTCTGACATCAGGAAAATAGAATAAGACGAGCTCTTGGATCCTTCGGAAGTACTTCTAATTAAGGTAAAAGCAATTTGTATAAATCCTTATTCTTCTTTTCATGTGTTTGTAGCAACAATTAATTTATTCCAGAAGTTAATATTACTTTGCTTCACATGCAGAATGAAGGTTGTCATAATCTCCATTGTGTTCGTTCTGGTGGTGAGCTCTTCTTGCGCAGGAGCTCCGAGGAAAATAATAAAACACGAACCTCAGAATTTCTTGACCAGAAAAATGTTATCAGAAAAATCTTTCCAAATTGATGGACATAATCGGTGGAACCCTGGGTATGTCAGCAGATGCGAAGCCATCCTCATAATTTTTTTTTTAATTATGTATATTAAAATTTAATTAAATTTTCATTCTTTTTAGTTTTTATATAGTCTAGCTCCTTTCATAAAATGACAAATGTGTGTTTGTAGTCTAGAGGTTAAGAGTTTCATTATTTTACTGACTCTTATCCAAATTTTCAAATTACAGCAACCCCATAGGAACTTATCATAATCCGAAACCGGCTCCGACACCGCCAGGAACTGGTTGTTGCTCCTCAGAAATGGATGCAAATTAAAAATCTGATTGCCAAAGTAGGAAGTGGTGAAACTGTGCATGGGTATGGCTCGACTGTAGTTGGTGTATGATAATATATATTAAGGAGAATATATATTCCATGTATACTGATCTTAGATGTGATACATATATAGTTGCAATATAAGAAAATAAATACCATGCACTTGTAAGTAGTCTGGATCCCCTCCAAAGTAGGGAGCTTGTAAATATTTCTATTCAATAAATTTTTTGGCAGCACTGCCACTTCATAAAAAAAAATATATAAGAAAATAAACAAATGTAAATTATGACATATACCTAGTCCAAACAGATGTTGTTGAAGACTCGACTTAAAATAATCGCAGCTCAAATCTTGAACTAGGAATGGTTTTGAACTTGTTCGTTCTCCCCAATTCCCCAATTTCATTGCAACTCGATCACCAGTGCAATTTTTTTTTTAAATAAAAAACCCAATTTATCATAAAATAAGACAGATTGATGGTTTTTTTTTTCCAAAATTAGTAAAAAACAAATCATTGATTAGTCCAAGTTAGGATGGACCGAAACAATAGTTCGGTCACCTTTTAGTCACACCTGCACATCACTGGCAATAAAGATAGCAAAAGGGAGGGGGAGAACCAAACCATTGATTTGATCACCCCACGCAGACCAAATTTTTCAAAAAGGAAGAAGGCAAGGGGATCCGGATTTTGAAAATGCAGTCCAGGTGGGTGACCAAATCCATGTCCGGTCACTCTTCTGGATCAAATTTTGAAATAAGAAACAAGGAAAGGGGGGCCTGAATTTTGAAAATTTGGTCTAGGGGCTATCCAAATCAATGGTTCAGTCACCCTTCTTTCGATCATCTATGTTGTAATTCGTGTAAAGGCATGATAATGGTGGACTGAACCATTGATTTGGTCGAAGTGGGGTGACCGAACAATGCATTTTCAATGCTTATTAATTATTTTTAATGGAAAAAAAAATATCAATTTGTTTCATAACAAATCGAATTTTCAATTTCCAAAAAGAAGGAAAAATTGTCACCATTGTACCACTGTATCACAACTACCTTTTGGGACAGGTTGTTTCTTTGACGCTAAAAACTTGTATTAGTCTTTCACTCTAAAAAGCATTGCAAACCTAAAAAAATAAACGGTAGAATATGCATATTACCTTTCATAATATTTAGTATGTGTCATATCATATTGATCAAATAGATAGTGTCATATCTTTAAATTTGGGATTCATTTCGCCAACTTGATTGTGGAAAAAAAAAAAGATTAACTGTCAATTTCTTTTGAATAATTTTGCGGAAATAAATTACATAAGTGTGAAAAAATTAAACTAATTAAATGGTGGAAAATCAAATTGCTAGGTAACATGTATATTACTTTTTCAACACAAATTAAACTTCATTATTGTGTTAATTAAGTTAGGTGCAAAACCAGAAACATGTGCCACATGCATTCATTTTGCATTTGCCATATATACAGTAGCGCAATTAACCCATGAATATGGTGCTTCATATGCATGTATTATCAGATATAAAACAAAAATAAGTTTTAGTGCTTGCTACATTTGAGTTTAGTGCAACACGGTATATAGAGAAATTATGTCAAATTGAAATTAAATTTACTGAGATGAGATATTAGAGAAAATTAAAAATTTACTGAACTACATTTTTATAAGCATGCTCCATTTTATGTACATTGGCAATCTTCCTCTAACAAGCATTGGATTGAGTTAACAATTTTTTAATGGGTGGGACAATAATATTTATTGTTACTGTGAAATTAAGCCCAAATTAGTTTGGGTTATTCTTGACAGGTGGTGATATTTGCAAATGCTACAAACTAATGTCTATGATTTGCAAAAAAAGAGACCCAATTACAAAATTATATTGCCAAAGAGAACATGTGTAGATGGAGAATGCGAAACAAAGGTGCTTGCCTAATGCTTTGAATTTCCCTATGCTGTAAGAGTATGATTTCACAAATGACACTGTAATTAAGCTTTGTTAAGCTCTCTTTGTGCTAGTTCATCTATTTGATCTAAGCATTATTGTAAATTATCTTGCAGTTACATTACAACAAAACTATTGGTTCACAATTTGCTTAATTTTTGTAGAATATTGGATATAAGCAACAAAATAAATAAATTTTATGCTTGATTTTTGGCAAATTTAAGGTACTTCTGTTAAAATCATTCAAGAGAGGCCATTAGATTGCCATTTATTTGATCCCGCAAAAGTGTTTGTAAACATATAAACTATTGTCCAATTAGAGCTGGATCTTATCATCACTGGAAGACAGCGGTTGTAGGTTTATTCTGTAAATTATTTTTATTTTTCTATGTTCTGAAATCTTACTTAATACTCCACGTTTTACTTTTCAAACTTCATGACGTGGAAAACTCATAGCATACCAGTCTTATTTGATAAAGCAAACATAAACTAAAATAAATAAGAAAATGCAGACACTTTATTCGATAAGCCCGAAGATTCAAATTAAAGACCATAATATACTTAGTTTCAAATTTAGATAACTAAATTGCAAGCAGCATATCACTGTTGAATGTAATCCAAGTCAGCAGTTGACTCAGCAAGGCGCATATGAAGAGTAGAAGGTCCAGATTAGAAGTTGCAGTTTATAACATGTTATTTCTGTTAAGAGTTAATTCAGAATTGTTTTTAAGCACGTTTGTCAGTTTAGAGATGTGCAGGGGTATTTTAGGACAGGTAATTTCTATATTTAGTTGAGTCATCAGTTGTGTGCTTAGTTGGTTTAGTGGATGCCTAAATATGGCAGCATTTATAATAGAGTTAGTGGGGTGCTAAATTTAGATTGTGTAATGTAATAGAGTTAGTGGGGTGCTAAATTTAGATTGTGTAATGTCTTTTATATACAGCATATGTAACAGGCTTGGATCAATAGAAGAATTTCGTTTTTTGTGTGAGAAAATCTGTGTTCTATTCTCTGTTCTTGCTAGCTACACAAAACAAACAAAAGAAATAATCCAACAATCACAACACCAGTTCACCAGGCCATTAAGTGCCAATGCTGATGACAAACAAAGAAAATTCTACAAGGGGCCGATTGGTTTGTGGTTATGGAGGGTGATTCCCTGCTATCCTGATGCCATTCTATTGTATTACCATGTTTGGCAAGAAGAGTAAGGGCATGGTTATGGTAATAATGTATTCCCTGGCAATTACAATTTCCTTGTCTGTGGCTATTGCGCTAGCCAAGAAAAAGATGGATTTTACTGATTACCGCTCTACAAATTCTTTTATTTTTTTTGCGCAGGCCTCCTCTCCTCCTATCTCTCATGTGCTTCTCGGTTTACCCTCTCTCTTCTCCGGTTCTCTCTCTCCTTCCTCTTCTCTTCTATCGTGATAAATGGAAGATTTCAAGAGATCAACACCTTTCTTGTCCCCTCTTCTATGACTATTGGTTTTGACCTGTTTTAGGGACTATATTCTGCCCTGGAGAAGATGCTCCACACCAGTGGCGGCGCGACATCCCAAGATGCCTCGTACAAGAGGTGAATGTGAAGAAGTGCGACATCCTTGAAGAATTTCACCTAGTACTCTAAAATGTAAGTTTAGGACTAAGTTCTGGATGTTTAGGATTTGTGACTCATATAGGATAGGATATAGGTTCTGTTAAAGTGTTAGCACGTACGTGGTTATTATATGATAGAGTTGTAATTAAATTGCTATTTCTTGAAGGTGCTGTGATCAGAAAGGGGATGATATACTGGTAAGGACAAATAGGTACTGACAAGGATCAGAAATCAGATACCAATACGGTTGCTGATTTTGCTTTACTTGTACGGTTGTGTTTTTTTTTTTTTTTTTGTGGTTTTACTTGTACTAAAGTGTTTTGGTTTACTGGTACGAAAGTGGTTCTGGATCAGTTCAAAGGCATTGGCCTTGAGGCATTTGACACCATGTTTGATTTAAAGAGGAGTGTAAGAATGAATTCTTTTATTGATTTTGTTGCATCTTACATTTACACTTTCATTTTTTTGTCTTCGAAATGATATTTGTTTTTGCACTTTCATGTTAGAAGCTTTTCAATGAATTAGAGGCTTTCTTTTAATGATATCTGTTTTTGCACTTTTATTTATGTTATAAAGTTTAATCGAATGATACAAGTAGATTATTTTTTATTCAAAAGTAGCAACAAAAAGGATTGATGTTTATTGCTTTAAATAATAAAATAATTAGGAAAACAACTACTCAATCTGGATATATTTATTGGTTATAATATTAAATATCTTTTGCTGGTTTGGTTTATATTTATGCGAACTAAATAAGTTTCTTTTTTGATAAAATTTATTTAATAATTTAAAAGCAGCGAAAACATGTCTCGAAAGCTATTGTAATAGTCATGTACGAACCAAACATGGTAATAGCACATTCTCTGGAATTCTGAAGTTATAGTCATGCGCACCAAACATGATAATGACAAAATTTTTGAAATAGTATTGCTTGGCATTACATTCCTTGGAATCCTCTATTTCCGGAAATGACCTATAGCGTGAACCAAACAACCCCTAAAAGAAACAAAATATACAACAACTTCATTTCAAGAGTGACTAATTTAGAATTCCAAAACAAGGAAGATTAACATCAATTACATAGACAGAACCATCCTAAAAGAAGGTCATCTTCTTCAGTCTGACGAGAATATATCCCTCTTTTCATTTATTAAAACATTTACCTTCGTTTGCCACTCTCGAAACCCTGATGGTCCCAAACAGAAACAACCACGCACTTTGCCTCTCTTCCACTCCTTGATGGAAACGGCTTGTGACTTGGAATGAATCGAGTTTTTAATATAATTCTCATGAGCAAACACCTCAAGTTCATATGGATAAACTTGTTGGCCCCGATCGGGAAGATCAATGTAATAAATAGAAAGAGCATTCCTAACATTTTGGAATCACCAACATAAACAGACCTTTACCTGGTCCAAACAAGGCATAATAAGTCGACAAAAAATTTGACGGAGTGTGGTAAAAAAATGCTCAAACAATAAATGTATTAAAATTAATTTATAAACCTTCTAATTTTGACCGCTTGATTTTATACTAAATTAATTCTAAAATTTAAAAATTTTGCATGTAGACACATCACTCGTAAGGTACATCAATTTCAACCTGTTTAGATTCATCGTTTGATGCCAATCCAATAGATTTGAAGTTATGCTCACCAAACCTTTTTAGTGAGCATAGTGCACGCTAGCTTTACTCTTAGAGTTAAGTTCACAAATGGACTTGATGAACTTAAGAACACCCTAGTTCTACTCATTTAATGGGTGTAGAAACATTTTGTAATAAAAAGGAAATAAGAGGCCGGAGACATTCTAGAACAGGATTTTAGACTCATTTAATGGGTTTCATCTACGCCATCGGTTGGTTCAATGCCATCAGTTGGTAAAAAGTTTCAAGTAATTACAACGTTGCCTCTGATTATATACACTATCGGTGCCGAATGACGCCAGATGGTAAATGGTCGATAATAAATGTGTTTTCTGTAGTAGTGAATGTTGTCTAATTAATGGAGTAGCCTCGTAATTAGTAACCATATATATTATGTTCTGCGTCATGTGAGAATTTAAACCTGTGAACTGCTGAAACTTGAAAGTGATTTAAGTATCTCTCATATAAAATAATTGGTAATTTGTTACTTCATTAAAAAAGCTGTTAACTCCACGCATTACAATTTTACTTAATTAGCCTCGTTTTATTCTTGGAACAAAAAAGGTTACATCCTCCTTTACCAAAATGTACCTTAATTATCCAGAAGAACAGGAATATGTATATTTTTTTTTGAAAGAAGTGGTATTGCCACCGATTTCAATAAAATGAAAACCAAAGTATTACACAGTATTGCCGGTACGACCAAGTTGGTACCAGCTACACACGTACCACAAATCAACAACATCAAAAGTATAACCTACAACCAACAAACCAGAAAAGCACACAAAAAAAAAACACAATCCTACAAATGTTAACATCAACTATAAAAGTAAAAATTTGCCTCAACCTAAGATAAAGACAAAAACTATAAAAAAATTAGAACTAACCTGCAGTAGAATGTTCTCATAAAAGGCAGTGAAAAGAGCCAATCTCCTGGCTTCTCTACAAGCAATTTATAGATTACACGAATGCCAATTTGAGAGAGCAAAGTATCAAATTTGGAATTGAGTTAGGTGTAAGTGGCTTTTATTTTTACTCTCTGCTTAAATGTGAAACTCGACGAATAAAATAGTAAGGAAGAGAAGAAAAAAACACATCTTTATGATACTATCGGTAAAAATAAATTGACCCTTGATAATTTGTATAAGTTTCTTATAAACAGTAGCTATGTATAGATGGACGATTGAGAAATTCGCACAGTTGACTAAGTATACTCTTGAGAAAGAAGGTGAGAGACTTGGACAGCTGAAACTGACCCTGATTTGATCTTAGACATCGATGATGTGTGCAGTATTGTAAATAACGGTATGCGCTCGTCGGATGGATAGAGTACTGCCAAACGATTAATCGATAATAATTGGGAATAATCAGGCATAATCAGAAATAATCGACCAATTACTTGAGAAAATCCGTGATGCTTTGATCGCCGCTAACGACTAATTGGTCCATTAATCAGCCTAAACGGCTGTTTTTTACAACACTGGATGTCTGTCTTATTCATCAGATATGTGAGAAATTGTACTGATGTGGAAGAAATGCTAGATTAGTGGATTTGTTTATAAATGAGTTCGGTAATTTCAGTTGGAGGGATAACGGGTTAGGTGGAGAGAAGACGGGTTGGATATTTGTGGAGTTTGAGGTGAGTGAGAGATAGATGGGCTTAGATTTGTATTAGGTTTCATTGGGTCCTTTTATACATCAAGCACATGTAGAAGCCTATATATGAGAATTACGTGTTGAAAAGGCTAAGAGGGCTGGGTTTAGGGCCCAATATGAAAGTCATCCAACATGGTGCATGGGCTACCCGTGGAGAGGTTGATGTTTTTCAGTTTGAAAATTTGAGAATAGCTAGTATTGTAAAAATGGAGTGAGTCTATGGTACTATGCACCGTACTACGGAGCCATATTTTCATTTTGAAAACCCTAATAGTCGATCCGAACCGTTCAACGTGATCTCCACATGAATATGTACTTGCAGACTAAATTTTATATTTTTTCCGAATTTTTTTACTATATTTTAAGATATGTAGAAAATCACTTGATCTGAAAATTCTGGACCATCCAAAAATAGTGATTTTCTACCTATCTAAAAAAATAATAAAAAAATTCTAAAAAATAGAAAATTTAGCCCACAAGTATATTATCATATGGAAATCATGTTAAACGGTTCGGATCGACCGTTAGAATTTTGAAAATGAAAATATTGATCCGTAGTACGGACCAATCCGTGCTATGCATAGTACCATAGACTCACTCGTAAAAATGTTTAAAACTATGAGATATCATTTTTTTTTTCAAAATACAGAATAGGCAAATAAACTACAGACACTGAATAGTTAGTTCCTCTCTCGTTGTCTCCCGTGCTCTTTCTTTTTTTTTTTTTGGTTAAAATTAACAATTCTGAGACTGCTGGAGTTTTATATTTGTGTGTTAATCATATTCATTTATTGCTAATTCATCAATAGAAATACAAACGCCCATCAAGAGACTAGTAATCCAAAGCACTCTTTATATATCTTTAAGTCTCCCACAAATAATGAAAGCAATAAAACAAGGCTTGATCTAACATTCCCTAATTTTGCATTTCGAAGTCTCCAGTTTAACACAAATAATGAAAGCAATAAAACAAGGCTTTTGATCTAAAATTACCTAAATTTTTATTTCGGGGTATTTTTGTACTGACGGAACGAAAATAAGATCCTCATTTTCATAATAAAGTTCCATTAATATATATCGGTAAGCTAAATGAAATTTCAGAACGAAGAAATGACTAAATTTTTCATTTTTTCTAGTATAGAGATGATGAGGTTCTTTCCACGGAATCCGAGACGGTCCCAAAGGGCATCATATCAAATTCGGTCCAATGGTTGGTCGGAGCTATCCGATCCACATCAAGAATCACACACACAACTTTAATTTGTGTGGATCAAGTGCGCATAATCTTGACGCTGATCAAACGAATATGACAGGACATCCAACTGAATTTGATCCGATGCCAATCAGACCACCCCCCACTACCTTTCAACAGCTCCCCAAGCCCCACCCCAGCTTAGAGATGAGGATCTGAAGTTAACTCCGAGATTTGTAGTGCTTTATTAAACTTCCATCAAAAGTTAAATCTTATTAAAGTAAGACAAAGCTAGTGTGTCGTACAGATATTGGTACTTTCTTAGTGTGTTCAAAAGACTCCAATAGTGCGTTCTGAGTGCAAAATGATTCATGTGTACGATATAAAATATTTTGCTGCTACAAGATGGAATGACAGCTTGGGCTCGGTTGTTCTTTCTTCCTTTATTACATTCACACGTGTTAGTAATCAAAGTGGAAAAGCACAAAAAAACACAGTACTACATACCAAGAAAATCTCAAAAGTGTTTCCCTGGTTTTTTCATTTACATTCCTTAAAATCAAATAACTGGATAAGAAGATGACAAATTGGCAATCTCAAAAGGCTTCTAATACTATGTTTTATTGATAAATTAGACATACAATACAATCAAATGAGCCAAAAAAGCGTGAATGTTTCAATGAATTTTGAGCATAAAAAATGGAATAAAAGTTACATCGATCATAATAGTACTTCACCAAACAACCAAAAATAGAATAAAAATTGTCTTTAAAATTCAATTACATCTCTCTTCATAATATGAAAATTAGATGAAACTATTGCCTTAAAATTGCAGCACCATTTCGTAGCAATTTACACAATTTAGAAAGCTTGAAATCGGATTATAAACATATATAAGTGACACGGTCTACTCTCATTTTGAATTCTTCGGTATTGCGATCTAGACTGGATTTATTATTGTGGACCATGCTATCCTGGAAATTTGCAAGTCATTTGCAGGTCAACAGCAAAATACAGTTCTATAATCATGCTATATTTTTTAAGATTTTAAAAGTTAGTTGGCAAGGTGTCACTAACAATATTTGTATTAATAAAAGAAAAGTATTTCTAGAGCACTACAAGTATTTTATTTTAAAGTAATCATTGTAGCAGCCACCATACGAATATTAATTGTCCTTTGTAGGGATATTTAGTTCTGCATTCATTCTTCCTTTTAAAAGTAATCAAGAGCGAATAATTTATCATTCATTTATAATTAGCTTATTAGAAAAATGATATGGATTAAAAAAATAGCTAATTATTGGTAAGCATATGAATTAAAAAAGTTTGTTGGTTCTCACGTAATGGTGTGTGTGTGAGAGCTAATTCACATTCATTACCCTATAAATTTAGATGTTTAAAGATGATTGTGTCTGATGGAAGAAATAAGCAAGAATTCTTTTTTTTATTGTTGTTTTTTGTTGGCGAAATATGCACTAGGTTTTTTCTTCCAGGTGCCAGCACCATGCACATTAGTGGAAGGTTAGAGCATGGCATTATTTATTTTCTGTTTTTGATGTAGCATAAGAGAGAAAAAATGACTCTTGTTACCGCATATGTCAATTGCTTTCAAAGTTAGTAATAGAATTTAAACAAGGAATCGGGCACAGTCCGATGGGTATTGAATAAAATTCGGTCAGATGCAAGGTTTGAGTCTTCTAATCTGCAACTTGACTCCTCGTACGAATCAAGTGCACACAAATTTTGATATGGATCAAACGATTCCAACCGGACATCAAACCAATCGGAGAGGCCGGAAACACATTCTAGAATTGTTTTTCAAGTTGAAAAATTAGGTATAATATTGCCAAAATGTCTCGAACTATGACATATCAGTTTTTCATGGCATTTTAATACTGACCGAACTGAAATAATTAAGATCCTGATTTTCAAAATAAGCTTCCACTTATATTGGTAAGATAAATGAAATTTCAGAATGAAGAAAAAAAAAGATGGAATTAAGTAGAAAAATGGATGCCACTAACAATTTAAGTAAGATAAACCTCTTTACTGTCTTGTACTGTTCTTGTTTTGCTTGTTGGTTCTAGTGATTTCCTGAGTTTAGTCTCATACATATGTTAGAGAAAATGATTCACAATTCAGGTCCCATGTCCCAACTTTCATAGTCAGTCATCTCAAGCTCGATCTTCATGGGTAGTCTTATCTTAGGGCTCGATCGGTTGTTCATTTTTACTTTATCACATTCATTTGTGTTAGTAATCAAAGTGGAAAAGCAAGCAATTAAACACATTACTAAAACCAAGAAAATCAAATAAAATAACTGGATAATTAGCAGATGACAAATTGACAATCTTAAAATTGCAGCTCCATTTCGTAGCAATTTACACAATTTAGAAAGCTTGAAATCGGATTATAAACATATATAAGTGACACGGTCTACTCTCATTTTGAATTCTTCGGTATTGCGATCTAGACTGGATTTATTATTGTGGACCATGCTATCCTGGAAATTTGCAAGTCATTTGCAGGTCAACAGCAAAATACAGTTCTCTAATCATGTTATATTTTTTAAGATTTTTAAAGTTAGTTGGCAAGGTGTCACTAACAATATTTGTATTAATAAAAGAAAAGTATTTCCAGAGCACTAATAGTATTTTTTTTTAAAAGTAATCATTGTAGCAGCAACCATACGAATATTAATTGTGTCCTTTGTAGGGATATTTAGTTCTGCATTCATTCTTGCTTTTAAAAGTAATCAAGAGCGAATAATTTATCATTCATTCATAATTAGCTTATTAGAAAAATGATATGGATTAAAAAAATAGCTAATTATTGGTAAGCATATGAATTAAAAAAGTTTGTTGGTTCTCACGTAATGGTGTGTGTGTGAGAGCTAATTCACATTCATTTTTATTCATTACCCTATAAATTTAGATGTTTAATGATGATTGTGTCTGATGGCAAGAAATAAGCAAGAATTCTTTTTTTTATTGTTGTTTTTTTTGGCGAAATATGCACTAGGTTTTTTCTTCCAGGTGCCAGCACCATGCACATTAGTGGAAGGTTAGAGCATGGCATTATTTATTTTCTGTTTTTGATGTCGCATAAGAGAGAAAAAAATGACTCTTGTTACCGCATGTGTCATTTGCTTTCAAAGTTAGTAATGGAATTTAAACAAGGAATCAGGCACAGTCCGATGGGAATTGAATCAAATTCGGTCAGATGCTAGGTTTGAGTCTTCTAATCTGCAACTTGACTCCTCGTACGAATCAAGTGCACACAAATTTTGATACAGATCAAACGATTCCAACCGGACATTAAACCAAATATTGTCTGATGCTCATTAGATTGCCTCCCACTCTTTTAAATAAAGCCGAGATGGATCACTATTGTATAGTAGGTGAGCACTAGAGCGACTCATGAGGGAAAATATTATGGTCAACTTCTTTCAAACCATACAAATATGATCGGAGAGGCCGGAAACACATTCTAGAATTGTTTTTCAAGTTGAAAAATTAGGTATAGTATTGCCAAAATGTCTGGAACTATGAGATATCAGTTTTACATGGCATTTTAATACTGACCGAACAGAAATAATTAAGATCCTGATTTTCAAAATAAGCTTTCACTTATATTGATAAAATAAATGAAAAAAAGAATGAAAAAAAGAAGAAGAGGGAATTAAGTAGAAAAATGGATGCCACTAACAATTTAAGTAAGATAAACCTCTTTACTGTCTTATACTGTTCTTGTTTTGCTTGTTGGTTCTAGTGATTTCCTGAGTTTAGTCTCATACTTATGTTACAGAAAATGATTCACAATTCAGGTCGCATGTCCCAGCTTTCATAGTCAGTCATCTCAAGCCCGATCTTCACTAACAAATTTTTTATATTAATATCCAACATTAAATAAAAATTAATGCAAATGCCCACAACTAATTTGTCAAAATTATAAAAACACCCAGACCTCCGAGACTCTCGGCGGTCCACGATCATTTCTTTATTTACCCAGAAGTTATTTTTGAACCAGGATCAATAACTTAGATTCAAAACATTTTTATTTTTTGCTAGTAACACACAAAGAAATATTTTAATTTTTCTTATAGCTGCAAAAAATACCCATTGAAAAATGTTAATTTGGGTTATTTGTCGCAGTCTTTCTAGTAAATTCAATTCTATAGTGTTTCATCTATATATTTTAAAAGAAATATAAAAATATTTCTAATATTTTAATGGAAAAATAAAAAAATCATAAAATTTTCTAATTAAAAAAAAAAAAATCCGACAATTCCGGCCATAGAAACACTGTTTCAAATGTCATCAAAGAAAAAAAAAATATTATGTGCTAACCGCCGAGAATCTCAACGGTCTAGGTAATTGATGATTACTGAATAATTTCCCTGATATCAGGTTCCACAATAATAAAACATCATAACCCACAAAAGTTTCCCGGATATCTGGTTCCACAATAATTTTTTTTCATAATCTAATAAATTTAGATGTTTAATAATGATTGTGCTGATGGCAAGAAACAAGCAAGAAATTTTTGCTTTCAGGTATATGCACGCTAGCTAGTAGAAGGTTAATTAGAGCATGTGATCATCTCTTTTCTATTGTTGATGTTGCATAGGAGAAAAAATGACTCCTCTTGTTCCCGCACATGTCAAGTGCTTTTAAAGTTAGCAATGAAATTAAACAAAGCCCATATGGATCACTATTGTAGTAGGTGCAGCACTACAACAACAACTTCCGTGCTATATATTTAATGCAACGACTCAAGAGGAAACATTTTGAGGTCAACTTCTTTCAAACCATACATCTCCCTTTCATTATAAGAAGAGCACTCTGTGAGAGAGTAACCCATGACACTCATAACATAAATCATGGAAAGCGTGCTCACTATTCACCTCCTCTTAAGTCTCTTAACCTTATCCTCCTTTTCTCTCGCTGCCATAGTAACCACTAGTAAAACTGATCTATCAGCACTTCTCTCCTTCAAGTCCCAAATACATGATGACCCATTTGGAGTCCTCTCCTCATGGAACGAGTCACTGCACCACTGTCAATGGCAAGGGATCATGTGTGGCCGGCACCATCCTGATAGAGTGACGGCTCTCGTTCTCGACTCCAAACAATTGTCAGGTTATATATCTCCATCCCTAGCAAACCTCACGTTCCTCCAAAGGATGAGTCTCTCTGATAACCAGTTGAGAGGAAGCATCCCGGTAGAGATCGGATACTTGGGTAGGCTACGTTTTGTCAACTTGAGTGTTAATATTCTTGATGGTAGCATTCCATCTACTCTAAGTAACTGTTCAAATCTGGAAGTTATTTCTTTGAGAAATAATAATCTCCATGGAACCATCCCATCTAATTTAGCGCAATGCAAAGAATTGAAAATAATCAGTCTGGGGAATAACTTCCTCACAGGAGGCATACCATTGGAATTCGGCCTCATCCCACAGCTACAATTGTTACGACTATCTGTCAATAATCTCACAGGATCAATTCCTTCCACCTTGGGCAACCTTAGTAGCCTAATATATCTTTATCTTCACCAAAATCTTTTTGATGGCGATATTCCAGATAGTTTAGGCAAACTTACTAACCTATCTCATCTTCACCTTTACAACAATAAGTTCACTGGTTCCATCCCACCTACCTTAGGTAACCTTACCAAACTATCATTTCTCTTTCTTGACCAAAATAGCATTAGTGGTCACATCCCGCCTGGCTTGGGCAACCTTACTAACTTACTGGAACTTACTCTATACCAAAATAAATTCTATGGTTCCATCCCACATTCCTTGGGTAATCTTCAAAGTTTAATAGCATTTGATCTTTCTGAAAATATGTTAAGTGGATTCACCCCTGATGAACTCGGGAAGCTTCAAAACCTCCAGTTTTTTAACATTTATCATAACAACATTTCGGGCAAAATACCACACTTCCTTTACAACCTATCAGCATTGCATTATTTGGGACTTGGAAATAACCAATTTGATGGAACTATACCTTTCGATATGTGCAAAGCTTTACCAAACTTGGAATATCTATTCCTCTATTACAATCAACTCAAAGGACGGATCCCACCATCCATATCCAATTGTTCTGCTCTTATTAGTTTAGATTTAAGTGATAATTACTTCACTGGGGTGATACCATCTGGCTTTGGAGCCTTACAAAATCTTCGAAGAGTTAATTTTTATTCTAATCAACTAGAAGCCAGGAGACCACATTGTTGTTTCAAGCAATTCTCTTATAGTCTATTTGACTAATTTGCAAAACATATAATTATTGAATTTTACGATTTTCTCTATGATTAGAAAGAATGCAGGTTCAAGACAATTGGAATTGCAATTTAGAGCACTTGGACTGAAGAAATCATCAAGTTATTTATCAAGCATTTAAACTGTAAATTTATAATTGGTAAAGTAGCTTTGATGTTGAAAAACAGGGATAAAACGTTGGAACGATTGACAAAACGTTCAGACGTTTTTCTATGTGAAAAATCTGGAGATTAAATCGATTAAAAGCTAGAAAAACATTCTAAAACGTCTGGACGATTTAAATCATTTCTCAGACTTCAAATTTGCATTTTGATCGATAAATCTCCAGAGGAAAACGTTCTGAGACGTTTGTGAATCGTCTGAGACGTTTTAGGAATTCTCACAGAAATTCGAATTTTGACCTAATTTGAGTTAAAACGTTTTCAACGTTTTACAAATCGTTGGGACGTTTTATGACAGAATACTCGTTTGAAAGCTGCCATTATAAATAGAACCTTAGGATTCTCCTCAAAATTATCTAGCCGACCCTAATCATTTTAAAACCTAATTTTCTGTGAGCTCAAGTTCCTCCATTGTTGTGAGAACAAAAACTTCAATATCCCTCAAACAACCTCAAATCCACTTCACTAATCTTGAGTTAGATTAGATTAGAGTGAGTTTTTGAGTGTTCGTCTTGAGTTTTTGAACTTAGAGACTTCGTTCTCGATTCAAGTTGGCCGTGTGACTTCCTATTGGTTGTAAGGGCTCACCGGTTCACAAGTTGTAACCTTTCTCTTTTGGGTAATAGAAAGGCGCACCGAGAAGCGGTTGCGACGCCCCGGAGACGTAGGCATTTTAAGCCGAACTCCGTTATCACTCCTTGTGTCAACTTTCTCTAAACTCTTCTACTTTATTTTATTTGCAATAATTTATTTATTTCGAATTTAGTGGTGCCTAAGGGACAACAAAGTGGTATCAGAGCGCGTTACTCAAATTAAGACTCACTTAATTCGAGTTTACCGATCTTAAAATGGCAACCACTAGATATGTGAAAGAACCTCCAGTTTTTGGTAGTGCTACCAAAAATTTTAGTCATTGGAAAAGGACCATGATAAACTATCTAAATATTCTTGACCTTTGGAGTGTTATTGAGAAAGCCTATGAACCGGAATATGGTAATTCTGTTGGAAATGAGGCCAAAGTTGAAATACATGCATCTACCGAAAGAAAGAAACTAAATAACCTTGCCGTTAATGCAATATACAATGCGGTAAGTGAATCAGTTGCATTACTTTTCGGTAACACAACAAATACAAAAGAAATGTGGGATACTCTTATTGATCGATATGAGGGTAACACCCAAATCAAACGAACCAAAATAGCCGGTCTAGACACCAAATTTGAAACTTTCAAAATTGAAAATGGTGAAAATATAGAGGATATGTATAATAGACTTATGCATATTCAAAATGAATTCATTGAACTAGGAGAACCACTTTCTAACGATAAAATTGTAGGAAAGCTTCTTCGAGTAATGCTTAGGAGGCCTAGGTGGGACGGATTGGTGAGCGCCCTAGAAGCACTTCATGGGACACAAAAATCTTTCACACCGGATGAACTCTATGCTCATTTCCGGAGTTTTGAAGAAAAGCTCATACAAGCCGGTGAACTCAAGCAAGAGTCAAAAACAAAAACCGTGGCTTTTCCGGCTCAAAACCACCGAAACCACCCAAGCTCCTCAAATAACCGTCAATCAAGTGACTCACTCATGAACCAACTTGGACATGAAACCTCTCTCGATGCCGCCACCATAACCAAAATGTTTCAATCTATGCTTAACTTTGAACGAAAATACAACAAGGAACGTGAAGAAGGAAACAAACGGGTAGTTTGCTTTGCATGTGAAAGAGAAGGTCATACCATCCAAACTTGCTTCAAATTATTTCCTCACTTGAAAAACAAGGATAATGAAGGGCAAAATGACCGAAGGCCTAAACAAAAGTACGAAGGATATAAAAGCAAAAAGAAGGCCAAAGCAATGCAAGCTTTATTTTGCATCAACTCTGATGAAAGTGGTAGAGAAGAATCCGACTCGGAGTCGGGCGATGAACAAGAGATCAACCTTGCCTTGATGGCAATAGTGAATGAAGAATCGGCAACCATTGATGTGGATACAATCATTGCAAGCAAGAACATAACCGATGAGATCACCATTGAATTCCTCAAAAATCTCATCAATCCACCTATCAACAATGAATTGGAGGACTCCACCAAAGCCACCACACAATCCATTATTGAGGTAGCGGTTGATCCCATCAAAGCATCAACTAACACCATTATCGAAGTAAAGGATGCTTCCATAGAAGATGTAACAAACTCTCCAAATAAGGTACATCTTATCTCTTCTCCTAACCGGTATATGTCTACCATTGATTTGACCAATCCCGACTACCACTTAAAAGGTTACCAAAATAGATATAAATAACAATTATATAAAGACAAATGAGACAAGCACGTTCATGGATGAGGCTCTAATTAATTATAATGCGCCTAGGTTGCTTGAGGAATCTAAAAAGACCATGCTTGAAAAGGAAGGTATCATACAAAAATTGACATCTCAACTTCTTGAGTTTGAATTCAAAATAAAAAATTTAGAGTTAGAACTGCTTAAATCACATACTTGTCAATCACATTTAGGAGAAATAGAAATCTTAAAAGTGAAAATTCAAACTTTGGAGACCGAAAATAGGGCTTTGAGATCTCCTAATGAATTCTCAAATGTCACTAGTCTCGATCCCTACTATGTAGAAAATTTGATCAATGCCAATTTGAATCGAAAATCCGGTAAAATGGGCATTGGATACAAGAAGGGTCAATCCTCATTTGAATCAAATTTTTCACAAAGCCCAAAAGAAAATGGAGAACTTACTCAAAACTTAAACAAATTTAAGTTCAATAGCAAAGAGTATTTTGATTACCAATTTCATTCCAAACATGGTCAAACACCCTTGACAAAGGAGTCAAATAAAGGGACCACTCCTCAAACCACAAATGCAAAACAAAACAAAAATTCTCAAAATTATGCATTTAGATACAAATTTTCTAACAAAAATTACAAAAATGAAAACAAGCTTCAAAATAGTGATAGGAACACATTTAATCCAAAAAGGTCAAACAAAACTTATTTCAAAGGACCGGATGGATGGTTTTACGAGATTCACAATAAAAATGCTTTACAAAACAAAAACCAAAGAAATGGTTTGACTAGAGATGTTCCCCAACATCACAACAAATTTGACTCAAACAAAAACAAACCGTGTTCGTCTAAAGTTACAAATCATAGGAATCAAATTCAAGAAGTGAAACAAAAATTTCAAGCCACCTTCAAGCATGGTTCAACTAATGGCAAGCAATCGGTCACATTTTGTAATTATTGTTGTAAAATTGGCCACACCTCATTAGAGTGTAGCTTTAGGAAAGGAAGCAACAAATCAAAGGTTGTTTGGATTCCTAAAGCTAAACTAACTTAAAGTTGTAATTGAAATCTCCCCAACCTAAAACGAAAATCACTAAGGAAGGGGGAGATTAAAACAAGGTATATATTAATTGAAAATATATATATATACTCTTGTAGGTATGTTTGATTACAACACACAAAGAAAATGCTTGGATCATTGATAGTGGATGTTCACACCACATGACCGGTGATAAATCTAATTTCAAATCTTTAGAACCTTATGATGGTGGGTCGGTTACTTTCGGTAGTAACCAAAGAAAAAGTTCGATTATTGGACTAGGTTCGGTCGGTAACCAAAACTTGACCATATCGGATGTCTATCTTGTTGACGGCTTGAATTATAATTTACTTAGTGTAAGTAAATTATGTGAAGCCGGATATTATGTTAAATTCAACACTAATGCTTGTTTCTTGTTTAGAGAATCCGATGACTCTTTAGTCTACACCGGTAAGAAAAAGAAAAATGTTTACTATCTATATTTTGATCATTTCGAGTCCGGTGAAATATGTTTGAATGCCACAACAACCGGTTCTAAACTATGGCATCGAAGACTAGGCCACATTTCAATTGACTCCATTAAGAAATTGGTTAAACTAGATCTAGTCCGTGGCTTACCATCTCACAAATTAGAACTTGTAGGATTGTGTGATGCATGTGTACAAGGCAAACAAACTAAAAGTAGCTTTAAGTCCAAAGAAATGGTCTCAACCTATCAACCATTACAACTACTACATATGGACTTGTTTGGACCTATTGGTATACCAAGTTTGGCTAGGAAAAGATATGCATATGTGATTGTAGATGACTATAGTCGCTTTACTTGGGTCATATTTTTGCAACATAAAGATGAAGCAATTGAAAACTTCATTAAATTTTGCAATCGTGTTGAAAATGAAAAGGGTACAAAGATCATTCGCATTCGAAGTGATCATGGGGGTGAATTTGAAAATGCAAAATTTGATGAAGTATGCTCTAAAAGAGGATATAAACATGAATATTCGGCTCCTCGCACACCTCAACAAAATGGGGTTGTTGAGAGGAAAAACCGAACATTACAAGAGCTTGCCCGAACCATGCTAAATGAATACCCTTTACCCAAACACCTTTGGGCCGAAGCGGTCAATACGGCTTGCTACGTTATTAATCGCGTTAGCATAAGGTCGATATTGAAGAAAACACCTTATGAGCTATGGAAGGGATATAAGCCAAAAATATCTCATTTTAGAGTATTTGGATCAAAATGCTTCGTGCTAAATGAATCACCTAAAATTACAAAATTCGATTCTAAATCCATTGAGGGAATATTTGTGGGGTACTCTTTGACAAGTAAAGCCTATAGAATTTACATTGCATCTCATCAAATTGTCATTGAATCCGTACATGTCAAATTTGATGAGGTTACTAATCAAAAGGCCGAGAAAGGTATTCACATTGTAGGTGTTGAAGATGCCGAGCTCGAAAATGATAAGGTTGAAGATACAAACAACAATGTTGAGCAACCACTCGAGCAAGAGCAACCCGAAGAAAATCCATTGAACGAGTCAATGCAAACCGAGGAGGACCAATCTCCACCAAGTGCATATCAACCTCCCGAAAATCTAAGGGAAGTGTCTTCTCATCCACTTTCTAATGTGATAGGGGATCCTAGGGAAGGGGTTAGGACTAGGTCGGGTTTAAATCAAATGATTGCTCATTGTGCATTTGTATCAAAATTTGAACCCAAAAACTTTAAAGATGCAAATGGGGATTCAAATTGGATTTGTGCCATGCAAGAAGAACTCGCTCAATTTGAAAGGAACAAAGTTTGGGAACTAGTACCTAAACCAAGGGACCGAATGATTATTGGAACTAAGTGGGTCTTTAGAAATAAGAAAGATGAAGATGGAAATGTTGTCCGGAACAAAGCTAGGTTAGTAGCCTAAGGGTATAAACAACAAGAGGGTATTGACTTCGAAGAAATATTTGCACCCGTGACACGTCTAAAATCCATTAGAATGCTTTTAGCATATGCATCTAACAAAGGATTCACTCTCTTCCAAATGGATGTTAAAAGTGCATTTTTAAATGGATATATAGATGAGGAAGTATATGTTCAACAACCACCCAGTTTTGTTGACCCAACATTTCCTAATCATGTCTATAGACTCACCAAAGCATTATATGGACTAAAATAAGCTCCTAGAGCATGGTACGGTCGACTTAGTTCCTTTCTAATTGAAAATGAATTCACAAGGGGAAAGAATGACACAACCCTTTTTACAAAGAAGAAAAATAACTCAATTCTAATAGTGCAAATTTATGTCGATGACATCATTTTTGGTTCATCTAATGCGGCACTTGCCGAGGAATTTTCTTCTCTTATGAGTAGTGAATTTGAGATGAGCATGATGGGTGAATTGAACTTCTTCTTGGGGCTACAAATCAAGCAACTTTCGGACGGCACCTTTGTGAGCCAAACCAAGTACGCCAAGGAGCTGGTAAAGAAGTTTGGAATGACTGAGAGCAAGACTAGCCCAACACCAATGGCTGCAAATGCAAATCTTGACTCGGATCCAAGCGGCACACCCGTGGACATCACCCAATACCGAGCTATAATAGGTAGCCTACTTTATTTAACTGCTAGTAGACCCGATATTATGTTTGCGGTATGTCTATGTGCTAGGTTTCAATCTAATCCCAAAGAAGTGCATTTGAAAGCCGTTAAACGAATTGTTAAATATATCAAAGGCACTTTGAATTTGGGATTGTGGTATGGCAAACAATCGGAATTAGATTTAATAGGATATACCGATGCCGATTTTGCCGGAGACAGAATGGATAGAAAGAGTACAAGTGGTACGTGTCAATTCCTTGGCGGATCACTTGTCTCATGGTCAAGTCGCAAACAAACCTCGGTTGCGCTTTCCACTGCGGAAGCCGAGTATGTTGCAGCCGGTAGTTGTTGCACACAATTGTTATGGATAATCCAAACTTTAACTGATTATGAAATTCGCTTCCGCAACGTACCAATTATGTGTGACAATACCAGTGCCATAATGATATCCAAAAATCCAGTTCTTCATTCTAGAACTAAGCACATAGAAATAAGGCATCATTTTATTAGGGATCATGTTGAGAAAGGTGAGGTCCAACTCATTCATATTGATACCAAAAATCAAATTGCCGATATTTTTACCAAGCCCTTAAATACTCAACAACACAACGAATTGCGATTTAAATTAGGCATGCTTGAATTTAAGGAGTAAGAATTTTTAATTGGAGGCATAGCAATCAATTAGCTCATTTTAAGACAAAAACGCCAGAGAAAAACGTCTCAAAACGTTTCTGAAACGTCAGAACGTTTATGAACATTTGTCCAGATTCTATCTCAATGACCTAAAATGTCCCAGACATTTTACAAAACGTCTGGACGATTTGCTCATTCCAAAACTCCGAAAAATTCATCTGAGAAAATGACCTAAACGTCCCAAACGTTTTACCAAACGTCTGGACGATTCAGTGTTCTTCTATCTTCAAAAAATTCTTTGAATTCCTTGCATGACAAATATCTTGAAACGTCTGAACGTTTAGCCAAACGTCTGAACGTTTGTCTGCTGAATTTTTAACTTCTCAGAAATCTGTCAAAACGGCTGGAACGTTTGGTCAAACGTCTAGACGATTCATATTCGATAGACAAAAAGTACAAAACGTTCCAAACGTTTTTCTAATCGTTGAGACGTTTCTCTGAAAAATCAAAATTCTAAACTAAATTTTCGTCTCCAACTGTCCAGAGGAAAACGTCCTGCGACGTTTTACAACCGTTCCAGACGTTTTAGGCGCAGCTTCTAAAAGACCCAGCGAACCGCCTCCTCTTCTTTTCTATCTCCTTCTCTACCCGACTCTCTCTCTCACCTTCTCTTCTCCTCTCCGCCACCTTACCTCTCTTCCACCATTATAACCTCCACAAACCACCGAATCACCTATTCTAAAGTGATTTCTTCTCTCCTCTCAACCCTCCTTCCATTTCTCCTCTTAAAATCAAGGTTTTCTCCCTCCTTCTCTCTCTCCACCAAAACCCTAACTCTCGCCACCTTTTCAAATCCGGCAATCCGACCGCTCAATCGACGATCCGTCTTCACCATTGTGCTTGTAGAGTCGCTCTCTTCACGGATTCGTGCTTAATTCTTCAATCGGTAACATTTCATTTTTCTCTCAAATCAATGGCTCCTAAACTCTCCAAATTGAATATCCTTAGAAACAAGAGGTCCCGAACCGATGCGGGTCAATCGAGTGCAACTGACATTGAACCGGATACCACTATTTTTCGATCCAATACCTACTTGTTTAGAAATCCAATTGCTTACACCAATTTCACAGGACAATTCTCGGATCGAAAATTATCGAATTGTTACTATTTCAACAAAGCTTCGGTTACTTTCTCATTTCCCGAGGATGACAAAATAATCGAGTATATCCAACATTGGCCTTGGGATTCTTTGATCACTTGCGATGAACCATACAGTGAAATGCTTACCAAAACCTTCTATTGCAATCTCACCTACACCAAGAACCCCTTTCTCGTAAAATCCTATGTTTGTGGCCAAGAAATTATTCTATCCTTAGAAAATATGGCCAATTGGCTTGGGTTAACCAATGAGGGTGAAGAAACCTATATCCTCCGGAAATGGCCTGATTTAGCCTTAGAATCCGCCGATCACTACAAAACCTGGTTTGCTCGCCGTAACTTTGGCGGTGCACCCCTCTATGCATCCCATCTTCCATCTCTCCATCGGTTGCTTTTTCTTATCATCAACAACATTCTTATCCCTAAAGCAACAATCAAATCAAATATAGAGTGGGGTCCAACGTACTACTTGAGGCATCTCATATCCCGGGATGCAAAACAGTTTAACATCCCATTTATCATTCTTCGCCACATGATTGCTTGCTTTACTAGCTCCGTTGCCACTCTACCCTATGGCCATTTAATTCATCGTATAATTCGCCAAAATGGCATAAACGTCCCAAGTCATCTCCTTGGAAATGCACCTCATCATTTGCTTGATATTCTACCCAAACATGGTTGGATCCAAAGTCATTTGGACTCGGGTCTACCAATGCTCCGACCTGACGGAAGACCTATTAATAGTTGGATAAATGCTGTCGATGCCCTACCAAACCAATATTGGGATCCGTATGAGGAAGAACCGGCGGCACAAAATGACCAACCACCGATACCACCAGTGGCTCAAGGTGAGCTCCCTCAAGGAGCGGAAAATCAATTGGCTTGGCTTGTTCAACACATGCAAGAATATCAAATTGCCAATACCAACCAATTTACCGCGATAAATAACGATCTCAAAATCTTGAAGGCAAATTCGCGCAAACACCGGATTCAAGGCCGCAAAAACGCCAAAGCAATTAATGATATTGATATCACTACTTCCGAACTCGCTCGGCGCTTTGTGCAGCAATATGGTGCTTCTAGTGGCGCGACCACTAGTGCCCCTCACATTCCTTCCGAAGATGATGAAGAATATGATGAGGAGGGTGAAGAAGAAAACGACGACGATGACCCCGAATTTTAAATCTCTTTGAACTTTTTCACTTAGAATTTGCTATGTGATTGCTATGCTATGTTATTTATGATTGCATGACATTTTACTATTTCTATGTTGTATGCTTGCACTTTTATTATTCCTATGATACTTCGACTTGAACTTTGTTAGGTATATGATTGCATGTTTAATTCTAAATTGATTATCTTTCATATTGTTATATTTGTGATGACATGCATATTTCTCTAAAATCATGTCACATATTATCAAATTGAGGGGGAGTGCATATGTTGAGGGGGAGCACTCTTCATTGTGCTATTTGATTATGCTTTTGTCTCCCTTTCGTCGATTTTCAAAAAGGGGGAGAAAATGCAAGACATGCAAACACCGATTATTTGGAAAATTGAAATTTTGGAAAAATCGATATATGCCCTTACTTGCGTTGTATGTTTTGCAAATCGTCAAAAGGGGGAGATTGTTGTTTCAAGCAATTCTCTTATAGTCTATTTGACTAATTTGCAAAACATATAATTATTGAATTTTATGATTTTCTCTATGATTAGAAAGAATGCAGGTTCAAGACAATTGGAATTGCAATTTAGAGCACTTGGACTGAAGAAATCATCAAGTTATTTATCAAGCATTTAAACTGTAAATTTATAATTGGTAAAGTAGCTTTGATGTTGAAAAACAGGGATAAAACGTTGGAACGATTGACAAAACGTTCAGACGTTTTTCTATGTGAAAAATCTGGAGATTAAATCGATTAAAAGCTAGAAAAACATTCTAAAACGTCCCAGACGATTCGTAAAATGTCTGGACGATTTAAATCATTTCTCAGACTTCAAATTTGCATTTTGATCGATAAATCTCCAGAGGAAAACGTTCTGAGACGTTTGTGAATCGTCTGAGACGTTTTAGGAATTCTCACAGAAATTCGAATTTTGACCTAATTTGAGTTAAAACGTTTTCAACGTTTTACAAATCGTTGGGACGTTTTATGGCAGAATACTCGTTTGAAAGCTGCCATTATAAATAGAACCTTAGGGTTCTCTTCAAAATTATCTAGCCGACCCTAATCATTTTAAAACCTAATTTTCTGTGAGAGCAAGTTTCTCCATTGTTGTGAGAACAAAAACTTCAATATCCCTCAAACAACCTCAAATCCACTTCACTAATCTTGAGTTAGATTAGGTTAGAGTGAGCTTTTGAGTGTTCATCTTGAGTTTTCGAACTTAGAGACTTCGTTCTCGATTCAAGTTGGCCGTGTGACTTCCCGTTGGTTGTAAGGGCTCACCGGTTCACAAGTTGTAACATTTCTCTTTTGGGTAATAGAAAGGCGCACCGAGAAGCGGTTGCGACGCCCCGGAGACGTAGGCATTTTAAGCCGAACTCCGTTATCACTCCTTGTGTCAAATTTCTCTAAACTCTTCTACTTTATTTTATTTGCAATAATTTATTTATTTCGAATTTAGTGGTGCCTAAGGGACAACACACATGATTGGATTTTCATGGATGCTTTGACCAATTGTAGTTTGTTAGAATATTTGGATCTTGGATATAACCAACTACAAGGAGCATTTCCTAGGTCAGTAATAGACCTTTCTACTACTCTTTTTTACCTCTCACTGGATAATAACCCAATTTCAGGAAGCATACCAGCAGAGCTCGGAAAACTCAGTAACTTAAACTACCTTGGCCTAAGCAAAATGTTTCTTAGTGGCACCATTCCGGTAGAAATTGGTAATCTTTTCAAATTGGGAATATTAGATCTGAGTAGAAACATGATTTCAGGTCAAATCCCCGCAACTCTTGCTAACCTCACCCAAATGACCCAGCTATATCTACAAAATAATGCATTAGAAGGGAGTATACCACCAGAGTTAAGTAGCATGAAATTATTAGATCTCCTGAATATTTCAAATAATAAGTTGGTAGGTGAAATTCCCAAAGAAATCATGGGTCTTCCTTCTCTTTCCATTAGTTTGGACTTGTCACACAATTATCTAACTGGCATCTTGTCACCAGAAATTGGTAACTTGAAAAACCTACAATCAATTCATCTCTCGAATAACAAGTTCTGTGGAGAGATTCCAAGTACAATTGATGGATGCCAGGAACTTGAAGCCCTTTATCTTGATAGCAATATGTTCCAAGGAACAATTCCAAACAGATTGAGCAATCTAAGAGGGCTGCAAATCCTTGATGTCTCTAGCAACTCGCTCTCTAGTCGAGTCCCTGAATTCCTAGGTACAATGCACTTGCAATATTTGAATATTTCTTTCAACAATTTTGAGGGGGAATTACCAAAAGAAGGCATTTTCAAGAATGCCAGTGGTCTAGATGTAAGAGGAAATCCAAAGCTTTGTGGTGGAGTACCTCAAATGAATTTGTCATATTGCATCTCACAGCCTTCCACACAGAGGCATCACTCTCGACGAAACATGGTGCTCATAAGTTCAATTGTTGGTTCTTTTATTTGCATAATTGCCATCATTTGCTTCTTAGTGTTTTATTATCCTAGAAACAACCCTCGAAACAATCCACAATCTGATAAAGCTTTGAAATATGGGTTAGAGCCTGTTTCATTCACTGACCTTCTTAGAGCTACTGAAAATTTCTCCCCGAATAATCTAATTGGAAAAGGTTCATTTGGAGAAGTTTACAAAGCCGTTATGAGCTCCGAGCATGCAACAACTGTTGCGGTGAAGGTGCTAAACCTTGAGAAACACAGTTCTTCTAGAAGTTTCTTCTCTGAATGGGAGGCATTAAAAATTGTGAGACACCGTAACCTTATAAAAGTGTTGAGTTTGTGCTCTAGCATAGACTACCAAGGTAATGATTTCAAGGCTTTGGTTTTTGAGTTCATGCCAAATGGTAGCCTGGAATCATGGTTGCATCCAAATGCATGTACGCATCGGCCATTCAAAAACCTCAGCTTCATCCAGCGATTGAACATTGCATTTGATGTGGCGGCAGCGCTAGATTATCTCCATTACCATTTACCTGCACCAATCGTGCATTGTGATCTCAAACCTAGTAATGTACTTTTGGATGATAACATGACTGCACATGTGAGTGATTTTGGATTAGCCAGGTTTTTGGTTCAATCGGATACCATGCCTTCTCAATCAATGTCAAGCACAGGTGGAATCAAAGGTTCTATTGGCTACATTCCTCCAGGTATATATAGCGGAACTTATTATTTGAGATGTAATTATTTTTTGTATGTCCTTGCAACAAAATTATTCATAGACATTGTTAAGGTTAAAGGAAAAGTTCGGCCAAGTTTGTTAAACTAGCGAGGCTAAAGGAAAAAATATATGTTGCCTCATTTATACTAATATGATTGAGACTTAATTTTAATATCTATGTATACTTCATTAATTTACGTGTTGGGCTATATAATTTGAAAAAAATACACAAATATATGCACTATCATGTAGCCCATGTTTGAAAAACTAGGTGAATTAAACAGATGTTAATAGGTAGAGTCACAGTTCACTATGGTTCTGTACTAAATTTAGGGCTGTAACTATTAACTTTTCATTGTCTAGAGTATGGGATGGGTGGTCGGCCATCGATAGAAGGAGATGTCTATAGCTACGGCATTCTTCTGCTTGAGTTGTTCACTGGAGTAAGTCCAACCGACGAAGGAATCAGAGATGGTTTTAGCCTTCAGAAGCAAGTTGAGATGGCTTTCCCCGACCAAGTCATGGATATAGTCGACCCCAAATTATTCTCTGAAACTGATGGAGAACACAATTTGTATGCACCTGAAAATGTCTATAGTTGTTTGATTTCAGTGATTCAATGCGGGCTTATGTGCTCCAAAGAGTCTCCAAAAGAACGCATTTCTATCAAAGATGTTACCAAGGAGTTGTACTCAGCACGAACAAAGGTGCTTAGGCCATAGAGACAGAAAAAAAAGGATCAAAATAGAAGAAGGGCTCTACTAAATATGTACTATCAGTAAAATTTGGATAGCAGTTGTGGTAATTTATGGTGTTGTAGTATATATGTTGTAATAACGAATGTTATTTCTTTCTATTAACAAATTAGGGGGGGGGGGGGGGGGGGGGGGGGCGGTCTAAGTATTTCAATTGGAAGACGTTTAATATGCACTCAATTAAAGAAGATTATTGTAATGTGTGAATTGCATTAATGCTGCATATTTATATATTGGAGTATTCTCTTGTTCTTCTGAAGGAACACATAGTAACACCTAATGTTAATGATCTCATCTAGAGTTTCCACACAAATTATGTTAATGTTAATTAAATATATGCAGAATAATGACAACACATTTAAAAAAAAAGTAGGAATTAAACAGGCTAATGCAAGCCTAACAAAAAAAGAAAACATCGATATTTCTTATTAAACCTCTGTGTAGTACAAAAAGATCAGAGAACAAGAACCTGAAAATTAATAAGCCTCCATATCAAGGACTAATTCCTAGACAACAACATAAACCGATGAAAAAGAAAAACATAAGAGGAATAACAAAAAAGAATCAAAATTTACATGTAAACAAATCTGGCACTTGATCTAAAGGCCTTCATTGCAGTTGCCAGCATCACTGCCTCATCAAAATGGACATCTCCAGTTAAATGGTACCCATGCTCGCTATCAGAATCCTTGTAACATTAATAAAGAAATGGGTAAAAATTGTAGCAAAACATTATATTGGCTCCATAATTCAAAACATTAACAAAAACTTACTAAAAATATCATAATTCAACTTTTGCAAATTAAATTGAAAATATATATAAATTCAAACCCCACTGAAGATAAAACTTATGGATTTTCATTTACAATTTCAATTTTCTAATTTTATTTTAGTTTTATTTGTTTCTCTTTTATATTTTGTAATTTTTGACATCTCTGATGTCCGTATTAATGGAATCTAGAGCCTCCATCAACCTGTAAATTTAAATATTCTGAAGTAACTTAAGATTTGAGTTTCAATTCAGATCGTTTGTTTTAATTTGAATTGAATTAGATTCTAATTGGATGATCCGAATTCCAAGCTCAAAAATTATTCGAAAACCGTGGCGGATCTGTGTGGGGATGCACCTATTCTCTTCGAGTCTGGATCCTTTGCATTACCTCACGTTTGTGTTTTAATACAAACCGTCTGATCATAATTCGGATCAATCCGGTCCAAACTTTTAGTGCCCATGGATCATTTAAGATTCTTGCTAATATGTAATG
The DNA here is from genome assembly GCA_011114355.1 of Carex littledalei. Classification (NCBI taxonomy): domain Eukaryota; kingdom Viridiplantae; phylum Streptophyta; class Magnoliopsida; order Poales; family Cyperaceae; genus Carex; species Carex littledalei. Next base: position 18,226,297 of record CM022079.1, read on the forward strand.
AACGGATCAGATTCAAACCCAAAAAAATAATGTATTTTAGGTGATATGAATTCGTTTCTCTTCTATGATAGTAGGCCGGTGGACTGACTAAGAATCAAGGCCCAATAAAGATTCTCAAATCTTAAAACACAACGCTAACGAAGAAACCTAAAAACTAAAATTCAAGTTGGTTGTTGTCACGTGATTGTCACGTCGAGATTGTAATAACAGTCAAAAGGATGTCTTATTGTAGTCAAACAAAAGGCACCACGGTGCAACAACAAAGATACTCTTTGTTGTTAAATTGATTGATAAAACTACATATACATAATAACAGTCAAAATTCTAATGCAGCTGATTCAAGACTCTTTAATTTTTTTTAGATATTATTTAGATGTTATTTTTTACTCTATTGTAAATTAGTAATTTCTTTTTAATTATCCGAATTTTATTCACATCCGTATTTGTATCCGTCTGACATTTAAAAAGAAATAAATATTGGAATTTACAGAAGTTTTTATTATGGGAAGGTATAATTAGAAAGCTCATAGTAATAAATATTTTAATAATTACATGCTAATTGAGTAACAAATCCTGGGTGTTTCCTTATATTTGAGCTGAAAACGAGTGAGTCACGAGCTACCTCTAACATACATGATAGAAACACAAGTTTATTAAAATTATATAATCACTATGAATGGCTCCAAAAAATTATGCTAAACTGAAGTTTTGTTGCTGGTAGGCCTTCAAAGCAATAATAAGTATTTTTTGGCCCAATTCATTGTTTATTGCAACAATTGCATGCATAATTGACCATACAAAAATATTTAAGTACCGTGCATTCCGGCGTACTTTATATAAAATGAGAAATGTTTCATAGCCATGTGCCTCCACATGAAACAAATGGAATTAATTGATCTTCGTTTATTTTTAAAACTATTATACTTGTATCTTATTTGTGTATAATTTAAAGTAAATATTATGGGGTACTATAATATTGACTCTCATTGCAGCAAGAAAATTTTATGTGATTGACTCCATTCACATTTGACCTTCTAACTTGAAAATCTGATTTCGCCACTGCTTATAGCCTTTTACTTATGGAAATGTCACCATTATCAACAAATATGTAAGAGCTTATGGACAAGGGATAGCTATTGGTATTTGTTTGGAGTACACACTACACATTGTCAAAATATGACACTTAACATGTCTAAATATGATTAATATGATAAAATAACACATCTTTTGAATGAATGAGCATACTTTTTTTGTGATTAACTTTTTTTTGTGATTTAGGTGTCATGACATTTATAAATTTGGCATGCTTATTTTCTATATACTTGACAACATTTTCAATCATATGATACCTAAATGTGATAAGAAAAAAAATTTATTATCTTCCAATTCTAATCTTTAGTTCTCACTAAACCAAAAAGTGTAGAAAACTAAATATTACTTATTCTTTAATTACATTTTCCAATAATATCAAAGACATAAATTAGTTATTGTAAGTTAATTTTGAACAAATTTATCAATGTAAAACAAATTTACCATTACCAAAAAAAATAAAAACTAAATAGTTCACATGACAAAATTGATCACGTCAACGAAGATCGTTTGTCCAGACGCCCACAATATTTAACAGAACGTGATCATGATTGATTTTCATGAGAACCAAATCGAAGGCCATGTTGTAGGGTTCACAAACCCGCGTTGTCAAACAACATCAAGTGCAAAGTCTACAACATTTTTTGCCATGTAAATAAGTTTAGTCAATGACTTATGATTAATTAGCATTATGATAGATGATAATCTAATAGCACGTGAGAAGAAAGAAGTAGAAGAAAGAAGGTGATCAATCAGTTCATCCATAAAATAGAAAAATGAAAAAAAAATTGAACAAAACTGATTTTATAATTTTGCTAAATATTTTTTCAATTTTTTTATGAATGTAAAAACACTATTTACTTCAGATTAGAAATGCAGGTTATTTAGGACGGAAAAAATGTAAAAAATTGCAAAAGGGACCTTTATTTTATTTTATTTACAAAATCTGCTTATTATGAAAGATAAATTCTTTATACTTTTTGGCAATTTGAGATGCAAAAATCAGATAAAATATATTGAATAGAACTGATAAAGCAAGAAAGAAAAATTGAAAATTCCAATAGAAAATAAGAAATTTCCAATTGCGCTTTCTTTATTTCATGAACTCAAGTACATTTGGGGTTTATTTCTACTGATTTTAACTGCACTACCTCCCAATTAAGGAGTCAATTGTGTATTAAACTAATTGGGAGGGAAGTAGTATCCCAACTACAAAAGTAATTTCAAATTACTGATTTTCAATACCCAATTTAAAATTTATTATGATAAACCATCATGTAAAATTTAACACTAAGATACTTCTGATATTTTAATGTTAAATTTTTTTGGGCACTTTCAGTTGTGTTAGATTCGATCTGCTAATTGTTTATGTCTTGTATTATTATTATTTAATTACCAATAGTAAAAAATTAGATGCAAGGATATTACAAACTCAGCACAAATCTGGGTAAATATTTTAACAGAGCAGTTTTCGCTTCATGTAGCGCACTGATCACTCAAAAGAGAGCGATGTTTCTTTTAAAATTTATAAACTCGGAAATGCTATCGGTTAGGACTGCAAGCGCACAATCCTATCGAGTAGTATATTCGAGGTCGATCCACAGGGAATATTGGTTCAGAGTCTTGAGCGATCAAATCACAATCTTTCGAAAGGCTAGATGAAATCTGAAAATTGAGAGTTGAAGTTGTAATCAATGTTAATTTCGAAACAATTAAAAGTAATTAAAATAAAGATAGAGATGAGAATTCCTAGGGTTTCGGCACGCCATTGCTACTCAATCCACTTTGATAATATATTTATGTCGGGTCTGATTTCCTGTTGTTGTTTTATAAAAGACACCACAGAGGTCACTGTGAGTTATCTTACGCAAATATGACAGATCTTTCATCGAGATTCTACATAAGACACTGCGAGTTATCTTACGCAAATGACTGATCTCTTAAATACACAAGTTACTGCACACATCATTGCGATTTATCTTACGCAAATGATAGATCCCAATGATTTTCCCCGCTAAGGTTTTCTTCACATAAATCTAATAAATCCCAACGACGCTAACTCGTGCAACATAGTTTTTCTTACCATTAAAGCACTGTCACTACCCTAATGAATTAAACTAGATCATCGAATTTAGATGAAGGGATAATAAATCACAAAAGCATTTCCATTAAACAACAAGAAATCATAATCAACAGAAAATATATATATATCAAAGCATCAAGAGTAACAAGGTTTACTGCCTATCCCCTAAGAAAGGAACTTAGCCGCGGAACGGCATAGTTACAAGCACTCGTCTCTTCCTCACTTAATCAAATCGAACCCAAATTACAAAGATACTAAACTATTCTGTCTAGGGTGCTTATATAGGAGTGAAGGGACGTCTGGAGTTAGTGGAAGCCAAGAAACATGATCTGGATACACCTGTTGGCAGTTATTTCCCGAGAGGCGCCTTAATTACGGACCGTATTGGCTGATACGGTCCGTATTGAGACCATGTCGCTGAAGGGTTTAATGTGTATCGCGCCATCTCCTGGTCCGTATTCGGCTAGGTCCGTATTAGGCAATACGGACCGTAACAGAGACTTAGTCGATGAGCGTCGCTTATCCGATTGACCCGATTCTTGCTCCCTTTGATGTAAAATAGTCCCAAAACCTGTTTTGTGCAATAAAACATAAAGAAGGGTGACAGTAGCTTTTTTTCTCTAATTAATTAAGCATAAATGCGAGATAATATGCAAAACCTAAGCCAAAATCCTACGTAATTCATCATCATTTTGACTCTGATCACGCACAAAGCATATGCAATGCTGTTTTGATTCTATAGCCTGTGCACTGTACAAAGTCAAAACTGCAATGTTAGAAAGCGCAAATTACACAACTTTGAAATAACACTATGCAATTTGTTAAATCATAAAAAGGATGACGGAGTTTTGTCCAAGGAAAAATAATTTAGATGTAAATTTTTAAATTCACCGTCGTAAACTAAAAAATGAGGGTAATAGGCCGAAGAACTTCTCTTAAATGTAATCATAAGGGAGCTTTTCTATTAAATTAACCCTTATCTATTAAAGAATACATGTGATTTTACAGTTGTGGGTACGCTACGAGCTATATATTCGCACAAGCAAGCACATGTGACAAATAGACTCTTAAAATATAAAAAAAAAACAAGGTTGATAGTGCAAAATGCAAAAAACACTAACCAAAGATTGTGCCAAGGCTCCTGTAGGAATATCTAGTATGGCGGTTGTGAAGTCGGCATTGGGTTATTAGATCTGTTCCGGTGTGGATTCAAAACGGGTATATTTTGAGCCGATTCCACTTCTGACTTTGAGCATTCGCCCTGAATTGGGCTAGCAGGCCTAATTGGGCTTATTTGAAAAGACTCATCAGCTTTGGGTCTATAGTTTCAGATTCTGGATTTGCTCTTACCGGATCTATAGTGTTCTCAGCATCACTACTATGATCAATACCATTATTGGTATTAAAATTAGGGTAATTATATTTTCCCTCATCTATCTATCCCCCATTTCATCTCCCAACTAACTAACTTTATCTTCTAACTATAATTATAAATTCTAACTACCTAATGGTCCCTACAAATTAATGAGCAAATTTTCTCTCTTTATTTATTTCCCCTTTCTCCCTCTCTCTCCCACCTCCACCTCGACCTTCCACCTTCCACCTTCGTCTCCACCCGTCTCTCCCACCTCTCCCTCTCCGCCTCCGCCCGCCTCTCCCACCTCTCCCTCTCCGCCTCCGCCTCCCTCTCCCACCTCTCCCTCTCCGCCTCCGCCTACCTCTCATCTCTCCATCTCCGCCTCCGCCTCCCTCTCCCTCTCCCACCTCTGCCTCTATCTCCCACCTCCACCTCCCACCTCCGCCACCTCCTTCTCCCACCTCCACCTCCGTCATTCCATCCCAATCAAGCACACCTCCGCCGGGTCAGATCCATCATTGCCGACCGCTGGGTCAGATCCATCGTATCTATGTTCCTCTTCCTCATGCAGTAGCGAGTTATTTGCAAAGAACAAAGCTTCATTAATGGTTAATCAGACCAATGCGTACTAAATACTAAGAAATGACAGAAAAACAAATTTTGAAAAAATTAGAGGTGTATGAATGAATACTTGATGTCTTAGGTATGAATACTTCAACGTGTATAAATGAATACTTGATATCTTAGGTATAAATACTTTAACATATATGTATGAATACTTGATATCTTATGGATGAATACTTCAACGTATATGTATGAATACTTCAACGTGTATGTATGAATACTTCAATGAAGTATGTTTTGTTTCATTTAAATATTGTTTTTGTTTTTATTGTTTGTAACATTTCAATTACATGATCTGTAAAATTTGATAGATTATTTTTTTTCGACAGTGAAATATGTGGCAACTATTTTTTATTTGCAAAAAATAAAATTGAACTAGAAAACAATAAAGCAATGTTCAGTACTATTCGGCTGCTCTTGTAAAATTAATTGAGGTATGCACGTATGCTTGTAATACTCTTGATACATGAACTATTTACACTTGCATGACGAGAATGAATACTTGCTCCATGAGGGATGAATACTTGCTCGATGAGGTATGAATACTTGTGCAATGGACAACTCGAAAGTATGTCATCATGGATCTCATTTGAAAGAGAAAATTGTGTAGAAGACGTTGGTGGTTTTAGATTTGCAAAATTCCTCACTGATCGTCAGAAATATTGGTTAGATTGAACGGAGAAAAAAAAATCACCTCTAAAAACGTGTAAAAGATGGGTGAGTGAGTGTGTCTAGTTTTTTTTTTAAATACTTGATATCTTAGGTGTGAATACTTAATGTATTATATATGAATACTTGATTTATTATATGTGAATACTTGTGCGCTCCAGTTGTAAAATATTTCAGATATTAGGCGGTCCACAAATAGTAAGTGGTCCCCCCAAGTAGTTAGTAGTTATTAAAATAGTTATTGTAGGGCGCAGAAAGTTGCACAGCTGTTGGTATGGGAAGGTGTGTGCATGTGTATTTAAATGCCTCACGGTTCAATGCTCTCTGTTGATTAAAGAACATCGAACTCGAAACATTCATTTCTTTCTTTCCGCTATTCCTTCTGGTTCACCCTCGACGGACCTACGATTCGTGATCGGTCCATCGAGAGAGTTTAATGATTGTGGGGACGTTTAACTCCCAGCGGGCGCAAGCCCCCGCTGTTAATTACATCAGATGGCCCTCCCAAGCCATGCTGAATACCTCGTTCATTCCAGGATTTATGCCTATTTGTTGTGAATTGAATAAAAGGGCTAAAAGGGGAAACTCATGTACTTGGTTTTCGTGTGTTTCTTTGATTTATCATTGTTTCAGGTATTTAATTAATGTGCACGTATGAGGTGTAATGATTATCATTAAAATACCTTTATTACTCATTTTTATTTATTTACAAACATATTTGTACTTGAGAAGATATATTTATGCTTTATTTACACCTTTTTATTTAAGAGAAAATGATTGAAATATGAAGAAAAGGGTATTTTCGTCATTTCAGGGCTTGGCTGATGTCTGGACATGCTCAATCTTGGTTTAGAAAGATGGAGGATTCAATTTGGGTTCATTTGGAGGTGGTTTGAGTCAATTCGGACTTGAAATGAAGAAGTTATAGCCAAAAAGGACTTATTTGTAAATATTTATGTTTTTTTCAGGGGCTTATTTACAAAGCTGGAAGGGTGTGGTTTTGTGATTTGGGTTTTAGACAAGGTTTCATGTGAAATTTGGGCCTCTAAGGGCTTATTTGTGAGAGTTTTGTGCTGTCAGGGGCCTTTTTGTAAATTCACAGGGGCTTCGCTGCAAATATTGGGAAATCAGAGGGGGTTTTCCATAAAAAGGGGATTGATTTATAATTTTATTTATTGTTTGGGCTTTAAGATTCGGGTTTTTGGGTCTCTTAGATTCGTGTATTGGGCTTTAGGATGTGGGCTGAGCTTCAGGATTCGTGCTGGTCATTTGATGTGTATTCTGGACTTTAAAACCCGTGCTGTCATTCAAATCCTGTTATGGCGCCGGAATGGAGGGTCTCAGATTGCTTTAAGATCCGTGCAGCTGTTTTATTGGATTTCTACTTATACTTAGCAATTCAACCTTTAAAAATTCATATCAATTTGAAACAAAGTCAGAAAAATATGATCTTTATGTCTATTTTGTGTGTTTTGAAATGTTCTATTTAATTATGATGTTTATTTTATGTTTTGATTTTTTCTGTCATTCGATACTGCCCATTTTCCAACAGCAGTCCCCTTTTTCTTTAAATGCTGTTTTTCTATTTTTGGATCTGAACTTTGAAAATTCGTATAAAATCGAAATATAGTCAGAAAAGTGCAAACTTGGTGTCCATTTTGTGTGTTTTGAAGTCCCCTATCTAGTGGTGAAGTCCATTTTTTATTTTGGTACCTGTACCGGTCCAGAAGGTACTGTTTACCAGAGAAGGTCATTTTGACACTTTAGAGGGCTTTTATTGTGTCATTGGTGCATGCTTTGTAGTGTAATGTTGGTTCATTGTTCCAGAGGGTACTAGGGACTGATTTAGAATATTTACAACTAATTCCATGAATTAAACATCATTTTTAGGGACTTTTCATGGCCTTTGTTGCTATATCTTTGGTACCAATGAACAAAAGGGAAAGGAAAAAATCCAAAAATTCCGAAAATGGTGCCAAAAATCTGCCAAAATGTGGTTTTATGCAAAGAAGCCCCTGATTTTGTTTAAAATCATGTTTTTGATGTTTTTTGAAGAACATGTCATTAAGATTTCCTTAGGTTTAGAGATGCAAACATCCAACTTGTCATTTGTTTACACTTCAAACCTTCCATCTTCCATCATTTGCATATATTTGGAATATTTAATTTCCTTTAGCATATTGGCTTAGGAAATCAAGTATTCTTCCATACACAAATGGATCTAAAAAGGGAGGGTCATTGAAATATCACAAGTTTAAAGCACAAATGACATATCATAGCCAAAGCTAATATCATTTAATACTTTAGACTTCAATTTCTCCCCATTTGCACATAGTTTTTAATTCTTGCCAATATTCATGCATGTGAATGCACTAATTATTGGCTAAATTAATCCCTTTGCACAAATAGGCCCTTTGATCATTTAGGTTGAGAGAATAATAGGGGAGACCTCATGGCTCAACCCTACTACCTCTTGTGTTTAATTTTCTTTTGTTGTCACTTTATTGTTCTTTTAACATCCTCACAAAATAATTAATATAGTTTTCATATGAAGGGAGACCTCATGGCTCAACCCTCATACTTCTACTACTTAATTATTTTTAGAAGAAATTAAAAGAGTTTAGAGAAGGGGAGAAAATATCAAAGATCAAAACTTTATTATTTTTATTTCATAAACTCCAAATAAAAGAGATGATAAAATACATATTAATACTTATATATATATTTATATATATTTTTATGCAAAGTAAAGAAAAAGGTAAGAAGAATCACATTTTTATATTTTTTTTATTATTATTTCATGAAAGATGCAAAGAAAGGAACAAAAAAAGGGGAAATATATTTTTATTTGATCCTCAAGTTACATATTTCATTTTGTTCATCCTATGATGAACTAGAAACTATGCAACTCTCACATTCACGATTTTTGAAGGTTTAGAAATAAAATAAAAGAGGAAGAGGTGAGGGATAAAACTAAAATAATGAAGAACAAACAAGAAAGATCATCAAAAAACCTTCTTTATTTCGAATAAAAACAGAATATTTACAGAACCTTGCTCATCAAGAGCCTTACATTGCATAGGTATTAATTACCTATTAAACTTGCTTGAAAAAAACTTCAAATTTCTAACCTAGCCTTGGTATAAAAATGGGGTTTTCTCTCTTGTTTCTTGCTCAAAGCTTTCTGGACAAGATGAAGTGTGTGTTGAGTGTTCACTTGAGGTGCCTTATATTGGGCAATATTAGGTTTTTCGAATTGCTGCCTGCTGATGTGTCTTTTGCTATGCCCACCAGGTGTTTGATCAAGGGCCTGGATCAATTAGCCTACCCTCAAGCTTGATTATATGGCCAGGGCATCCAATATGGATTTAATATGCCACCTATACATACCTGGAGTGATCTTCAACCATTGGATTGGCCTTGGATACCCTGCCTTGGCTTGTAGCCCTTGATTAACTGATCTCTGAATAGAACCTTCCATTCACATGCTCCACCACCCTGGGGAGGGGATTTCCTTCTTTGTCATGTTGTCTGGAGTGAGGGGCACGTGTCCCTAGGACCAGACAATCATTTACTAGCTGTTATAATTGGGGTGTGGTGCACCAAGCCGGTTTTTGACTTACCTTGCCACCATATCACTTGATGTACTCTAAAGGCACGAGATAATGACAGAGAGCATCGCCAATATTCCCTTATCATATACTCAGGTCCAATTTAAAGTTTAGGCAGTTGGATATGCAGTGCCACCATTACTCAAACCCAATATGGCTCGGGTTCATGGCAACCATAAAATTGGCCTCTTTTAAATCAAATTGGCATTCACTAGACCATCGTATAGGTCCACAGTGTGTTCTCTCCAAGTTCCAGAGCTTGAATCATTTTTAATATTCGATTTCCATTTTTGGTTGGACTTCCATTTCGGCTACTCAATGAGATTCACCAATAATATTCGGGCTTAGGGTTTCTGTTAGGAGGAAGAGGATAGCACCTCCTGGAGATCCCAGGTAATCAGCTTGTGCAAGCATTTCCCTTTCATCCGAATTTTTAAGCTCAGTTTTGGGGTTGAAATCGGGCAGAATGGGGAAGAAGAGAGAGCTGACGGGGCGGCCCCACTTGTCATTCCCTTATAGTGGCAGCCCCTTTCTCTTATTTTCTTTCCTTTTCTTTGGCTGGGCGCGGCATACACTAGACCACATATTGGCTTGTTCACGGTGCATAGTACACCGGGAGTACGCTGATCGAAGGGGTCAAATTCGCTGGAATTTAAACCCAGCGCCTAGCGCCCATCTTCGCGTGGTTGCGGTTCACCATAAGCCGAGGGGCTGGCAACTCGGTGCATACAATGGTATGCCCATGTGCCGTGTCCATTTTCCACTTTGGTTCGGCGCAAAAATTGTTTTGTGTCACTGGTGAGTGGGTCCCGTGTTGCCGGAGGTGTTTGGTGTCCCCAGCTTGCACCCAGAGCAATTTTACAGCTTGGTTTGCTTAAGTGCTACCATATTTAGCACCCAGAACATCATCCAGCTTGATTTGAGTCATAGAAAATTGTTTCCTTCGTGATTTTGACTGTTTTAAATATCAAAATTCATTGTTTTGCATGTAGAATACTAACAAGAATTTTAATATGCGTGACCAATTTGCCTGAAGGGTCTGAGTACAACTTTGGCATTTTAATTACCTCAGAAATTGCCATTTGTCATGTTGACTTTAAATAGCAACTTTTTAGGGTCAAACAAATGCCCCCCACCTGGGTGAGGTGTGAAGACCTTAGGATTGAACAGCTTAGCCAGGTGCCCCCAGTGTTCCTCTTGAACTTTATAGAATTCTTCCTGAGTTGTCTGAATCTCAGGTAATTGGAACTCCACATTGGGCATTGAGCTCGGGAGCGGGTCTGATCATCTCCTTCGATCATATCTACTTCAAAAAGGTATGTTATCTTTATCTCATCTTGCTAATACTTGCATGGTTAGGTGAGGGCTGAATGCGCGTTCTTCGGGGTTTGCCTGAGCAATCGGTCCCTTGCTTGTACATTGGGGCTTCAGACAGTGATTGTACTCCAAATTCACATTCATTGGGGAAAACCTGTCTAACCGAGGAGGGATTACAGACAGGGAAACTTTATCTCTGATCTAGTACAGGAACCATGCAGGTAGCTTGCAAAATTGAGGGTTTAGATAAAATGGCTTTCTGGTTGTAGGCATAATCTCGGGTTTTGATCTAGTTTGTCTCGTGTGCTTCTCTTTGGGGCATTTGGCTAACCAGGGTTGGTTTTAGCTGTATCTCGGGGTCTTCTTGGCATATCAGGTTGGAATTTGGTTTTGGTTGTAGTTTAAAGTCTCCTCGGACTGTTGGTGTAGTTTAAAGTCTTCTTAGACTATTGGTGTAGTTTAAAGTCATTTCGGACCATTGGTGTAGTTTAAGGTCGTTTCGGACCATTGGTGTAGTTTAAGGTCGTTTCGGACCATTGGTGTAGTTTAAGGTCGTTTCGGACCATGCTCGTGGCTTAAGGCCATTTCAGACCGTTGGTTTAGTTTAAGGTCATTTCGGACCACTCCCTCTTTATGGGTTTTAGTTTAAGGTCGTTTCGGACCATTGGGGTAGTTTAAGGTCGTTTCGGACCATGCTCGTGGCTTAAGGCCATTTCAGACCGTTGGTTTTTCATTGTTTGATTGATCGTGCAGATGTTCTTTTCACCCGACACAAGCCTATGACGGCCTTTGCATTTTTCCATGGGGAGGTGGGAGCTCGCACCTTTCTTCGCTTTTATGTTCAGTTTGGATCCCTTCTTATCCATTGACGAGGTCGTGGATCCTGAAACCAAAACATCCCAAACCTCGGCAGTATCCAAATCTTGAAGTACTTTATTTTGTTGGATGTTCATTTTACTTTTATCATTATCTTGCCTTTAAGCAAATCCGCATAAGGAATTTGTTAAAGATGTTCATAGAAATGAAATTTAATCATGAAATTTTGGACATAACTTATAGATTTTGGAAGAACATTTAGGTTGTACCTTGGGAAAATTTTATGTTCATCCCACAAAGTATCTTACTTGACGTCCCTTGAATAAAATGCTTAATCAACATGTTTCGTAAATTTTCTTGGATTGAAGGTGTTAAAATTTATCTTTTTCTCTTTACATATCAATGCTCGAGAAGTTATTCAATTTTACTTGCTGGAGTAAACATAACGAGACTCTTCCCTACTCATCCTAGTATTACCACGTAGAATAGGGTGCTATGCATACTCATGACTTAAAACCTTTCCATTACACGGATACAAACATGGGGTGATGCGTCACGAATGCACCCATGAACTTTATCGGGTCTAAATCAGCGGAGTAGTGTGTCGAGAAAATTACTCCTATATTCTTTCTTTTCATTGTTTATCATTCTCCCCCCTTTTTTTTTATTTCTTTCTCACCATTTTTTTCTTTTCTTTTTCTTCACTTCCTTTTTTTTTTATGCGTTTGTGTCCCCCCTTTTTTTTTTAAATCGAATTATTTTTTCCGGGACCAATTTACAAAAAGAAAGATATATCCCAACACCTTTAGTCTTAAGGAGTTTATACAAAACCTATCAAGTAAGCTATTTATACGAGGGACCTCTTTCATTTAATATGGGATTAGCCAAAATCATTCAAAATATCAGAAAATGTTCTTGGAAAATTTTCAAAGTTTGCCCAAATTTTCTTTCAAACTTCATTTTTGCAAACGACTTTCATAATTTTCCATTTGCGAATTGCTTTGTTTTATTCTCTCAGATTAAATTTTCTCTACTGTTTTAGAAATAAACTGAGAAATTTTAAGGAGAACAAAAGACAAAGTAGTACTCACAATTTTCATTGCCCGATGAATTCGATGTGTTCTCCTCTTGACTCCTTATCTTCCATGCAGAGTCAGATTAGGTTGTAGCATGCGTGCTTAACCACAGGACCGGAGGAATTCTTGGCTGCCCCCAGGGTGTTCTTGCGGTGGCTACACCTTGTTTGACCATCGTGCCATATGTGTCTCTTTTTGTGATTTCCTTTTTATTTTGGAATTGAACTTTCTAAGTTTTCTCCAATCGGGTTCTAAGCGACCAAATAAACTTATTGGCTCGATTCTTTCCTTTACTTTTCCTCTTTCTCTTTTTGGGCAGAGTTCTTCGAGCTTTCTTTAATCGGGTTCTAAGCGATCAAATAGACCCATATAATTCGGTTTTTTTTTTCTCAAGCCTTCCAAATCTTCTCCAATCGGGTTCTAAGCGATCGGATAGCCTTGTTGACTTGACATTCTCCTTTATTCTCTTTTTATCTTTTTGGTTGATTTATTCGAATCTTCTCTAACCGGGTTCTAAGCGATCAAATAGATTCGTCTAAATCAGTTTTCTCCCTTATTCTCCTTCTTTCTTTTTTTGTCTACGAGTTCTTCAAGTCTTCTCCAATCGGGTTCTAAGCGATCGGATAAACTTGCCTAACTCGGTTTTTCTCCTGAACCTTTCAAGTCTTCTCCAATCGGGCTCTAAGCGACCAGATGTACTTGTAGAGTCAGGGCTTAATCCTGAATCTTCTGAATCTCCCCTGTCGGGCTCTAAGCGACAAGGCATCTTCATTGAATTCAAGCTGCATCTCAGCCTTCTGCGTCTATTCGATCGGGCTCTAAGCGATCAAACGTCTTCAGCTGGCTTAGGTCAAGTCATGCGCCTACCTACCTGGAGGGTAAAAGCGGCAACATGGTTTCGTAAAACCGTCCCACTTAAGGGGAACTTTGGTCGTACAGGGACCCGTTAAGGTCGAATTTTCACGCGCCGCCTTCGTTTAAAGGAAAACATCAGCACGCATGGCTTCGTAAAAACCGTCCCACTCAAGAGTGATACCGGTCATACGGGACCCGTTAAGGCCTGATCCCCACACACAATATCCCTACGAAAGGGATACCCCGGCATGTGTGACTATGTAAAACCGTTCTGCTCAGAGGCTTCATTGGTAATACGGAACCCGTTAAGGTCGAATCCTCATTCGCGCTGCCTTCGTTTAAAGGACAACATCAGCACGTATGACTTCGTAAAAACCGTCCCACTTTACTTCGGTCATACGGGACCCGTTAAGGTCGAACACTCACGCGCGCTGCCTTCGTTTAAAGGACAACATCAGCACGTATGACTTCGTAAAAACCGTCTCACTTTACTTCGGTCATACGGGACCCGTTAAGGTCGAACATTCACGTGCGCTGCCTTCGTTTAAAGGACAACATCAGCACGTATGACTTCGTAAAAACCGTCCCACTTTACTTCGGTCATACGGGACCCGTTAAGGTCGAACTTTCACGTGCGCTGCCTTCGTTTAAAGGACAACATCAGCACGCATGACTTGTGTAAAACCCGTTCTGCTCAGAGGCTTCATTGGTCGTACGGAACCCGTTAAGGTTGAATTTTCACGCGCTGCCTTCGTTTAAAGGACAACATCAGCATGCATGATTCCGTAAAAACCGTCCCACTCAAGAGTGATGCCGGTCATACGGGACCCGTTAAGGTCAAACTTTCACGTGCGCTGCCTTCGTTTAAAGGACAACATCAGCACGCATGACTTGTGTAAAACCCGTTCTGCTCAGAGGCTTCATTGGTCGTACGGAACCCGTTAAGGTTAAATGTTTTACGCTTCTCCATGAGGTTGATGCGACATAGCGAAGCGACGCTTCTTTTGCGAGTGAAGTTTAGCTTGCTTGTCATTGGTTTCATTCTAGCGTTTGAAAGGTATCCTCTGGTTTCGGGTTCGGCTGTCACCCGTGGGACGTATATCAACAGGGTATGCTGAATTTATACTTGGGTCTTAGGGTATTTGTTTGTCATTCATGGGATCTTGGGGGTGTTTATATGCTAAATTTATACTTAGGTCTTAGGGTATTTGTTTGTCATTCATGGGATCTTGGGGGTGTTTATTTGCCAAATTATGGGTTTTAGTCTTTGGAGTCAAAGGTTTTTTGTTCTTAAATTCTAGTTTGGATTGCAGCCTGTGGAGCACTGGTCCATAGGCGTATCATTCGTGGGCGTTGACTTGGCGCGAGGCCTTCTTTTGTAGAGATTGGTTTGGTGAGAACCCGATTAGGGTTACTGCCTTTGGGCTCTCAGTTTCTCTTATTTTGGACCATGATAATTGTTTTAGTGCTCACGTGGCCTAGGCACAACATCAAAGCCTTATTTTGTTCGGCACAAATATATAAAGCCTGCTCGTCTCTTTAGATGACTGGTTAGACGAGCGTACCAGTGACAATTGTTTAAAGGGGCACAATTTTGACAAAGCCCATTTTGTGCTTGAGGCTTTCTTAGTGGGCTTTACATCTCTCCACTCCTTTTATGTTGTTGTGTGATTTAGGTGCATGCGTGCACTTTGTTTGAGGGTGGCGCCTTATTCGCTCCTCTCGTGCCTTCTTGAATAGCCTATGTGGCATCAATCCATAGGCAAGGGTATCACGGGAAATGCGAACACCATTGTTTTGAGAACTTTGTTTTAAAGGGGATTTTGTGCCTTCAGAATTTAAATAGTCTAAACGACCACTTTCTTTAATCTTTTGATTTTATTTGAGATATCATCATTAGGCACTCCATTGTTTAAAGGTCAATGAAGAAACCTTGTCTCTCCTTTTTTCGAACTGGGAGGAAAGACAAAACCAGTGATAGTTGTTTCAAATGGGCACAACACCAAAGCCCATATTTTGTTCAAAGTACAAAATATAAAACTTGTTTGTCCATATTCAGAACTGGCTGGACAAACTTTGCCAGTGCTAATTGTTTAAGGGTACAAACTTAGCAAAACCCATTTTGTGGCGAGAGGCCTTTATGGATTTTGTGGGTAGTTGGGGGACCTCACTTTTCGCTCGAGACAATTTCACTCATGTAGCGGTTTTAGGTCCTTTTATTCGTAGAGGTTTTCATTTAGGTATTTATCGGGATATTTTATTTGTGGATATTGGGATTTAGATTTTATTGGAACTTAGGATATTTGTGGAATTTAGATCTTAAACCCTTGGGAGATCGTAAGGCAGGATTTGAAGAGAATACTTCGTTTGACTTATGTCTTTTCTTGGCTTTGTGCTTTCGAATTCGAGTATAAAGTCTAGCCATAGGCCTTGGTTTTGATAGGAACCCATCTTAGGTGTTGGTTTGGTAAAATGCTCGATCATGTGCCTTATTTTAATGGAAGTTCCTCTTTTGGGTCTTTGAGAAGCCTCCCTATAGGCTTCAATGTGATGGAAACCCGGTTGGCGGGTTTAGATTTGAAAAAGTCTCTTATGGGCATAGGTTTCGAGACACCTAACCATGGGTTTCGGTCTGACGGGAGCCTAACATAGGCGTGAGTTTGAAGAAAACCCAATTCATAAGTTTGGATTTGAAGAAAGCCTCTCACGCGCATAAGCTTAGGAAGGCCCGTTCGTGGGATTTGAAACTTTCTCTCTTGCTGATACTGGTTTGAAGAGAACTCGTCTTGTGGGCATTGACTTGACGGAAACCCGATTAACGGGTTTGGTTTAAAGAAAGCCTAACCATCGGCTTCGGACTTAATGGACCTCCCATGGGCATGAGTCTTTGAAAAAGCCTGACGATGGGCTTTGATTTTAACGAAAGCCTCCTTGTGGGCATCGATTTGATAGAAACCCGATTGATGGGTTTGGATTTGAAGAGAGCCTCTTATTGGCACGAGTCGTAGGTTTTGGTTTGAAGCCTCCTATGGGCGTGAATTTGAAGAAGACCCGATTCATGGGTCTTGAAAATTTCTCTTTCACTGATATTGACTTGAAGAGAACCCATCTTATGGGCATTGATTGATGGAAACCCAATTGATGGGTTTAATTCAAAGAAAGCCTAAACATTGGCTTTGAACTTAACGAAGACTTCCACGGGCGAACCCTTGGGAACTCTCACCATGGGCTTCAATTTAAAGGAAACCCGACTCGTGAGTTGGTTTGATCAAGACCCGATTAAAGGGTTTGTTTTGAAGAAAGCCTGACTATGGGCTTTGATGTGATGAGAGCCTCACGTGGGTATGAATTCGAAGAAAACCCGATTCGAGGGTTTAGATTTGAACCAAGCCTAGCTATGGGCTTTGATTGGGACGGAGCCTCTTATCGGCGTAAGGTTTGAGAAGTCTAACCAGGACTTTGATTTGGCAAGAGCCAATTGATGCACCATTTATGCGACTTCCTTGAGGACTTTGATTTGTAACTTTCGCCCTTCTTCTTGTTGGACTTGAAGGCTTGTTTCTTCTTTTCTTCCTTCTTTGTATTTCCTTTCATTCTCTTCAGCTTCAGCATAGCGCTTGCAAGGCGTATAATAACAATCGAATGATCTTTCATCATTTTTTAGGTTCTATTTTTTCTCGGTTGTGCACCGCGAAAGAATTTCTATGGCATCGATCGCCATTGAAGCCTTTGCTTGCTTTCTGTTGTTGCTTGGTTTGTTCCGGCTATAGTCAGAGCAGGTGTTTAGGGCTTTCTTTTGCTCGAACAAGCCTTGAATAGACTGTGTTTCATGTGTCTTCGGAGCATTGTCCAAAGGATGGTTTGATTTGGTTTTGACCGTCTAGGCGGATGAGCACCTCCTTTACGGTTCATCTTATGGCCTTTTTCGTGATCACTTCACAAGGCCATTCCCAAGTTGGACTTTTCTTTGTATTACATTTAGGTCGCATGCAGGTGACCCCATGTTTCTACAATTTTATACGGGGATGAACTTGGCATTGTTGAACCCGAAATTGGATTCCTCGTACTCGAGACCTCGAGTATTCTTTTGATTTCCCCTCAGGACCTATGATCATGATGTCGCAATGAGTCAACATTTTCTCGAGTTGCTTCACCCTAAAATGGGTTATTAACATTGGGCTCATGGTTTCGAGGATTCCGATTAACCTTTCAGAACACCATGGTGGGAGAAAGCATTTCATCTTGCGATGTAGGGTTTTATCTTCCATAGGCTATTCATCATGGTTCATCAGAGGCCCGATAGAATACAATAGGGCCATATTTGATGGTTTTGGTTTTAGTGAATTCTTCTTCGAGCGACATTACGAATATTTTCAGTTCAATTTGTTTCACCTCTCTTCGTGTAAGGTCTTCGAAATGGTCTTTGGGTATTTGCTCGATCATCGAAGATGACTGATCTGGTTTCTTCTTCATATTCTGAAGGGGTCATGTAAGACGAGAAGATCACCTTTTCATTTGCATCCTCTCCCAAGGAATAGTCAGTATTTGTTATGTACAGCACACGTTTCATAACTTGTTGACTCTTTGAACTTTCACTTTTCCTGGCGGGTTTATCCAAGAAGTATTTCACGTCTTTCAACCCGATTTCATGCGCTTCACATGGTTTTATTTCTCCATCAATTTGCTTGACTTCGCCATCCTTCACATATTTCAGGCATAGATGCAAGGTCGAGGGAACGGTATTGTTCTTATGTAGCTATGGTTGACCTATCAGGGCATTGTAGGTTGTTTTGGTGTCGATGACATAGAACTTGTATATCACCAATTTTGAGAGGCAGGCTGATCGCCCCCGCCGATTTCCCCATTTTATGATTGAAGCCATGGGAGGTAACTTTGTCCTTGGTGTGGAACTTCGTGCTCAAGGTGAGACGGTCTAAAGTTTGCTTGAGCATAAGATTGATAGAGGAACCAGGATCAATTCTCATGCGAGTTACCCTTTGGCCTTCACACTCACTAGCGAGAAACAGTGGTCCATTGTGGTCAGACGTGCCTATGAGATCGTCATCATTGAACGTGATAGTTGGACTCTTGTTGTCCGCCAGCATCATTCCTTGCATCTTCTTTTCAGCGAAATGCGCTTGGAATTTTCCTGGGCATTGAAGTGCATAGATAAGCACTTCTCTCACTTCAGCGGACACCATCAAGATATCAAACATGCTGACCGCAGTTGGTATTTTTTTTCTAAGCTGTGCTAGGATATTGTAATCTTGCACCATATATTTCTTAGGTGTTGGTTTATCTTGTACAGCGGGTTCTTTTCCTTTTGCCTTAGCTTTTGACCTCCCAACCTCATCTTTTTGGGGTGGCTGGCGCTCAGGAATATTCATACCCGAGCGAAGCACTGCTTGGCGATCAGGTTTCTTGGTTTTGACAAAGACAACTTCACTGTCATCTAAGTCATTTGAGGGGGCTTCCTCCATAGACAACCACGTTGCACATCTCATGGTCATCATCATTGTTTTCTCCTTCTTGAGGGGCTTTACTCGTTTCCCCTTTCCTAGCTTTGAGGCCCAACATTAAGGCCAAAACATCTTCTGTTAAGAAGTCTAAGAGCGTCAGCCGTAGCGGAGTAACTCGCTTGTGATCCTCTAAGGCTTGTATGTGCTTTTGGATTTCAGAAGGTGTAGGTAGCTCTACTGGTTTGGGCGTTTTCTTGCCCTTTTGGCTGCCGTTCTGGTTTGGCTTGCGATGGATGACCCGGTTGGGGGGCCCTGGCGCCATGGGGTTTAAATCGGTATTCCATTTGGCTTGAGGTTCTTTATGGAGCTGCTTCAGCAACCCTTTACGTTCCCTGGAGAGGTGGAACTCCCATGTTTCATCTGCGGGACCCCTTACCTCGTTCTCTTCAACTATTTCACCATAAGAGATGTCAACTTGTTCATGAGAGGCAGGTTGTTGCATGACATTCGGCGCTAATTGCGTGTGACCCCCTCGAACTCTTCCTTCTATTAGATCTTTAAAGACCCAACAGTCCTCTATTTCGTGACCCACTAGTCTGTGATATGGGCAGTAGTCAGGGTGATCGGTCATATGCGCTTGGTTTGGGCGTTTGCTTGGAGGCAATTCCATACCGTCCTCCAAGGCTTGCTTGAATATCTCCGCTGTCTTTTCCCTTCTGAAAGAGTACTTCTTACTTTTCTGCTCCTCTAGCGACTTGAGGTAAGGATTATTTTGGTTATCGCGAGGAGCTGGCTGAGTGAGCCGGCTATTAGCTCGTCTTGCCTCTTCGTTCGACGAGTCAGAGTCTCTGTCTCCATTCTTGTTGGCTTTGTCGGCTTTGGCAGTGTACAATGTCTTTGATTCTTTCTTCTGTGGAAAATCTCTTCTTCGCTTAAAAGAGGCCGACAACCTTTCTCCTCTATCCATTTGCCCTAACCTGAATGCAGTGTCTACTAGGCCTTGATAGCTGCTTGGTTTGGCAACGGTTAACATTTCCCTCATTCTGCCAGATGTACTTCTTATGAGCAGATCGACTACCTCCCTTTCAGATATAGAGTGGCTCGATTCGTCGCTCACATTTTTACAGCGATTGTCATGTTCGGGTCTCGTCTCATTTGTCCCGTTTCCTGAGAACTTGGAGAATAAGGGAACATTGTATGTTAGGGGATGTTTTGGTATTTCGAATTCGGGAGAGTATGGCTTTCCTATTCGTAGTGTTGTCTGTTTTGAGGCAATCCCCATTTTTTGTAACTGGCGGCTGATCATTCCTTGAACATCAACCGCAGTAAAGATTGGGGAGGTTTCTCGTCTTTCATCTTCCCAAGGTACCCTACGTCTTCCCTGAGGGTTTGGTACCTCTAAACCTTTAAACCCGCTTGTAGGGCTAGACCGATTTGCCGTTTCTCCTCTTTCGAGTTCAGGGGCAGCTAGTCCTTTCCCTCGGACCTCAGTTACCAACCTATAGATTTGACGTATTTCGGTTTTAAGACTTTGTATTTTGACTTGCATTTGGTTGAAGGCGGACAACATTTGCTCTTGCATTTTTGCACCGGTTTGGCCTTCACCAGCACACGGAGAGGTTGTCAAGACGGTATAGGAGTTACCTAGCGCGGGCTCATCCATGCGACCTAAATCTGAGCCCCTCGCGTTCTTGGGTTTGGCATTTATGGGAGGAGGGCATGCTGCGTCAGACCCTTCCTCGTCATCACTCGGATTTTCGATGATGGGGTCTTTTCCCTTTTTCACCATGTACACGGTGGGGTTGGAGGGTCCGGCAGGATAGTCATTTTCCTCTTCGAGGTCTTCATTAGTAGTTATCATGAAGACCGCCACCTCTTCTTCTTGTTTTGGATATGTTTTAGTGACCCTTCGTTTCTTTTGAGTGGCATTTGGCGCCACTATTGTCAAGCTTCCAGTGTTGGAGGGGCGCGGATATATTCGTGCCCCCAGCCTATCATGTATGCTGGCTGATTTTCTCGGAATCTGAGGGGTTTGACTTGATCCCTCGTTATTTGAGCTTTGAGAGGTGCTTGTGTGCATCTCTCGAAGAAGTTTTGGTTTTAATGAGGCACCAGAAGGTGCCCCCAGCCTCGGGGCCGGGAACATTGGTTTAGGTTTTGAGAGGAAGGCACTGTCATGTGCCTTAGGTTTCGAGGCTGGGAATGTCAGCCTTGATTTGATCGAGGGTCGGGCATCATTAGATGCCCCCAGCTTTTGAGCTGGAAACGTCAATCTAGACTTGACGGAAGTGAGCGTAGGGGCTTCGAGTGCGGGGTGCACGTAGTGCCGGCTCCTGCGCTGCTTCAGCACGCGAAGCTGCTTGTGGGCCCTATGAATGGCCATAGCGGTGTTATCAACCATTTGGCGGTTGGTGTTCATTTCTTTTGGTTTATGAATGAACGAGATGGTTTGAGGGATTTCTCCCGCTGCACGTATGTGTGCAGTAGAAGAGTTCCTCCTCACTATCCTCAATGGGGAAAATGAGTTGCTGGTGGGAAGGGCTGGTTGAGCTACCAGCTCATTCTGATAAGCTTGGAGATTTCTTTTCTTGGTGACCGACAGAGGGGTCACGAAAGTTTGGTTAACCTTGATTGTCTTCTTAGACGCGCGCCTCCTTGCACGTCTAGTTTTGGAGAGTGGAATGAACGTCTTGCCGTCCATTCCTTTGGGGGTGAGAAAGTAACATGCTTCCTCATCATCTTCGATTTCCTCCTCGGTGACAGACCCGAGGGACAGTTGCTCATTCATCGGAGCAGGAACAGGGGCCTCGAACGCCCTGACTTCATTGACGGGGACTGCAAAAGTCCCAAAATAGACCACCTCCTCACCAGCAGGGAGGCTGGCAACTTGAGCAAACGAGCGTGCGTTGGTCGCGTGATCACTCAAAAGAGAGCAATGTTTCTTTTAATATTTATAAACTCGTAAATGCTATCGGTTCGGACTGCAAGCGCACAATCCTTATCGAGTAGTATATGCGAGGTCGATCCACAGGGAATATTGGTTCAATGCTTTGAGCGATCGAATCACAATCTTTCGAAAGGCTAGACGAAATCTGAAAATTGAGAGATGTTTGTTGATCAATGTAAATTAGGAAACAATTAAAAGTAATTAAAATAAAGATAGAGATGAGAATTCCTAGGGTTTCGGCACACCGTTGCCACTCAATCCGTCTTGACAATATATTCCTGTTGCGTCTGATTTCCTGTTGTTGTTTTATGAAAGATAACTACATAGGTCACTGCGATTTATGTTACGCCAGAATGACAGATCTTTCATCGAGACTCTACTCAGGACAATGCGATTTATCTTACGCAACTATCGGGTCTCTTATCTCCCAAATTACTACACAGATCACTGCGATTTACCTTACGCAAATGATGGAATTTGGTCATGCGTTTTGTTGTTCTGGTTTATGGCTTCCCCGCGAAGGTTTTCTTCACATAAACCTAATAGATCTCAACGAGGCTAACTCATCCAAATAGTTCTTTCGAGTTATTAAAGCACTGTCACTACCCTAATGAACTCAAACTAGATCATTGAAATTAGGTGAAGAGATAGTAAATCACAAAAGCATATTCGATACAACAACAAGAAATCATAATCAACAGAAATATATATATCAAAACATCAAGAGTAACAAGGTTTACTGCCTAGCCCTAAGAAAAGGAACTTAGCCGCGGAACGGCATGGTTACAATCACTCCTCTCTTCTCTCTTTAATCAAATCTAACCCTAATTACAAAGATATCTATTCCCTCTGTCCAGGGGCCTTTTATAGGAGTGTAGGGACGTCTGGAGTTGATTGGAAGCCAAGGAATCAATCTGGAAACAGCTGTCGGCAGTTATTTCCCAAGAGGCGCCTTCGGTTACGGACCGTATCAAGGTGATACGGTCCGTAATGGGACCTTGGCAGTTATGGTTGTAACTTCCTGCGCTATCTTCTGAGCCTGTGCTATGCCTGGTCCGTATTAACCAATACGGGCCGTAACAGAGTCTTAGTCGATAAGCGTTGCTGATCCGATTGACCCGATTCTAGCTCCATTTGATGTAGAATAGTCCCAAAACCTGTTTTCTGCAATAAAACTTAAAGAAGGGTGACAGTAGCCTTTTTCTCTAAATAATTAAACATAAGTGTGAGAAAATATGTAAAACCTAAGCCAAAACCCTACGTAAATCATCATCATTTTGACTCTGATCACGCCTCCCAACTTGAATTGTTGCTTGTCCCCAAGCAACGACATCCCAACTGGTCAAAGATCCGGTCTAGGTTAAACCATACAATCTCAAGGACTTGTTTAAAAATTCAATTAGGACTTAGGTTTGGTACAATTGGCATGACAATAAAAATTTAGAACTATAAAATATTAATGATCTCTCCCTTGAACAATTTATTCACCCCATGATTGACCTTATTATGCTAACCCTAGAAAAATTATTATCGAACAATCTAATCCACAAATATCCTTAAAATTGAGAGTATTAATTTCCCCTTCGATTATAAATCGATCCCTTCCAACCAATAGGAATTCTAATGATATAAATTTTGATTTTCCTTCCCAATTGATTGGAGCAAAGTATGACAACTAAGTGTGTTGGTACTTGTGACTATTTTTTCGAAAATTAAATATGTACAAAAATTAAAATTTGGGAGGTTTTTTCGAGCCTATTGGTAACCAGTCTTGCGTAGGCACCCGTACTCTTTTTATCCTCCATCTTTTATTCTATTTTTTTCTTTTTCTACATTTTTCTATTTTTTTGGGTTTTTCTCTTTTTTCGATTTTTTTTGTATTTTTGTATTTTTCTGAAAAATAAAAAAAAATAACATATTTTTTTTTTGTGTCACAAGCACCATGATTACACACAATTTCAAGTATTCATTCATACAAGAAATTATTGCATAGTTTCGCTAGGGGTCTATCTATAATAAATGGGTATTCTAAAACACTATCAAATTTAAAAGACTTTGCAAACATAAATTACTCAAAATAAAAATTCTAGGTTTTGCAATTTTTGATCAACTCTCACGGTTAGAAATTAATTGTTCACTTTGAAATTACTAATAATTAAAATTCTGAATTTTTGGTATCATAGCCAATTGTCTAAACCTTAGCCTAATTAAAATTTTAAAACAATTCCTATTTGATTAACCTACATGCAAATTATATGATCCTATCAATGCAAATGCCTATATGCACGCTAGATAAAAACCTCAATTGTTCCTCCCAACTTATCTTGGTTAATCCTTGAAAAGTGGTCCCGATTGAGTAAAACTGCTAGCGAAAAACAAAAATAAGGGTCCTACATGCCATGATCCTAGATACAATGCAAATCCTAAACTAATTTCTTATCCCCTACCCCCATGCTTAAATTTTGTATTGTCCTCAATGCAAGAAAATAAACAAGAAAGAGAGGGATAAGAAAGATCTCACAGATTACTCATTGTCGCGGGGTGGTGGTGGGTTGAATGGAATCGGTGGTGTGAATGGTATTCCCTTGGAAAGGCAATATTCGTAGAAATTCTCGTGTGCTTTGTTTACCTTGTCCAAGTATTCTTCCAAGTAGCGTGTGCGTTTCTTCAAATTCTCGAGGGTGTTGTTGGCGTAACGTGCGGTAGGGCCCGGCTCGCGAGGTCGTGAGATTGGCGTGTCTTGCTCCCAACCGGTTGGTGCGGGTATGGAGTTGGATGCATTTGTTGTTTCACTTGGTGGAATGAGATGACGCACAAATGCCATATCATGGTGTTGGATGGATGATGGGTGTGGTGTGCTTTGTGATTCCTCCATATGTTCTGTTGGCTCTTCCTCTGTGGGCTCCTCCTCCGTTGGCTCCTCTTCTATTGGTTCCTCCTCATCTTGCGCATCATCTTCATGATCGGATTCGTGTCCGAACTGAAATGACCCCCTATCCGTGCCAATATGGAGGGTCATATTCTCACCAATTTTGAGAGTGTATCTAATGTCGCCGGTGTGAGCATTAAAGACCGCTTGTACATGGTTATTGTTCACCAAGTAGTTCATGTTCAGGCGGTTGTTGCCAAATACTTCCACGAAGCCGTCAAAACTTATGTTGTGGTGATGTGCTAGGAGGGTTGCGAAACAGCCCACGGAAACCACATGGTTGTTTTTGGTGTCGGCGGCCGCGGAAGTAAGGTGGTGCAAGATGTGATGACCAAGATGTGGTTGATGCTTATGGCTCTTCATGCAACGCATGATGAAGATATCTCGCTCTTGCACCTCCGTCGTGTCTCCTCCTATTGGAAAGATAGAGTTAGTCAAGATTATATGAATATACCTCAATTCTATTGAAGAAATAAAGCGTGAATCTTTGCGGTATATTTTGCGCTCGTCGATTGCAATCATCTCCCAATATTTCGTGCGCTTTTCTCTTGCGCATAATTCGATTTCGCCCTTGATGGGTATGGACAGCGCTCTACAAAAGTCCTCCATGGTTATTGTAAATGGGCGGTTGAGTAAACGGTATGTGATCGTGTCGTTTTCCCACTGTAGCGTCGATAAAAATTCGATGGAGGGCCTTAGGTATACTCTTGTAGTTCGCAGGCGGTCCGCCAAGTCCCATAGGTTGATGTTGTTAAGGGAGACGCGCACGTAATCATAACACCCAAGGACTTTCATCGTGTTTATGCACATTGCCGTATTGTTTGCGACGGTACGGTCGAGCAATGTTTGAGCGCGATCAAATTCTTGCTTGCTGTAGAATTTGATCCCCATGGCTGTACCAAAGATGTGTTCATTGTCGGATTGAAGATCGGAGGAACGGGGGCTGTTATGCGCCATTATCCTCTTGATTACGGTCTCTGTTACGGGCCGTATTAAACTGATACGGTGCTGATACGGGCTGTACTTGGAGAATTTCAGTGGACAGGTTTCGAATTTGGATCTGAGAATTCTACAAAATGGTGCAGGGAAAAAGGAAAGTGAATGTAGAGTTATATGGCAGTGAAAAGGTGGGATGAATGTGCAGGAAGTGCTGGTAGTGGGGAGTTATTTTTGGTTAAAATTCGAATTTTTGGTTTCTTGAAGCATCAGAAATAGGGTTGGTTAAAACTGCCCGTTGATTACGATCCGTATCAACTGATACGGTCCGTAACCGTTATGCGGTTTTGTGTTGAACTTTCCTTTTTCTGCGCCTAAGTCGAAGATGAGCCCGTATTGGAGAGTCACTTCGTATTGAACTGATACTGTCCGTAACAGAGGATAATTTTTCGTGACGGGCTTCGAATTTTGTCAATTGAATTCTTCCAGCATTTCCTCCTGTAGGTAAGAATAGTAATCCTGTGATTAGTATAATAGTTTAGGATTGAAATAAATATTTTTTTTTTGATTTTTTTTGAATTTTTTTATATAAAAAGAATAAAAGTGGCTTGGGTTGCCTCCCAAGAAGCGCTTGTTTTAAGTCATTAGCTTGACTTTGTGTCGAATCAGTTTCTTCCAGATACCCTCCCGTCAATGCAAGCGGGTTGCTTGTCGGGTGGTTCGCCGTCAGCGTCATTTGTGGTTTCATCATCACTGTCCCTGAAGAGGTCGGTTTGTGTTTGAGGTCCGGGGTCGAATGCTAGACTCACACCGAGTACTGCTTCAACCTCGTCCAGTCTTTGAGAAATTGCATCGAGTTCTTCGCGTAGGTTTCTGATTAGTGCTATGGCTAAGAGAGAATAGTTTCTATGGGTTGCGATGTTTGGACTTCTGTTCAGATCATCGGTTTGTGTTGTCACGGAGGTCGGATGGACCTGACTGTTGTCTTGCACAATAAACAGTCTTTCCACTTCTTCTTCGTGTGCCATTTCTTCGATGTCTCCAATTTCATCCATTCGCAATTCATCATTGCCATCCTCATCCATTGTTTCCAAATTATAGACAAGACTTATGTCAGGAGGTACTTTAACCTCATTCATGCTGAAGATCATTTTGTTCTCGCCAACATTGAGTGAGATTTTTCCATTTCTAACATCGATCATTGCCCCACATGTGGCGAGGAATGGCCTTCCAAGGATGATAGGAATATGCTCATCTTCTTCCATATCAATTACCACAAAATCTGCTGGTATCCAAAATTTACCGACTTTGATTGGGATATCACGCAACATTCCTTCAGGATATCGAATTGATCGGTCAGCCAGTTGCAATGAGATCCGTGTTGGTGATAGGTCTCCACATTCCAATCTGTCAAATACTACCTTAGGCATCAGACTCACACTTGCTCCCAGATCACACAAAGCTCTCTTAAAGTCGGTTGTGCCAATGGTGCATGGTATTGAGAAACTTCCTGGATCTTTCAACTTTATCGGTAATTTGCTTTGCACGAGCGCACTGCATTCCGGGTTGAGTGGAACTGTTGAGAGTTCTTGGAGTCTACTTCGATTTGAAAGATCCTCCTTCAGAATTTTAGCATACGAGGGTATGCTCGCAATTGTTTCAGTGAAGGGGATTGTGACATGTAGTTGCTTGAGTGTCTCCTTGAATCTCGCGAGTTGCTGTTCTTCCTTGTGCTTGACAGGCCTTGGAGGGAATGGCAGAGGTGGCTTGTAGGGCGGTGGTGAAATGTATTCAGGTTCGGGTTGTCGCTTGTCTCCACCTACGGTGTCATTCTGCTCCAGGGTAAGGTCTGTCTGTAGTTCGAATACGGGCTGCTCTGGTAGTTGCGGCTCGTACTCTTCTGAATGCAATAGCTCCGCATGCATCTTATCGGAAGTTTGATCGGGCATGGGAGGTCCCTGATAAGCTGTACCGCTCCTTAGTGTTATGCTCTTGCAAGTCTCTCTTGGGTTTTCTTCCGGTTGTCCCGGAAATTTGCCTTTTCCACGTGCGATACTAGAGAGTTCTCTTGCCATCTTAGAGACATTGTCTTCTAAGTCTTTGTTGCGGTTTGTTAAGGATTCAATCTTTTGTGCGATTTCGGCGTTAGCCTTCTCTTGCTTCTCTAGGAATCTCTCCATTAATGATGTGATGTCTGGTTGCTGCTGTTGATTGTATTGCCTTGGTTGGTAATTCGGTTGAGGATTGTTGTATCTTGGCTGAAAATTGGATTGTGGTTGGTAGTTCTGTTGAGGTGCAGCAGGCCTTTGGTTGTTTGCGTATGAGAAATTCGGATGATTTCGGTTGTTTGGATGGTATGTGTTGTAGGCGGGCTGAGGTCGAAAGCTGTTATCAATTGCATTTGCTTGCTCCATGTCTTCCTCAGGTTCCGTCACATTCATACATTCGGTCATCTCATGCGCTCCTCCACAATAGCCACATGCTGTTGCGGCATTGACTGCTGCTACCGTTCGCTGCTTGGTTTGCTTGTTGAGTGCCATTTGCAAAGCATCGATCTTTGCGCTCAGCATGGAGATATCATCTACTCGGTGCATGCCAGGTGTTGGACTTGGCTTCTTTCGCTCAGGGATCCAGTAGTGTTGGTTGATTGCAATCTCTTCAATTAGGTTGTAAGCCTCGTCAGGTTCCTTGTTCATGATTGCTCCTCCTGCAGAAGCATCAATAGACAACCTATCCGTAGGGTTTAGACCATTATAAAAAGTTTGGACAATCAGCCATCTTTCTAGACCATGGTGTGGACAACACCTTAACATATCCTTATATCTATCCCATGCCTCACACAATGTTTCACCATCCCTTTGTTCAAAATTAGTAATTGCATTTCTAAACCTTGAAGTTTTGGATGGTGGAAAATATTTTGCAATAAACATATTAAACAATTGGTCCCAAGTTTGAATGGAATTGGCCGGTAAAGAAAACAACCATGCTCTTGCTTTATCTTTTAATGAGAATTGAAATAGCCTTAGCCTGATTGCTTCATCGGTAACTCCGTTGATCTTTATCGTCTCGCATATCCCTAGGAAGATTGACAAATGAAGATGTGGATCTTCATGTGGAAATCCTCCAAATTGCTGTTGCGAAACCATATTTATGAGAGCAGGTTTGATCTCAAAATTACGGTTTGCAACAGTTGGCGGGTTTATACTAGAATTAGGATCATTCGCGCGCGGTACGCAATAGTCTCGTAGAAGTTTGGGTCTTGCTGCATCGTGAACTCCTTGATCACCATTATCTTGTCTTCCATTGTTAATCGGTTCGTTCGGTGGGATATTCATGTTGATCGAATCTGAGTTCTCTTCGCTTTCAGAATTACTTGATGAAGAACTATGATTGGTTCTTATTGGTGATGTGGAAGCGAATTGTCCTCTCCTACTAGCAATCCTCTCGGATCTTCGTACGGATGATTCGGCCAGCGTGCAATTTCCTAAAGATAAAAGAAAATCTGAAAATTAAACTAAACTGAGAATAAAGAGAAAATAAAATAAAAACGAAATTGAAAATAAAAGAAAAAATGAAAATAAAGAAAATAAAAAGAAATCTAGGCGTTTCTAATTAATTGGATTCAATGGTCAAAGCAAGGGCGTCTCGCGAGGCCTTGCACAATGAACCGTTATTCCCCGGCAACGGCGCCAAAAAGCTTGATCACTCAAAAGAGAGCAATGTTTCTTTTAATATTTATAAACTCGTAAATGCTATCGGTTCGGACTGCAAGCGCACAATCCTTATCGAGTAGTATATGCGAGGTCGATCCACAGGGAATATTGGTTCAATGCTTCGAGCGATCGAATCACAACCTTTCGAAAGGCTAGATGAAATCTGAAATTTGAGAGATGTTTGTTGATCAATGTAAATTAGGAAACAATTAAAAGTAATTAAAATAAAGATAGAGATGAGAATTCCTAGGGTTTCGGCACACCGTTGCCACTCAATCCGCCTTGACAATATATTCCTGTTGCGTCTGATTTCCTGTTATTGTTTTATGAAAGATAACCACATAGGTCACTGCGATTTATGTTACGCCAGAATGACAGATCTTTCATTGAGACTCTACTCAGGACAATGCGATTTATCTTACGCAACTATCGGGTCTCTTATCTCCCAAATTACTACACAGATCACTGCGATTTACCTTACGCAAATGATGGAATTTGGTCATGCGTTTTGTTGTTCTGGTTTATGGCTTCCCCGCGAAGGTTTTCTTCACATAAACCTAATAGATCTCAACGAGGCTAACTCATCCAAATAGTTCTTTCGAGTTATTAAAGCACTGTCACTACCCTAATGAACTCAAACTAGATCATTGAAATTAGGTGAAGAGATAGTAAATCACAAAAGCATATTCGATACAACAACAAGAAATCATAATCAACAGAAATATATATATCAAAACATCAAGAGTAACAAGGTTTACTGCCTAGCCCTAAGAAAAGGAACTTAGCCGCGGAACGGCATGGTTACAATCACTCCTCTCTTCTCTCTTTAATCAAATCTAACCCTAATTACAAAGATATCTATTCCCTCTGTCCAGGGGCCTTTTATAGGAGTGTAGGGACGTCTGGAGTTGATTGGAAGCCAAGGAATCAATCTGGAAACAGCTGTCGGCAGTTATTTCCCAAGAGGCGCCTTCGGTTACGGACCGTATCAAGGTGATACGGTCCGTAATGGGACCTTGGCAGTTATGGTTGTAACTTCCTGCGCTATCTTCTGAGCCTGTGCTATGCCTGGTCCGTATTAACCAATACGGGCCGTAACAGAGTCTTAGTCGATAAGCGTTGCTGATCCGATTGACCCGATTCTAGCTCCATTTGATGTAGAATAGTCCCAAAACCTGTTTTCTACAATAAAACTTAAAGAAGGGTGACAGTAGCCTTTTTCTCTAAATAATTAAACATAAGTGTGAGAAAATATGTAAAACCTAAGCCAAAACCCTACGTAAATCATCATCATTTTGACTCTGATCATCGCGGTGTAAGCCATTCCTGCAAACAAGCAAACTCAATATTTCATCAGTCAATTTTCATATGTAAATTCATACATGAGTGTTAGCCCAATTATTCAATCCATAGGCGTCGATATCGAATGTAAAAGGAAATGACATAACTCAAGCGGTTCAATGACTCGTTGTTGAGTGTTGTGAAGTCATTGGCTACTTTAGTACGTTCCTTTTACCATCGTATCGGATCCCGAACCTGTGAGGAGGAGAATGTCCCACCGGGCGTGCCAAAACCTGTAGGGCGCAGAAAGTTGCACAGCTGTTGGTATGGGAAGGTGTGTGCATGTGTATTTAAATGCCTCACGGTTCAATGCTCTCTGTTGATTAAATAACATCGAACTCGAAACATTCATTTCTTTCTTTCCGCTATTCCTTCCGGTTCACCCTCGACGGACCTACGATTCGTGATCGGTCCATCGAGAGAGTTTAATGATTGTGGGGACGTTTAACTCCCAGCGGGCGCAAGCCCCCGCTGTTAATTACATCAGATGGCCCTCCCAAGCCATGCTGAATACCTCGTTCATTCCAGGATTTATGCTTATTTGTTGTGAATTGAATAAAAGGGCTAAAAGGGGAAACTCATGTACTTGGTTTTCGTGTGTTTCTTTGATTTACCATTGTTTCAGGTATTTAATTAATGTGCACGTATGAGGTGTAATGATTATCGTTAAAATACCTTTATTACACATTTTTATTTATTTATAAACATATTTGTACTTGAGAAAATATATTTATGCTTTATTTACACCTTTTTATTTAAGAGAAAATGATTGAAATATGAAGAAAAGGGTATTTTCGTCATTTCAGGGCTTGGATGATGTCTGGACATGCTCAATTTTGGTTTAGAAAGATGGAGGATTCAATTTGGGTTCATTTGGAGGTGGTTTGAGTCAATTCGGACTTGAAATGAAGAAGTTATAGCCAAAAAGGACTTATTTGTAAATATTTATGTTTTTCCAGGGGCTTATTTACAAAGCTGGAAGGGTGTGGTTTTGTGATTTGGGTTTTAGACAAGGTTTCATGTGAAATTTGGGCCTCTAAGGGCTTATTTGTGAGAGTTTTGTGCTGTCAGGGGCCTTTTTGTAAATTCACAGGGGCTTCGCTGCAAATATTGGGAAATCAGAGGGGGTTTTCCATAAAAAGGGGATTGATTTATAATTTTATTTATTGTTTGGGCTTTAAGATTCGGGTTTTTGGGTCTCTTAGATTCGTGTATTGGGCTTTAGGATGTGGGCTGAGCTTCAGGATTCGTGCTGGTCATTTGATGTGTATTCTGGACTTTAAAACCCGTGCTGTCATTCAAATCCTGTTATGGCGCCGGAATGGAGGGTCTCAGATTGCTTTAAGATCCGTGCAGCTGTTTTATTGGATTTCTACTTATACTTAGCAATTCAACCTTTAAAAATTCATATCAATTTGAAACAAAGTCAGAAAAATATGATCTTTATATCTATTTTGTGTGTTTTGAAATGTTCTATTTAATTATGATGTTTATTTTTTGTTTTGATTTTTTCTGTCATTCGATACTGCCCATTTTCCAACAGCAGTCCCCTTTTTCTTTAAATGCTGTTTTTCTATTTTTGGATCTGAACTTTGAAAATTCGTATAAAATCGAAATATAGTCAGAAAAGTGCAAACTTGGTGTCCATTTTGTGTGTTTTGAAGTCCCCTATCTAGTGGTGAAGTCCATTTTTTATTTTGGTACCTGTACCGGTCCAGAAGGTACTGTTTACCAGAGAAGGTCATTTTGACACTTTAGAGGGCTTTTATTGTGTCATTGGTGCATGCTTTGTAGTGTAATGTTGGTTCATTGTTCCAGAGGGTACTAGGGACTGATTTAGAATATTTACAACTAATTCCATGAATTAAACATCATTTTTAGGGACTTTTCATGGCCTTTGTTGCTATATCTTTGGTACCAATGAACAAAAGGGAAAGGAAAAAATCCAAAAATTCCGAAAATGGTGCCAAAAATCTGCCAAAATGTGGTTTTATGCAAAGAAGCCCCTGATTTTGTTTAAAATCATGTTTTTGATGTTTTTTGAAGAACATGTCATTAAGATTTCCTTAGGTTTAGAGATGCAAACATCCAACTTGTCATTTGTTTACACTTCAAACCTTCCATCTTCCATCATTTGCATATATTTGGAATATTTAATTTCCCTTAGCATATTGGCTTAGGAAATCAAGTATTCTTCCATACACAAATGGATCTAAAAAGGGAGGGTCATTGAAATATCACAAGTTTAAAGCACAAATGACATATCATAGCCAAAGCTAATATCATTTAATACTTTAGACTTCAATTTCTCCCCATTTGCACATAGTTTTTAATTCTTGCCAATATTCATGCATGTAAATGCACTAATTATTGGCTAAATTAATCCCTTTGCACAAATAGGCCCTTTGATCATTTAGGTTGAGAGAATAATAAGGGAGACCTCATGGCTCAACCCTACTACCTCTTGTGTTTAATTTTCTTTTGTTGTCACTTTATTGTTCTTTTAACATCCTCACAAAATAATTAATATAGTTTTCATATGAAGGGAGACCTCATGGCTCAACCCTCATACTTCTACTATTTAATTATTTTTAGAAGAAATTAAAAGAGTTTAGAGAAGGAAAGAAAATATCAAAGATCAAAACTTTATTATTTTTATTTCATAAACTCCAAATAAAAGAGATGATAAAATACATATTAATACTTATATATATATTTATATATATTTTTATGCAAAGTAAAGAAAAAGGTAAGAAGAATCACATTTTTATATTTTTTTTATTATTATTTCATGAAAGATGCAAAGAAAGGAACAAAAAAAGGGGAAATATATTTTTATTTGATCCTCAAGTTACATATTTCATTTTGTTCATCCTATGATGAACTAGAAACTATGCAACTCTCACATTCACGATTTTTGAAGGTTTAGAAATAAAATAAAAGAGGAAGAGGTGAGGGATAAAACTAAAATAATGAAGAACAAACAAGAAAGATCATCAAAAAACCTTCTTTATTTCGAATAAAAACAGAATATTTACAGAACCTTGCTCATCAAGAGCCTTACATTGCATAGGTATTAATTACCTATTAAACTTGCTTGAAAAAAACTTCAAATTTCTAACCTAGCCTTGGTGTAAAAATGGGGTTTTCTCTCTTGTTTCTTGCTCAAAGCTTTCTGGAGAAGATGAAGTGTGTGTTGAGTGTTCACTTGAGGTGCCTTATATTGGGCAATATTAGGTTTTTCGAATTGCTGCCTGCTGATGTGTCTTTTGCTATGCCCACCAGGTGTTTGATCAAGGGCCTGGATCAATTAGCCTACCCTCAAGCTTGATTATATGGCCAGGGCATCCAATATGGATTTAATATGCCACCTATACATACCTGGAGTGATCTTCAACCATTGGATTGGCCTTGGATACCCTGCCTTGGCTTGTAGCCCTTGATTAACCGATCTCTGAATAGAACCTTCCATTCACATGCTCCAGCACCCTGGGGAGGGGATTTCCTTCTTTGTCATGTTGTCTGGAGTGAGGGGCACGTGTCCCTGGGACCAGACAATCATTTACTAGCTGTTATAATTGGGGTGTGGTGCACCAAGCCGGTTTTTGACTTACCTTGCCACCATATCACTTGATGTACTCTAAAGGCCCGAGATAATGACAGAGAGCATCGCCAATATTCTCTTATCATATACTCAGGTCCAATTTAAAGTTTAGGCAGTTGGATATGCAGTGCCACCATTACTCAAACCCAATATGGCTCGGGTTCATGGCAACCATAAAATTGGCCTCTTTTAAATCAAATTGGCATTCACTAGACCATCGTATAGGTCCACAGTGTGTTCTCTCCAAGTTCCAGAGCTTGAATCATTTTTAATATTCGATTTCCATTTTTGGTTGGACTTCCATTTCGGCTACTCAATGAGATTCACCAATAATATTCGGGCTTAGGGTTTCTGTTAGGAGGAAGAGGATAGCACCTCCTGGAGATCCCAGGTAATCAGCTTGTGCAAGCATTTCCCTTTCATCCGAATTTTTAAGCTCAGTTTTGGGGTTGAAATCGGGCAGAATGGGGAAGAAGAGAGAGCTGACGGGGCGGCCCCACTTGTCATTCCCTTATAGTGGCAGCCCCTTTCTCTTATTTTCTTTCCTTTTCTTTGGCTGGGCGCGGCATACACTAGACCACATATTGGCTTGTTCACGGTGCATAGTACACCGGGCGTACGCTGATCGAAGGGGTCAAATTCGCTGGAATTTAAACCCAGCGCCTAGCGCCCATCTTCGCGTGGTTGCGGTTCACCATAAGCCGAGGGGCTGGCAACTCGGTGCATACAATGGTATGCCCATGTGCCGTGTCCATTTTCCACTTTGGTTCGGCGCAAAAATTGTTTTGTGTCACTGGTGAGTGGGTCCCGTGTTGCCGGAGGTGTTTGGTGTCCCCAACTTGCACCCAGAGCAATTTTACAGCTTGGTTTGCTTAAGTGCTACCATATTTAGCACCCAGAACATCATCCAGCTTGATTTGAGTCATAGAAAATTGTTTCCTTCGTGATTTTGACTGTTTTAAATATCAAAATTCATTGTTTTGCATGTAGAATACTAACAAGAATTTTAATATGCGTGACCAATTTTCCTGAAGGGTCTGAGTACAACTTTGGCATTTTAATTACCTCAGGAATTGCCATTTGTCATGTTGACTTTAAATAGCAACTTTTTAGGGTCAAACAGTTATTGACTGGGAGATGAAACGGGGGATGGGTTCCGGGGGATAGCTAGGCTCTCCCTAAAATCAAATACACTGTGAATTGCTAATGCACCCAGAAAGATGAATCTTTTATATAAGAAAGTGATTAATTTTTATATATTACAAAAAAAATATTTATTATTCTTTTTATCATAAGTAAAAGTTTATTTTTTACTACAGAACATTATATTACGTGTCTTCTCAACCGTGTTTATTTTTATCATATATATATGTAACATTTTTTTTGTGTAAAAATGGAATTTACTATTTGGTATTGATTATTATGTGCTGATACTATATGAGAGGCCCATATCTTTGCAATGCATAGCATCAGTAATTCTATCCATTTTGAGTTGGTAACCTTCTTTTTCCTTTGTTTTTCTATTCTACGTAAAAATTCCATTAGTCTACTTATTTAGCTTTGAATATTTGTATAATATTATAGTAATGGATTATTTGGGTGTAATCTTTTTTAATAATATAATTTTTCGACAAACTATTTTTTTACAAACCTTTTCCTATATTTTGAGTACAAAACAAGTTTTTATTTCTGAAAAATTCTTGTTTCAAATCCGATTCAACAGGTTCCTTCCGATTCACTTGATATCGGTTCTTTAGTCAACTTACTGATTTCACTTCCAATACCGATTTCCCGTACTAATTAGGTTACATGGAGTATTTTTGTATGTTGTAGTTGTTTGATGAACAACACATATATATCACTGATCATTTCTCACCTTTTAAACAAATATTACAGTTTTTTATCAAGTTAATAGTAACTGAATATGGGAGTGTGCATTGGTGACTATTTAGTCAAGTGTGTTTTGATGTAGTACTAAAAAAACTGTCACCTTTTTAATAAGTTGTTGATAGTTGTACAAAAATCTGTCACTATACGCGAGGGTAAAAGTGCTTTTCACTGACGGTATTTTCACGGATACTCCTGTAGGTAATATTAATATTACGCTCAGAAAATAGCAATTTATGTCGGTGTACACACGAGAAAAGTCACTTTTTACCTTCACGGATGGTGGTCTATTTTTGTAGTAATTGGTCAAAATAGCTTGACAACTGCCAATTGTCATGACTTAACTGAAACAGACATGTGTGCATCAGCACAATATTCAAGTGTGTATCGAAACAATAGATATGTGTGCATTTCAAATGTGTGAAATTTTTTAGAGGGTTTAAGGAGTGAGTTTATGGAGACAGTTATCAGAATAAAAAAAAAAGATGAAAAAGGAAAAGGCAAAAAGATGAAAAAGAAAAAGAAACATAAAAAGGGGCACCAATAATGCAGTTCACTGATGCACTGACCTAATATTTCACACGAGATCAGCTCAGAATATGAAATAGCAAACATAGTGGTACAAATGATGCAAGAAATAGAGCAACAAAACATCAGTTATGATACAAACACAATACCCACTCGCCACACGTTTTCCTGCGTCTGTCCCTCATGCACAACACAGGAAAGCAAGAAATATAATAATTATAATTACACTTAAATTTTCAGTTAATAAACCCAAAACAAAGCAAAAGGCATGAAATAAAACAATTAATTAATAAGAATAATATCATTTAATTATCCAATAGATAATTAAATGATATTGTGAAGTACCTATTTCCCCAGGGTACTTTATGGAGTTATTTGAGTTTTTGGTGTTCCTTTACAGCACAATGTCTATACCAGAGTGATGAACAAAAAACGATTTAATTTCTCAAAAATTACTATATGATTTGTAATGTGGCATAGGTGATATAGGTTTATGTTATCTTTAGGTATTCATTATAGAATTATTGTTGTATAGAATTTTACAATTACTCTAAATTTATGTTATCATAATATTACTTCTTTTCATTGAACAATTTTAGATTATAGTACTAGAAATCAAGTGAAATGATTATAGGAAAGTAAAGATGAAAAGAGTTGTCAACAACAAAGATATTCTCCCAAATCCTTGGCCAAAATTGGAAAAAAAAGATGAGTGCGTTACAAATGGAGAAATGTAAATTGCAAAAAAAAATATAATAAAAAGATAATACAATTTTTAACATGCATATTTCGAAAATTAATATAATAAATGCATACTAAAGTTCATTGAAGGACAACTCAATATTTTTTTTGCAGGGTAAAGAAAGAATATTCAAACAAAATGACTAAAACAGAGGCCATGCAATTGTATAATGTACAATCCATATAACATGACCAAGCCACCTTTTGATGGAGTCGGTTCTGATAAAAACAAGTCATGCAGAAAAAATTCAATTACTTCAATACATACCAAATCTTCCAAACTATACCAGAATTCAGGAATTCAGATACATTTAAAAAAAATAAAAATAAAACTACTTAAGGCCAGGAAGCTAACTAACTACGTAGTTTTAGCTTTGTTTCTCAAGAATTTCTTTCAAAATTAACGGATCATTCTTAACTAAATATTGGAACTGCTCAGTTGCGGCTACCCCTTGAAGGATTCCTGGAGAGGCTAAAAATTTCAAGCATACTGCTTTGAGATGATTGCAACTGTGTCTCTCAGCTAAAGACAACAATGTCACCACCTCACCTGTGTTAACACTACTGCACGACATTGTATTAATACTACGGCACATCATCTTCTCGCATATTACCTTTAATCTCTCCAAACCGTATCTATCAGCGGCAACCAATAGTTGCTGACCCATTGATTTAGTCTCTTGTTTCTCATCACTTCCTTCTGTCTCTTCTAATCCGGGAAAGGAATCATTATATATGAAATGAAGCATTGTTTTGAACACTGGAGCTTCTATTTCTTCAATTTTAATTGTTGTGTCTGATTTTTCCTTCATCGGACCAAAAAATTGTGCCAAAAAGACTGGAGATCTCGTAGCGAGAATGCACTTATGAGCACAAAGAATTTGCCCATCCACTTCAAATGTAACATCTGCTCCATTTCCATTATCCAAAAGATGGCCTATTTGCTGCTGGATGTTACCAGGGGGGACAACAATTTGTGCATTTGGCTCGATGGGAAAAGCTTTAAAAACAGTAACGACACATTTAATTATGAAACAATCATCCTTGATATCTGACTCCAACACTGCCCTTTCAACAAATGAATTATAGCCCCAACAATTTGAATCGGTTTTGAAACATCTAATTTCTGATGTTTCGTTGAAGGGTAAAGCACATCCACTTTGATCTAGAATAGTAAAACTGAATTGTGCCTTTACAACTTCTGACTTGCTTTTACGGCTAAGATATAGTGATATGTCATCAGCTCCTGCCCCAAGGGAACCATTTGGGTAGTACTTGATACTCCAATCATGCCCACCGACATGAAAAATGGTGGATTCAATGAACCCCCCTTTGCTGATATCCTTATCTAAAGAGTACCCCACAATGCTTAACGTATGCGATCTCATCACTTTTTCAATTCGTCTTATACAACTAGGACTTCAATGGGATATTCTGTGGACAGTGACATGGATGGATATTAGATAGATGGATAGAGAGCGAGAGAGAGGGGGTTTAATTCTGTAAAGCGGAGAGGTTTCTAGTGTTTCAAAGGGATTTTGAGCTTAATTTCTCTCACGCCTTTAAAAGGATGGAAAAAAATGGCACCCAGCAACATGAAAGAGACTGATACAAGTGAGTGACATTCTCTTAATTACAGCATGCAAAAAAGCTTCTTTTCTTGCTGAAAAAGCTTCTGAAATTCAAACAATTAAAACATGGATCAATATAAACAGCTCAACAACAAAATGGCTTTGCTTAGAATCAATCTAAACCTAGCAATTAACGAGACCTAATTAAACTGTGAGAACACCAGTTATATACGCATACATGAATTATGAAGAAAGAAATAAATCAACCACTCTATAGTGAGAAAAATGTTCATAAAAAAGTTTACTGTGTCGGAGATGTGAGAGAGGCTGTCTGGTAGCGATCTCGACTTGTGGATGAGAGAGAGACAGAAAGAAAAGGAGGCTGCAAATTCAGGTGAGAGAGAAAGAAAGGGAGGCTGTGAATTCGGATGAGAGAAAGGAGTTGTACAAGTTCATTGAAGTTTGAACATCTATTTGATTCTATTTCTTGGGTAAAATGCTTTGATTTTGTACAAGTTCAGCCTTTAAATAAGCTAGATAGTAGATACCATACTTGTTCAGCAAGAGTTTGCATAAATGCTAAAAGCTGACTAGGCATAAAGTTGAGAATATATATAATTCTTTTAAATAAAAAAACAATAATGGAAGTTCGTTGGTGGGTTCACCTAATTTATCATACCAGATCCGGCTCACCCAGAATAGTAGATAATTCACCGATAGAGCAGAGAAAATAGCACGCCGGAACTGGCTCTGTCACAGAACGACATAGTTAAGCAGGGCCAGTCCTGAAGATTTTGGGGCTCGGGGCGGGAGAAAAATTTGGACTCTTTATGTATAATTTTTTATCAAAATAATTTGTGGAGAACCCCTTATTTTATTTATCTTTAGAAAAATTAATATTAGAATCTCTAATAGGACCATTCTCAACAAACAAATCTCTCAGTTTTGAATCTAAACCATCCCACACTATAGGATCATATATATTTATAGATAACGAATAATCTAAGCACTCAGACACATGATTAATTTTTTCATTATTTTCACTAGTCTCATTTTCAAACACATTTTTTATTTTTTCATTTATCTCATTTTCATTTTCAGACATATTTGTTGTTTCTTGATTTACCTTATTTTGATTTTCAGATACATTTCTTGTTTCTTCGTACACCTCACTTTCAACTTGGTTTTCCAAAAACTCATTTTGTGGTTTAATTTTCTTTCAAAGCTTTTGAATAGAACATTTTTGAGGTTTTAGTTTTTCTTCTCCCTCTCTTTTTTTGTTTCTTTTTTCGCTACCTGATGTATGTTTTCGAAGAAATATTGTTTTAAATTAAAAATAACACAAAGTAATAGAAGGATAGAACATAGGTAATGAGGCAGACGTAGTGCTAAGCCGCTGGTAGTCCAATCCAGAGGCCACGTCGATGCGTTGCTGCGTCGATGCGTCGGCCTCACCCTAACGAAACGCTCTTTTGCCTCTGCCTCGCACTCGTTGTCGCAGAACGAGATCGTGACTCGTGAAAAGAGATAGGTTTTTTAATTTCTTTCTTCCCTCATTTGTTGATTTACAGAGAAGAAACAACGGTCGGCGGAATTAGATTTATTAATTTTTTTCTTGCTTCATTTGTCGTTTCACAGATAAGAAACGGAGTTTTATTTTAGGCCCTATTAAATTGTTGATTTTTGTTTGTCGTTTTTAACATATACAATTTTTTTTTTTTTTGGTACCCTATTGGATTTTGGGGCCCGGGGCCATCGCCCTGGCTACCCTGGGTCAGGGCCGGGGCTGTAGTTACGGCATGGTTACGGCATGGAATGGCACGATACGCGTATTGGGTACATGTCATGACTCACCTGTTCTGTGCCGTGACCATTTGCGTACCATGACCAATTGTTGACAAAAAAGAGTCGTGACCAAAAAAGAGTGGTTTACAAACACGTCACTGCAATCGTCTTAGTCACGGCACGGCATGTTTTTTTTTCTTCTAAAATTAATTCTTCATTTTAATATTTCAAAGAGTCGTTCTATATTTTTTTTTTGAAATTTTTATGAATTTTTTCAATAAACAAATTGAAATTACAAAAAAAAATAGTCAAATGTGATCAAACGTGACCGGTTACGGCATGTTTGGTGACGGCACATTTGGACACAGCACGTTTAGTCACGACACGACTTGGTCACGGCGTAATTTACGTGGCATGACCATTCGCATACAGTGACCACCACTCAACATTTTGATCACAGCACGACAAATGAAAAATTGACTTGATCACAATACAGCACGGCACAGCACAATTTTTCCACTCTATCCACTGATCAGAGACGAGCTCTCTCCCTCGTAAAAAGGAAGCATCACAAAAATCCCACCTATCTAAATAATGAGGGTTCAAATGCACCATGATTTTGTACTCCAATATGCTCCACATCCTTTATTCTGTTTTTAAAATCCAAACAGTTAATCCGAACCGCTCAACATGATCTTCATAATAAAATATGCATGGAGACCAAATTTTATATTTTATAGATTTTTTTACAATTTTTTTAGATAGGTACAAAATCACTTTTTTAAGGAGATTCTGGACCATCCGAAAAAGTGATATTGTATCTATGTAAAAAAATAGTAAAAAAATTGTAAAAAATATAAAATTTGGTCTCCAAGCATATTTTATTATGAATATCATGTTGAGTGGTTCGGATCGACTGTTCGGACTTTGAAAATAGAGATAAATAATGTGGAGCATATTGGAACACAAAATCATAATGCATTTGAACCTCCTCCTAAATAATAGAAAAAAAAATGAGTACCTTTCATAACTAATAGGCCTGATATTTTCATATTTTCTCTTGGTATATATGAAAATATCAGGCCGTCATATATCAAGAGAAAGCAAGTCACTGAGTGGGAACATGGAAGAGAAAAAGGCAAGACTGAAGATGCTACGGAGAAAGTGGCCTATTAATTAATTTATCCTTTTAAACTTTAAAATCAAATACTCTGTGAATTGCTAATGTACCCAAAAAAATGAATCTTTTATATAAGAAAGTGATTAATTTTTATATATTACAAAAAGAAAATATTTATTATTCTTTTTATCTTAAGTAAAAGTTTCTTTTTTGCTACAAAAAATTATATATATTACGTGTCTTCTCAACCGTGTTTATTTTTATCATATTTGTAACATTTTTTTGCGTAAAAATGGAATTTACAATTTAATTCCACCAATTAAAGTTTCTATGTGCTGATACTGTATGAGAGGCGCATATCTCGGAATTTTTTATTAATAGAAAAATAAATAAGAAAATATCGACAATAATAAACAATTCTGACAAAAAAAATTCAAAATCTAAGAAAAACGTAATCGTTTATATCTCCAAGTAGACGTTGTAAACCATAACGTCTAGATAATTCAAATCAATTAACTCTAATTAACGAAACAAAAAAAAATAGGACGTTACCAACAATAATGTCCAGAGATTGACGTTATTGTTGGTAACGTCCTGGTTTTTTTTCCTATTTTCTCTAATTAGGAATTAATTAATTTGAATTATCTGAATGTTATGGTTTTCTTAGATTTCAAATTTCATTAAAATTATTCACTATTGTCGATATTTATTTATTTATTTTTCTATTAATAAAAAAATCGGCGCATATCTCTGCAATGCATAGCATCAGTAATTCTATGCATTTTGAGTTGGTAACCTTCTTTTTCCTTTGTTTTTCTATTCTACGTAAAAATCCATTAGTCTACTTATTTAGAATTGAATATTTGTATTAATTATAGTAAGCGAATATTTTGTATTATATTATAATACGTAACGGATTATTTGAGTGTAATCTTTTGTCCTAATATAATTTTTCGACAAATTATTTTTTTACAAACTTTTTCATATATTTCGAGTACAAAACAAGTTTTTTTTCTGAAAAATTCTTGTTTCAAATCCGATTCGACAAATTCCTATCAAATCACCTGATACCTATTCTTTAGTCAACTTACTGATTTCCAGAACCAATTAGGTTACATGGAGTATTTTTATATGTTGTAGTTGTTTGCCGAACAACACATATCATTGATCATTTCTCACCTTTTAAACAAATGTTACAATTTTTTTATCAAGTTAAAAGTAACTGAATATGGCAGTGTGCATTGGTGAAGGAAAAGGAAAAGGCAAAAGGATGGAAAAGGAATGATGCAAGAAAGATGAAAAAGAAAAAGATGGAAAAGGAATGATGCAAGACAAGAAGGGCAACAATTTCCCTAGCTATACCACCAGGCAACCACGCTCTGATACCATGTCAAATTAACGGAAAAATAAAGAGAACACAAGACTCCCAAGAAAGCTCCCTTCCCACCCGATTTTATTTCTCTGTTTTTTTCAATTAATTTTTACACGGCTGTAGCATCTCATATTTATCAACATAACTTGGTATCTTTAGTAAATCAAGTATATGCGTTAAACATAGAATACAATAATTTGATATTAGAAGGAAATCAACTATTATCTATATATGAAATAATATATAGGCTGTGCATATCCATCTTCCTTTCTTCACATCTTCTTTCCTTCTTCAATTAGATATGGATCCTAGCATATCTTGTTTGATCAGATCTTTAGTTGCCAAGTGTATTCTCAACAAAAACCGTAATCGTTTATAACGCCCAGTAAACGTTATAAACCATAAAGTTCAGATAATTCAAATCAATTAACTCTAATTAACGAAACAAAAAAAATAGAACGTTACCAACAATAACGTCCAAAGATTAACCTCTTAATTTAGCGCTCCATCGCTGGCCCATTTCATTAATCAAAATTCAAAACTGGATGTTATTGTTGGT
This sequence comes from Carex littledalei, assembly GCA_011114355.1. Classification (NCBI taxonomy): domain Eukaryota; kingdom Viridiplantae; phylum Streptophyta; class Magnoliopsida; order Poales; family Cyperaceae; genus Carex; species Carex littledalei. The sequence continues at coordinate 18,270,286 of CM022079.1, forward strand.
AACGTCTTGGTTTATTTTTTTTCCTATTTTCTCTAATTAGGAATTAATTAATTTGAATTATCTGGATGTTATGGGTTTATGTCCAGCGGACGTTATAACCATTACGGTTTTCTTAGATTTCAAATTTCATCAAAATTATTCACTATTGTCGATATTTATTTTTCTATTAATAAAAAAATCGGCGCATATCTCTGCAATGCATAGCGGATATGCATAGCATGAGTCTATGCATTTTGACTTGGTAACCTTCTTTTCCCTTTGTTTTTCTATTCTACGTAAAAATCTATTAGTCTACTTATTTAGAATTGAATATTTGTATTATATTATAGTAAGCGAATATTTTGTATTATATTATAATACGTAACGGATTATTTGAGTGTAATCTTTTGTCCTAATATAATTTTTCGACAAATTATTTTTTTTACAAACTTTTTCCTATATTTCGAGTACAAAACAAGTTTTTTTCTGAAAAATTCTTGTTTCAAATCCAATTCGACAAATTCCTATCAAATCACCTGATACCGATTCTTCAGTCAACTTACTGATTTCACTTCCAATACTGATTTCCAGAACCAATTAGGTTACATGGAGTATTTTTATATGTTGTAGTTGTTTGCTGAACAACACATATCATTGATCATTTCTCACCTTTTAAACAAATGTTACAATTTTTTTATGAAGTTAAAAGTAACTGAATATGGGAGTGTGCATTGGTGAAGGAAAAGGAAAAGGCAAAAAGATGGAAAAGGAATGATGCAAGAAAGATGAAAAAGAAAAAGATGGAAAAGGAAAAGGCAAAAAGATGAAAAAGAAAAAGAAACATAAAAAGGGGCACCAATAATGCAGTTCACTGATGCACTGACCTAATATTTCACACGAGATCAGCTCAGAATATGAAACAGCAAACATAGTGGTACAAATGATGCAAGAAATAGAGCAACAAAACATTATGTAGGTTAATGAAGAAAAGTAGCTAATTACTGTTCTCATTTGTTCTTCAAATATTTTGGGGAAACAGAGAAATTATAGCATAATATATGATCATGATCACGATTAATTTTAACTCACAAGCTGATTAATGGTTAGACAAATAAAATTATTACATAATCTATGATCATGATTTTCAAATTAATCTTACGATTCTTGATCAAGGAGGATTCTATAGTATTACAAGAGAAAGGCTGTTTAAATAATTATGGACTATTGTAAAGTTTTATCTTTGATCTTATAGATTGGTTTAGTATCAACTTTCATGTAAATTGATTTTTTAGGAAAGGCTGTTAACATAATATGAACTGTAAATACTCCAAATTATCCAACAAAATAAGAAATATATATACATAGAATGATATGTACCTCTTATAATATGGATGTAACTTCTTAGTCGGGAATTTGAGGATGAGAATGTAAATATTAGCAAGCCGGTGCCACTGTTTATGAGAATACTAAAATTCTTTGTATTTATCCCATATCTTGTAGCACAAATAATCCTTTCCAACAAAAGACAAGGCCCTCTCAAATAATCTGAAATTATCCCAAAAAAGTAATAAATCAAATAATAACACAATAATCAAGGGGAAACATCATGCATACCCCTCAAAAACTACGAAATTACGGTTACGTTTAGGCATATACTTGTGATGCGTCAAAAGTAGAGAAATTAACCATTTGCTCTTGGAAACCGACCAATTAGAAGACACATTTTTCTTAAAGATGCTACATATTTTTTATTTTTTTTAATAAAGGATAAAATAGGTATTTTATAAATTTAAAAAGCAATAAAATGGGTTAATTTGGGAGTTTTTGAAATTTAGGGTAAATATGATATTACGAACTTTAGAGGGGGAAATAGTTAATTTCGAAGTTTTTTAGGGATATACATGAAATTCCCCCAACAATCGTCAATCAATGACCTTCAATAAAATTAAACATTGTTGTGTTTTGGCCCTTTACCTTCTGACATCAGATGGATCTTCAAATGTGAGAGCACCAAATGTGCAATAATTACACCATAGATCCACAGAGAAGGTCAATGCTTGTAGCGCTCTTTCATACACTTGTACCACCTCATTGGGCCCACATAGGCGCAACTTATGTGCTCCATACTTGACCCAAAATGTATAGCATAAGGGGAATTCCAATAGAAATTTATCATAAATTAGGTCTATGGCACCAATGTCATTCTGCACATGAAACCAAAATTTCATAAATTAGGTTTATGCTATTTTTGTGCTGATATGTTTTCTGTTTTTCTGATTTTTTATTTAGTAATTAAGTACTAAAGTGAAGTTACTTGGATTGATCGAGGTTTACTAATACTAAATAATGTTATAAAATTTTTGGACTTAATAGCATATTTAGCCATTAAAAAAGTAAAAAGTTGGATCAAGATAAATCAATAAATTTAATCTGGTACTACCGGCGAAGAATGCTCGACTTCTCTGATCAGTGAAACTAATGCATCAAAATCCGTGCTTGCATTATCCAGCATTTCTCTCAGATTTTCTACAGTATAAACTGAAAAGAAGAAATTTAAGAAGTATACTAAATATTCTATCATGTATGCTAATTTATCATCTTTTCGAATACTTGTACGACTTTTATAATTCATATAATGAACAACTTTCATATATATATATATATATCATGTATATAAAAGATCATGAGATTGGATCCATGTTTTACTGAAAAATTAAAATTTGTAACAGTGTATATTAAACTATGATAAATAATCAAATAGTACTAATTTGCTTCAAATTTCATAGGCAAGCTTAATATATGCCAAACAAAGTGTACGTAATTTTTTTTATTATTTTGAAAAACCATTATCCGATTGTCAGGTGAAGGCATTTATAAGGGATTCTAATAGGTTAATACATATCATGTCAGGTCAAGTGAAGTATCACATTTGATCTACTAGACATGGTTCTGTAACAAAAATAATTCCCAATTAATTGCTTAAAAGGGTAAAATGTAAATATTTTGAATATGAAAATGGGTTTTGCATCTTTTCTCAAATAAACTGATAAACCAATAAATTGCAACATTTCAGTCCTAAAAAAGTATTTCACATAGTTACTTAAGTATGTTATTAATTCTTCTTCCAATCGCATAAAGTATCAGATTTTGACAAAAATTAGCCCAAATTTTAATTTAGGAATAAAATCTGATCTATTTAACACCTCAATTCTTTAACACCTACACTTCACACACTCAGAGAGAGAGAGAGAGAGAGAGCGAACTGGAGTTGTCCATTGGTGGTGAGAAGCACCGTTTTCAGCAGCTGTAGATTCCTCCATGCATTATTAGGCGAAATCGTAGAACAGGTGTAACACCTCTACAAAGACCAGGTCCAGCTTACAATTTCTCCTTTGTTAGGGTTTCGGCTGTACGAGAGAGGAGCATCTCTTTCTTTGTCGAAAACTCGAAGGGGAAGAGGAGCGTCTCTTCTTTGTCCTAGACCTGGTCCATGTGGAATTATGAAAGCACACCCTTCATTTTGGTGAAAATAAGAAAGCAAACCCTTCATTTTTGGTGATCCATATCCTCTCCGGTACCGTAAAAGATTCCTCTTCATTTTACGGTTTGAGATTAACTCCCAGTCGGTTTGGGATTCGGGCTGACAGAGGGGGCAGTATTATTGGGCTTCGAGATTCATGCCAAGTTAAAAAGAACGGTCCAGATTAAGTAATTGTAAAAGATTCCCTATTACGGTACCGGGGGTGATGTGAATTCCATTTTTGGTGGAATTTTTAAAGCACGCCCTTAATTTTGGTGCAATTATGAAAGCACTTCCTTGACCATTACATCAAACCGTACTACTGCAAGACTCTGTGAAACTGAAACATTTTTCATTTAGATGAAGAATTATATTTATTAAGATGAAGAATTATATTCATTTAGATCAAATTTTATATTTTTTTGAATTTTTTACTATTTATTAAGATGGGTACAAAATTCCATGGTCTGAATTTGACTAGTTTTTGTAAAATACTTAATAAATAGTAAAAAAATTCAAAAAAAATGTAAAATTTGATCAGCAAGCACATTTTATTGTGGAGATCATATTGAACGGTTTGGATCGACGATTTGGACTTTGAAAATGAAAAAAATGGTTGTGGTAACTCTTTAGTAACTCAAAAGTGTTGTAATCGGATATTTGCTGTACCTATCAATCAATCCATACAATGCATGTATATATATTCCACACATTTTAAACATGCCTAGTTATTTTACACTTGATTCTTCTAACCAGGTTAAATTTCGGCTATAAATTAATATCCAATAGAGCACCAAGTGCTTTGTAAATTATTCAGTTTCTTTGAAAGTCTAATTAAAAATTTGAAATTAATTTCGTATAGAGTCAAGTGGTAAAAAAATGTTCAAAAAATGAATGTATTAAAATTAATTTATAAACCTTATAATTTTGACTACTGGACTCTATACAAAATTTATTCAAAATTCAGCAAAAATTGTATGTAGACGCATCACTCGTATGGTAAATGGATTTCAATAATTCAGATTCGTCGTTTAAAGCTAATCCGATAGATTTAAGAGTTGAGTTAAAAAAAAAAATTGATAAACTTAAAACACCTAGTTCTACTCGATTCACTCTGCCAAAGCTTCGAAAATATAATACAATTTTTAACATGCATATTTCAAAAATTAATATAATAAATGCATACTAAAGTTCATTGAAGGACAACTCACTTAATATTTTTTTTGCAGGGTAAAAAAAGAATATTCAAACAAAATGACTAAAACTGAGGCCATGCAATTGTATAATGTACAATCCATATAACATGACCAAGCCACCTTTTGATGGAGTCGATTCTGATGAAAACAAGTCATGCAAAAAAATTCAAATACTTCCATACATACCAAATCTTCCAACTATACCAGAATTCAGGAATTCAGATACATTTAACAAAAATAAAAATAAAACTACTTAAGGCCATGAAGCTAACTAACTACGTAGTTTTAGCTTTGTTTCTCAAGTATTTCTTTCAAAATTAACGGATCATTCTTGACTAAATATTGAAACTGCTCAGTTGCGGCTACCCCTTGAAGGATTCCTGGAGAGGCTAAAAATTTCAAACATACTGCTTTGAGATGATTGCAACTGTGCCTCTCAGCAAAAGACAACAAGGTCACCACCTCACCAGTGTTAATACTACCGCACATCATCTTCTCGCATATTACCTTTAATCTCTCCAAACCGTATCTATCAGCTGCAACCAATAGTTGCTGAGCCATTGATTTAGTCTCTTGTTTCTCATCACTTCCTTCTGTCTCTTCTAATCTGGGAAAGGAATCATTATATATGAAATGAAGCATTGCTTTGAACACTGCAGCTTCTATTTCTTCAATTTTAATTGTTGTGTCTGATTTTTCCTTCATCGGACCAAAAAATTGTGCCAAAAAGACTGGAGATCTCATAGCGAGAATGCACTTATGAGCACTAAGAATTTGCCCATCCACTTCAAATGTAACATCTGCTCCATTTCCATCATCCAAAAGATGGCCTAGTTGTTGCTGGATGTTACCAGGGGGGACAACAATTTGTGCAGTTGGCTCAACGGGAAAAGCTTTAAAAACAGTAACGACACATTTAATTATGAAACAATCATCCTTGATATTTGACTCCAACTCTGACCTTTTTGCAAATGAACAAGAGCCCCCACAATTTGAATCGGCTCTGAAACTTTTAATCTCTGATGTTCTGCTGAAGGGTAAAACACATTCATTTTGGTCTAGAATAGTAAAACTAAATTGTGCCTTTACACCTTCTGATTTGCTTTTAAGGTAAAGAAATAGTGATATGTCATCAGCTCCTGCCGCAAGGGTACCATTTGGGTAGTACTTGAAACTCCAATCATGCTCATCAACATGAAAAATGGTCGATTCAATAAACTCCCCTTTGCCGATATCCTTATCTAAAGAGTATCCCACAATGCTTAACGTATGCGATCCCATCACTTTTTTAATTCGTCTTATACAACCGGTGGTTTCTTGGACTTCAACGGGATATTGTGTGGATAGTGACATGGATGGATATTAGATAGATAGAGAGCGAGAGAGAGAGAGAGAGAGAGAGAGGGTTTAATTCTCTAAATCGGAGAGGTTTCTAGTGTTTCAATGGGATTTTGTGCTTAATTTCTACCACCCCTTTGAAAGGATGGAAAAAAATTGCACCCAGCAACATGAAAGAAACTGATACAAGTGAGTGACATTCTCTTAATTACAGCATGCAAAAAAGCTTCCTTTCTTGCTGAAAAAGCTTCTGAAATTCAAACAATTAAAACATGGATCAATATACACAGCCCAGCAACAAAATGGCTTTGCTTAGAATCAATCTAAACCTAGCAATTAACGAGACCTAATTAAACCGTGAGAACACCAGTTATATACGCATACATGAATTATGAAGAAAGAAATAAATCAACTACTCTATAGTGAGAAATTTGTTCATAAAAAAGCTTACTGTGTCGGAGATGTGAGAGAGGCTGTTGGGTGATCTCGACTTGTGGATGAGAGAGAGACAGAAAGAAAAGGAGGCTGCTAATTCAGGTGAGAGAGAGGAGTACAAGTTCATTGAAGTTTGAACATCTATTGGATTATATTTCTTGGGTGAAATGCCTTTAAATAAGCTAGATAGCAGATACCAAACTTGTTCAGCAAGTATGGGATAGATGAAATGATAAGTTGAGAATATATATAATTCTTTTAAATAAAAAAACAATAATGGAAGTTCATTGGTGGGTTCACCTGATTTATCATACGAGATCCGGCTCAGAATACGAAACCCCAGACAGATGACAGATCTGGCTCACCCAGAACAGTTCGTACAGATAATTCACCGATAGAGCAGCAAAAATAGCACGCCGGTGCTGGCTCCGTCACAGAACGGCATGGTTACGGCATGGAATGGCACGATACGTGTGTCGGGTACATACCGTGACTCGCGTGTTCTATGCCGTGACCATTTGCGTACCGCAAAATTTTGGCAAAAATGAATCGAAAAAGAGTTGTTGACAAACACGTCACTGAATTCATCTTAGTTACGGCACGACATGTTTTTTTTTTCTAACAATAATTATTCATTTTAATATTTCAAAGAGTTGATCTATATTTTTTTTTTTTTGAAATTTATATGAATTTTTTCAATAAACAAATTTAAATTACAAAAAAAAAATAGTCAAATGTGATCAAACGTGACCAGTTACAACATGTTTGGTCACGGCACATTTGGACACAGCACGTTTAGTCACGACACGACTTGGTCACAGCGTATTTTACATGGCATGACCATTCGCTTACTGTGACCATCCCTCGATATTTTAATAACAGCACGTCACATGAAAAATTGACTTGATCACAATACGGCATGGCACGGCACAATTTTTCCCCTCTATCCACCGATCAGAGACGAGCTCTCTCCCTCATAAAAAGGAAGCATCACAAAAACTTGCTTTTTATATTTTCTCGAAGAAAGCAAGAGAAAGCAAGTCACTGAGTGGGAACATGGAAGAGAAAAAGGAAAGACTGAAGATGCTACAGATGCATTTTTAGTGGCCCAATTGCACTCGAAGAAAGTGGCCTATTAATTAATTTATCCTTATAAACTCCAAAAAATGAATCTTTTATATAAGAAAGTGATTAATTTTTATATATTATAAAAAGAAAATATTTATTATTCTTTTTATCTTAAGTAAAAGTTTCATTTTTGCTACAGAAAATTATATATATTACGTGTCTTCTCAACCGTGTCTATTTTTATCATATTTGTAACATTTTTTTTGTGTAAAAATGGAATTAACAATTTAATTCCATCAATTAAAGTTTGTATGTGCTGATACTGTATGATAGGCGCATATCTTTGATTTTTTTATTAACAGGAAAATAAATAAGAAAATATCGTCAATAATGAACAATTCTGAGAAAATTCGAAACTGTTATCTTTTATAACGCCCAGTAGACACTACAAGAATGGGACAGTATCCACAAGAGATACTATCGGTATATCCTCGCGGATACTCCCGTTGCTAATAGAAAAAAAATACATTTCTGTTAGTATACTCTCGCGGATAGTCACTTTTTACCCTCGCAGATACTGTCTCATTCTTGTAGTGAGATGTTATAAACCATAACGTCAAGATAATTCAAATCAAATAACTCTAATTAAGGAAAAAAAATAAGACGTTACCAACAATAACGTCCAGAGATCGACCTCTTAATTTAGCGCTCCATCGCTGGCCCATTTCATTAATCAAAATTCAAAGCTGGATGTTATTGTTGGTAACGTCGTGGTTTTTTTTTTCCTATTTTTGCTAATTAGGAATTAATTAATTTGAATTATCTGGATGTTATGATTTATAACATTCTGCGGACGTTATAAACCATTACGGTTTTCTTAGATTTCAAATTTCATCAAACTTATTCACTATTGTTGATATTTATTTATTTATTTTTCTATTAATAAAAAAATCGGCGCATATCTCTGCAATGCATAGCATCAGTAATTCTATGCATTTTGAGTTGGTAACCTTCTTTTTCCTTTGTTTTTCTATTCTACGTAAAAATCCATTAGTCTACTTATTTAGAATTGATCAATAATTGTATTATATTATAATATGTAATGGATTATTTGAGTGTAATCTTTTCTTCTAATATAATTTTTCGACAAATTATTTTTTTTACAAACATTTTCATATATTTGAGTACAAAGCAAGTTTTTTTCTGAAAAATTCTTGTTTCAAATCCGATTCAACAGATTTCTTCCGATTCACCTGATACCGATTCTTTAGTCAACTTACAACTTACCGATTTCACTTCCAATACTTCCATAACCAATTGGGTTACATGCAGTATTTTTAAATGCTGTAGTTGTTTGATGAACAACACATATCATTGGTGCAATAGAAGTGTGTTTTGATGCTCATCAAGTGTGAATTTTAAGTTGGTCAAAATCGCCTGACAACTGTTAATTGTCATGACTTAACTGAAACAGACATGTGTGCACCGGCACAATATTCAAGTTTATATCGACACAATAAATAGATATGTGTGAATTCTAAATGCATGAAAATTTTTAGAGTGTTTAAGGAGTGAGTTTATGGAGACAATTATCAGAATAAAGAAAGATGAAAAAGGAAAAGGCAAAAAGATGAAAAAGAAAAAGAAACATAAAAGGGGGACCAATAATGCTGTTCACTGATGCACTGACCTAATATTTCACACGAGATCAGCTCAGAGTATGAAACAGCTAACATGGTGGTACAAATGATGCAAGAAATAGAGCAACAAAACATTAGTTCTGATACAAACACAATACCCACTCGCCACACGGAATTATACAACTGAAAATTATGTAGGTTAATGAAGAAAAGTAGCTAATTATTGTTCTCATTTGTTCTTCAAATATTTCGGGGAAACAGAAATTATTGCATAATATATGATCATGATTTTCAAATTAATCATACGATTCTTGATCAAGGAGGATTCTATAGTATTTCAAGAGGAAGGCTGTTTAAATAATTATATATGGACTATTGTAAAATATTATCTTTGATCTTATAGATTGGTTTTGTATCAAGTTTCATGTAATTTGATTTTTTAGGGAAGGCTGTTAACATAATGTGAACTGTTGCATATTTTATTATTTATTTGATAAATTGTAAAATTTACATATAATTAATTTTATCATGCATTCCTTTAAAAATGCAACAGTTCATGATACAATGAGCAATATCTAAGTAGTAAGGAACAAAAATTAGAGAATTATTAAGTGATGAATATATGTAGCAGGGAATAACTAATATATCCATATATATATATATATATATATAGAATCTGGCTAATATGCTACATGTAGTATAGAGGGCCTCTGTGCAACGGCTCAATATTTGAGTTTTCAAAATCCTAACGGTCGATCCGAACCGTTCAACATGATCTCCATATGAATATGTACTTGCAAACCAAATTTTACATTTTCTAGAATTTTTTTACTACTTTTTTAGATAGGTAGAAAATCAGTTGATCTAAAAATTATGTACCATTCAAATCAGTTGATCCGAACGGTTCAGATCGACCGTTAGGATTTGAAAAATCAAATATTGAGCCATTGCATGGAGGCCCTCTATGCTACATGTAGCACCGTAGCCAACCTCTACATATATATATAGATATATATATATAGATATATATATATATATATATATATATATATATAGAGGTTGGCTAATATCAAAACATTTGTTCCGAAGCCGTGGTGCAACCAATTGGTTTTTATCTTTTACAAAGTCCAAACGGTCGATCCAAACTGTTCAACATTCAATCTTTAATAAAATGTGCTTGGAGACCAAATTTTACATCTTTTGGAATTTGTTTACTATTTATTAATCCAGTTTTAGAATCGGCTGATTTTAATAAATAGTGAAAAAAATTTGGATCATTGAAAACAGTGATTTTAAAACTGACTTAATAAATAGTAAACAAATTCCAAAAAATGTAAAATTTTATCTTTAGGCACATTTTATTATAGATTGAATGTTGAACGGTTTCGATCGACCATTTGGACTTTGAAAAATATAAAAAACAAAGCGTTTGTTCCACGGCCTAGGAACAAATGTTTTGATATTAGCCAACCTCTCTATATATATATACATGTTAATATAAGCTAACCGGGCCTTAGATTTAGCGATAAAAAATTGAGCCCAGGTCAAGCCCAAGAAACTAAAATGGGATGGATTAGCGTCGCTAGAGTACAGACTCACGATTTCAGATCCAGTGCGAACCCTACCGTGTAGAATCAGATCTGCAACGCCCTTTTATATATGAAGGTCAGGCTCAATAATTAATTAGGTCATGGCATTAGATATATATATTCAGAGCTAGCAGATGTTTCATCAAATATATTCAGAGCTAGCTGGTCAAGGTCCCTAACGCTCGGCAGCATTTAACACACCAGCCCACTAGCAGAGGTTTCATCAAATATATTCAGAGCTACTTATTCATAATATGCGTGATTTATGTAGTTAGTTACATTTATGTACAAGCATATGCTCAATCAACTCATTTCTTAACTTTAATTTTTGCAATCATATGCTGCAGCAGTAGAACATGTACAAACAGTAACGCCTCATCAGGATCAGATATGTCAAAAATGTTGTACTGATATATTTCAAGATCAGACACAATAAAAAGGCGACATGAAAAGTCACTATCAAGATCGACCGTGTATACAGAGCTGATCCTGATTGTCCATACACTATCAAGACCAGCCTTTCACAATAGTCCGATCTTGATGTGATGCTATTAGCATGCTACGTTCTAATTTGCATGATCGATCAGTTTTGTGCTTGACTAGTACATTCGCAATTTTCTTCGCCGAAATATGACATTTTTCTCTGTTTTTATGTCTAAATTTGCAATTTTCTTCAAAATTAATCTACCAAAATTATTGAAAAACACGTTTGCGGTAAATAATTTAGAAAAGTAGCTACTTAACATTTATTTTTGGTCATTTTCTAATAAAAAAAATAGTGATTTTCGCTATATATTTGAGCTTTATCAATAGTCCTCTTTTTGTTTTTATATATTTTACTGATAAAGAGATGGCATGAAAATTGAGAACTAAATAAATCAAGACTATTTAATCCATATATGTATTCTTCCGTAGGATAAGTTAGCTCATTTTTGCTTCGTTGGAAAATATAACAGTGGATTAGTACTGTAGCTCATTTATGTAACCGACAAAATTCATAATTTTTTATTTTAAAAATGTATTAAATATTTTATAAACAACCGCAAAGATGAAATATTTTTTGATGTCATAGATAGAATTGAGTCAATAATTTTCAGTTCCTTTAGACATTTGTGGCTATGAATTGAGATTTGCATACAAATAGTAAGGAATTGAATCAATAATTCGGTTACTTTTAGTATATCGCAAAAATAAAATTCATCTTTCTCCTTTACGATAAAATATGTAATATATTTCTAAACATAAAAAATTCTAAACAAAATTGACTTGATTTGTGACTTGATTGGAGCTATATGGAGAAGATTTATGTGACTATTAGGATGGGAAACACTCCATCACACTTTTAATTGTACATGGAGTGTTTTTTTAAATTTTATTCAGATAGTGTGGAAAATATATTAAAAAAATATTTAAAAAATTCAATGATAAGATCATTGTAGAACGGAAATATGCATTCTAGTAAAATCATAAGATTACAACATGAAATCATGTCACACTTTATTTATCATCCCCAAATTGTATACAGAAAAAGCAAGAATGAATATTTATGATAGTATAGTTAACAACAATTCAGAAATTAACAACACTTGCTAATTTAAACATAATAACAATAGATAACAACTTCAAATGGCAGCCAACACCTAATGCAAATTCTTCTTCGCTGTTCTTATCTTCATAATGCCTTCTGTAAGTTCTTTTTACTTTCCTGTTTCATTGAAAAACATAATATCCTTTAAGAACTGCTGCTAACTTACATTAAAGAACTGGTATTACTAATTAACTGTATAAAGCTACACATAAGCTTAAAACAAAATATATGACATATTGCTTTACATCACTCAGTAGACTAAAATTGAAGTGAAGTATGACTTATTTCTTCAATACTGTATTCATTCCGACGCATTTTGTATATATAAAGCAACTTTTGATCCAACAGTTGACATGAATTTGACAAATTTGGATCTTCGTTCACCAGTACTATAAATGAGATCTCTCACTGTGCGCTGACAACTTTTGATCCACTGTGCTCTCTCCGTAATTGATAGAAAGGAAACATCATAAAAATCCCACCTATCGAATATAATAAAAAAATGAGTACCTTTTCTAATATAAATGAATAATATTTCCATCATGTTATAATAGGCCTGTAGGGTTTCGGGTAGGTTAATAGTGCAACAATTCTGTCAATTCATGATTTGTTCACTACCCGAAAACCAGAATCCATGTATAAAACTAATTCCAAGATTAATAAAGAATTTACCACTAGACGCGCAGTGCAGCGGAAACGTCAATTCTAGTCTAGCAGTAGCCTTCTTCTTCTTTCCTTCTCGTGTCGGATTCACGCAACAGCCCAGCAGTCACGCCTCTATCAGTATCCACACGAACAGGTTGACAAACTACTGAAATTCGGTATGCTAGTACCGAATTAACAGCCCCGTCTTTTCTCTCTTATTCTCTCTCTCGTTTTCTGAATAGAAAATGAATATAAAATCTGGAACCCAAAAACCGAACTGTTGTTGTATATTTATAACAGATCGCACCAGTTCATTGAGCCTATTCACTTGCACCATTTCGTTGGAGCCTCTACAGAAAACCTTATCTGATCTGATCAGATCAGATCAGATCAGATGAGAATAAACAGAAATTCAGGCCTAGCCCATTAAGACCTGATCCATATTAATTATTAATATGGCCCATGATATTCTGGCCTATTAGTACATTTCTAACAGTCTCCCACTTGTACTAAAGCCAAATATTTTGAATCTTGTTTTCAACCTTGTTCTTGTGTGTGATCTAATAGGTTCATACAATATTGACAGTGAGCTGAAAACTTTTTCAGTACACAAATCATAAGCAGCTCTTAGCAGGACATTATGACTATCCAAATTGTATGAATGTCAATATTCAACAAGTACCTAATCCCAATGATTTATGTTAATCATTTTGTCACTAGACATCTTGATTGTACTCAAGGCATGATATGTGTCAATCTTGTATAACACAATCTTTGATTTCTTATACCAAATTTAGATTGACTTTCATATGGTTGACTATCAACCATAAAGCACGGCCATGCATTTTTCAATCTATCTTTCTAGAGGGGCCCAGAGACATCATGCTCTCATTATATGAGAGAGATAAATTCCATCTTGATCATTCATATTTCTCCACATGATTCATAGTATACCCAATTACAACCTTTATAGTTACCTGGTTAGGGCTAACGTTTGATAGAATCAAAGTATATAATTCTCATTGAATTAATCAATGATGATCTCAGGTCAAAGGATTCAACAAAAATTATTGTATAAAATAAACTGATGACACATACTAATCCATACAGTATTTTATAGCGGGTCTGTCCAATACCATGTTTATCAAAACATGTATCCATGTGATTGCATTGGATATCCCATATCGATAATCCGTAAAACATGATCATCAACAATCAATCCACATACTAGTCCATATAATTATTTAGTGTTCCGACTAATAATAAAAGACTAGGGACTATTTAGAATAATATTGCATCCTATTATAAAGTTTTACGATCCAATTCATCGAATTGATGATAAATAATAAGCAATAATTTATTCAAGGAACATTACAACATATTATTCATAAACATACAAACAATCATCTAAATAATCAACCTCTGTAGCAATCACTAGAGCCAATCACTCATGTATCTAATACCTATAGCTCTAGTATGCATCTCATGCTTGACTTGCGGAAGAGGTTTAGTCAACAGATCTGCTACATTTGCATCCGTTGCTATCTTGCATATTTTCACATCACCTCTATTCACAATCTCTCGAATGAGGTGATAACGTCGAAGTATGTGCTTGGACTTTTGGTGTGATCTTGGCTCCTTAGCTTGTGCGATAGCTCCATTATTGTCACAATAGAGATCCACAGGATTTGCAATGTTTTTGATCACACCAAGTTCTGAAATGAACTTTCTTATCCAAACAGCCTCTTTTGTTGCTTCTGAAGCAGCAATGTACTCAGCTTCTGTTGTAGAATCAGCAACTGTCTCTTGCTTGGAACTCTTCCAGCTCACAGCTCCTCCATTGAGGCAAAATACAAATCCAGATTGCGATCTAGAATCATCTTTGTCAGTTTGGAAGCTTGCATCGGTGTAACCAGTTACAACAAGCTCTTCCTCACCTCCATAAACAATGAACACATCCTTAGTCTTTCTCAAGTACTTAAGGATATTCTTTACTGCTATCCAGTGACTCTCACCTGGATCTGATTGGTATCTACTAGTGACACTTAGAGCATACGAAACATCGGGACGTGTACAAAGCATAGCATACATGATAGATCCAATTGCCGAGGCATATGGAATCTTACTCATGCGGTCTCGCTCAACTTGTGTCGAAGGACACTAATTTTTGCAAAGACTTATGCCACTTGACATAGGTAAGGAACCTCTCTTTGAATCCTGCATGTTGAATCTTTTCAACACCTTGTCAATGTACGTATTTTGGCTCAATTCAATTAGCCTTTTTGATCTATCTCTATAGATCCTTATTCCCAATATGTAAGTCGCTTCACCTAAATCTTTCATTGAAAAACTATTTTTCAGCGAAGTTTTAACTGATTCAAGCAAATGAATGTCATTTCCATTCAACAGAATGCCATTCACATATAAAACAAGAAAAACAAGTGCGCTCCCACTAGTCTTTTTGTAAACACAGGGTTCTTCGTTCTTGATGAATTCAAATTCCTTGACCACTTCATCAAAATAAATATTCCAACTCCGAGATGCTTGCTTTAATCCATAAATAGATTTTCGAAGTTTGCATACCTTCCTAGCATTATTTGGATCGACAAAATCTTCGGGTTGTGTCATGTACACATCCTCGTTCAAGTTTCTGTTAAGGAAAGCGATTTTGACATCCATTTGCCATAATCATAGTATGCGGTAATTGCTAGGATTATCCGAATTGACTTAAGCATCGCAACTGGTGAAAAAGTTTCATCATAGTTAATACCATGAATTTGCTTGAAACATTTTGCCACCAAGCGTGCTTTGTGAATATAAACATTCCCATCCATGTCAATTTTCTTCTTAAAGACCCATTTACACTCATTGGTTCTTACGCCATTAGGTAAATTAACCAAGCTCCAAACTTGATTGTCTTCCATGGATTGCATTTCGAATTTCATGGCTTCAAGCCACTTATCAGAGTCGGGGCTCACCATCGCTTCATGAAACGTCATAGGCTCATCGTTGTCCAACAACAATATGTCGTGTTGTTCTGTCATGAGCAACAAATACCTCTGAGGTATACGACGTTCCCTATCCGACCTTCGTAGCGGTAGTGTCTCTTGTATAGGTTCCACAATATCTTGTGGTTCCTGTTGAGTTATAGGAGTATTCTCTTGTACATCTCGAATTTCTTCGAGTTGCACTTTACTCCCACTAACTCCTTTGGAAAGAAACTCTTTTTCCATAAAGACACCATTTAGAGCAACAAACACTTTGTTCTCGGCCCTGTTGTCAAAGTATAAACCTTTTGTTTGCTTTGGGTATCCCACAAATAAACATTTCTCTTACTTAGGTGTAAGCTTATCAGACGTCAAACAGCTTCACAGCCCCAAATCTTTAGAAAAGACATACTTGGACGCCTCCCAGTCAATATCTCATATGGTGTCTTTTCAACTGCCTTTGATGGGACCCTATTAAGTGTGAACGCTGCTGTTTCTAGAGCCCCAAAAAGACAATGGAAGATCGGTTTGACTCATCATCGATCGAACCATGTCCAACAAAGTTCGATTTCTCCGTTCGGACACACCATTCCTTTGTGGTGTTCCTGGCAGAGTAAGCTGTGAAACGATTCCGCTAAAGATGATCGCCAAATTCTTGGCTCAAATATGAGCCTCCTCGATCTGATCGAAGAGTCTTAATTGTCTTGCCAAGTTGATTCTGTACTTCATTCTTAAACTCCTTGAACTTGTCAAAGGCTTCAGACTTATGCCTCATCAAGTAGACATAACCAAATCTACTGAAATCATCAGTGAATGTGATGAAGTACTGAAAACCACCTCTAGCAACTGAACCCAATGGTCCACATACATCAGAATGTATAAGAACCAATAAGTCATTCGCCCTCTCACTATTTCCGGTGAAAGGCGCCTTAGTCATTTTGCCCAATAAGCAAGATTCGCATGTATCAAATGATTCAAAATCAAATGAGTCTAGAAGTCCATCTTATGGAGCTTCATGATGCGTTTATCATTTATGTGACCCAAACGACAATGCCATAAAAGAGTGGGATTCAAATCATTATACCGCTGACTTAAGTCTTTTGGTTTGTATGTTATAAACAGGAACATCAAGATCTAGAATATAAAGTCCATTATGTAATGAAGCTTTGCCATAATACATATCATTCAAATAAAAGCAACAACCATTGTTCTTAAATTTAAATTCAAATCCAAACATATCTAAACACGAAATAGAGATAATGTTTCTACTTATGGCAGGTACATAATAACAATTATTTAATTCTAAGATCATTCCAGAAGGTAGAGCTAATGATACAGTGCCTATGGCCAAAGCAGCAACCCGTGCTCCATTGCCGACACGTAGCTGTACCTCTCCTTTATTCAACATTCTACTCTTTGCGAGCACCTGCATATTTGAACAAATATGAGCTCCTGAACCGGTATCTAATACCCATGAATCAGTTTGATAAGTAGAAATGTTAATTTCTATAACAAATATACCTGAAGCGGAAGTCCCACTTCCCTTCTTTTGATCTTCTTTGAACTTCTTGCAGTCTCTCTTCCAATGACCTATCTCATTGCAATAGAAACATTGCGACTCGGCGGCACTGGCTACAGACTTTCCTTTGTTCGAGTTCCCAACTTGAACTTTGTCTTTGCCTTTTCCTTTGCCTTTGCCTTTGCCTTTGGCCTTTCCTTTGCCTTTCTTTTTGAAGTTCGTTTCCTTCTTAACCAACAAGACATCATTAGGTTTCCTCAAGTTTTGTTCGGTTGTTTTTAGCATCCCATACAATTCTGTCATTGACTTCTCCAACTCATTCATGTTAAAATTCAAAATGAATTGGTGTTAATTTTGAGGTAAGGACTGGAAAATAATGTCAGTAGCCAACTCTTGACTGAGATGATAGCCCAAACGACTCAGATTCTCAATGTACCCCATCATCTTGAGTACATGAGAACTAATCGGGTTTCCTTCCGCTAGTTTGCATTGATATAATGCCTTTGATATCTCAAATCTCTCAGTGCGAGCTTGAACTTGAAACAGTTCTCGGAACTACACAATTATGTTATAAGCACTCAATTCTCAAACTGTTTATGTAGATCAGAATTCATTATTGCTAACATGAGACAAGTGACATCAAGATCATCATTCACATGCTTATCATATTTCTGTTGATCCTCAGCAGAAATTTCACCTTTGTCATTAGCTTTTGGTTTTTCAGGAAGGGGTTTCTCTAGAACGTATTCCTTTTTCTCTTGTTTGAGGATAATGCGTAAGTTTCTATACCAGTCCAAAAAGTTTGGACCAGTGAGTTTTGCACTTTCTTTTTCAATAGCAGATCGCAATGTAAAAGTAGATGTATTTGCCATTATCTACAACAAAACAAATATGCAGAAATTTAGACTTTAAAGTTTATGTTTTTAGAAAAACCTTTAAATAAAAGTTGACTCCCACTATGTGTTTTAAAAACCGATGTCCCCTATAAAACCACATAGCGGATCAAGATCCATATTTCACTAAATCCAAGTGAGTTTTGGCATCACTGCTTGAATTTAGTTATTTAGGTAAGCATATTAATACTAATTATATCTTATATAACTCTTGATTTGTTCGAGGTACATCCCATGTTCCGACTCCTCAAACCTATGCCTCAAGGCCCAAAGACGTTTTGATAGCCTAGTTAAGTGAAACCAATTCTCTAAATATAAGTGTCCAACACTCATATCCTACCTCATTAAGATAACTAACGACACCTTGCTTTGGCAAGCCCATCAATTAGCGATCGAAACCTTGATAGGTTAGAGATTTTGGAAAGGCATGAAAACTTAATTTTTCTTTAAGGGACTTTGTTGTTTATTTTAAAAACATGCAAATAAACAATTAAATTAAATAACATGAGCCCAATGTATAAGTGAAATAGTATGATCCATGGCATGATATTCTTCATTGTAAGATTCCACTTGACAATAGCCACCATCCATCCTTCATGTAATCTTCTTTATACTAACCATATAACTACTCTAGTAGCAATAAAGAAAATACAATCATGTCCTAAGAATAACGGCTCGCATACCGCATAAATGATACACAATAAGTGACATGCAAGTCACCTTTTAATTATAAATTAAATTAATTCACGGGGCACCATAGGCCGCAATTACACACATCATTCATGCATTCATTACAACATATCACACAAGGCAACGGGATCATACTATTCACATATTCCGTAACTGCAAAACAAAGTTAGATAGAATCCAATTCTAAATATGGGCTCATGTATAAGACGATACGAAAGGGGTTACTTGCCCTTTTAACAGAACCAATCTAATTGATTCAGTTTTCATAAAACAGAATTTTCGGATTAAATCCAATTAACCAAAAATTCGAACCAATCTAATTGATTCAATTCTGTCAGAACAATCCAATTGATATGATTATTTATTAATCCCATAACCCACAGAAAAACCGCCATATTAATTCGTATAATTTAATCAATCCAATTGATTCAATTCAGACGTTAATCTAATTAACAATCAATAATCCAGAATTAATTCTACACAAGTGGCTCTGATACCACTGTAGGGTTTCGGGTAGGTTAATAGTGCAACAATTCTGTCAATTCATGATTTGTTCACTACCCGAAAACCAGAATCCATGTATAAAACTAATTCCAAGATTAATAAAGAATTTACCACTAGACGCGCAGTGCAGCGGAAACGTCAATTCTAGTCTAGCAGTAGCCTTCTTCTCCTTTCCTTCTCGTGTCGGATTCACGCAACAGCCCAGCAGTCACGCCTCTATCAGTATCCACACGAACAGGTTGACAAACTACTGAAATTCGGTATGCTAGTACCGAATTAACAGCCCCGTCTTTTCTCTCTTATTCTCTCTCTCGTTTTCTGAATAGAAAATGAATATAAAATCTGGAACCCAAAAACCGAACTGTTGTTGTATATTTATAACAGATCGCACCAGTTCATTGAGCCTATTCACTTGCACCATTTCGTTGGAGCCTCTACAGAAAACCTTATCTGATCTGATCAGATCAGATCAGATCAGATGAGAATAAACAGAAATTCGGGCCTAGCCCATTAAGACCTGATCCATATTAATTATTAATATGGCCCATGATATTCTGGCCTATTAGTACATTTCTAACAATGCCGTCTTATATTGAAAGAAGCAAGTCATCGAATGGGAACATGGAAGAAGAAAAAACAAAAAATGTAAAGGTGCTACGGGTAGCTTTTTGGTGGCCCAATTGCACTCGCGAAAAGTGGCCTATTAATTTGAACTTTTAAAATTTAAAATCAAATATTACTGATGCACCAAAAAAAAGAATCTTTTGTATAAACAAATGTACAGCTGTACAAAATCGCTCAAACTCGTAACTGCTCGCTTTAACTCGCTCATTTACAACTCGAGGCAGTTCAAACTCGAGTTGACTGACTCGTTTAATAAATGAGCTGAGTTTGAGCATACTCCAACTCGGTCATTAACAACTGAAGTTACACAAAGTTCGTCACAATAAATCTCATGCTCTTCTAAATGACTCTTAAGCTGTTATTTGGATTATTTGTTTTGTTAGTTGTCTTGTTAATTATGTTTGAATTGTTTGTGTTTAGATAAACTCTTACTAATCCATTTGAATTGTTTGTGTTTAGATAAACTCTTACTAGTATATATAACTATAACTAAGGAAATTGACTGGTCAAACGAGTTATAAACGAGTTGTGAGCCAACTCGAGTTGGTAATGAGCTGAACTTGAGTTGGCTTTACAGCTCGTTATTGCTATCCCAACTCGAATTGACTCGCTCACTAACTAAATGAGCTGAACACATTAATTTTATCCCAGCTCGTAACATTAATTTCTATATATTACAAAAATAAAATATTTATTATTATTTTTTATCCTAAGTAAAAGCTCCTCTTTTGCTACAAAAGAAAAAATTATGTTACGCTGTCTTCTAAAACATTTATTTTTATCATCTATGTAACATTTATTTATTTGTGTAAAAATTAAAATTAAAACTTTATTTGTCACTGTAGGATAAATATCAATGATCGGCATTTTGCACTACATTCGAAAGATTTTTTTAAATTACATTAATTGAAATAATGCGGACCTCAATGCTTCAACATAAAGCTTATAAATATGTATGGTGATTTAAAAAAAAGTTAAATAGGAATATCTGACTCGTTTTGAATTCATATGAAAATTAGTTAACTATCCTACAAAAATAATAAAACTGTGGGTTGTCAAAATTTCAAGTGATCTAAAATATTTCTACATATATGAATATAACTGTCAGGTTTAGTCAATTTGTGATAACCCATATTATTTTAAATATTTTTAATTAATCTTAAACCATAATTATAAATAAATAAAACAACATTATAGACAATTAAAATTAGAAATAAAAACTTTTAAATTAAAGATAATAACAATCTAAACTGATCCTAATTGGATAAACTTTAATTGAATGATTAAGATTTGTTATATATAAATTCTGAAAATTTGAAACTGATTTGTAAAATCACCTTTAATGCCTCACTGGCAGAGGCGGACCTACAGTAGATCAGGGGTGAGCAACTGATAAACAAGCATAAATGCATATATATTTAAGTTTTTGCCAACCCCAAATTGTAAATTGTGTCCCCCCCCTACAGTGAAAAGGTGTAAATGTGTTCTTCTCAACCCCCTCTTCCTTTGGCTGCAAAGAATTAGCTTGAAAATGTCGTTTCTCTATTTTCAATTTTCATAATTTTGCAGATCTAGTTTTCCTTCATATTGGATTTTCATATACTCCCTACGAAAGATGACCCATTCACCTATTTGAACCTGGTGCACATGAGCCACAATAGAGTTTGTAATGGAATTATGAGCTATGTCTATATAATAAAAATATAAAATATAAAGGGCAACATGTGAGATTTATTGAGAAAAGAAACCGGCTCCTTTACCTTTTCTCCTCCACTCCATTTTAAATGAATAAGATGCCTCCATTTCCATCCATTTATCCACATTTTTTTCTTTTTTTTCTCTTCTTCCTCTCCATTTCGAGATCTAGGATGCCTCCATTTCCATCCATTTTTCCTCATTTTTTTTCTTTTTTTTCTCTTCTTTCTCTCCATTTCGAGATCCAGGATGCCTCCATTTCCTTAATTTTGTGTTTGAATTAGTTTTTATATTTTTTTTCTTT
This sequence comes from Carex littledalei, assembly GCA_011114355.1. Lineage (NCBI taxonomy): Eukaryota > Viridiplantae > Streptophyta > Magnoliopsida > Poales > Cyperaceae > Carex > Carex littledalei. Next base: position 18,292,500 of record CM022079.1, read on the forward strand.
CCTTCATTTTTTCTTCTACATTTTTTCCCTATTTTTATTTATTTTTTATTATTTTTTTATTGCCTAAGGATATGGAAAAAAATATATCATGAATATTTAAAATTTTGGTTGAAATTTGTAGTTTTTTTTTGCCCACCCCTGATCAAAATACTAGCTACGCCACAGCCCACCAGCCTATGCCCCTAGAAAGTCACTGACCTCTCTGAGTTGTAACTTGTAAACATTAGGTAATGATAATAAAACTACTCATTTTTTATTAACACATTGTTATCTAAATATTTTACTATATAGACAATTTTACCCTTTATTAAGTATTTCCTTTAAAAGTGATTCTCTATCATATATTATCACATATTTTTTTCCTTAAAAGTTATATTTTATAAAGTATGTTATTTGCTTAAAATATATTTCTCTCTTATATTATTATATGATTTCTTTCCTTCAAAGTTAGATTCACAAAATAAGTATTCATTATTTATTTTTGTCAAATCTTTAAAAATTTTTAAGAGAATTACAACAGTGAAATATATTATTATATTATTAAAATCTATCAACATTATATATATCAATTTATTTTATCAAATTTGATAAAATTATTTTGTCAATTTGTACAAAATCACTAAAGATAATGACATGATTACTTATATAAAAAAGACATATTGAATGCAAATTATCATGAATAATTTTGAAATTCAACTTATGATTAAAAAATAAAATAAAAGTACAACATAAAACTACAATAAAAAAATTACATCAATAATTGCTAAAATTAATAAATTGTTTACATTAAACTTAAATTGATAAAATATTCTACAAATTCTCAATATCATATTGGCAAAAGGTCCAACGAAGTTAATGATAGATCATTAATTTGGTTAGGAGATTGATCCATCTATCCAATTAACAAATATAAATTAATTACAAAACCTTAATAAAAATTTTCCTAACAATTTTAATTAAAATAAACATATAGATTATAAGTATCAAATTGAGAGAAAAAATTATAAAAATTAAACAATATATTTGACTTGGATAATTTTACATAATAAACTGAGTGTATCATAATATCAAAACTCTTTAAATTTATTTAAAAAACTATTACATACAGATCTTGTTTGCTTGAAACTTGAATTCAATATGCCGTTTTGAAAATTGTGATGATTGAAATATATCAAACTTTAAACAATGTATACAACAAGTTAAATCAGCAAGAGGCAAATTCAGATCATATCACGATTTTCAAACTTTAAGTGACATCAATGCAGAATAAATGATTACTGCATATGCGATATGTTGTGGCTTTCTGCATACTGCATAAAAACCGCATTTAAAAACATTAGTTGTATCAATTGCAACATTTGTTGCTCTGGGAATGCGTGTTTAGATTCAGTATCTTAGATATTGATTTAATTTTATCAAAACTATCTCAATACTATAAAATAGGTCCAGGTTTCAAAAAGTCATTTTTTTTTTTATATCTAGATTTTTCTAATTTGTTGCTTTGAAATTATTTATCAATCACTACAAAACTGGTGATCCCAAGAACATTTGTCATGATTTATTGATTACTTACAATTATTTAGTAATATTGAAATTTTAGAACCATTGCTACAAAAAGGTCCTACTTGCAATACTAACAAAGTAGATGTTGTTCCATGGAAGAGTTTAATTGGAAAAAAAAAAAAAAACATTTCAGCGATTCTTTCCATAGAGTTTATATTCTTGATTCCTTTGGGTCAGTGATGTTTATCAGTGTATAGACCATGACCAGAAAAAAAAAAGGAGATAGACCATGAGAGAATAGGCATTTAATGTCAAGGTAGCGTGGAAAAAGGGGCATGGTTTGAACTGAGGGAACGTGCTTGACCGGGTAGAAATTAACTCAATAATTTCTAATGTGAAAGAGACATGAAAGAGATATGGAAGAGAATAAAGGGGTCCACAATCTATTGTGAAAGAGATATGAAACATAATGTAGTAATGATCTTGTTGGAGAAGAAGTGATAAGCAATTGATGTAGAGTCATTGTAATTGGAAAGAAAATATATGAATCTTAACTGTCTTTTTTAATAATTTTGAAATAAAAAAAATTAAAAAAAATAATCTTCGAGTAACCAAACCTTATGTTAATGCACATGCTACACTATCTCATATATTAGGTTTTACAAGACGCCAACGCAGCCATTCCATTTGAGTAACCAGGCCCTAGATTTGGCGAACAAAAATTGAACCTAGGCCAAGCCCAAGCCCAAGCCCAAGCCCAACAAAATCAATTCAAAAAACCATACATCTATGTAAGGACCAATTCAAAAGGAGAACGGAGTAGGTCCGATGCCCATCAGACGTACTTTTGGGTCCAAGGAGCTCCATGACTGTCCGATCCATTTAAGATATGTGCGTACGAAAATTGAAGTAGAAATACACAAACTTTGAAGCGGAGCGCATGAATCTTAAAGAAGATCGGATGGTGTTTGAACCCGTCGAACCAAAGTAGATCCGATGGGCATCGGACCTACTCTCAAGTCATTCAAAAGACCTTGGTTGGACTTTTCATCGGTTGTAAAAGAGATTAATTGCTGTCACTTAGAAGATGTCTCTAGAATCAAAGATAAGGGAGAGATTTTTTGAGAGCCTCATAGACTCATAGTCAACACCCAATTGTACTCCACAAAATCATACTTCCAATCTAGTCAGTTTCTACTTACCATTCAAAAGTAGCTAGAAGGAAAACAAAAATTCTAATAGTACATACAAGACCGAATAGCAGTTAGCACTAAACAACTCATGAGGGAATATCTTGTTGTCAACTTCTTTCTAACCATACATCTCCCTTTAACTATAAGAAGAGCAGCACTCTGTGAGAGAGAAACCCATTGCACTCATTACACAAATCATGGAACGTTGTTATAGCGTGCTCACTATTCACCTCCTCTTAAGCTTATCCTCCTTTTCTCTCGCTGCCACAGTAACCACTAGTAAAACTGATCTATCAGCACTTCTCTCCTTCAAGTCCCAAATACATGATGACCCATTTGGAGTCTTCTCCTCATGGAATGAGTCACTGCACCACTGCCAATGGCAAGGGGTCTTGTGTGGCCGGCACCATCCTGATAGAGTGACTGCTCTCGTTCTGGACTCCAAACAATTGTCAGGTTATATATCTCCTTCCTTGGCAAACCTCACGTTTCTACAAAGGATCAGTCTCTCTGATAACCAGCTGAGAGGAAGCATCCCAATAGAAATTGGATACTTGGGTAGGCTACGGTTTTTCAACTTGAGCATCAATTTTCTCGACGGTAGCATTCCATCTATTCTCGGGAATTGTTCCAATCTAGAAGTTATTTCTTTGGGATACAATAATCTCCATGGTACCATCCCATCTAATTTAGCGCAATGCAAAGAACTGAAAATAATCAGTCTGGGGAATAACTTCCTCATAGGAGGTATACCTCCAGAATTCGGTCTCATCCCACAGCTTCATTTTTTAGGACTACCTGTCAATAATCTCACAGGATCAATTCCTTCCACCTTGGGAAACCTCAGTAGCCTTATACAGCTTTATCTTGACGAAAATCATTTTGATGGCGATATTCTAGATAGTTTAGGCAAACTTACTAATCTATCACGACTTTCTCTTTACAATAATGATTTCACAGGTTCCATCCCATCTAACTTTGGTAACCTTACCAAATTATCACATCTCTTTCTTTATAAAAATAGCATTAGTGGTCACATCCCGTCTGTCTTAGGCAACCTTACTAACTTACTACATATAAATCTTTCCGAAAATAAATTACATGGTTCCATCCCACATACCTTGGGTAATCTTCAAAGTTTAATAGATATTGGTCTTTCCGAAAATATGTTAAGTGGATTCATCACCGATGAACTAGGGAAGCTTCAATACCTCCAGTTTTTTAACGTTTATCGTAACAACATTTCGGGAGAAATACCACACTCCCTTTACAACCTATCAGCATTGTATTATTTGGGACTTGGTAATAACCAGCTTGATGGAACTCTACCTTCCGATATGTGCAATGCTTTACCAAACTTGAAATATCTATACCTCTATTACAATCAACTCAAAGGACAGATCCCACCATCCATATCCAATTGTTCTGCTCTTATCAATGTTGAATTAGATTATAATTACTTCAGTGGCGTGATACCATCTAGCTTTGGAGCCTTACAAAATCTTCAAATCATTATTTTTGGATCTAATCAACTAGAAGCCAAGAGACCACATGATTGGAATTTCATGGATGCTTTGACCAATTGTACTTTGTTAATATCTTTAGATCTTGCAGATAACCAACTCCAAGGAGAAATACCTAGTTCCATAGCAAACCTTTCTACTAGTCTTCTTCAACTCGGACTGGATAATAACCCAATTTCAGGAAGCATACCAGCAGAGCTCGGAAAACTCAATAACTTAATCTTGCTTGGACTAGGTGGAATGTTTCTTAGTGGCACCATTCCAGTAGAAATTGGTAATCTTTACAAATTGGGAATGTTAAATCTGAGCAGTAACATGATTTCAGGTCAAATCCCATCAACTTTTGGAAACCTCACCAAAATGACCCGGATATATCTAGATAATAATGCATTAGGAGGGAGTATACCACCAGAGTTAAGTAGCATGAAATTCTTAGAACTCCTGAATTTTTCAAATAATAAGTTGGTAGGTAAAATTCCCAAAGAAATCATGGGTCTTCCTTCTCTTTCTATCAGTTTGGATTTGTCATACAATTATCTAACTGGCATCTTGCCACCAGAAATTGGTAACTTGAAAAACCTACAATCAATTCGTCTCTCGAATAACAAGTTACTTGGAGAGATTCCTAGCACAATTGATGGATGCGAGGAACTTGAAGACCTTTATCTTGATAGCAATATGTTCCAAGGAACAATTCCAACCAGCTTGAGCAATCTAAGAGGGCTTCAAAACCTTGATGTCTCTAACAACTCGCTCTCTGGTCGAGTCCCTGAATTCCTGGGTACAATGAACTTGCAATATTTGAATATTTCTTTCAATAATTTCGAGGGGGAATTACCAGAAAAAGGCATTTTCAAGAATGTCAGTGGTCTAGATGTAAGAGGAAATCTAAAGCTTTGTGGTGGAGTACCTCAAATGCATTTGTCACATTGCATCTCACAACCTTCAACACAGAAGCATCACTCTCGAAGAAACATGGTGCTCATAATTTCTGTTGTTGGTTCTTTTATTTGCATAACCACAGTCATTTGCTTCTTAGTGATTTATTATACTAGAAACAACCCTCGAAACAATCCACAATCTGATAGAACTTTGAAATATGGGTTAAAGCCTGTTTCATACAATGACCTTCTTAGAGCCACTGAAAATTTCTCTCCGAATAATCTAATTGGAAGAGGTACATTTGGAGAAGTTTACAAAGCCGTTATGAGCTTCGAGAATGTGACAACCGTTGCGGTGAAGGTGCTAGACCTTGACAAACACAGTGCTTCTAGAAGTTTCTTCGCTGAATGTGAGGCATTAAAAAATGTGAGACACCGAAACCTTATAAAAGTTCTGAGTTTGTGCTCCAGCATAGACCACCAAGGTAATGATTTCAAGGCTTTGGTTTTTGAGTTCATGCGAAATGGCAGCTTGGCCACATGGTTGCATCCAAATGCATGTACGGATCAGCCATTCAGAGGTCTCAGCTTCATGCAGAGGTTGAACATCGCATTTGATGTGGCGGCAGCCCTAGATTATCTCCATTACCATGTAACTGCACCAATCATGCATTGTGATCTCAAACCTAGCAATGTACTTTTGGATGATGACATGACTGCACATGTGAGTGATTTTGGATTAGCAAGGTTTTTGGTTCGACCTGATACCATGCCTTCTCAATCAATGTCGAGTACCGGTGGAATCAAAGGTTCGATTGGCTATATTCCTCCAGGTATTTGATGCTTATTATTTGAGAAGTACTTTTTTTAGTTTGTCATTGCAACAAAATTATTCATCGACTTTGTTAAGGTTCAAAGAAACTATATACTGGCCATGTTTGTTCCACTAGTGAGGCTAAAGGGAAAAATATTTATTGCCTCATTTATACTGACATGATTGAGACTTACTTTTATTATCTACGTACCTATACTTCTTTAGTTTAAAGTTTTGGGCTTTAAAATTTTAAAAATCATGTCAGCCCAAGTTTTTCAATCTTGGTGAATTATACAGATGTTAATAGTTAGATTCACAGTTCACTATGCCTTAGTACTAAATTTAGGACTGTAACTATTAACTTTTCATTGTCTAGAGTATGGGATGAGTGGTCGGCCATCGGTAGAAGGAGATGTCTATAGCTACGGCATTCTTTTGCTTGAGATGTTCACTGGAGTAAGTCCCACTGACGAGAGAATCAGAGATGATTTGAGCCTTCACAAGCATGTTGAGATGGCTTTCCCCGACCAAGTCATGGACATAGTTGACACCAAATTATTCTCTGAAACTGATGGAGAAGACAATCTGTATGCACCTGAAAATGTCTATAGTTGTTTAGTTTCAGTGATTCAGTGTGGGCTTCTGTGCTCCAAAGAGTCGCCAAAAGAGCGCATTTCTATCAAAGATGTTACCAAGGAGTTGAACTCAGCACGAACAAAGCTGCTTAGGCCATAGAGATGGAAAAAGAATCAAAAGAGAAGAAGGGCTCCACTAAATATGTATTATCTGTAAAATTGGATGGCAGTTGTGGTTATTCATGGTGTTGTCGTATATATGTTGTAATAACAAATATTATTACTTTCTATGAACAAATTAGGGGGGCTAAGTATTTCAATTGAAAGGCCTTTAATATGCACTCAATTAAATAAGAATATTGTAATGAGTGAATTGGATTAGTGCTGCATATTTATATGTTGGAGTATTTTCTTGTTCTTTTGAAGTAAACACCTAATGTTAATGATCTTGTTAGAGTTTTTGTACATGTCTCCATACTAGTTGCCTTCACCTCCGAGCTGTGTACCTAGTGTAACAAACAGGCCAAATGCAAGCTATCAAACAATGGTTCCGATAACAAATATGATAAGTGATAACCTCCTTGCACGAAATCTAATAAATTGTGACAGCTACTGCAAAATAACTGAAGAATTAGTTGAACATACCTTTGAGCAGAAGCTGATTGCTTGACCAATAGCTATCAGCAGAGACCAGAAAAGAAAAGGAATAAAAATGTAACTAAATATGACACAAGCATTCATACCATAGCAAAGCTAGATACATATAGAAGGTAATATAAACTATGCTTGTGTAGCTTTTACTGATGCTAAGAATCTGAAAAGGAAAGCAATCAACTTTGACTTGTAATCAAGTAATTGCTTGCCTAATATGCATGCATTGTTAAGAACAATCAACCACTTGCTGGTATGACTTGTAAACATGGTGATTATTCTTTTACAGAGTAAAAGAATGAGAAGAAATTGAACATCCAATCAGAATATACTAGCCAAGAACCTAACAAATTAAAGAAAAAATGAAATTAGTTACAATTTTATTTTTCTTTAAAATGAAATGTGGTGTGTGTAGTATAAATGTTTGTTGTATTTCCAAAAAAAAAAAAGGATGATTACAAATAATAATTTTTTCATTGCACAGATGCACTGCCACTAATTCGCATGGATAGAGCCTTGTATCTAGCTAAGGTTATAGATGTCAGCTTGGTAATTTATTTTTCTTTAAATTACCTCAACATATGATAATCACAACAGTTATGAAAAAACAGCACCTTGCATGCCTCATTCGTAATTTTATTTTTCTTAAATTGGCAAAACAAAAACTTAATTGTAGTTTAATTATTGCTCAAAGTTTACTATACCAAATCGTCCTAAGCCACAAACCCGTATACATTAAATTAGGGAAAATATAACATAAATTAAAACATTTTTATGCTGTGAATTTGACATATTTTTATGTCGAAGTGGAACCAGCTACTGAAATGATTTTCAACAACATAAGAAAATAAACATGTAGAGAGAAGATAACAATATTTTGAAACATAGGGAGGGCCAGCAGGCTTTTTGTAAACTCCACTGAATTAATTAAATAATGTTGTAAAAAATGTATATGAAAAAAATTTATTGTTTGATATTTTCATTTTTGTTTGAGATAAATAATAGCATAAATTTTATCTTAGTTTGGTCATGTATAGTCAAGTCTGGTACGTGTCGTGCAATCTTTCGTACAGTGATGAGTCAGAAATGTACCATGATATGTCCGGACACGACGTAATTTTTTTTTTACATTCCTAGACAACAACATAAAGTCATAAACCAATGAAAAAAACAGCATAAAATGAATAAAAAAGAATCAAAATTTACATGTAAACCAAAGTATTTAATGAAATCAGGCACTCAATCTAAAGGCATCTGTTGCAGCATTTAGAAAGAAGCATTGCAATAGTCACCGGGCCCACGCCACCTGGCACAGGTGTAATTGCAGAGGCCAGCTTCACTGCCTCGTCGAAATGGACATCTCCAGTTAAGTGGTACCCATGCTCGCTATCAGAATCCTTATAACATAAACAAAGAAATGAGTTGAAATTGCAGCAAAACCTATGGAAAAATTAACAACCAAAGAAGGAAAGAATGTGCAAAAAGAAAAATGAGTCAATTGTGTTCAATTGGCTGGTACCAGTAATAGACCTGATTTGGTGCAGCATGAAACTGGCACACAAGTCCATATCATACCTCAATAAGATTGGTACCGATATCAATTATAACAGCGCCTCTCTTTAACCAGCTGCCTCTGACAAGATTGGCAACTCCGGCTGCCAAAATTACGATATTGGCCTCACGTATTATTTCTTCTGGGTTGGGAGTGTACGCATGAACTATGCTCACTGTTGCAAGATGTCTCTGAAAAAATTATCAAAAGAAATGAATATTTTGCCAATAGCACCCAACTTCTCTTACATTTTCTCCTATCACCCCAAAAATTAGTCAGGTTGCAAAACATCCAGTTAGATCAGTTGGATAAAAAATGCATGTTATTTTAAATATTGACAACTTTGCTCCCCTCCGCAACAATACATGTTCTTTGTAAATACTGCACAAATTTCGGGTGAGTTTGTGTGCAAAATAAAGTAACAATAAATAGATACCTGTAAAAGTAAGGATGTGGGGAGGCCAACGACCTTGCTTCGTCCGATGACAACAGCGTGTTTCCCCATGAGGTCGATCCGGTACCGTAGTAACAACCCAACACATGCCTTGGCAGCGCACGGTATGAAAAGGGGCTGCCGGGCCCACAATGCAAGATTACCAACATTTAATGGGTGAAACCCATCTACGTCTTTCTCTAAGCTAATGGCACCTAGTATTCTCTCTTCATCCATGTGCTGAATTCACCAATAGAAGCCGTAAATTTCACATTTCTCAAGTCTGATCAGTTAAAATAATTGCAGAGTAACCATAAATTTATTAAAAGACTGCAAAATGTATACCTGCGGTAAAGGGAGTTGAAGAAGGATGCCATGAACAGAGGGGTCTTCATTAAATCTTTTAACGGACTCTACTACTTCCTCATCTGAGCATGAATCAGGTAATTGCACCACTAAAGTAAAGACCTTATTCCAACCTCATTGCATGCTTTATTTTGTACCTCACATAGCTCTGAGAGTCTCTCCTCTGCTCGACTAATATCACCGTCAATCCAGGGACCTTCCCATAAGAGCTTTTCAAATCCCGCACTGTTTTGGAAATTTCTGATCTTATTTCTTCAGAAATTGATTTACCGTCAATTATAGTTGGTCGTGCATCATGGTTAACTACATGCAAGATCAAAAGTTTATATAATTAAATAATTAGCACCTGAAAATAACATAGCCTGCAAAGTGTTCGAGTAAATGCCTCACTGAAAAGTGAAAACTCATCTAACAAAAACTTTTGTAGAAAATGCACCATCTCAATTACAGTTTCTGACGCGTCATAGTTCACTTCATGTCAACTAAATAATAGAAGGAACAACAAAGAATAACCCAATAGTAATATAGCTCGCAAGGTGTTTGTGTAATAGCCCCACCTAGAAAGTAGAAACCTTTTGAATAAATAAACAGTGCAGTAGCATGTGGATGCAAAGAACTCACCTCCACCTCCTGGTAATGTGCGAGGAGGCACCGTAGAGCTGAGTGGGGTCCAGATGTCAGGGAGGTCAGGACCTAATATGCATGAGCTGCTTCTCTTCTTGGTCTCGGTGTCAAGTGCAGCGTGGCATCGGCGAGAAAGGCGAGAGAAGAGAGATGAAAGTGATGATGAATTTGGCGCCAATTTTCTCTTTAGGAGAGAGGAGGTGAAGGCCACTGCGCCTCTCAAATCACAAATCTTCCTTTTTTGGATGTGTTTTTTATTAATTCATAATTCCTAGAGTAACTCAAATTTTGATTTTAGATGCTGGCCGTCCGATCTGCATGAGCACGAATTATTAAAGAGCCGAACGCTGATCAGACAGTCCTGATCGAAACTCAATATTTGAGGTACTTAAGAGAATAGGGCACACACAAATTTGGTGTCTACTTGGATTATAGGGATCTGCTTTAAGATTCGTACCAGATTAAAAAGGACGATGCAGATTCTACACGGTAGGGTACGCACTGGATCTGAACTCGTGAGTCTATACTCTAGCGACGCTAACCCATACCATTTGATTTTCTTGGGCTTGGGCCGGAGCTCAATTTTTGAACGCTAAATCTATGGCCCGGTTAGTCCATAAGCCTCGGTTGCTCTAAAAATGAAATGGCTGCTTTGGGCCTTTAAGGCCTCAACTTGCTCTGCCCTCAAGGCATCGACAAAACTATCAATCCACATTTGACTGGTATTAATATTAATCTATTTTTTTTATTTTAACTGGTTATAATATTAATTTATGTTACCCGATACTTCATATATATATAGTTCCATATCTGTATCCGTTACGCATCGTTATTCTATAATGAATATTCATGAATGAAACATGATTTAATTAAGTAGATTAAATGAATTCATTAAACTACACATGAATATTTGCATATTTGACATGATACATTAGCATTGCATTTTGAGAAATTAATGTCTATGTTATAGACAATGCATGTTGTGAATTTTTGTTCATGCTACTTGATATATGAGCATTGCACTTTGGAACCTTAGGTTTATGTTTGATAAGGAGACAAATGCATATTTATTCGTGAACAATTGACATGCTACTTGTTTGGTTTATATTGTTATGGTTGATATTATTTTATTTGTGCTCGATTCTTGTTAGATTCCGATGGTTGGATCTTAGAATAACTCAACTGGAACTGAATATCGCACTGAGAGATTTTCAATCTCTCACATTTCCACTTCGGTGGGTTCCAGGTACAAAGCGCAAGATACATAAATTAGATGGCAAACTATTGTGGCTATTATCTTTGTAAAGTTCATCTATTGTGGTATTATCTTTGTCATTGGTAATGTATATATGTATATGATTGTGTATGAAAGTAGAATCGCCTTGCACTAATCAGTGCGGCGGGGTGTTGACCTTGTTGTCGAGGTGTGACAAACCGAAAATGCCAAATTCAAATTGCAAAAAAATATTCTACAAATCGCCTCGAGTTTCTCAACTAAATTAAAAGACACCAAAATTAGTGAATTACATTGGAAAGCAAAAGTTCAAAACATATTTTTTTTCAAAAAATGAAAAACTGTACAATAGTCACGGATGTACTCTCATGTAATTTACTCTATATTCTATATATATGTACACCCCCCTAGAAAACATAAAAATAGTTGTAATTGAACAGAAAAATGTTAGTACCTCATCTGCTAGTATTCGGTGTTGTAGAGCTACTCTTCCAACTATCAGTCACAGTATCAGGAGAAAAGTTTGTTTCACACTTTAACATATAAGTTTCTTCCTTTATTATATTTTCTTTAACCATTTTATCTCCATTATAGTCACCTTTTTCGATCACTCTCAGTGTCTCCAAAACCTCCTTTATAGACGGTCTCATTTCCCTATCAGGTTGCAAGCATCGAAAAGCCAGCTCAGCAACCAAAGAAACCATGCACCGCACCTCCCAATTTGAACTGAATCCGAGAGCTGGGTCCACCAACCCGTCCAATTGACACCTCGGTATTTTGTTTAACGCCATATTAGCAAGGTTGATCTCATCTTTGCTCCTACTCAAATCTACAGCCTTTTTTGATGAAATCAACTCCATCAAAACAACCCCAAAACTGTACACGTCACTCTTGTCAGTAAGATGATAGCACTGGTGGTACACTGGGTCCACATACCCAGGCGTACCTTGAGGGACTACGACAGTCATATCCATTGGGAACAACCGCGACAAACCAAAATCGCCAACTTTGACATGGAAACCATCATCTAGTAATATATTATTCGTCTTGACATTTCGATAATTATCGGGGGCTCAACTGCATCTAAATACGCAAGAGCATTCGCCATCTCGATAGCAATTGACAGACGAACCGGCCAGGTTAGTGCATTATTGCTAGAGCGGGGCCCGTGGAGGTGATTGGCAATGGTGCCATTGGAGATCATGTTGAGCGGTTCGGATTGACTGTTTGGACTTTGAAATCGGAAAAAACTGACTCGTTATAACTTATTCTGAAATTATAATGTTATGATATTAGCAGGGCTTAGCCCAAAACTCGAGTTGGCTGACTCGTTTAATAAATGAGCTGAGTTTGAGCATACTCCAACTTGCTCATTAACAACTCAAGTTACACAAAAATCGTCATAATAACTCTCATGCTCTTCTAAATGACTCCTAAGCTGCTGTTTGGATTGTTTATTTTGTTAGTTGTCTTGTTAATTATGTTTGAATTGTTATTTATAACATAGTTAAAAAAAATAAACCAAATGCTCAACTTCATTATTTGGACCCGAGAAGAAAAGAGCACGGCTGATTTAGACAAGCCGATTTAGGTGGAATTAATGGCTCAGAGCCTAAGGGTAGCTTCAACAGCATACAGGGGTGCTGTAGGGCATGCCAATTTGGGCAAGAAGTGCATCAATGCGGGTCTGCACCCGAAAGGCAATACGGTACAGTGCAGATGCGGCCGAAGTATGCTAATGAGCATACTGCGTGTTATGATATGCCCTGGAACACCATAAGCAAGGTATTGCGATGCCATATGTTCTTTTCTGAATAGCCAAGGTGCTGTCACCAGTATGAGAGCATTGTTAAGCCCGTATACCGCCGATACAACCTACCCCGCATACTACAGCTGTTTAATTGATGACTGGTCCCCATACACGTGTTATACACCCTATGGATGATGACAAGAATAGAAGTTTCGGCTCCCAGGGTGCAAGAGGCACTAAAGACAAGCTTCACCATAATAGGCCGGTTTATGAAGGGCTAGGATGCTTAAGATCTGATAATGGAGGTGAGTACTGCAGTAAGGAGTTTGATGAGCATTGTGCCGTGAATGGCATCAGAAGAGAGAAAACAGTACCAAGGACACCACAGCAGAATGGCGTAGCTGAGCGCATGAACAGAACCATCACAGAACGTGCCAGAAGCATGTTGCTGAATGCTGGTTTACCTAAGCATCTCTGGGCCGAAGCTGTGAACACTGCAGCATATCTGATCAACAGAGGACCATCTACTGCGATTGATTGCAAATTGCCTGAGGAGGTTTGGACAGGAAAGGAGGTAAAACTTTCACACTTACGAATTTTCGGTTGTATTTCCTATGTCCATGTCAGTGCTGAAAATAGATCAAAGTTAGATGCAAAATCCAAAATCTGCACTCTGGTAGGATATGGAGGTGATAGTTTTGGTTATAGACTATGGGATCATGAGAGTAAAAAGGTCATAAGGAGTAAAGATGTCATATTTAATGAGGATGTTTTGTATAAGGATAAGATCAAAGAGAAGAAGGAACCAGAAAAATCAAAATATTTTGAGCTTGATGATATTCCTTCACATGATCTTGGTCAGCGTGTTGTAGAACAGGTTGATGAACAAATTGACGAACAGGATGATGAACATGTTGATGAACATGAAGTTCAGGAGGAGCCGGTGACACCACCCATTGCAGTTCGACGTGAGAGACGAACTATCACTGCCCCAAACCGTTACTCTCCATATCTAGACTATCTATTGCTCACGGATGGTGATGAGCCTAGCTGTTATGATGAAGCAATGCACTCTGAAAGGAAAACAGAATGGAAGGAAGCGATGGATGAAGAGATGAACTCACTGCATGCAAATCAAACGTGGAAATTGGTTGAGCATCCAGTCAAAAAGGGGGCAATTCAAAATAAATGGGTATACAGGTTGAAACAAGAGCATGATGGCTCTCAAAGGTACAAGGCCAGGTTGGTGGTGAAAGGTTTCCAACAAAAGGCAGGTATTGATTTTACCGAAAAATTTTCTCCTGTGGTAAAACTCTCTACGATTAGAACTGTTCTAAGTATTGTTGCTGCTGAGGATCTGCATTTAGAGCAGTTGGATGTTAAAACTGCTTTTCTCCATGGTGAGTTGGAGGAAGACATATACATGGAGCAACCGCAGGGATATGTAAAGGCTGGTAAGGAGAACTTCGTGTGTAAGTTGCAGAAAAGCCTTTATGGTTTGAAACAGGCTCCGAGACAATGGTATATGAAATTTGACAGGTTTATGTCAGGAAATGGATATATTCGTTGTCATGCAGATCATTGTTGTTATTTTAAGAAATTTGAAAATTCTTACATTATTTTGCTCTTGTATGTCGACGATATGCTAGTTGCAGGTTCCGATATGAAGAAGATTAAAAACTTGAAAGAGCAAATGGCAAAGGAATTTTCAATGAAAGATCTAGGGGCAGCAAAGCAAATCTTGGGATTGAAAATTGAAAGGAATCGGAAGAACAAGTTGCTAAAACTGTGCCAAAGGAAGTACATATCAAAGGTGTTGAAGAGGTTCAACATGGAAGGTGCAAAACCGGTCTGTACACCTTTAGCTGGTCACTTCAAGAACCTTTCAAAACATCATTGCCCCAAGACAGAAGAAGAACAGAAGAGAATGGAAAAGATTCCGTATGCATCAGCAGTGGGTAGTCTCATGTATGCCATGGTCTGTACAAGACCCGACATCTCTCATGCAGTGGGAGTTGTGAGCAGGTACATGTCTAATCCTGATTTTGAGCATTGGAATGCAGTAAAATGGATTCTCAGATATCTTGCAGGAACAAAAGATATGGCATTGTGCTATACAGGTGCAGATATACAGTTGCATGGTTTTGTTGATTCTGACATGGCTGGAGACATGGATAGTAGGAAGAGTACCACAGGCTATGTGTTTACTCTTGGCAGTGCAGCAATTTCCTGGATGTCAAAGTTACAAAAAATTGTTGCATTATCTACTACTGAAGCTGAATACGTAGCAGCTGTTGAAGCATGTAAGGAGATAACTTGGTTACGAAGCTTGTTGAATGAATTGGAGCACAAGCAAGTAGATTGCCGGTTACAAAGCGACAGTCAGAGTGCAATTCATTTGGCGAAGAATTCTGCATTTCACTCAAGGACAAAGCATATCGACATAAGGTATCACTTTATTCGGACTATGCTTGAAGAAGGATCTTTTAAGTTGGAAAAGATTCACACAAACAAGAATCCTGCAGGCATGCTTACCAAGTCAGTCCCGAGAGAGAAGCTGGAATTCTGTTCGGCTTCTCTTGGTCTTGCTACTTGAGGATGGCAAGACGCCGCCGCCAAAGGACACTATAAAAGGAGTTAAAGGCTACTATTCAAGGAGATGATTTGGGAATCAGTCCCAAGTGGGAGATTTGTTATGTATGTGGGCCTGATTCTAGGATCCTGCGAGCGGTGTCCACGCGACCCGGGTGCATCCCCACGCGACCCGCGTGCATTAGCCTAATTTGTGATCTATTTTGTACGATCCAGATTGATCTGTCTTTTGCCTTTTATGTATACATTAGAAGTTCTCTCTGTAATGTAATATACTCGACTTTGAGACATAGTGAATTTGTTTTGGCGAGCGGCCGTGGGTTTTCTCCCCTTCGAGGGTTTCCCACGTAAATCTGTGTGTTCTTGTGTTCGATTGATTGCTTTGATTCTCTCTCTCAATTTCTCTCTAAGTGGGTTAATTTTGCTCTCTGGTACTTGGTTCCCCTCAACAGGAACATTGTGAAACTGTATGGATGTTGCCTAGAGACCGAAGTCCCGTTGCTTGTTAATGAGTTCATTTCTAAGGGAACTCTTTTTAATCATCTCCATGTGGAGGAACAGTACTGTTCCTTGACATGGAAGCATCGGTTAAGAATTTCCCTTGAGACTGCAGGAGCAATTTCCTATCTTCATTCCTCTGCCTCTATAATTGTTTTCCACAGAGACATAAAATCATCAAACATTTTATTGGATGATTCTTTAACAGCAAAAGTTTCAGATTTTGGGGCCTCTAGATCTGTCCAGATAGATCAAACGGGTGTAACTACCACTATCCAAGGGACAGTCGGGTATTTGGACCCTGAGTACTATTGCACAGGCCGGTTAACTCAGAAAAGTGATGTATATAGTTTTGGTGTTATTCTAGCTGAATTGCTAACAAGGGAAAAGCCATTATTATCCTCTAGGAAGTTTGAAGGGGGCAGTTTGGTTGCCTATTTTAGATCAGCTATGAAAGAAAACCGTCTCTTTGAGATTCTTGATCCACAAGTGGTAGACGAGGGGCACAGAGAAGAACTCAAAGCCGTTGCCAAGCTTGCAGAAATGTGCCTCGAAATGAAAGGAGAAGAAAGGCCGACAATGAAGGTAGTCGAGGTACAGCTAGATATCATGTAATAATGTTAATTAGTAGATATCAAATTTAATTTGGGTTGCTAATTGTACTTGTTTATATTTTGTTATATTCCAGAAGAAATTATGTATTCTTGAAATTTTGTATTACTTGATAGTTACTGGTAGAGAAAGTGGATTTCTCACCGTAGACTGAAAATTTACCCAATTTATCCTTTTGCCTCTCTTAATTCTTGTGAGGTATGTGCTTCTCTATTCTCATTTTTGTTAAGTCTTTAAAGAGCCGCATGCATCTTGTTGTTCTCCTCTTTTGTAAAACACATATTTGTATGCAGCAACAAATTGGAAATTCTTATATTAATGCACAAAAATAATTTGTAATGCATTACCATATCAAAATTTAATCTAGTTGACAAAACAAGCAAATAAACTCAATTAAAAACTATCACTCATTTTTTTATAACAGAGATCGACAATGAAGCAGAGAATCTGACAAAATCGATTTCAAGCTGAATATATTAATGGTAAATAATTTTGAGTTCATTACTATCCAATTTGTTTCAAAATGTTCTAATTAATTACACATGTACCAGAAAAGTGCGACATGCATTCATACATACATGCTAGCTAAAACAATAATAATAAACAAGCTAGATTCAAATTAATAATAACAGTTAACAGACAATAAAAAATAATATGATGTTAGTTATATTTACTATTATTATTGATGCCCGTGATAGATTTATTTCATGCAAAATTATATCGCAATTCATAAATCTTAGATTTATCATGATTCTTTAGTGAACTCTAATTTAAAATTTAAAGTTACCTTGATCCATAGTCATGATCTTTCAGAGAGATATAAGCACCGTTGATCACCGGAAGCCTTTAGATTTTCAAGTAATCTCTCTCAAGTCCGATGGAGAAAGCAAGAGAGACGGCAGCGGCAACACTTTGTTCTACACAAGGAGAATACCCGAATCACAAGTTCTTTTCCAACAAACCCTTTTTCTAACTTTTCAAACCCTTTCTCTTAATCTCTGTTATTTTTGTTTTTAGGGAGAAATAGAGAAAATGCCAAAGGTTAGCAAATTGAGAGAGAGCAATTAGCTTTTTAATGCCAAAATGAATAGGCTTGAATATGGCAATGAATAGGCGCCTCTTGGCTGTCAATTAATTAATTAATTAATTACTGTAGCCTATTTTCTTATTGGATCCTTAGCGGATCTGAATTCAGAAGTTGTCTTATTGGGTATTTTCTTATTTACCGAACATTGTCATATTTGATTGTGTTTCCCAGGGACCAATAGCATAATTGTATTATTTAAACTTTATATAATTTAGACCATCACTAAATCATAAAGTTATTAATACGCATTCTACAGAAATAATATTCATAATTAAGAAATTTTCACACGGTTCATCTGAGCCAATTTGTATATTTAGGATATTTTCACCAATTAATTAGCTGGCTTGAAATGCGCCTCTGTGTATTCCCTTACTGGATTACAGCGTATTGCACTCCTCAATTCAGAGACTGTATTTCCTAAATATACAAATATTAGTGTAGGGCGCAGAAAGTTGCACAACGGTGGAAGGTGTGTGCATGTATTAAATGTCTCAGTGTTCAATGCTCTCGGTTTTCAAGACATGGAGGAGAACATCGAATTTGAAACATTCGCTTCTTTCCACAATTCCTTCGGTTCACCCTCGACAGACCTACTGTTCATGATCGGTCTATCGAGAGAGTTTATTGATTGTGGGGACGTTTAACTCCCAGCGGGCGCAAGCCCCCGCTGTTAATTACATCAGATGACCCTTCCAAGCCATGCTGAACACCTCGTCCATTCCAGGATTTGTGCCTATTTGTCGTGAATTGAATAATCGGGCAAAAAAGGGGAAAACTCATGTATTTGACCTTGGTTTTGATTTGGTTTTCTTGGTTTGGATATGTGCATATGAATGATTTCATATTAAAATAACATTTACCATATTTCAAAATAGGACCTTGGATATTTGAGAAGTGTATATACACTGTTTGTTTATATTTGATTTATAACAGATTTATTTACATTTTTGTTAATTATTTACATTCTATTAAGAAATGAAATCATTTGATTTTGAAGAAAGGGGTATTTTGGTTATTTCAAGATTTGGCTGATACTTGGACATGTTCAATTTTGATTTAGAAATATGAAGAATTAAATTTGGGTTTATTTGGAGGTGGTTTGAGTCGATTCGGACTTGGGACGAGAAAGTTATGATTAAAAAGGATTGAGAATGACCTATTTGTAAATATTTACATTTTATCAAGGGCTCAATTATAAGTTTGGAAGGGCATGAAATTATAATATGAGTTTTACTTGGGGTTTTTAATGAAAATTGGGCTTTTTAGGGCTTTGTTGAGAAGATTTTGGGTGTATGAGGACCTATTTGTAAATTATAAAGGAGTTCGCTCTAAATACTGAAAGTTAGAAGGGCTTTCTTGTAAACAGGGATTTAATTTGATGATTTTATCTAATATTTGAGCTTTGAGATTGGTGTTGGGCTTTTAGGATTGGTGTCGGGCTTTAAGATGTGTATTGGGCTTTGAGATTGGTGCTATGCATTAGAATTAATGTCAAGCTTCGGTTGAGACAATTCATCTTTATATCTCGGATGCTGACAAGCGGGCCCCAGGGGGGGCAGAGGTCCTCTGGTCGTCGGATTTGGATATTGCTTTAAGATGTGTGCTTATTAGTTAAACTTTATTTTGGAGCTTTGATCGGATGACTCAGATTTGCTTCAAGAATCGTGCATCTTGGATATGATCTGAGATTGAACCCTAGACTGGGGTTTTGATTTCCGGTTTGGGGGTTCGAACTCCAGCATGCTCCGGTCACGGCTGAGACAGAGGAGAACACGCCTGTGATCGCCTCAACTTCCTGACTCTGGTTCGCTTTTTTTCGGCGGCCGTTGGCCCTCGGAGACGTCGGTCTCAGTTGAGGCAAGGGTTAACACCCGATTTGAACTTTGATCTGATTTTGATTGTTGAAATAAATGGTGGTCCATATCGTTGCCTATATAGACCATATCTTGAAAGAAGGAAGGCAACAGCTGGGGGAATCAATCAGAGTTATTACATTCCCATTTTACTACATTCCTATTTTAGATAATTGTATTAGGAAACAAATCTCTCTATTCTCTCTAATCTCTCTATATATTCTCTTCTCCTCTATGTAATCATCATCAGAAAAATAATAGAAAAAGTGTGAGTTTGGGTGTGGAGGATGTAGGCACCGAATTGGTGCCGAACCTCGTTAAATCTTGTGTCTTTCTCTATTTCCACTTTCTGTATACTTATACACGGGCCGTGTACTATACTACACGGACCGTACAAACAGTTACGACTTTCTACGTGGTATCAGAGCACCAGGCGTAGGTGTAGTCTAACAGATGGACGACCCTAGCATGAAGACGAATGGAGAGAAGATCCCAGACCCCAGCGCTGACATGACCCTGCTTCAAGCGCTGAAGGAACTTCTCTCCTCACAGAAGGCGACTGCTGTACCGATTGACGTACCGATTAACTCAACCACTGTTAAACTCGACGGAAACAACTATGGCCTGTGGCTGTCCATGATGGAGACGCATCTGGCCGGCAAGGGCAAGTTGGGATATGTGAAGGGCGACAAGCAAGCACCCCTAGTAGGCGATGTGGGGTATGAACAGTGGAAGATGCACGACTCGATGGTGAAAGGTTTGATTCTAAATTCCTTGGATCCAGCTTTGATTGGTAATTTTCATCGGTATCCCACATCAAAGGAGGTATGGGATGCTTTAGCCACAACATTTTTTGATGGATGTGACTCCTCTCAAATTTATGATCTTCAGCAGAGGGTTTATATGTTGTATCAAAAGGGGGGGTCGTTGGAGAAATACTATAATGAATTACAGGGGTTGTGGAAGGAAATTGACTTCAGGAGGCCAAATCCCATGACATGCACGATGGATATCGAGAGGCACAACCTATGGGTCCAGCAAGATCGTGTGTACAAGTTCCTTGCCGGGCTAGATGATCGTTTGGATAGCACTCGAGCCGACATAATCCAGACGGTACCCCTCCCAACTATCGAGCAAGCATATGCCAGAATTAGACGGGAGGAGATGCGGCAAAAGGTGATGTGTGGCAACAGTAACTCAAACTCTGTTGTTATGGCGGTGAAGGGCACGGACCGTGCAGTCTGGAACACGGACCGGACAAACTGGAACACGGACCGCACAAGTAGTCACACGGCCTGTGCATCTGAGGTATCTCTCTCTCTTAAAACTGAAACAAACCAGGGAAAAGGGAAACGAGTTGAAGGAGGTGGATGTACTCACTGCCACAACCCAAAGCACACTAGAGAGACGTGCTTTCAGCTGAATGGCTATCCAGACTGGTGGCATGAATTGAAGGAGAGAAAATGAGTAGGTAAGAAGGGACAGGCTCACCAGACGGTGTACACGGACCGTGCAGGAGGGAGCACGGACCGTACAGGTCAGAACCCGAGCCACAGAAGCAACACCGGACAAGCATCTCTGACACTAGCAAATTTTGTTGAAGGTACAGAGGGTGGTGCTGAGAAAGGTAATGCTTTTATTGCACATAATCTAGAAAAATGGGTAATAGACTCGGGAGCAACTGATCACATGACCTATCTAGATTCTGATCTAGATAAAATCCACGAATCAAACAGGAAAGAAATTGTGAGTGCAAATGGGATTAAATCACCAGTTATAGGGTCGGGAAATGTTTCTGCTACTTCATCTCTATGTCTAAAAGAAACACTACTAGTCCCTTCGCTGACCACAAGACTCATATCAGTGGGAAGATTAACTGAAGACTTAAACTGTGCTGTTCTAATGTACCCAAAATTTTGCATTTTTCAGGACATCCTCACGAAGGAGATACTTGGGCGTGGTATTAAGCACAATGGACTGTATCACCTTGAAGATGAGAGTGTTGGCTCCGCATGTTTGACTGGACGGAGTGTTCAGACGAATAATATTTTGTTATGGCATAAGAGGTTAGGGCACCCTTCTGTTGGTTATATGCGGAAGATGTTTCCGTCATTATGGGTTAATATATCGAGTTCTGAAATTTCATGTGAAACTTGTATTAAAAGTAAGAGTCATAGAAACACGTATCCTAGTGCTTGTTTTAAGAATTTGGAATTTGGTGATTTAGTTCATTCTGATGTGTGGGGTCCAGCCCCAGTTACCTCTATTAATGGAGAAAGATGGTTTGTTTTGTTTACTGATGATAGTACCCGAATGACCTGGTTATACCTTTTAAAAACTAAGGATGAAGTTGCCACATGCTTTCTAGATTTTTTGAATTTGGTCCAACGACAGTTTGGGAAAAAGATTAAGATTCTTAGAAGTGATAATGGGAGGGAGTATGTGAATAATTTCTTGAGAAAGTATTTTAGAGATAACGGAATTGTCCATGAAACATCCTGTGTTGGTACTCCCCAACAGAATGGAGTGGCCGAAAGGAAGAATAGGCATATTTTAGAAATTGCACGGTCATTATTGTTTGAAAGTCATGTGCCCCAAAATTTCTGGAACCACGCTATATCTACTGCTGTATACCTCATGAATAGAATGCCCTCACGAACCCTAAATTTTCTCACTCCATTACAAAAACTGGCCTCATTTGTAGAAATCCCTTCAACCTTGACCTTGGCACCTAAAATTTTTGGTTGTGTAGCATATGTGCATGTTCCGCGAGAGAAGAGAACAAAGTTAGAACCATGTGCCATTAAATGCATGTTTATTGGGTATGGGACTAATCAGAAAGGGTACAAATGCTTTGATCTAGAAACCAGAAAGACCTATGTCACAATGGATGTAACTTTCTTAGAGAGTGAATCTTGTTTCCCAAACCAACCAATCCCAGTACCAGTACAAGGGGAACCAGATTACCAAGTATGGTGGGAGAATCAGGAGAACACCAACCCAGTTCATATACCAGAGGATAATGACCAGGCACCAGAAAATGCGTCTGATGATGCGGACCGCACAGCCGACTACACGGTCCGTACATCAGAGGACACGGACCGTGCATCCGGGGATCCGGACCGTACACGGGTTGATGAAGCAGAAAGTTCAGAGGCAGATGTGATACAGTCCCACGAGGATTCAGAAGACATACCACTCTCAAGTTCTCCTGAGGATGCTCCTGAGGTAAGTTCTCTAATCTCTGAAAGAAGGTATCCCATTAGAGCCAACCGAAATGTACGACCAAAGAGGTATAACGAAGAAGGGTATGCGATATCTAACTATACCAGCACTGAAGGGTTGTCCAACTTGGTACAAACCTTTACTAAGGAATTATCGAAAATTCGAGTACCAAACACTGTGGGAGAAGCACTACACGATCCCAAATGGGTTGAAGCCATGGAAACTGAGATGAAAGCCCTAGAAACCACTAAAACTTGGAATTTGGTAGAACTTCCGACTGGGAAGAAAACAGTAGGATGCAAGTGGGTGTTTTCTGTGAAATATGATGCTACAGGTAAAGTTGAGCGCTATAAGGCACGGTTGGTTGCAAAAGGGTACACTCAGACATATGGTATAGATTTCCAGGAAACTTTTTCCCCAGTTGCAAAGCTTAACACAGTTCGAGTTTTATTATCTTTTGCAGCAAACCTTGACTGGCCCCTACATCAGTTTGATGTGAAGAATGCATTTCTGCATGGTGATTTAGAAGAGGAAATCTATATGGATCTACCGCCAGGATATTCCCACCAAAACAACAAGAAACTGGTGTGCAAGTTGGAACGGAGTCTATATGGCTTAAAACAGTCCCCCCGGGCATGGTTCGGGCGGTTCTGTAAGGCCATGAAGAGCTATAACTACAATCAAAGTGATTCTGATCATACTCTGTTCTTCAAGCATCGTCAAGGCAAGGTAACCATCTTAATTATCTATGTTGATGACATGATAATTACAGGGGACGATACTATGGAAATCAAGTGGCTCGAGCAGAAGTTATCACAGGAATTTGAGATGAAGGATCTAGGCGGTCTAAAGTACTTCTTGGGAATAGAGGTATTGCGTTCAAAAGAAGGTATATCTCTATCACAGAGAAATTATACACTTGACTTACTTGCAGAGGTGGGGATGCTAGATTGTAAGCCAGCTGATACACCCATGATTTCGAACTCGAAGTTTGAAGACAACCCAGAAGATCCAAAGGTGGATCAGAAAGCTTATCAGAAATTAGTTGGTAAACTCATTTACCTATCACATACTAGACCCGATATTGCATATGCTGTGAGCATGGTGAGTCAGTTTATGCAGGACCCGAGAAAACAACACATGGATGCTGTGATAAGAGTTTTGCGGTATCTAAAGAAAACTCCAGGGAAAGGCATTCAGTTTAGGAAAAATGGATACTTGGACGTTTGGGGATACACAGATGCTGATTGGGCTGGAGACAGAATAGATCGAAAGTCAATGTCAGGATACTTCACCTTTGTGGGAGGAAACCTGGTTACTTGGAGAAGTAAGAAACAGAATGTGGTTGCACTGTCAAGTGCAGAAGCAGAATTCAGAGGAATGTCGAAGGGCCTATGTGAGTTGTTGTGGTTGAGAAAACTTATGAATGAATTGAAATATGGGCCAAAAGGAGAAATGCGACTACATTGTGATAATAAGTCAGCAATTGAGATAGCCCATAACCCAGTACAACATGACAGGACCAAGCACATAGAAATTGATAGAATTTCATCAAACAAAATTTGGAAGAAAAGATCATCTCATTTCCATTTGTAAGATCAGAACAACAGTTGGCAGACATGTTAACAAAGGCGGTGTCAACCAAGTGCTTTGAAGATTCGATTGCCAAGTTGGGTATGATAGATGTCTACCTACCAACTTGAGGGCGGGTGTTGAAATAAATGGTGGTCCATATCGTTGCCTATATGGACCATATTTTCAAAGAAAGAAGGCAACAGCTGGGGGAATCAATCAAAGTTATTACATTCCCATTTTACTATATTCCTATTCTAGATAATTGTATTAGGAAACAAATATCTCTATTCTCTCTAATCTCTCTATATATTCTCTTCTCCTCTATGTAATCATAATCAGAAAAATAATAGAAAAAAGTGTGAGTTTGGGTGTGGAGGACGTAGGCACCGAATTGGTGCCGAACCTCGTTAAATCTTGTGTCTTTCTCTATTTCCGCTTTCTGTATACTTATACACGGGCCGTGTACTATACTACACGGACCGTACAAACAGTTACGACTTTCTACATTGATGTATGATCTTAGTGGTTTCTTATGATTAATCGATTATTTATCGTTGCTCTGTCACATAAGAATTAACGAAAGAATTAATTGAGTTTAATAAAGCATTGGATAAGATTGCGGTTTGGAGTTCTCGGTTTCGGTACCGAGTTGGCACCAGTGGAGATAACAGACCCCCTGGATTATAATTGTTAAATGAAAAATGTTTATTTAGGCATCCTGAACCTCTTGAAAAAATCCGAACTTGTTTTTCAATATGAATTTCGACTTTAGAATATTGGTGAGCATGAACTTCATGAAGTCTTTAATTTTTTTAAAAACCGAATTGGTTTAAATTTTCAATTTTATTTGGAGATCACATGATATCATTGTTATTAACTCATACATAGGTATTTATTATGCTTTAAGATGAATTTTATGATTTTTGCAATTTTATTTCTATTTTAAAATATTTATTTATGTAGAGGGGTATGAAAGGAATTTCTTTGTTTTTAATTGCTGATTTTTCATTTTTAAACAAGCTGAACTTTGAAATTTAATATTAAATTGAAATAAAATCAGAAAAATATGAATTTTATGTCTATTTTGTGTATTTTGAAGTCTTTTATTTAATCATGATGTTTGTTCTTTGATTTGGATTTTTAGCCAATTTGTACTGTCCATTTTACCAGCAGAGGCCAAAAATGCTGATTTTTCTGTTTTTAAATCTGAACTTCAAAAATTCATATAAAATCGAAATAAAATCAGAAAAATGTAAAATTTATGTCAATTTTGTATGTTTTGAAGTCCTCTGTTTGATGGTGAAGTCCATTTTTTATTTTCGTCCCTGAGTCAATCTGGGTTGTCTGATTTACCAGAAAAGGTCATTTTTAGCACTTTTGAGTGTTTTTCTTGTACCAGTGGTACATGCTTTGGACTTTGGTGCTGGTACTGTACATTGGCTGGTACCAGAGCAGAATAGGAGTTCTTTGTCATGGCTGGTTGCTAATTATCACATTTTAAGTAGCTTTTGAGCTACAAGTTGGTACAAGCAAAAGGAGAATAAAAATCCAAAGCTCCAAAAATCCACTATATTACTATTTTAAATATCAAGAATTTGTCAGAGTTTGGTTTTATGCAGGGAGGTCCCTGATTTTGTTTAAAATCATGTTTTTGCATAATCTCACTTGACAAAAGGACAAATCATTAAGAAGTCATTAGTTCAAGTATACAAATGGTGATTTCAACATAGTTGATACCTATTTGCAATTTGAACTTCATTCTTTCACTATTTGCACAAATATCTATTTAATTTCTTCACATTGTGCCTTTTATACACATGACATGCCTTTATGCATGAAGAAATCAATTAGAACTATTTTGTGCAATATATGTTATTCGCACGGCGATGAAATCTAGATTTCTTTGGAGAACGGCGATGAAAGGGCGTTCTACGGAAAGGGGGAGTCTTTGCCGAGTTCTTGTAATACAATAATTTTAAAAGATTTCTTTGGAGTTTGTTGTAAACATAATAATACCTGATATGATCCAGCATGCAGACTCAAATATTATATAAATATTGGAGTGTTTAGGTATTAATACTTGGTATGTACATAATCAATAGTTGGTACCATCAGCATGCATACTTGGAATGTTACCTAATATTATTTAACTTAATGGAATACTTGCAATAATTCTTTATTTTGGTGATGAATGATGGAAAGATGTTGAAATTACCTGGCAGGAATGTCCAAAGCAAAAGAAATCAAACAATTGCGCAATATATGTTATTCGCACCATTGATTGTTTAATAAGGAATGTTCCTATGGACTTTCATCAGGTAAATTTTCTTTCAGGAATACTCCAATGGACTTTGTAAAAATATATATTGTATTTTATTTCATTGAAGTTTCATTTATTTTATTAAATAATGTTATTTTTTTGTATTGTAGGATCTTATCAGGAAGGAGCGTCATATCTTAACATATAATCTTCTTATCCATGATAAGAATAATTGCAAATTTGGTGCATACTAGAAATGAATTGTCTTAATTTGGGTATGAAACTGTTTGTCTTAATTTGGGTTAGGAACTATGTTAATTTCAGGTTGAAACTGTTATTAATTTGGGTATGAAACTGTTTGTGATAATTTTGTGTAATAACTAATATGTTTGTGTCATGAATGTTATATAGTGTACAATATGTATGTTGGAAGTGATATGTTGCTAATTGATATGTTTTTGGTAATTGTCAAGTTAACTGTTATGTGGTAATCTTAGAGTTTTAATTGATATGAATTTGTCTAAAATAATTGATATTTTTTTTTTGTTATAACTGTGTAGATATAAATACTTTTTTAAGATTAATATTTTTTTGTTTGGTAATATGGTACGATGCGGGTAACTTTTTTAAGATTGTTATTCATCCAACGTAATATAGATATAAATACTTTATTTCGTAAGTATAAATACTATACCCTTATAGTTATAAATACTTTATTTCGTAAGTATAAATACGACAAACATATAGATATAAATACTTTATTACCCACACATAAGCTAAGTCGACATTTTTTTGTCAACATTTTTTGTTGACAATTTTAGTGGTCCACAACGTTTGAGTGGTCCCCTAATGCGGGTACGATGCCAGGACTTTTCAAGAAAATGTGCGGGTACGGTTATTTTAGGAAAATGCATATATCATATATGTAGTTCATTGTATAGATATAAATATTTGTCCTGTTTGAGCTATATACTTCACAATGTTACTATTAATATTTGTAAAACAAAATTACAGTTTTGAAAACGGTTGCGGTCCCCACAAGCAGTGGCAGTTTAGATGCGGGTACAATGTGGGTACTCAACTATGGGTACTCATATCAGCTTCCAAAATTATTTTATTGTAATAATGAACTTTTATATTTGGTTTAGTTTAGCATATATAGCTATAAATATGTAATTGGATATAGTTACAACTCAGTTTTTTTCATTTAATTAACATATAGTTATAATAAATTAATGGTATCAATTTTTTGTAATAATTAAATATTGATCTTCTTTGTGATGAATTGGTTTGCCTCCGATATTAATAATATGAAGTCGTAACTAATTTTTTGTAGTCTGCAAACTTTATATCAGATCTCAAATTAAATTTCTCGTTTCAGGGAACAAGGGTATCTTCCGACCACAAATTTTGAGTTTAGATTTAAACCGATGGATCAATTTTTAGGACGAATATTAATAAAAGGAACCCCGTGTATTCCATCTCGAACTGAATTGACTCAGATTTTGATCAGACGCTTCGGATCTAAACTCAAAATTTGAGTTAACTCGGAGGATCCATAATCCTCGATAGGAACCTAAGATCATGTTTGACTGCTACTTAAATTTAAATTTAAGAAAAAAAAAAGGATAAATATTTTACTTCATCTTACTTTTTATATTTTATATCTTGTTTGACAATTTAAATATAGAGTAAGTTAATTCGTATAAAAAGGTAAGATATTAAAAAATGAGAATGGCTAATATACAAATGTTTGTTCCTGGGCTCAGGAACAAACGATTTGGTTCTCCGATTTTCAAAGTCCAAACAGTCGATCCAAACCGTTAGATATTCAATCTATATTAAAATGTGCTTGGAGACCAAATTTTACATTTTTTGGAATTTTTTTACTATTTATTAAGCTGGTTTGAAAGCCGCTGTTTTTCAATGCTGCAGAAATTTAATAAAAACAGCGGTTTTCAAACCAGCTTAATAAATAGTAAAAAAATTCCAAAAAATGTAAAATTTGGTCTCCAAGCACATTTTAATATAGATTGAATATCTAATGGTTTGGATCGACTGTTTGGACTTTGAAAATCGGAGAACCAAATCGTTTGTTCCTGAGCCCAGGAACAAACGTTTGTATATTAGCCATTCTCTTAAAAAATGAATATTTATCTATAATCTACAAGCATGTCCAAAGAAATGATGTAATTTATCATGTCATTACTCTATCGTACTATTCTAATTTCACTATTTGTACAAACATGTCCAACCACCATGCTCTATTGCTATGCGCTCTGTTTTCACCACGTGACTTTGCACCTTTTTTTTTTGTTGAAAAAAAGGCGATAAAGCCCGTTTCATTTCGAAACCGAATAAGTTCTTACATAATTCTAAGTTATGACCAGGAAAGTAAGATCATCTAAAGATAACTAGTAAAGAGAAACGTCATATGCTAACATAGCATCTGAAATCCAAACACAGATAAGAACACATAAGCAACGTGAGCACAAAATGAGTATCATAGCAGACTAAGCAGAGAGGTTGTCAGTATCTTCAGAAGATGCAGTAAGCTGGGGTGGGGGCTCCCTTGGCAGCGTCTGAACCGGGATGAGATTGACATCAGAGGGGAGCCATTGGCTAACTCCATCAGTTCCTTCTCCAAGACCTGTCCAATAAACAATAGTAGAAATGATTGAGAGAATAATATTTTTGCCAGATGAACAATGTCTGTGCTCAAAGCATATGAGATTACGTTGTTTCCAAACACACCAAGCTAGGGCACTAAATGCAATCAGAAAAAATTGTTGTGAATGAGAGGGGAGAGAATATGCAAAGTGGAGTATATCATCAATAGAGTGCCACAAGCTAAAGTGATTTTGAGCTTGACCTAGCCAAAACCAGATTTGGCGCACAAAGGAACACTGTATGAATAGATGATCCACAGTTTCATATAGGCCACAGAAGTGGCATGAGGTAGATCCAGACCAACCTCTGTCAAGCAAATTGTCTTTGGTAAGAATCCTGTCTTGAGTGAGAAGCCACATAAAAACCTTTATTTTGGGGGGCAATTTTAAATCCCACCAGAGCATGCAATGGGGAGGTTGAACACCTCTAAATGAAAGAAAAGAGTACAAGGATTTAACCGTGAATTGCCCATTAGCAGTGTGTGACCAATATATAGAGTCATAGGGCTGAGAAGGAGAAAAATTAAGAATGAGAGAGAGAAGGTCTTCCCAGTCTCGTGCGTCCACTCCTGTGGGAGTCCGGCGAAAATCGATGAGCTGGCCCTGAGAGAGGAGCACCTCCTGCAACCCAATGTGCGGATTGTTGCACAACTTGAAGAGATGAGAGTAGGATATAGATAAAGAGCAATTCCCAAACCAAACATCGAACCAAAAACGTACTTGGGTTGTGAAACCTGGGGAGATAGTTAAACTACAATCTAAAATCTGGTATAAAGGTTGGATGCTATCCCAGAACTGTGAAGGGGGGAGATTGTACTCAGAGTAATTAAGAATGAGAGCTGATTTCCAAAGACCTTGGAAACAGGGGTTTTTAAGTTTCCACAACCACTTAGTGAGTAAAGCAATATTCATGTAGTCAAGGTTGAGAATACCCATCCCTCCTTGTTGTTTTGGTAGACAAACCGTAGGCCAGTTGAGGAGAGCATATCTTTTTTTATTGGAGCCATACCCTTGCCAGAGAAATTTCCTCTGCAGGACATCAAGTCGCTGAAGTATTGTGGAAGGGATTCGAAAAAGAGAGAGAGCATATAGGGGGACTGAAGAGAGAGCAGAGTTGAGCAAAGTCAGCCTCCCCCCAATAGAAAGCAATTGCCCCTTCCAACTTTGGAGTTTATGTTCAATTTTAGTGAGCAGATAATCCCAATCTTTAACAGCTAATTTGCGGTTGTGAAGAGGGAGACCTAGATATTTCAGAGGGAATTTGCCAACTTGGCAACCAAAGATAGAAGCAGCTTGAGTGGTGAAATCAAGGTCAATATTTAAAGGGAAGAGTTCAGTTTTCGAAAGATTGATCTTTATACCAGAAAGTGCTTCAAAGCTTTTCATAGTCCAGGCTACGCGCTCAATGTTTGGTAAGGAGGCAGAAAGGAACAGAATGGTGTCATCAGCATAGTGACAGTTGGTGACAGGGAGGTGGTTATGGCAAGGAGGCCCGATCCCCTGAATTAGGGCTAAGGTGCGACCTTTCTCAAATAGTTTGCTGAGGGTGTCAGCAGCCAGGATGTACAAGAAAGGGGAGAGGGGATCGCCTTGGCGCACACCTCGTTTGCATTTAAAATAAGGAGTCAACTGTTTGTTGATGTTGATGCAAGTTTGAGAACTGGACAGCCAGTGGGAAATCCAGCCTACAAACTTGGAACCAAACTTTCGACTAAGTAATACCTCTAAAAGGTAATCCCAATTAATGGTATCATATGCCTTCTCAAAATCAATTTTGACTACAATTCCTGGTTGTTGGGTTTTGATAGCAAAATGGATAATTTCCTGACTGAGGACAACATTATCTAGGATATAGCGATGGGGTAGGAAGGCTGCTTGAGTTGGATCAATGATTTTAGACATGATAGGTTCCAGTCTTTTAGTTAACATTTTAGATAATATTTTGAAACTACAATTGACTAGGCTAATGGGGCGAAACTGTTTGAGTTGAGTAGCTTCATGAACTTTGGGAATGAGGCACACAACAGCTTTGTTGAGATGAGCTAAGTTGAGGGAACCAGAGTGGAACTGTTGGCACATGATCCACAGATCATTCTGAAGGACATCCCAAAAACACTGATAGAATTTATAACTAAAACCATCAGGACCGGGGGCCCCATCAGGAGCTGAGTCAAAGACAGCAGATTTCAATTCCTCTAAAGTGAAGGGGGAAGTGAGGGAAGATTGATCAGAGAGTGTGAGAAGGTCTGAAGGGGACCAAAAATCTGGGTCTAAGGAGGCATATTTGGCATGGGGGGTACCTAGGATTTGTTTATAATAGCTATAAGCATGATGTTGAATGTCAGAAAGAGATGTGTATACAGATGCATTGTGAACTAATCGATGTATGCGATTACGATTTCTACGAAGAGAAGCTACTCTATGGAAGAACTTGGTGTTGCGGTCACCTTCCTTAATCCATTTAGATTTAGCACGGAGCTGCCAATATTGTTCCTCTTCTAAGTATATTTGATCAAGTTGGGAGGTGATAGTTTGCCAAGTAGTGAACTCAGAAGGGGTGAGGGGACGAGTTTCTTTGATAATTTCTAAGTCAGAAAGAGTGGCTAAGGCTTGATGTTTCAGACGTTTTTTGTCCCCATAATAGTTTTTGGCCCAGCCTTTGATTTTTCTTTTGAGGTGAGATAATTTGGATTTCCATTGGAAGCCAAACTCTCTGGAGGGATCAATGGGGTGTTCAGCAAGCCATTTAGGTACAAGGGCTAGGAAATCAGGGCATAAAGTCCATTCAGGATCAAATCTGAAAGGAGGGGAAAGAGGGACAGAAGGAGAGGAGCTATGAAACACTAAGGGACAATGATCTGAGCCGAAAGAGCTAAGAGTAGTTAAGTAGCAATGAGGGAACATATCAGCTAGGGAATTAGTGATAAAAATTCTATCTAAAAGAGCATGTTGCCTACCATTGGTCCAGGTGTATTTCCTGTCAGTAACAGGCAGTTCTATAAGAGAATGATCTTGAACAAAGGTATTAAATTTCCTACTTAATCTAACATCAAAATTGGGACCAGATTTTTCCTGTCTGTTTCTTATAGCATTGAAGTCACCACAAAGGCACCAAGGAAGTGAGTATGAGATCCTACAAGAATGTAGTTCTGCCCAAAAGGCAGATTTGAGTGAACGATCTATAGGGGCATAGACAGAAGTAAACAGCCATTCTACTTGAGATTGTTTATCTTGTAACCTAACAGTAATAGAATATTGAAGACAGATAACATCTACTATAGAAAAGAGGGTGGTAGCACACCCAAAGAGTATGCCACCAGATCTCCCAACAGAGGGGAGCCAATGCCAACTATCAATATGTGGAGAAAAGGATCTAAGAATACGATTACTAAAATTATCCTTTTTGGTTTCCTGTAAAGCTACTATATCTATCCTATTATCTTTAAGGATATCTACCAGAATCTGTTTCTTCCTAAAGGCATTAAGCCCTCTTATATTCCAGTTTAGAATCTTCATAAAATCCTAAGAGTACCCAGTGCATCCTGCTCTAAAATTAGGCATCTATCAGAGCTGGAGGATTTGAGTTTCTCAAAAGCTTGATTGATGAGAGTCTCAAATTTATCTCTATCCAAATTTTGGATACCTCTAACTATGTCATCTTCTTGAAGATCATTAATACCAAGTCTAATATTGTAAGCTCTAAACAAACTAGCAACCTCAGAAGTAGTCAAGCGTGTGTAAGGAAAATTTAAAACTAAAGGGATACCTTTCTTGCCACTTCTCAATTGATATGCAGAGAGCACCTTGTTTTTCGCCTTGGTAAGTATAGGGGTGCCGCCTTCTCCGGTGGCTTTAATTCTGACACTCCTGCGAAGGTTGTCAACCCGAAACCCTCTCTTCCTAGAGGGAGGGTCACCTGTAGCCTGTGGAGTAGGGAGGGCCAAGACAGCCTGGTGTAGAGAAGGGGGAGAGGTGGTAGGGGCAGGAGAGGAGGGGCCGGCTGGTGGTGACTGAGGGGGAGGCCTGGTGGGGAGGGGGTTAAGAGCTAGTTGGTTCATCAGAACCGTGAATAGTTTAACAGCCAAATCCGGATTGTGTTGGGTATGGAGATCAGGCAAGGTATCAGGTCCATTCATTTGAGCAGTGAAGGAGTAGTTGATAGCTTCGTCTAGGTTAATGTTGGCTTCAGTAAAAGCAGAGAGAGGTATATCGAAGCTACCAGAGTTGGGGAAGGATAGGCAGGGTGGAGGAGAATGACGGGGGGTAGGTGAGAACCCAGGGGGAGGAGCTAGAGGTGCATTGTGGGAAAAAGAGGATGAGAGGTCTATCACTGGGGGGGTAGGGGGGATAGTGGTTGGAGGGGGAGAGATGGAGACTACAGGGGAGCTATCCGAGCTGACAGTAATTCCCTGGTTGTCTGTGCCATTGACGGCAGAAAGGTGCATTGGCGGCACATTTTTAAAGCCCACTGTATCATAGTCATTGGTCGCCAAGGAGTCAGAGGAGGCATTATGAACTGTGGGTGGGGGGAAGTTTGAAGTTGGGGGACATGGAGGAGCAGAATCAGGGAGTGAAACAGGAGGATTGAGGGAAGATGGTAAGGTTTGTTGATCTTCCAAGATGGGGGGGAGAGCGGGTGATGCTGGCAGAGGGGCAGGAGAGAGAGGTGGTAGAACCAAAGAGGCTGGAGGCACATAACCAGTAGGACAGTGGGGAAGGGATGACGTACCAGTATGCGAACTAGAACCATATCCAGAGGGG
The DNA here is from genome assembly GCA_011114355.1 of Carex littledalei. Taxonomy (NCBI): domain Eukaryota; kingdom Viridiplantae; phylum Streptophyta; class Magnoliopsida; order Poales; family Cyperaceae; genus Carex; species Carex littledalei. Next base: position 18,326,731 of record CM022079.1, read on the forward strand.
CGCCATTGGGGTGTACCAGAAGTGAGGAGGGTATGAGGCAGGCCGAATCTAGCGGCTGTACATAGGGATGCATGATTGGGGAGGTCGCTATCACTATCCGAATCCTCATTGTGGACTATGACAACCTGTTCTTTCCCTTTACCAGTATACTCATGTTGGGGGGCATGGGGAGGGGCTTTGTCTTTGAATTCAACTCCCCGTTCTTTGGGTCTGGGTTTAGGGGGTGGTTTACCAGAAGGGCCTTTGCGATCTTTGTCCGAGGAAGGAGCTGGTTTAGGTGTGGACAGCCATTTCTGTTTTGGGCCAAGGTCCTTCTCAATTTCAAAAGTCACTTCCTGGCGGCCAGTATAACCATTGACATCAGTAAACATGATCCATCTGCTAGGAGGGAGAAGGGCAGGGTCACAGACCCCGAGACGCACTCTGGCAGCACGCCAATCCGAAATAGTACTGGTAGGAGTATCAAGGTCGAGCAGAACCATCCCATATGGTTGAAAAAGGGACTCAAAATTACCCCATTGCTAGAGATGAGAAGGAAAGCCGCGTACCTTAACCCAGATTGAAATGAGCTTGAGACATTCGATGAAGCCAGGATCCCAAGCAGAGACTGGGAAGTCTTTGTTTTCAAGACGGATAAAACCGTTTTCAAGGGTGCGGTCGAGCCAGTGGGAATTTGGGGCTTCAATGAGGTAGCGTTGGTCTTCAAAGATACGAACCTTCCATGCGTAGTTAAGGAGGAGGGGATGAGCATGGAAAAGTCGTTCGATCTTCTCCGGCCCCCAGTGGTGTGGATCATCGAGGAAGAAGCTCTGGCGAAAGTGTTGTTCCAGAGCCTCGCTGTCAGGGGTCGAGTAAAAGCGTGCCACAGGAGCATTCATGGAGGTGTGGCGATGCATGTCAGTACGGGGAGGTGAAGACTGAGAGGATGAGATGATCGGGAGAGAAGAGTTGATCGGGAGAGAAGCAGGTCTAGGATCAATGTCAAGCGGAGGAGGAAGTTCAGTGGTGGCCTTACACCAGCGGGCACGGTGTCCGAAACGGTTACAGAGAAAGCAGAGGACAGCATTGCGACATTGTGAAGCAAGATGGCCACGATCGCCACATCTGAGACAAATCGGGGAAGAAGGGGAAGAGGCGGCGCGAAGAGAAGCTAGTTTAGATCGGACGTATGAAGCTTTGTCAATGGAACTAGAGGAACCTTTTCGTTGCCAAAAGGATGTAACTAGCGGTTTCGGAGGTGCAGGGGGTATGATGGTAGAGTTACGCAGCAGAGCGTCACGGTACGGATGTGACAGATTTGAACCGACCTTTGGTTTCGGATCTGGTGCGGCGATCGCCATGGATTTCCCGCCAAAACGAGATGCATTGATGACAGTAGGTGGAGTGGGCTGAGAAGCAAGGATCGGGCCAAGATGAGAGGGGGGAGGGCCAAGGATAGATGGATTGAGTATATTTTTGCGCACTGCAGTAGAGGGATTGACAAGCTGCACGAGAGGCCCAAAGCGATTGTGGAAGGCAGCCATGGATCATTTGGGAGAGATGGATCACATGGATCTCTTGATTGATTTTGTATTTTTCTTTTTCTCGTTATTTTTGTTTTGGAATTTTCGTTTTTAGAATCTCACTTGTGTTGATCGCCTAAAAAATCGCCATGGGCAGACCTCGAGAGCCTTCAGACCTCGACCGAAGTAAATTGAAATTTGGTTTACGTGACTTTGCACCTCAAAAGCATGCTCTACTTCTTTACTTGTTCTAAATTCTGAATTTGTGATTGGATGAAAAACAATACCTCTCACATTCTTTTTATTTTTTTACTTTTTATTATTATTATTTTTGGTCTATCTACGATATTGAGTTAAGAATGGGATTAGTATCAATGTATGTAAAAATATATTAACAATGCATCTAAAATATGTAATTTTCTATGTTAAAAATTTAAAATTCTAATTATCGGAAACAAGATAATTTTTTTTATCTCATAGATAAAACCGAACTAATGACCGGATCACATCAAAATATTTCTTGAAATCGAATCCTTAATTTATTTCTAAGAAAAACTGTGAAAACCATGTCTTCTCTCTTCCTTCTCCTCTCTTCTCCCCTCATTTTCTCTCTTCTTCTGTCGAAGATAGACTAATGGAATCGAAACAATTGTTCAATCTTATTGAATTTTCACATTTTGTGATTGTTGGTGTGATACTTGCAGAAATCAATAAGACCAAACCATTCGGTTCTATTAGCCTGTCCTCGGTGGAACCAAACCAATAATTTGGTTCCATCAACATGTTGACTAAAGGCTCCTCCAATTTTCAGCATAATAATATAGAAAATACTTTCATAGTTATATATTTTCTTATTACTTAGATGGAAAAAGGAATATCTTATATAGGTTAGATTATATTGATGTGGTGCTTAATTGTGTCATAATACTATAATTCAATTAAAAAGTTATGAATACGGCTTGGTAAAATAAATGAATAAGCCATTTAAAGTACCATTTAAAAAATGATGATTATTATGATCTTATTTTATTATTAGATTTGAGTGTTATTAAATTTTTTGTATCAACAAAAGTGACATTTTGAAGCGAAAGACAAGGATTTAAGAACTCCCCTTTACTGTGGCTTCTTCTCTGTGTGAATCTTACTTTCGAATAAATTAAATTGAATCACCTTATCTTATGCATGGATGAGGAGGGTTTCAATACCCATGCTTTTCATACCTCATCATATTTTATATTTATTATCTTCATTTTTAAAGTTCAAATTGTCGATCCGAACCACTCAATATGATATCCATACTAAAATATGTTTGAAGATGAAATTTTATAATTTTTGGAAATTTTTTACTATTTTTTTATTATTTTTTAACGGTCCAGAAACAATAATTTTGTATCTATCTTAGAAATAGTAAGAAATTTCCAAAAATTATAAAATTTCATCCGCAAACATATTTTAGTATGAATATCATGTTAAGCGGTTCGGATCAACAATTTGGACTTTGAAAACGAAGATATAAATATGAGGTATGAAAGACATGAGGTATTGAATCCCTCCTCCTCGTGCATATATATAGTTCGTTAGCGAGCTATTTTATTAATATTCTACTCTACAAAAATGAACAAATCTTTTACTCAAATACAAAATGGAGATCTATTGGTCACATGAAGTTTGCCTTTTAGGTGCATCGATCTTTGACTCGATTTTATATAAATTTCAATCTCCTTTTGCACTACCGTTAGTTTAAATACGTGTGTTTATCTAATCCTTTTGTTTTGAAAAAAGTAAATGCAAATTGCCAAATTAGTTATTTCCTGTTCAAGATCCAAGTTTACAAATAGAGTTTTGCATTTGACCTTAAACAATGGCACAAAATGGATAGCATCTATTAAACTCCCTTACAAATTTTAAATCTGCATAAACAAAATTCTGCAAAATTGGATTAAGGTCTCAAAGTTCATCGTAAGTCTCAAACTTTATAATACATTATTAAGAGCTAGATATGCATAACCCCCATGACCACTTATGTTCGTCGTAAGTCTCAAAAGTTTATTTAGCCAATTAATTGAAATTTTTTCATACTCTACAACATTAGTGTTGTTATTTACAAGTGTGAAAAAAGCTAAAACATAGAGATATCATTGTTTCTGTTAATTTGGATATATGTACTCAAAAGTAAAGTTACATTTCAATTTATTTACATAAACTCGTATATTAAAAAAGCGCGCGAGTTAGAATTTTTAGAGACAAAATGAGTTTGAACCCTAGCGCGTGGGTATTAAAAAGGACTTTCCAGGTCGGCTCCTTAATAGGCCGTTCCTAATAGCACCACATCAAGATCAGGCTATTGTAAAAGGCGATCCTGATAGTATCTTGACAATCAAGATTGGTCATTTATAAAGAGCCGATCTTAATAACGCAACATCAAGAACGGTTGTTTATTAACGACCGATCATGTTTTGTTCTAGACAATTAGGAACGGCTCTTTATAAATGACCCTTCCTAATACCTCTTTCAAAGTCAGTTGTTTAAAATGTCCGATCCTGATAAAATACCAGTATCATTCTTTAACCAGAACCGATCATGATATGGCGATACTATTTGTACATTCTCCACGCCGTAAGTGGTTTTTATTTTTACTCTCTGCTGAAATGTGAAACTCGACGAATAAAATAGCAAGGAAGAGAAGAAAAAAACACATCTTTATGAAACTATTGGTAAAAATAAATTGACCCTTGATAATTTGTATAAGTTTCTTATAAACAGTAGTTATGTATAGATGGACGGAAAGTGACACCAATTTAATCTTAGTCGTCAATGAATTTGAGGTGGGTGAGATAGATGGGCTTAGATTTGTATTAGGTTTCATTGGGTCCTTTTATATGAGGTTTACGTGTTGAAAGGGCTAAGAGGGCTGGGTTTAGGGCCCAATATAATAGGAGAGATCGTGACAAGAAACCAATTGTGAAAGTGGTCCAACATGGTTTTTGGGCTACCTGTTTTTCAATAGTTAGTAAAAATGTGAGAATAGTATTGTAAAAATGTTTAAAACTATGAGATATCATTTTAAAAAAAAAAATAGAGAATAGGCAAATAAACTACGGACATTGAATAGTTAGTTCCTCTCTCGGTGTCTCCCGTGCTCTTCTTTTCTTTTTGGTTAAAATTAACAATTGTGAGACAGCTGGAGGTTTATATTCGTGTGTTAATCATATTCATTTATTGCTAATTCATCAATAGAAATCCAAAAGCCCATCAAGAGACTACTAATCCAAAGCACTCTTTATATATCTCTAAGTCTCAGGTCTCCCACAAATAATGAAAGACATAAAATAAGGCTTGATCTAAAATTCCCTAATTTTGTTTTTCGTGGTATTTTAGCACTGACGGAACGAAAATAAGATCCTTATTTTCATAATAAAGTTCCATTTATATATATCGGTAAGCTAAATGAAATTTCAGAACAAAAAAACAAAATATATAGAGAGAGCTGCAAAATGGATGCCACTAACAATTTGGAGGAGAGGACATTTGTTTTCTATTTTTGAAAACAAATATGACTAAAATTTTGATTTTTTCTAGCATAGATATGATGAGGTTCTTTCCACGGAATCCGAGGAGGTCCCGATGGGCATCAGATCAAATTCGGACCGATGGCCGGTCGGAGCTATTAGATCCGCATCAAGAATCACACACACAACTTTAATTTGTGTGGATCAAGTGCACATGAATCTTAACGCTGATCAAAAGAATCTTAACGCTGATGTCCATCCCGAGCTTAGAGATGAGGATCTGAAGTTAACTCCGAGATTTTTAGTTCTTAATTTATCAGACTTCCATCAAAAGTTAAATCTTATGAAAGTAAGATAAAGCTAAAGCTTATTAAAGTAAGATAAAGCCAAATCTTATTAAAGTAAGATAAATCTCATTATATGGTGTTGTACTGATATTGGTTTTGGTCGTTGGTTCTAGGAATTTTCTTAGTGCGTTCAAAAGCCTCCAATAGTGCTTTCTTAGTGCAAAATGATTCACAATTTGGGTCCCATGTCCCAACTTTCATAGTCAGTCATCTCCAGTCCGGTCTTCACGGGTACAATATAAAATATTTTGCTGCTACAAGATGACAAATTGGCAATCCTTTTTTGTGTGTAATAAGATAGAAAGGGGTCAGGCTTCTAATACTATATTTTATTGATAAATTAGACATGCAATACAATCAAAAGAGCCATAAAGCGTGAATTTTTCAATGAATTTTGAGCATAAAAAATGGAACAAAAGTTACATCTATCATAATAGTACTTCACCAACCAACTCAAAAATAGAATAAAAATTGTCTTTAAAATTCAATTACATCTCTCTTCATAATATGAAAATTAGATGAAACTGTTGCCTTAAAATTGCAGCTCCATTTCGTAGCAATTTACAGAATTTAGAAAGCTTGAATCGGATTAAAAACATATATAAGCGACACGGTCTACTCTCATTTTGAATTCTTCGGTATTGCGATCTAGACTGGATTTATTATTGTGGATCAAGCTATCCTGGAAATTTGCAAGTCATTTGCAGGTCAACACCAAAATACAGTTCTGTAAATTGTATTAATAAAAGAAAAGTATTTCCAGATCAATAAATGTATGTAATTAACGCAATGTACTTAAATGTAATCATTGCAGCAGCAACCATACGAATATCATGTCCTTTGTAGGGACCTTGAGTTCTGTAATCATTCTTGCTTTTAAAAGTAATCAAGAGCGAATAATTTATCATTAATTTGTGTTAGCAATCAAAGTGAAAAAGCAAGCAATTAAACACATTACTAAAACAAACAAAATCAAAGCAAATAACTGGATAATCAGATGACAAATTGGCATTCTGATCAGAGTCAAAATAACGATGATTTACGTAGGGTTTTGGCTTAGGTTTTGCATATTTTCTCACACTTATGTTTAATTAATTAGAGAAAAAGGCTACTGTCACCCTTCTTTATGTTTTATTGCAGAAAACATGTTTTGGGACTATTTTACACCAAATGGAGCTAGAATCGGGTCAATTGGATCAGCGACGCTTATCGACGAAGTCTCTGTTACGGTCCGTATTGCCTGATACAGACCAGGCCTAGCACAGACCAGAAGATAGTGTAACATTCTCCTCTAATTTTTATAGAATAAATATGTAAATATAATTTATTTGATAAATTAGTCATATATATATAAAGTTAATTATGTTGAAAGATTTAAAATGCATTAAAATTTTAATTGAAGGAGTTAGGTCAAGAAAAAGGTGTAACTATATTTTTCTAAATTGATATATATATATATGATTATATATGAAAATATATATTAGAATTGATTTTGTAAGAGTTAATATGCATTAAAAATAAATACAAGGCTATATGGGTAAGATACACACCCTTTATAATAATTGAAAGTTTGGAGGGCTTATTAATAAAAATCCATATATCACCTTGAAAGTATCTCCTTCTCTTCATTTCCACCGATCCCATCTGTTTTTTTTTTAGTGTGTGTGGGTGTGTTGCCGAAGAGAAAGAAAAAGAGAGAGATAGGGTGAGAACTTGAGCGGATTATCGAATCGATCGCATTTTCGGAATCAGAGCGACGTTCTCTACTTAGTTGTAACCTCTAATTTGGTATATTTCTATCTTAGTGATTCCTTATAAACCCTATAACTTGTTTCTTTGAATTTTGAGTTTGTAATTCTGAAATTGGGTTGATTTTATTTAGTTTAATTCGATTTTCGGTTCGATTGCGATAAGGATTGCTTGAATTTGATCATTTGAAATGAATGGGTTGAGCTAGGGTTTTGGGACTTGAGAAAAAGGGAAATTATGTTGAATTGAGCTTGGTATAACTCAATTTAACCATTTAGAATTAATATCTTGAACTGATTGAGTGTTATCGCAATCGGAATCGATCGAATCGAATTAAAACACAACTTGTCAAAATTCTGTGAAGGGTTTTCGGGCCGCAAGAAAAACACTAAATTTTCCAGAAATTGTTGATCTAAAACCCAATTAATATTAATAGTAGGTGTCGAAACGATCCGACGAGGTATTCCGGGACCCTCTGAGACGTCTGAACCTTAAGCGAGAGTACGTGGTACGCTAAGGTGCGGGATTTCTGGACTTGTTTGATACTTTACTTTCAAAATTAAATTGTGTTTCGATTGACATGTTGAATATTCTTGTTATTGCATTATGTGAATTGTGCATTGCATTGCATACCCTATTATTCTTGAACTCTAATTGCGGTAAGCTGATTGACCTGCATATTGGTATTGATTTCGTTTGTGTCGATCCATCGTGATCTGATTTTAGATGATAAGTCACCATAATTGGAAATGAAATGATTGTTGTGTGTTATGGATCACCAAAGTGTGACCAATTTACAAAACCTGGTGCACGGGTTTTGGGAGGATTCTAAAGCTTTAGTCTACCTGGGCCCGCGTAAGACCCCAAACCGGTTGGGGCAAGGGTAGTATGAAACGATTGTGAGATAAGAACTGTAGGAAAATGGGTGACTAGTGTGAAATGTCGCATGCATGATCCTTTGTGATATGCGTTTGAATGGTCGATTGGAAATGTGATTCCTAATGAATTTTCTGAATATGACCTGTAACCAGAATAAAATGAATATGGTTAAGCCTAGCTCTACCGATGGGTGTCTTATATAGCAGGGTAGGGTTGCCTTCTGTAGGTGTCTGGAACCCTACAGTTGTCGACGGGTTTGTGGTACAGCTGGGTGGTACATCGGTAGTTGCTACCAGACCAATTAAAATGATTAAGCCTAACTGTTGTTGATTCGAATTTCGATTGAATAATTCTTGTGTTGTATTTCACTTGATTATCTGCTGTCAGGTATGCACTTATGTTTATATTCTGTTATAGGTATTATGCATTTATTGATAGTTTAATTATGAAAATAAAGTTTGATTGCAAGTCCAGGGGTTCATTTGTGGAAAGTAACGCACTGAGAATTTATTCTCACGCCCGTTGGGTTATTTTTTTTCAGGTTTTGGTGCGACTGATGCAGGAGAGACACGACAGCCGTAGGTCACCTGTCTACTTAGTTCGGTATGGTATTTGACTAGAGATGTATATATGTTTTTGTTGTATTATATATTCTCTATGTCATGAACCACTTTTGTACCTGTATGGAATACTGATCGGTATGACATACTTGTCGGTTTCTGTGATGACTTGTGGTGATATGGATTTTATTACTTGATTATATATGTGGTATGTTTTATGTTGTGATTATATGTGCTTATGTTTGGGTTATGATTTGGGAATTATTTTGGGGTATATATATTGGTATGCATGATATGGGGTATCTTTTGGGTTAGGTTTGGGGATGGTAGAAATTAATCGTAATTGCCTAGTAGGCATACGGGAAACCGTATGTTTACGGCAGGGTGCCGGTTGCATTTCGTAGCTGGTGGCCACGGGGTGTGACAGATAGCGCTAGAAGTATTACACCCTAACCGTCAAGGTCCTAATACGGACCGTATCACCTGATACGGTCCGTATCCGAAGGCGCCTCTTGGGAATAACTGCCGACAGCTGTTTCTAGATCAGTTTCTTAGCCCCTACTCAACCTCCAGACGTCCCTCCACTCCTATATAAAGCCCCTGGGCAGAAGGAATAGTTATCTTTGTAATTAGGGTTAGATTTGATTAAAGAGAGAAGAGAGGAGTGCTTGTAACAATGCCGTTTCGCGGCTAAGTTCATTTTCTTAGGGCTAGGCAGTAAACCTTGTTACTCTTGATGTTTTGATATATATATTTCTGTTGATTATGGTTTCTTGTTGTTGAATCAAAATGCTTTTGTGATTTATTATCTCTTCATCTAACTTCAATGATCTAGTTTGATTCCGTTAGGGTAGTGACAGTATTTTAATGGTAAGAGAAATTATTTGTATGAATTAGCCTTGTTGAGATCTATTAGGTTTATGTGAAGAAAACCTTAGCGGAGAAACTATAAACCAGACCAACAAAACGCGTACCAAATTCCATCACTTGCGTAAGGAAAATCGCAGTGATCTGTGTAGTAATTTGGGGTTTTTAGAGATCAGTCATTTGCGTAAGGAAACTCGCAGTGTCCTATGTAGAATCTCGATGAAAGATCTGTCATTCTTGCATAACATAAATCGCAGTGACCTATGTGGTGTCTTTCATAAAACAACAACAGGAAATCAGACGCAACAGGAATATATTGTCAAGGCGGATTGAGTAGCAATGGTGTGCCGAAACCCTAGGAATTCTCATCTCTATCTTTATTTTAATTACTTTTAATTGCTTCCTAATTTACATTGATCACAACAACATCTCTCAATTTTCAGATTTCGTCTAGCCTTTCGAAAGATTGCGATCCAATCACTCAAAGCACTGAACCAATATACCCTGTGGATCGTCCTCGAATATACTACTCGATAGGATTGTGCGCTTGCAGTCCGAACCGATAGCATTTCCGAGTTTATAAATATTAAAAGAAACATTGCTCTCTTTTGAGTGATCACATTCTTGTTTTTGTGAAAATAAGAACGGACCAAGCTCCTAATTTTATATTTTAGGGAGCTGATAACAGTACCCGCACTATATAACTACCATAACTATCTGGAGAACCGCAAAAACTCCAGTACTGAATTTTTTTTGTAAAGTATTAATACCTATGCAAGGAAGTATTTATACCTATGCACATTATTTATACCTATGAGATGAATAATTTTTACGTAAATAATTGTTTCCCCAACCAAATCTCCCAAACGTACCCGCACCATAAATACCTGTGGGGGACCACTCAAACTACAAGGGGGGCCATACACATTTTTAGAGGTGGGTTTTTTTTCTCCGTTCATTTTCGTCCATATTTCTGACAATTTATGAGAAATTTCTCGAATCTAAAACCACAAACGTCTTTTACGTAATTTTCTCTTTCAAATGAGATTCATGATTACATACTTTCGGGCTCATCGTCACACAAGTATTTATACCTCGTCGTGCAAGTATTTATACCTATACTTGCAAGTATTTTTTACATATGATACTGGATGACGTCTGAAAGTATTAATATCAAGTACTGCAAGTATTTATACTTATGCACTGAAATATTTATACCTATGTGGTCAATTATTTTTGTTAGAGGAAGGATGACACGGGATGATTGGGGAATGTTGATACAGTGATACGGGGTCCCCACAACTTCATTGGAGGAAGGTTGACGCGGGGACGATTGAGGGAATGAAAAAAGGAATGATCATAACAAGTTACGTATCAAAGTATTAATATCTTATTTTTCAAGTGTTAATATCTTATCTTTATCTTCCAAGTATTTATATCTATGAAGGTTGAAACAAGGACCAGTACGGAGACTGAAAAAGGGGGGACCATATAGGCTGTAGACATTTTAGAATAATATATAATTAGTGCGACTATATAATTAGTGGGACCATATAATTAGTGGAGACCATATAATATCTTTTAGAATAATAATTTGTGGGAAACATAGTACATAATTTCTCTAAATGGGTGCGGAATTTTGGGATACTGGAGTGAAGGTATTTAAATAATTATTCTATGTTTTATTGATAAATTAGAAATACGATACAATCAAACTATATGAAAGTCAACGGTCCACATCCACTGTATGAAAGTGAACGGATGTACCACAAACTCTCTCGTGTCACATGAGACTACCTTTAGCAACTTGTCTTATTTATAATTAAAAAGTATGAAATTATAAACCACTAGTCTTGCATGAATACAATTTATGTAGACTGGACTAGGACTTTAATTATTTGAATTGACAACCTTTTGGTCTATTGTTTTGTCCTTGAGGCGTTGAGGCATCAAAACAATTAGGTTGCCGACCTCTATCATGACTTGGCATTTTAAAAATAAAATATATCTATAACTGTTTTTGAGAATATTTGATTTACAACAAGGGCACTAATATTATTGTTAACAGTTATGGGCAGTTAAACGACAACATTAATATTTGATTTTCAATTTCTTCAGAATTTTTTATAGGATTATTTTGATACTCTAGAAAAAACCGAATTATTAATTCGGTTTTTTGGATATTTTCTAATAAACCAAATTAATGATTTGAATCCTTATTAACTCTAAAAAACTACATTGCTTCTGTACCACAATAAATTCTTTCCTATCCACTATTTTATTTTACTTTTTTTTTTCCTGAAATGTCTAAATGAACAAAAGCAATATTTAGGTCCCTTTACTTTTCGAATTTCTGTGATCGATACACCTGAATGCATACTTAAAAGAAACCAAAACATTTATACGACAAGATCAATGATTCTGTTTTATTATTTTAAAAATTGAAATTAGAATAATAATAAATAAAGTTTTGTGATCAAGCATTATTTTACAAATACGACAAGGTCAATGATTCACTTTTATTATTTAAAAAAATGAAATTAGAATACTAATAAATAACTTCACGGGTTCCATCCCACCTACCTTAGGTAACCTTACCAAACTATCACTTCTTTATCTTAGCCAAAATAGCATTAGTGGTTACATCCCGTCTGGCTTTGGCAACCTTACTAACTTACTGGAACTTCTTCTTTACGGAAATAAATTCTATGGTTCCATCCCACATACCTTGGGTAATCTTCAAAGTTTAACAACATTTGATCTTTCCAAAAATATGTTAAGTGGATTCATCCCTGATGAACTCGGGAAGCTTCAAAACCTAAATATCAACGCCAATGAAGATTTACCAAACTTAAATTATTTTGAATAAAAGATACAACATATGATGTTTGGCAAATTGGGTTTTAGCAAGCGAGTTATTGTTCTAAGATTGTTTTGGAGCAGTGGTGTAAAACAAAGACAATGAAGATTAAACAAACACATTTTTTTCACAAGTTCTATTTACTTTTAATTATAAGAGCAACTATATCGGCTAACATTTTGGAGGAGAGGACATTTGTTTTCTATTTTTTAAAACAAAAATGACTAAATTTTCCATTTTTTTTCCTAGTATAGAGATGATGAGGTTCTTTCCATGGAATCCGGGACGTTCCGATGGGCATCGGGATCAAATTCGGTCCGATAGCCGGTCGGAGCTATCTGATCCGCATCAAGATTCACACAGACAACTTTAATTCATGTGGATCAAGTGCGCATAAATCTTGACACTGATCAAACGAATCCGACTGGACATCCAACTGAATTTGATCTGATGCCAATCAGACTGGTAAGATAAAGCTAAATCTTATTAAAGTAAGATAAATCTCATTATATAGTGTGTTGTACTGATATTGGTTTTGGTCGTTGGTTCTAGGAATTTTCTTAGTGCGTTCAAAAGACTCCAATGGTGCGTTCTGACTCACTATTCGGGTCCCATGTCCCAACTTTCACGGGTCATCTCCAGCCCGGTCTTCACGGGTTAGTAATCAAAGTGGAAAAGCACAAAAAAACACAGTACTAATAGTTTGCTGCTACAAGCATGCTATATTTTTTAAGTGGAAAAGCACAAAAAAACACAGTACTAATCAAAGTGGAATGACAGCTTGGGCTCGGTTGTTTATTACATTCACAAGTGGAAAAGCATGCTATATATTTTTTAATCATGCTATATTTTTTAAGATTTTTTAAAGTTAGTTGGCAAGGTTCCACTAACAATATTTGTATTAATAAAAGAAAAGTATTTCCAGAGCACTAAATGTATCTAATTAACGCAATGTACTTAAAGTAATCATTGCAGCAGCAACCATACAAATATTGTGTCCTTTGTAGGGATCTTTAGTTCTGTAATCATTCTTGCTTTTAAAAGTAATCAAGAACGAATAATTTATCATTCATTTGTGTTAGTAATCAAAGTGAAAAAGCAAGCAATTAAACACATTACTAAAACAAAGAAAATCAAATAAAATAACTGGATAAACAGATGAAAAATTGGCAATCTTGTTTTTGTGAAAATAATGGACCAAGCTCCTAATTTTATATTTTAGGGAGCTGATAACAGTACCAGCGCTACAGTACCCGCACTATATAACTACCATAACTATCTGGAGAACCGCAAACACTCCAGTACTGAATTCAAAAATTTTACAACATAATTCATCCAACTACAATAATACTACTTCTTAAAACCTAGCTCAAATGCATCACAAATTTTAAATCCTACTAATACTTCTTAGAACGAGCTGATTTTGCCGGATCTAGATCAGTCACAGCAGACGAAGTGGTGGCCTTACCAGGATAAGTACACGGAACAAACTCATCGTCCGATGTTGCAGGCTCTGGATCAACCTTTTTTTTTTCAAACAATAGCTGTAGGGGTTTTTCCACAAAGTTATCGTCTGAAATTTCATAACTATGAAATTTTGGCTGTATGAATGATTGATGTCTTTTTATCAAGGCATATTGGACACTTGTACTTTTTTCTCTCAATTTTACCTTGATCACTAATTGACCCTCCTCTCGCTATACCACGATATGACGACTTACCTCGGTTGCTATTGTTCATCCTTTTGGCCCCTACAAATATCGGCCTTTTCACCTCAAAAATCGCCTTCTCTTACTCTCTGTCCCTTCCTCCCTTTCTCTTTTGTGAGTTGAGTGAGTTGTGAGGGGGAGAGAGAGAAAGATGGGTATTTTATAGGATGTAAAACAAAAAAAACAAAAAAAAATAGGGTACCGGTCAGAAAATGACTGGTAATTAGATACATAGAGTACCGGCTAGAAAATGACCGGTATTTAAATATATAGGGTACCGGCTATTTTCTAGCCGGTATGATTTTTATTAATTCTCAGGGATCAATTTCTATTAAACTTTGGATATTAATAAAAATGTCGGCTCAGTAGACTAAAATTGAAGTGAAGTATGACTTATTTCTTCAATACTGTATTCATTCTGACGCATTTTGCAACTTTTGATCCAACAATTGACATGAATTTGACAAACTTGAATCTTCCTTCACCAGTACTATAAATGAGATCTCCCACTGTGCTCTGACAACTTCTTCAGCACTAAAAATAAAAGACAAACATTTTGGTAAACAACATGCCTATGCAATTCATGTACATAATATAATACTATCAGTGAGCAAAATTTATTTTGTATTTTTTTCAACTTAGCTACTTTTTGAATTGATGCTATTTTGCTAAATAATTAATTAATTGATACTTAATCGATGTGTAATTCAATGTAAAACCAAATAACTTAAAATTTCTCAGAGCCGCCTAATACTCATATCACTGCACTTACAAAGACCTTAATTATTTATCTTTGTAAGAAGCACAAACTAATAATACATAAAATTTTATTGCATGGCTTTATTTGTCACCGTTAAACGCATTTGCAGACAACGCTCCTATTTTGTGCACAAATTTTAAAGCAATTCGACAGTAGAAAATTTTAAAGAAATTCGACGGTTGAAAAGTCCGTAGCAAATTCTGGAGTTAGCAATGTGTTGCATGCCACCAATTCCATATATATAGTACGGCTAATATTGTAACGTTATAATTTCAGCATAAGTTATACCAAGTTAGTTTTTGCAATTTCAAAGTCCAAACAGTCGATCTGAACCGCTCAACATGATCTCTATATGAGAATGGGCTTGGAGACCAAATTTTATAATTTTTGAATTTTTTTACTATTTTTTTAGATAGGTACAAAATCACTATTTCAGATAATTCTGGACCATTCATAGCGATTTTGTACCTATCTAAAAAAATAGCAAAAAAATTCAAAAAATATAAAATTTGGTCTACAATCCCTTTTAATATGGAGATCGTGTTGAGCGGTTCGGATCAACTGATTGGACTTTAAAATCGCAAAAACCGACTCGTTATAACTTAGTCTGAAATTATAATATTATGACATTAGCAGGGCTAAGCCCAAAACTCGAGTTGGCTGACTTGTTTAAGAAATGAGCTGAGTTTGAGCATACTCCAACTCGCTCATTAATAAATCCCATGATCTTCTAAATGACTCCTAAGCTGCTGTTTGAATTGTTTATTTTGTTAGTTGTCTTGTTAATTGTGTTTGAATTATTTGTGTTTAGATAAACTCTTACTAGTATATATAACTATAACTAATTGACTGGTCAAACGAGTTATAAACAAGTTGTGAGCCAACTCGAGTTGGTAATCAGCTGAACTCAAGTTGGATTTACAGCTCGTTATTGCTATCCCAACTCGAGTTGACTCGCTGATCACTAACTAAATGAGCTGAACACGAGTTGGAGGTAACTCGCTCAAACTCAGCTCATTTACAGCCCTAAACAAATGATTAATTTCTATATTACAAAAATAAAATATTTATTATTATTTTTTATCCTAAGTTAAAACTCCTCTTTTGCTACAAAAAAATATGTTACGGTGTCTTCTAAAACATTTATTTTTATCATCTATGTAACATTTATTTATTTGTGAAAAAATTAAAATTTTCAATTTAACTCTATCGATTAGGATTTGTTTAAAAATTAAAATTAAAACTTTATTTGTCACTGTAGGATAAATATCAATGATCTGCATTTCGCACTACATTAGAAATATTTTTTAAATTACATTTAATTGAAATAATGGGGAACTCAATGCTTCAACATAAAGCTTATAAATATGTATGGTGATTTAAAAAAAAATGTTAAATAGGAATATCTCACTCGTTAATTTTGAATTCATATGAAAATTAGTTAACTATCCTACAAAAATAATAAAACTGTGGGTTGTCAAAATTTCAAGTGATCTAAAATATTTCTACATATATGAATATAACTGTCAGGTTTAGTCAATTTGTGATAACCCATATTATTTAAATATTTTTAATTAATCTTAAACCATAATTATAAATAAATAAAACAACATTTATAGACAATTAAAATTAGAAAAAAACTTTTAAATTAAAGATAACAACAATATAAACTGATCCTAATTGGATAAACTTTAATTGAGTGATTAGGATTTGTTGGTCAACGAATATATAGATTCTGAAAATTTGAAACTGATTTGTAAAATCACCATTAATGCCTCACTGGCACAGGCGGAGCTACAGTAGATCAGGGGTGGGCAACTGATAAACAAGCATATATAAATTCATATATATTTAAGTTTTTGCCTACCCCAAATTGTAAATTGTGTTCCACCCCTACAGTGAAAAGGTGCAAATGTGTTCTTTTCAATCCCCTCTTCCTTTGGCTGCAAAGAATTAGCTTGAAAATTTCGGTTCTCTATTTTCAATTTTCATAATTTTGCAGATCTAGTTTTCCTTCATATTGGATTTTCATATACTCCCTACGAAAGATGACCCATTCACCTATTTGAACCTGGTGCACATGAGCCACAATAGAGTTTGTAATGGAATTATGAGCTATGTCTATATAATAAAAATATAAAATATAAAGGGCAAATAAACCGGCTCCTTTACCTTTTCTCCTCCACTCCATTTTAAATGAATAAGATGCCTCCATTTCCATCCATTTATCCACATTTTTTTCTTTTTTTTCTCTTCTTCCTCTCCATTTCGAGATCTAGGACGCCTCCATTTCTCTTAAATTTGTGTTTGAATTAGTTTTTATATTTTTTGTTCTTTCCTTCATTTTTTCTTCTACATTTTTTCCCTATTTTTATTTATTTTTTATTATTTTTTTATTGCCTAAGGATATGGAAAAAAATATATCATGAATATTTAAAATTTTGGTTGAAATTTGTAGTTTTTTTTTGCCCACCCGTGATCAAAATCCTAGCTACGGCACTGCTCACCAGCCTATGCCCCTAGAAGGTCACTGACCTCTCTGAGTTGTAACTTGTAAACATCAGGTAATGATAATAAAAATACTCATTTTTTATTAACACATTGTTATCTAAATATTTTACTATATAGACAATTTTACCCTTTATTAAGTATTTCCTTTAAAAATGATTCTCTCTCATATATTACAACAATATTTTTCCTCAAAAAATATATTTAATAAAGTATGTTATTTGTTTAAAATATATTTCTCTCTCATATTATTATTTGATTTATTTCCTTAAAAGTTAGATTCAAAAAATAAGTATTCATTATTTATTTTTGTCACATCTTTAAAATTTTTAAAGAGAAATACAACAGTGAAATATTTTATTATATTATGAAAATCTAGCAACATTATATATATCAATTTGTTTGATCAAATTTCATAAAATTATTTTGTCAATTTGTACAAAATCGCTAAAGAAAATGACATGATTACTTATATAAAAAACATATTGAATGCAAATTATCATGAATAATTTTGAAATTCAACTTATGATTAAAAAATAAAATAAAAGTACAACATAAAACTACAATAAAAAAATTACATCAATAATTGCTAAAATTAATAAATTGTTTGCATTAAACTTAAATTGATAAAATATTCTAAAAATTCTCAATATCATATTTGGCAAATAGTCTATCCAAGCTGATGATAGATCACTAATTTGGTTAGGAGATTGATCCATCTATTCAATTAACAAATATAAATTAATTACAAAACATCAATAAAAAATTTCCTAACAATTTTAATTAAAATAAACATATAGATTATAAGTATCAAAATTAAGAGAAAAAATTATAAAAATTAAACAATATATTTGACTCGATAATTTTACATATTAAACGGAGTGTATCATAATATCAAAACTCTTTAAATTTATTTAAAAAAAATATTAAATACATATCTTGTTTGATTGAAACTTGAATTCAATATGCCGTTTTGAAAATTGTGATGATTGAAATCAAACTTTAAACAATGTATACAGCAAGTTAATTAAATAAGCAAGAAGCAAATTCAGATCATATCACGATTTTCAAACTTTAAGTTACATCAATGCAGAATAAATAAGAAAAGAAAAGGAAAAGAGTATCTAGTAATTATGAAAATCAAATAATTAATAAATGATTACTGCATATGCGATATGCTGTGGTTTTCTGCATACCGCATAAAAACCGCATTTAAAAACATTAGTTGTATCAATTGTAACATTTGTTGCTCTGGGAATGCGTGTTTAGATTCAGTATCTTAGATATTGATTTAATTTTATTATTTCAATACTATAAAATAGGTCCACGTTTCAAAAAGTCAATTTTTATTTTCTATATCTAGATTTTTCTAATTTGTTGCTTTGAAAATATTTATCAATCACTACAAAACTTGTGATCCCAAGAACATGTGTCATGATTTATTGATTACTTACAATTATTTAGTAATATTGAAATTTTAGACCCATTGCTACAAAAAGGTCCTACTTGCAATACTAACAAAGTAGATGTTGTTCCATGGAAGAGTTTAATTGGAAAAAAAAAACATTTCAGCGATTCTTTCCATAGAGTTTATATTCTTGATTCCTTTGGGTCAGTGATGTTTGTTAGACCATGACCAGAAAAAAACAAGGAGATAGACCATGAGAGAATAGGCATTTAATGTCAAGGTAGCGTGGAAAAGGGGCATGGTTTGAACCGAGGGAACGTGCTTGACCGGGTAGAAATTAACTCAATAATTTCTAATGTGAAAGAGACATGAAAGAGATATGGAAGAGAATAAAGGGGTCCACAATCTATTGTGAAAGAGATATGAAACATAATGTAGTAATGATCTTGTTGGAGAAGAAGAGATAAGCAACTGAGGTAGAGTAACTGTAGTTGGAAAGAAAATATATGAATCTTAACTGTCAGTTTTAATAATTTTGAAATAAAAAACAATTAAAAAATAATAATCTTCGACTAACCAAACCTTATGTTAATGCACATGCTACACTATCTCATATATTAGGTTTTACAAGACGCCAACGCAGCCATTCCATTTGAGTAACCAGGCTCTAGATTTGGCGAACAAAAATTGAACCTAGGCCAAGCCCAAGCCCAAGCCCAAGCCCAACAAAATCAATTCAAAAAACCATACATCTATGTAAGGACCAATTCAAAAGGAGAACGGAGTATGTCCGATGCCCATCAGACGTACTTTTGGGTCCAAGGAGCTCCATGACCGTCCGATCCATTTAAGATATGTGCGTACGAAAATTGAAGTAGAAATACACAAACTTTGAAGCGGAGCGCATGAATCTTAAAGAAGATCGGATGGTGTTTGAACCCGTCGAACCAAAGTAGATCCGATGGGCATCGGACCTACTCTCAAGTCATTCAAAAGACCTTGGTTGGACTTTTCATCGGTTGTAAAAGAGATTAATTGCTGTCACTTAGAAGATGTCTCTAGAATCAAAGATAAGGGAGAGATTTTTTGAGAGCCTCATAGACTCACAGTCAAGTCCAAGCTCAAGTCAGCACCCTATTGTACTCCACAAAATCATACTTCCAACATAACATGATATCTTTATCCTGTCTCTGATACCTGGCTGCTATCTATCTGTTCATCCTTTATCTTTCTCCTCCCTATAACTTTATCTCTTTTTAATTAATGGAGTTTTTACATCAAACAACTCTTCTCTTTATCTTACTCTCCCTTATCATCCCTAGAGCCATCTCACTCACTCTGAATACCTCCTACTTCATCCAGTGTGGCTTAATTAACTCCACTTTCACGCACACCAATGAATCCCCTCCTCGCATTTTTGTCTCTGACGAGAAGTACCTCATCTCCGGTTCAAGCAGTACCAACCTTTTTCCAATCGTGACTAATTCCACAAACCCTCTCTATCCTACCGCACGCTTCTCTTTCTCTCCATTCCCTTACCAATTCAATGTTGTACCCAATACTTCCAACATATTGCGCCTTCACTTCTCTCCCTTTTCCGTATCCTCCAATGCAAATTTCGCGATAACAACTTTCAATGGCAACAGCTCAACAAACAATTTTTCTATCTCTGCTCTTACATCACTCATTATAAAAGAGTTTTTTCTCTCTATGGATTCTGACAAATTGGTACTCAAATTCACTCCACAAAACAACTCTTTTGCTTTTATAAGTGTGATAGAAATCTTCGATGCTGCAGCCCTGCAATTATTTAGTAACATTCCAATTCTAATCAACACAACTGATACATTCAATACGCAGCAAGCTTATCTGAGCATGGAAACATTCTATCGGGTAAACATGCCAGGCCCATTGATCACCCCGGAGAATGATACACTGTGGCGAACCTGGGTTACGGATGACCCTTACATCTACAATGTTCTTGCCTCTCAGACTCTTAACGTGTCTACTGGACTAAACTTCATTCCTACACAAGGGAGCTCAGAGGAGATAGCCCCACAGACCGTTTATAACACAGCACGGATAATAAATGTCTCCAATCTTCAGTTCATCTCCAACCCTGATTTTAACATTAACATCACATGGAGTTTCAGAGTCGACTCAGGGTATTATTATCTTATCCGATTACATTTCTGTGATATTATACCAGAGTCCAGTCAGGTGGATCAAGGGCCTGTTTTTGCAGTCTATATCATGGATTATTTGGCACTTCGAAATAACCTGAGACCTAGTGATTACACGAGCTATGCACAGGAGCCATTCTACATTGATTTTATTGCAAATGTTATGGGTGCACGAAACATAACTGTGAGCATTAGCCTGGATAGGACGGATAGTGCCATAGAAAATGGTTTCCTTAACGGATTGGAGATTATGAAGATGACCCATTATAATCCTTCTCTTGAAATGAAAATGAAAAAGAAAAAGAAGTTGCCAGCGATCATCCTTGGACCTACTATTGGGGGTGCCTTTATGTTAATATTAATTATCATGTTAGGTATTTTTACAACTTGGTATAAGGGATGGTGCAAAATGAATCTGCGAGAAGAAGATGAGACGCCATTTTCACAGCCTCATCAGTATTCTTGCAGAGCAACTAGTGTAGCATCTCCTAGGCTTATTGCCTTTTCTGAAATCAAAACTTCAACAAATAATTTTGATGAAAGGAGCTTAATCGGGGTAGGTGGTTTTGGAAAAGTTTACAAGGGAAGATTGCATAATGGAACTATGGTTGCTGTAAAACGAGCCTCATGCCAATCCAACCAAGGCTTCCCTGAATTTCAGACAGAGATTGAAGTTCTATCAAATATCCGTCACCGTCATCTGTTATCCCTCATAGGTTACTGTGATGAGAACTCCGAGATGATACTTGTCTATGAGTATATGGAGAAAGGCACTTTAAGGAACTATTTGTACGGCACAGACGACTTATTGCCATCTCTTTCATGGAAGCAAAGGCTGGAGATTTGCATCGGCACAGCCAAGGGCCTACAATACCTCCACACAGGGCCATCACGAAATATCATACATCGTGATGTGAAATCAACTAACATTCTTTTAGGAGAGGGGTACATAGCCAAAGTGTCAGATTTCGGCATTTCAAAACTAGGGCCATGTATAGGTGAGACCCACGTCAGCACAGCAGTGAAGGGTAGTTTTGGTTATCTCGACCCGGAGTACTTTAAGACCCAACAACTAACTGACAAGTCCGATGTATATTCATTTGGAGTTGTGCTTTTTGAGGTACTTTGTGCGAGGCCGGTAATTGACCAAAGCCTTGAGAGAGAACAACTTAATCTCACAGAGTGGGCGCTCATGTGGCAGCGAAAAGGTGAGTTAGAAAAGATTATCGACCCAAAACTTGTCGGGGAGATCAAGGAGAATTCTCTGAGGAAGTTTGGAGAGATAGCCAAGGAGTGCTTGGAAGAATATGGCATTGATCGGCCAACAATGGGAGACGTTTTATGGAACTTGGAATACTGTTTGAGGTTGCAAGAAACAGAGGTGAAGAGTGAGCTGCATTATGAAAACACAACAAGCACATCAGATTCGCATTTCCTGGAAATTCCAACTTTGTGCGGATTGCCTTCAAATATTTCAAGTGCAGATAGCAGATCTGATATAACAACTAGTAATGTGTTCTTCTAGCAGATCACATAGCTGGATATATTTATATAGCTCGACTAATTAAATTAATTAGAATATGTCAAATGTAAGTGATTGTTGTAATGTTAATTTGTAATGTTAATTTGCAGTTATATTATTAACATTGTGTGAAGGGTGCCCACAAAATGAATTAATGAATATCTCATAGCTTGTGATTTTCTGAGGTTTCTTACAAATGAATTAATGAAAAAGGGTGCCCACCTCATTCGCCTCCGTTTCTATCCATTTACATCCACAAAATATGAACTCTCCTCAACTTTGTTCCATGTCTCAGCCGGTCAATTTTCACTTTGTTGAAGGAATTCATAGTTCAGGTCGATACTGATAGTATTTTTCATAGAAGGCAAAATCGGACGGTACCGATCCGATTTCAGGCCGAGTTACGTAGTTAGTGAAGATTTCATCAAATTTTGGCCGTTCCGGCATCATTCCGGTCAAATTTCGGCTGTTCCGATCTCATTCCAGACAAATTTCGTTCGTTTCAGACCGAAATGACCAATTCCACTGAAATGGCCGAAACGCGAATGACCCAAACTCCAAAAAAAAATTTTGAGCTCTCTGTGAATCGAACTCGTGCCATTTAGCATGGCAACCAAACACAACTCCACCACACCACACAATCTTTCTTGTTAAAAACCACAACTCATTTCTATATATCATATTTCAATTTGTACCTCCATTCAATCACCGATTGACTGTTTTCTTTTTTTTGGTTTGATTGGACTGAAGTGGATTTGTGCTTATATATCACGGAATTAAGTTGGCAGATGGTGCCAACTTCTGTAATAATTGAAATAAGTCTGATTTTCCGATTTTTCTATTTTTTTAGTGTAAAACAAGTTTCTGGCAAAAAAGTCCGATTTTCCGATCCGATTCGGCTGATCCCGACCGATTTTTCCGATCCGGTTCGGGATCGGTCGGTGCCGATCCTGATCCCAATACCGATTTTTCCTTCTATGGTATTTTTATCAATTTTTATACCAGCTGAAGATAATTGTGCTTGTTTTCTTCATGTTCTTTGTTTTGATGTTGCATGGAGTTTCTTATAAATTGGTGCACTGGCTGGTTTATCCACAGTTACCAAGTAAGAAATTAGCATGTGATGTTGATCTCAAAAATGTTTAAGTTTGAGAAGGAAAAACATATATAATTGTTTGCTGTTGGATATTTTAATCACAAGTCATTTTTCTGAGTAATCCAGGCTGGTTTAGTGATCAAAACTTGAGCCCAGCCCAAGCCCAATAAAATCAAATGGGATGGGTTAGCATCGCTAGATTATAGACTCGCTGAGTTCAGGTCCAGTGTGATCCCTAATAATCCATGCAGACACCAAATTTATTTCGGCCTGACTACTCTGAAGTAACTCAAATACTGAGTTTGGATCTGGACCGTCTGATCAGCTTTCGGATCCTTAATTATCCGTGCCAAAGAAGATCGGACGGTCCAAATTTTAACTCAAATTTTGAGTTACTTTCGGTTATATGTATTAATATTACAACACATCCAAAAAAGGAAGATCCAAACAGATTTGAGAGAGAGAGAGATGAGAGGAGCCGTGGCCTTCACCTCCTCTCTCCTAAAGAGAAAATTGGGGCCAAATTCACATCACCTTCATCTCTCTTCTCTCGGCTCTCTTGCCTATGCCACAGTACCACACTTGACACTGGGGAGAAGAAGAGAAGCAGCTGCATATTAGGTCCTGACCTCCATGACATCTGGACCCCACTCAGCTCTACGGTTCCTCCTCAAACATTACCAGGAGCTGGAGGTGAGTTCTTTGCATCCACATGCTACTGCACTGTTTATTTATTCAAAAGGTTTCTACTTTCCTGGTGGGGCATTTACAGAAACACCTTGCGAGCTATATAACTATTGAGTTATTCTTTGTTGTTCCCAAAGGTTTAAATAGCGTTTATCGCGTTGTAGAGGAACAACTAAAAAAACGACGCTATTGCCATATTGTCCTCTAGAGCACGCAATAGCGTGCTATAGTGCCAATAGCGCCATAGCTTTTATGGTCCAAAAACGCTATAACGGAGCTATAGCGTCGCTATTGCGCGCTATTTAGAACCCTGGTTGTTCCTTTTATTATTTAATTGACATGAAATGAACTATGATGCATCAGAAACTGTATTTGAGATGGTGCATTTACTAGAACATTTGTTGTTACAGTGAGGCATTTACTCAAACAGGCTATGTTATTTTCGGGTGCCTTGTTATTTAATTATATAAACTTTTGATCTTGTAGTGAACCATGATGCACGACCAACTATAATTGATGGTACATCAATTGCAGAGGAAATAAGATACGAAATTTTCAAAACAGTCTGGGATTTAAAAAGCTCTTACGGGAAGGTCCCTGGATTGGCGGTGATATTAGTCGGTCAGAGGAGAGACTCTCAGAGCTATGTAAGGTACAAAATAAAGGCATGCAATGAGGTTGGAATAAGGTCGTTAGTGGTGCAATTACCGGATTCATGCTCAGATGAGGAAGTAGTAGAGTCCGTTAAAAGATTTAATGAAGACCCCTCTGTTTACCGCAGGTATACATTTTGCGGCCTTTTAATAAATTTACGGCTTCCCTGCAATTAAGTTAACCGATAAGACTTGAGAATTGTGAAAATTGGGGATTTTAATATTTGCATTAAATGAATGCAGCCATAGGATTTTTATAATTTTCTCCTTAATTAAAAAAAAATGGTTTATAAATTCTAGAGTAGGGTTTGGGGATTTTGCAATTTGGTGATATAACCTCTTTGTTCGCTTTTTATTTCCTTTCATTAAAATAACAAACTAAACTAATATGATAGCTGTTTGTGAATTTAGCACATGGATGAAGAGAGAGTACAAGGTGCCATTAGCTTAGAGAAAGATGTAGATGGGTTTCACCCATTAATAAATGTGGGAAACCTTGCATTGCGGGCCCGGCGGCCCCTTTTCATACCGTGTGCTGCCAAGGCATGGTTTTTCTTATTGCCATGCATCCAAATTCTTAAAGGAATTAATACAAATATAATAGAATTAAAATTCTCTAAAATTACAATAAAAGTAACAATATAGGAAGAATAAAGCATGGACATGGTGTATTTATTGCAAAGTTTCCAAGATTGGTCCTTTTTCCGCGTTCTAGACTTTATTGAATTGTATTTTTTCTCTAAAATTGTGTATTTATTGTGTACGCAGGTATGACGATTATTCTGGTATTTGGTACTGCCTTTGGCATTATGTTATTATATTTTTCTTTAGCCAAGCGTATCAAATTGTTTGAAAAGAGAAAACAGGAAAATTTGAGAAAAAAAAGTTCTTTGTTCAAAATGGGGGGTTGTTTCTCCAACAACTAATTATATATAGCTTCCCCTGAAGATACAACACAAAGAATGAGAATCCTTGATTAGATGAGCTAGAAAGAGCAACAAACAGATTTGATAGTGCACTCATTGTTGGTCGGGGAGGTCATGGAGAGGTTTATAAAGGTATTTTGCCTGATCAACATGCTGTGGCCATCATAAGGTCCAAATTGTTGATCAGGCTGAAATCGATCAGTTCATAAATGAAATGGTTATTCTTTCACAAATAAACCATAGGAACATTGTGAAACTGTATGGATGTTGCCTAGAGACTGAAGTCCCGTTGCTTGTTAATGAGTTCATTTCTAAGGGAACTCTTTTTAATCATCTCCATGTGGAGGAACAGTACTGTTCCTTGACATGGAAGCATCGGTTAAGAATTTCCCTTGAGACTGCAGGAGCAATTTCCTATCTTCATTCCTCTGCCTCTATATCTGTTTTCCACAGAGACATAAAATCATCAAACATTTTATTGGATGATTCTTTAACAGCAAAAGTTTCAGATTTTGGGGCCTCTAGATCTGTCCAAATAGATCAAACGGGTGTAACTACGGCTATCCAAGGGACAATCGGGTATTTGGACCCTGAGTACTTTGCACAGGCCGGTTAACTCAGAAAAGTGATGTATATAGTTTTGGTGTTATTCTAGCTGAATTGCTAACAAGGGAAAAGCCATTATTATCCTCCAGGAAGTTTGAAGGGTGCAGTTTGGTTGCCTATTTTAGATCAGCTATGAAAGAAAACCGTCTCTTTGAGATTCTTGATCCCCAAGTGGTAGACGAGGGGCACAGAGAAGAACTCAAAGCCGTTGCCAAGCTTGCAGAAATGTGCCTCGAAATGAAAGGAGAAGAAAGGCCGACAATGAAGGAAGTCGAGGTACAGCTAGATATCTTGTGGCGGTCAAACCAAGACCTACCATCACCATCTAATAATGTTAATTAGTAGATATCAAATTTAATTTGGGTTGCTAATTACTTGATAGTTGTACTTGTTTATATTTTATTATATTCCAGAAGAAATTATGTATTCTTGAAATTTTGTATTACATGATAGTTACTGGTAGAGAAAGTGGATTTCTCACCCTAGACTGAAAATTTACCCAATTTATCCTTTTGCTGCTTTTGTTGTTATCCTTTTGCCTCTCTTAATTCTTGTGAGGTATGTGCTTCTCTATTCTCATTTTTTGTTAAGTCTTTAAAGAGCCGCATGCATCTTGTTGTTCTCC
This sequence comes from Carex littledalei, assembly GCA_011114355.1. NCBI lineage: Eukaryota > Viridiplantae > Streptophyta > Magnoliopsida > Poales > Cyperaceae > Carex > Carex littledalei. Next base: position 18,353,687 of record CM022079.1, read on the forward strand.
TCTTTTGTAAAACACATATTTGTATGTAGCAACAAATTGGAAATTCTTATATTAATGCACAAAAATAATTTGTAATGCATTACCATATCAAAATTTAATCTAGTTGACAAAACAAGCAAATAAACTCAATTAAAAACTATCACTCATTTTTTTATAACAGAGATCGACAATGAAGCAGAGAATCTGACAAAATCGATTTCAAGCTGAATATATTAATGGTAAATAATTTTGAGTTAATTACTATCCAATTTATTTTAAAATGTTCTAATTAATTACACATGTACCAGAAAAGTGCGACATGCATTCATACATACATGCTAGCTAAAAAAATAATAATAAACAAGCTAGATTCAAATTAATAATAACAGTTAACAGACAATAAAAAATAATATGATGTTAGTAATATTTATTATTATTATTGATGCCCGTGATAGATTTATTTCATGCAAAACCATATCGCAATTCATAAACTCTAGTCTTACCATGATCCTCTAGTGAACCCTAATATGAAATTTAAAGTTACCTTGATCCATAGCCATGATCTTCCAAAGAGACACAAGCACCGTTGATCACCGGAAGCCTTTAGATTTTCAAGTAATCTCTCTCAAATCCGATGGAGAGAACAAGAGAGACGGCAGCGGCAACACTTTGTTCTACACAAGGAGAATACCCGAATCACAAGTTCTTTTCCAACAAACCCTTTCTCTTAATCTCTGTTATTTTTGTTTTTAGGGAGAGATGGAGAAAATGCCAAAGGTTAGAAAATTGAGAGAGAGCAATTAGCTTTTTAATGCCAAAATGAATAGGCTTGAATATGGCAATGAATAGGCGCCTCTTGGCTGTCAATTAATTAATTACTGTAGCCTATTTTCTTATTGGATCCTTAGCGGGTCTGAATTCAGAACTTGTCTTATTGGGTATTTTCTTATTTACCGAACATTGCCGTATTTGATTGTGTTTCCCAGAGACCAATAGCATAATTGTATTATTTATATAATTTAGACCATCACTAAATCATAAAGTTATTAATACGCATTCTACAGAAATAATATTCATAATTAAGAAATTTTCACACGGTTCATCTGAGCCCATATATGCTTTGAGTTAATTTGATTAATCTTTTATAACACTACTAAATATTCACACGGTTCATCTGAGCCAATTTGTATATTTAGGATATTTTCACCAATTAATTAGCTGGCTTGAAATGCGCCTCTGTGTATTCCCTTAATGGATTACAGCGTATTGCACTCCTCAATCCAGAGACTGTATTTCCTAAATATACAAATATTAGACTATTTAGGAAAAAATCCAGAGTTTTGTATTTCCTAAATATACAAATATACTTAATCAAAGCAGATGATTTGTATTAATTAATTGCCTTAATGGACTGTTATTTATGATAATTAATTGTGGACCATTTCAGATTCAAATTAAAAGTGCAATTATTTTTGTATTCAAGGCAATTAATTATATGGCGAAAATTTATAGTGCAAATTTCTGATTTGTAATCCGCTGCAATTATTTTCGAACCATAACAGATCAGTAATTTAATTATTCGATCAAGTAAACTTTTGTTTACTATATTTGGTTATAAGGGACTGCCGCTGTTAGGAAGCCTATTTTGTTTTCTATTCCTAACTCTTTTTTGCAGTTATGAAATATGTGAATAGTATGATCATGTTGCCTTGTGTGATATGTTGTAATGAATGAATGAATGATGTGTGTAAAAGCGGCCTAAGGTGCCCTGTGAATTAATTAATTTTATAATTAAAAGTGACTTGCATGTCGCTTATATGTATCATTTATACGGTCTGCGAGCCGTTATCCTTAGGACTTTAATGTAATTTCTTTATTGCTATTAGAATAGTAATTTGGTTAGAATAAAGAAGATTACATGAAGGATGAATGATGGCTATTGTCAAGTGGATTCTTACAATGGAGACCATCGTGCCTTGGATCATACTATCTCACTTATGATTTGGGCTCATGTTATTTATTATCTTGTATAGTTTTATGTCATTTCATGAGCCCATTATGATTAATTCGGTTAAGCCAAATTTTGATTAAAAAAAAAAATCGGATAATATTAAATCATTATGAAGGCTTAAGATTAAGATATATTTTGGAAAATGATTGATCAAGGTATCATCTTGCCAAAGTAAGCTCTCATACTGGCGTTGATCATTTGCCAATTTATACACAGTGAATATACATATGATGTTTGGTTATTGGACTAGCCCAAAGGAAAGACAATAATCAAATATTGTATGTGTATGCTTGTGGTAATGAATGGGTAATAGTCATTAAGTTTTGGATGTAATTAGTTAATCGGCCCAAAGGAAGGTTGACTTATTGACATCAAATGGACTGTTATATTCAATTGCTACACCTATTTATCTTAGAATAATAATTGACTCCAAAGAGCACTTATTGTTCGAAGATACTTAGTTGATAGAATATGCCTTATTTTGATTTTTTATATTATAATTCAGTAATTTGATTTGTTCTTTGTGAATATTTTTCAACAAAAATTACTGATCTTACAGCCGACATCAATAGCATTCCGATGCTGATGGGTTCTAATTACAAGGATTGGAAAGATAATCTTGAGATTATCCTTGGGTGCCTTGACCTGGACATAGCGTTACCGGAGGCCAAACCTACTGTGCCTGATGCCACTAGTTTTGAAAAGGAACAAACTGCACATGCACGGTGGATGAGGTCAAATCGCTTGTCTCCGGGTCATGCAAAAGACCATTCCTGAAAGTTTTAGGGGACCAGTTTCTGATTCCACTCTTGCTAAAGACTATCTTAAGGAACTTGAGCAGAGGTTTGTCAGGAATGAGAAGGCTGAAATAGGCATTCTATTAAACAAACTCTGCACAATGAAGTACCATGGTAAGAGCAATGTTAGGGAGCACATTCTTGAAATGATGCATACCGCTTCTAAACTGAAGGGACATAAGCTAGATATATCGGATGATATGCTAGTATATTTGGCCCTTAACTTTCTTCTTGCCTCATTTGGACAGTTCAAGATGAGTTACAACTGTCAGAAGAACTCATGGACAGTTAATGAACTCATCTCGCACTATGTTCAGGAGGAAGAGAGGTTGAAGTCAGATAAGAGCGAAAGCGCAAACAATGCTTCTACCTCTAAGGGAAAAGGGAAAAAGAAACATAAGGCCAATTCAGATGCTGCAACTACAAGTTCGCAGAAGAAGCCCATGAAGGATAAAAACCCAGTTACCGGATTGGAGCCAAATAAAGAAAAGAAGAAGGGTTGTTTCTTCTGTGGATCTAAAGGGCATGTAAAGAAGAATTGTACCAACTATCACACATGGCGTGCCAAGAAAGGTATTAATTTTTCTTTTGTTTGTGAAGAAGTTAATACAGTTTCAGTTTCAATAGACACGTGGTGGATAGATTCGGGTGCAACTACTCACATCTCTGTGTCTATGCAGGGTTGCCGAAGTTACCGGAAGCCAAGTGATGGTGAAAGATACATCTATGTGGGCGATGGAAACAAGGCAGAAGTTGAAGCTATAGGGCATTTTAGATTACTTTTGAAAACTGGCTTGTATCTGGATTTGTTCGATACTTTTGTTGTACCGTCTTTTAGGCGGAACTTAATTTCTATTTCTGCATTGGACAACTTAGGTTTTACTTGTTCATTTGGAGATAGAAAGTTTGGTTTGTATCAAAACTCCAATTTGGTTGCTTCTGGTTTTCTATCTGTTTTGGATAATCTTTATGCTTTAGATACTATTGCTTCCTATAATGAGACCTTGAACAATGAAACTCGAAACGTTAGACAGAAATTAACACATCAGGATTCAGCTGCACTTTGGCATAAGCGTTTAGGTCATATTTCTCAACAAAGAATAACACATCTTATTCAAAGTGATATTCTGCGGCCCTTAGACATGTCGGATCTCGGTCCGTGCATTGAGTGTGCTAAGGGAAAACAAACAAGCATGCATAAATATACAACCAATCATATGACGAACGTCCTTGAGCTGATACATACGGACATATGTGGTCCATTCCCTACAGCTTCTAGGAATGGACATGTATATTTTATCAGTTTCATTGACGATTATTCTAGATATGGTTATATATTTTTAATTAAAGAAAAGACTCAAGCTTTGGACACATTTTAATCCTTCAAGACTGAAGTTGAGTTACGACTCAACAAAAGATCAAAAGCGTCAGATCAGATCGTGGTGGTGAATACTATGATCGGTATGACGGCTCAGGAGAACAATGTCCAGGGCCTTTTGCTAAATTTCTAGAGGAAAATGGAATTGTGCCACAGTATACAATGCTGGGTTCGCCTGCAATGAAAGGTGTGGCTGAAAGGCGCAATCGAACATTAATGGAGATGGTGAGGAGTATGATTTCTCATACCTATTTCCATTGAATCTCTGGGGAGAAGCACTTAAGACAGCAGCATATATTCTGAATCGGGTACCGACTAAGGCCGCAAACAAAACTCCATATGAATTGTGGACCGGGTGAAAGCCTAGTCTTCAGCACTTTAGAATATGGGGTTGTCCGGCTACTCGGCCTTATAGGCCACAAGAGAAAAAGCTAGACGAAAGGACAATTAGCTGCTATTTTGTCAGATATGCAGAAAGGTCCCGGGGGTATAAATTTTATAATCCCACTAATAGAACAATTTTCGTGACAAATACAGTTAAGTTATTTGAGGATGTTATGGTTCAAGGGGGAAATACAAATCAAATTGTCTTTGAAGAAAAACAGGATTCTCCTATACAAGGGGTGCCAACAACGGTACCAATTGTAATAAGAATATCTGGAGATTCATTGGTTCAGGATCGTATAATGAATGAACCTACAGTTAATGAACCTCCAGAAGTGGAAGAGAATCCGATACAAGACAATGTTGATGTTGAAGAGGAACCTATACCACCTCAAGAACTTCAAGAACAAGTGCCTTTAAGGCGGTCCACAAGAAAGAGAAGAAGTGCAATATCTAAGAATTATGTTGTGTTCCTTCAAGAACATGAATTCGACATTGGCATGATGGAGGATGACCCTCTCAATCTCCGTCAGGCTTTGGAAAGTGCGAATTATCAGAAATGGATCGAGGCCATGAATGATGAAATAAAGTCAATGTATGACAACAAAGTCTGGGATATCGTCCCATTACCTCAAGGTGTGAAGCCTGTTGGTTGCAAATGGATATTTAAGACCAAGAAGGATTCAGAAGGTAATGTGGAAAGATACAAAGCGCGGCTTGTTGCTAAAGGATTTACACAGAAAGAAGGCATTGACTTTACAGAAACTTTCTCACCTGTGTCTATGAAAGATTCCTTCAGAATTATTATGACTTTAGTGGCACATTTTGATCTTGAGTTACACCAGATGGATGTTAAGACTGCGTTTCTCAATGGCGACATTGATGAAACTATTTATATGGTGCAACCACCTAACTTTGAGACTGATGACAATAACTCAAAGCAGATGGTTTGCAAATTAAATAAATCCATTTATGGACTCAAGCAAGCGTCTCGACAGTGGTATTTCAAATTTCATCAAGTAATTGTCTCATTTGGATTTGAGCCTAATTTGGTGGATGAATGCATATATCACAAGTTCAGTGGGAGTAAGTTTATGTTGATGACGTATTGCTTACCGGTAACGATATAAACATGATGCGTGAAACTAAGAGATTTCTTTTCAGGCATTTTAATATGAAAGATTTGGTGAAGCATCATATGTGTTAGGCCTTAAAATACATAGAGATCGAAACAAGGGTATTCTAGGGCTTTCACACCAAGCATATATCGATAAAATTCTCAAGCGATATGGTATGGAACATTGCAAACCAGGAAATACCCCTGTTGCAAAAGGAGACAAATTTAGTCTCAACCAGTGTCGAAAGACAGAACTTGAGAAATCAGAAATGCACCAGTTTCCATATGCTTCGGTAGTAGGAAGTCTGATGTATGCTCAGGTGTGTACGCGTCCGGATATTGCATACATTACAGGAATGTTAGGCCGGTATCTCAGTAATCCTGGTATGGATCATTGGAAAGCAGCCAAGAGGGTACTTAGATACTTGCAAAGAACGATGGATCATATGCTGATATATCAAAGATCAGATAGGCTCGAGGTCATTGGATATACTGATTCCAATTTTGCGGGCTGTGTGGATAGCATGAAGTCAACATCCGGTTATATTTTTATGTTGGCTGGAGGAGCTATTTCTTGGAGGAGTGCAAAGCAGACCATGATTGCTTCTTCCACCATGGCAGCCGAATTCATTGCGTGTTTCGAGGCATCGAACCATGGAATATGGTTAAGGAATTTTGTCACTGGGCTGCATATTGTGGATACTATTAAGTTACCACTCAAGATATATTGTGATAATAATTCAGCAGTATTGTATTCCAACAACAACAGGAGCTCGTCGAAATCCAAACATATCGACATTAAGTTCCTTGCTGTGAAGGAAAGAGTTCAGAGTGGACTTATAAGTATTGAACATATTGGTACAACTTCCATGCTAGCAGATCCGCTGACTAAGGGATTGGTACCCAAACAGTTTCACGCATGTTACTCACATGTGTATCTGTGTTAAAGAGGATTGTCAGATTTAGTGGGAGTCTGTATTTTATGTATCATGTTTTATGTTTTATATGATATACTTTTACAGATATCATGTAGTTAACTTTTATATAATATTCTGTTATTTGTATGTATCATGCAATTATTCAGACTTCAGTTATTCAGATTTCAATTATTCAGAGGTACGATCTGAGAAAGAGGCGGCGAGACAGGTGGCGGACTGTCAGCGATTGAGGCGCGAGGAAGAGGTTCGACGAGAGTCTAGTAAGAGGTGGGCGGCTGTGCGCGACGAGATTCCAGGACGAGGCCTTCGCCAGTTCGAACGAGAGAGACAGAGAGACGGATCCGCTTCTGCGTCGGGGAGGCACGCTGAGGCTGAGAGCAGTCATTGATCTCTATTTAAATTTTCAGAATTCAACCACAAATCCTGTTGAAGGGTTATGAATCTAGGAGTAGAGGATCCCATAAGACCTTTATAAAAATCAGTGATATGCCTATGTATCAGAGCTTGATCAAACACTAAAGTCCCTTCAATTTCTAAGCTGCCAATAGAGTTTTTCTTTTTTCTAGAAGAGGCTACCACATGGAAAAACTTGGTATTTAGGTCTCCCTCTAAAAACCACTTAAGCTTTGATCTTTGTTGCCAATATTGTTCTTCTTCTAAATATAATCTATGTAACTCATTTTGACATGAAATCCAATTATCTAAGTCATGATCAGTAAGACAGTTATCATCTAGTTGTTGTTCAAAAATGTCAATTTGTGCTAAAAGATTAGACTTAAGTCTTTTTGTTTCTCCTCTAACATTTGAACTCCATCCTCTTAGTTTTTTCCTTAAAAATTGCATTCTCAATTTCCAACTAAGTCCCAAGTCAGATGTTAAAGGGATTGCAGACCACCAAGAAGTTACTAAATCATAAAAACCATCAATAGCTAACCAGGTTTTATCAAATTTTAAAGTTTTAGACTTAGGAAATATTACTGCTTGAGTATCTAAGATCAAGGGATTATGATCAGAGTATGCTCTAGGCAGAGAAGATAATTTTGCCAAAGTGAAATGAGAATTCCAGGAATTAGTGCAAAAACATCTATCTAATAAGGCTTGAGAGTTAGAATTTAAAGATCTAGCCCAAGTAAATTTTCTATCTGATAAAGAGAGTTCTATTAATTCCTTGTCTCTGATGAAAGAATTAAAACGACTACTTATTACATGATTAAATGAAGGACCAGATCTCTCTGACCTACGTCTAATCATATTAAAGTCACCCATTATAATCCAAGCATCAATTCCTAAAGAGCCAATATCAGCTAATTCTAAAAGAAAATTTCTCCTAGTATTAGTAGATAGAGGTCCATAAACTGTTGTAAAACACCATTCAAAGTTATCTATTTTATTTTTAAAATGCACTGAAATTGAATAATCTCTAACATAAGAAGCAATCAAGGAGAAGATAGAATCATTATAACCTAAAAGTAAACCCCCTGAGGCTCCAGCAGAGGGTTTTACTATCCATTGATTAACAGTAAAACTTAAAGTTCTTAAACTTCTATCAGAAAAAATTTCTTTTTTAGTTTCCTGAATACAAACTAAGTCAATATTGTTGTCCTTAATTAAATCACTTAAGTATCTTCTTTTAACTGATAGACCTAATCCTCTAGCATTCCAATTAAGAATTTTAACCATTATACTTAGATAAATCCCTAGTACTGTGAGACTCAGTTGTCTCAGAAGATCCTATAGTATCAGAATCCTGTAACTGCTGTAATAGCACAGTATCAGGAATGTGACCAGTCTGTATACTCTCAGAAATAACTGATTCAAAACGAGGCTTAGATAAAGCTCTTAAAGTTTGAACAATCTTAATACTATCATCTACAGTATCCCCTAATTTAAAACCACTGATATCATACAACTTTACCAAATCTAAATCAGATAGAGAAGAATAAGGAAATTGTTCCAAAAGAAACTGAGTACCTGTGGTGGCTTTAGCAGACTTAGCAGAATTCTTAGCTCCTTCTTTAGGAGTCACTTCCTCATTATTTCTACTAATTCTACTGCTCAACGGTTCATCTGATTTAATTTTAATTAATTATATTTTCCTTAATTATTTTTATTATCATTATTACCAGCACCAGATAGGCATCTATAAATATATCCTAATTGTTATTTTAATTAATTAATAAAACATAAATGGGGCCGGCACCGGTGGAGGCTGTTGCTTGTGAAACAGAGAGCGAGCTCTACAGATTTTGCTCGAGTCTCAGCGATACACAATGCGTCCAAATGTGCATCCGCGAAGGCTACAATGGCGGTTACTGTGAGTACCAGGACTTCATTAAGTTTCAAGTTACTAAATGCATCTGCTCTATCGTTGGAGAATCATGCAGACAACCTCCAAAAACAGATCACTATTCGCAAGGGTAAAAAATGACTATATATTCACGAGAGTACACCGATAGAAAAGTGTTATTTTTTAGCGCATGAGCATTATCGATAGAAGTATCCGTGAGGATACCGTCAGCAAAAAGCATTTTTACCCTTTCGTAAAGTGACAGATATTTGTATTATATACGTTAATGAACTATATTGGTTTTTGTTTTGTATTGTATTTGATGTACATGATCATTTTCGTTTTATATTTCAAGTACCAATTCATGGTTTATTTGTATTATAATTCAAATAATATTATGCATGAATGAATGAATCTTCTGCTGGAACATGCATGCATGATACCAATTACTTAATTATATACGGGCTGTTGGAATTAATTTTAATTAATTACAACATATATGGGCTTATATGTGATATAAATATATATTGAATATTAGACTGTCAAATATCTAATTAGACCCGTTATGAAGTGATTAAATTAAAGGCCCCACTTCTCATGACATATATTGAACCCGATAAATAATACTTAATTTGAGTGGTAAATGATGAATCAATCAATCTTAGTTTTCTCGTATAAAAATAGATAATTAATTGTCGATCCATCGAGGAGATGAGCTGGACAAGTCATTATTTTTTAATAAAGAGATATATATATATTATGTTATAATTTTTTTTATCCATTTATAATTTTTAATCTTATTATTTTAAAAATATAAATTACTAATTAAATAAAATGATAAAATGTTGTATAAATAATTTTTTTATAAATTACTTATTAAAAAACTATATAAAATGTTGAATAAATTAATGTTATAGTAATACTAAATAAGAATTTATATAAAATGTAATATAAATCAATCAAATTATCATAATAAAATTATATTGTTATATTTATAAATAAAAAAATTCATATCTAATTTTATATTTATTTGTTACCCTATAGGGTGACAGGTACAAAATAACTCTTTTCTAAGCTAAAAAAAATAATTTCTTACCCATACTAATAGCTGATAAGATAATAATACAAAGAAATTTACCCATGTTTGCCTAATCGAATACAATATAGATCAAACAAACCGTGAAATAATTTATTTAATAAAATTATTGCCCCATGAAATAATTTATTTAATAAAATTTAATTCTATTAAACCTTCAAGAAATTAACAAATAAATTTTAACAAAATAAGAAAGGACGGATATTATAATCCCATTCCTTGCCTAATTTGCGTTGACAAATTTAGCCAAAAGAAATATTCGAGCAAGATAATTTTAGAATTTTAGAATAATGAGTAAAATTATATAAACATTCAAAATATGGTACGGGGCGGATAAACGGATAAAAAAGTGTCATTGACGTCTCAGTTTGTGCTTTCGATAAAATATTTTTCAAAACAAGAAAAAAATAATAATGAATACAACTAATTTGTATTATGAAAATTTAGTAAAATATAAAACTTTCCTGTATCATGTATCATCTTCATACAAATATATATATAGAGTATGGCTAATTTGCTTCCGGAAGCATTTCGACAAAGTGCTTACAGAAGCATATCTTAGTATTTGATGTTCAAACAACAAATCCAAACCATTAGATGTTCAATCTATATTAAAATGTACTTGGAGACCAAATTTTATGTTTTTTGGAATTTTTTTATTATTTATTAAGCTGGTTTGAAAACCGCTGTTTTTATTAAATTTCTGCAGCATTGAAAAACAGCGGTTTTCAAATCAGTTTAATAAATAGTAAACAAATTCCAAAAAATATAAAATTTGGTCTGCAAGTACATTTTAATATAGTAGAGTAGCTTGTTAAAATCAGCTCTTTATTCTTCCATTCGCATTGCTGAGATGTAACATCCCAATTTTCATATATTTGAAATTTTATTTGATATAAAGTGAAACACGTAATTGAAATTTTTTTTATAGTGTCGTCGTAACTTGTTAAAATTTATTTTAAATTTTTATGAATTGAGATGAACAACTATTTCAAAGTTACTTGATTGTATAGTCATTTAGTGATTAGATAGATTTTCTATTAGCCTTGAAATATTTTTAAAATTTACTTAACAACCTGTTTATTAGAATTTAGATTTATTTAACAACATGTTAATTAGAAAGTTAGTATGTTATAAATTAATTTTAATACTTAAATAAAAAGGGGAGCTGTTCACTAATCAACTAATTATTAAGTAATAAGAATAACTAAAAGAATTTTCTTTTAAGATTAAAATGTGTATGTGAGGGACACCTGTTAGCCATCTTGACTGCCATTTCACCTAACTCTATTAATTTACATATGCCGCTGAAATTTTTTTTTATTTCCAAACCTTGTGGATCAGAAAAGAAATAGATTGTTGAACTTATTTAATTCTAAAATCAAATATGTATTAGCTTTTCAAAATTGGAAATGACAAAGAGCAACTATATTATTTTATTCTTTACTTTTTCTGAAGGAACCGCTTTACCCCTCTTTTTCTGGAGAAACAGACTTGACTTCCAACCCGTTTATTTGTTTGTTGGTTCTTTACTTAATGATTGTGGTTGCTTGTGAATTGTTTTGCTTGCTGGCTGCATGATTATTGTGGTTTATTTGCTTCATCGGTTGCTAGTTAATTATAGCTTGATTTCTTGATTGAAGTATAGAATTACATGGCATACATGTTTGACATAACATAAAAGGTAGAGTACAGTGGTGCAGATCTGGTATGTCATACTTCAGTAGCTGTCAGGTTTGTACAAATTTCTTCATTCAGATCAAATTTACTAAATTATGTGTATGATTGTAAGGTCCGGCTGAGATGCCGCCACAGGAGCCCTTTACTACGGATGTCGAGTCCCTCTCGTGCAGTCTCGATGAGATCGGAGTATACGAGGAGGGTTTTATGTCGGCACCGCCAGTACCCGATATGGGACAGAGATGGCACATAATAGAGAGGCTAGTAGTAGCGGGTCTCATACTCAGCCTGACTTTGGGACTGGGCTCGCTGCATCCATCTTCTGTACACCCTCGCCAGTCTCGACAGTGTCTAGGGGTGAGTACAAATGGGATATTGCCGGCAGATACGTAGCTACGCCGATGCTGGTATAGAGACCCCGAGAGAGAGCCTGGCCGGGCGAACGCCGGAGTACCGCCTGAGCGATGGTCCCCCTCTCTGTTTCAGTAATATCGTAGCTAGTTTTGTACTATTTATATTTGGTATACTATTTATACTATATTTGGATTCTCCTATATTTCGGTTATTTTGTATGTGTGCTTTTATGGTACTATTTTTATATTTTTCATATAAAATAAATTATCATGATAATGCTAAACAGGAAATATTACAACAATAACAATAATAGTACAACATAAAAAAAATATTAAATATTTTTTTGAATAAGTGCTTTAAACAACAAAATAAGTACTTTAAAGATTAAAGACACACCAATTGGCGCATCTCAAAATAAATTGAGTCGGTGTGAGTGACACAAGTACCCAGAAAAATAGTCAAGAAAATAATATTACAATACAATGACAAAATAAAATTACACTAAATAATCACAAAGCAGATCATATACAAGAAGAAAATAGTTTGTGTGTAAAAAAAAAACAAAATGAGGAATCAGCCCGAAAATAGCCGGTTTGGATATTTTTTGAAAAATCCAAGAATCCTGGGTATATTTATTAATTTGTAATTAACTTTGGATATTAATAAAAATGTCGGAGCTCGGGTAACTGAGTAGTGAGTACACTACTCATCGGAGCTCGGGTAATTAGAGGTTTTTGAATAAAACCTCTAGCTTGAGTATCATTGGCCAGATATTTTTGCATATTTTTGGGCTAACTCATCGTTGGTCTTAGTTTAGATAAGGTTCATCTTTAGGTCAAATATTGTTGTAATGGTCCCAATGTGGTGTGTGGTGAAGTATAAATGTGTCATTCATTGTTGTATTTCCCAAAAAAAAAAAAAAACAGGATGATTACAAATAATGATTTTTTCATTGCAGGGATGCACTGCCACTAATTCGCATAGATAGAGCCTTGTATCTAGCTAAGGTTATAGATGTCAGCTTCGTAATTTATTTTTCTTTCAATTACCTCAACATATGATAATCACAACAGTTATGAAAAAACAGCACCTTGCATGCCTCATTCGTAATTTATTTTTCTTAAATTAGCAAAACAAAAACTTAATTGTAGTTTAATTATTGCTCAAATTTTACTATACCAAATCGTCCGAAGCCACAAACCCGTATACATTAAATTAGGGAAAAAATAACATAAATTAAAACATTTTTATGCTTTGAATTTGACATATTTTTATGTCGAAGTGGAACCAGCTACTGAAATGATTTTCAACAACATAAGAAAATAAACATGTAGAGAGAAGAGCACAATTTTTTGAAACATAGAGAGGGCCAGCAGGCTTTTTGTGAACTCCACTGAATTAATTAAATAATGTTGTAAAAAATATATATTAAAGAAAATAAATTTATTGTTTGATATTTTAGTTTTTGTTTGAGATAAATAGTGGCAGATATTTTATCTTATTTTGGTCATGTATAGTCAAGTCTGGTCACGTGTCGTGCAATCTTTCGTACAGTGACGAGTCAGAAATGTACCATGATGTAATTTTTTTTTTTACATTCCTAGACAACTGACATTTTTATTAATATCCAAAGTTAATTACAAATTAATAATTATATTCAGAATACCTGAGTTTTTCCAAAAATGTCCAAACCGGCCATTTTGTTTCTAGGCCGGTTTGGACATTTTTGGAAAAACTAATATATTCTGAGTATAATTATTAATTTGTAATTAACTTTGGATATTAATAAAAATGTCGGCCTAGACAACAACATAAAGTCATAAACCAATGAAAAAAACAGCATAAGACAAATAAAAAAGAATCAAAATTTACATGTAAACCAAAGTATTTAATGAAATCAGGCACTCAATCTAAAGGCATCTGTTGCGGCATTTAGTGTGTTAGAAAGAAGCATTGCGATAGTCACCGGGCCCACGCCACCTGGCACAGGTGTAATTGCAGAGGCCAGCTTCACTGCCTCGTCGAAATGGACATCTCCAGTTAAGCGGTACCCATGGTCACTATCAGAATCCTTATAACATAAACAAAGAAATGAGTTGAAATTGCAGTAAAACCTATGGAAAAAATAATAACCAAAGAAGGAAAGAATGTGCAAAAAGAAAAATGAGTCAATTGTGTTCAATTGGCTGGTACCGGTACTAGACCTGATTTGGTGCAGCATGAAACTGGCACACAAATCCATATTATACCTCAATAGGATTGGTACCGATATCAATTATAACAGCGCCTCTCTTTAACCAGCTGCCTCTGACAAGATTGGAAACTCCGGCTGCCAAAATTACGATATCGGCCTCACGTATTATTTCTTCTGGGTTGGGAGTGTACGCATGAACTATGCTCACTGTTGCATGATGTCTCTGAAAAAATTATCAAAAGAAGTGAATATTTAAAGCAAATCACAGCATAGGTTGTACTATATTTTGCCAATAGCACCCAACTTCTCTTACATTTTCTCCTATCACCCCAAAAATTAGTCAGGTTGCAAAACATCCAGTTAGATTAGTTGGATAAAAAATGCATGTTATTTTAAATATTGACAACTTTGCCCCCCTCCGCAAAAATACATGTTCTTTGTAAATACTGCACAAATTTCGGGTGAGTTTGTGTGCAAAAAATAAAGGAACAATAAATAGATACCTGTAGAAGTAAGGATGTGGGCCGGGAGGCCAACGACCTTGCTTCGTCCGATGACAACAGCATGTTTCCCCATGAGGTCGATCCGGTACCGTAGTAACAACTAACAACCCAACACATGCCTTGGCAGCACACGGTTTGAAAAGGGGCTGCCGGGCCCACAATGCAAGATTACCAACATTTAATGGGTGAAACCTGTTTCACTAAGCTAATGGCACCTAGTATTCTCTCTTCATCCATGTGCTAAATTCACCAATAGAAGCCGTAAATTTTCACATTTCTCAAGTCTGATCAGTTAAAATAATTTTCACATTTCACCAATAGAAACCGTAAATTTATTAAAAGACTGCAAAATGTATACCTGAGGTAAATTTGTTAAAAGACTGCAAAAAAGTGTTGCACAAGGATGCCATGAACAGAGGGTCTTCATTAAATATTTTAACAGACTCTACTACTTCCTCATCTGAGCATGAATCTGGTAATTGCGCCACTAAAGACCTAATTCCCACCTCATTGCATGCATTATTTTGTACCTCACATAGCTCTGAGAGTCTCTCCTCTGCCCGACTAATATCACCGCCAATCCAGGGACCTTCCCGTAAGGCATTTACCATCAATTACAAGTTGTGGTGCATCATGGTTAACTACATGCAATTTTAAAAAGATCAACAAATTTATTTAATTAAATAATGAGCACCTGAAAATACATAGCCTGCAAAGTGTTCGAGTAAAAGCCTCACTGAAAACACATCTAACAACAAATGTTCTACTAAATGCGCCATC
Organism: Carex littledalei; assembly: GCA_011114355.1. Classification (NCBI taxonomy): domain Eukaryota; kingdom Viridiplantae; phylum Streptophyta; class Magnoliopsida; order Poales; family Cyperaceae; genus Carex; species Carex littledalei. The sequence goes on from CM022079.1 coordinate 18,369,185, forward strand.
TCAAATATAGTTTCTAACGCATCATAGTTCACTTCATGTCAATTAAATAATAAAAGGAACAACAAAGAATAACCCAACAGTAATATAGCTCGCAAGGTGTTTGTGTAAATGCTCCACCTAGAAAGTAGAAACCTTTTGAATAAATAAACAGTGCAGTAGCATGTGGATGCAATGCAAAGAACTCACCTCCACCTCCTGGTAATGTGCGAGGAGGCACCGTAGAGCTGACTGGGGTCCAGATGTCGGGGAGGTCAGGACCTAATATACAGCTGCTGTTTCTCTTCTCAGTCTCGGTGTCAAGTGCAGCGTGGCATCGGCGAGAAAGGCGAGAGAAGAGAGATGAAAGTGATGATGAATTTGGCGCCAATTTTCTCTTTAGCAGAGAAGAGGTGAACGCCACGGCGCCTCTCAAATCACAAATCTGTTTCCGTCTTCCTTTTTTGGATGTGTTTTTTATTATACCTATAGTAACACAAATTTTGAGTTTAGTTGCTGGCCGTCCGATCTGCTTGATCACGAATTATTAAAGAGCCGAACGCTGATCCAAACTCAATATTTGAGGTACTTAAGGGGATACGGGCAGACAATTTGGTGTCTACTTGGATTATAGGGATCTGCTTTAAGATTCGTACCAGATTAAAAAGGACTATGCAGATTCTACACGGTAGGGTACGCACTGGATCTGAACTCGTGAGTGTATACTCTAGCGACGCTAACCCATCCCATTTGATTTTCTTGGGCTTGGGCCGGAGCTCAATTTTTTATCGCTAAATCTATGGCCCGGTTAGTCCAAAGCCTCGGTTGCTCTAAAAATGAAATGGCTGCTTTGGGCCTTTAAGGCCTCAACTTGCTCTGCCCTCAAGACATCGACAAAACTATCAATCCACATTTGACTGGTATTAATATTAATCTATTTTTTATTTTAACTAGTATTAATATTAATTTATGTTACCTGATACTTCATATATAGTTCCGTATCATATATACTTCATATTGATTTATGTTACCTGATACTTCATATATATTCTACAAATTCTCAATATCATATTGGCAAAAGGTCCATCCAAGTTAATGATAGATCATTAATTTAGTTAGGAGGTTGATCCATCTATTCAATTAACTAATATAAATTAATTACAAAACATCAATAAAGAAATTTCCTAACAATTTTAATTAAAATAAACATATAAGTCATATGTATCAAAATTAAGAGAAAAATTATAAAAAATAAACAATATATTTGAGTTGGATCATTTTACATATTAAAGCGAATGTGTCACAATATCAAAACCTTTTAAATTTATAAAAAAAAAATGTTAAATGCATACCTTGAAACTTGAATTCAATATGCCATTTTGAAAATCCTGATGATTGAAATCAAACTTTAAACAATATATTCAACAAGTTAAATCAGCAAGAAGCAAATTCAGATCATATCACGATTTTCAAACTTTAAGTTACATCAATGCAGAATAAATAAGAAAAGAAAAGGAAAAGAGTATCTAGCAATTATGAAAATCAAATAATTAATAAATGATTACTGCATATGCGATATGCTGTGGCTTTCTGCATACCGCATAAAAACCGCATTTAAAAACATTAGTTGTATCAATTGTAACATTTGTTGCTCTGGGAATGCGTGTTTAGATTCAGTATCTTAGATATTGATTTAATTTTATCAAAATTATTTCAATACTATAAAATAGGTCCACGTTCAAAAAGTCATTTTTTTTATATCTAGATTTTTCTAATTTGTTGCTTTGAAAATATTTATCAATCACTACAAAACTGGTGATCCCAAGAACATGTGTCATGATTTATTGATTACTTACAATTATTTAGTAATATTGAAATTTTAGACCCATTGCTACAAAAAGGTCCTACTTGCAATACTAACAAAGTAGATGTTGTTCCATAGAAGAGTTTAATTGGAAAAAAAAAAAAAACCCATATCAGCGATTCTTTCCATCAATGTTTTAAAATGCGGTTTCTATGCGGTATGCAAAAGGCCACCGCATATCGCATATACGGTATGCGGTCGCATATGCGGATTTTTATGCGGACTTATATATGCGGAAAAATGAGAATTAATATATATATAAACAAGTATGCGGTAATATGCGGTAATATATGGTAATATGCGGTATCATACAAACAAGCATGCAGTAATATGCGGTAAAAGTATGCGGCCGAATATGCGGCCAAATATGCAGTAAAAATATGCGGCCGAATATGCGGTCAAATATGCGGCTGCATATGCGGAACTGCATATTGATTTTCTATGCGGTTGCCAACCGCATACACATATGCGGCCGCATGAACCGCATTTTGCTACACTGCTTTCCATATAGTTTGTATTCTTGATTCCTTTGGGTCAGTGATGTTTAACAGTGTATAGACCATGACCAGAAAAAAAAACAAGGAGATAGGCGATAAGAAATTAGGCATTTAATGTCAAGGTAGCGTGGAAAAAGGGGCATCGTTTGAACCGAGGGAACGTGCTTGACCGGGTAGAAATTAACTCAATATATAATTTCTAATGTGAAAGAGACATGAAAGAGATATGGAAGAGAATAAGGGGTCCACAATCTATTGTGAAAGAGATATGAAACATAATGTAGTAATGATCTTGTTGGACAAGAAGAGATAAGTAACTGACGTAGAGTGATTGTAATTGGAAATAAAATAAATGAAGCTTAACTGTCATTTTTAATAGTTTTGAAATAAATAAAAAAATAAATAAAAAATAAAAAAAATTCTTCGAGTAACCAAACCTTATGTTATTGCACGAGAGCAGCTTGGGTCCGATGCCCACCGGACTCAAATTTGGGTCTGATGAGTTCGATGACCGTCCGATCTGCTTTAATCGTGCACACGAATTTTAAAGCATAAGCAAAAGTTGTGAGCATGAATTTTAAAACAGATCGGATGGTCATTGAACCTATCGAACTCACTTTGAGTCCGATGAGCATCGGACCCAAATTGACCTCGTTATTGCACATGCTACACTGTCTCATATATTAGGTTTTACAAGACGCCAACGCAGCCATTCCATTTGAGTAACCAGGCCCCAGATTTGGCGAACAAAAATTGAACCTAGGCCAAGCCCAAGCCCAACATAATCAATTCAAAAAACCATACATCTATGTAAGGACCAATTCAAAAGGAGAACGGAGTAGGTCTGATGCCCATTAGACGTACTTTTGGGTCCAATGAGCTCCATTACCGTCCGATCCGTTTTAAAATCTGTGCGCACGAAATTGAAGCAGAAACACACAAACTTTGAAGCAGAGTGCACGAATCTTAAAGCAGATTGGACGGTGTTTGAACCCGTCGAACCAAAGTAGATCCGATGGGCTTCGGACCTACTCTCAAGTCATTCAAAAGACCTTGGTTGGACTTTTCATCGGTTGTAAAAGAGATTAATTGCTGTCACTTAGAAGATGTCTTCAGAATCAAAGATAAGGGAGAGATTTTTTGAGAGCCTCATAGACTCACAGTCAAGTCCAAGCTCAAGTCAACACCCTATTGTACTCCACAAAATCATACTTCCAACATAACATGATATCTTTATTCTGTCTCTGATACCTGGCTGCAATCTATCTGTTCATCCATTATCTTCTCCTACCTATAACTTTATCTCTTTTTAATTAATGGAGATTTTACATCAAGCAACTCTTTTCTTTATCTTACTCTCCCTTATCATCCCTAGAGCCATCTCACTCACTCTGAATACCTCCTACTTCATCCAGTGTGGCTTAATTAACTCCACTTTCACGCACACCAATGAATCCCCTCCTCGCACTTTTGTCTCTGACGAGAAGTACCTCATCTCCGGTTCAACCAGTACTAACCTTTTTCCAAACGTGACTATTTCCACAAACCCTCTCTATCCCACCGCACGCTTCTCTTTCTCTCCATTCTCTTACCAATTCAATGTTGTACCCAATACTTCCAACATATTGCGCCTTCACTTCTCTCCTTTTTCCGGATCCTCCAATGCAAATTTCGCAATAACAACTTTCAATGGCAACAGCTCAACAAACAATTTTTCTATCTCTGCTCTTACATCACTCATTATAAAAGAGTTTTTTCTTTCCATGGATTCTGACAAATTGGTACTCAAATTCACTCCACAAAACTACTCTATTGCTTTCATAAGTGTGATAGAAATCTTTGATGCCGCACCCCTGCAATTATTTAGTAACATTCCAATTCTAATTGACACAACTGATACATTCAATACGCAGCAAGCTTATCTGAGCATGGAAACATTCTATCGGGTAAACATGCCAGGCCCATTGATCACCCCGGAGAATGATACACTGTGGCGAACCTGGGTTACGGATGACCCTTACATCTATAATGCTCATGCCTCTCAGACTCATAGTGTGTCTATGACACTAAACTTCAATCCACTACAATGGAGCTCAGAGGACATAGCCCCAGAGACAGTTTATAACACGGCACGGATGATAAACGCCTCTATTGATCAGTTCAACTCCAATCCTGATTTTAACATCAACATCACATGGAGTTTCAGAGTCGACTCAGGGTATTATTATCTTATCCGATTACATTTCTGTGATATTATACCAGAGTCCAGTCAGGTGGATCAAGGGCCTGTTTTTGCAGTCTATATCATGGATTATTTGGCACTTCGAAATAACCTGAGACCTAGTGATTACACGAGCTATGCACAGGAGCCATTCTACATTGATTTTATTGCAAATGTTATGGGTGCACGAAACATAACTGTGAGCATTAGCCTGGATAGGAAGGAGAGTAAAGTAAATAATGGTTTCCTTAATGGATTGGAGATTATGAAGATGACCAATTATAATCCTCCTCTTGAAAGGAAAAAGAAATTGCTAGCTATCATCCTTGGACCTACTATTGGGGGTGCCTTTATAATTTTAATATTAATGATCATGTTCGGTGTTTATACAACTTGGTATAAGGGACGGTGCAAAATGAATCTGCGAGAAGAAGATGAGACGCCATTTTCACAGCCTCATCAGTATTCTTGCAGAGCAACTAGTGTAGCATCTCCTAGGCTTATTGCCTTTTCTGAAATCAAAACTTCAACAAATAATTTTGATGAAAGGAGCTTAATCGGGGTAGGTGGTTTTGGAAAAGTTTACAAGGGAAGATTGCATAATGGAACTATGGTTGCTGTAAAACGAGCCTCATGCCAATCCAACCAAGGCTTCCCTGAATTTCAGACAGAGATTGAAGTTCTATCAAATATCCGTCACCGTCATCTGTTATCCCTCATAGGTTACTGTGATGAGAACTCCGAGATGATACTTGTCTATGAGTATATGGAGAAAGGCACTTTAAGGAACTATTTGTACGGCACAGACGACTTATTGCCATCTCTTTCATGGAAGCAAAGGCTGGAGATTTGCATCGGCACAGCCAAGGGCCTACAATACCTCCACACAGGGCCATCACGAAATATCATACATCGTGATGTGAAATCAACTAACATTCTTTTAGGAGAGGGGTACATAGCCAAAGTGTCAGATTTCGGCATTTCAAAACTAGGGCCATGTATAGGTGAGACCCACGTCAGCACAGCAGTGAAAGGTAGTTTTGGTTATCTCGACCCGGAGTACTTTAAGACCCAACAACTAACTGACAAGTCCGATGTATATTCATTTGGAGTTGTGCTTTTTGAGGTACTTTGTGCGAGGCCGGTAATTGACCAAAGCCTTGAGAGAGAACAACTTAATCTCACAGAGTGGGCGCTCATGTGGCAGCGAAAAGGTGAGTTAGAAAAGATTATCGACCCAAAACTTGTCGGGGAGATCAAGGAGAATTCTCTGAGGAAGTTTGGAGAGATAGCCAAGGAGTGCTTGGAAGAATATGGCATTGATCGGCCAACAATGGGAGACGTTTTATGGAACTTGGAATACTGTTTGAGGTTGCAAGAAACAGAGGTGAAGAGTGAGCTGCATTATGAAAACACAACAAGCACATCAGATTCGCATTTCCTGGAAATTCCAACTTTGTGCGGATTGCCTTCAAATATTTCAAGTGCAGATAGCAGATCTGATATAACAACTAGTAATGTGTTCTTCTAGCAGATCACATAGCTGGATATATTTATATAGCTCTACTAATTAAATTAATTAGAATATGTCAAATGTAAGTGATTGTTGTAATGTTAATTTGTAATGTTAATTTGCAGTTATATTATTAACATTGTGTGAAGGGTGCCCACAAAATGAATTAATGAATATCTCATAGCTTGTGATTTTCTGAGGTTTCTTACAAATGAATTAATGAAAAAGGGTGCCCACCTCATTCGCCTCCGTTTCTATCCATTTACATCCACAAAATATGAACTCTCCTCAACTTTGTTCCATGTCTCAGCCGGTCAATTTTCACTTTGTTGAAGGAATTCATAGTTCAGGTCGATACTGATAGTATTTTTCATAGAAGGCAAAATCGGCCGTTCCGGAGCGGAATCGGACGGTACTGATCCGATTTCAGGCCGAGTTACGTAGTTAGTGAAGATTTCATCAAATTTTGGCCTTTCCGGCATCATTCTGGTCAAATTTCGGCTGTTTCGATCTCATTCCAGACAAATTTCGTTCGTTTCGGACCGAAATGACCAATTCCACTGAAATGACCGAAACGCGAATGAACCAAACTCCAAAAAAATTTTTTGAGCTCTCTGTGAATCGAACTCGTGCCATTTAGCATGGCAACCAAACACAACTCCACCACACCACACAATCTTTCTTGTTAAAAACCACAACTCATTTCTATATATCATATTTCAATTTGTACCTCCATTCAATCACCGATTGACTGTTTTCTTTTGTTTGGTTTGATTGGACTGAAGTGGATTTGTGCTTATATATCACGGAATTAAGTTGGCAGATGGTGCCAACTTCTGTAATAATTGAAATAAGTCCGATTTTCCGATTTTCCTATTTTTTTAGTGTAAAACAAGTTTCTGGCAAAAAAGTCCGATTTTCCGATCCGATTCGGCCGATCCCGACCGATTTTTCCGATCCGGTTCAGAATCGGTCGGTGCCGATCCTGATCCCGATACCGATTTTTCCTTCTATGGTATTTTTATCAATTTTTATGCCAGCTGAAGATAATTGTGCTTGCTTTCTTCATGTTCTTTGTTTTGATGTTGCATGGAGTTTCTTATAAATTGGTGCACTGGCTGGTTTATCCACAGTTACCAAGTAAGAAATTAGCATGTGATGTTGATCTCAAAAATGATTAAGTTTGAGAAGGAAAAACATATATAATTGTTTGCTGTTGGATATTTTAATCACAAGTCATTTTTCTGAGTAATCCAGGCTGGTTTAGTGATCAAAACTTGAGCCCAGCCCAATCCCAATAAAATCAAATGGGCCTAGCCCAAGCCCAAGTCATTTTTCTGAGTTTCAGGTCCAGTGTGATCCCTAATAATCCATGCAGACACCAAATTTATTTCGGCCTGACTACTCTGAAGTAACTCAAATACTGAGTTTGAATCTGGACCGTCTGATCAGCTTTCGGATCCTTAATTATCCGTGCCAAAGAAGATCGGACGGTCCAAATTTTAACTCAAAATTTGAGTTACTTTCGGTTATATGTATTAATATTACAACACATCCAAAAAAGGAAGATCCAAACAGATTTGAGAGAGAGAGAGATGAGAGGCGCCGTGGCCTTCACCTCCTCTCTCCTAAAAAGAAAATTGGGGCCAAATTCATCATCACCTTCATCTCTCTTCTCTCGGCTCTCTTGCCTATGCCACACCACACTTGACACCGGGGCCAAGAAGAGAAGCAGCTGCATATTAGGTCCTGACCGCCATGACATCTGGACCCCACTCAGCTCTATGGTTCCTCCTCACACATTACCAGGAGGTGGAGGTGAGTTCTTTGCATCCACATGCTACTGCACTGTTTATTTATTCAAAAGGTTTCTACTTTCCTGGTGGGGCATTTACAGAAACACCTTGCGAGCTATATAACTATTGAGTTATTCTTTGTTGTTCCCAAAGGTTTAAATAGCGTTTATCGCGTCGTAGAGGAACAACTAAAAAAACGACGCTATTGCCATATTGTCCTCTAGAGCACGCAATAGCGTGCTATAGTGTCAATAGCGTCATAGCTTTTATGATCCGAAAACGCTATAACGGAGCTATAGCGCCGCTATTGCGCGCTATTTAGAACCCTGGTTGTTCCTTTTATTATTTAATTGACATGAAATGAACTATGATGCGTCAGAAACAGTATTTGAGATGGTGCATTTACTAGAACATTTGTGGTTAGATGAGTTTTCAGTGAGGCATTTACTCGAACAGGCTATGTTATTTTCGGGTGCTCGTTATTTAATTATATAAACTTTCGATCTTGTTGTTAACCATGATGCACCACCAACTATAATTGATGGTAAATCAATTGCCGAGGAAATAAGATAAGAAATTTCCAAAACAGTCTGGGATTTAAAAAGCTCTTACGGGAAGGTCCCTGCCTCCCTGGATTGGCGTGATATTAGTCGGTCAAAGGAGAGACTCTCAGAGCTATGTAAGGTACAAAATGGCATGCAATGAGGTGGGAATAAGGTCATTAGTGGTGCAATTACCGGATTCATGCTCAGATGAGGAAGTAGTAGAGTCCGTTAAAAGATTGAATGAAGATCCCCCCTGTTCATGCCATCATCCTTCTTCAACTCCCTTTACCGCAGGTATACATTTTACAGCCTTTTAATAAATTTACGGCTTCCCTGCAATTAAGTTAACCGATAAGACTTGAGAATTGTGAAATTGGGGATTTTAATATTTGCATTAAATGAATGCAGCCATAGGATTTTTATAATTTCTCCTTAATTTAAAAAAAAATGGTTTATAAATTCTAGAGTAGGGTTTGGGGATTTTGGCAATTTGGTGATATAACCTCTTTGTTCGCTTTTTATTTCCTTTCATTAAAATAACAAACTAAACTAATATGATAGCTGTTTGTGAATTCAGCACATGGATGAAGAGAGAATACTAGATGCCATTAGCTTAGAGAAAGATGTAGATGGGTTTCACCCGTTAATAATGTGGGAAACCTTGCATTGCGGGCCCGGCGGCCCCTTTTCATACCGTGTGCTGCCAAGGCAGTAGGCAGTAGGCAGTGTACTGAGTTTCTCTATTCTAGGCAGTAGGCAGTGTACTGAGTTTCTCAAGAAAGAGAGATTCTATCTTTAGGAGGGTTTTAACAAGAAAGAATGAAAGAAAGAGAGCCAGAAGTCGAAAGTCATTGGTGAATCCGATGTAGCAAGAAAAGCAATGATGAAGGAGAGAGGAATTAATTGTACACTCAAGCTCTATGATGAGAAATTGCTTGGTTCATGTGAGGCGTCATGGAGCTCTCTCTCTCTATAAGAGGGGCATTCTGGTAATTTATCTCCATCTCCTGGCCCAATTGCTACTAGGCTTAGAAGACATCTCTTTATCTTTCTTTATTTTTTGAGATGTATGTTACCAATATATCCGGTATGGTGCTAATTGATATAACAATAGTTGATGTGTTAAATTAGACTTTGCATCAATTAAGATGTTTTGTTTGGATGGACAACATTTAAATTTTGAACCATTGTTGATTATGAATTTAAAATTGTCTGCTCGTATAAGCATGCATGAAATTGAACTACTAATTAACCATAACTAAATTTTACTAAATTTGTGTTCAAAATCAAAATGTAATTTGCATTCAAAATGAAAATGTTCTGCATGAAAAAAAAATAGCATATTTGTGATCAAAATCAAAATGTTCTCCTTGAAAAAAAAAAACATAGCAAATTTGTGTTCAAAATCAAAATGTTATGCTTGAAAAAAAAACATAGCAAATATGTGTTCAAAATCAAAATGTTCTTCTTGAAAAGAAAAACATAGAAAATTTGCGTTCAAAATCAAAATTTTCTGCTTGAAAAAAACATAGCAAATTTGCATTCAAAATGAAAATGTTATGCTTAAAAACAACATAGAACATTTGTGTTCAAAATCAAAATTAACTGCTTGAAAAAAACATAGCAAATTTGCATTCAAAATCAAAATGTTCTGCTTAAAAACAACATAGAACATTTGTGTTCAAAATCAAAATTAACTGCTTGAAAAAAACATAGCAAATTTTTGTTCAAAATCAAAATGTTCTTCTTGGAAAAAAACTTAGCAAATTTGTGTTCAAAATCAAAATGTTCGTGTTGAAGAAAACATTGGAATTACACACAAATTTATGTATTGTTATGTTGACACTTGTATAGTTCTCTTTCATTATTGTGGGGGCAAAGAAAAAAAGAAACTCCTTTGATAATTCAGGAAAAACTAAGAAAAATGTAGTTTACACTTTTTCATGTTGAACCGAACTGGGTGCTATTTAGCAAATGAAAATTTTACAAATATATTATTTTGGACTATAAATTACAATTGCGACTAAGTAAATTTCAAACATATAATTCATTTAATTTATATTTTCCTTCATGTCCCCACTTGATATTTAAGATCTGATCGTCAAATAATTGAAAGATAATTATATTAATAGACAACTCTACCTAATTAACATATTGGAGTAGCACCATTTCTTATTTAAAAATCTCCCTTTCTTAATTTGAACTCAATTTTGTTTAGACAATGGTTAGAAAAAGAATTTAAATATTTCTCAATGAAAATAACTACTTAATCACATAATTTTATAAAATTATTTATTTTCATCTCGTGATTATGAATTTAATAACTATACCATATATGAAATTTAATCTGTTTTGATTGAATTTTGAACATAGATGAATCACTAAATTAAATTCATATAAATATTGAGTGTTTATTATTTTTTGTGGATTGTACATTTTGGTCTGTTGCATGATAATTAGTTGCTTTATTGATCTAACTTCGGATTTAAATACAAAATAAAAGTCAAGCAAAATGAAAGTAAAATTTAGTATTCTTTATTTAGTCTCTCTAAAATATAAATTAAGTATATCACAAGAAGAACTGTCAGCTTAGTGCAGTGGCACAAGTTCAAGTCTCTCTACGGAGAGACACACGTTCAATTTTTAATAATAATATTTATAAGATCCTAGAATGTATCAGAACATTTCAATAAAAAGAATATATCACAAGAATGACAAAGATAAAAGATCATTTCAATAGTAAACATTTTTAGTAAGAAGGCCTATCTAAAATGAATGCTTTCTCTAAAATACTGTACAAATAACCTTTAGGTAAGATAATAAATTAGTTTATGAGATAACTAAACAATTTTAGCTAGGTAGTAAATTAACGGTGTCTCAAACATTTGATTATATTTCCTTAATTATTTTACAATATTAATTTCCTTAATTAATAATCCGATAAATGAAACAAATATCTTATACGATTACTGCCTCTAGTAGATCACTTAACTTTTTAAATTTGAACATAGAAATGCTAGGTACTAATTGACACTTGATACTTGAACTATTTACACTTGCAATCCAAGGTATAAATTCTTGCAATATTTGATATTAATATTTTAGACCCCAATCAATGCCATATGTGATTTTTTTTTTGATAGAATATGTTTGGTAAAATCACTTGACACATGAACTATTTACACTTGTATAACGAGGTATAAATATACTTGCAATATCTTATATTAATACATTATGGTGCCAACGTACCAACGCCATATGTAAAAAAATTAGAATTTGCGAGAAATACAAAGAAAATACTTGACACATGAACTATTTACTCTTATATGACGAGGTATAAATAGATGCAATATTTAAAAAACATATGAAGACAACTTGTCTATTTATTGGAAATAACTGAGTTTGAACTCAATAGGTAAATTACTATGTTGGTTAAAATGAATTTTCTTGCCTTTTAGATTGAGAGAAAATAAAATGGTAGATTGTCTTTTTAGATTTGGAGTTGTCTGTTAGTGGAATTAATGAGTCCGACTAGTATGATATCGGTATCATATGATACTAACTCCAAAATTAATTGGATAGACATCATACGACTAATCCAAACTATTTAAACCGATTTACTTTATGATTGTTGTGTTCACATGCAATTTTTTTTTTTTTTAGTTATTTTAGTATCAAGTTAAGCAGTAAAAAATAATGAAATATGAATGCATTAAAATTAACTTAAAAACTCCCACATTTGACCCTTGATATGAAACTAAATAAATTCAAAAAATTACAAATTTGCATGTAAACACATAATTAATGAAGTAGATCAATTTGGATTCACAGTTTGAAGTCGATTTCATAGGTTCTGAAGTCTATATATTGAATTCTAATAATTTTTTTCAGACTACATTCGTGATTTTAATTTTCTTAATTTTTACTTAAAAAAAATGATCTCCCAGTCGTCCACTAAACGAGTTCTTTTTTATTTTACTTTCTTATTAATTCAAATTTTAGTCCTCAAACTTCGTTAACAAATAAATTAGTCGACAAACTTTTATTTGCATTAATCAAATTAGCTTGTCTTTTTGTTTTTGAAAACAGACTAAGTCCTTTATTAAACTTTTTGCGGAAGATTAGTTCTTTTTGCCCCTGCAACGACAAATGACGAACACAAAAAGAGCTTCCGCCACAAAAGATGGCGGACACAAAAAGGTGTCCGCCATTTAAGATGGCGGAAACATATTTATATTTTTTTATAACATAATAAATTTATTGTTTTTGAGTTTATTTGTTTGAAAAATAATGGATTTGTATTTTTTTTTCATAACACAATATATTTGTTTTTGAGTTTATTTCTTTATGAAATTTTATCATATTATTTAAAAATTATGACGAAATGTAAGTTAAAATATATCATTAGAAACATTCCAACACAATTTGTAAAATATATAAAACATCCATACAACACCAACATATAAAAACAATGTTCTTAACAATACAACACAAACATCTAATAAACCTAAAAAGTAGATATTCAACTCCTAAATGAAGCATTCAAGTCCTTCGCATTTCAACCTGCAAAATTACAAAAAAAATGTATTGTTTGACCTAAATTGTTTCAACAAATATTTTAAAGTTAAAGTTGAATAAATCAAGTGTCAAAAATGGAATTCTGACAAAATCGTGGTTATTTGTTTATTTTATTTTTTTAATGACAAAATGGAATTCTGACAAAATCGTGGTTATTTGTTTATTTTATTTTTTTAATGACAAAATGGAATTCTGACAAAATGATCTGACTTTTTTTTTTTCTTTTTAGTGCAAAGATTACTAGGAAGGAATTATATTAAAAAAAAAATGTTGTGAAGAGTTATTAAATAAAATGGCAAATTAAACCGCCAAGCTTTAAGCAAGATATATATATATATATGTATGTATGTATGTATGTATGATAAATATTGTATTTAATTTTCAATGCGAATGGTACCTTGATCTGTCAATTAATTTTCACTAACTAAAAAACTGTCAGTAGTACTTGTGGACACTTGAGAAAAATGATGTGCCTCATCCTCTCTGATCCCTTGATTTAATTGCCAAGTGAATAAATTGGACGGTCAGGATGTATCCGAATTATCTAAAGGACGCGAGAGTGGAAGCAACAATAATTCTCCAACTTAGATCTCAGATCTGTGGCCCAAACCTAACACGTACCCTCTCTACCTACACAACTAACTAACTATAAGATAGATATCTTGTACGTACATTAGCTAGGTAAATCATTATTATTATTTTCATTCACAGAGGAAGGAACGTTATACTATAAATATTGAGGGAAGGAAAGTGAGGGAGGGAATCAAAATCAAACTGTCACAACTGTCTGTCTGTCTGTTAATACATACTTACATACAATATCCATATCCATATTAATATTTAATATGAAGATTGCTAATGATTGGTTGGTTCCCCACGGATTAATTATCTTTCTTTCTATTATCAATCTTTATCTTTCATGTGCTCAAGGCATTCATCCAGTGACAAAGCCTGGATGTTCATCAAGATGTGGTCATGTTGATGTACCGTTTCCATTCGGCACTGACCCTTGCTGTTTTCTAGAAGGGTTTCGGCTCACCTGTACGCATAATACACAACAGATGGAAGCTACAAGCTTCAAAATGATCATGGTGTTGAGGTGCTACAAATCTTGTTGCCAACCGGTCAAGCAAGAATGTACAACCTCATCTCCTGGCAGTGCTTCAACACCACAACAGGTGAACCAGAAGGTTTGCGTTTGACAACAGATTTACACGGTACAGAATCTCGCCTCTTCGAAATAGGCTTGTGACAATTGGATTTAACACACTCGCTATCAACACTTTGTTTGATTACAAAAACAACAAATACCGTACAGGCTGTCTGTCATTCTGTTATAGTCCAGATACCCTTACTAATGGTTCTTGCTCTAGTTTTGGAGGGTGTTGTGAAACTCCTGTTCCACCTGGGATTAGTTACTTCAAGGTCACATTAACGAATAGTTCTACCGTGTCAGACTTTAGCCCCTGCAGTTATGCAGTAGTAATTGAGGCGGACAACTTCACATTCAGTACTCCTTTTCTTTTCGGATTAGATTTCTGGAAGATTAACAATGGCCAGGTGCCTATTTTGATGGATTGGTTCATACAAAATGTGACATGTGAAGTAGCGCAACATAATACAAGCACGTATGCATGTATTAGCCCTAACAGTTTTTGTACCGACCTAACAAATGGTCCGGGCTATATCTGTAAATGTTCACAAGGGTATGAAGGCAATCCGTATCTGGAGAATGGGTGCCAAGGTAACTTCTACTTACTTCTTTTTTGTTCTTTTGGTTTATAGTTAAATTCTTCAATTTTGGTTGCTAGTTGCTATAACAACAAAAATACTGCTACTTCATGAGAAATTATACTATGCATTCTTATCATGCATGCCAATGTTCACTTAAATCCAATTTATAATTCAACCAAATGAATTATTATATCAAGTCATGCATCAATTTCATAAAAGTATGATCATGCTTCCTAAGACATTTCATGCATTTATATCATACAATTCAAAACTTCAACAAATGTCTATAGTAAGACCAACAACTAGAAATCAACAAGCAATTATCAAGACATAGCAATCAAGCCAACCAAATCATATTTCAAATAATATTAAACCAAATGATTCAATCATGTCATTCTCTAGTCCCATAAATCGATACAAAAATCGTCAAAATACCATACTTGAGGCTTAGGTGTACATGTTCAAATTTACCACATCTTTTCTGAAGTGTGTCACTATACACACCCAACTTAAGATTCATGCATGCTCATTTAAAATTACACTGCCTTCATGTCTATAGTTTGTCACCATACCAACAGATTTGGTTAACACAGTAGCGGAGATGTTATTACGAGGTCTACTAATTTTGGCATTTATATCATGTTCAGTGTAGTCCCTTTATATTTGGTCAATACCCATATGTTATGTTAATTATGCATGCCTTGCAAATATGAACTGTTACTCATCAATAATTGATCGATACTTACTCTATAACAATCAAGCAACCCAAATGAACAATTATAAGCAAGCAATAAGAAACTAAGCAAACCAAATCAACAATTATAAACAAGCAATCCACAATCAAGCAAACTAAATCAACAACTATAATCTAGCAATCAACAATCATAAAATTAGTTGGAAGGAGCTAGGAATAACTCGAAATCCGCACCTTTTAACAACGGCACGACGTGGTTCGAAGTCGAGTCCGCTGTGTTGGAATTGTAAGCAAACAATCAAGCCTGTTGAGTTATTCGAGAGCAGCCATAGAATTGTAAGCAAACAATCGAGAAACTTTCTTCACCTCCGTACCTTTCTTGTCACCATCGCATAGGGCTGCTGATCGACACCCCGCCTTTCTTCTATCTTTTCCCGGTTCCTTTGTTCACCATTTTTCCCTTTTTCTCTCTTCCCTTTTCTCTCTCAATTTTTTTTTTTTTTTTTAATTTCGATAACTCCTAAGTTAGAGGGCGGTCTGTACTTGATGGGAATACCAATAGCTCCACTGAGTAAAAATAAATTGGAGATAAAAATATTATGTTTATTCTATTATTTTATTTTTCAAAAGGTTAGAAGGCACCTAATAAGATTTAAGGAAATAAAACACTATTGATTTTTTTTTTTCAAAGAAAAGATAAGAAGAGTTTGACCAATTAATTATTAATTTAATAATCCCAAAGAAGTTAAAAGCTCAAGAATATTTCTGTCCACAATAAATTTTGTACGGTTAAAGATGTATTATTTAATCAAGTTAATTTGCACTAAACCCCTTCGTACTTTTAAGAATAAAACTTGACTTCTTAAGATATTATATATATTAATTTGGGTTACAAGTTGAATATGTTATAAAATATTTCAACATTAAAAATAACCTCGATAATCACTTATATATAGTTTTATATAAGAACCAATGGTAATTAGTTATTGGTCAGTTTCATTGACAAAAGTTAAAGGTACGTGAGTTTCAACATAATATTACGTTATCAAAATCCCTTCAGTACGTGTTTTAATTAATGCTTTATTCCTTATCTATGTCGGAATTGGCCAGTGCAAGGAGACTCATTGATGCTGGTAGTTCGGATAACATAGCACGGGTGGATCAGTTGGGGCTGAAGTAAGTCATAAAATCTTCAAATAATCAAAATTAGGATGTTACAAAATTATAACATAATATATATATATATATATTTTATCTCTTTATTTAAAAAATAATGACTTGTCCAGCTCATCTCGTCGATGGATCGACAATTAATTATCTATTTTTATACGAGAAAACTAAGATTGATTGATTCATCATTTACCACCCAAAAAAGCATTATACAGCTACAATGCCAGATAGACCACTATATTATTTGAAAAGCATTATAAAGCATTGTATTCTTCCACCTAAATTAGTTGTAGGTTTTTCGCTCACCCGATCGATGGAGTGTACACAAAGGCTCTTTTCCTCATTATTTCTACTAATTCTACTGCTCAACGGTTCATGTGATTTAATTTTAATTAATTATATTTTCCTTAATTATTTTTATTATCATTATTACCAGCACCAGCTAGGCATCTATAAATATATCCTAATTGTTACTTTAATTAATTAATAAAACAGAAACGGGGCCGGCACCGGTGGAGGCTGTTGCTTG
Source organism: Carex littledalei (assembly GCA_011114355.1). Taxonomy (NCBI): domain Eukaryota; kingdom Viridiplantae; phylum Streptophyta; class Magnoliopsida; order Poales; family Cyperaceae; genus Carex; species Carex littledalei. The sequence continues at coordinate 18,386,302 of CM022079.1, forward strand.
CGAAACAGAGAGCAAGCTCTACAGAGTTTGCTCGAGTCTCAGCGATACACAATGCGTCCAAATGTGCATCCGTGAAGGCTACAATGGTGGTTACTGCGAGTACCAGGACTTCATTAAGTTTCAAGTTACTAAATGCATCTGCTTTATCGTTGGAGAATCGTGCCGACAACCTCCAAAAACAGATCACTATCCGCAAGGGTAAAAAATGACTATTCACGAGGGTACACCGACAGAAAAGTGCTATTTTTGAGCGTATGAGCATTATCGATAGAAGTTTCCGTGAGGATACCGTCGACAAAAAGCATTTTTACCCTTTCGGAAAGTGACAGATTTTTGTATTATATACGTTAATGAATTATATTGGTTTTTGTTTTGTATTTTATTTGATGTACATGATCATTTTCGTTTTATATTTCAAGTACCAATTAAAAATTACTATCCAATTTATTTTAAAATGTTCTAATTAATTACACATGAATTGGTACTTGAAATATAAAACGAAAATGATCATGTACATCCAATACAATACAAAACAAAAACCAATATAATTCATTAACGTATATAATATAAAAATCTGTCACTTTCCGAAAGGGTAAAAATGCTTTTTGCCGACGGTATCCTCACGGATACTTCTATCAATAATGCTCATACGCTCAAAAATAACACTTTTCTGTCGGTGTACCCTCGTGAATAGTCATTTTTTACCCTTGCGGATAGTGATCTGTTTTTGGAGGTTGTCTGCATGATTCTCCAACGATAGAGCAGATGCATTTAGTAACTTGAAAATTAATGAAGTCCTGGTACTCGCAGTAACCGCCATTGTAGCCTTCGCGGATGCACATTTGGACGCATTGTGTATCGCTGAGACTCGAGCAAACTCTGTAGAGCTTGCTCTCTGTTTCGCAAGCAACAGCCTCCACCGGTGCCGGCCCCATTTCTGTTTTATTAATTAATTAAAGTAACAATTAGGATATATTAAGAAAAATCCAATTGTCATTCTTCCTCTTCGCACGTCGAAGAAAAATACAGAGCAGCTCCCTCTTCCTCTGGCGAATCCTCTCCAAAAGTTATAATTCAGGTATTCTCGATCCAAGAAGAGAAACGCGGAAAGAGGATGGCGACTTCTGGCGAATGGAGAATGGTGCACCGACGGAAACGATTCCCCGACAACTGGAGAACCCCGGCGAACGAAGAGCTCGACAAGGTACGGCCTTATGTCCCATACAAGCAGACCTATGCCCAAGCCGTAGCCAGACCCAAGCCGAGACCATCTTCTCAGGGCTCTACCTCGCAGTCACCAACCTACAACCATCCTTCACCGCCCTCCAACCCGGCTTCTCGCTCACCATCCCCTCCCACTCCTCCTGGCACTCGATATTACACATCCCCCCATAGCCCCACCAGTCTCCGCTTCCCACCGATGGCCTCATTCCCGGAATGGCGCGGTAGATGTTTTCGTTGTCTCCGTCTAGGTCATACTGCGGCCCAGTGTTGCAACCTCTTCAAATGTGCTAGGTGCTGGATGGATGGGCACATCGCAAGTCACTGCACCACTAGCAGATCCACTAACACCACGCAACCACCTCAACCGGCTGCACAACCACCCTCACAGTTTGAGCCCTCCTTTGATGAGCTTTTGCAAGGTGATACACTGCTGCCTAGGCCGGTTCTCCCAGAGGGCAGACCGGAGAAAGTTATGTGCTTCATTGCGAGAGAAGAAGAAGTGCACCGAGAGATACAAACCTTAAACCCTGCTGTAGTCATTCATGGTGAACGACATGCCTGCTTTTAGAAGCGCACGAAGTGGTTAAGATGGCGATGGAAACCAAGCTGGTTAGAGAAGAAGAGATTAGGGTTGCACAGTTGGCCCGAGAGAAGCATCTCATCCACCTCCCGCGAGGTCTATCGGTTGAAACGTTCGTTAAGGCACTCCCTAGATGGCTGTGGGACCAAGGTTTTGACATCCAACAGTGGTCTCCTCTGGATGGAGCAACAGTGGTCATGCCTAGGTTTAAGGTTCTCTTGGACCTTGAAGACTTCCCACTTTACTTATGGCGTGACAAGCAACTTGTTCAAGCAGTCTCATAGTTTGGTATCTACTTGGGTTCTGTCCAGCCGGAACACGCCTCCGATTTCTCGGCCTGGCGGATCTCGGTGGCCACCGATGACTTATGGCGTATTCCAATGACTATTGTTATTGTAGCTGGCGGCATAGAGCATCCGGTGAAGGTGCACCCGGTCACTTGGTCTAGCGGTCCGATATACTTGGCCTCTGATTTCCCAGCACTACCGCCACGTTTTATTAGTAAAACTGACTTAATAAATAGTAAAAAATTTACAAAAATGTAAAATTTGTTCTCTAAGCACATTTTATTATAGATTGAATGTTGAATGGTTTGGATTAGAGTGGGAAAAACGTGCCGTGCCGTGACCAAAATGTCAATGGGTGGTCACGGCACGCGAATGGTCACGCCACGTGAGTCACGCCGTGCCTAAACGTGCCGTGACCATACGTGACTCGCGTGACTCGCGTGACTACGTGCCGTGCCAGTGCCGTGACTAAATTTTTCACGTGTCGTGCCGTGCCGTGCCAAAGTTTCAAAAGATGGGCACGGCACGCGAATGGTACGCGTGCCGTGCCGTTCCGTGACGGAGCCGGCTCCGGCGTGCCATTTTTCCCACTCTAGTTTGGATCGACCATTTGGACTTTGAAAATGTAAAAACTGAAGCGTTTGTTCCAAGGCTTAGGAACAAACATTTTGATATTAGCCAACCCCTTTTATATAGTAGAACTAGGGTGTTCTTAAGTTCACCAACCCTCTCTTTGTGAACTCGACTCTAAAACCTATCAGATTGACTTCAAATGACAAATCTGAACTACTGAAACCCGTCTACCTTACGAGTGATGCATTTACGTGCAAAAAATTTAAAATTTTGAATTAATTTTGTATAGTCAAGTGGTAAAAAAATATTCAAAAAAATGAATGAATTAATTTTATTTTTGCATGATGGACTATATACTAAATTAATTCGAAAGTTTTAAATTTTTTGCATGTAGACGCATTACTCGTAAAGTAGATGGGTTTCAACGATTCGAATTTGTCATTTGAAGTCAATTTCATACATTTTATAAGCTAACCGAACCGAGGCTTATAAACTAACCGGGCCTTAGAATTAGCAATAAAAAATTGAGCCCACTAGCGGAGGCTTATAACTAACGCTCGGCAGCATTTAACACACCAGCCCACTAGCAGAGGTTTCATCAAATATATTCAGAGCTTGATTTATGTAGATAGTAAGGAATAATTCAGTTCCTTGAGAAATTTGTGGCTATGAATTGAGATGTGCATACAAATAGTAAGGAATAGAATCAATAATTCTGTTACTTGTAGTATATCACAAAAACATTTAATCTTTATTCTTCATGATAAAATATGCAATATATTTCTAAACATGAAAAATTCTACAAAAAATTGACTTGATTTGTGACTTGATTGGAGCTATATGGAGAAGATTTATGTGGCTATAGACTATAGTCAGATTAGGATGGGAAACACTCCATCACACTTTTGGTACATGGAGTGTTTTCTTGAATTTTATTCAGATAGTGTGGGAAATATATTAAAAACAAAATTTTAAAAATTCAATGATAAGATCATTGTAGAACGGAAATATGCATTCTTGTAAAATCATAAGATTGCAACATGAAATCATGTCACACTTTATTTATCATCCCCAAATTGTATACAGAAAAAGCAAAAGCAAGAATGAATATTTATGATAGTATAGTTAACAACAATTCAGAAATTAATTAACAGCACTTGTTAATTTAAACATAATAACAATAGATAACAACTTCAAATGGCAGCCAACACCTAATGCTTATTAGTTAGATTCTTCAAATTCTTCTTCGCTGTTCTCATCTTCATAACGCCTTTTTCTGTAAGTTCTTTTTACTTTCCTGTTTCATTGAAAAACATAATATCCTTTAAGAACTGCTGCTAACTTACATTAAAGAACTGGTATTACTAATTAACTGTATAAAGCTACACATAAGCTTAAAACAAAATATATGACATATTGCTTTACAACATTCAGTAGACTAAAATTGAAGTGAAGTATGACTTATTTCTTTAATACCGTGTATTCATTCTGACGCATTTTGTATAAAGCAACTTTTGATCCAACAGTTGACATGAATTTGACAAACATGGATCTTCCTTGACCAGTACTATAAATGAGATCTCTCACTGTGCTCTAACAACTTCTTCAGCACTAAAAATAAAAGACAAACATTTTGGTAAACAACATGCCTATGCAACTCATGTACATAATACTATCAGTAAGCAAAATTTATTTTGTATTTTTTTCAACTTAGCTGCCTTTTGGATTGATGCTATTTTGCTAAATAATTAATTAGTTGATACTTAATCGATGTGTAATTCACTGTAAAACCAAATAACATAAAATTTCTTAGAGCCGCCTAATACTCATATCACTGCACTTACAAAGACCTTAATTATTTGTCTTTGTAAGAAGCACAAACTAATAATACATAAAATTTTATTGCATGGCTTTATTTTTCTCCGTTAAACGCATTCAACGCTCCTATTTTTTGCACGAATTTTAAAGCAATTCGACAATAGAGAATTTTAAAGCAATTTGACGGTAGAAAAGTCCGTAGCAAATTCTGGAGTTAGCAATGTGTTGCATGCCAACCAATTCCATATATATATTACGGCTAATGTCATAATGTTATAATTTCAGCAAAAGTTATAACAAGTTAGTTTTGCAATTTTAAAGTCCAAACAGTCAATCTGAACCACTCAACATGATCTCTATATTAGAATGGGCTTGGAGACCAAATTTTATAAATTTTGAAATTTTTTTACTATTTTTTTAGATAAGTACAAATCACTGTTTTCAGAAAATTCTGGACCATCACAACAAGAATAAGTGACTTTTTGTGAGGGTAAAAAGTGACTTTTCGCAACGGAGTACCCTCGCGATAAGTGCCTACTTTGTTGTTGTGCATTCAAAATAGTGATTTTGTACTTTTCTAAAAAATTAGTAAAAAAATTCCAAAAAATATAAAATTTGGTCTACAATCCCATTTTAATATGGAGATCATGTTGAGCAGTTCGGATCAACTGTTTGGACTTTGAAATCATAAAAACTGACTCATTATAACTTAGTCTGAAATTATAATGTTATGACATTAGCAGGGCTAAGCCCAAAACTTGAGTTGGGTGACTCGTTTAATAAATGAGCTGAGTTTGAGCATACTTCAACTCGCTCATTAACAACTCAAGTTACACAAAATTTGTCATAATAAATCTCATGCTCTTCTAAATGACTCCTAAGCCGCTGTTTGGATTCTTTATTTTCTTAGTTGTTAATTATGTTTGAATCGTTTGTGTTTAGATAAACTCTTACTAGTATATATAACTATAACTAAGAAAATTGACAGGTCAAGCAAGTTATAAACAAGTTGTGAGCCAACTCGAGTTGGTAATGAGCTGAACTCAAGTTGGCTTTACAGCTCGTTATTGCTATCCCAACTCGAGTTGACTCGCTCACTAACTAAATGAGCTGCACACGAGTTGGAGGTAATTAACTCGCTCAAACTCAGCTCATTTACAGCACTAAACAAATGATTAATTTCTATATATTACAAAAATTGTTGTAAAATAAAACAAAAGAATAATAAACAAGATATTGAGAATGTATAAAGATGGCTATCTTTTATTCATATGCTTTTCTTGTGTATAATACAAACTTTCAATCCTCTATTTATAGATAGAAAATGTAAATAACAAGCCATCTAATTTAATTCAATTGATAAATGTGGGGAGATGAAAATACTTCATTAAAGAGAGTTTTGAAGTAATTAGTGAAGAGTTGCAAATGAACATCCATAACTTTAATTAATTTATAACACTTCCCCTTGGATGTTCATTGTTCATTATACACTATTATATGATACTTCAGGATCAATATTAACATGATACTTCAAGATCAATATTAACACGGTACTTCAGGACCATGTACTGCCTCTTTAAAAACCTTATCAAGAAAAACCCATTGGGATAAAAACTTGATTAAGGGAAAAAGAGTACAGTGCGTATAATGCTTCCCCTCATTTAGATATCATTGAATATTCTTCAATCGATGTAGACCTATCTTCTTTATGAGTTGTTCAAAAACCTTTGTCAGCAAAGATTTTGTGAATAGGTCTGCCAAATTGTCGATTGATCGGACTTGACAAACATTGATTACGCCTTCCTTTTGTAGGTCATGTGTCAAAAAGAACTTTGGCGCAATATGTTTAGTCCAGTCTCCTTTGATATATCCTTCTTTGATTTGTGCAATTCATGCTGCATTATCTTCATGCAGCGGAGTAGGATTTATCTTGATGTTTTCAAGCCCGCATTCTTCTTGAATATTTTGAATCATTGACCGTAACCAAACGCATTCTCGACCCGCCTCGTATAAGGTGATCAGCTCGGCATGATTTGATGATGTTGCCGTAAGAGTTTGTTTTGTTGATCGCCATGAAATTGCAGCTCCACAATAAGTGAATACATATCCCGTTTGGGATCGTGTTTTATGTGGATCCGACAAATATCCCGCATCTGCATATCTAATTAATTTGAATTTTGTATCATTCTGATAATATAACCCCATATCTCTAGTTCCGCAGAGATATCGAAATATGTGTTTAATTCCATTCCAATGTCTTCTGGTTGGTTTGAAACTATATCTTGCTAACACATTTACTGCAAATGCGATATCGGGTCTTGTATTATTTGCAAGATATAATAATGTCCCGATTGCACTTAAGTATGGTACTTTAGGACCAACCACTTTTTCATTATTTTCTTGCGGGTGAAAATGATCATTTTCTGCATTTAGCGATCGTACGACCATTGGTGTGCTCAAATGATGAGCTTTATCCATATTGAATCTCTTTAGTACTTTTTCAACATAATTTGATTGATGGATAAATATTCTATTATTTAGATGCTCGATCTGCAGGCCGAGACAAAATTTAGTTACACAAAGGTCTTTCATTTCAAACTCATTTCTCAATAATTTTGCAGTATTCTCAATCTCTTCAGGAGATCCAATAATGTTTAAATCATCAACATACACTGCAATGATTGTAAAACCTAGATTTGATCTTTTAATGAAAACACACGGACTAATTATATTATTTTTATATCCTTCTTTTAGAAGGTACTCACTCAGTCGATTGTACCACATTCGACCTGATTGTTTTAGTCCGTATAAAGATCTTCTTAATTTTATAGAGTACATATCTCTAGGTTTTGACTTATATGCTTCAGGCATATTCAATCCTTCGGAGATTTTCATGTATATGTCAGTGTCAAGTGAACCATATAAATATGCTGTTACGACATCCATAAGTTGCATTTTTAGATTTTCTGTGACTGTGAGACTTATTAAAAACCTGAGAGCTATCGCATTCACTACAGATGAATACGTTTCTTTATAATCGACTCCAGGTATTTGTGTAAAACCTTGTGCCACTAGCCTTGCTTTTATATCTCACAATCTCATTTTTCTCATTTCTTTTTATAACAAATACCCATTTGTAACCTACATGGTTAACATCTTTGGGCGTTTGGACTACAGGTCCAAATACTTGCCATTTTTCTAATGAACTTAATTCAGCTTGTACGGCATCTTTCCATTTAGGCCAATCATTTCTATATCTACACTCTTCCAGAGTTTTTGGCACATTATCTTCTTCATTTATAACATCGCTTGCTATAGCGAATGCAAAGATTTCATTAATATATGTTTCTTCTGGAACTTGATCAACCTCTTCTAGGGTTTTATCAATTTCTTCAGGAGTTTTACCATTAATCTCTTCTGAAATTTTATTTACTTCTTCAGGAGTTCTACTACCAACCTCTTCTGGGATTTTATTGACTTCTTCAAGAGTTTTACCATCAACCTCTTCTGGGGTTGGACCAACTGCTTTATTCTGCTCTTTCCTTTTACGTGGATTTACATCCTTAGAACCAAGTGGTCTTCTACGTTTTCTACGCACATTAGATTCATTAGATATTTTTGTAATGTCAATTCGAGCAGGTGTGTTTATAGCTGGAATATGCGATTTAGTAACTCTATTTGTATCTGTAAATGCATCAGGCAATTCATTTGCAATTCTTTGCAAATTTATAATCTTTTGAACTTCAAGTTCACATTGACCACTTTGGGGGTCAAGATAAGATAACGATGAATTCAAAGTTACTTGTTTATCCAGCTTTGATTTTTCTTTCCCTAAGTTTGGGAATATTGATTCATTAAAATGACAATTAGCAAATCTTGCTGTAAAAACATCTCCTGTTAATGGTTCTAAATATTTAATAATAGAAGGAGAGTTAAAACCAATATAAATTCCCAATCTTCTTTGAGGTCCCATTTTTGTACGTTGTGGAGGAGAAATTGGAACATATACTGCACAACCAAATACCTTTAGATGGGACAAATTTGGTTCTCTTCCGGAGACCAATTGTAACGGAAAATACTTATGATCTGCAGTTGGCCTTAACCTAATTAGTGCAGCAGCATGTAATATGGCATGTCCCCCTGCAGAAGACGGTAAACTAGATTTCATAAGTTAAGATCTAGCAATTAATTGCAACATTTTAATCAACGATTCTGCTAGATCGTTTTGTGTATGAACATGGGCCACTGGATGTTCTACCGTAATTCCAATAGACATGCAATAATCATTAAAAGTTTGAGAAGTAAACTCTCCTGCATTATCAAGCCGGATTCTTTTAATTTGATAATCTGAAAAATTAGCTCTCAATTGGATAATTTGTGCTAATAGGCTAGCAAACGCAACATTTCTTGTTGCTAACAAACTCACATGTGACCAGCGTGTTGATGCATCAATTAACACCATAAAATATCTAAATGGTCCACATGGAGGTGTAATAGGCCCACATATATCTCCTTGAATTCTTTCTAAAAATGAAGGAGCTTCAGGTCCAATTTTATTTGGAGATGGCCTAGTAATTAGTTTTCCAAGAGAGCATACTTCGCATGTCAATTCTTTTGATAATAGGATCTTCAGGTCCTTTAGGGGATGCCCATTTGCACTTTCAATTATTCTCCTCATCGTTATATTTCCTAGATGACCCAATCTGTCATGCCACAAAGTAAATAACTTTGGATCAACTAACTTCTGGTTAGTAAGCATATTTGATTCTTTGTACTTATATAAGTACCATATAGTCCAGAAGACAATGCTTGCATCTTTTCCATTATAATTTTCTGGCCATTTTTAATAGATGTGATATGAAGATATTCACAATTTCTCTTATTCATAGTTTCAATATGATAACCATTCTTTCGAATATATTTAAAACTTAGTAGATTTCTTCTGGATCTACTTGAATATAATGTATCATTTATTATTAATTTTGTTCCTTCAGGTAACAAAATACAAGCTCTTCCGGAGCCTTCTATTAAATTAGTTGTGCCAGATATAGTGTGGATATTAGTCTCACCAAGATGCAATTGTGAAAAATATTTCTTACTTTTCAATATGGTATTTGTTGTTCCACTGTCTACTAGACATGGATCTTCTTTACTTATCATTGCGTCAGCCATTTTCAGAATAACTTTACAACTTCTTCCGAGTAACTCGTGCTGATAACGTGTTGTAAATTAAAGAAAAGAAAAGTAAACAAGATATTGAGAATGTATAAAGATGGCTATCTTTTATTCATATGATTTTCTTGTGTATAATACAAACTTACAATCCTCTATTTATAGATAGAAAATGTAAATAACAAGCCATCTAATTTAATTCAATTGATAAATGTGGGGAGATGAAACATACTTCATTAAAGAGAGTTTTGAAGTAATTAGTGAAGAGATGCAAATGAACATCCATAACTTTAATTAATTTATAACAAAAATAAAATATTTATTATTATTTTTAATCCTAAGTAAAAACTCCTCTTTTGCTACAAAAAAAATTATGTTACGGTGTCTTCTAAAAAATTTATTTTTATCATCTATGTAACATTTATTTATTTGTGTAAAATTGAAATTTACAATTTAACTCTATTGATTAGGATTTGTGTAAAAATTAAAATTAAAACTTTATTTGTCACTGTAGGATAAATATCAATGATCGGCTTTTTGCACTATATTCGAAAGATTTTTTCAAATTACATTAATTGAAATAATGTGGAATTCAATGCTTCAACATAAAGCTTATAATTAAACATGTATGGTGATTTAAAAAAAATGTTAAATAGGAATATCTGGCTCGTTTTGAATTCATATGAAAATTTAGTTAACTATCCTACAAAAATAATTAAACTGTGGGTTGTTAAAATTTCAAGTGATCTAAAATATTTCTACATATATGAATATAACTGTCAGGTTTAGTCAATTTGTGATAACCCATATTATTTAAATATTTTTAATTAATCTTAAACCATAATTATAAATAAATAAAACAACATTTATAAACAATTAAAATTAGAAAAAAACTTTTAAATTAAAGATAACAACAATCTAAACTGATCCTAATTGGATAAACTTTAATTGAATGATTAGGATTTGTTGGTCAACGAATATATAAATTCTGAAAATTTGAAACTGATTTGTATCATCACCTTTAATGCCTCACCAGTCACATTGTTAAAATTAATGCCTACAATAAAAAAATTACATCAATAATTGCTAAAATTAATAAATTGTTTGCATTAAACTTAAATTGATAAAATATTCTAGAAATTCTCAATATCATATTGGCAAAAAGTCCATCCAAGCTGATGATAGCTCATTAATTTGGCTAGGAGATTGATCCATCTATTCAATTAACAAATATAAATTAATTACGAAACATCAATAAAAAAATTTCCTAACAATTTTAATTAAAATAAACATATAGATTATAAGTATCAAAATTAAGAGAAAAACTATAAAAATTAAACAATGTATATGACTTGGATCATTTTACATATTAAACCGAGTGTATCATAATATCAAAACTCTTTAAATTTATTTAAAAAAATATTAAATATATATCTTGTTTGCTTGAAACTTGAATTCAATATGCCGTTTTGAAAATTGTGATGATTGAAATCAAACTTTAAACAATGTATACAACAAGTTAAATCAGCAAGAAGCAAATTCAGATCATATCACGATTTTCAAACTTTAAGTTACATCAATGCAGAATAAATAAGAAAAGAAAAGGAAAAGAGTATCTAGCAATTATGAAAATCAAATAATTAATAAATGATTACTGCATATGCGATATGCTGTGGCTTTCTGCATACCGCATAAAAACGGCATTTAAAAACATTAGTTGTATCAATCATAACATTTGTTGCTCTGGAATGCGTGTTTAGATTCAGTATCTTAGATATTGATTTAATTTTATTAAAATTATTTCAATACTATAAAATAGGTCCAGGTTTCAAAAAGTCAGTTTTTTTTTTATATCTAGATTTTTGTAATTTGTTGCTATGAAAATATTTATCAATCACTACAAAACTGGTGATCCCAAGAACATGTGTCATGATTTATTGATTACTTACAATTATTTAGTAATATTGAAATTTTAGACCCATTGCTACAAAATGGTCCTACTTGCAATACTAACAAAGTAGATGTTGTTCCATGGAAGAGTTTAATTGGAAAAAAAAAAGAAAAACATTTCAGCGATTCTTTCCATAGAGTTTATATTCTTGATTCTTTGGGTCAGTGATGTTTATCAGTGTATAGACCATGACCAGAAAAAAAACAAGGAGATAGACGATGAGAGAATAGGCATTTAATGTCAAGGTAGCGTGGAAAAAGGGGCATGGTTTGAACTGAGGGAACATGCTTGACCGGGTAGAAATTAACTCAATAATTTCTAATGTGAAAGAGACATGAAAGAGATATGCAAGAGAATAAGGGGTCCTCAATAATTACAAGTGATCTAAAATATTTCTACATATATGAATATAACTGTCAGATTTAGTCAATTTGCGATAACCCATATTATTTAAATATTTTTAATTAATCTTAAACCATAATTATAAATAAATAAAACAACATTTATAGACAATTAAGATTGGAAAAAAAAATTCAAATTAAAGATAACAAAAATCTAAACTGATCCTGATTGGATAAACTTTAATTGAATGATTAGGATTTGTTGGTCAACGAATATATAGATTCTGAAAATTTGAAACTGATTTGTAACATCACCTTTGATGCCTCACCAGTCACATTGCTAAAATTAATGCCTACAATAAAAAAAATTACATCAATAATTGCTAAAATTAATAAATTGTTTGCATTAAACTTAAATTGATAAAATATTCTAGAAATTCTCAATATCATATTGGCAAAAAGTCCATCCAAGCTGATGATAGCTCATTAATTTGGTTAGGAGATTGATCCATCTATTCAATTAACAAATATAAAATAATTACAAAACATCAATAAAAATTTTGCTAACAATTTTAATTAAAATAAACATATAGATTATAGTATCAAAATTAAAAGAAAAAATTATAAAAATTAAACAATATATTTGACTCGGATAATTTTACATATTAAACCGAGTGTATCATAATATCAAAACTCTTTAAATTTATTTAGAAAAATATTAAATACATATCTTGTTTTCTTGAATCTTGAATTCAATATGCCGTTTTGAAAATTGTGATGATTGAAATCAAACTTTAAACAATGTATACAACAAGTTAAATCAGCAAGAGGCAAATTCAGATCATATCACGATTTTCAAACTTTAAGTAACATCAATGAAGAATAAATAAGAAAAGAAAAGGAAAAGAGTATCTAGCAATTATGAAAATCAAATAATTAATAAATGATTACTGCATATGGGATATGCTGTGGCTTTCTGCATACCGCATAAAAACCACATTTAAAACATTAGTTGTATCAATTGTAACATTTATTGGTTGGGAATGCGTGTTTAGATTCAGTATCTTAGATATTGATCTAATTTTATCAAAATTATTTCAATACTATAAAATAGGTCCACGTTTAAAAAAGTCAGTTTTTTTTTTTTAAATCTAGATTTTTCTAATTTGTTGCTTTGAAAATATTTATCAATCACTACAAAACTGGTGATCCCAAGAACATGTGTCATGATTTATTGATTACTTACAATTATTTAGTAATATTGAAATTTTAGAACCATTGCTACAAAAAGGTCCTACTTGCAATACTAACAAAATAGATGGTGTTCCATGGAAGAGTTTAATTGGAAACAACAAAAACCCATTTCAGCGATTCTTTCCATAGAGTGTAAATTCTAGATTCGTAGGCATTTAATGTCAAGGTAGCGTGGAAAAAGGGGCATGGTTTGAACTGAGGGAACGTGCTTGACCGGGTAGAAATTAACTCAATAATTTCTAATGTGAAAGAGACATGAAAGAGATATGGAAGAGAATAAAGGGGTCCACAATCTATTGTGAAAGAGATATGAAACATAATGTAGTAATGATCTTGTTGGAGAAGAAGAGATAAGCAATTGATGTAGAGTTAATTGTAGTTGGAAATAAAATATATGAATCTTAACTGTCAGTTTTAATAATTTTGAAATAAATAGAAAAAAATAATAATCTTCGAGTAACCAAACCTTATGTTAATGCACATGCTACACTATCTCATATATTAGGTTTTACAAGACGCCAACGCAGCCATTCCATTTGAGTAACCAGGCCATAGATTTGGCGAACAAAAATTGAACCTAGGCCAAGCCCAAGCCCAAGCCCAACAAAATCAATTCAAAAACCATACATCTATGTAAGGACCAATTCAAAAGGAGAACGGAGTAGGTCCGATGCCCATCAGACGTATTTTTGGGTCCAATGAGCTCCATGACCGTCCGATCCGTTTAAGATCTATGCGCATGAAAATTGAAGCAGAAATACACAAACTTAGAATTATTGTATAAACTAACGGTCTTTTATAATTCTTACCAATTATAAAAGACTGGGGATCTAACGGTCTTTTATAATTGATACCATAAAAACACTAACGGTCCCCATAAGTAATCAATAAATCAATGAAAATGAGTTCCCATAAGCAAAGAAAATTCTTACCAATTATTACAAATCATATAATAAATTGAATGGTAAATTCATTTCTATCCAGGGTCAAAGTAGGGACTCCTATTAGAAGTCATCTTCCGAAAGATCTTCAGAAAGGAGGGAATCCTATTACAAAATAATTGGACAATAGCTTATTTAGCAGCAACAAATAAATACTAAAAAAATTGAAATATTCATTTGTCGAACTGTAGCTGTTTAGTCAGTCAGAAAGTTAAAAAAGTTCATTTGTGTAAAATCTACAATATTCAAATATTAATTAAATTACGAACCTGATTTGATTAATTGCAGATCCCCAATTTCAATGTCAGGGCAGCTGCAGTGACGAACACGCACATAGCAAGACCCAGATGGAATCAACCCATCTGGAAGAACATGAAGCAATTCACAGTAATAGATTTCCAGACTTGTAAGTGATGAAATGCTCTGTCTGCCGATATATGACTTTTTATGAGAGGAATCACCAATTGACTCGGTAGATTCCATCAACTGCAGTTCATCACAATGGTCAATATGCAGTCTAGCCAACATATCCAGTTTCCTTAGTCCGGTAATCAACTCCAGGTTTCTACACCATCTAATCTGCAATTCTTCAAGCTGGGAAGGCAGCTGCTCCAGCTGCAGAACTCGGATACTATGACATTCAATAATGCGGAGGTGCTTGAGAGTGTGAAGATTGCGGAATGGAAGAGATTCAATATTGATACAAGAAAGTAACATGATTTTCTGTATTGACTGCAAGGAAGATGGATCACTCACCCATCTTGGTACTGTGGCTGAAGAATAATATCTTAGTTGGAGTTTTTTGAGGTTAGGATGTGGCTGGAGGGATTCTAACCAAGAAAAAGCTGCATCATGGACACCGACCCACTTGTCCTCACAAGCTTCTGGTTTGAGGCTTAATGTCACCCCTGATTCCCCAGAGTTCTGTAATTCAAACAAATAAGTTTCCAAGCTTAAATGCAAAGTTTCAAGTTTGCATTTATTTCTCATGTTAGCACGCTGGGCATCTTTTAAATTACTCATTCCATAAATAGAGAGATCTCCTTCAAGGTCCGTCATATCCTTTAACCAAGCTATAGTTTTAACTCTCAACCATGCCCTCATTGTCTTTATTGCCGGAAAATTAACAAGCCCATGCGGGACATAATCCGGGAAATTACGACCTCTACTAAATAATCTCAGTAAGTTATTAAGTGAACCGAGTGATTTAGGTAGATTCCTAAGATTGCTAGATTTAATATTTAAAAACTGTAAGTTAAGAAGATCACCAATACTTTCAGGTAAATATTTAAGGTTATAACAATGAAGAATTAAAGTCTGCAGGTTGTAAAGGAGGCCAATGGATAGTGGCAACATTTGAAGACGTGAAGATCTAAGTCTAAGATAGGTTAGATGTTTCAACTCCGAAATGGAATCAGGAAACCCTATCCAATTATTCCCTTCCAATTCCAAAACCCTGAGTAATTCAAATTTAGTGAGGCTACATATGTGCACTTCTCTCGAACATTCTTCATAATATTCCGGCAACTCCGAATTTAGGTCCACTGCCTCTGTATTGTTTATACAATACTCATGATGCAAATCTCCACTGCATGCTCTCAGATCCGTATAAATAGTTCTTAAACCCTTCAGATTTTTTTGGAGAGTTTGATTTACATATCCACCTAAACCACCTACATACAAATGGCATGCTTCTTGCGGAACATTTTCCTTTTGAATATCAAGTGGCTGGTTGATCACCACCGAATAATGTTCATTCTCAGAATTAAGTCGAGCAAGGTCATGGATTATATCGTGCAACTGACAGCATTCTGAAGGTTCATTTGAATAAAAATTAGAAAGTTTATCAAGAAAGGACCTCTCTTGTAACTCCTCATAATATTCACCAGCAATTTCTTCAATCCTTCTTTTGCTACTGGATTCGATGTAGCCATGAGAGATCCATAACTCTATCAAATTCATCTTTTCTAATTGGTAATCTTTTGGGAACATGGAACAAAACAAAAAACACGGCTTAAGTCTGGGAGGTAAATGAGCATAGCTGATCTGAAGCGCTGGGAATATATCATTCGATGAATTTGATTCCCAAAGGTCACTTTCTAGAATCTCTGTCCAATGCTCTTCATTTGTTTCATGTCTAAGGAGACTTGCAATCGACTTTACAGCCAAAGGCAACCCACCACACTTTCTCATAATATCCCTTCCCATATCTACCAAGTGTGTTGGCACAGTGTCACTTGTACCACTAAATGCATAATGCTGAAACAACTGCCAACACGAACTTTCAGGCAAGTTACTTGGCCTGAGTAGCATTGTTGTTTGCATGACCTTTGCAACCTTATTACTTCTTGTTGTCACAAGAATTATGACCATTTTTGCTTCTTTAAAAGCAACCTGAAACAACTCCCAAAGATTTTGATTCTCGTTCCACACGTCATCTAAAACAAGCAGTATTGTTTTTCCCTTCACAGTTTCTGCAAGCTTCTCTTGTAATGAGCTCAACACATCACTCCCATCATATTTGATTTTGGAAAGTGATTCAATGGTTTCTTTGATGAGTCTCCTGACATGAAATTCATCAGACACACATACCCACCCATTTAAAACAAAGCACCCAGAAACCCTATGATCTTTGTAGACAAGTTGGGCAATGGTGGTTTTTCCGAGCCCACCTTTGCCAACAATTGAAATTACTGAGAATGGCTTTTCTTTTTCAGTTAGTAAGAAATCGATGACCTTTGAAATGTCAGCATGTCTGCCAAAAATACTCGCCTCATCCACCATGTGACCCGTTGGGGGTCGTAAAATTTTGTTGTTTGGACGCCTCTCTCCATCACTCTCTCTTAATTGGAGAGCCTCACGGTCCTTCGCTATTTCATCAAATCGACCTCTTATTTCTTTAAGCTGATTAACCATGTCGTCATGAATTGAAACAATGTACTGTAAAAAATAAATGTATTACATATGTCAAATTTCATAATTTGTTAACTAAAACTGGTAATTAATGGATCAAGTGACGACTCTAATGTTTGATTTGGAAATCTAGTAATAAAACAAGTCACCTCTTCAGTGAATGTCAATCCATCTAAAAAAAAAGAGAAAATTCAAGAATGCACAATTTACTTTTAGTACCACACAACGACCAAAAAAAAAATACACTAGCACAATAAGAATCCATTTAATTTGTATATGCACAAGACACTAACCTCCATCTGCTTTCTCTTATGAGAACTGGAAGCCTGAGAAGCCTTTCTTGCCTCTACTTGGACACGTGTAACCTCGTACCGGTACTCGCTGAGCACATCCTCGGAATCAGAAGCTACCTTCTTGAGCTCCTTTAGCCAGTGCTTGACATAGTGGTCTCTGATTTCCCTCTCCTCTGCATCAAGCAACGTGGCCTTGATTCCCTTGAGAGTTACCATCAGCCTCTCCATATTATCCTGGGCAGCAAGAGCACGCTCCCTTTCGGAGTTGTTAGAATTTGATGAAGAGGAAGAAGGAGCCTCGGCAGAGGCTGTAATTGAGGGGAGCAATTTGGTGCCAAGAGAGAGCAGAGAGTTTATCAAAGTCATTGCCATTTTGCTCTGTAGATTTCTTTGGAGAGGCTCAGTAGGAGGAAAGAACCTTAGATGTGGGTTGTGAAAATGTGAAAATGAGGAATGAGAAATGAGTAAAGAGCAGCAGATCTGAGGAGGAGGTTAGGTAAGGTAAGCTCTTGGAAGACTTTGTACAGTAGTCAATGTTTATTTCACGTTTTATTTTTCTTTTTATTTTCTTTTTATAATTGTATATATATATAGAAGTCACAAAATAACTTCACAGTTTTGTGACTTATTTAGCAGCAACTAATAAGTACTAATTATAAAAGACCGTTAGGAATTTAGTGATTGATCAAGATCTAACGGTCCCCATAAGTAATCAATAAATCAATGAAAATGAGTATTCTCTGTGACTTATTTAGCAGCAACAAATAAATACTAGACCAAAAGTTAACTAAGAGTATCTAGACCAAATAAATACTAGACCAAAAGTTATTTGTTTGTGAACTTAACTAAGAGTATCTAGACCAAAAGTTGTTCCTGCGTCTCAGCATACCAGTTACTTATATCAACGAGATTCTCTGTGCTTATTTGCCACAGAGACAGAGAGAATTGAGTGAGAAATTCATCAGCAAATAGAGAGACAAAATGGTGACAAAAGAACTTTCGTGTGCTGCTTTCTGTTGCAATTGTTTATTTCTGCAATGGCAAGGCAGAATCCATCTGACGATGAGGTCTCTCAAATTGGTATTAAGGGTTCTCAAATTTTTATTAATTTGAACGCGCAATAAGTATAATACTACACTGTCTACTTTAGAGGGCCATACTACATGTGAAGTTATTGTACTACAATGTCTACTGCATAAATGAATAATTGTATATATATATAGAAGTCACAAAAACTTAATTATTAAAGAAAAATGTAATTTCAATTTTTTTAGTATTTATTTAGCAGCAACAAATAAAACGTGAAATATACAAATAAATTCCTAACGGTCTTTTATAATTGTATATATATATAGAAGTCACAAAAACAAATGAATATTTCAATTTTTTTAGTATTTATTTGTTGCTGCTAAATAAGCTATTGTCCAATTATTTTGTAATAGGATTCCCTCCTTTCTGAAGATCTTTCGGAAGATGACTTCTAATAGGAGTCCCTACTTTGACCCTGGACAGAAATGAATTTACCATTCAATTTATTATATGATTTGTAATAATTGGTAAGAATTTTCTTTGCTTATGGGAACTCATTTTCATTGATTTATTGATTTATGCACATTTTCATTTTCTTTTATCAATCACTACAAAACTGGGGATCTAACGGTCTTTTATAATTAGTATTGTAATATCCCA
This sequence comes from Carex littledalei, assembly GCA_011114355.1. Classification (NCBI taxonomy): domain Eukaryota; kingdom Viridiplantae; phylum Streptophyta; class Magnoliopsida; order Poales; family Cyperaceae; genus Carex; species Carex littledalei. The sequence continues at coordinate 18,405,338 of CM022079.1, forward strand.
AGAACATGTGCATGATTTATTGATTACTTAGAATTATTTAGTAATATTGAAATTTCAGACCCATTGCTACAAAAAGGTCCTACTTGCAATACTAACAAAGTAGATGTTGTTCCATGGAAGAGTTTAATTGGAAAAAAAAAAAAAAAAACCATTTCAGCGATTCTTTCCATAGAGTTTATATTCTTGATTCCTTTGGGTCAGTGATGTTTATCAGTGTATAGACCATGACCAGAAAAAACAAGGAGATAGGCGATGAGAGAATAGGCATTTAATGTCAAGGTAGCGTGGAAAAAGGGGCATGGTTTGAACCGAGGGAACGTGCTTGACCGGGTACAAATTAACTCAATAATTTCTATTGTGAAAGAGACATGAAAGAGATATGGAAGAGAATAAGGGGTCCACAATCTATTGTGAAAGAGATATGAAACATAATGTAGTAATGATCTTGTTGGAGAAGAAGAGATAAGCAACTGATGTAGAGTAATTATAATTGGAAAGAAAATATATGAATCTTAACTGTCATTTTTAATAATTTTGAAATAAATAAAAAATTAAAAAAAAATATTAGGTTTTACAAGACGCCAACGCAGCCATTCCATTTGAGTAACCAGGCCATAGATTTGGCGAACAAAAATTGAACCTAGGCTAAGCCCAAGCCCAAGCCCAAACCCAACAAAATCAATTCAAAAAACCATACATCTATGTAAGGACCAATTCAAAAGGAGAACGGAGTAGGTCCGATGCCCATCAGACGTACTTTTGGGTCCAATGAGCTCCATGACGGTCCGATCCGTTTTAAGATCTGTGCGCACAAAATTTGAAGCAGAAAAACACAAACTTTGAAGCGGAGTGCACGAATCTTAAAGCAGATTGGACGGTGTTTGAACCCGTTGAACCAAAGTAGATCCGATGGGCTTCGGACCTACTCTCAAGTCATTCAAAAGACCTTGGTTGGACTTTTCATCGGTTGTAAAAGAGATTGCTGTCACTTAGAAGATGTCTTCAGAATCAAAGATAAGGCAGAGATTTTTTGAGAGCCTCATAGACTCATAGTCAAGTCCAAGCTCAAGTCAACACCCTATTGTACTCCACAAAATCATACTTCCAACATAACATGATATCTTTATTCTGTCTCTGATACCTGGCTGCTATCTATCTGTTCATCCTTTATCTTCTCCTACCTATAACTTTATCTCTTTTTAATTAATGGAGTTTTTACATCAAACAACTCTTCTCTTTATCTTACTCTCCCTTACCATCCCTAGAGCCATCTCAGTCACTCTGAATTCCTCCTACTTCATCCAGTGTGGCTTAATTAACTCCACTTTCACACACACCAATGATTCCCCTCCTCGCACTTTTGTCTCTGACGAGAAGTACCTCATCTCCGGTTCAAGCAACACCTTCCCTATCCCAAATCTTACTATTTCCACAAACCCTATCTATTCCACTGTGCGATTATCTTACTCTCCATTCTCTTACCAATTCAATGTTGTACCCAATACTTCCAACATACTACGCCTTCACTTCCCTCCCTTTTTCCCCAATGCAAATTTTACGGTAACAACTTCCAATGGCAACAGCTTAACAAACAATTTTTCTATCTCTGCTCTTACATCACTCATTATAAAAGAGTTTTTTCTTTCCATGGATTCTGACAAATTGGTACTCAAATTCACTCCACAAAATAACTCTTTAGCTTTTATAAGTGTGATAGAAATCTTCGATGCCCCACCCGGCCTGCAATTATTTAGTAACATTCCAATTCTAATCGGCACAAATGGTACATTCAATACGCAGCAAGCCTATCTGAGCATGGAAACATTCTATCGGGTAAACATGCCAGGCCCATTGATCACCCCGGAGAATGATACACTGTGGTGAACTTGGGTTACTGATGACCCTTACATCTATAATGCTCATGCCTCTCAGACTCATAGTGTGTCTACTGGACTAAACTTCATTCCTACACAATGGAGCTCAGAGGAGATAGCCCCAGAGACCGTTTATAACACAGCACGGATAATAAACGTCTCCGATGTTCAGTTCATCTCCGATCCTTATTTTAACATTAACATCACATGGAGTTTCAGAGTCGACTCAGGGTATTTTTATCTTATCCGATTACATTTTTGTGATATTATATCAGAGTCCAGTCAGGTGGCTGTTTTTCCAGTCTATATCATGGATTATTTGGCACTTCCAAATAACCTGAGACCTAGTGAATACACGACCTATGCTCAGGAGCCATTCTATATTGATTTTATTGCACATGTTATGGGTGCACGAAACATAACTGTGAGCATTAGCCTGGATAAGAAGGATAGTACCGTAAATAATGGGTTTCCTTAACGGATTGGAGATTATGAAGATGACCAATTATAATCCTCCTCTTGAAAGGAAAAAGAAGTTGCCAGCTATCATCCTTGGACCTACTATTGGCGGTGCCTTTATAATATTAATATTAATGATCATGTTCGGTGTTTATACAATTTGGTATAAGGGACGGTGCAAAATGAATCTGCGAGAAGAAGATGAGACACCATTTTCACGGCCTCATCAGTATTCTTGCAGAGCAACTAGTGTAGCATCTCCTAGGCTTATTGCCTTTTCTGAAATCAAAACTTTAACAAATAATTTTGATGAAAGGAGCTTAATCGGGGTAGGTGGTTTTGGAAAAGTTTACAAGGGAAGATTGCGTAATGGAACTATGGTTGCTGTAAAACGAGCCTCATGCCAATCCAACCAAGGCTTCCCTGAATTTCAGACAGAGATTGAAGTTCTATCAAATATCCGTCACCGTCATCTGTTATCCCTCATAGGTTACTGTGATGAGAACTCCGAGATAATACTTGTCTATGAGTATATGGAGAAAGGCACTTTAAGGAACTATTTGTACGGCACAGACGACTTATTGCCATCTCTTTCATGGAAGCAAAGGCTGGACATTTGCATCGGCACAGCCAAGGGCCTACAATAGCTCCACACAGGGCCATCACGAAGTATCATACATCGTGATGTGAAATCAACTAACATTCTTTTAGGAGAGGGGTACATAGCCAAAGTGTCAGATTTCGGCATTTCAAAACTAGGGCCATGTATAGGTGAGACCCACGTCAGCACAGCAGTGAAAGGTAGTTTTGGCTATCTCGACCCGGAGTACTTTAAGACCCAACAGCTAAGTGACAAGTCCGATGTATATTCATTTGGAGTTCTGCTTTTCGAGGTGCTTTGTGTGAGGCCCGTGATTGACCAAAGCCTTGAGAGAGAACAACGTAACCTCACAGAGTGGGTGCTCATGTGGCAGCGAAAAGGTGAGTTAAAAAAGATTATCGACCCAAAACTTGTCGGGGAGATCAAGGAGAACTCGCTCAGGAAGTTTGGAAAGACAGCCAAGGAGTGCTTGCAAGAATATGGCATTGATCGGCCGGCAATGGGAGATGTTTTATGGAACTTAGAATACTGTTTGAGGTTGCAAGAAACAGAGGTGAAGAGTGAGTCTTATGCAAACACAAGCACATCAGAGTCACATTTCCAGGAAATTTCAACTTTGTGCGGATTGTCTTCAAATGTTTTAAGCCATTATGAAGACGAGGCAAGTGCAGACAGAAGATCTGATATAACGACTAGTAATGTGTTCTTCTAACTGATCTCGAATATGGATGTGTATATATATAACTCTACTAAATTAATTAGAATATGTTATACGTGATTGTTGTAATGTTAATTTGCAGTTATATTATTAACATTGTGTGAAGGGTGCCCACAAAATGAATTAATGAATATCTCATAGCTTGTTATTTCCTGAGGTTTCTTACAAATGAATTAATGAAAAAGGGTGCCCACCTCATTCGCCTCCGTTTCTATTCGTTTACATCCTCAAAATATGAACTCTCCTCAACTTTGTTCCATCTCTCAGCCGTTCAATTTTCACTTTGTTGAAGGAATTCATAGTTCAGGTCGATACTGATAGTATTTTTATCAATTTTTATACCTTCTGAAGATATTGTGCTTGTTTTCTTCATGTTCTTTGTTTTGATGTTGCTTGAGTTTCTTATAAATTGGTGCACTGGCTGGTTTATCCACAGTTACCAAGTAAGAAATTAGCATGTGATGTTGATCTGAAAAATGTTAAGTTTGAAAAGGAAAAACATATATAATTGTTTGCTGTTGGATATTAATCGCAAGTCATTTTTCTGAGTAATCCAGGCTGGTTTAGCGATCAAAACTTGAGCCCAGCCCAAGCCCAAGCCCAATAAAATCAAATGGGATGGGTTAGCATCACTAGATTATAGACTCAAATCCATGTAGACACCAAATTTATTTCGGCCTATATCCTCTGAAGTAACTCAAATACTGTGTTTGGATCCAGACCGTCTGATCAGCTTTCGGATCCTTAATTATTCGTGCCAAAGAAGATCGGACGGTCCGGATTTTAACTAAAAATTTGAGTTACTTTCGGTTATATGTATTAATATTACAACACATCCAAAAAAGGAAGATCCAAACAGATTTGAGAGAGAGAGAGAGAGAGAGGAGAGGCGCCGTGGCCTTTACCTCCTCTCTCCTAAAGAGAAAATTGGGGCCAAATTCATCATCACCTTCATCTCTCTTCTCTCGGCTCTCTCGCCTATGCCACACCACACTTGACACCGGGGCCAAGAAGAGAAGCAGCTGCATATTAGGTCCTGACCTCCATGACATCTGGACCCCACTCAGCTCTACGGTGCCTCCTCACACATTACCAGGAGGTGGAGGTGAGTTATTTGCATCCACATGCTACTGCACTGTTTATTTACTCAGAAGGTTTCTACTTTTCCTGGTGGGGCATTTACAGAAACACCTCACAAGCTATATAACTATTGGGTTATTATTTGTTGTTCCCAAAGGTTTAAATAGCGTTTATCAAGTCGTAGAGGAATGGCTAAAAAAAACGATGCAATTGCCATATTGCCCGCTAGAGCGCGCAATAGCGTGCTATAGCGCCAATAGTGCCATAGCTTTGATGGTCCGGAAACACTAAAACGGAGCTATAGCGCCGCTATTGCGCGCTATTTAGAATCCTGATTGTTCCTTTTATTATTTAATTGACATGAAATGAACTATGATGTGTCAGAAACTGTATTTGAGATGGTGCATTTACTAGAACAATTGTTGTTACATGAGTTTTCAGTGAGGCATTTACTTCGAACAGGCTATGCCATCTTCGGGTGCTCGTTATTTAATTATATAAACTTTTGATCTTGTAGTGAACCATGATGCACGACCAACTATAATTGATGGTACATCAATTGCAGAGGAAATAAGATACGAAATTTTCAAAACAGTCTGGGATTTAAAAAGCTCTTACGGGAAGGTCCCTGGATTGGCGGTGATATTAGTCGGTCAGAGGAGAGACTCTCAGAGCTATGTAAGGTACAAAATAAAGGCATGCAATGAGGTTGGAATAAGGTCGTTAGTGGTGCAATTACCGGATTCATGCTCAGATGAGGAAGTAGTAGAGTCCGTTAAAAGATTTAATGAAGACCCCTCTGTTCATGGCATCCTTCTTCAACTCCCTTTACCGCAGGTATACATTTTGCGGCCTTTTAATAAATTTACGGCTTCCCTGCAATTAAGTTAACCGATAAGACTTGAGAATTGTGAAAATTGGGGATTTTAATATTTGCATTAAATGAATGCAGCCATAGGATTTTTATAATTTTACAAATATATTATTCTAGTGTATAAATTACAATTGTGACAAAATAAATTTCAAACATATAATTCATTTAATTTATATTTCCCATCATGTCCCTACTTGAGATTTAAGATCTGATCGTCCAATAATTGAAAGATAATTAAATTAATAGACAACTCTACCTAATTAACATATTGGAGTAGCACCATTTCTTATTTAAAAATCTCCCTTTTTTAATTTGAACTCAATTTTGTTTAGACAATGGTTACAAAAAGAATTTAAATATTTCTCAATGAAAGTAACTAATTAACCACATAATTTTATAAAATTATTTATTTTCATCTCGTGATTATGAATTTAATAACTATACCATATATGAAATTTAATCTGTTTTGATTGAATTTTGAACATAGATGAATCACTAAATTAAATTCATATAAATATTGAGTGTTCATTCTTTTTTGTGGATTGTACATTTTGGTCTGTTGCATGATAATTAGTTGCTTTATTGATCTAACTTCGGATTTAAATACAAAATAAAAGTCAAACAAAATGAAAGTAAAATTTAGTATTCTTTATTTAGTCTCTCTAAAATATAGATTAAGTACGTATATCACAAGAAGAACTGCCAGCTTAGTGCAGTGGCACAAGTTCAAGTCTCTTGTAACATTTCATAAAAATATAATAGTGATATAATTACCGAATTAGAACATTTAAAATTTATTTTTGTAATATTTTATAAAGTAAATACATATATGAAAATTCTAATATATAATTAAAACATTTCAACAAATTTCCTAGTATAACCGTTCAGAAAAAAATTGAAGAGGCGCCAGACGGTTTCGGAACAGTTTTTATCTGATAACAATTTCTATTTAATATTATATTAAATCCATGATATCGGATCAGTTTTTCTATTTGTCATTTGAACTACCGATAAATGCACCTCTTCTATTGATGCACCATTTCGATTATATATATAGATTAAAATATCAGAATTTATAGACATCGATCTCTTCTCTCCGTGTTATATATCCGAGACACTTCTCTTCTCTCTGATCAGTTGAATCCGAATTCCGACTACGTCGCAGTGATTTTGAGTTGTTGTTACAATCGGATTTAAAGTTCTGCTCGATATCAGGTAACCGGACTTCTCTATAATATGTGTTTTCGTTTTGTATGGTTGATTTGAATATTGGTATTGCATATTGGATTATGAAGGCATATTTAACGGAATAACGGGTCTGAGGTTGGAATTTGATTTGTGATTGTAGCCTCCTACTGTTGGTTGGATTTCCCGTTGGATTGGCGTTTTAAGGAATTGTGTGTTGTGGAAGTTGGGAATCGCCTGTGTGATGGGATTCCAACTATGTGAATATGATGTGACTTGTTTTACGGATAACCTAGACCGACGTGCTATTGCCGGTTAAATATGCATGCATAATTTTATGTGTATTTGTATGGATTAATCCGGCCTGTTTGAATGGTTGTTAAATTAAGCCAATTATAGATAAGCGCGTCGTTAAATAACCAGTTACTGAGCTTTGTAGTTGACTCCGTTTTGTATTTTGTTTTCCTTTCTGTTGGCGACGTAGGTTGACGGACCAAGGAAAAGTGCAATGATGATGTTATAATCACGCTTCAGATGGTCAAAATCTGGGGTGTGACATCTCTCTACGGAGAGACGTAGGTTCAATTTTTAATAATAACATTTATAAGATGCTGGAGTGTACCAGAACATTTCAATAAAAAAAAATATATCACAAGAATGACAAAGATAAAATATCATTTCAGTAGTAAACATTTTTAGTAAGATGGTCTATCTAAAATTAATGCTTTCTCTAAAATACTGTACAAATAACCTTTAGGTAAGATAACTAAACAATTTTAGCTAGGTAGTAAATTAACGGTGTCTCAAACATTTGATTATATTTCCTTAATTATTTTACAATATTAATTTCCTTAATTAATAATCCGATAAATGAAACAAATATCTTATACGATTACTGCCTCTAGTAGATCACTTAACTTTTTAAATTTGAACATAGAAATGCTAGGTACTAATTGACACTTGATACTTGAACTATTTACACTTACAAAACGAGGTATAAAATCTTGCAATATTTGATATTAATATTTTCAGACCCCAATCAATGCCATATGTAATTTTTTTTTGATAGAATATGTTTGGTAAAATCACATGACACATGAACTATTTACACTTATATGACGAGGTATAAATATACTTGCAATATCTTATGTTAATACGTTATGGTGCCAACCAACGCCATATGTAAAAAAATTAAATTTTACGAGAAATATAAAGAAAATACTTGACACATGAACTATTTACTCTTATATGACGAGGTATAAATACATGTAATATTTAAAAAACATATTAAGACAACTTGCCTATTGATTGGGAATAACTGAGTTTGAACTCAACATGTAAATTACCATTTTGGTTAAAATGAATTTTCTTGCCTTTTAGATTGTGAGAAAATAAAATGGTAGATTGTCTTTTTAGATTTGGAGTTGTCTGTTAGTGGAATTAATGAGTCAGACTAGTATGATATTGGTATCATATGATACCAACTCCAAAATTAATTGGATAGACATCATACGACTAATCCACTATTCAAACCGATTTACTTTATGATTGTTGTGTTCACATGCAATTTTTTATTTTTTCGAGTTATTTTAGTATAAGTCAAGCAGTAAAAAATAATGAAATATGAATGCATTGAAATTAACTTAAAAAATTCCCACATTTGACCGCTTGGTATGATACTAAATAAATTCGAAAATTACAAAATCGCATGTAAACACATAATTAATGAAGTAGATCGATCAATTTGGATTCACAGTTTGAAGTCGATTTCATAGGTTCTGAAGTCTATATATTGAATTCTAATAATTTTTTTCAGACTACATTCGTGATTTTAATTTTCTTAATTTTTACTTAAAAAAAATGATCTCCCAGTCGTCCACTAAACGAGTTCTTTTTTATTTTACTTTCTTATTAATTCAAATTTTAGTCCTCAAACTTCTTTAAAAGAATTAAATTAGTCCACAAACTTTTATTCGCATTAATCAAATTAGCTTGTCTTTTTATTTTTGAAAAAAGACTAACTCCTTTCATTAAACTTTTTGCAAAATAGATTAGTTCATTTTAGTGTGCCACCTGGACATTAATCACTGAATTTTTTATTTTTACCATTAAAAAAAGATAAACAAAATAACCACGATTTCAGCACAAAAAGGTGTCCGCCATTTAAGATGGTGGAAACATATTTATATTTTTTTATGGGATGAGCTATGGTGAGACGTGGAGTAAAACAAGTTTGTACTCCACGCCATATTTTCATTTTGAAAATCCAAACAACCGATCCGAACCGTTCAACATGTTCTCTATATTGAAATGTGCTTGGAAACCAAATTTTACATTTTTTGGAATTTGTTTACTATTTATTAAGCCACTTTGAAAATCGCAGATCCACTGTAAACAGTGAAAAACAGTAAAATTTTCTGGACCACCGGATCAGCGATTTTCAAAGTGGCTTAATAAATAGTAAAAAAATTCTAAAAAATATAAAATTTGGTCTCCAAGCACATTTCAATATAGAGAACATGTTGAACGGTTCGGATCGGTTGTTTGGATTTTCAAAATAGAAATATAGTGCCATGGAGTACAAAATGGTTTTACTCCACGTCTCATCATAGCTCATCCCTTTTTTTGTAACAAAATAACTTTATTGTTTTTGAGTTTATTTGTTTGAATAATAATGGATTTGTATTTATTTGTTTTTTTCATAACACTATATATTTGGTTTTGAGTTTATATGTTTATGAAATTTTATCATATTATTTAAAAATTATGAAGAAATGTATGTTAAAATATATAAAACATCCATACAACACCAACATATAAAAACAATGTTCTTAACAATACAACACAAAAACATCTAATAAACCTAAAAAGTAGATATTCAACTCCTAAATGTTGCATTCAAATCCTTCGCAATTCCACCTGCAAAATTACAAAAAAAAGAATGTATTGTTTGACCTAAAATATTGTTTCAACAAATTTTTTAAAGTTGAAGTTGAATAAATCTAGTGTCAAAAATGAAACTATGACAAAATCGTGGTTATTTAGTTTATCTTTTTTTTTTAATGACAAAATGGAATTCTGACAAAATGATCTGACTCTTTTTTTTTTCTTTTCTGATTGTAAAATCTCAATCAGAATCACTGGGCTGTCCTTTTTTTTTTTTCTTTTTAGTGCAAAGATTGCTTGGAAGGAATTATATAAAAATAAAAATTAGTGTAAATAGTTATTAAATAAAATGGCAAATTAAACCGCCAAGCTTTAAGCAAGATATATATATATATAGAGAGAGAGATGGGCTACGGTACTTTGCAAAGTAAATGGGGAGGTTTACTTCGGGCCATATTTTCAAAATTGAAAACCCAAACAACCGATCCGAACCGTTCAACATGTTCTAAATATTGAAATGTGCTTGGAGACTAAATTTTACATTTTTTGGAATATTTTTACTATTTATTAAGCCACTTTGAAAATCGCTGATCCGGTGGTCCAGAAAATTTTACTGTTTTTTACTGTTCACAGTGGATCAGTGATTTTCAAAGTGGCTTAATAAATAGTAAAAAAATTCCAAAAAAGAGAAAATTTAGTCTCCAAGCACATTTTAATATTTAGAACATGTTGAATGGTTCGGATCGGTTGTTTGAATTTTCAAAATGAAAATATGGCCCGAAGTAAAGAGGGTGTTTTACTTTGCAAAGCACCGTAGCCCATCTCATATATATATATATATATATATATAGAGAGAGAGATGGGCTATTGTGCTTTGCAAAGTAAACCCCCCCCCCCCCCCCCCGTTTACTTCGGGCCATATTTTGCATTTTGAAAATCCAAACAACCGATCCGAACCGTTCAACATGTTCTAAATATTGAAATGTTCTTGTAGACCAAATTTTACATTTTTTGGAATTTTTTTACTATTTATTAAGCCACATTGAAAATCGCTGATCCGGTGGTCCAGAAAATTTTACTGTTTTTTACTGTTCACAGTGGATCAGCGATTTTCAAAGTGGCTTAATAAATAGTAAAAACATTCCAAAAAATGTAAAATTTAGTCTGCAAGTACATTTCAATATTTAGAACATGTTGAACGGTTTCGGATCGGTTGTTTGGCTTTTCAAAATGCAAAATATGGCCCGAAGTAAACGGGGGTGTACTTTGCAAAGCACAATAGCCCATCTCTCTCTCTCTCTCTCTCTATATATATATATATAGAGTAGAACTAGGGTGCTCCTAAGCTCACCAAGCCCTTCCGTGAGCGCGACTCTAAAACCTATCAAATTGACTTCAAACGATATTTCCAAACCGTTAGATGTTCAATCTATATTAAAATGTGCTTGGAGACCAAATTTTACATTTTTTGGAATTTTTTTACTATTTATTAAGATGGTTTGAAAATCGCTGTTTTCCAATGGTGCAGAATTTTAATAAAAACAGCGATTTTCAAACCATCTTAATAAATAGTAAAAAAATTCCAAAAAATGTAAAATTTGGTCTCCAAGCACATTTTAATATAGATTGAACATCTAACGGTTTGGAAATGTCGTTTGAAGTCAATTTGATAGGTTTTAGAGTCGCGCTCACGAAGGGCTTGGTGAGCTTAGGAGCACCCTAGTTCCACTCATATATATATATATGAGTAGAACTAAGGTGTTCCTAAGTTCGTCAAGTTTATTTGTGAACTCAACTCTAAAATCTATCGGATTGACTTCAAATGAAGAATCAGAACTGGTGAAATCTGTCTACCTTATAAGTGATGCGTCTACATGTGAAAATTTTAAAATTTCAAATTAATTTTGTATAGAGTCAAGTGATCAAAAAAGGTTAAAAAAAATGCATGCATTGGAATTAATTTATAAACCTTCTAATTTTGACCTGTTGACTTTATACTAAATTAATTTGAAAGTGTGAAATTTTCATATGTAGACGCATTACCCGTAAAGTAGAAGGATTTCAACTGTTTGGATTCGTCGTTTAAAGCCAATTTAATAAGTTTTAGTGTTGAGTTCACAAATGAATTTGGTGAATTTCGGAACACCCTAGTTCTACTCTCTCTCTCTCTCTCTCTATATATATATATGTATGTATGATCAATATTGTATTTAATTTTCAATGCGAATGGTACCTTATCTCAATTTTCACTACCTGGAAAACTGTCAGTAGTAGTACTTGTGGACACTTGAGAGAGAAAAATGATGTGCCTCATCCTCTCTGATCCCTTGATTTAATTGCCAAGTGAATAAATTGGACGGTCAGGATGTATCCGAATTATCTGAAGTACGCGAGAGTGGAAGCAACAATAATTCTCCAACTTAGATCTCAGATCTGTGGCCCAAACCTAACACCCTCTCTACCTACACAACTAACTAACATTATTATTAGCTAGGTAAATCATTATTATTATTTCATTCACAGAGGAAGGAACGTTATACTATAAATATTGAGGGAAGGGAAGTGAGGGAGGGAATCAAAATCAAACTGTCTCAACTGTCTGTCTGTCTGTTAATACATACTTACATACATACAATATCCATATCCATATTAATATTTAATATGAAGATTGCTAATGATTGGTTGGTTCCCCACGGATTAATTATCTTTCTTTCTATTATCAATCTTTATCTTTCATGTGTTCAAGGCATTCATCCAGTGACAAAGCCTGGATGTTCATCAAGATGTGGTCATGTCGATGTACTGTTTCCAATCGGGAACGACCCTGGCTGTTTTCTAGAAGGGTTTCAGCTCACCTGTACGCATAATACAACAGATGGAAGCTACAAGCTTCAAAATGATCATGGTGTTGAGGTGCTACAAATCTTGTTGCCAACCGGTCAAGCAAGAATGTACAACCTCATCTCCTGGCAGTGCTTCAACACCACAACAGGTGAACCAGAAGGTTTGCGTTTGACAACAGATTTACACGGTACAGAATCTCGCCTCTTCGAAATAGGCTTGTGACAATTGGATTTAACACACTCGCTATCAACACTTTGTTTGATTACAAAAACAACAAATACCGTACAGGCTGTCTGTCATTCTGTTATAGTCCAGATACCCTTACTAATGGTTCTTGCTCTAGTTTTGGAGGGTGTTGTTGTTGGGAGTTTTTCGGAAAAGAGGAAAAAACAGAAAACAGGGCAGCAGCCGAAATTTCTCACAACTCCATTTTTTCATTGATTAATTAACAGAAACAGATCTGGTATTTATAGTGGTGCATATCCCTCATTTCGCACCCCACTAACTCCACTAACTTTGCTATAACTAACCTATAACCAACCCACTACATGACATATTAATTAATAACTACCCACTACTTTCCTGCACATGTCTAAATAGATAACTTGTTGTCCAAGTTTACAATTAACTCTAAACAGAAAATAAACTGCTGTAAAAACCGAAATATAAAAACTGCATCTGATACGGTCCGTATTGGATACGGTCCGTATTCATTTCGGACTTGGATTATTTTCAACACCCCCCCTTAATCCAAAGTCCAGCACATTCATCATGTCTCGACACCAGTTGAACTTCTCACGTGGGAGTGATTTGGTCAGCACATCTACCACTTGCTGGTTCGTGTTCACATACTGCAACTCTATCATCTTTTGCTCAATCATATCTCGTATGAAATGGAGCCGAGTATCTATGTGCTTTGTTCTGTTGTGATGCACCGGGTTGTTACTAATTGCAATTGTCGACTGATTATCACAATAGAGTATTGTTGCACCTTTCTGCTCACAATCTAACTCTTCCAATAAGCGCCTTAACCATACACCTTGGCATGCTACTGATGTTACTGCATTGTACTCAGCTTCTGCGGTTGATAGTGCCACTGTTGACTGTTTCTTCGAACTCCAACTTATTACACTGTTGCCAAAGAAGAACACCTGACCTGTTGTGCTCTTTCGATCATCTATGCTACCTGCAATGTACCTAAGAATTCGCTTTGCTGCTCCCATGTGTTGTTTAGTTGGATTCTGCATGTATCTCGCAACCATTCCAACTGCATGTGTGATGTCTGGTCTTGTGTGCGTCAAGTACAACAGACCTCCCACCAAACTCCTAAACCGAGTTGCATCTGCTGCTTCGGTTCCATCAATAGCTAACAACTTCTCATTTGTATTCATTGGAATTAGTACGGGATTGCAATCTTTTAATAATTCCACCAACTTCCAGGTTTGGTTTTGCTCGATTGAACTCATTTCTTCTTTCATTGCTTGCACCCATTCCTTTCTTTCTACGGCTTCTTCATAGGATAATGGATCTGCTACATACATAACCTGAGTTGCTTCATACAATTCTTGTAAGGATCGTACCTTTCTTCCTTGTGTATCCGGATCAACCATCCGATGTGATGTGCTACTCGAGCTTTGCGGTTGCTCACTGCTGCCTTCTTCTTCTTCATCTCCTATTTCTGCTATTGGTGTGTTGTCTTCCTCCGTAGACCAACTCCAACTAGCATTCTCATCAAACATGATATTTCTACTGACTATAATCTTCTTTGTCACCGGATTAAACAACCTATAACCTTTAGATTGTATGCAATACCCAATGAACACACACTTTTCAGATTTTGAGTCCAGTTTCTTTCGGTTTTGTGCACTTATGAGAGTGTAAGCAATGCACCCAAAAACACGCAAATGCCCCACACTAGGCTTCCTTTCAAACCACGCTTCAAATGGTGTTTTGTTCATCACTGCCTTGGTTGGTGACAGATTTAGAACATATACCGCTGTTGCTACTGCTTCAGCCCAAAAACTATTCGGCATACCTTTAGATTTCAGCATACTTCTTGCTAGTTCTACTACCGTGCGGTTCTTGCGTTCAGCTACACCATTTTGCTCAGGTGTGTATGGAGTGGTCAGCTGCTGTAGCACCCCTTCTTTCTCACAAAACTGCTTGAATTCTTTTGATTGAAACTCACCACCGCGATCTGATCTTAGAGCTTTCAGCCTAGCCCCTGTTTGCGTCTCTGCCATGGCTTTGAATCTTTTGAACAGCCCAAACGCTTCACTTTTATAGCTAAGGAAATAAACCCAAGTCATCCTACTGTAATCATCAATAAACAGCATAAAATACTTGCTTCCTCCCATTGATTCAACCTCCATGGGTCCGCACAAATCAGTATGCACTAACTCAAGTACCTTGGTTGCACGCATCGACTGATCTTTTGGAAATGGCAGCTTCGATTGCTTGCCAAACACACATCCTTCACATAACCCGATTTCACCAATTTCGGGTAACCCATTCACCATTTTCTTTTGATTCAACAATCTCAAACCATTCATGTTTAGATGACCATACCTCAAATGCCATAACTCGCTGGAACTAATCTCCTTGGCTGCAAGTGCCTTGTCTTTCACCTTGGCTATCTCCAGAGGGAACAAGTTGTTTTGTGTCTTCTTGATTGTTGCCATTGTCTGATTCGTGGCTGCATCTACAATTCTGCAATTGTCGCCTTCAAACTTGATGGTACATCCGCTGTCCATCATCTGACCGATGCTGAGTAGGTTTTGGGACAGTTGAGGAATATAGTACACATCATGTAGCATCCGTGTATTGTGACTGCTGGTCTGCACGGCTACTCTTCCTTTTCCTTCAACATGAATCTCTTTATCATCACCAAGCTTTACTGCTTTCTTGTATGACTCATCTAATTCATCAAATAGATGTTTGAAACCCGTCATATGGTTTGAGCACCCGCTGTCCAAAAACCAGATTTGACTCGCATCTGATTCTTCATAGGTTTTGGCCATGAACAACTGTGCCTGATTGTTCTTCTCTTCAACAAAACTTGCCTGTCCTTCTTCTCTTTTCTTCTTGTAGCAGTCGGCCTGCACATGACCGGACTTGTGGCAGTAATAGCACTCCACATCTTGACCTTCTTCTTTCTGTTTCTTGTAGCAATCGGCTTGCATATGCCCTTTCTTGTGACAGTAGTAGCATTCTACATCTTTCTTCGGTTGATTAGAATGCGGTTGATTGTAACTCGGCTTGCCTCTGCCTCTGCCGCCTTGACTGCCTCGACCTCTGCCGTAACCTTGGCCTCTACCTCTGCCTTGCTGTTGGCTTCTTGAGGAATCGCCCTTGGTATAGAAAGCTTTGTTGTCATCCTTCACTTCTGATCTGTTGAGACGAACTTCATGGACCTACAGTGATCCCATCAACTCATCAAATGTGTAGGTGGACAGATCTTTGGATTCTTCGATTGCCGCTACCACATGATCAAACTTGGTTGTCAGGCTGCGCAACACCTTCATCACAACCGTCTTTTCTGGAAGATCTTCTCCACAACTTCGGATTTGGTTGACGGTGGATGTGACTCTTGTGAGAAACGCTTGAACAGATTCGCCTTGATTCATGTTCAATGTCTCAAACTCCCGTCTCAAGCCCTGCAACTTGATTTCTACCACCTTGGAACTTCCCTGAAATGCAGTTTTCAGAGTTGTCCAAGCCTGATTTGCTGTTTCTGCTGCTGCAATCTTTGCAAACACCGACTCATGTACCGCTTGCTGAATGAAGAAGAGCGCCTTTGCATCTCGCTTGGCTGTGTCGATTGGTGTCGGATCAGGATTCGGTATTCCCTTGTCTGCTAGTTCCCACAAGCCATGAGATTTCAGCATAGTTCGTATCTTGATGCTCCAGAATTCGTAATTCTCACCCTTGAACAAAGGTACCATCTGATTTGACATGCTAATGGTGGTGTTGTTGCCTGCGTCGGCCATGGTCGGATCTGCCTTGATCTCTCACCTTTGGCTTAGTCGGATCTGCCTTGATCTCTCACCCTCTCACCTTTGGCTTGGTCGGATCTGCCTTGATCTCTCACCCTCTCACCTTTGGCTTGGTCGGATCTGCCTTGATCTCTCACCTTGCTCTGATACCAATTTTGTTGGGAGTTTTTCGGAAAAGAGGAAAAAACAGAAAACAGGGCAGCAGCCGAAATTTCTCACAACTCCATTTTTTCATTGATTAATTAACATAAACAGATCTGGTATTTATAGTGGTGCATATCCCTCATTTCGCACCCCACTAACTCCACTAACTTTGCTATAACTAACCTATAACCAACCCACTACATGACATATTAATTAATAACTACCCACTACTTTCCTGCACATGTCTAAATAGATAACTTGTTGTCCAAGTTTACAATTAACTCTAAACAGAAAATAAACTGCTGTAAAAACCGAAATATAAAAACTGCATCTGATACGGTCCGTATTGGGATACGGTCCGTATTCATTTCGGACTTGGATTATTTTCAACAGTTGTGAAACTCCTGTTCCACCAGGGATTAGTTACTTCAAGGTCACATTAACGAATAGTTCTACCGTGTCAGACTTTAGCCCCTGCAGTTATGCAGTAGTAATTGAGGCGGACAACTTCACATTCAGTACTCCTTTTCTTTTCGGATTAGATTTCTGGAAGATTAACAATGGCCAGGTGCCTATTTTGATGGATTGGTTCATACAAAATGTGACATGTGAAGTAGCGCAACATAATACAAGCACGTATGCATGTATTAGCCCTAACAGTTTTTGTACCGACCTAACAAATGGTCCGGGCTATATCTGTAAATGTTCACAAGGGTATGAAGGCAATCCGTATCTGGAGAATGGGTGCCAAGGTAACTTCTACTTACTTCTTTTTTGTTCTTTTGGTTTATAGTTAAATTCTTCAATTTTGGTTGCTAGTTGCTATAACAACAAAAATACTGCTACTTCATGAGAAATTATACTATGCATTCTTATCATGCATGCCACTGTTCACTTAAATCCAACTTATAATTCAACCAAATGAATTATTATATCAAGTCATGCATCAATTTCATAAAAGTATGATCATGCTTCCTAAGACATTTCATGCATTTATATCATACAATTCAAAACTTCAACAAATGTCTATAGTAAGACCAACAACTAGAAATCAACAAGCAATTATCAAGACATAGCAATCAAGCCAACCAAATCATATTTCAAATAATATTAAACCAAATGATTCAATCATGTCATTCTCTAGTCCCATAAATCAATACAGAAATCGTCAAAATACCATACTTGAGGCTTAGGTGTACATGTTCAAATTTACCACATCTTTTCTGAAGTGTGTCACTATACACACCCAACTTAAGATTCATGCATGCTCATTTAAAATTACACTGCCTTCATGTCTATAGTTTGTCACCATACCAACAGATTTGGTTAACATAGTAGCGGAGATGTTATTACGAGGTCTACTAATTTTGGCATTTATATCATGTTCAGTGTAGTCCCTTTATATTTGGTCAATACCCATATGTTATGTTAATTATGCATGCCTTGCAAATATGAACTGTTACTCAATAATTGATCGATACTTACTCTATAACAATCAAGCAACCCAAATGAACAATTATAAGCAAGCAATAAGAAACTAAGCAAACCAAATCAACAATTATAAGCAAGCAATCCACAATCAAGCAAACTAAATCAACAACTATAATCTAGCAATCAACAATCATAAAATTAGTTGGAAGGAGCTAGGAATAACTCGAAATCCGCACCTTTTAACGACGGCACGACGTGGTTCGAAGTCGAGTCCGCTGCTCATAATCAAGCCTGTTGAGTTATTCGAGAGCAGCCATAGAATTGTAAGCAAACAATCGAGAAACTTTCTTCACCTCCGTACCTTTCTTGTCACCATCGCATAGGGCTGCTGATCGACACCACGCCTTTCTTCTATCTTTTCCCCGTTCCTTTGTTCACCATTTTTCCCTTTTTTTCTCTCTTCCCTTTTCTCTCTCAATTTCGATAACTCCTAAGTTAGAGGGCGGTCTGTACTTGATGGGAATACCAATAGCTCCACCGAGTAAAAATAAATTGGAGATAAAAATATTATGTTTATTCTATTATTTTATTTTCAAAAGGTTAGAAGGCACCTAATAAGATTTAAGGAAATAAAACACTATTGATTTTTTTTTTTCAAAGAAAAGATAAGAAGAGTTTGACCAATTAATTATTAATTTAATAATCCCAAAGAAGTTAAAAGCTCAAGAATATTTCTGTCCACAATAAATTTTGTACGGTTAAAGATGTATTATTTAATCAAGTTAATTTGCACTAAACCCCTTCGTACTTTTAAGAATAAAACTTGACTTCTTAAGATATTATATATATTAATTTGGGTTACAAGTTGAATATGTTATAAAATATTTCAACATTAAAAATAACCTCGATAATCACTTATATATAGTTTTATATAAGAACCAATGGTAATTAGTTATTGGTCAGTTTCATTGACAAAAGTTAAAGGTACGTGAGTTTCAACATAATATTACGTTATCAAAATCCCTTCAGTACGTGTTTTAATTAATGCTTTATTCCTTATCTATGTCGGAATTGGCCAGTGCAAGGAGACTCATTGATGCTGGTAGTTCGGATAACATAGCACGGGTGGATCAGTTGGGGCTGAAGTAAGTCATAAAATCTTCAAATAATCAAAATTAGGATGTTACAAAATTATAACATAATATATATATATGTATATATATATTTTATCTCTTTATTTAAAAAATAATGACTTGTCCAGCTCATCTCCTCGATGGATTGACAATTAATTATCTATTTTTATACGAGAAAACTAAGATTGATTGATTCATCATTTACCACCCAAAAAAGCATTATACAGCTACAATGCCAGATAGACCACTATATTATTTGAAAAGCATTATAAAGCATTATATTCTTCCACCTAAATTAGTTGTAGGTTTTTATCGCTCTCTCTCTCTCGATCAATGGAGTGTACACAAAGGCTCTTTTCCTCATTATTTCTACTAATTCTACTGCTCAATGGTTCATCTGATTTAATTTTAATGAATTATATTTTCCTTAATTATTTTTATTATCATTATTACCAGCACCAGCTAGGCATCTATAAATATATCCTAATTGTTACTTTAATTAATTAATAAAACAGAAATGGGGCCGGCACCGGTGGAGGCTGTTGCTTGCGAAACAGAGAGCAAGCTCTACAGAGTTTGCTCGAGTCTCAGCGATACACAATGCGTCCAAATGTGCATCCGCGAAGGCTACAATGGCGGTTACTGTGAGTACCAGGACTTCATTAAGTTTCAAGTTACTAAATGCATCTGCTCTATCGTTGGAGAATCATGCAGACAACCTCCAAAAACATATCACTATTCGCAAGGGTAAAAAATGACTATATATTCACGAGAGTACATAGATAGAAAAGTGTTATTTTTGAGCACATGAGCATTATCGATAGAAGTATCCATAAGGATACCGTCAACAAAAAGCATTTTTACCCTTTCGGAAAGTGACAGATTTTTGTATTATATACGTTAATGAACTATATTGGTTTTTGTTATGTATTGTATTTGATGTACATGATCATTTTCGTTTTATATTTCAAGTACCAATTAAAAATTACTATCCAATTTATTTTAAAATGTTCTAATTAATTACACATGAATTGGTACTTGAAATATAAAACGAAAATGATCATACAAATAAACCATGAATTGGTACTTGAAATATAAAACGAAAATGATCATGTACATCAAATACAATACAAAACAAAAACCAATATAGTTCATTAACGTATATAATACAAAAATCTGTCACTTTCCGAAAGGGTAAAAATGCTTTTTGTTGACGGTATCCTTATGGATACTTCTATCGATAATGCTCATGTGCTCAAAAATAACACTTTTCTATCTGTGTACTCTCGTGAATATATAGTCATTTTTTACCCTTACGAATAGTGATATGTTTTTGGAGGTTGTCTGCATGATTCTCCAACGATAGAGCAGATGCATTTAGTAACTTGAAACTTAATGAAGTCCTGGTACTCACAGTAACCGCCATTGTAGCCTTCGCGGATGCACATTTGGACGCATTGTGTATCGCTAAGACTCGAGCAAAATCTGTAGAGCTCGCTCTCGGTTTCGCAAGCAACAGCCTCCACCGGTGCCGGCCCCATTTCTGTTTTATTAATTAATTAAAGTAACAATTAGGATATATTTATAGATGCCTAGCTGGTGCTGGTAATAATGATAATAAAAATAATGAAGGAAAATATAATTAATTAAAATTAAATCAGATGAACCGTTGAGCAGTAGAATTAGTAGAAATAATGAGGAAAAGAGCCTTTGTGTACACTCCATCGATCGCGAGAGAGATAAAAACCTAGAACTAATTTAGGTGGAAGAATATAATGCTTTATAATGCTTTTCAAATAATATAGTGGTCTATCTGGCATTGTAGCTGTATATGCTTTTTTGGATGGTAAATGATGAATCAATCAATCTTAGTTTTCTCGTATAAAAATAGATAATTAATTGTCGATCCATGGACGAGATGAGCTGGACAAGCCATTATTTCTTAAATAAAGAGATAAAATATATATATATATATATATATATATATATATATATATATATATGAGGAGGGATCAAGTTACAATAAATTTGAGTTACAACAATCATTTTTTACATTTTGAAATTTCAAATTGTCGATCCAAACCGTTCAACATGATCTCCACAATAAAATGTGCTTCCAGATCAAATTTTACAATTTTTAAATTTTTTTTACTATTTATTAAGTATTTTACAAAAACTAGTCAAATTCAGACCATTGAATTTTGTACCCATCTTATATAATTGATTCTTCTGTCAGCTTGAGACTTGATTCTTTTGTCAGAATCGTCTGCCGCTTATTTGCCATGAAAGAGAAGAAAAATTATTTTACTTTCGGAATCTTGTCCTTCGCGAATCATGGAGAACAAAAGGAAGAAACTAATGCGACACAAGAGATCGTGCATTCAGACGAAATATTTCCCTGACGATAAAGGCTTCGCATTGCTGAGAGTTGCTAATTTCGTAAGAAATGTTATTTTCCTCAAGCGGAGTAGCATAACAGATTGATTGGAAATTATATCATCCATTAATTAGTTTATTCATGATGTGCTTCTTCTAGTGCTCGGTTCTTTTGTTAACTTCCTAATTACTGTGTCTTTCAAGAATTTAGTCAAATATGGAACAATCAAATAGTGTAAGCGGTGATTCTTCCATCGAAGAGTTAACCAGTGGTTGCATCCTTCCTGCAGCTTGACTGTGATAAATTGGTTGTTACTTTAAAACAGTTAACTAAATCTAGATTTATGAAAAAAACAGCACCTTGCCTCATTCATAATTTTATTTTTCTTAAATTGGCAAAACAAAAACTTAATTGTAGTTTAATTATTGCTCAAAGTTTACTATACCAAATCGTCCTAAGCCACAAACCCGTATACATTAAATTAGGGAAAATATAACATAAATTAAAACATTTTTATGTTGTGAATTTGACATATATTTTTGTCGAAGTGGAACCAGCTACTGAAATGATTTTCAACAACATAAGAAAATAAACATGTAGAGAGGAGAACAATCTTTTGAAACATAGAGAGGGCCAGCAGGCTTTTTGTAAACTCCACTGAATTAATTAAATAATGTTGTAAAAAATGTATATGAAAAAAATTTATTGTTTGATATTTTAGTTTTTGTTTGAGATAAATAGTGGCAGATATTTTATCTTATTTTGGTCATGTATAGTCAAGTCTGGTCACGTGTCGTGCAATCTTTCGTACAGTGACGAGTCAGAAAGATTGCATGTAAACCAAAGTATTTAAAAATGTCATAAACCAATGAAAAAAACAGCATAAGATGAATAAAAAAGAATCAAAATTTACATGTAAACCAAAGTATTTAATGAAATCAGGCACTCAATCTAAAGGCATCTGTTGCGGTATTTAGTGTGTTAGAAAGAAGCATTGCGATAGTCTCCGGGCCCACGCCACCTGGCACAGGTGTAATTGCAGAGGCCAGCTTCACTGCCTCATCGAAATGGACATCTCCAGTTAAGTGGTACCCATGCTCGCTATCAGAATCCTTATAACATAAACAAAGAAATGAGTTGAAATTGCAGTAAAACCTATGGAGAAAATAACAACCAAAGAAGGAAAGAATGTGCAAAAAGAAAAATGAGTAAATTGTGTTCAATTGGTTGGTACCGGTACTAGACCTGATTTGGTGCATCATGAAACTGGCACACAAGTCCATATTATACCTCAATAGGATTGGTACTGATATCAATTATAACAGTGCCTCTCTTTAACCAGCTGCCTCTGACAAGATTGGCAACTCCGGCTGCCAAAATTACGATATCGGCCTCACGTATTATTTCTTCTGGGTTGGGAGTGTACGCATGAACTATGCTCACTGTTGCAAGATGTCTCTGAAAAAATTATCAAAAGAAATGAATATTTTGCCAATAGCACCCAACTTCTCTTACATTTTCTCCTATCACCCCAAAAATTAGTCAGGTTGCAAAACATCCAGTTAGATCAGTTGGATAAAAAATGCATGTTATTTTAAATATTGACAACTTTGCCCCCCTCTGCAACAATACATGTTCTTTGCAAATACTGCACAAATTTCAGGTGAGTTTGTGTGCAAAATAAAGGAACAATAAATAGATACCTGTAGAAGTAAGGATGTGGGGAGGCCAACGACCTTGCTTCGTCTGATGACAACAGCGTGTTTCCCCATGAGGTCGATCCGGTACCGTAGTAACAACCCAACACATGCCTTGGCAGCGCACGGTATGAAAAGGGGCTGCCGGGCCCACAATGCAAGATTACCAACATTTAATGGGTGAAACCCGTCAACATCTTTCTCTAAGCTAATGGCACCTAGTATTCTCTCTTCATCCATGTGCTGAATTCACCAATAGAAGACGTGAATTTTCATGTGGTAAAGGAAGTTGCACAAGGATGCCATGAACAGAGGGGTCTTCATTAAATCTTTTAACACTCTACTACTTCCTCATTTCATCTGAGCATGAATCAGGTAATTGTACCAGTAAAGACCTAATTGCCACCTTATCGCATGCCTTTATTTTGTACCTCACATAGCTCTGAGAGTCTCTCCTCTGCCCGACTAATATCACCGCCAATCCAGGGACCTTCCCGTATGGGCTTTTTAAATCCCGGACTGTTATGGAAATTTCTGATCTTATTTCCTCGGCAATTGATTTACCATCAATTACAGGTTGTGGTGCATCATGGTTAACTACATGCAATTTTAAAAAGATCAACAAATTTATTTAATTAAATAACGAGCACCTGAAAATACATAGCCTGCAAGGTGTTCGAGTAAAAGCCTCACTGAAAACACATCTAACAACAAATGTTCTACTTAATGCACCCATCTCAAATATAGTTTTGAACGCATCATAGTTCACTTCATGTCAATTAAATAATAAAAGGAACAACAAAGAATAACCCAATAGTAATATAGCTCGCAAGGTGTTTGTGTAAATGCCCCACCTAGAAAGTAGAAACCTTTTGAATAAATAAACAGTGCAGTAGCATGTGGATGCAAAGAACTCACCTTCACCTCCTGGTAATGTGCGAGGAGGCACCGTAGAGCTGAGTGGGGTCCAGATGTCAGGGAGGTCAGGACCTAATATGCAGGAGCTGCTTCTCTTCTCAGTCTCGGTGTCAAGTGCAGCGTGGCATCGGCGAGAAAGGCGAGAGAAGAGAGATGAAAGTGATGATGAATTTGGCGCCAATTTTCTCTTTAGGAGAGAGGAGGTGAAGGCCACTGCGCCTCTCAAATCACAAATCTGTTTCGGTCTTCCTTTTTTGGATGTGTTTTTTATTAATTCATAATACCTATAGTAACTCAAATTTTGAGTTTAGATCCAGGCCGTCCAATCTACTTGAGCACGAATTATTAAAGAGCCGAACGCTGATCAGACAGTCCTGATCCAAACTCAATATTTGAGGTACTTAAGAGAATCCGTGCAGACACAAATTTGGTGTCTACTTGGATTATAGGGATCTGCTTTAAGATTCGTACCAGATTAAAAAGGACGATGCAGATTCTTATGCACTGGATCTGAACTCGTCAGTGTGTGTATACTCTAGCGACGCTAATTAACTCATCCCATTTGATTTTCTTGGGCTTGGGCCGGAGCTCAATTTTTTATCGCTAAATCTATGGCCCGGTTAGTCCATAAGCCTCGGTTGCTCTAAAAATGAAATGGCTGCTTTGGGCCTTTAAGGCCTCAACTTGCTCTGCCCTCAAGGCATCGACAAAACTATCAATCCACATTTGACTGGTATTAATATTAATCTATTTTTTTTATTTTAACTGGTATTAATATTAATTTATGTTACCCGATACTTCATATATAGTTCCGTATATGTATCCGATACGCATCGTATTGCCGTATCGTTATTCTATAATGAATATTCATGAATGAAGTAGATTGAATGAATTCATTAAACTACACATGAATATTTGCATATTTGACATGATACATTAGCATTGCATTTTGAGAAATTAATGTCTATGTTAAAGACAATGCATGTTGTGAATTTTTGTTCATGCTACTTGATATATGAGCATTGCACTTTGGAACCTTAGGTTTATGTTTGATAAGAAGACAAATGCATATTTATTCGTGAATAATTGACATGCTACTTGTTTGGTTATAGTTTTGCAAGTTGTTTCTTTGATTTATATTGTTATGGTTGATATTATTTTATTTGTGCTCGGTTATTGTTAGATTCTGGTGGTTGGATCTTAGAATAACTCGGATGGAACTGAATACTGCACTGAGAGATTTTCAATCTCTCACATTTCCACTTTGGTGGGTTCCAGGTACAAAGCGCAAGATACATAAATTAGATGTTGAACTATTGTGGCTATTATCTTTGTAAAGTTCATCTATTGTGGTATTATCTTTGTCATTGGTAATGTATATATGTATATGATTTTGTATGAAAGTAGAATGGTGTTGCACTAATTAGTGCGGCGGGGAGTCGACCCTGTTGTCGAGGTGTGACAGATCGAAAATACCAAATTCAAATTGCAAAAAAATATTCTACAAATCGCCTCGAGTTTCTCAACTAAATTAAAAGACACCAAGAATAGTGAAGTATATTGGAAAGAAAAAGTTCAAAACATATTTTTTTCAAAAAATGAAAAACTGTACAACAGTCACGCAATTGTACTGATGTACTCTCATGTAATTTACTCTATATTCTATATATATGTACACCCCCCTAGCAAACATAAAAATAGTTGTAATTGAACAATAAAATGTTGGTACCTCATCCGCTAGTATTAGGTGTCGTAGAGCTGCTCTTCCAACTACCATCAATCACAGTATCAGGAGAAAAGTTTGTTTCACCCTTTAACAGATAAGTTTCTTCCTTTATCATATTTTCTTTAGCCATTTTATCTTCATTATAGTCGCCTTTTTCGATCACTCTCAGTGTCTCCAAAACCTCCTTTATAGATGGTCTCATTTCCCTATCAGGTTGCAAGCATCGAAATGCCAGCTCAGCAACCAAAGAAACCATGCACCGCACCTCCCAATTTGAACTGAATCCGAGAGCCGGGTCCACCAACCCGTCCAATTGACACCTCGGTATTTTGTTTAACGCCATATTTGCAAGGTTGATCTCATCTTTGCTCCTACTCAAATCTACAGCCTTTTTTGATGAAATCAACTCCATCAAAACAACCCCAAAACTGTACACGTCACTCTTGTCAGTAAGATGATAGCACTGGTGGTACACTGGGTCCACATAGCCAGGCGTACCTTGAGGGACTACTAGAGTCATATCCATTGGGAACAAACGCGACAAACCAAAATCGCCAACTTTGACATGGAAACCATCATCTAGTAATATATTATTCGTCTTGACATTTCGATGAATTATCGGGGGCTCAACTGCATGTAAATACGCAAGAGCATTCGCCGTCTCGATAGCAATTGACAGACGAACCGGCCAGGTTAGTGCATTATTGCTAGAGCGGGGCCCGTGGAGGTGATTGGCAACGGTGCCATTAGGGACAAACTCATAGACGAGAAGCAGCTCCCGGGTGGAGCATACGGTGCTGCCATAGAGAGTAACCAGGTTCAGGTGGTGCAGCCCGGAGAGAATTTCGACTTCATTCATAAATTGCTCGGTGCTTTTGTAGCTGTTTTGGTAAAGGCGCTTTACTGCGACTGTGTGTCCATCCTTGAGTGTCCCTAAAGAATTTTCCATTATTAATTACTAATAACAACCTCATTAATATCCAAAATTACTTTCTTTAAAAAAAATATAGTAAGTGCTCCAATAGAATCCAAGGCCCTGAGTTAGTAGGTATATCAAACTTAGCTAGCTCAGACTAAAAACAGAGATATTTTTCTTCAAAATAATAATTTTATTTTCAAAAAGTTGAGAAAGAATTTTGATAAAAATAAAGTTAATAAATGAGATCAATGTTGAATAAAAAAGCCAAAACATTTATCTTACTTTACAAGTGATAGTATTTACCTTTATATACAATGCCAAAACCTCCATGACCGAGCTTTTTTGATTCACTAAATCCTTCAGTTGCCTCCAGAAGTTCTTCATAAGAGAAAATCAGAGTGTATTCCGACCGTACCATCTCCAGGTCGTGTAAGTATTGATCAGAAACTCCTCTCAGTTTCTTGCATTTGTAGAAGAAAAATAACAAACCACCAAATGCAAGCACAAATGCGAATCCCACAACGCATCCTGAAGGGTGATCAAATCAAAGTGAGAATCATATCAAAGGGTAATAAAATGTTTAAAATTTGAACATTCCATGAGCTAGATGAAGTTGACCTTCCAAGTAGGTTTATTGAAGTTCTCAATGCAACCATGCTAAATTTTCTTTATACCAAAAGAAATGGAGCAGAGAGAGAGAGAGGTTGATTGAGAAACTTTTTAGAAATCAATTAACTGTAGTCAATGGAATTGGTTTCAATATTCGAGAAATTTTATCGATTAATGTGCATTTGTAGTGTTTGGTCATAGCTGTTTGGTTGATTGGTACACAGTTTTGTTTACATACAGGTTCTGCCATGAGGTATTTGACAAAACCAAAATGAATTATTGATCTATTTAAATGGGTCCAACACCAAATCCTATTCTAATTAGTTATTTCAACTATAAATCTCAGAATATGATTGAAGCCCAGCATGAAAGACATTTCTTTCTTCTATATGAAAAAAAAATCATAATTTTATATATTATAAATGTAAAGATAACACAACACGTACTTTTACTTTAGTGTAAAACACTAAAACTAAAAGAGAAGTGATACTTACCTATTATGATTCTCGTTCGCAAGCGTTTCCCTGCAATATGGATA
The DNA here is from genome assembly GCA_011114355.1 of Carex littledalei. Lineage (NCBI taxonomy): Eukaryota > Viridiplantae > Streptophyta > Magnoliopsida > Poales > Cyperaceae > Carex > Carex littledalei. Next base: position 18,433,346 of record CM022079.1, read on the forward strand.
AAGAAAGAAATGTCACAAATGAATCATCAATTTAGATAGACTTCAAACTTTCTGTTCACTTGACTTAAAGTGAATAAAATTTGCAAGTACAATAACTATAAAAAATAGAATACAGTTTATTAGCAAAGAATGAAAATAAAATAAAATAAAATGTTAGCAAGTTACACTGTTGATCACGCGAGTACAGATGTTCTGTTAGCAAAGCAATTAGTCTTAGGGAAAAGATTATTTCAACAATTAGCTTATATCAGCAAAATATATCGGTTGTCATAATTGATTAGTTTAGAATTATTACAAGGAAGTGTATTTTGACATGAGATAGGGATGCAGGGGTTGGAAAATAGACATAAATATACCTATGTCCTATTCCTATAACCTCAAATAATTTCCCATGGTTTGACAAGGACCTTGACATAAATTTTGGGAAGGATAAAAAAATGGAAATTTCCTACCAGCAACTCCGGCAAAGATTGAGGATTAGCAATAAAGAACACCAGTACTATATATAAATTGTCACATAATTCTTATGCTAAACATTGAGTTAGGCAAGAAGTAAAAGGCTATTGATTTGATTTTATAAGGGAACAGAATAATCGACTATAGGAAAAAAGTAGCCATCCTTTTCAAAAAAGTATGGGAAAATTGGGAATTTTTCACATGAAAGTAAGACCACAAAACTTTGAAAGGGAAATTTTAGAAAAAAAGAAAAAGATTAGCTATTATTGTAATAATTTTGAATAGTCATAGGCTTAAAGGTCACTTAATCACTCAAAGTCTGGTATATTGTCTCTATTAGAGCTGTTATGTCAAGATCCCATTAATTATGCCGAAGAGGAAAGAAAAATTACAAAAAGCAAATGAACTGTCCATAATTTACAAAAAGATTTAACAAGAAAATTAACAGGATAAATTAATAAAAGATGGAAGCTACTAACCTTTACCATCTTCAGGATCAAAAACCTCTGTCCAGTTTGCAAAGCAACCGGGCTGTGCTACAAGATCGTGTGAGTAACTAGCTGAGAGCAGAGTAAGCTGTGAGCTGTCCTTTTCGAATGAGAAAATGTACTCAAAAGATGGGTCAAGGGAATTGTCAGGCGTCGAACAATTCTGCATAGACTTATGATCATCTTCACCAAGAGACGGCGAGTAGCTAAGGTTGTAATCCATTCGAAATATCTTGGGTAGTGATTGTATATGATCAGGAGGGTCACATCTCACAGAAGAAAGGCTACTTTTCAATAAACCATACATCCAAAAGTACAATTTAATAGGACTAGAAAAATTAAAATAAAGATTACGACAGCCAGATTTTTTCAAAGAAATAGTAAGATAAGGATCTTGAACCGTAATGGTGTTGTTCTCGTATGAGATGCTTTCCAATGGTAATGGCTTATTAGGAAACCATAAGAGAAATGGCATGTTATTGTAACATTCAATAGGTAATTTACCATGACAATTAGGATCAATCGTAATGTCTGATTGGAGATAGAAAGGAGGCTTAATTTCAATAGAATGATTACAAGGAAGTGTAGGTGTACATGAGTTGGAGAAGCAGGGAAGGAAGAAAATAAAAAAAATACAACCCAGTACTAAAGTGGCCATTAAAGATGGGAACCAACTGTTATAGCTATTTCTAAACTATGGAGAAGATATAGATACAGACATGCTATTCTTGTAACCTCTTATATATTATTCCATGGATTGATGATAGCACAGTTTCCTTCAATTTGGGGAATTAGCTGACCTTGACTGGGATATTGAAAGATAAGCAGTTTGATCCCTACAATTTTGAAAAATATCATCAAGAAGGTAGTTTAGTTTCTACCCTTTATGCATCTCTTTTAACTCCCCAAAGCTTGACTACTGTAGAATTAAGAAGAAGATAATAATCACAACATTAATTTGAATAATTCTCATGGATGCAAGTCATATATAGTGGAAAAGGCCCATGATTATTTTTCAGAAGGGAAATAAACAAGTCATCAGTTATATCTTAAAATATTTTTCCCCGTGTAAATTTCGGAATATTTCCTCTTTTTTTTTTTGAGAAAGAATTTCAGAATTAATATTTCCCGATGGTAGAATAACTTGTAGACTGGCTAACTTTGGCATAAATGTTAGAATAAGGTCATCTATAATCTTTTTCCCACGACCTCAGTCTGGTTTTCTGGTTAAAAATTCCATGTTATTGTAAACATAATTAATCTTTGGGATTTAAAGATAGTTGAATTAGTCAAGGTCTTCTCTTGTCGTCAAGTACAAGTCTTCACCACTAATTGTTATTCTATCTTTACATCACCTCATACTTAAAAGAGGGCAAAAGCTCTTCCCTTGTCAAATCTTCCAAATCTTCCAAGTCTTCTTTACATCACCTCATACCAAAGGTCTTCTACAAGAAAGGAATGTTGGGAAATCATAAAGGCCAAACAATTACGCCTTATCTAGAGATCAAACAATTACATCTCATCTAGGGGTCAAACACTTACACCCCGGGAAAGGAGAAACAGTTCCCCACCTTAACCTAATGACCGTCCTATGCCAAAGCCGACTCATAAAACATAAATCTTAAGTGCGGAACATAATACCTGATTCCATTGATGTTTCAATGGAATAACTCGATCCTTTAAGAGATCGCCAACCGTCTCCGTGAGCACGAGACTAGACTATAATGGCAAGAAGCCCTTCTTGTTGTTTTGTTGTATAGTCGTAGGAATAAGTCTTCTAAGACAGCAAGATATGGCCCTTGAGAAATCCTCTCCAAATTTCCTAATGGATTTCTCTTCTCTATTCTTTGATGGTGGAAGAAGAAGAGAAGGCACACAGAGCTGTATTTTTCTAAAGAGAAAAACGTATTTTCAGTTTCTGTGCTTATCTGTGTTATCTTGTGCCTTGGAGACCAATCCTTATATATAGTAACCTATCTGGTTATCTGCCAATTTGAAAAAGGTATTTGTGTGACTGCATCAAAAACCGTGCTGTCGCATCAAAATCCGTGCAGACGCATTGAAATCCGTGTAGCCCACACAATCCTCTTAAATGGCAGTTTTCTGAATTGCAAATCTCAGAATCAGTCCATCAATGATTTGATATTTGCCTAAATTGTTCTACACATTTATGGACCACATCAAAAAATGAATATATTGATTGTCTATTACCTTATTTGATCACTTTAATTGACAATCATATATGACAGTAAACAATCCATAATTAGATTACATATATGCTCAATGTTGGCATTAAATCCAACGAGGTTGGCAATAAATCCAACAATCTCCCACTTGAGCAATATGTTATGACTTTTTAATTATGAATTGTGTTCCTTATGTGCGCACATTTCTTTACTGTCTTCCTTATATATTCCCAAACCAATTCGGTCCATCAACTATATCAGCAAAGGACTAAAGCGGCATTCGTCGCATTTATTCGCAACTAAACCCTCAATAATCACATCACTAATACAGCTGAATGACATGAATCATGATATGGATGTGTAGCATAGAAATTACATGCAATTGTGATCTTCACATGCCTATTTCTAACTTGGTCTCCTACTTAAATCTTGAAACTGAATTTCATAAATTAACTGAATTAGAGGTCAAACATAAATGAGAAACAGAATGTCAAAACTTCATAATATATATAACACTTGTTACGTGTCACAAGTTACATATCCAAAATTACAATGAAAAAAAATAGAACATTAAGTTACAAATAATAGACTCCCACTAAAACTGAATATTCTCAATAGAGATTACACCCATATGAGCAACATGCTCTTCAAACTTAGCCGGTGTCAATCCCTTAGTGAGAGGATCTGCTAACATAGAGTCTGTTCTTATATGTTCTATTTTCAATTCACAATTCTGTACTCTTTCCTTTACTTTACCTTACTTTAGTTTAGCATTGTTCCATATTCTAAATGATGCAACACTAAGAACTTTCATCTCTAAATTCTTTATCAGAGAGTTCTTAGTTTCTTGCAACATATTTATATCGATATTGGCAAGCAATATGATATCCACATAGAAATACAAATTACTCCCACAGAACTTAAGGTATATAAATTCAATCAATAAATTTATCTCAAAACCAAACGAGATAATCTCACTATGAATTTTGCAATACCATTGTTCAGACACTTTCTTTAGTTCATAGATGAATTTCTTAAGTTTGCACACCATAGACTTTGTGTCTCCCGACACATAGTTTTCTAGTTGCACCATATAGATTGTTTCATTAATATCACAATTTAGAAACGCTCTCTTAATATCCATCAACTAAAGCTCCAAATTAAAGTGCATAATTAATGTCAATATAATCTTTAAAGAGTCTTTCAGAAAATAAAGTATTGATGATTCAAATAACATATCAATCAATATGCCTTTCTTTGGGCCGACAATATTGATTATATGTAAAACATAATAATCATCACTATACTCTATGTACACATAATTTAACAATCATCAACCTTCCTTTGGGCCGGTTAATGCTTGCATTCATTAAATGAAACCATAGAGAAAGTCTCTAAAACCTTAAGTGACAAGACGAGTTTTATATTACTCCTCATTACTTTTCGAATCCCTTTTAGTTTTAAATATCCATTTGAAACTAATGGGTCTCGTTTCTTTAGGTAATGGGGTAACTTTAATTTCCAATGTCATTGTCAGCCATTAATTATATTTTCTTATTGGCACTTCTGAATTTTCTCGAGAAATTCCAGCATTGTCTGAAACAATCTGGCCTACAACAACATCTTCCAGATATTCTAGAATCTGACTTTGTGTTGTTTGATTATGTTGAGTTTGGTTTTCAATAATGGTTCCATTAAAGATACTTGTATTTTGAGTTAAATGAGATCTATGTCCATAAAATTCTCAACACCTATGGGAATATTTGAATACTCCTCTTCGAATTCAAAATCCATTATTGTATCTCCCCCCGCAAACTCAACATCCTCAAAAATTTGTATTTTCTGTCTCGAATACTAAATTGGGATTATAAAATTCCTTAATGATAACAATCAAATCTGAATCACGCCCCTTAATACCTCTTAATGGACCTCTTCATTATCATAAGACACATGCAATTTGTTTTGTCCCACTTTTCATTTTTCTTCTGATCATCAGAAGTACTCTTATCTGTAAGTGTGGGACATACCTCCTTAATGCAAGGTCTAGATCCTTGACACCGAAAACTATTACTATGTTCTCATGTCAAAATTTGAAGTTTGTTCCATTCAACATAAAAAATGTTGTTTAGGCCTTTAACAATGCTAACTGAAAAATTACGAACAAAAAATCACAAAGAACAACACGAATAAAAAATTCTGAATTTATAAATTACATTCAAATAAAGGCCCAACTTGCTCAAAATATATGAGATAATTTTATCTTTTGTTACTATATACACGAATTTCACAACCAGGTAAGTTCCCAGGTAAGTCAGGGATCCCTAAGGATTCACTTCGAATTCCGACTTGCCTAGACAGAACTTTCCTAGACATTGTTACATTCATAGTATCGTAACTTATCTTAATAAATCATCACATTTTATGAGTCTTAAAACCATCTTAAAACCAAAGTATCGGTTTCCATTAAGCGGCTACCTTTGGGTAACGGGTCAATTTCTTATGATACTTTGGCGCAATAATAAGGTACTGATAACCTAGAACATACCGAACAACATGCCTTCCTTTGGGCCGACAATGTTGACATATGTGTAAAAATTTTTGGTAATCACTATACTTTATTATCACTCACTTGTACAAATAATTTCAACAACCATTATCTTCCTTTGGGCCGATAAATGATTGCATCCATTAAATGCACACCTAATATCTTTTTGTAAAATGAATTTAAATCAATCTTGTCAAAAGAGGTACCTTTGGGTACAATTAGGACTCAATTAATTCAATTCAAGATACATATAACTTTAATGCCTTTATAAGAATTATAATTTATACCTTAGCCATAAAACAAAAGTGCAATTAAATAAATATATAAATAATTACATCATAATAACTGCATTTTTAATCTCACAAACTATTCTCTAACTTTTCAGAGAGTTGTGCAGCCCCCACGAAATTTTGTGCGGTCTGCCAATTTAAAAAAGGTATTCGGTGCATCTGCATCAAAAACCGTGCGATCGCTTCAAAATCCGTGCGGCCGTATCTTTGTCTGAGTAACTATAAAACTGCATTTATTATGTTGAAATTGATCCATGATCTAGAGAGATTTTTCTTAATTTTGGAAGCACCTTAAATAACTTTTCAAATTTAGAAATTTAATTCCAAATCTATATAACCTTTCAAATTTAGAAGTTTAATTCCAAATTTATATATTTTGTTTTAGAAAATTTATTTAAAAAAAATAAATTTCACCAAAACCCAAAATTCCATAACTGCCTATTAAAATTTGTGCGGAATTTTGTGTGGCCTCTATGCGTCCGCAAAGAGGGTCGCACAAACTCTGCCAGGACCAAATTTTGATTAGAATTTTGCGATTTCAATTGAAAATTTTCTAGCAAATTATAACCAACTTAATAACTGAAAAATAGACAATTATGGCTGTAAACTTTTACAAGTTTTGTGCTTTCCAAACCAAAATTTTCAGATCTAAAACAATATAGAAAAATTCAACAAAAATCAACGAAAAAATCATCAATAATTTCTAATTCTCTCTAGATCCTAAAAGACTTAATCCTTCGGCATAGGAAGGCTCTGATACCACTTGTTGGGGAATCATAAAGGCCAAACAATTACGCCTTATCTAGAGATCAAACAATTACATCTCATCTAGGGGTCAAACACTTACACCCCGGGGAAGGAGAAACAGTGGAATAACTCTTAAGTGCGGAACATAATACCTGATTCCATTGATGTTTCAATGGAATAACTCGATCCTTTAAGAGATCGCCAACCGTCTCCGTGAGCACGAGACTAGACTCTAATGGCAAGAAGCCCTTCTTGTTGTTTTGTCGTATAGTCGTAGGAATAAGTCTTCCAAGACAGCAAGATATGGCCCTTGAGAAATCCTCTCCAAATTTCCTAATGGATTTCTCTTCTCTATTCTTTGATGGTGGAAGAAGAAGAGAAGGCACACAGAGCTGTATTTTTCTAAAGAGAAAAACGTATTTTCAGTTTCTGTGCTTTTCTATGTTATCTTGTGCCTTGGGGACCAATCCTTATATATAGTAACCTATCTGGTTATCTGCCAATTTGAAAAAGGTATTTTGTGTGACTGCATCAAAAACCGTGCTGTCGCATCAAAATCCGTGCAGATGCATTGAAATCCGTGTAGCCCACACAATTCTCTTAAATGGCAGTTTTCTGAATTGCAAATCTCAGAATCAGTCCATCAATGATTTGATATTTGCCTAAATTGTTCTACACATTTATGGACCACATCAAAAAATGAATATATTGATTGTCTATTACCTTATTTGATCACTTTAATTGACAATCATATATGACAGTAAACAATCCATAATTAGATTACATATATGCTCAATGTTGACATTAAATCCAACGAGGTTGGCAATAAATCCAACAAGAAAAATTATTATCTTCCAAAGTAAGATAATAATTTTCCAAGTGGGCAGACTATAAGATAATTTTCCAATGGAATAATAATAATCTGCCCACTTAAAGATAATAATTTTCCTCATACATCACCTCATACTTAAAAATTCACCACTAATAATTTTCCAAGTGGGCAGACTTGAAGATAAGATAATTTTCCAAAGTAAGGTAATAATCTGCCCACTTAAAGATAATAATTTTCCTCATACAACACCTCATACTTAAGGAAGACCTTTTGGCAGGGTCGGACCCAGGTAGTCCCGGGGGGGGGGGGGATTCCCCTCCTACATTTTGAGTTTTAGTGAAAATCTATCGGTTACTGACCGACTTTGCCTCCCTCTGGATGTTTGATTTGTAATTCAGATTAAATTTAGAGTTAAATTTGAAATAAATTTGTTGAATTTGATTGATAATTAGAATTATAAGTTAGAGTATCAGAAATTACAATTCAAAGCATTGGAAGGTATAAGTTAAAGCATTATTTTTTATCGAGTACCCAATTAGTTAATGAATTTAAATCCGATTAGATATTTGAACCTGATTCGATATTTTTTTCCCCTTGATCCGCCCCTATCTTTTGGAAAGACTTGGAAGATCTTTTCCAAAAGACTAAAGAAGATCCACTAATAATTATTCTATCTTTAGTCTTTTGGAAAGACTTGGAAGATTTTTTCTTGTGAACTGGGCAGAAAGGAAAATAATTGTGAATATTCTTAAGTTTACTATATAGTTGACTTAGTCAAAGTCTTCTCTTGTCATTATCTGAAAATAACCACCTGATTCATTTTCCAAGGATCATTTCTTCCAATACAATTACTTAATATCTAAGAGTTTGTGCTATCATTGACTGACATGTTGACTAGCTAACTATAGAACAACTCACAACAACTAAACATGACCTATTTATGAATATATGGGCTTAAATACAAATATAAACATAAAAGGCTGCTTTGGTGAAGAGGAGAGATCCTCATGATGATTTTCTTGGTATTATGAGGCAACAAATAAGGTAAGGTAAGGTATTTCCTTAATTACATAACATATTATTTTAGGGTCCGCCTAGCTCTCCCCCGTGAACAATCCCCCGTTTCATCCCCCGTCAGTTGCATTAATTAAGGTAGTTAGTTAGTTAGAATTTATAACTGTCAGTGTATTTTAGGAATTTGCAGAAGTATTCATATGTAGCACAACTAGTATTTATCCAGTGATGTGAAGGTATTCACATTTGCAATAGAAACATATTTGGATATATTACAACAAGAAAGTATGGGACAAACAACATGTATGGGGGACCGCACAACTGTCAGAGCATTAATTAAGTGGGGGACCGCATAACCGTCAGCGCATTAATTAAGTGGGGGACTTCTAACTACCTTCAGCTCATTTTAGAATTTTGTAAAAAAAATATTCATCTGTAACACAACTAGCATTCATCCATCTATATAAATGTATTCATCTTTGCAATAGAAGCATATTTGGACACATCAATCACTCATCTTTTACACGTTTTTAGAGATGAGTTTTTTTTTCTCCTTTCAATCTAACCAATATTTTTGACGATCTGTGAGGAATTTTGCAAATCTAAAACCACCACTGTCTTCTACACAATTTTCTCTTTCAAATGAGATCCATGATGACATACTTTCGAGTTGTCCGTTGCACAAGTATTCACACCTCGTCATGCAAGTATTCATCCCGCATTAAGCAAGTATTCATCCTCATCGTGTAAGTGTAAATAGTTAATGTACCAAGAGTATTACACGTTTTTAGAGATGGGTTTTTTTTTTCTCCGTTCAATATAACCAATATTTCTGACGATCTGTGAGAAATTTTGCAAATCTAAAACCACGAATGTCTTCTACACAATTTTCTCTTTCAAATGAGATCCATGATGACATACTTTCGAGTTGTCCGTTGCACAAGTATTCACACCTCGTCATGCAAGTATTCATCCCGCATTAAGCAAGTGTTCATCCTCATCGTGTAAGTGTAAATAGTTAATGTACCAAGAGTATTACAAACATATGTGCATACCAAACAAATAAAAAGTATTCATCCATAAGATATCAAGTATTCATACATATAAGTTAAAGTATTTATGCCTAAGATATTAAGTATTCATCCATAAACGTTGAAGTATTCATCTCTAAAACATTAAGTATTCATCCATATGTACTTAGTACGCACTGTTCTAATTCACCATTAATGAAGCTTTGTTCTTTGCAAATAACTCGGATCTGACCCGGCGGTCGACAGTGATGGATCTACTCCGGCGGAGGCGGAGGTGGGAGAGAGAGGAGGCAGAGGTGGGAGGTGGGAGACGGAGGTGAGAGATGGAGGTGGAGGTGGGAGAGGGAGGCCGAGAGGGAGAGGTGGGAGAGGCGGGCGGAGGCGCAGAGGGAGAGGTGGGAGAGGCGGGCGGAGGTGGAGGCGGAGGTGGAGAGGGAGAGGTGGGAGAGGTGGGAGAGGGAGGGAGAAAGAGGAAAAAAATAAATGGAGAAAATTGGGTAATTAATTTGTAGGTCCCACTAGGTAGTTAGAATTTGAATTATAGTTAGAAAAAGAAGTTAGTTAGTTGGGGGATAAAATGGGGGATGGATAGAGGGGGGAAAGTATAATTACCCATTATTTTAAACCTCTTTTTTTATTTTGGGAATCTTCAGGTTCTCCACGTACATATCCCTCAGAAGTCTGAACTATATATATATTAATCCTTTATGGAACAAAATTCAAATTTAGTGGCTTCATTTCATACCTTTGTCTTTTTTTAGTTACAATTTGTTGAATGATTTTTGTTTAACTGCTCTTGTTGAATGATTTGAAGATCAAATGAGGCCTTCAACAACATTTTGCTTACAAGGAAAGGAAAGAAATTAAATAGTAGAAACCCAACAGAGGCTTTATTTATCTGAAACCTACTTGGTTTGTACCAAACCAAGGTTCTAAATAGCGATTATCGTGTCATCACGGAGAGGCTAAAAAAAAGCTATTGTGAATACATAGCTATAACGGAAGCTATCGTACATAGCGTTTTTTTTTCTTTTCAAAAATTTTATTCAATATTTCTACAAATTATCAACGTTATCAACATTGGGGAAATGGGATAGCAACCAGATGACAATTAATCTAAGTCTATACTTTTTTCATTCATGCAAATAAGAAAAAAAAGGATATTCAAGGTAACATTCTTTAATAGTTCATAATTCATAGTATTGCATGTTATAATAGACGAACAACAATTAATTTTACAAGTGAAACGAAGTCAGTACCTATTTGATCATTTTATATATTATAATAATCAAAATTAGCTTTCAATGGAAATGAAGGACAATATTTTTACAAGTGAATACTAGACGAAGAGCAACCAAAAGGAAGAACTAATATTTGAATATTCTCCAATATAGAAGGAGAGACAAAATTACAAATAGGAACACAGAGTTTGGTTTAGTATACCTAGCATAGCGGACCATATAATAGAAACAGAAGCACACAAGCCCATGTAAATTGCAAAAAATAAAATAAAAAAAACTATGTAGCATAGCGGTCCGCAATAGCGCGTAGAGCTAATAGCGGTCCGCTATTATAGCTATAGTGGTTGTAGCTGAATTAACACACTTTTATCCCATAGATTAGCTTTTATGGTCCGAAAAAGCTATAGCTAGCTATTTAGAACCATGTACCAAACCAACAGGTCTCTAAGATGGATTACTCAACATGTACCAAACCAACAGCTTTTCTAATGTGTTTAAAATTAAAAAACTTTCAAAAACCAGATCTATCTAAAAGCTTGCATAGCATATATGCTCCTACGATCAAATTATTCTAAATTAAGGAGGAGCTTTAGAAGTAAACAAAAACAAGGATTCTGGAGTTAATCACAAGCATTCATTCCTGAAATTTGGAAGAAATAAAGTATTGTTTTAAAAATCTCGAGGATTATAAGGCTTGTACTTGATAAAACACAATTAAAAGTCTTGAGGATTATATGGTTTAAAAGAACAAGGAATTTGAAAGAAGGCTTGCATTATACTATATTAAGTAATGATTTTGCTAATAAAGAAAAAATAGTCCAAATTTTATTCAATAAAAAGTTCATTCTTTTTTTTTTTTTTGCTAAAAAAAGTGAACCTATAAATTTTGGAATATTTCCTTCTTCTTGTTTTTGAGAAAGAATTTCAGAATTAATATTTCCCGATGGTAGAATAACTTGTAGACTGGGTAACTTTGGCATAAATGTTAGAATAAGGTAATCTATAATCTTTTTCCCACGACCTCAGTCTGGTTTACTGGTTAAAAATTCCATGTTATTGTAAACATAACTAATCTTTGGGATTAAAAGATAGTTGAATTAGTCAAGGTCTTCTCTTGTCGTCAAGTACAAGTCTTCACCACTATAATAGTTATTCTATCTTTACATCACCTCATACGTAAAAGAGGGCAAAAGCTCTTCTCTTGTCAAATCTTCCAAATCTTCCAAGTCTTCTTTACATCACCTCATACCAAAGATCTTCTACAAGAAAGGAAAATTATAAAGTAAGATAATAATTTTCCAAGTGGGCAGACTTTAAGATAATTTTCCAAGATAATAATTTTCCAATGTAATAATAATAATCTGCCCACTTAAAGATAATAATTTTCCTCATACATCACCTCATACTTAAAGAAGCCTTCACCACTAATAATTTTCCAAGTGGACAGACTTTAAGATAATTTTCCAAGATAATAATTTTCCAATGTAATAATAATAATCTGCCTACTTAAAGATAATAATTTTCCTCATACATCACCTCATACTTAGAAAAGTCTTCATCACTAATAATTTTCCAATAAGATAATTTTCCTAAGTAAGATAATAATTTTCCTCATACACCACCTCATACTTAAAGAAGACCTTTCGCCCCCCTCTAGATGTTTGATTTGTAATTCAGATTAAATTTAGAGTTAAAATTGAAATAAATTTTTGGAATTTTGATTGATAATTAGAATTATAAGTTAGAGTATCAGAAATTACAATTCAAAACATTAGAAAATATAAGTTAAATTATTATTTTTTATTGAGTACCCAATTAGTTAATGGATTTAAATCCGATTAGCTATTTTAACCCGATTTGATATTTTTTTGCCCCCCTGGTGAAAATCCTAAATCCACCCCTGTCTTTTGGAAAGACTTGGAAGGCCTTTTCCAAAAGACTAAAGAAGATCCACTAATTATTATTCTATCTTTAGTCTTTTGGAAAGACTTGGAAGATTTTTGCTTGTAGACTGGGCAGAAAGGAAAATGACAGTGATAAAGACATTACAATAATAGTGAATATTCTTAAGTTTACTATATAGTTGACTTAGTCAAAGTCTTCTCTTGTCATTATCTGAAAATAACCACCTGATTCATTTTCCATGGATCATTTCTTCCAATACAATTACTTAATATCTAAGAGTCTGTGCTATCATTGACTGACATGTTGACTAGCTAACTATAGAACAACTCACAACAACTAAACATGACCTATTTATGAATATATGGGCTTAAATACAAATATAAACAGAAGAGGCTGCTTTGGTGAAGAGGAGAGATCCTCATGATGATTTCCTTGGTATTATGAGGCAACAAATAAGGTAAGGTGAGGCAACAAATAAGGTACGGTAAGGTATTTCCTTAATTACATAACATATTATTTTAAACCTATTTTTTATTTTGGGAATCTTCAGGTTCTCCATGTACATATCCCTCAGAAGTCTGAACTATATATATACTAATCCTTTATGGAACAAAATTCAAATTTAGTGGCGTCATTTCATACCTTTGTCTTGTTTAGTTACAATTTGTTGAATGATTTTTGTTTAACTGCTCTTGTTGAATGATTTGAAGATCAAATGAGGCCTTCAACAACATTTTGCTTACAAGGAAAGAAGAAAGAAAATAGTAGAACCCAACAGAGGCTTTATTTATCTGAAACCTACTTGGTTTGTACCCAAACCAAGGTTCTAAATAGCGATTATCGCGTCATCGCGGAGAGGCTGAAAAAAAGTTATCGCGAATAGCATAGCTATAACGGAAGCTATCGTACACAGCGTTCTTTTTCTTTTCAAAAATTTTATTCAATATTTCTACTAATTATCAACATTATGAACATTGATAATTGGGATAACAACCAGATGACAATTAATCTAAGTCTACACTTTTTTCAATCATGCAAATAAGAAAAAAAAAGGATCTACAAGGTAACATTCTTTAATAGTTCATAATTCATAGTATTACATGTTATAATAGACGAACAACAATTAATTTTACAAGTGAAACGAAGTCAGTACCTATTTGATCATTTTATATATTATAATAATCAAAATCAGCTTTCAATTGAAACGAAAGGTAATATTTTTACAAGTGAATAGACAAAGAGCAACCAAAAGGAAGAATTAATAGTTGAATATTCTCCGATAAAGAAGGAGAGACTAAATCACAAATAGGAACAAAAGCACAGAGTTTGGTTTAGCATACCTAGCACAACTGACCATATAGCATCACAAATAGGAACAGAAACACACAAGCCCATATAAATTGGAAGAAATAAAATAAAATAATCATGTAGCATAACAGTCAGCAATAGCGAGTAGAGGTAATAGCGGTCCGCTATTATAGCTATAGCGGTCATAGCTGAGCACACTTTTATTCCATTGCTTAGCTTTTATAGTTGGAAAAAGCTATAGCTAGCTATTTAGAACCATGTACCAAACCAACAGGTCTCCAATAAGTACTTAAGATGGATTACTCAATCCTAACTAAAGATTTATATTGTAGTTAATTGTGTTCCTTTTTTTCCCACAAGCACCCAGCAAAATTCCATCAAGTAGTCTTTTATCGATAAGCTTTTCTAATGTGTTTAAAATTCAAAAACTTTCAAAAACCAGGTCTATCTAAAAGCTTGCATAGCTTATATGCTCCTACGATCAAATTATTCTAAATTAAGGAGAAGCTTTAGAAGTAAACAAAAACAAGGATTCTGGAGTTAGTCACAAGCATTCATTCTTGAAATTTGGAAGAAATAAAGTATAGTTTTAAAAATCTCGAGGATTATAAGGCTTGTACTTGATAAAACACAATTAAAAGTCTTGAGGATTATATGGTTTAAAAGAACAAGGAATTTGAAAGAAGGCTTGCATTATACTATATTAAGTAATGATTTTGCTAATAAAGAAAAAATAGTCCAAATTTTATTCAATAAAAAGTTCATTCTTTTTTTTTTTTTTGCTAAAAAAAGTGAACCTATAAAATTTAAGAGTAAACCTTTAATAAATTTGAAAGCGAAAAAAAATATACTCTAGATGAGAGATAGTAAAAAAATTCTATTTGTACCTATCATACTGAAAGTAAATTCAAATTGCAAAAAAAAAATTTGCCTTGAGTATCTCAACTAACGAAATTAATGGACACCAAAAATGGTGAAGTGTATTGAGAACCAACCTTTGGTCTAGTGGCAAAGACAATCATTTTTTGATATTAATTAGTTGGATGGCTTGACCTCCAACTTTTACTCAAAAAAAAGAATAGTGAAGTGTATTGGAAAGTAAAAGATCAAAACATATTTTTTAAATAATGAAAAACTGTACAACAACAGTCACGCAATCGTATGGATGTACTCTCATGTAATTTAGTCTTTTACTCTATATTCTATATGTACATCCCCCTAGCAAACACAAAAATAGTTGTAATTGAACATCAAAATGTTGATACCTTATCCGCTAGTATTAGGTGTGGTAGAGCAGCTCTTCCAACTATCAGTCATAGTATCTGTAGAATTTACGAATCTGAGACAGAGAGTTTGAATGAGGAAAAATAATTATTTCATTCATATTTTTTTTATGTTACAGTGAGCTATTTAAGCTCAAACTAAGTGAAAGAAAAAATAACGGTTGCCTACAGTTGCCTAGTTGCCTATCTGACCCTATACAAAAGTACAAACGGTAACTTTACATAACACTGTACATAAAGATTGAGTTGCTTTTATTTATAAACAGTAACTCTTTTTTTTGTATACCTAAACCCTATGATGGATATCCTAAACGGGTATGAGGGTTATTGGATCCGATTAGTCCCTTTTCTGAACACTGCCCCTCAAGCTAGGGTTGTAGATATCGATTAACCCTAGCTTGCTCGTAATATTGGCGAATGGTTTCGGATCAAGACCCTTAGTGAATATATCTGCTAATTGATCTTCACTTCGTACAAAAGGAATCTCTATTTCTTTGATTTGAATTTTTTTTCTAATAAAATGACAATTCACTTCTATGTGTTTTGTTCTTTCGTGAAATACCGGGTTGGATGCAATGTGCCGTGCCGCTTGATTATCGCAAAACATCTCTATTGGTTCTTGAATTTTAATTCCCATATCCTCATGGAGTTGTTTGATCCATGTTAATTCACTAGCGGTTGACGTCATGGCACGATATTCCATCTCAGCACTTGATCGTGCCACCACGTTTTGTTTCTTGTTTTTCCATGTGGCTAAATTTCTACCTACAAACGTGCAAAATCCAGTTGTTGATTTTCGATCAAAGCTACCGGTCCAATCTGCATCGGAATAGCCACACACTTTGTTAGAATTATTGCATTTAATAAAAAATTTCATACCGGGTGTCCCTTTTAAATACTTCAATATTCTATTTATAGCCTCTAAGTCGGTGTTCTTGGACTATGCATAAATTTGCTAATTTGGCTTACCGAGTATGATATATCTGAACGGGTTACCGTGAGGTAGATTAATTTTCCTACAAGTCGTTGGAATTGGTTTACATCATCTAACGGCTCACCATCCTCGGTGTTTAGTTTGTATTTACCATCTATCAGTGTGGAAGTTGGGTTACACACTAATTTTCTAGTTTCCTCCAACAATTCTAAAGTATATTTTCTTTGAGATATAGATAAACCTTGGCTTGAATATGCTACTTCTATCCCCAAAAAATATTTTAGCCTAAGTCTTTAATGTCAAAATTTTCTTTTAATTGAAGTTTTATGGTTTAAATGTTCTCTAAATTGTTTCCGGTAGTGATAATATCATCTACATATACTAAAATGATAGTGGTATTTTCTTTTTCAATTTTGACAAATAGTGAGTGGTTGGCATTTACTAACTTTAAAATTACAAGAGATTAAATGTGAGCTTAATTTTTCATACCATGCTCTTGGATATTGCTTCAACTCGTAAATTAACTTCTTTAATTTGCAAACTAATTCATAATTTTGGTTTTTTTCATAACCGGGTGGTAATGACATATATACCTCCTCTTCAAGTGTTCCTTGAAGAAATGCATTTTTAATATCCATTTGGTACAATTTCCACCCTTGATTTATTGCAACCGAGAATAAAATTTTTACTGTGTTCATTTTAGCAACGAGTGCAAATGTTTCATAATAATCTATACCGTATGTTTGTGTGTAACTTTTAGCAACCAAGTGAGCCTTGTACCGTTCCACGGTACCATCGCTTTTGTATTTAATTTTGTATACTCATTTGCATCCTACGGGCTTTTTATTTTTTGGTAATTGAACTATTACCCAAGTTTCATTTTTTTCAAGGGCTCTTAATTCTTCTCTCATGGCATTGTTCCATAAGGGATTTTTTATGGCTTCCTCATATCGGTTTGGTTCTTGTTCTTTTTCAATTGAGGTTAAGAAAGTTCTATGGTTGGAAGAGACATTATCATATGTAATAAAATTTTGGATAGGATATTGTACCTTGTATGTTATAAAATCTCTTAGCCTTGTTGAAGGTTGTGTTGTTCGAACCGACCTTCTTATCAGTGTTTCTCCTATATTTTGATCTCTTCTATTTGAGGAAATTTCCTCTATTTCCTCCTCATTTTCATTTTCACTCTCATTTGCATTTTCATTTTCATTTTCATTTTCGGTTGGAATTTCAATCCTCATTGGTCTTACCTCTTATATTGATGGATTGAATTGGGGTAATGTAATTTCCTTGAAAGACTCTCTAATAAATTCCTCATGAATTTTTTCTTTGTAATATGACTTATTTTCTAAAAAAGTTACATCCCTAGAAATGTATAATTTTTTATCCTTAGGATCATAGCATTTATATCCCTTTTTTTTCTGATGAATAACCCAAAAAATGGCCTTAATAGATGTATAATCCAACTTGTCTTGTTTATTTTTATGTACATAACATGTACAACCAAATACTCTCAAGTGCTTAATATTAAGTTTTCTTTGATAAAGAACTGATCAGAGTCAAAATGATGATGATTTACGTAGGGTTTTGGCTTAGGTTTTGCATATTTTCTCACACTTATGTTTAATTAATTAGAGAAAAAGGCTACTGTCACCCTTCTTTATGTTTTATTGCAGAAAACAGGTTTTGGGACAATTTCACATCAAAAGGAGCTAGAATCAGGTCAATCAGATCAGCGACGCTTTCAACTAAGTCTTGGTTACGGCCCGTATTGGTTAATACGGACCAGGCATAGCCCAGACCCAGAAGATAGCGCTGGAAGTTAAACTATAACTGTCAAGGTCTCATTACGGACCGTATCACCTTGATACGGTCCGTAACCGAAGGCGCCTCTTGAGAAATAACTACCACGTTTTCTGAAAACTGTTGCGCAGTGTTTCTTATTTTGACCATATCTCTCTCATAAAAAGTCGGTTTTGAGTGTTCTATATATTTCTGGAAAGGTAAGAGAAATATCTAGAACTTTTCCTCTCTGGAGGAAAGCCAAAATCGAATTAAATCGTGGTCAAAAACGTGGTAGAACGTGGCGGTTATTCTGGACCGCCATGTTCTGAAAACTGCCGCACACGTTTCTTATTTTGATCATATCTCCCTCATCTGAAGTCGGTTTTGGGAGTTCTATATCTTTCTGGAAAGGTAAGAGAAAGATCTAGAACTTTTTCTTCTGGAGGAAAACCAAATTCGAATTGGATCATAATAAAAAACGTGGGAGAACGTGGGGTTGGGAAATAACTGCCGACAGCTGTTTCCAGATTGATTTCTTAGCCCCTACTCAACCTCTACACGTCCCTACACTCCTATATAAGGCCCCTGGGCAGAAGAATACTTCATCTTTGTAATTAGGGTTAGATTTGATTAAAGAGAGAAGAGAGGAGTGATTGTAACCATGCCGTTCCGCGGCTAAGTTCCTTTTCTTAGGGCTAGGCAGTAAACCTTGTTACTCTTGATGTTTTGATATATATATTTCTGTTGATTATGATTTCTTGTTGTGGTGCTAAAATGCTTTTGTGATTTATTATCTCTTCATCTAATTTCAATGATCTAGTTTGAGTCCGTTAGGGTAGTGACAGTACTTTAATGGTAAGAGAAACTATTTGTATGAGTTAGCCTCGTTGAGATCTATTAGGTTTATGTGAAGAAAACCTTAGCGGGGAAACCATAAACCAGACCAACAAAACGCGTACCAAATTCCATCACATGCGTAAAGTAAATCGCAGTGATCTGTGTAGTAATTTGGGGTATTTGAGAGATTGACATTTGCGTAAGGTAAATCGCAGTGTCCTGTGTAGAATCTCGGTGAAAGATCTGTCATTCTTGCGTAACATAAATCGCAGTGACCTATGTGGTATCTTTCATTAAAACAATAATAGGAAATCAGACGCAACAGGAATATATTGTCAAATCGGATTGAGTAGCAATGGTGTGCCGAAACCCTAGGAATCCTCATCTCTATCTTTATTTTAATTACTTTTAATTGTTTCCTAATTTACATTGATCAACAAACATCTCTCAATTTTCAAATTTCGTCTAGCCTTTCGAAAGGTTGTTATTCGATCGCTCAAAGCATTGAACCAATATTCCCTGTGGATCGACCTCGTATATACTACTAGATAGGATTGTGCGCTTGCAGTCCGAACCGATAGCATTTCCGAGTTTATAAATATTAAAAGAAACATTGCTCTCTTTTGAGTGATCAAGAACTTCTAATGGGCTCTTATAATCAAAATTAGCACTTGGCAATCTATTTAAATATGTTGCGGTGAGAACAGCACCCGACCAATAAGTTTTTGGTACATTATTTTGAAATAAAAGTACTCGCGTCATTTCAAGCAAGTGTCTATTTTTCCTTTCGGAAACCCCGTTTTGTTGGGGTGTATAAACACATGTTGTTTGATGTAAAATTCTCTTTTTTTTAGACAAGTTTGAGAAATTTTGGTTTATAAATTCCGTTCCGTTATCCGATCTAAAGGTTTTAATTTTTGCTTCATATTGGTTTTCTATGAAGTTATAAAAATCTAGAAATTGTGAGAATACTTCATTTTTATTTTTAGTAAATATAACCAAGTTGTTTTAGAAAAACCATCAATAAAAATAACAAAATATTTGTATCATTAAACGAATTAATTAGGGCGGGACCCCATACATCCGAATGAACCAAATCAAAAGGTTTTTCACTTTTACAACTTGATAAATTAAAAGGTAATCTAGTATGTTTTCCTAGCTTACATGTCTCACAACTACTATTATCTAATTTTGAAAAATTAAAAAGACTCTTTAAAATTTTGTCGGAAGGATGCCCAATTCTTCTATGCCAAATTATGCTTAATTCTTCATTTTTGGTAGTGTTGAGGTTGAATTTTTCTTCATTCAAAAAATAAAGCTCATTTTCTAGAAATCCTTCACCAATCATAATCTTGGTTATCCGATCCTGAAAAATCACATTTTTTGTCAAAAAAATGAGTTCACAATTCAACTCTTTTGTGATTTTACTAATGGATAATAGATTTGATGAGCAATCTTTTATATACAAGACATTTTGAATTATTTTTGAGAAAATAATTATATGAGGTCAATAAATTTATTTACCGGTCATATGGTCAGTTGCACCCGAATCCAATATCCATCTAGAATTTTTTGATAAAAAAGATAAATTTGAGATGCAAATCATACCAGAGGTTTTTTTATTTTCTTGTTTTTGATTCATTAGAACAGTGAGCTGTTGGAGTAATAGCCGCATAGGATCCGGATTGGAGGAGCCAGCGATATCTCTAGGACCCAGGTTAGACTCAACTCGTTCAGTCCATTCGCTCCACTGTTTTGTTTCCACCAAAAAACCCTTCTTCTCAAATCCACCGTAGCCGCCTCTGTTTCGATCTCCTCCCTTCTTGTGCCACTTTGGTCGGAGGTGAGGGTGGAGAAACCAACAAGCCTCCTTGTGATGCCCCTCTCTCTTACAGTATTCACACTTCTCGGTTGTTTTGTCTCCTCTCACCTCCCCCCGATAACTAGGGTTAGGGTTCGGTCTAGCAACAGCAGCTATAAATCCCTTTGATTCTGAGTTTTCTGGTGGCTGAGACCCCATTACCTCTCTTCTCGTGTCTTCTCCTTGTATCATTGAAGCCACTTCATCTGAAGATGTAAGTACAGCTAGGAGAACAATATGAGACCTTACCGCCTCATAGGTCGAGTTGAGGCAGGCTAGAAATTGAAAGACCTCATCTTGCTCCTCTAGTTTTTGGATTTCAGCAAGGTCAGTGGTAGGGGGTCGATAGACCCAAATTTCATCTTTTTTCTTTTGGAGAAATCCAAACAGATCCATGGCTGATTGACCATTTTGTTGTTTTGCTTGTTGGATTTCTCTTTGAATTTGGTAAATATGAGCATATTTTTTCTTGTGGTCATATAGCTTTCGGCCCTTTGCCAAATTTCTAATGCGGTATCTTTGTATGAAAGCAAGTCGGATACCTGTGGTTCCATTGTTGTGAGTAACCAAGTGATCATGGTATGATCGCTTACTTTCCATTTTGCTAATGCCATTTTTTTTAGGTTCAGTTGGGGGCTCTGATTGCTTGGGAGCCTTGTCCTCTGGGTTGATGTGATCGCTCTTTTCTCGGCAGCTTAAGGCGAAGATAACTTGTCTTGCCCACACGTGGTAGTTTTTACCATGGAGCATCACACCTATGAGTTTTTCATGGTTTTGAGCCATTGCGATTTTTTTTGGTGCTGTTTACAGTTTTTTTGAATTTTTCTGGCAGAAAAACAACACTACTGGTATGCTGGTTTTTTCTGGTAAGATCAGGGCTGATCTGAGTTTTTTTGGTTTGCGGTTGCTGGTACTGCTGCTGGGTTATTTTCTCTGCCTTGAGTCAGGTTTTAATCCTGCTCTGATACCATGTAGAATTTACGAATTAGAGACAGAGAGTTTGAATGAGGAAAAATAATTATTTCATTCATCTGTTTTTTATGTTACATTGAGCTATTTAAGCTGAAACTAAGTAAAAGAAAAATAACGGTTGCCTACTGTTGCCTAATTTCCTATCTGACCCTATACAAAAGTACAAACGGTAACTTTACATAACAATGTACATAAAGATTGAGTTTCTTTTATTTATAAACAGTAACTCTCTTTTTTGTATACCTAAACCCTATGATGGATATCCTAAACGGGTCTGAGGGTTATTGGATCCGATTAGTTCCTTTTCTCAATAGTATCAAAAGAAAGGTTTGTTTCACCCTTTAACAGGTAAGTTTCTTCCTTCATCATATTTTCCTTCACCATTTTATCTCCATTATAATCCCCTTTTCCAATCACTCTCAGTGTCTCCAAAACCTCCTTTATAGATGGTCTCATTTCCCTATCAGGTTGCAAGCATCGAAATGCCAGCTCAGCAACCAAAGAAACCATGCACCACACCTCCCAATTTGACCTGAATCCAAGAGCCGGGTCCACCAACTCATCCAGCTGACACCTCTGTATTTTGTTTAATGCCATGTTAGCAAGGTTGATCTCATCTTTGCTCCTGCTCAAATCTACAGCCTGTTTTGATGAAATCAACTCAATCAAAACAACCCCAAAACTGTACACGTCGCTCTTGTCAGTAAGATGGTAGCACTCGTGGTACACAGGGTCAACATACCCAGGCGTACCCTGAGGGACCGTCGAAACATGAGTCACATCCAATGGGAACAAACGTGACAAACCAAAATCACCAACCTTGACATGGAAACCATCATCTAGTAATATATTATTCGTCTTGACATCTCGATGAATTATCGGGGGCTCAACTGCGTGTAAATACGAAAGAGCATTTGCCGTCTCGATAGCAATTGACAGGCGAACCGGCCAGGTTAATGCATTCTCACTAGAGCGGGGCCCGTGGAGGTGGTCGGCAACGGTGCCATTGGCGACAAACTCAAAGACAAGAAGCAGCTCCCGGCTGGAGCGTGCGGTGCTGCCGTAGAGGGTAACGAGGTTAGGGTGGTGGAGATGGGAGAGGATTTGAACTTCATTCATAAATTGCTCGGAGCTTTTGTAGCTGTTCTTGTAAAGGCGCTTTACTGCGACCTCGCGCCCATCCTTGAGTGTCCCTAAAGAACTTTCTATTGTTAATTGTTAATCACTGATTAACAGCCTCATTAATATCCAAAAATGCTTTCTCTTAAAAAAATATCACATGTGCTTTAATCGAAATCAAGGCCATAAAAACAGAGATACTTTTCTCCAAAATAATAATTCTATTTTCCAAAAGTTGAGAAAGCATTTTGAAAAAAAAAAATTACTAAATGAGATCAATGTTGAATAAAAAAGCCAAAACTTTTACCTTATATTTTTTTAATAGGTAAAACATTTACCTTTATACACAATGCCAAAACCTCCATCACCGAGCTCTTTTGATTCGCTAAATCCTTCAGTTGCCTCCCGAAGTTCCTCATAGGAGAAAATCTGAGTGTATGCTGACCCAACCATCTCGGGGTCATAAGAGTATTGATCAGAAATTTCTTTTTGTACCAGAAGCTTTGACGATGATGAGATCAATCTCAGTTTCTTGCACTTATAGAATAGAAGTAACAAACCACAAGTTGCAAGCACAAATACTGATCCCATAATGCATCCTATAGATTAATCAAATCCATGAGAATCATATCAAAATGTAATAAAATGTTTATAATTTGAACATCCCATAAGCTAGATGAAGTTGGGTTTCTAAGTAGGTTTATTGAATCTTCCAACTCAACCATGCTATTTTTCTTTATCCCGATTGAGAACCTCAGAAGTGTTAATTTGCATCCAAAAGACGATAAAGGGTACTATGATAAAGGTACAAAACACAAGGGTTGTATTGAAAGTTTCATACTTTAATGTGAAAAATGGTAAAAAGAACACCTATGTTTAGTTTAGTCTAAAACTAAAAGAGAAGTGATACTTGCCTATTATGATTTTCCTTCGAAAGTTCTTAACTGCAATATGGATAAAGAAAATGTCACAAATAAATCATCAATTTAGATAGACTTCATACTTTCTTTTCACTGGACTGAAAGTGAATTACACTTGGAAGTACAATAACTAAAATGAATTAAAATACAGTTTAGTAGCAAACAAGTAAATATAAAAGAACCAAATAACAGGTCAGCAAGTTATTATCCTTCACACTATTGATCACAAGCTATTACCAGTGTTTTGTTAACAGAGCAATTAGGCTTAGGTAAAAGATGATATCAGGGAAAGATCTCTATTGTCATAATTGTTACAAGGATTAAAAGTGAGTTCTGTTTGACATGAGATAGGGAAGCAGGGGGAGGGCAATACGAAGAATAAAAGGAGAATAAAAGGACTCTCTGAAGTGGCCATTGCAAAGAGAACACATTAGGATAAATTAGTGGTAGCAAACGGGGTCTGATGTCCGGTATGGGCCTTATGATCTACGTCAAGATTCGCCCACCCATTTAGATTCAAGGAACAGTTAATTTTAATTTTCAGCATGAAACTTTACACGGATCGAACAGCCAGACCAGGCATCGAATCGAATTTGGTTTGATGCCCATTGAGAATCTCAAAAGTGTTAATTTGCATCCGAAAGAGGATAAAGGGTACTAAGATAAAAGGTACAAAACACAAGGGTTGTATTGAAAGTTTCATACTTTCATGTAAAAAATGGTAAAGAGAACACGTATGTGTAGTATACTCTTAAAACTAAAAGAGAAGTGATACTTGCCTATTATGACTTTCCATTGTGAGTGCTTCGCTGCAATATGGATAAAGAAAGAAATGTCACAAATTAATCATTAATTTAGATTCTTCATACTTTCTTTTCACTGGACTGAAAGTGAATAAAATTTGGAAACAAAACTTAATTAAAATACAGTTTAGTAGCAAAGAAGGAAAAATAAAATAACCAAATAACATGTCAGCAAGTTATTATGCTTTACACTGTTGATCACAAGCTATTACCAGTGTGCTGTTAGCAGAGCAATTAGGCTTAGGTAAAAGATGATTTCAATAATTGTTACAAGGAATAAAAGTGAGTTCTGTTTGACATGAGATAGGGAAGCAGGGGGAGGGGAATAGGAAGAATAAAAAGAGAATAAAAGGACTCTCTGAAGTGGCCATTGCAAAGAGAACCAATTAGGACTGATGTCCGGTATGGGCCGTTTGATCCACGTCGAGATTCGTCCACCCATTTAGATTCAAAGAACAGTTCATAATTTTAATTTCAGCACGAAACTTAACACGGATCGAACGGCCAGAACAGGCATCGAATAGAATTTGGTCTGATGCCCATTGGATACACCCTGCTCCCTAAATTAGTAGCTATTTATAGACGTAAGAGTTATACCTACATGCTACTCCGATAACCTCAAATAATTTCCCATTGTTTGACAAGAACCTTGACAAAAAATTGGGAAAGAATAGAAAAATGGAAATTTCCTACCAGCACCTCCAGTAAAAATAAATTAGCCATTATTGTATTAATTTTGAACAGTCATAGGCATGAAGGTTTCTAAATTAGTAAGTCTCATATCATGTCTCTATTAGAGCTGTAATGTCAAGATCCAATTATTATACCAAAGGGGAAAGGAAAATTTACAAAGAAAAAAAAATGAAACAATATATGTACAACTATTTTAAAAAAAGAAAATGAACTGTCCATAATTTACAGAAAGATTTAAAAGGAAAATTAACAGGATAAATTATAAATATGGAAGCTACTACTTACCTTTACCATCTTCAGGATCAAAAACCTCTGTCCAGTTTGCAAAGCAACCGGGCTGTGCTACAAGATCGTTTGAGTAACTAGCTGAGAGCAGAGTAAGCTGTGAGCTGTCCTTTTCGAATGAGAAAATGGACTCAAAAGATGGGTCAAGGGAATTGTCAGGCCTCGAACAATTCTGCGTAGGCTTATGATCATCTTCACCAAGAGATGTAGAGTAGCTAAGGTTGTAATCCTTTCCAAATATCTTGGGTAGTGATTGTATATGATCAGGAGGGTCACATCTCACAGAAGAAAGGCTACTTTTCAATAAACCATACATCCCAAAGTACAATTTAATAGGACTAGAAAAATTAAAATAAAGATTACGACAGCCAGATTTTTTCAAAGAAATAGTAAGATAAGGATCTTGAACCGTAATGGTGTTGTTGTCATATGAGATGCTTTCCAATGGTAATGGCTTATTAGGAAGCCATAAGAGAAATGGCATGTTATTGTAACATTCAATAGGTAATTTACCATGACAATTAGGATCAATCGTAATGTCTGATTGGAGATAGAAAGGATGCTTAATTTCAATAGAATGATTACAAGGAAGTGTAGGTGTACATGAGTTGGAGAAGCAGGGAAGGAAGAAAATAAAAAAAATACAACCCAGTACTAAAGTGGCCATTAAAGATGGGAACCAACTGTTATAGCTATTTCTGAACTATGGAGAAGATATAGATACAGACATGCTATTCTTGTAAGTTGTAACCTCTTATATAATATTCCATGGATTGATGATAGCACAGTTTCCTTCAATTTGGGGAATTAGCTGACCTTGACTGGGATATTGAAAGATAAGCAGTTAGGCCCTACAATTTTGAAAAATGTCACCATGAAAGTAGTTTAGTTTCAAAACTATATGCATCTCTTTCACAACATTAATTTGGAGAATTCTCATGCAGTTAGGAAGAAGATAATAATCACAAGATTAATTTAAAGAATTCTCATGGATGCAAGTCATACATATTGAAAAAGGCCCATGATTATTTTTCAGAAGGGAAATAAACAAGTCATCTCAGTTATATCTTAAAATAATTTTCTCCGTGTGTAAATTTCGGAATATTTCCTTCTTCTTTTTTTAGAAAGAATTTCAGAATTAATATTTCCCGATGGTAGAATAACTTGTAGACTGGGTAACTTTGGCTTAAATGTTAGAATAAGGTAATCTATAATCTTTTTCCCACGACCTCAGTCTAGTTTAATTTCTGGTGAAAAATTCCATGTTATTGTAAACATAATTAATCTTTGGGATTAAAAGATAGTTGAATTAGTCAAGGTCTTCTCTTGTCGTCAAGTACAAGTCTTCACCACTAATTATTATTCTATCTTTACATCACCTCATACTTAAAAGAGGGCAAAAGCTCTTCTCTTGTCAAATCTTCCAAATCTTCCAAGTCTTCTTTACATCACCTCATACCAAAGGTCTTCTACAAGAAAGGAAAATTATTATCTTCCAAAGTAAGATAAAAATTTTCCAAGTGGGCAGACTTTAAGATAATTTCCAAGATAATAATTTTCCAATGTAATAATCTGCCCACTTAAAGATAATAATTTTCCTCATACATCACCTCATACTTAAAGAAGTCTTCACCACTAATAATCTTCCAAGTAGGCAGACTTTAAGATAATTTTCCAAGATAATAATTTTCCTCATACATCACCTCATACTTAAAGAAGACCTTTTGGCAGGGGCGGGCCCAGGTAGTCCCGGAGGGGCAGCTGCCCCCCTGGATTTTGAGTTTTAGTGGAAATCTATCTGTCCTGACCGACTTTGCCCCCCGTGAAATTCTTTTTGCCCCCCACTGGATTTTTGATTTGTAATTCAGATTAAATTTAGAGTTAAAATTGAAATAAATTTGTTGAATTTTGATTGATAATTAGAATTATAAGTTAGAGTATCATAAATTACAATTCAAAGCATTGGAAAGTATAAGTTTAAGAATTAATTTTTATCGAGTACCCAATTAGTTAATGAATTTAAATCCGATTAGATATTTAAACCCGATTCGATATTTTTTTGCCCCCTGACGAAAATCCTGGATCCGTCCCTATCTTTTGGAAAGACTTGGAAGATCTTTTGCAAAAGACTAAAGAAGATCCACTAATTATTATTCTATCTTTAGTCTTTTGGAAAGACTTGGAAGATTTTTTCTTGTGGACTGGGCAGAAAGGAAAATAATTGTGAATATTCTTAAGTTTACTATATAGTTGACTTAGTCAAAGTCTTCTCTTGTCCTTATCTGAAAATGACCACCTGATTCATTTTCCAAGGATCATTTCTTCCAATACAATTACTTAATATCTAAGAGTATGTGCTATCATTGACTGACATGTTGACTAGCTAACTATAGAACAACTCACAACAACTAAACATGACCTATTTATGAATATATGGGCTTAAATACAAATATAAACATAAAAGGCTGCTTTGGTGAAGAGGAGAGATCCTCATGGTGATTTTCTTGGTATTATGAGGCAACAAATAAGGTAAGGTAAGGTATTTCCTTAATTACATAACATATTATTTTAAACCTCTTTTTTTATTTTGGGAATCTTCAGGTTCTCCATGTACATATCCCTCAGAAGTCTGAACTATATATATATATATATATATTAATGCTTTATGGAACAAAATTCAAATTTAGTGGCTTCATTTCGTACCTTTGTCTTGTTTAGTTACAATTTGTTGAATGATTTTTGTTTAACTGCTCTTGTTGAATGATTTGAAGATCAAATGAGGCCTTCAACAACATTTTTCTTACAAGGAAAGAAGAAAGAAAATAGTAGAAACCCAACAAAGGCCTTATTTATCTGAAACCTACTTGGTTTGTACCAAACCAAGGTTCTAAATAGCGATTATCGCGTCATCACGGAGAGGCTAAAAAAAAGCTATTGCGAATACGTAGCTATAACGGAAGCTATCGTACATAGTTTTTTTTTTCTTTTCAAAAATTTTATTCAATATTTCTACTAATTATCAACATTATCAACATTGGAGAATTGGGATAACAACCAAATGATAATTAATCTAAGTCTATACTTTTTTCAATCATGCAAATAAGAAAAAAAAAGATATACAAGGTAACATTCTTTAATAGTTCATAATTCATAGTATTACATGTTATAATAGACGAACAACAATTAATTTTACAAGTAAAACGAAGTCAGTACCTATTTGATCATTTTATATATTATAATAATCAAAATCAGCTTTCAATTGAAATGAAGGGCAATATTTTTACAAGTGAATACTAGACCAAGAGCAACCAAAAGGAAGAATTAATATTTGAATATTCTCCGATATGGAAGGAGAGACTAAATCACAAATAGGAACAGAACCACAGAGTTTGGCTTAGCGTACCTAGCATAGCGGATCTTGTAGTATCACAAATAGGAACAAAAGCACACAAGCCCATGTAAATTGCAAAAAATAAAATAAAAAAACATGTAGCATAGCGGTCCACAATAGCGCTTAGAGGTAATAGAAGTCCGCTATCATAGCTATAGCAATCGTAGCTGAATTAGCATACTTTTATCCCATAGGTTAGTTTTTATGGTCTAAAAAAGCTATAGCACAGCTATAGCTAGCAATTTAGAACCATGTACCAAACCAACAGGTCTCCAATAAGTAATTAAGATGGATTAATGCTCAATCCTAACTAAAGATTTATATTGTAGTTAATTGTGTTCCTTTTTTTTCCACAAGCACCCAGCAAAATTCCATCAAGTCTTTAATCGATAAGCTTTTCTAATGTGTTTAAAACACAAAAACTTTCAAAAACCAGATGTATCTAAAAGCTTGCATAGCATATATGCTCCTACGATCAAATTATTCTAAATTAAGGAGGAGCTTTAGAAGTAAACAAAAACAAGGATTCTGGAGTTAATCACAAGCATTCATTCCTGAAATTTGGAAGAAATAAAGTATTGTTTTAAAATTCTCGAGGATTATAAGGCTTACTTGATAAAAGCACAATTAAAAGTCTTGAGGATTATATGGTTTAAAAGAACAAGGAATTTGTTGCTGGAAAGAAGGCTTGCATTATACTATATGGAAGTATACTATATTAAGTAATGATTTTGCTAATCAAGGAAAAATAGTCCATATTTTATTCAATACAAAGTTCATTCTTTTTTTTTTTTGCTAAAAAAAGTGAACCTATAAAATTTAAGAGTAAACCTTAAATAAAGAAGAAAGGTATTGTTCCCCAGCCCATCGTCCCCGGATTATCCCCAAACTAATCCAATCAGCTTCTAAACGGTCAAACGGTCAATACCAACTGTCAATCTTTCTTATTTATAAGATTTCCCGATCCGTCTCTTCTCCCTTTGACAAATTCTTGGATCTGATCCATGACTCTCTCTGATTCTCTCTCCATAGCCTCGATCAATAAAATTTCGATGTGACTCTCTTCGACCCCCTCTCTCTCTCCACAGCCTCCATCCATCGATCCGTCGATCGATCAATAATCAGTCGTCATTGCTCCAATAGAACCATGGCGACATAGGAGGAGACAAAGGAAATCGCCATGGCGACTGAGGAGTTGTACTATGTATGCGACACCTATTTCCCGAGCAACTCCGTTGACAAGGCCTCCAAGATCCAAACCCATAGCTGATGTGGCACTTGCGCAGGTATTAGATTGAATCGAACAGGCTTCACTTTCATTTCTCTATCTCTATTATATACTTCTTAAACCCCGCCTCAGTCCCGACTCACGAGCAAAAACATATTTTATTTTCTTCTCTGACATTTAACAGCTCCAGATGGCGGCGATAAAATCGGTAGCATAGCGGCGCAGATCTCTCCGGTGACTCGTACGAACTCAGACAGGGTTTTAGGGGAATTTTTAATTCTGTTTTGTTGATCGCGGAATTCTGGTGGATCGGGGCGAGTCCAGAAATTTTCGTTATTTTTCTTAATCTTTTTTGTCTCTTTTATGTTTGCTGCTGCGGTATTTATCTAAGCTACTACAATGTTTCGTCAGCTAATCGTCATTGGAATTTACAACAATGGCCTTACTCTTTTGCACTAGTCAGTCAAAACCAATTGGAAACTGGTTGTAAGAATTGGTTAGCTCTGGCAAAAACTCTAGATCCTTTAGAGGGGATTAAGGAAAGCTTATACTCCAATTGCTAGTCGTAGATCTGTAACCTCTTCATCACTAAGACTGATTAGAAAGGGAAAAAATATAAATATTTACATAATTTTTATTCTTAGTTCATAAGTTTGAAGATATTGATTGGATTTTCCACTATTTTGATTTTGATTTTTGACTTTCCAATTGGATTTTACATAATTTAGATTCTGATTTTCCACTATTTTGATTTTTGACACCATGCAATTGTCGATTTGCTGATTTTGTTTTTTTCTTCAAATCGACAATCTGTATACTTTCTTGATTTCTCTGGCGATCACCACTGTCTCGACCAAATCACGCTTCTCTCGATCAATATTTGAAAATTTTAGTTTACAACATCTATTTACAGGATCTATCTAATAGATTTACATGATCTATACAATATTTTACAGGATTTATCTCCTAGGTTTACATAATTTATCAATCAGGTTTAAAGGTTCCATAGAGTATTTTTTGGAATCTATTTAACTGTTTTACAATATATTACAGGATCTACGATCTGTATTTCTTTTCTTTATTTTGTAGGACTTTTTTAACAGTTTTACAGGATGTAATCTAGTTTTATTTAAAAAGTTTCAGTTAATTTACAGGTTTTATGCAATAGTTTTATACGATGTATCAGTTAATTTACAGGATTATGACTTTAAATGTGTCTGACATTTGTTGATATCTTTTTTTCTTTCATTAAACCCAGCTTGGAAAGATATTGGCACTATTCATGAGAAGTGCCCTCAGCAAGGAGAACATTCAATGGATTGTGCAATATTTGTGTTGCGCTATGTCTACAACTTGATAACCGATAACCCTATGAATTTCACACAGGTAATTTTATTAACTTTAACATTTTATAGTATATATGCATTATTTCACAAGATTCAAGCAATAGTTTTATAGGTTATGTAAGTTATGTAGGATATATGTCACAATTTACAGTATGGTTATACAAGTTTATAACATGATGTAATTTATAGGATACATTTAGCACTTTCACAGGATATGTGCAACAGTTTACATGATTCACTTTTGTTAATCATAGTTAGAGGATTTGTTTAACAGTTGTACTCATAAACAGCATTAGACAGTGCATTTATCTAGTAAGTTTACAGTATTGATGCAGTTTATTACAGGAAGTATTAGTCAGGTGTAAAGGTTATGTATTAGACAGTTTTTACTATGATTCACTAGGGTTACAGTATATGTGCAATTTTACATGATACATATAACAATTTTACAGGATACATAGGACAATTTTACAGGGTACATATAACAATTATTAATATTTATATATGGATCTATATCATGTAAAATAAGCCTTCAATACTGTCAAATTAGCAGATGCAAATTATGTATTAGACAGTTTTTACTGTGATTCACTTTGGTTACAGTGTTCTTATACTGTGATTCACTTTTAGTTTACAGCTTATGTGCAATTTTACATGATAAATTTCACAGGATACAAATTATGTGCAATTTTCCTGTGATTAACTTTAGTTTACAGCATATGTGCAATTTTACATTATACATATAACAATTTTATATGATACATATGACAATTTTACAGGGTACATAATTTAGATAGTTTTTACTGTGATTCACTTTGGTTACAATATTCTTTTGCTGTGATTCACTTTAGTTTACAGCATATGTGCAATTTTACAGGATACATATAACAATTTTACAAGATACATATGACAATTTTACAGGGTACATATAACAATTATTAATATTTATATATGGATCTATATCATGTAAAATAAGCCTTCAATACTGTCAAATTAGCAGATGCAAATTATGTATTAGACAGTTTTTACTGTGATTCACTTTGGTTACAGTATTCTTTTACTGTGATTCACTTTTAGTTTACAGCTTATGTGCAATTTTACATGATAAATTTCACAGGATACATCAACAATTTTGCAGGATACATATAACAATTTTACAGTATGTTGCTTTGATTGTTTGCATCTGCTAATGGTTCATAACTCTAATTTTTAACCTTGCTTATTTTTTTTTTTTTGCAGGATGATATATCGAAAGAACGTGTGGTTCTAGCAATGAAACTTCTCACTCATCCGAATAATGTGCACCAGAGGGTTATGAAGTGAAGAAGCCATGTTTGTATTGATGTATTAGCCATGTTTTTTTTATTGAATTTTTCTTTGTGCTTGTGAACAATTATCAGTGGTAACAATTATGGGTGGTAACAGTTATGGGTGGTGACATCTTATAGTTGTTGGTTATAGTTTATGGTTTTGAACAGTTTATTTTGTGATTAATGAAATTTTATAACTTGTATATGTTATTTGGATACCATTTTACAGTATTGAAGTTTTGCTGTTAACATATGTCAGTTTTATAGTTTGCATCTGCTAATTTTACAGCATGTAAGTCTTATTTTACATGATATAGATCGATATACAAAAATTAATAATTGAAGAAAAAAATTACGTAAAAAAGAAAAATACTAAAAAAATAAAAATAAATTTAAAATTTTAATATCGAAAACAAATTAATTTTGATGCAAAATAATTAATTTTGCACAATTTTAGGTGTTATTTGTAAATAACTATAAGTTTGAGAAGTGGCTTGTTTTTTAAACCTTCTAGAAGCCGTCAGTTTTTCAAGTACAGCTAGAAGTACAGTGTTTTTGCAAGTTGCTAACTGTTTGCAACTAACTTCGGGACCACTTCCAACTAACTTGGATTGTTAGACTTTTAAACTTCTTATTATACATGATTTGCTGTTGAAGTTACAGTATTGGTTATAGAGTTTTATAGTATTCGCGCAAGTCAAATGACAGTTTTTTTGGGGAAAAACTGGGAATAGAAGCTTGGGGATAATTAGTCGGATCCTTTAATAAATTTGAAAGCGAAACAAATATAAACTCTAGATGAGAGATAGTAAAAAATTTATATATGTACCTATCATATTGAAAGTAAATTCAAATTGCAAAAAAAAATTTGCCTCGAGTATCTCAACTAACAAAATTAATGGACACCAAGAATGGTGAAGTGTATTGAGAACTAACTTTTGGTCTAGTGGCAAACACAATGCTTGACCTGAAAGGGGCAATCCTTTGTTGATATTAATTAGTTGGATGGCTTGACCTCCAACCTTTACTCAAAAAAAAAGAATGGTGAAGTGTATTGGAAAGTAAAAGATCAAAACATATTTTTTAAATAATGAAAAACTGTACAACAGTCACGCAATCGTATGGATGTACTCTCATGTAATTTAGTCTATTACTCTATATTCTATATGTACATCCCACTAGCAAACACAAAAATAGTTGTAATTGAACATCAAAATGTTGATACCTTATCCGCTAGTATTAGGTGTGGTAGAGCAGCTCTTCCAACTATCAGAAGAAAGGTTTGTTTCACCCTTTAACAGATAAGTTTCTTCCTTCATCATATTTTCCTTCACCATTTTATCTCCGTTATAATCCCCTTTTCCGATCACTCTCAGAGTCTCCAAAACCTCCTTTATAGATGGTCTCATTTCCCTATCAGGTTGCAAGCATCGAAATGCCAGCTCAGCAACCAAAGAAACCATGCACCACACCTCCCAATTTGACCTGAATCCAAGAGCCGGGTCCACCAACTCATCCAGCTGACACCTCTGTATTTTGTTTAATGCCATGTTAGCAAGGTTGATCTCATCTTTGCTCCTGCTCAAATCTACAGCCAGTTTTGATGAAATCAACTCCATCAAAACAACCCCAAAACTGTACACGTCACTCTTGTCAGTAAGATGGTAGCACTGGTGGTACACCGGGTCCACATATCCAGGCGTACCTTGAGGAACCGTCGAAACATGTGTCACGTCCAATGGGAACAAACGCGACAAACCAAAATCACCAACCTTGACATGGAAACCATCATCTAGTAATATATTATTCGTCTTTACATCTCGATGAATTATCGGGGGCTCGACTGCGTGTAAATATGCAAGAGCATTTGCTGTCTCAATAGCAACTGACAAGCGAACCGGCCAGGTTAATGCATTCTCACTAGAGCGGGGCCCTTGGAGGTGGTCAGCAACGGTGCCATTGGGGACAAACTCAAAGACAAGAAGCAGCTCCCGGCTGGACCGTGCGGTGCTGCCATAGAGGGTAACGAGATTCGGGTGGTGGAGATGGGAGAGAATTTCGACTTCATTCATAAATTGCTCAGTGCTTTTGTAACTGTTCTTGTAAAGGCGCTTTACTGCAACTGTACGTCCATCCTTGAGTATCCCTAGAGAACTTGCCATTTGTTAATTCTTAATCACTGATTTACATGCTCATTAATATCCATAAATGTTTTCTTTCAAAAAGAATATCACAAGTGTTTTAATAGAAATCATGGCCATAAAAACAGAGATATTTTGTCCAAAATAATAAATTTATTTTCAAAAAGTTGAGAAAGCATTTAAAAAAAAAATGAAGTTACTAAATGAGATCAATGTTGAATAAAAAAGCAAAAACATTTACCTTACATTTTTTGAATTGGTAAAACATTTACCTTTATACACAATGCCAAAACCTCCATCACCGAGCTCTTTTGATTCGCTAAATCCTTCAGTTGCCTCCCGAAGTTCCTCATAGGAGAAAATCTGAGTGTATGCTGACCCAACCATCTCGGGGTCATAAAAGTATTGATCAGAAATTTCTTTTTGTACCAGAAGCTTTGACGATGATAAGATCAATCTCAGTTTCTTGCCCTTATAGAATAGAAGTAAGAAACCACAAGTTGCAAGCACAAATACTGATCCCACAACGCATCCTGTAGAGTAAGCAAATCAAGTGAGAATCATATCAAACGGTAATATGATAATAAAATGTTTAAAATTTGAACATCCCATAAGCTAGATGAAGTTGGGTTTCTAAGTAGGTTTATCGAATCTTCCAACGCAACCATGCTAATTTTTTTTTATCCCAACTGAGAATCTCAAAAGTGTTAATTTGCATCCAAAAAAGAGGATAAAGGGTACTAAGATAAAAGGTACAAAACACAAGGGTTGTAGTGAAAGTTTCATACTTTCATGTAAAAAATGGTAAAGAGAACACGTATGTGTAGTATACTCTTAAAACTAAAAGAGAAGTGATACTTGCCTATTATGACTTTCCATTGTGAGTGCTTCGCTGCAATATGGATAAAGAAAGAAATGTCACAAGTTAATCATTAATTTAGATTCTCCATACCTTCTTTTCACTGGACTGAAAGTGAATAAAATTTCGAAACAAAACTTAATTAAAATACAGTTTAGTAGCAAAGAAGGAAAAATAAAATAACCTAATAACATGTCAGCAAGTTATTGTGCTTTACACTACTGTTAGCAGAGCAATTAGGCTTAGGTAAAAGATGTCAAGATCCAATTATTATACCAAAGGGGAAAGGAAAATTTACAAAGAAAAAAAAATGAAACAATATATGTACAACTATTTTAAAAAAAGAAAATGAACTGTCCATAATTTACAGAAAGATTTATAAGGAAAATTAACAGGATAAATTATAAATATGGAAGTTACTACTTACCTTTACCATCTTCAGGATCAAAAACCTCTGTCCAGTTTGCAAAGCAACCGGGCTGTGCTACAAGATCGTTTGAGTAACTAGCTGAGAGCAGAGTAAGCTGTGAGCTGTCCTTTTCAAATGAGAAAATGGACTCAAAAGATGGGTCAAGGGAATTGTCAGGCCTCAAACAATTCTGCGTAGGCTTATGATCATCTTCACCAAGAGACGGCGAGTAGCTAAGGTTGTAATCCTTTCGAAATATCTTGGGTAGTGATTGTATATGATCAGGAGGGTCACATCTCACAGAAGAAAGGCTACTATTCAATGAAACATACATCCCAAAGTTCAAGTTAATAGGACTAGAAAAATTAAAATAAAGATTACGACAGCCAGATTTATTCAAAGAAATACTAAGATAAGGATCTTGAACCCTAATAATGCTGGTATCATATGAGATGTTTTCAATTGGTAATAACTTAGAAAACAAAGAGAGAAATGGCTTATTATTATTGTCACATCCAATCAGTAAATTTCTAAGACAATTAGGATGCATCGTAATGTCTGATTGGATGTAGAAAGGAGGCTTAATTTGAATAGAAGGATCACATGGAAGTGTAGGTGTACATGAGTTGGAGAAGCAGGGAAGGAAGAAAATGAAAAAAAGACAAGCCAGTACTAAAGCAGCCATTAAAGATGGAACCTACTGAGATATTAAATTATTAAGTTCTTGCTATTTCTAAACTTTGGAGAAGATAAAGGATACAGACATGCTATTCTTACAACCTCTTATATAATTTTCCATGGATTGACGATAGCACAGTTTCCTTCAATTTGGGGAATTAGCTCACCTTGACTGGGATATTCAAAGATAAGCAGTTAGATCCCTACAAATTTGAAAAATATCATCAAGAAGGTAGTTTAGATTCTACCCTTTCATTTCGTTTCGTCAAGGTAGAATAACTTGTAGACTGGGTAACTTTAGCATAAATGTTAGAAAGGGGTAAGCTATAATCATTTCAGTCTGGTTTACTGGTGAAAAATTCCATAATTATTCTTTGGGATTAAAAGATAGTTGACTTAGTCAAGGTCTTCTCTTGTCATTAAGTACAAGTCTTTATCACTAATTATTCTATCTTTACATCGCCTTGATCCTACCATTGACTGTGAAGTAAACTCAGAAAATATAACGAGCGAATAAACCTATTTATGACAGTTCAGATTTAATGGGAGGTTCAGATCTTTGTAAAATCTTCAATGATGTTTGTAGTTTGTACGGTTGAAGAGGACAATTATGAGAGTTATTTAGACTAGAATAAAAACTAAAACAAACTGAAGGAACCGGTGGTTGAAACAAAAGAGAAAAATGGCCATACAAATATCTCATTTCATTATCCTTGTGACATCATACAGTGTCATAAATAAAAGAAATAATGCTAAATTACATCATGATGACTTGGTCAAAGTCTTTTCTTGTCATTGTCTGAAAATGACCACCTCATTTATTTTCCAAGGATCAGTTCTTCCATTATAATTACTTGATAGCTAAGGGTCTGTGCTATCATTGACTGACTAGCTATCTACAGAACCACCTACAACAACCAAACATGATCTAAATATGAATATATGGGCTTAAATACAAATCTAAACATATTGGGAACTTAAAAGGCTTCTTTAGTTCTTTTGTGAAGAGGAGAGATCCACATGATGAGTTTTTTGGCAATATGAGGCAACAAATTAATATTTAATATGGTGAATGTCTCTCTGAAAACTGTGCAGAATTTTGCTCTCTAACAGTAAAAAGGAAGAGGAGGGTTCCAATACTTCGTGTTTTTCATACTTCATCATATCTCATATTTTATATCTTCATTTTTAAAGTTTAAATTGTCGATCTGAACCGTTCAATATGATATCCATACTAAAATATGGTTGGAGATGAAATTTTATAATTTTTGGAAATTTTTTACTATTTTTTAAGATTGGTAGAAAATCACTTTTTTTTTAATGGTCCAAAAACAGTGATTTTGTATCTATCTTAAAAAATAGTAAAAAAATTCCAAAAATTATAAAATTTCATCCCCAAACATATTTTAGTATGGATATCATGTTGAGTGGTTCGGATCAACAGTTTGGACTTTGAAAACGAAAATATAAAATATGAAGTACGATGAAGTATGAAGAGTATGAGGTATTGAACTCAGGGAGGTTGGCCTGGAATTCAAGTAGGTTGGCCTTACAGGTACCGTAGAAAAGAGCAGGCCCAATATAGACTCTCACAATTTCGAGCAGCAGCCCGTTTATAAGAGAATCTCAGCCCACTACAAATGCTGTTATTTCTTTTGAGGCCGAAACAGAAAACAGTAAAACCAAAAAATTGAGAGTAGAAGTTGGCCGAAATTTTTATTTCTACCATTCCCAAAAGATAGATAAATCATTTAACCGCTATTTTGTGAATTTCAAATTTAACACGGGAAAATAACGGATACGAGTTGGGTGTCTGCCATGTTAAATGATGGACAAAATTCTTTTTTTTTCGTTGCTTTGATAAAATGTGGGCCCCCAATTTTTTTTTGTCCAATGATGATTATTTTCTTGGTCAAAAGTTGCGGCATTTAATACCAAAGTTTTGAGAAAAAAAATAAAATAAAATGAAATGTGCCCTTTTTTTGTCCAATGATGATTATTTTCTTGGTCAAAAGTTGCGGCATTTAATATCAAAGTTTTGAGGAAAATAAAATGTGTCCGCTGTTGGTGTTTTGGAAAGTGGTTACTTTGTACAAGATTTATGAAGAGTATAGAAGGCAAATCGTTAGTACAAAAATTTATGCTTATTGGAAATTTCTTTTAAATATGCTATATATTTTTTATGTTTTAATAAAGGAGAGAAATGAGTACTTTATAAATTTAAACTGAGCGTGGAAGAAGTGGTATGGTTTGAACTGAGGGAACGTGCTTGACCGGGTAGAAATTAACTCAATAATTTCTAATGTGAAAGATACATGAAAGAGATATATATTGAAGAGAATAAAGGGGTCCACAATCTATTGTGAAAGAGATATATGAAACATAATGTAGTAATGATCTTGTTGGAGAAGAAGAGATAAACAACTGAGGTAGAGTAATTATAATTGGAAACAAAATATATGAATCTTAACTGTCAGTTTTAATAATTTTGAAATAAATAAAAAAAATAATCTTCGAGTAACCAAAGTACCAAACCTTATGTTAATGCACATGCTACACTATCGCATATATTAGGTTCTACAAGACGCCAACGCAGCCATTCCATTTAAGTAACCAGGCCCTAGATTTGGCGAACAAAAATTGAACCTAGGCCAAGCCCAAGCCCAAGCCCAACAAAATCAATTCAAAAAACCATACATCTATGTAAGGACCAATTCAAAAGGAGAACGGAGTAGGTCCGATGCCCATCAGACGTACTTTTGGGTCCAAGGAGCTCCATGACTGTCCGATCCATTTAAGATATGTGCGTACGAAAATTGAAGTAGAAATACACAAACTTTGAAGCGGAGCGCATGAATCTTAAAGAAGATCGGATGGTGTTTGAACCCGTCGAACCAAAGTAGATCCGAAGGGCATCGGACCTACTCTCAAGTCATTCCAAAGACCTTGGTTGGACTTTTCATCGGTGGTAAAAGAAATTGCTGTCACTTAGAAGATGTCTACAGAATCAAAGATAACTCAGAGATTTTTTGAGAGCCTCATAGACTTATAGTCAGCACCCAATTGTACTCCACAAAATCATACTTCCAATCTAGTCAGTTTCTACTTACCATTCAAAAGTAGCTAGAAGGAAAACAAAAATTCTAATAGTCCATACAAGACCGAATAGCAGTTAGCACTAGAACGACTCACGAGGGAAAATATTGTGGTCGACTTCTTTCTAACCATACATCTCCCTTTAACTATAAGAAGAGCACTCTGTAAGAGAGAAACCCATTGCAATCATTACACAAATCATGGAACGTTGTTATAACGTGCTCACTATTCACCTCCTCTTAAGCTTATCCTCCTTTTCTCTCGCTGCCATAGTAACCACTAGTAAAACAGATCTATCAGCACTTCTCTCCTTCAAGTCCCAAATACATGATGACCCATTTGGAGTCTTCTCCTCATGGAACGAGTCACTGCACCACTGCCAATGGCAAGGGATCTTGTGTGGCCGGCACCATCCTGATAGAGTGACTGCTCTCGTTCTTGACTCCAAACAATTGTCAGGTTATATATCTCCATCTCTAGCAAACCTCACGTTTCTCCAAAGGATGAGTCTCTCTGATAACCAGCTGAGAGGAAGCATCCCAATAGAAATTGGATACTTGGGTAGGCTACGTTTTGTCAACTTGAGTGTTAATATTCTTGATGGTAGCATTCCATCTACTCTAAGTAACTGTTCAAATCTGGAAGTAATTTCTTTGGGAAATAATAACCTTCATGGAATCATCCCATCTAATTTAGCGCAATGCAAAGAACTGAAAATAATCAGTCTGGGGAATAACTTCCTCACAGGAGGCATACCATTGGAATTCGGCCTCATCCCACAGCTCAAAATATTAGCACTGTATACCAATAATCTCACAAGATCAATTCCTTCCACCTTGGGCAACCTTAGTAGCCTAATAAAGCTATATCTTGACCAAAATAATTTTGATGGCGATATTCCAGATGATTTAGGCAAACTTACTAACCTATCACGTCTTTATCTTTGCGAGAATAACTTCATGGGTTCCATCCCACCTACCTTAGGTAATCTTACCAAACTATCACTTCTCTATCTTCAAAAAAATAGCATTAGTGGTCGCATCCCGCATACCTTGGGTAACCTTCAAAGTTCAACAAAGATTGACCTTTCCAACAATATGTTAAGTGAATTCATCCCCGGTGAACTGGGGAAGCTTCAAACCCTCGAGTTTTTTAACATTAATCAGAACAACATTTCGGGTGAAGTACCACACTCCCTTTACAACCTCTCAGCGTTCTGTTATGGAACTTGGTTATAACCAGCTTGATGGAACTCTCCCTTTCAATATGTGCAATGCTTTACCAAACTTGCAATATCTACTACTTTATCACAATCAACTCAAAGGACGGATCCCACCTTCCATATCCAATTGTTCTGCTCTTATCTATGTTCAATCAGGTAATAATTACTTTAGTGGCGTGATACCATCTAGCTTTGGAGCCTTGAAAAATCTTGAAAGCTTTACGTTTGATTTTAATCAACTAGAAGCCAAGAGACCACATGACTGGAGTTTCATGGATGCTTTAACCAATTGTACTTTGTTACAATATTTATATCTTTCAAACAACCAACTACAAGGAGTGTTACCTAGTTCTATAACAAACCTTTCTACTAGTCTTCTTGAACTCTCACTGTATAATAACCCAATTTCAGGAAGCATTCCAGCAGAGCTTCGAAAACTCAATAACTTAAACATGCTTGAACTAGGCAAAATGTTTCTCAGTGGCACCATTCCAGTAGAAATTGGTAATCTTTTCAAACTGGGAGTATTATATCTGGATTATAACATGATTTCAGGTCAAATCCCAGCAACTTTTGCCAACCTTACCCAAATGACCCAGCTATATCTAGAAAATAATGCATTAGAAGGGAGTATACCACCAGAGTTAAGTAGCATGAAATTCTTAGAACTCCTGAATATTTCAAATAATAAGTTGGTAGGTGAAATTCCCAAAGAAATCATGGGTCTTCCTTCTCTTTCTGTCAGTTTGGACTTGTCACACAATTATCTAACTGGCATTTTGCCACTAGAAATTGGTAACTTGAACAACCTACTATCAATTCGTCTCTCGAATAACAAGTTTAGTGGAGAGATTCCTAGTACAATTGATGGATGTCAGGTACTTCAGGCCCTTTATCTCGATAGCAATCGGTTTCGAGGAACAATTCCAACTAGCTTAAGCAATCTAAGCGGGCTGCAAACCCTTGATGTCTCTAACAACTCTCTCTCTGGTCGAGTCCCTGAAATCCTGGGTACAATGAACTTGCAACATTTGAATATTTCTTTCAATAATTTCGAGGGGGAATTACCAGAAGAAGGTGGTTTTAAAAACATTAGTGACCTAGATGTAAGAGGAAATCCTAAACTTTGTGGTGGAGTACCTAAAATGCATTTGTCACATTGCATCTCACA
Source organism: Carex littledalei (assembly GCA_011114355.1). Lineage (NCBI taxonomy): Eukaryota > Viridiplantae > Streptophyta > Magnoliopsida > Poales > Cyperaceae > Carex > Carex littledalei. Next base: position 18,475,732 of record CM022079.1, read on the forward strand.
GCCTTCCACACAGAGACATCACTCTCGACGAAACATGGTGCTCATAAGTTCCATTGTTGGTTCTTTTATTTGCATAATTGCAATCATTTGCTTGTTAGTGATTTATTATACTAGAAACAACCCTCGAAACAAACCACAATCTGATAAAGCTTTGAAATATGGGTTAGAGCCTGTTTCATACACTGACCTTCTTAGAGCTACTGAAAATTTCTCCCCGAATAATCTAATTGGAAGAGGTTCATTTGGAGAAGTTTACAAAGCCGTTATGAGCTTCGAGAATGTGACAACCGTTGCGGTGAAGGTGCTAAACCTTGAGAAACACAGTGCTTGTAGAAGTTTCTTCTCTGAATGCGAGGCATTAAAAAATGTGAGACACCGGAACCTTACAAAAGTATTGAGTTTGTGCTCTAGCATAGACCACCAAGGTAACGATTTCAAGGCTTTGGTTTTTGAGTTCATGCCAAATGGTAGCTTGGAAACATGGTTGCATCCAAATGCATGTACGGATCGGCCATTCAGAAGCCTCAGCTTCATCCAGAGGTTGAACATTGCATTTGATGTGGCGGCAGCGCTAGATTATCTCCATTACCTTTTATCTGCACCAATCGTGCATTGTGATCTCAAACCTAGTAATGTACTTTTGGATGATGACATGACAGCACATGTGAGTGATTTTGGATTAGCAAGGTTTTTGGTTCAACCTGATACCATGTCGTCTCAATTAATGTCGAGCACAGGTGGAATCAAAGGTTCTATTGGCTACATTCCTCCAGGTATATATTGCAAAGCTTACTATTTGAGAAAAAAATTATTCATAGACTTTGTTAAGGGTTCAAAGAAAAAAATGGCTAAGTTTGTTCCACTGGCGAGGCTAAAGGGAAAAATATTTATTGCCTCATTTATACTAACATGATTGAGGCTTAATTTTATTATCTACGTACCTATACTTCTTTAATTTAAAGTTTTGGGCTTTAAAATTTTAAAAAATCATGTCAGCCCAAGTTTTTCAATCTTGGTGAATTATACAGATGTTAATAGTTAGATTCACAGTTCACTATGCTTCTGTACTAAATTTAGGGCTGTAACTATTAACTTTTCATTGTCTAGAGTATGGGATGGGTGGTCGGCCATCGGTAGAAGGAGATGTCTATAGCTACGGCATTCTTTTGCTTGAGATGTTCACTGGAGTAAGTCCAACCGACGAGAGAATCAGAGATGGTTTGAGCCTTCAGAAGCAAGTTGAGATGGCTTTCCCCGACCAAGTCATGGACATAGTCGACCCCAAATTATTCTCTGGAACTGATGGAGTACACAATCTGTATGCACCTGAAAATGTCTATAGTTGTTTGGTTTCAGTGATTCAATGTGGGCTTCTATGTTCCAAAGAGTCGCCAAAAGAGCGCATTTCTATCAAAGATGTTACCAAGGAGTTGAGCTCAGCACGAACTAAGGTGCTTAGGCCACAGAGACAGAAAAAATGATTAAAAGAGAAGAAGAAGGGATCCAATAAATATGTATTATATGTAAAATTTGGATAGCAGTTGTGGTAATTTATGGTGTTATAGTATTATGTTGTAATAATGAATATTATTTCTTTCTATTAACAAATTAGGGGTTGGAGGGGGGGGGGGGAGGTCTACATATTTCAATTGAAAGACCTTTTATATGCATTCAATTAAATAAGAATATTGTAATGAGTGAATTGAATTAGTACTGCATATTTATATGTTGGAGTATTCTCTTGTTCTTCTTAAGGAATGCATGTAAATACCTAATAGTAATGATCTCATAAGGGTTTTTGTACATCTATCCATATTAGTTGCCTTCACCTCCGAGCTTTGTACCTAGTGTAAAACAAACAGCGAATGCAAGCTATCAAACAATGGTTCCCATAACAAATATGACAAGTGATAACCTCCTTGCACGAAATCTAATAAATTGTGACAGCTACTGCAAAATAACTGAATAATTAATTGAACATAACTTCGACCAGAAGATGTTGTGTATCTGAAAAATCTGATTGCTTGACCAATAGCTATCAGCAAACACCAGAAAAGAAAAGCAATAAAACTGTAACAAAATATGACTCAGGCATTCATACCATAGCAAAGCCAGATACATGTAGAAGGTAATATAAACTATGTCTTGTGTACCTTTTACTGATGCTAAGCAATCAGCTTTGACTTGTAATCAAGTAATTGCTGCCAAATATGAATCCCTCGTTAAGAACAATCAACCACTTTCTGGTCTGACTTGTAAGCATGGTATCATTTTTTTAAGGAGTAAAATAATGAGAAAAAATTGAACGTCGAGTCAGAATATACTAGCCAAGAACCTATCAAATTAAAGGAAAAAAATGAAATTAATTACAATTTTATTTTTCTTTAAAATGAAATGTGGTGTGTGGTGTAGTATAAATGTTTGTTGTATTTCCCAAAAAAAAAAAAGGATGATTACAAATAATAATTTTTTCATTGCAGAGATGCACTGCCACTAATTCGCATAGACAGAGCCTTGTATCTAGCTAAGGTTATAGATGTCAGCTTGGTAATTTATTTTTCTTTAAATTACTTCAACATATGATAATCACAACAGTTATGAAAAAACAGCACCTTGCATGCCTCATTCGTAAATTTATTTTTCTTAAATTGGCAAAACAAAAACTTAATTGTAGTTTAATTATTGCTCAAATTTTACTATACCAAATCGTCCTAAACCACAAACCCGTATACATTAAATTAGGGAAAATATAACATAAATTAAAACATTTTTATGCTTTGAATTTGACATATATTTTTATGTCGAAGTGGAACCAGCTACTGAAATGATTTTCAACAACATAAGAAAATAAACATGTAGAGAGAAGATAACAATATTTTGAAACATAGGGAGGGCCAGCAGGCTTTTTGTAAACTCCACTGAATTAATTAAATAATGTTGTAAAAAATGTATATGAAAAAAATTTATTGTTTGATATTTTCATTTTTGTTTGAGATAAATAATAGCATAAATTTTATCTTAGTTTGGTCATGTATAGTCAAGTCTGGTACGTGTCGTGCAATCTTTCGTACAGTGATGAGTCAGAAATGTACCATGATATGTCCGGACACGACGTAATTTTTTTTTTACATTCCTAGACAACAACATAAAGTCATAAACCAATGAAAAAAACAGCATAAAATGAATAAAAAAGAATCAAAATTTACATGTAAACCAAAGTATTTAATGAAATCAGGCACTCAATCTAAAGGCATCTGTTGCAGCATTTAGAAAGAAGCATTGCAATAGTCACCGGGCCCACGCCACCTGGCACAGGTGTAATTGCAGAGGCCAGCTTCACTGCCTCGTCGAAATGGACATCTCCAGTTAAGTGGTACCCATGCTCGCTATCAGAATCCTTATAACATAAACAAAGAAATGAGTTGAAATTGCAGCAAAACGTGTGAAAAATTAACAACCAAAGAAGGAAAGAATGTGCAAAAAGAAAAATGAGTCAATTGTGTTCAATTGGTTGGTACCGGTACTAGACCTGATTTGGTGCATCATGAAACTGGCACAAAGTTCATATTATACCTAAATAGGATTGGTACCGACATCAATTACAACAGTGCCTCTCTTTAACCAGCTGCCTCTTACAAGGTTGGCGACTCCGGCTGCCGAAATTACGATATCGGCCTCACATGTTATTTCTTCTGGGTTGAGAGTGTACGCATGAACTATGCTCACTGTTGCAAGATGTCTCTGACAAAATTATCAAAAGAAATGAATATTTAAAGCAAATCACAGCATAGGTTGTACTATATTTTGCCAATAGCACCCAACTTCTCTTACATTTTTCTCCTATCACCCCAAAAATTAGTCAGGTTGCAAAACATCCAGCTATATCAGTTGGATAAAAAATGCATGTTATTTTAAATATTGACAACTTTGCCCCCCTCCGCAACAATACATGTTCTTTGCAAATACTGCACAAATTTCAGGTGAGTTTGTGTGCACAAAATAAAGGAACAATAAATAGATACCTGTAGAAGTAAGGATGTGGGCCGGGAGGCCAACGACCTTGCTTCGTCCGATGACAACAGCGTGTTTCCCCATGTGGTCGATCCGGTACTGTAGCAACAACCCAACACATGCCTTGGCAGTGCAAAGGATGAAAAGGGGCTGCCGGGCCCACAATGCAAGATTACCAACATTTAATGGGTGAAACTCGTCTACGTCTTTCTCTAAGCTAATGGCACCTAGTATTCTCTCTTCATCCATGTGCTAAATTCACCAATAGAAGCCGTAAATTTTCACATTTCTCAAGTCTGATCAGTTAAAATAATTGCAGAGTAACCATAAATTTATTAAAAGACTGCAAAATGTATACCTGCGGTAAAGGGAGTTGAAGAAGGATGCCATGAACAGAGGGGTCTTCATTAAATCTTTTAACGGACTCTACTACTTCCTCATCTGAGCATGAATCCGGTAATTGCGCCACTAAAGTAAAGACCTTATTCCAACCTCATTGCATGCCTTTATTTTGTACCTCACATAGCTCTGAGAGTCTCTCCTCTGCTCGACTAATATCACCGTCAATCCAGGGACCTTCCCATAAGAGCTTTTCAAATCCCGCACTGTTTTGGAAATTTCTGATCTTATTTCTTCAGAAATTGATTTACCGTCAATTATAGTTGGTCGTGCATCATGGTTAACTACATGCAAGATCAAAAGTTTATATAATTAAATAATTAGCACCTGAAAATAACATAGCCTGCAAAGTGTTCGAGTAAAAGCCTCACTGAAAAGTGAAAACTCATCTAACAAAAACTTTTGTAGAAAATGCACCATCTCAATTACAGTTTCTGACGCGTCACAGTTCACTTCATGTCAACTAAATAATAAAAGGAACAACAAAGAATAACCCAATAGTAATATAGCTCGCAAGGTGTTTGTGTAAATGCCCCACCTAGAAAGTAGAAACCTTTTGAATAAATAAACAGTGCAGTAGCATGTGGATGCAAAGAACTCACCTCCACCTCCTGGTAATGTGCGAGGAGGCACCGTAGAGCTGAGTGGGGTCCAGATGTCAGGGAGGTCAGGACCTAATATGCAGGAGCTGCTTCTCTTCTTGGTCTCGGTGTGCAGCGTGGTATCGGCGAGAAAGGCGAGAGAAGAGAGATGAAAGTGATGATGAATTTGGCGCCAATTTTCTCTTTAGGAGAGAGGAGGTGAAGGCCACTGCGCCTCTCAAATCACAAATCTGTTTCGGTCTTCCTTTTTTGGATGTGTTTTTTATTAATTCATAATACCTATAGTAACTCATATTTTGGGTTTAGATGCTGGCCGTCCGATCTGCTTGAGCACGAATTATTAAAGAGCCGAACGCTGATCAGACAGTCCTGATCTAAACTCAATATTTGAGGTACTCAAGAGGATTCGGACAGAAACAAATTTGGTGTCTACTTGGATTATAGGGATCTGCTTTAAGATTCGTACCAGATCAAAAAGGACGATGCATATTCTTCACGGTAGGGTAAGCACTGGATCTGAACTCGTGAGTGTATACTCTAGCGACGCTAATTAACTGAGTTCGGCTACTATACCACTAGTGTCATTCCAAACTAAATAACACCACATCTTAAACCATTGGATCTACTTTAATATTCGTATAAGACACTAGTGTCATTCCAGCGCTATCGTGTATACGAATATTAAAGTAGATTCAATGGTTTAAAATGTGGTGTTATTTAATTTAGAATGACACTAGTGGTACAGTAGCCGGACTCTAATTAACTCATCCCATTTGATTTTCTTGGGCTTGGGCCGGAGCTCAATTTTTTATCGCTAAATCTATGGCCCGGTTAGTCCAAAGCCTCGGTTGCTCTAAAAATGAAATGGCTGCTTTGGGCCTTTAAGGCCTCAACTTGCTCTGCCCTCAAGACATCGACAAAACTATCAATCCACATTTGACTGGTATTAATATTAATCTATTTTTTTTTTTAACTGGAATTAATATTAATTTATGTTACCCGATACTTCATATATAGTTCCATATCTGTATCCGATACACATCGTATTGCCGTATCGTTATTCTATAATGAATATTCATGAATGAAACATGATTTAATTAAGTAGATTGAATGAATTCATTAAACTACACATGAATATTTGCATATTTGACATGATACATTAGCATTGCATTTTGAGAAATTAATGTCTATGTTAAAGACAATGCATGTTGTGAATTTTTGTTCATGCTACTTGATATATGAGCATTGCACTTTGGAACCTTAGGTTTATGTTTGATAAGGAGACAAATGCATATTTATTCGTGAACAATTGACATGCTACTTGTTTGGTTATAGTTTTGCAAGTTGTTTCTTTGATTTATATTGTTATGGTTGATATTATTTTATTTGTGCTCGGTTCTTGTTAGATTCTGGTGGTTGGATCTTAGAATAACTCGACTGGAACTGAATACCGCTCTGAGAGATTTTCAATCTCTCAGATTTCCACTTCGGTGGGTTCTAGGTACAAAGCGCAAGTTACATAAATTAGATGTTGAACTATTGTGGCTATTATCTTTGTAAAGTTCATATATTGTGGTATTATATCTGTGTATGAAAGTAGAATCGCCTTGCACTAATCAGTGCGGCGGGGTGTCGGCCCTGTTGTCGAGGTGTGACAGACCGAAAATACCAAATTCAAATTGCAAAAAAATATTCTACAAATCGCCTCGAATTTCTCAACTAAATTAAAAGACACCAAGAATAGTGAAGTATATTGGAAAGAAAAAGTTCAAAACATATTTTTTTCAAAAAATGAAAAACTGTACAACAATCATGCAATTGTACTGATGTACTCTCATGTAATTTACTCTATATTCTATATATATGTACCCCCCTAGCAAACATAAAAATAGTTGTAATAGAACAGCAAAATGTTAGTACCTCATCTGCTAGTATTCGGTGTTGTAGAGTTGCTCTTCCAACTATCAGTCACAGTATCAGGAGAAAAGTTTGTTTCACACTTTAACAGATAAGTTTCTGCCTTTATTATAGTCACCTTTTTCGATCACTCTCAGTGTCTCTAAAACCTCCTTTATAGACGGTCTCATTTCCCTATCAGGTTGCAAGCATCGAAAAGCCAGCTCAGCAACCAAAGAAACCATGCACCGCACCTCCCAATTTGAACTGAATCCGAGAGCTGGGTCCACCAACCCGTCCAATTGACACCTCGGTATTTTGTTTAACGCCATATTAGCAAGGTTGATCTCATCTTTGCTCCTACTCAAATCTACAGCCTTTTTTGATGAAATCAACTCCATCAAAACAACCCCAAAACTGTACACGTCACTCTTGTCAGTAAGATGATAGCACTGGTGGTACACTGGGTCCACATAGCCAGGTGTACCTTGAGGGACTACTAGAGTCATATCCATTGGGAACAAACGCGACAAACCAAAATCGCCAACTTTGACATGGAAACCATCATCTAGTAATATATTATTCGTCTTGACATTTCGATGAATTACCGGTGGCTCAACTGCATGTAAATACGCAAGAGCATTCGCCGTCTCGATAGCAATTGACAGACGAACCGGCCAGGTTAGTGCATTATTGCTAGAGCGGGGCCCGTGGAGGTGATTGGCAACGGTGCCATTAGGGACAAACTCATAGACGAGAAGCAGCTCCCGGGTGGAGCATACGGTGCTGCCATAGAGAGTAACCAGGTTCAGGTGGTGCAGCCCGGAGAGAATTTCGACTTCATTCATAAATTGCTCGGTGCTTTTGTAGCTGTTTTGGTAAAGGCGCTTTACTGCGACTGTGTGTCCATCCTTGAGTGTCCCTAAAGAATTTTCCATTATTAATTACTAATAACAACCTCATTAATATCCAAAATTACTTTCTTTAAAAAAAATATAGTAAGTGCTCCAATAGAATCCAAGGCCCTGAGTTAGTAGGTATATCAAACTTAGCTAGCTCAGACTAAAAACAGAGATATTTTTCTTCAAAATAATAATTTTATTTTCAAAAAGTTGAGAAAGAATTTTGATAAAAATAAAGTTAATAAATGAGATCAATGTTGAATAAAAAAGCCAAAACATTTATCTTACTTTACAAGTGATAGTATTTACCTTTATATACAATGCCAAAACCTCCATCACCGAGCTCTTTTGTTTTACTAAATCCTTCAGTTGCCTCCAGAAGTTCTTCATAAGAGAAAATCTGAGTGTATTCCGACCCTACCATCTCCAGGTCGTGTAAGTATTGATCAGAAACTCCTCTCAGTTTCTTGCATTTGTAGAAGAAAAATAACAAACCACCAAATGCAAGCACAAATGCGAATCCCACAACGCATCCTGAAGGGTGATCAAATCAAAGTGAGAATCATATCAAAGGGTAATAAAATGTTTAAAATTTGAACATTCCATGAGCTAGATGAAGTTGACCTTCCAAGTAGGTTTATTGAAGTTCTCAATGCAACCATGCTAAATTTTCTTTATACCGAAAGAAATGGAGCAGAGAGAGAGAGAGGTTGATTGAGAAACTTTTTAGAAAGCAATTAACTGTAGTCAATGGAATTGGTTTCAATATTCAAGAAATTTTATCGATTAATGTGCATTTGTAGTGTTTGGTCATAGCTGTTTGGTTGATTGGTACACAGTTTTGTTTACATACAGGTTCTGCCATGAGGTATTTGACAAAACCAAAATGAATTATTGATCTATTTAAATGGGTCCAACACCAAATCCTATTCTAATTAGTTATTTCAACTATAAATCTCAGAATATGATTGAAGCCCAGCATGAAAGAAATTTCTTTCTTCTATATGAAAAAAAAATCATAATTTTATATATTATAAATGTAAAGATAACACAACACGTACTTTTACTTCAGTGTAAAACACTAAAACTAAAAGAGAAGTGATACTTACCTGTTATGATTCTCGTTCGCAAGCGTTTCCCTGCAATATGGATAAAGAAAGAAATGTCACAAATGAATCATCAATTTAGATAGACTTCAAACTTTCTGTTCACTTGACTTAAAGTGAATAAAATTAGCAAGTACAATAACTAAAAAAATAGAATACAGTTTATTAGCAAAGAATGAAAATAAAATAGAATACAGTTTATTAGCATAGAATACTGTTGATCACAAGCGAGTACAGATGTTCTGTTAGCAAAGCAATTAGTCTTAAGGAAAAGATTATTTCAACAATTAGCTTATATCAGCAAAATATATCGGTTGTCATAATTGATTAGTTTAGAATTATTACAAGGAAGTGTATTTTGACATGAGATAGGGAAGCAGGGTTTGGAAAATAGACATAAATATACCTATGTCCTATTCCTATAACCTCAAATAATTTCCCATGATTTGACAAGGACCTTGACATAAATTTTGGGAAGGATAAAAAAATGGAAATTTCCTACCAGCAACTCCGGCAAAGATTGATGATTAGCAATAAAGAACACCAGTACTATATATAAATTGTCACATAATTCTTATGCTAAACATGGGAAAATAATGGGAAAATAATCGACTATAGGAAAAAAGTAAAAGGCTATTGATTTGATTTTATAAGGGGACAAAATAATCGACTATAGAAAAAAAGTAGCCATCCTTTTCAAAAAAGTATGGGAAAATTGGAAATTTTCACATGAAAGTAAGACCACAAAACTTTGAAAGGGAAATTTTAGAAAAAAAGAAAAAGATTAGCTATTATTGTAATAATTTTGAACAGTCATAGGCTTAAAGGTTACTTAATCACTCAAAGTCTGGTATATTGTCTCTATTAGAGCTGTTATGTCAAGATTCCATTAATTATGTCAAAGGGGAAAGAAAAATTACAAAAAGCAAATGAACTGTCCATAATTTACAAAAAGATTTAACAAGAAAATTAACAGGATAAATTAATAAAAGATGGAAGCTACTAACCTTTACCATCTTCAGGATCAAAAACCTCTGTCCAGTTTGCAAAGCAACCGGGCTGTGCTACAAGATCGTGTGAGTAACTTGCTGAGAGCAGAGTAAGCTGTGAGCTGTTTTTTTCGAATGAGAAAATGGACTCAAAAGATGGGCCAAGGGAATTGTCAGGCCTCGAACAATTCTGCGTAGGCTTATGATCATCTTCACCAAGAGACGGCGAGTAGCTAAGGTTGTAATCCATTCGAAATATCTTGGGTAGTGATTGTATATGATCAGGAGGGTCACATCTCACAGAAGAAAGGCTACTATTCAATAAACCATACATCCCAAAGTAGAATTTAATAGGACTAGAAAAATTAAAATAAAGATTACGACAGCCAGATTTTTTCAAAGAAATACTAAGATAAGGATCTTGAACCGTAATGGTGTTGTTGTCATATGAAATGCTTTCCAATGGTAATGGCTTATTAGGAAGCCATAAGAGAAATGGCATATTATTGTAACATTCAATAGGTAATTTACCATGACAATTAGGATCAATCGTAATGTCTGATTGGAGATAGAAAGGAGGCTTAATTTCAATAGAATGATTACAAGGAAGTGTAGGTGTACATGAGTTGGAGAAGCAGGGAAGGAAGAAAATAAAAAAATACAACCCAGTACTAAAGTGGCCATTAAAAATGGGAACCAACTGTTACAGCTATTTCTAAACTATGGAGAAGATATAGATACAGATGCTATTCTTGTAACCTCTTATATATTATTCCATGGATTGATGATAGCACAGTTTCCTTCAATTTGGGGAATTAGCTGACCTTGACTGGGATATTGTAAGATAAGCAGTTAGGCCCTACAATTTTGAAAAATGTCACCAAGAAAGTAGTTTAGTTTCCAAACTATATGCATCTCTTTCACTACCGAAAAAGCTTGACTGCTGTAGAATTCAGAAGATGATAATAAGATCACAAGATTAATTTGAAGAATTCTCATGGATGCAAGTCATATATAGTGGGTAACTTTAATATTTAAAATAATTTTCTCCGTGTGTAAATTTCAGAATTAATATTTCCCGATGGTAGAATAACTTGTAGACTGGGTAACTTTGGCATAAATGTTAGAATAAGGTAATCTATAATCTTTTTCCCACGACTTCAGTCTGGTTTTCTGGTTAAAAATTCCATGTTATTGTAAACATAATTAATCTTTGGGATTAAAAGATAGTTGAATTAGTCAAGGTCTTCTCTTGTCGTCAAGTACAAGTCTTCACCACTAATTATTATTCTATCTTTACATCACCTCATACTTAAAAGAGGGCAAAAGCTCTTCTCTTGTCAAATCTTCCAAATCTTCCAAGTCTTCTTTACATCACCTCATACCAAAGGTCTTCTACAAGAAAGGAAAATTATTATCTTCCAAAGTAAGATAATAATTTTCCAAGTGGGCAGACTTTAAGATAATTTTCCAAGATAATAATTTTCCAATGTAATAATAATAATCTGCCCACTTAAAGATAATAATTTTCCTCATACATCACCTCATACTTAAAGAAGCCTTCACCACTAATAATTTTCCAAGTGGACAGACTTTAAGATAAGATAATTTTCCAAGATAATAATTTTCCAAAGTAATAATAATAATCTGCCCACTTAAAGATAATAATTTTCCTCATACTTAAAGAAGACCTTTTGGCAAGGGCGGACCCAGGTAGTCTCAAGGGGGCAGCTACCCCCCTAGATTTTGAGTTTTAGTGGAAATTTGTCGTTCTAACCGACTTTGCCCCCACAGAAATTCTTTTTCCCCCCTCTGGATGTTTGATTTGTAATTCAGATTAAATTTAGAGTTAAAATTGAAATAAATTTGTTGAATTTGATTGATAATTAGAATTATAAGTTAGAGTATCAGAAATTACAGTTCAAAGCATTAGAAAGTATTTGTTAAAGCATTATTTTTTATTGAGTACCCAATTAGTTAATGAATTTAAATCCAATTAGCTATTTAAACCCGATTCAATATTTTTTTGTCCCCTGACGAAAATCCTGAATCAGCCCCTATCTTTTGGAAAGACTTGGAAAGCCTTTTCCAAAAGACTAAAGAAGATCCACTAATTATTATTCTATCTTTAGTCTTTTGGAAAGACTTGGAAGATTTTTTTTTTTAGACTGGGCAGAAAGGAAAATAATTGTGAATATTTTTAAGTTTACTATATAGTTGACTTAGTCAAAGTCTTCTCTTGTCATTATCTGAAAATAACCACCTGATTCATTTTCCAAGGATCATTTCTTCCAATACAATTACTTAATATCTAAGAGTCTGTGCTATCATTGACTGACATGTTGACTAGCTAACTACAGAACAACTCACAACAACTAAACATGACCTATTTATGAATATATGGGCTTAAATACAAATATAAACATAAAATGCTGCTTTGGTGAAGAGGAGAGATCCTCATGATGATTTTCTTGGTATTATGAGGCAACAAATAAGGTAAGGTAAGGTATTTCCTTAATTACATAACATATTATTTTAAACCTCTTTTTTTATTTTGGGAATCTTCAGGTTCTCCACGTACATATCCCTTAGAAGTCTGAAGTATATATATATTAAGAGAAAAGGTACCGTCCCACGTTCTCATATCCCCGTAAAATCCCCGCCTGTAAAACTTTCCATTTTTACATAAGAGAAAAGATTACTTATGGGGACCACGCGCTTTTAATGAGGGGACCACGGGCTTTAATGAAGGGACCACACGGATATATAACTGTTTTTGAGAATTCGCTACTAGTTTGACATCCACTGTATTAGTTTATAGGTTTACTGCAAAATATTTACATGATTAGCTTCATTAGTTCACAAGGACTTTGAGTTATATCCAAAAGAGAAAAGGTTACTAATGGGGACCACGCGCTTTTAATGAGGGAACCACTCGCTTTCATGAGGGGACCACGCGGATATGTAACTGTTTTTGAGAATTCGCTACTAGTTCGACATACACTGTATTAGTTATAGGTTTACTGCAAAATATTTACAGGATTAGCTTCATTAGTTTACAGGGACTTTGAGTTATATCCAAAAGATAAAATGTTACTAAGGGGGACCACGTGCTTTTAATAAGTGGACCACGCGTTTTTATGAGGGGACCACGCGGATATATAACTGTTTTTTAAAATTTGCTACTAGTTCGACATCCACTGTATTAGTTTATAGGTTTACTGCAAAAGGTTTACAGGATTAGCTTCATTAGTTTACAGGGATTTTGAGTTATATCCGGGGATTTTCCGGAGATTTGGGTCCGGGGACTATTAGTTTCTTCCATATATTAATCCTTTATGGAATAAAATTCAAATTTAGTGGCTTCATTTCATACCTTTGTCTTGTTTAGTTACAATTTGTTGAATGATTTTTGTTTAACAACTCTTGTTGAAAGATTTGAAGATCAAATGAGGCCTTCAACAACATTTTGCTTACAAGGAAAGAAGAAAGAAAATAGTAGAAACCCAACAGAGGCTTTATTTATCTGAAACCTACTTAGTTTGCACCAAATCAAGGTTCTAAATAGCGATTATCGCGTCATCACGGAGAGGCTAAAAAAAAGTTATCGCGAATACGTAGCTATAAGGAAGCTATCATACATAGCGTTTTTTTTTTCTTTTCAAAAATTTTATTCAATATTTCTATTAATTATAAACATTATCAACATTGGGGAATTGGGATAACAACCAGATGACAATTAATCTAAGTCTATACATTTTTCAATCATGCAAATAAGAAGAAAAAAAGGATATACAAGGTAACATTCTTTAATAGTTCATAATTCATAGTATTACATGTTATAATAGACGAACAACAAATAAATTTACAAGTGAAACGAAGTCAGTACCTATTTGATCATTTTATATATTATAATAATCAAAATCAGCTTTCAATTGAAATGAAGGGCAATATTTTTACAAGTGAATACTAGACGAAGAGCAACCAAAAGGAAGAATTAATATTTGAATATTCTCCGATATAGAAGGAGAGACTAAATCACAAATAGGAATAGAACCACAGAGTTAGGTTTAGCATACCTAGCATAGCGGACCATATAGCATCATAAATAGGAATATAAGCGCGTGGAGGTAATAGCGCACTTTTATCCCATAGGTTAGCTTTTACGGTCCAAAAAAGCTATAGCTAGCTATTTAGAACCATGTACCAAACCAACAGGTCTCCAATAAGTAATTAAGATGGATTACTCAATCCTAACTAAAGATTTATAGTGTAGTTAATTGTGTTCCTTTTTTTTCCACAAGCACCCAGCAAAATTCCATCAAGTCTTTAATCGATAAGCTTTTCTAATGTGTTTAAAATTCAAAAACTTTCAAAAACCAGATTTATCTAAAAGCTTGCATAGCATATATGCTCCTACGATCAAATTATTCTAAATTAAGGAGGAGCTTTAGAAGTAAACAAAAAGAAGGATTCTGGAGTTAGTCACAAGCATTCATTCCTGAAATTTGGAAGAAATAAAGTATTGTTTTAAAAATCTCGAGGATTATAAGGTTTGTACTTGATAAAACACAATTAAAAGTCTTGAGGATTATATGGTTTTAAAAGAACAAGGGATTTGATGCTAGAAAGAAGGCTTGCATTATACTATATTGTAGTATACTACATTAAGTAATGATTTTGCTAATCCAGAAAAAATCGTCCATATTTTATTCAATACAAAGTTCATTCTTTCTTTTTTTTGTTAAAAAAAAGTGAACCTATAAAATTGAAGAGTAAACCTTTAATAAAAGCGAAAAAAATATAAACTCTAGAATAGATACAGACATGCTATTCTTGTAACCTCTTATATATTATTCCATGGATTGACGATAGCACAGTTTCCTTCAATTTGGGGAATTGGCTGACCTTGACTGGGATATTGAAATATAAGCAGTTCGATCCCTACATATTTGAAAAATATCATCAAGAAGGTAGTTTAGTTTCTACCCTTTATGCATCTCTTTCACAACATTAATTTGGAGAATTCTCATGCAGTTAGGCCCAAAGCTTGACTACTGTAGAATTAAGAAGAAGATAATAATCACAACATTAATTTGAAGAATTCTCATGGATGCAAGTCATATATAGTGGAAAAGGCCCATGATTATTTTTCAGAAGGGAAATAAACAAGTCATCTCAGTTATATCTTAAAATAATTTTCTCCGTGTGTAAATTTCGGAATATTTCCTTCTTCTTTTTTTAGAAAGAATTTCGGAATTAATATTTCCCGATGGTAGAATAACTTGTAGACTGGGTAACTTTGGCTTAAATGTTAGAATAAGGTAATCTATAATCTTTTTCCCACGACCTCAGTCTAGTTTAATTTCTGGTTAAAAATTCCATGTTATTGTAAACATAATTAATCTTTGGGATTAAAAGATAGTTGAATTAGTCAAGGTCTTCTCTTGTCATCAAGTACAAGTCTTCACCACTAATTATTATTCAATCTTTACATCACCTCATACTTAAAAGAGGGCAAAAGCTCTTCTCTTGTCAAATCTTCCAAATCTTCCAAGTCTTCTTTACATCACCTCATACCAAAGGTCTTCTACAAGAAAGGAAAACTATTATCTTCCAAAGTAAGATAATAATTTTCCAAGTGGGCAGACTTTAAGATAATTTTCCAATGTAATAATAATAATCTGCCCACTTAAAGATAATAATTTTCCTCATACATCACCTCATACTTAAAGAAGCCTTCACCACTAATAATTTTCCAAGTGGACAGACTTTAAGATAATTTTCCAATGTAATAATAATAATCTGCCTACTTAAAGATAATAATTTTCCTCATACTTAAAGAAGTATTCACCACTAATAATTTTCCAAGTGGGCAGACTTTAAGATAAGATAATTTTCCAAAGTAAGGTAATATTTCTACTAATTATAAACATTATCAACATTGGGGAATTGGGATAACAACCAAATGACAATTAATCTAAGTCTATACTTTTTTCAATCATACAAATAAGAAAAAAAAAGGATATACAAGGTAACTGATACGTCCTATCTCGGGAGATGAGGCCGTATGGAAGTTTGGGCTGAACTGGATTCGTCCTGCCAAGGGATGGCAGGCCGAGATGTGGATCGAGTTAAGAACTCGGAGTGGATTGTGAGAGATTCGGACTCTGACTTGTATGATCTCTCTCTTAGTTTAAAATTGTGTTCCCTGTTTCATGGGAATCACTGCCTTATATAGTCCAGCCATAACTGCCATCTCGGGCGTTTATGGAGAACGTGGGCAGTTATGTCAGCCGTTACTGGGACGTGGGCATTAAGCTAGCCGTTACTGGGACATCGGCATTAAGCTAGCCGTTTCCCCGGCTATCCCGTATGTCGGTTGGCATGGGCCTATTTTAAGGCTCTGGTTTGGGGCCGGCATATTGGGCCCCGGCTTAACGAGCTTTTGGGCTTTTTCATATGACGTCGGGTTGGCCTTGTAAAGGTCCGAATCCCAGTCTTTCATGGCCCAGTTTGGAACAAGTAAAAGGGCCTGTGGAACATGGCCCTATCATTAGCCCCCGAAGTCGGAATGCATCAGCGAGATGCTTTCGACTTGAGGGTGGACAACTCATACTTTATTAAATGTTATCTAGGCGTTAGTGATGTATCATCTTGGGTTTGAAACATGTCGGTCATCTATCCCGGACACGTAACCCGAAGTTAATGTGTTATCATAGTGAGTAACCTGAGACAACTAAGCGTACTTAGTGTCGAGGATTTTTTTATTACCGACATTATTGTATTAGTCATGCTGTAATAACTCGGGTGTGGCATATGTCGGGTACATGTCTTGTTACAAACCCCACAATTAATGTGTTAATATATACCTATCTCGGTATGTATCCGACAGTTAATGTGTTAGCATACTTGCCATTTTTTTTATTTTTTATTTTTTATTTTTTAAACAAGCAACATGGTTTCCGAGTTAGTCATAGATCAGTAAAAGAAGTGAATCATAGAAATAATAAGTAATCATTGATATCGTAAAAGGAGAACAAGCCTAAATATATAAGAAAACATCGAAATCATACAACGCCTCGATCGAGTAAAATATCAAAATCATACAACGCCTATTTAGACTAAACAGGAGACATGATTTAATGCAGTGCCTGGAAGGATGTTTCCACTTCTGTCATGTCACGCCTTCCAAGCACCACGTTGTCCATGCTCAGCAAAAAGACGGGTGTGATGTCGTTTCTTGGAGGATGTTTAATACATCTCGTTATCTGTATGCTCAAAAAGATTATCGTCGTTGAGCTCATGTTGGGTAGCGGTGTACAAACTCGGGCCTCCAGCATTGCGGGATAAGCACCCCGGGCACTTCCAAAACCGACGGCGAGGGTCCGAACGGCCTTCGAGGTCATAGTGGTTGAAGCAACTCCATTCGTAGCACATCCGGCATTTCACCATCTCGTTTTTGGCCCATTGATCGTTGCATAGGACACACCAACGCAACTTGGGTTCGAGGTCGAACTTGTAAATGTCGTTCTCGTCCTCTTTAGTGAATGGGGGTGCCTTGGCGAGGGTGAGGTCGATAAGGTCACCAATTTGGAAATCCTCGTTGTCGAGCATCCAGTCCAAATCTTCCTCCGGAAAATGCTGGAGAAGAGTCCATCTCTCGGGCCGAGATAGCTCCCGTCTCGGGTTTCGAGAGCGACGTGGATTGGGGGGAGGTTGGTTACGGCGACGTCTTGGGGGTTGGTCAGTGCTACTCTGACCGTGTTCGAGAGGTGTTTTGTTTTTAGAAGCCACTCTCTTGAAAGGCATCTCGGGAGTGTATAGATTGGTAAAAGGTGCAGAGTAAAAATGTGCCTTTTACCGTATGGTGATTCTGGTATTTATAGTCGTTAGGGGAGATATTGCCATAAATAATGTGGGCCATATTGCCTAAATAGGTAGCCGCCAGCTACTAGCCATAAATGTCATTGGGCGTTGTGTAAGTTATACGAGATGACAGGCTTTCGGCGTTTTCGAGGTGGTCAAATTGACTCACATTAGACGATATTAAGAAGTATTAATGAAACGCCTATGCAAAACATATATTAATCAAAACAACACGAGATGAAAACCTCGGCTAAGTGTTATAACATAAGCATATATGTAAAGTTGAAAAGTTGACATCTAATTAAAAACAAAAGGCGGGCTAGTCCCGCGATATTCTATATATAGCTAAGGCTATTCATGACGAGAACGCTTAGCCCGGCGTTCTTGATCCAGGCATCTCCTGCAGGTGAAGGATGTGAAGCGGGGATCACCATGGTTCCGAGGTGATCTGCGGGCGAGACACCCGGGATGAAAAGCTTCTTCACATCCGTCACAATGGAACATGTGGCGATAGTTCCCTCGGGTTCTGCAAATAGCACACCTATCCCAGGCTAACGGGTCGTCTTCTTCTTCCCCCAGGTTAATAGGGGGTGGCTCGATGTTGATCTCGGGGTTCCGATGTTGGGGAGATGGGTGTGGTGACGGAATGTCTTCATTCTCCTCCTTAACTCCGACCTTCATATTTTTGTTAGCTGCCATCTTATTATAGCCCGAGTTGGAAGAGATAGTTGCGATCGCTGGATGTTCTGTTAAAGGAAGACGGAGGGAGTATATATAGAATGTCGGTATTAATTACTCGACGCCTCGTCTTCCGTTAGCCGTCGTCAGCCATCAAATCAGCCGTCAAATCAGTCAGAGGTACGGGGTTATGGCGCAATCCCCGCATGACACCTGGCGCGCTTCAACTCGGTAAGAGCCCGATTCCCTTGATTATGCGCGGGAATCGAGGCGTCACCATGATGAAACGCGACGCTTCGTGGCTCCTTTTTGAAATTCGTGCGAGTACTGAGCGGGAAAATGGAGACCCCTATATATATACCTCATCCCGCCTTACTCATTCATTATCGTTTATTGTGAGCAAATCGATCTCGGAGCCACAAAGCGAAAGTGTTTTTTGTGATAGCGGAGCGAGTTCATTGCATTCAAAAGACCTCGGAGAAGACATCGGCCGAAGACCGCGTTGCAACGAAATCTCAACATAAGGTAATTCTTTACCATCTCCGTAGTCGGCCTTATTGATTAAGTTCATTTGGAACTGTATATGAATATTTGCCGAGGTCGATAGTAATGTAGTTGACCATATAAGCATGGTAATGTTGTCAATCTTAGGATTAGTGACCTAACCTCGGTAATTGATTTGTATGTGAGAAATCGGTAAATGCTATACCTTAGAAACAAAGAATAGCGGTTAGCTAAGCCAATCATGTTTCTTCGTTAATTTAGAAATGGCCGAAGGACAAGAAGGATCTCGGGATTCGTCGCAAGCCACTTCGGGGGAACAGTCTCCGTTTCCACAGCAGGTCTTTTACCCGGGTAGGGGTAAGAGCATTCATGGTATAACCCTTACTAACCCCGAGGCTTCAGAAGAAGCTGAAGGCGAACAGAATAGTGAAGGAAGTGGGGAACGTGAAGAAAGTCCGCCCCGGGGTGAACTTGTTGAGGCCTCAGCGGGAACATCTCGTGATCCTTTGGAGCCCCGAAAAAGAAATCAGAAACCGAAGGAAAAGGCAGCTCCCCGAGATGGTCACAAAAGTGATCTGGTGTTCCCAGTATCGGCTAGTATCCCGCCAAAACTAGTCGTTCAATGTAAAGCTTATGCAGACGCTTTTTATGAAGAACTTGTGCCCGAAGATGACAGAGAAAAATATCCTCAGGATGCCCTCCAGTTGGTAGCTCCGGGTCCTGATGACCGAGCGCATGACTCAGGTCGCGGGATGTGCCTGTACTGGAAGATGCCGAAATGCGGCTTCAAAGTCAGGGTATCTAAGTTTGTACGCGAGATATTGCGACATCTCGACGTAGCCCCGGCGCAATTGACTGCGCCCGCATGGTGTTATATCATGAGCTTCAAATATCTGTTTGATATGATGCCGGAGTTGAGGCCAGACTTTCCAAGTGTGGCGTTGTTCTTTCATTATTTCACTCCTTTATACAATAATGAGAGTCATCTCGCCATTCGGAAGCGTGGCAAAGTTGCGCTGTTTGACAAATTGTCGAAGGCGGACGATTGGAACCACGGTTGGGTATACCTCGCGAATCCCAATGATTTGCCATGCTTCAAAGGAATACGTAGGGATTGGCGTCCTTTGAAAAAGGAAAGTCTCCTCCCGCGCTCTTCCCCAGCGTTAACCTCAGATGAACTAAAAGTTGTCCGAACTCTTGACAAATATTTTACAAGTTAGTTTTTTGTTTTTCAGCTCGTACTAACATATCTTTGTATCGTATTCGTTTGTTTATCTCGTATTGTCATGGATAACTTGTTAACTCTTGCATATTTCTTATGTCGCAGGTCGAGATTTTATGGCACTACCTTGGAGGGCTGCTCGTCCAATTCTTATTTTTGCCAATCCTGAAGACGGCTTCGTTAGGGACAAAGGTGCTATCCCCCCAAAACCAAGCGTTTCCAAGGGCCAGAAGACGTCGAAGTTAAGTCTTGCCACTACCCCGGCGGCACCCTCGAAGTCGGTTTCCAAATCCAGTGCCAAGGGCGCGAAGGGCAGTGCTTCTGGTTCCTCTCAACTCGGGGCATTACGAAAGAGGAAGGAGACTTCGGTTGACCCCTCTCGCGTTTAACGAGGCAAGAGAAGGGGAAAGACGCTGTAGTAGAGGAACCTGAGCCTAAGAAGCAAAAGGCTCAGTCCGATATTGTGTTGGTGACACCCAAGGTCACTCCAAAGGAACCTTCCCAAGCCGAGGTTGACGCTGCTGAAGCGGATTTGGAAAGAATCATTGAAGAGGCAGCTGGTGACGTGTGGAATCCCGCAGAGGAACATAGAGCATTCCTTGAGTCGCAGATTTCTGAACAAGGGCGACATACCGGGTTTGTGTGGGGAACCGAGATTTCTCAGGGGTTTCCAAATAGCTTTTTGGGCTATCTTCCTGGGTATTCGCAGATGTAGGAAGAAGAAGATCATCCCGAGGTTCGGGCCGCGTATGCTCGGGAAACGTTTAGACTCACCACTACTCAATATCAAAAGAAGTGGGCTGAGGAAAATCCCGATCAAGTCGTGGGCCAGGTTTTGAGGTCGTTACATGACGCCGGGGTTTATTTTGGGTTCCTCAAGGATTCGCTTAATAGTGAGAAGCGCAGTGCTCTTGCTGTCACAGCTGATCAAGAGGCGCTAAACAGGGCGATTTTAGAGAGGAACCATTTTCTACAATTGGCGCAGCAAAAAGATAAGGAAAGAAGGGTAGCTACTGGCCAAGCTGCCGTGAACTTGGCAAAATATGAACTTGCCTGCATCACGGGCAGGAAGGCCGATGTCGAGCGTCTGGAGACCGAGAAAAAAGCAAAGCATTGATCACACCCTAATCCTGAAATTCTGGTTTGGGGTGTGACAGTTATAGACGCAGAGCTGAAAAATATAAGGGTAAGATCGAGGATCTGAAGTCCAAGCTCGAGGCCCAGACCAAAGAGTTGGAAGAGGCGAGATCGGAGAATGCTCGCATACGAGATGAAGCACAGAACTTGCCAAAGAAACATCTCAGCAAGTTCTTAGGCAGCAAAGCCTTCGCGTGAGCCGTTCCGTATGCGATGAAAGATGTGATGACGCATACCGTGTATGATTACCTTGACCGGATGGGGGGTTTTTATCCGTTTAAACCTGAGCATGTCGGGTTTACGGCAGTAAAATCGGAAAAGCTCGTGATCAGGGATTTGTCAAGCTATGGTTGGGATGAAGGGAAGGATGTGTTTTTGAACCCGGATGGTTCCTTATTCAAGGAGGAACTCCAACTCGAGAACCATCATCCTTTGGGCATTGTTCACCCTTGGCCCAAAGATAAATGGCCTGAACATCTCGACCTCCCTGATGGTGCCCCTATAGCGGAGAACGAAAACTTTCCTTCTGATACTTCGTCCGGAGAAGAGGATGACACCGAGGTAAGGGATGTCGAAGAGGATACCGAGGTGGGAAATGTCGAAGATGGTAATACCATTCATCAAGATGACGAGCAAGAAGATGAATTTGATGAAAATCTTTTTAACGCTCCACGTGGTGGAGGAGAAGATGCTTCTGTGAGGCCGAATTCCCCTTCCTCATGTAAGTAAAAGTTTATTATTACTTATTACCGAGGTGTTTCATTCATGCTTAACCTAACTAATCGTTTTTGTTTTGTTTGTAGGAAGGATGCAAGCAACGGATGCAACGTCGGCATGAGTAAGATATTTGTACCCCCGAGATGTGGGGGTTTTTAAAGTTGTTGTAGTGTACTATTTTAATTTGCACCCCCGAGATGTGGGGGTTATAACAGAAATTATTGTAGTACAGTATTTGATACCCCCGGGATGTGGGGGTTTAACAGAACAATTAAATGTAACTTGTTTCTTTTAATCGCATGTTTCTTTGCCCTCAATTGATTTCTTTTCTGTCAATTTTATCTCGGTTGCATGCTTTGATTTTCTTTGTAAACAAGCAAAATGTATATCCTTGCCCCCCCTTTTTTTTCTTTATTTTTGACAAAGATGGTCAATGTGGGGGGACAGGTACGTCGCGCAAACGTATGCGTTACCCCGAGGGGTTTTCGATAAATGTTCGCGACATAATAAAATTCATGTTACTGGTGTAACAGTCGTCGTCCCTTAGGACTACATTAATTTGTTGTGTATCTCGGGAGTATTATCCGAGATGCATTTCGTTGCCATAAAAGGCTTTCGTTCATATATCTCAGACCCAATAAATGAAACACAATCATAAATAATACCATATATATATTGATAAAAAGCTTAGAACCATACAAAAAATTTGCATCTTGGTCTAAGTGACTACATTGAATAAAAAAAAAATAAAGGCTTATCTCGCCCTGAGTACCTCGCGGTCAATAAAAACGACATACATTAAGTGTAGAATTTGCGGAGATGGCAAGTGTTCCATGGACGAGTAAGTGTGAAACCACTCGGGTCTTCCAATTCATAAGCGCCTTTACCTCGCGGGCGAATGATCTTAAAGGGACCTTCCCATTGAGGAGCAAGTTTGCTTACATGTTTGCCAGTTGCTTCCACAGTTTTGAGTACCAAGTCACCCGGCTGGAATTCCCGAGGTACCACGTGTTTGTCAAATGCACGTTTAACCCTGCGTTGATACTCCATGGTGCGGATGCGGGCCTTCTCCCGACCTTCTGTGATGAGGTCGAGTTCCGCGGCGCGTGCATCGCGGTTGTTGTCAGTGGAATATGTCAAAGTACGGAGAGATTGTTCCATCATTTCAATTGGAGTGACTGCTTCCATTCCGAACACCAGAGAGTACGGAGTTTGTTGTGTGGCTTCTCTAGGTGTAGTGCGGTAGGCCCATAGAATTCCATCGAGTATGTCGGGCCAATTCTTTCTGTTTTCGGCAACTTTCTTCTTGAGGCCATCCAGAATGGTTCGGTTTGTGACTTCTGCTAAACCATTGCTAGCAGGGTGGCTGACCGAGGTAAAGTTATTCTGAATGCCCAGGTTGGAGAGGAATGTCATGGTGCGTGCTGCGTTGAACTGTGTTCCATTGTCCGAGATGAGAGCATGCGGTATGCCAAAACGACAAATGATGTCCCGCTAGATGAACTTCTCTGCTACTGCGGCAGTGATGGTTGATAATGCTTCGGCTTCGACCCATTTAGTAAAATATTCGACGGCTACGATAATCCAACGTCGCTGTCCGACAGCTTTGGGAAATGACCCGACTATGTCTATTCCCCATAAGTCAAAAGGCCAGGCTCCCGAGATGGATATCTGATCGTAAGGC
Source organism: Carex littledalei (assembly GCA_011114355.1). Lineage (NCBI taxonomy): Eukaryota > Viridiplantae > Streptophyta > Magnoliopsida > Poales > Cyperaceae > Carex > Carex littledalei. Next base: position 18,499,448 of record CM022079.1, read on the forward strand.
GGGATGTTGCTCAACTTGCTGTGGTATTGGCATCGCTCGCATTTTCGGACAAAGTTTGTCACATCATGTTGCATGGTTGGCCAGTAAAAGCCGGCTCTGAGGATTCATTTTGCAAGAGTTTTCGCTCCTTGATGGCTTCCGCAGATGCCTTCATGTACCTCAGATAGCATTTTTGAGGCTGTCTCCTCATTGATGCATTTGAGCCATGGTCGTACGTACCCCCGTTTGTAGAGGTGATTGTTGAATATAGAGTACATCGGTGCGATCCTTTTCAATCGTCGGGCTTCCAACTGATCGGTGGGGAGAACCCCGGTGTTAAGGAAATTCCACATCGGGGTGAACCAGGACTCACCGAGTTCCCCGATGGCGAGTACGGCTATGGTCTCAAGGTTGATGCTGGATTCCGGAATATCCATAACAATCACGGGCCGATCTTTGTCAAGGTTGCCCGCGGCGCCAAGTTTGGACAAAGCATCAGCTTGGCAGTTCTTGTTGCGCGAGACATGTTGGATATCAACCTCGTCGAAATGGCTCTTGAGCAGGTGGAACTGCTGTCGGTACTTGCGCAACTTCTCGTCCATAACTCGGCATTCATCATTTATCTGCTTGACCGCTAACTCGGAGTCACTGCGAAGATGAACCTCGCGGGCGCCCAATTCTTTAGCTAGCTTAAGGCCTGCTATCATGGCTTCATATTCCGCGGTGTTGTTTGTTACCGGGAATTGAAAATGGAGAGCATAATTCAGGGTTTCCCCGTGTGGACCAGTGAGGGATACCCCGGCTCCAGCCCCTTGTAACGAAGAGGCGCCATCAACATGGATTGTCCAACGTCCCTCAGACTCGGGAGGAACTCCGGAATACTCGGCGATAAAATCGGCAAAGATCTGAGACTTTAAAGCATTTTGGGGGTGGAAAGAGACATCGAACTCCGATAACTCGAGAGCCCATGATAATAATCGCCCGGATGAGTCGAAATTCGCGAACGCCTTCTTGAGTGGGATCCCGGTGTAAACCTTTATGGAATGCGACTGAAAGTAAGGCCTTAACTTTCTAGCAGCTATAACGAGAGCATATGCTGCCTTTTCGATCTGGAAATACCTGGTTTCGGCATCCCGAAGCACATGAGAGACGAAATAAATGGGCTTCTGATCTCGTCCCTCTTCCCGAACAAGGGCAGCACTTACCGCATGACCCATTGTTGCCAAGTACAACACCAGGACATCGCCCGCGGTCGGCCTGCTGAGACATGGTGGATTGGCGAGATAGGCTTTGATCTTTTCAAAGGCCATGGCACATTCATCTGTCCATTCAAATTTGGCTGACTTGCGCATGGCTTTGAAGAAGGGGAAACAGACGTCCACGGATCTCGCGATGAACCTGTTGAGGGCGGCCAACTTGCCTGTGAGGGATTGTAACTCTTTGAGGTTCCTCGGTGGTTTCATATCGAGGATGGCTTGCGATTTGGAAGGATGGATCTCAATGCCTCGCATAGAAACCATGAAACCAAGGAATTTGCCACCGGTTAGACCGAAAAAACTCTTCTTCGGGTTGAGTTTAATGTTGGCTGAATTCAGTGTCGCGAAGGTTTCTCGGAGATCTCGGACATGGTCGAGGTCGGACATGCTCTTGACAAGCAAGTCATCCACGTATGCCTCTACATTTCGCCCGATCTGGTCGTGGAATACAGTGTTGACCATGCGCTGGAACGTGGCTCCAGCATTGCGCAACCCGAAAGGCATAACCCGGTAGCAGTATAGCCCCGAGTTAGTGGTGAAAGCAGTTTTCTCCTCGTCATCTTTGCTCATCCGGATTTGGTTATACCCGGAGAACGCATCCATGAAGCTGAGGTAGGCATGTCCCGAGGTGGAGTCGACCAGTTGGTCAATTTTGGGCAAAGGGAATGGATCCATGGGGCATGCCTTGTTGAGGTCAGTGTAATCGATACACATACGCCAGTCGCCATTGGACTTCTTGACAAGCACGGGATTGGCTGTCCATTCAGGACACTCGACATTTCTGATAAAACCAGCATCGAGAAGTTTCTGTACTTCGCGTTTAACGGCCTGCTGCCGTTCTTCCCCCATGTTACGTTTCCGTTGCCTAACTGGTTTTGAGCCCGACTTAATATGTTAGCGGTGCTCCGCTATTGATCTTGGAATGCCTGGCATGTCGGCTGCGGTCCAGGCAAAAACGGATTGGTTTTCTCGGAGGAAGCTGATTAGCTCTTCTTTTGCCTGCCCCTGGACTGCCTTTCCAATATTGAGTGTCTTGCCATCACCCAAAACGAGTTGTTCGACTTCATTCGCGGGTTCAAGGGAAGTTTTTGCCTCAGCTTTATCTACTGGATCTAGTGCCAGGTCGGTGTTTGGAGGTAAAAAGTCAGTACTTGAACGCAACCGCTGTTGGTTGGTTTTGGCGTCGGATTGATCGACCTGGTGGACAGAGCCTCCTTGACCTTGAACAGACGTCATGTAGCATTCACGCGCCACCTGTTGTTGGCCACTTTCTTCCCCAATCCCGTTATCTGTGTGAAACTTGATTTTAAGATGGAACGGGGAGATGATGGCGCCGATTTTCTTCAAGGTCCCTCTTCCTAGGATCGCGTTGTATGCAGAGGGAGCGTTAACGATGAGGAAGTCCACCATGACTTCCACCGTACGAGGGGACGTACCAAATGTTACTTTGAGTGGCATCATACCCCGAGGTCGAAGGGCATCTCCCGTAAAGCCTATCAAAGGTGAGATATGTTGTTGGAGGGCACGAGTGTCGAGGCCCATTTGCGTGAAGGCCGACAAATACAGGATGTCTGCTGAGCTTCCCGTATCAACTAATACCCTCTTAACCCGGTGCGTGTTAATCTTGAGGTTCAGCACCACGGGATCATCGTGCGGGCTAGAAATCTCACCTAGGTTCTTCTCTGAAAAAGATATTGCTTCTTCAGGTCGGGGCCGTTTTTTGTCGGTTTCGACCTGTAGAACAGTGGGGTATGGTTTTCGATTGTCGCGAGGTAAGATTCTTCGGATGGTCCCGCGATGGCCACCACTGATCACATTAATGACAGGGCTACTCTGCCGTTCTTGGCGTCTAGTCTCGGGACCATCCCGGGTGTGAGGACCGGCCTCACCAACTCAAGGTCCCGTATAATCCTGCCTGTAAGGAATAGGTTTCTTAAAAACCTTACCTTTACCGTTGTACTTCCTGGAGAACTTTCTGAAGAAATCGGGGTTGATGAACTCGATCAGCTTACCCTCGCGGGCTAGTCTCTCCAGGATGTCTTTGAGTTGAAGGCAATCCGCAGTGAAAATGCCTATTGAATCCATGGTACTCACACTTCTGGGAGTTTTCTTGTACCATGAAAATGCCTTCAGGCAACGGCGGAGGGAGGTCGAACATGCCATCTATGATGTTGTACATCTCGTGTCACTTCTTGGTGAGAGGTGCATATCTTACGAAGTGTTGGCGGTATCCCTCGGTGCCAGTTTTGTGTTCTTGCTCGGTCGGTCGGTTGGGTTGGTTTCTTCGAGGTTCTCTTTGGTTGCGAAACCTGTCCTGGGCCGGCTGTTTGTTAGTTCGGTGACGGGGAGATCGAGATCTAGGCCTCGCGGGGCTCCCGTTGTCATCCTCAGCACGGATGTAACCCTCCGCAAAGGTTACAAACTCCCTCAGAGTGGTCATTTTCTTCATGTGGGCCTCGTAACGCAAGGTTCCTGGTCCTCCTTTGCGGAGTCCTTTCTTGATGGCGGCTAAGGCGAATTCTTCATTGAGGTTCTGAATTCGCCGAGATGCCTGTATGAAACGGTTAACAAACGCACCTGTTCTTTCGCGCTGTCCCTGGACAATATCTAGGAGCATCTCGCACGTGGCTTGCGGTGGCTTGATAATCGTGTACCTCTCTAGGAATAGTTTCGCGAAGTCCTCGAATTTGTTAATGGACCTCCGGGGTAGTGTCATGTACCAATCCCATGCTTCTCCAGTTAAGCAAGTGGTGAAAACACGGCACATGATGGCATCGGTGGCTCCAAGAAGACGGAGTCGTTCAAGGAACCCGTACACAAAGTTGTGTGGATCCTGTGTGTCGCCGCTACCCCGAAAGCTTGGGAGGGTTGTCGGATACTTGAAATCTGTCATTGATTGGCAGTAAATGTCTCTGGACAGGGGGCCATCCTCGATTCCCATAGGCCGAGAGTAGGTGCCTGTCTTCTGGGATTCGAGTTCGGCTAGTTTGGCCGCAAGTCTGGTTTGGATCAGCTCTTCAACTTGAGCCATGTTGATACCTCGGGTTGGGGTAGGTGATCGCCGGTTCCTTCTTCGGTCATCGCGGCGAGCTCTATCCCGACCTCGGGGTGGGCTTCGTTCGCGTTCTCTACGGGAGCGAGATTGTTCTCTACGGGATGGTCTGGGTCCTCTGCCATGATTAGCTGATTCTCGCTCGTCGTTGTGGTGAACCTTGGGACCTCTGGGGTGTAGTAGTCTTTCGGGATCAGGTTCCCTGTTCTCATCCTGCCCTTTCGGCCGTCTTCCTTCATCGGGATGTACCCCTGTTGGCAGAACATTCTGACCTCTGCGTTCGGACTGGACCTGTAGTGCTGATGGGGGAGGTGTATCTGTCTGGTTGCCAGTTCGGACCTGTACAAATTCTCTGTCCAGATTCTTTGGTGAAATGTTTGCCGGTCGGCTGTGGACACGATTTGCGGACAGAGGTTGTGGTATGGGTGCCGTGGGCAGTACGGTTTGGTGTGTTGGTCGCAGTGGCACTTGCTGAGAGCACGGTATTGGACCTATCACGGGATACATCCCGTGAGTGCCTCCCGGGCCCCATTGCCCAGAGGGTGGGACGTAGGGATACTGGGGACCCGTTGGAGTGTAAGGTGTATAAGGGGTCGCGCCGTAGTGATACAGCGGCGTTTGCTGAGGGTAATACGGTATGTAAGGTATCTGGTATGTACCAGTTACGGGGTTGTGCTCGGTGTAGAGCGGTCTAGTTGGGTTCCCTTCGGTGAACGAAGGTCGATGGGCGATGTCGAGGCCTGTGTTGCGAGACTGTGCAGGTTGGGGACCAGGGGGTCGTATCATCGAGCTGCTTGGCCTCGCCCCAAGAGGCTGACTGTGGGAGGTGTTTCCTGTAGGCGGGGTTACCAAAGGAGGTGGTGTGATCGCTACTCCTGGCGGGATCGTTACCCCTGGTGGAAGCGGGATTGATGTGTTTAGTTGAGCCATCTAATTCTCTGTGTTCGAGCTAGGCGTTGCCCCACGGTGGTTGATACGTCCTATCTCGGGAGATGAGGCCGTATGGAAGTTTGTGCTGAACTGGATTCGTCCTGCCAAGGGATGGCAGGCCGAGATATGGATCGAGTTAAGAACTCGGGGTGGATTGTGAGAGATTCGGACTCTGACCTGTATGATCTCTCTCTTAGTTTAAAATTGCGTCCCCTGTTTCATGGGAATCACTGCCTTATATAGTCCAGCCATAACTGCCATCTCGGGCGTTTATGGAGAACGTGGGCAGTTATGTCAGCCGTTACTGGGACGTGGGCATTAAGCTAGCCGTTACTGGGACATCGGCATTAAGCTAGCCGTTTCCCCGGCTATCCCGTATGTCGGTTGGCATGGGCCTATTTTAAGGCTCTGGTTTGGGGCCGGCATATTGGGCCCCGGCTTAACGAGCTTTTGGGCTTTTTCATATGACGTCGGGTTGGCCTTGTAAAGGTCCGAATCCCAGTCTTTCATGGCCCAGTTTGGAACAAGTAAAAGGGCCTGTGGAACATGGCCCTATCAGTAACATTCTTTAATAGTTCATAATTCATAGTATTACATGTTATAATAGACGAACAACAATTAATTTTACAAGTAAAACGAAGTCAGTACCTATTTGATCATTTTATATATTATAATAATCAAAATCAGCTTTCAATTGAAATGAAGGGCAATATTTTTACAAGTGAATACTAGATGAAGAGCAACCAAAAGAAAGAATAAATATTTGAATAGTCTCCGATATAGAAGGAGAGACTAAATCACAAATAGGAACAGAAGCACAAAATTGGTTTAGCATACTTAGTATTGCGGACCATGTAGCATCACAAATATGAACAGAACACAAGCCCATGTAAATTGCAAAAAATAAAATAAAAAAACCATGTAGCAAAGCGGTCCACAATAGCGCGTAAAGGTAATAGCGGTCGTAGCTGAATTAACACACTTTTATCCCATATCTTAGCTTTTATGGTCCGAAAAAGCTATAGCACAGCTATAGCTAGCTATTTAGAGCCATGTACCAAACCAACAGGTCTCCAATAAGTACTTAAGATGGATTAATACTCAATCCTAACTAAAGATTTATATTGTATTTAATTGTGTTCCTTTTTTTCCCACGAGCACCCAGCAAAATTCCATCAAGTCTTTAATCTATAAGCTTTTATAATGTGTTTAAAATTCAAAAACTTTCAAAAATCAGATCTATCTAAAAGCTTGCATAGCATGTATGCTCCTACGATCAAATTATTCTAAATTAAGGAGGAGCTTTAGAAGTAAAAAAAACAAGGATTCTGGAGTTAATCACAAGCATTCATTCCTGAAATTTGGAAGAAATAAAGTATTGTTTTAAAAATCTCGAGGAATATAAGGTTTGTACTTGATAGAACACAATTAAAAGTCTTGAGGATTATATGGTTTTAAAACAACAAGGGATTTGATGCTGGAAAGAAGGCTTGCATTATACTATATTGTAGTATACTATATTAAGTAGTGATTTTGCTAATCAAGAAAAAATCGTCCATATTTTATTCAATACAAAGTTCATTCTTTTTTATTTTGCTAAAAAAAGCGAAACTATAAAATTTAAGAGTAAACCTTTCATAAATTTGAAAGCCAAAAAAATATAAACTCTAGATGAGAGATAGTAAAAAATTTCTATATGTACCTATCATACTAAAAGTAAATTCAAATTGCAAAAAAAAATTTGCCTCGAGTATCTGAACTAACGAAATTAATGGACACCAAGAATAGTGAAGTGTATTGAGAACCAACGTTTGGTCTAGTGGCAAAGACAATGCTCTCTGTATGGGAGGTCGCAGGTTCGAAACCTGAAAGGAACAGTCCTTTGTTGATATTAATTAGTTGGATAGCTTCACCTCCAACCTTTACTCAAAATAAAGAATGGTGAAGTGTATTGGAAGGCAAAAGTTCAAAACATATTTTTCAAATAATGAAAAACTGTACAACAACAGTCACGCAATCGTATGGATGTACTCACATGTAATTTAGTCTATTACTCTATATTCTATATGTACATCCCCCTAGCAAACACAAAAATAGTTGTAATTGAACATCAAAATGTTGATACCTTATCCGCTAGTATTAGGTGTGGTAGAGCAGCTCTTCCAACTATCAGTCATAGTATCAGAAGAAAGGTTTGTTTCACCCTCTAACAGATAAGTTTCTTCCTTCATCATATTTTCGTTCACCATTTTATCTCCGTTATAATTCCCTTTTCTGATCACTCTCAGTGTCTCCAAAACCTCCTTTATAGATGGTCTCATTTCCCTATCAGGTTGCAAGCATCGAAATGCCAGCTCAGCAACCAAAGAAACCATGCACCACACTTCCCAATTTGACCTGAATCCAAGAGCCGGGTCCACCAACTCATCCAGCTGACACCTCTGTATTTTGTTTAACGCCATGTTGGCAAGGTTGATCTCATCGTTGCTCCTGCTCAAATCTACAGCCTGTTTTGACGAAATCAACTCCATCAAAACAACCCCAAAACTGTACACGTCACTCTTGTCAGTAAGATGGTAGCACTGGTAGTACACCGGGTCCACATATCCAGGCGTACCTTGAGGAACCGTCGAAACATGTGTCACATCCAATGGGAACAAACGCGACAAACCAAAATCACCAACCTTGACATGGAAACCATCATCTAGTAATATATTATTCGTCTTTACATCTCGATGAATTATCGGGGGCTCAACTGCGTGTAAATATGCAAGAGCATTTGCTGTCTCAATAGCAACTGACAAGCGAACCGGCCAGGTTAATGCATTCTCACTAGAGCGGGGCCCTTGGAGGTGGTCAGCAACCGTGCCATTGGGGACAAACTCAAAGACAAGAAGCAGCTCCCGGCTGGACCGTGCGGTGCTGCCATAGAGGGTAACGAGATTCGGGTGGTGGAGATGGGAGAGAATTTCGACTTCGTTCATAAATTGCTCAGTGCTTTTGTAACTGTTCTTGTAAAGGCGCTTTACTGCGACTGTGCGTCCATCCTTGAGTATCCCTAGAGAACTTGCCATTTGTTAATTGTTAATCACTGATTTACATGCTCATTAATATCCATAAATGCTTTCTTTCAGAAAAAATATCACAAGTGTTTTAATTGAAACAGAGATATTTTTGTCCAAAATAATAAATTTATTTTCAAAAAGTTGAGAAAGCATTTCAAAAAAAAAAAAAGTTACTAAATGAGATCAATGTTGAATAAAAAAAGCAAAAACATTTACCTTACATTTTTTGAATAGGTAAAACATTTACCTTTATACACAATGCCAAAACCTCCATCACCGAGCTCTTTTGACTCGCTAAATCCTTCAGTTGCCTCCCGAAGTTCCTCATAGGAGAAAATCTGAGTGTATGCTGACCCAACCATCTCGGGGTCATAAGAGTATTGATCAGAAATTTCTTTTTGTACCTGAAGCTTTGACGATGATGAGATCAATCTCAGTTTCTTGCACTTATAGAATAGAAGTAACAAACCACAAGTTGCAAGCACAAATACTGATCCCACAACGCATCCTGTAGGGTAATCAAATCAAGTGAGAATCATATCAAAGGGTAATATTATAATAAAATGTTTAAAATTTGAACATCCCATAAGCTAGATGAAGTTGGGTTTCTAAGTAGGTTTATCGAATCTTCCAATGCAACCATGCTAATTTTTTTTTATCCCAATTGAGAATCTCAAAAGTGTTAATTTGCATCCAAAAGAGGATAAAGGACTAAGATAAAAGGTACAAAACACAAGGGTTGTATTGAAAGTTTCATACTTTCATGTAAAAAATGGTAAAGAGAACACGTATGTGTAGTATACTCTTAAAACTAAAAGAGAAGTGATACTTGCCTATTATGACTTTCCATTGTGAGTGCTTCGCTGCAATATGGATAAAGAAAGAAATGTCACAAATTAATCATTAATTTAGATTCTTCATACTTTCTTTTCACTGGACTGAAAGTGAATAAAATTTGGAAACAAAACTTAATTAAAATACAGTTTAGTAGCAAAGAAGGAAAAATAAAATAACCAAATAACATGTCAGCAAGTTATATGATTTACACTGTTGATCACAAGCTATTACCAGTATGCTGTTAGCATTAGGCTTAGGTAAAAGATGATTTCAATAATTGTTACAAGGAATAGAAGTGAGTTCTGTTTGACATGAGATAGGGAAGCAGGGGGAGGGGAATAGGAAGAATAAAAAGAGAATAAAAGGACTCTCTGAAGTGGGCATTGCAAAGAGAACCAATTAGGACTGATGTCCGGCATGGGCCTTTTGATCCACATCGAGATTCGTCCACCCATTTAGACTCAAAGAACAGTTCATAATTTTAATTTCAGCACAAAACTTAACACGGATCGAACGGCCAGACCAGGCATCGAATCGAATTTGGTCTGATGCCCATTGGATACACCCTGCTCCCTAAATTAGTAGCTATTTATAGACGTAATAGTTATACCTACATGCTATTCCTATAACCTCAAATAATTTCCCATTGTTTGACAAGAACCTTGACAAAAAATTGGGAAAGAATAGAAAAATGGAAATTTCCTACCAGCACCTCCAGTAAAAATAAATTAGCCATTATTGTATTAATTTTGAACAGTCATAGGCTTAAAGGTTACTAAATTAGTAAGCCTCATATCATGTCTCTATTAGAGCTGTAATGTCAAGATCCAATTATTATACCAAAGGGGAAAGGAAAATTTACAAAGAAAAAAAAATGAAACAATATATGTACAACTATTTTAAAAAAAGAAAATGAACTGTCCATAATTTACAGGAAGATTTAAAAGGAAATTAACAGGATAAATTATAAATATGGAAGCTACTACTTACCTTTACCATCTTCATGATCAAAAACCTCTGTCCAGTTTGCAAAGCAACCGGGCTGTGTTACAAGATCGTTTGAGTAACTAGCTGAGAGCAGAGTAAGCTGTGAGCTGTCCTTTTCGAATGAGAAAATTGACTCAAAAGATGGGTCAAGGGAATTGTCAGGCCTCGAACAATTCTGCATAGGCTTATGATCATCTTCACCAAGAGACGGCGAGTAGCTAAGGTTGTAATCCTTTCCAAATATCTTGGGTAGTGATTGTATATGATCAGGAGGGTCACATCTCACAGAAGAAAGGCTACTATTCAATAAACCATACATCCAAAAGTACAATTTAATGGGACTAGAAAAATTAAAATGAAGATTACGACAGCCAGATTTATTCAAAGAAATACTAAGATAAGGATCTTGAACCCTAATGATGCTGGTATCATATGAGATGCTTTCCAATGGTAATAACTTAGAAAACAAAGAGAGAAATGGCTTATTATTATTGTCACATCCAATCAGTAAATTTCTTAGACAATTAGGATCCATCGTAATGTCTGATTGGAGGTAGAAAGGAGGCTTAATTTGAATAGAATTATTACAAGGAAGTGTAGGTGTACATGAGTTGGAGAAGCAGGGAAGGAAGAAAATGAAAAAAAGACAAGCCAGTACTGAAGCGGCCATTAAAGATGGAACCAACTGAGATATTAAGTTATAACTATTTCTAAACTTTGGAGAAGATAAAGGATACAGACATGCTATTCCTGCAACCTCTTATATAATTTTCCATGGATTGACGATAGCACAGTTTCCTTCAATTTGGGGAATTAGCTGGCCTTGACTGGGATATTGAAAGATAAGCAGTTAGATCCCTACAAATTTGAAAAATATCATCAAGAAGGTGGTTTAGATTCTACCCTTTATGCATCTCTTTAACTCCCCAAAGCATGACCGATTTCATTTCGTCAAGGTAGAATAACTTGTAGACTGGGTAACTTTGGCATAAATGTTAGAAAAAGGTAAGCTATAATCTTGTTCCCACGATTTCAGTCTGGTTTTCTGGTGAAAAATTCCATGTTATTGTAAACATAATTATTCTTTGGGATTAAAAGATAGTTGACTTAGTCAAGGTCTTCTCTTGTCATTAAGTACATGTCTTTATCACTAATTATTCTATCTTTACATCGCCTTGATCCTACCATTGACTGTGAAGTAAACTCAGAAAATATAACGAGAGAATAAACCTATTTATGACAGTTCAGATTTAAATGGGCGGTTCAAAGATCTTTCTGAAATCTTCAATGATGTTTGTATGGTTGAAGAGGACAATTATGAGAGTTATTTAGACTAGAATAAAAACTAAAACAAACTGAAGGAACCGGTGGTTGAAACAAAAGAGAAAAAATGGCCATACAAATATCTCATTTCATTATCCCTGTGACCTCATACAGTGTCATAAATAAAAAAAATACTGCTAAATTACATCATGATGACTTGGTCAAAGTCTTTTCTTGTCATTGTCTGAAAATGACCACCTCATTTATTTTCCAAGGATCAGTTCTTCCATTATAATTACTTGATAGCTAAGAGTCTGTGCTATCATTGACTGACTAGCTATCTACAGAACCACCTACAACAACCAAACATGATCTAAATATGAATATATGGGCTTAAATACAAATCTAAACATATTGGGAACTTAAAAGGCTTTTTTTGTGAAGAGGAGAGATCCACATGATGAGTTTCTTGGCAATATGAGGCAACAAATTAATATTTAAAAAGGTGAATGTCTCTCTGAAAATTGTGCAGAATTTTGCTCTCTAACAGTAAAAAAGAAGAGGAGGGTTCCAATGCCTTATGTTTTTCATACCTCATCATACCCCATATTTTATATTTTGATTTTTAAAGTCTAAATTGTCAATCTGAACCGTTCAACATGATATCCATACTAAAATATGGTTGGGGATAACATTTTATAATTTTTGAAAATTTTTTACTATTTTTTAAGATGGGTAGAAAATCACTGTTCCCAACTCCATTGCGCAAATCAAGCCACTCTTCCCAACTCCACACCCGCCTTTCCCAACAACACAGAGGTCTCAATCCTCACCATGGCCGCACTTTCGAGACCACAGCCCATGGATGCAAGCATCCCGTCAGTCAGAAATAGCAAGGGACTCACCTGGCCAGAAAACCCCAGATCCATTACCATTACCCCCAGACCCGACCCATTCATGTTGGCGCCGTTACAACTGCCTAGCACTCGGTCATGACCAAAGTAAATGCCTCACGTTGCTGCGTGCAATCACCAATGGTTAAGCAAGCAAAGTTCGATCTGATGCGACCCAATGAAGGGGCGGCCAAGGACGCGACACAGATACCACCAGCGCCTCTACCTCACGAGAAGGGGAAAGGAATTTCACTGGACCAATCCAGTTCAACGCCGACTGGACGCCTCATCTACCTGGGTACAGGTCAAATTGATTTAAATGCAAGGCCTGTTATTCTGACCATTATTCCTCTCCAAGTGCCATCTTAGATCCCAAGAATTCAAAATAACCTGGAATTCATGGAGGTTGACCTTACAGGTACCGTATAAAAGAGCAGGCCCAATATAGACTCTCACAATTTCGAGCAGCAGCCCAACAAGGAATCTCTTAATACTGGACCGTTTATAAGAGAATCTCAGCCCACTACAAATGCTGTTATTTCCTTTTGAGGCCGAAACAGAAAACAGTAAAACCAAAAAAATTGAGAGTAGAAGTCGGCCGAATTTTTATTTTTACAATTAAAAAAAGATAGATAAATCATTTAACCGCTATTTTGTGAATTGGGTATCCGCCATGTTAAATGATAGACAAAATGCTTTTTTTTTTGTTGCTTTGATAAAATGTGGGCTCCAAATTTTTTTTTGTCCAATGTGATTCTTCTCTTGGTCAAAAGTTGCGGCATTTAATACCAAAGTTTTGAGAAAAAAAAAATGAAATGTGCCCTTTTTTTGTCCAATGATGATTATTTTCTTGGTCAAAAGTTGCAGCATTTAATATCAAAGTTTTGAGAAAAAAAATAAAATAAAATGAAATGTGTCCGCTATTGGTGTTTTGGGATGTGGTTACTTTGTGCACAAGATTTATGAAGGGTATAGAAGAGTAAGAAAATTTATGCTTTATTGGAAATTTCTTTTAAACATGCTATATATTTTTCATGTTTTTAATAAAGGAGAGAAATGGGTACTTTATAAATTTAAAATACGTTTTAGTAGAAAAGTCAATAAATTGGATAAATTTGTGAGGTTTTGAAATTTAGAAAGGTCAATTTTATATTATGAATTTTGGAGGGGTGAAAACGTTATTTCGAGAATTTTGAGGGGTATACGTGAAAACCCCCCACCCCCCACATAAAAAAATAAAAAACACAATGGGGAACATATATTCAATTGAAGGCAATTTTGTATTGAGAAAAGAAATCAAAAAATTAATAATTTGACATTTGCTTTATTATAAAGAGGTCATCTCTTTTTTTATTATGAAAAGGTACCTTATAAAAATCTGCTTTTAAATTTTTAAATCTTACTTTTTTCAATTGAGTTTAAGAATTTATTCATTTCTAAACAAATAGTATAGTCGTGATATCATAACAGCAAGTACTGGTTGTGCTATAGATAGCCGAAATTTTTTTAGTTGACACTCCTCAAAAATCAAATTAAATGAATACCATCTATGGAGCCTGATTTTCAATCCTACCACCCTCGCTAACCCAGTTTGCGCACCAAATTGGCCGGTGCGCGGACTGGGTTGGCGCACCCGGGTACGAACTGGACTAGAAATCCACCAAAGAGAAGTGGTACGAGCTGATGCGCCAACCCAGTTCGCGCACCGGCTAATTTGGTGGGCGAACTGGGTTAGCGAGGGTGGTAGAATTGAAATTCAGGCCCCAGGGGTGGTATTCATTTAATTTGATTTTTGGGGGTGTCAACTAAAAAAATTTTGGTATAAATAACCAGACCAAGTGTTTTCTTTCTTTTTTAAATTAAATGGACCATTTTTTATTTACATTTGCACCTGGTTAATTTGTGTTATTACGTCATCATTTCTCATTTTTTTTCCTTTTTAAAAAAAAAAAATAGGTTAGAGACGATCTTTTTTGACAATATACTCTTTTTTAAATTAAATGGACTCTTTTTTTCCTTTTTTCCTTTTTTCCTTGAGGGACCGCGTGCCAGAGAAACTGAATCTTACTTATTTCATGGAGAAACTAATGCAAACTATGGAGATTTTGACAAGTTGTACCCCAAGTCCTGCCGAATTCATATCACCTAAAGTAACTCAAAATTTGATTTTAGATCCGGACCCTCAAATCTGTTTTTGCACAATTATTAAAGAGGCCTGTGCATTCCACCTCAGGCCGGATTGGCCTGAATTCTGATAGGATGGTCTGGATTCTGATCGGATTGTCAGCCATATACTTCATAATTCAGTATAGTACTCCCAGCATGATTTGATTTGCCCCGTGTGCAACCTATTTAAGATAGCTCTACATATATGTGGGAAAACTCAAACATACAATCTATAACTATGTTCTTAATTTATCTCAGAGAAAAAGAAAATAAAAACATCAGTATTAAATTAAAAATTCAAAGCACACATGCATACAAGAAATTTAATTAAAAGAAAACGATGCCAAATATGAAACTGGAGCCTTAGAGTAAAATATGCATTGACCGGAGTCCATCGCTCTAATATTCATAGCTAAATTTAATTGAAGGAACATGTTTGCATAAGTTGCGGACCTCATCTTCCTTATCCTCATGGCCATTCCCCACCCATGTCAATTTTTGAAGGTTGGTTAGGTGTCGTAGCCCCTGAGGAACACACAATTCTTTACATCTACTAATCCAGAGTTCTTTAAGAATGGGCATGGCCCCCTCCTCTATCTCCAAATCCTCTAGCATGGTAACGTTGAAAAACAACAATTCTTCTAATTTCTTGAAGCCTTTAGCTGAACATCTCATTTTTCGATTAGTTTTGACATTTTGTAGTCTGAGATTCTTGAGGCAGTGTAGATTCTCCAATACCGAAATTACATCTTGCTCAAAGTGGCAACCACAAATCTCAAGATAAATGAGGTGAGGAGGTAACATGATAACATCAATGACCATTTCATTAGGGGTCTCCCCACAATTCTCAGCCCTTAACTCCATATTTAGATATTGTAGATTCCGATAAAATGGGAAGTCCCTCATATCAAATATGTCTCCCGGAAAATAACCTTTTAGGGTGAGAGAGATCAGGTTCTTTAACGTGTCTAGAAAAGCAGCAACTACCATCCATGAACATTTTCGGTTCCATAAATCTAAATATAATTTACGTAAATTGGGTAGATGAGGTAACTGATCAGTTTTCCATGATTCATTGGTATTAACCATTCCAAGCGTTTGCAAATTTGGTAGTTTTGTTGATGGTGGCAGTTCTAGAATAAATGATCCAGTCCAGACATGCCTCAGAGCATTAATATCCCATGCACAATCAGGAAAATATAAAGGCATTAGATCGAGATGAAGGGTCTGCATACATTTCATGGTGCCTATCACTTTCTCCGAGTATCTTTGCCCATACTCGTCACCTCGTCCACACTTGTCAGTTGACCTCCCTCTAAGATTCAGATATCTTAACTGGGTTAATCCCTCAAACATTCCCACATTTATGCTATCCATATTGGCTTCAGTGCTTACCACTTTCAGCAGCTTTTGCTTAGAACAATTCGGCATGCCTTTTTTATGGAAGCACAACAGAGTGCGGAGGTTTTGGTTCATCACGAGTTTATCACAATCTGGATGGTGAACTGCCACACGACGTGCCCTACTTAAGCTTTGTTGATCATTTGGTTGTGAATACACCACAAAAAAGTTGTCCTCCTTGGCTTTTTGGATGGCAAGATCCCGTAGGAGATCGTGAATGGAACAATCTAGGACAGAGCCATCAAAAGATCTAGATCTTACTTGAACCAGGCTCCTGTTATACAATGAGAAAATTTGTTTTAAACATACAAGAACATCCGATTTGGTATTACTAAATTATTAATGGTGCTCACATTTTTCTAAGGTAAGTAGTTAAAGAAAGTACTGATTATGTATTATAATATTAACACTCATAAATTTTGAGTATAGTAAATATTTCATAAAGAAAAATATTTAGCTTCAAAACAATTCAATTGGAAACTCTGTACATCACTTGTACGTGCTGATTGCATTGTGCTTTATTCTTTTTTCCTTTTTGTTTCTCCTGTAGTGCTCCTTGTATTAGAATCCTGTTAAATCCAAATCATTTCATATATACCTAAAGGCTTTTATGAATAAATAACTAAATTGGAACCAACACTTGTACAATGATATTAGCACCACTACTACAGAAAAAGAGATTGCAGACGGACATTACCGGAAGAGCAACACGGATTTCCCTGCCGTGTATGAGTTGAGGGTGTATAAAAGGTACCCTCTATAGACACGGATATTTACCCGTGTATATCTAACGCTTTCTATACGGATTACCAAATAAACAGCCGTGAACATACACCTGCCTGTGGCGCTCTCCATATAACCGAGCAAAACGGATATTACGTAAACGATCGTGTACGACTACTCTTTATTCACGGACAATGCAACTAAATGTCCGTGTCGGTTACTTTACCTACACGGACATTTAGTTGCATATCCGTGTCCCTCTCTTAACAAATCAATAAAAAATAAAATAATCCTTGTATCTCCGAACTCGTTCTACACGGACATTGGTCAGAACAACCGTGTCGAATTACTCTAGCTACACGGACGTTTAATGTCATATCCGTGTCCTGTGATAACTATCGTACACGGAGAAATATAAAATAATCGGTGTAGAACACCGAAAACGATCTACACGGGTTTTTGTTAAATAACCGTGTCAATTATTGTTTTCTACACGGACTTTTAACTTAATATCCGTGAAGCTTTCTTAACTATCATACACGGACTGTATAAAAGAATATCTGTACTCATTTCTACACGGTTGTTTGTTTAACAACGGTGTGGAATTACTGTGTTCTACACGGACGTTTAGTTTCATATCCGTGAAGTTCTCTTAACTACCATACACGGACTATATAAAAGCATCCGTGTAGCTCTCTGTACACATACACGGGCTTTTGTTTAAAGTCCGTGTAGCGTTTGCTTTTGACACGGACTTATAATTCACATCCGTGTAGGTATCGTAACTATCATACACGGACAAATATAAAATAATCAGTTCTCACTCAACTCGTTCTACACGGGCTTTCGTTTAATATCCGTGTAGAATTGTCTCATTTTTTTTCTTAATTTTTTTAATTTCTGGGCTAGCCTCTAGTTTAATTTGCTAGCCAGTTTTCCTACAAAATTCATATACCATTCTGTTTTGCTAGCCAGTTTTCCAGATAATTTGACATTAAATTATGCTTGCTAAATTCATATATACACTAAATTGTTATACAAATCCATGTTGAGCATTACAAAATTCAGATAGAAACCATCTTGCCCAGCTACTTCTTATATAGTCGATCTGCTCCTTGGAGTACACAGCTTGCTTTGATGGTTGCTACAATTATAATTTGGTATTAGTTAGTAACAAGAAAAGGTACATGCAAGACAGTCGCAAATATCAATTGCTAATTTAATGAAATGAGAATTATAAGTAAGCATAATATGAAAATATCAATTGCTATGATATAGGCACAATTAATATAAATTACATACCACATCTGGAAATGTGAATTGCATTCTTTCGACAAAGTGAAGCATGAAAATCATCATGTAATATCCGCATTCCCAACCCGCCTCCTGTTGCGGGCTCTACAATTTACATTTAGCGGCCTATGTTAGAATGACAATAATTTTTTGAACAAAATATGAAATTATAGAATTGTGTTGTGCTCACCGGCCACCACCTCCAAGTCAACCTATTTCCCATTTTCTTGTCCTTACTGCGCAATCCTCCTTGTGTAACGTATGTAGCAAAAGCCCTTACAAAATAGAGTGACTCTAATTAGCAATTCCGCAATTTGTTATAATTGGGAAAAAATCAAACATAGTGAAAGATTATTGCTTACTTTTGCACATACGGGTAGATTGTTTTGCACGTGCTAAATCCGATCTTTTCTTTGGGCTGCAAAGAATCTATCACGTAAACCACACTCAGGCAAGGTACAATGATGATCAAACACCAGTGTCCCCTGTGGGAGGAGAAGAATTATAGGATCTTAGCATACAGTACCCAGATATTTTGGCATATATAATAGTGAGACACGTGTTTGCTTGACTTGATGGTGTGATTTCAATTATTTATATATTTAATCACGAGGTTAGAACTAACATCTGGTGGTATGGCAAGAGAAGAAATCTCTTCTTCGCCTTAGTAGCTTGGAGCATCGCGCCACACAGGTAATTCATAGCCTCCTTCGTAGCATTTTTCACGTTCAACGCACTAAGTACGCTGGGGTCCAGAAAAGCACACAAGTTCTGTTTGCCCTTGCATTGAGAACTATTGATTAGCCTCCTGAAAAATTATCATATGACATTAGAATATATTCTTCAGTGCTATACACATGATATAAACATTTTTTGGTCACTAACATGAGGTAAATGGTGATGTGCCCCACTTCGAGCCATTTATCGGACCCCGAGGCATGTAGAAAGTCCTTGAAGTCGGTGAACGACAGCATTACAGTCGAGCCATCGTGTAGAAAAATTCCTGGAGGGACAGGTATGACGACTTCCGTCATGTCCTTGGGTGCCGCCATCAAGCGGTCGTGCAGATCCCGCAAATCCTTTCCGGGAAGGAGCTTGTATTCTTCCTCGGTGAGCAGACGAGGTGGAGGTCCTGCTGGTTGGATAGGAGGGTCATGGCCTGCTGGTCCGGCAGTAGGGTCAGCAACTACTGGTCCGGCCGTAGGGTCAGGTTCTGATGTTTGGGCAGGAGGGTCATGGCCTACTGGTTGGGCAGTAGGGTCAGCCGGAGCAGCAGTTGCTGACCCTGCTGCCGGAGCAGCAGTTGCTGACCCTGCTGCCGGAGCAGCAGTTGCTGACCCTGCTGCTCCGGCAGGAGAGACATGTTCTGCTGTTTGGGAAGGTCCTTCTGCTTCGTCCCTCCGTACCGGTGACATCACGCCCTCCGTGCGACTACCATCGTCTCCTCGTGTCTGTATCGAAATTTTTTACCTTTTTCAAGTATTTCAAAAGGAAGTGCTTTGAATGTAACCAAATAACTTGACTATTTATGCATTACCTGATCCAAAATAATCTGATTCTTGGGCCATTGTACGAATGACAGCCGGGCATCATCGACATAGAGCATGCCACTCTCAATTATTTGGACAGGAAGAGGTACGCGCTCCCATCCCTTCACGACATTGTCAATCTGTACGGCGGCATGGCCGGGAAGTAGCGGCTGATTGTGCACTTTGTCGGCTGCTGGATGTACCATGCCCTTAGCAACAATCAGAGGCTTACTCCCGAGCCACAGCACGAGTTCGCATTCTGTGGCGTCCTGCATTTTCGTGCAAGTAGTTATTTTTAAATTGGAATATTGTCCAACAAGTAGTAATTGCCTTTAGAATACGAACAAGTAGTGATTACCTTTAGATGATCCAAATCGTCTCCGAACGTCCCGGATGCCTGACTACTTCGCCGAACTCCCGTCGGGGTGGGAGGTGCTTGCTCGGCTGGCTGCGCCATAGCTGTAAAATCGGCACGCAACCTTGATTCCAACTCCTCCATCTTTGCGTCGTACTCGGCGCTCACCTCCTTGCGTATCTGCGCAACTATCTCGTCTTTGTTCACTTTCGCACGAGATTTCCTTCGAGGTTTTGGTCCATTGAATACGTCCTTCCAGCCCCTGTAGGCACCTACGCCCCTTACTCGACCAGGGTGTTCTGGATTCCCGAGCGCTATGGACAAGGAGTCATCTTGCCTTTCGACCGACCGGGCACCGGAATTGACCTCCTCCTCCACCTCCAACTGTGAATAGAAAAATTAGTTATAGCAAAAGAATTAGTGATGTACACAAAGTTTTTAACACGCTTGAATTACACATAGTTCTAACGAACGACTCTTACCATTCTCTGAGCCACGGGTTGCAACGAGGGATGTAGTACGATCCTCCCATCAGCGGTTAACTCGGACCTTGCCAACGTCCAATTTTGGGCCCTAGGATTTTTGATCCTAACCACGGGTGAGTCAACGTCTTTGTTCAACTCCAGTATTTTCGCCCACTCCTCCCTTTTACCCTGGTAACCACCCGACCCCAACTTGTGCGGATACTTGTTCATTCCTACGATCCTCCTGCCCTCCTCCCTTTTTTTCTTCACACATCCAAGTAAAAAAATTAGCCTAATATTTTCTATTTATTAAAAAGTAAATAAACCAATTAAAAAGCAAACAAAAAAATTACAAGTTGTGAGTGGAACACCATTTCAACTTCATATTAATTTAGTTATTCAAAATGAACACCATTTCACATTTATATATGATTGGAACAACAGCAACAGGGTCAGTGGCGGATCATAGTAGTGTCTGGGGGTGCTAAGCCACCCCAAGTTTTTAAATTTTTATTACTAAGTATATAAAAATCATACTCTTTTGTTTCTTTTATATGTATAAGCCCCCCCTAGACTAATATAACAAAGTTAAAGGGTTTTAATGTAAAAAACAAAAATTACAGACCGGCTGTCTGGCTTCATTTCTATTTGAGTAATTGGGCCCTGTGTGTGCAGTGGAAAAAAAAAGTAAAGAACCCTATCCAAATTGGAAAGGTCATACTAAAGAATTGATGATAGCTTTTTTTTTGAGATAAAAGTCTGTGGGCATTGAAATTTCATTAAGCTAACAAATGTAAAATTACATGCTAAGTTCCTACCAGCCAACTAATTTACCAGTATCTAAGTGGATTACAAAGTTCAAATAAGAAAACAATGAAAGATAGTACAAAACCAAATACAAGTTTTAGCTAAGGAAATATAAGGCTCTAACTAAGCAATTATTCGAAAAACCCAAATTAATGATAGCTAATCCTCTGAGATATCTCAACTTTTGCGTAACAGACGTGTACGGTGCCTTTCAGGGATAGCGCAGGGGTAGTATTATTTGTGCTTTGAGATTCGTGCAGAACGTATTTGAACGGTTAAGATATTTTAAAAAAACACTCAAAGTTTGAGATATCTTAGAGGATGTGAATTTACCAACATAATTCAAATCGATAAAGGAAAAAAGGTAATTTTGCTGAATTTACATACCTTGAACTCGTCCGTGCTCTTCATCTCCACAAACTTCTCCCACTTCTCTTGAGTCACCCAAGGATAGTAGCCTACCGGGCATTTACCTTGATCCATCCAATCTGTACTCAGCGTGCTTTTGAATTGCTTCCAAGCTTCATTCATTACCTTCAAGGTCTTATCCTTTACCACCTCCGGGATGTCATCCGGGATGTTCCACTGAGCCTGCATTGACACCCAAATTACTGCATTTAAGTTCATGTACAATTAAAAAAAAGATATTAACTGGTTAGGTACTTCACCTTCACAATGTTCCACCAGTCGTTCTTTTGTTCTTCCGAAAACTTATCCCATCTCTCTACCTGGATGTCTGCCTTTTGCTTCACCAAATTGCACACATAATTTCCGTACTCAGCTCGTCTTGTACCCTTCGCACACCCATTTTACTGAACTCGATGTCCAGTTGCGTTGCCTCGGACGTGGACGCGCACATTGTCGGACCTCTTTTCCTTTTGGCCGAACCTAATTGGGCAGCAGCTTGGTGCTCGCCTTCTTCCATCATATCTACGTGCTCATTCTCAATCGACATGGTTCTATAAAAAAAAAATAGAACTTTTTCAGTAAATACCAAAGTAAATACAGTAAATACATGCAGTAAATACCAAAACTTGTATACCAAAATTTCTTCGCAATGGAGGTGTTGAGCGTTTTCCCGAGAAAGAAGAGGTAGGTTGTCGGACCGGAGAGTTGGTTGGACAGGAGAGGCGACGAAATCGAGGTGAGGTGGGGAAGAAGGACTCGAATCAGCGCGAGCTAAGTTTCGAAATGTTTGGAAAAGAATTGAAGGCGCGAGCTAAGTTATAAAAAATTTGGAAGAGCAGGCGCGTAATATGTATTGTAACCCTAGTTCTACACGGACAATTCACTTAATTCATTCGTGTTGGAACACTTTTATACACGGACATTTGATCTAACCTCCGTGTAGAGAGGAAGTAGAAGATATACACGGACTTTTTATCAAATATCCGTGTCGAAAGATCCTCTCTACACGGATATTAACTTAACAACCATGTAGAATGAGGGAGAGCTACACGGACTTTAATGCTAAAGTCCGTGTAGAAAGCTCCTCTCTACACGGACTTGATTTTGACGTCCGTGTCTAGACCTTTTCGGACATTGCAACAACACTCGTGCACGAATACCTTTCGACACGGCCGTTTAATTAAACGTCCGTGTCTTTTTACAATTATACACGGACATGTAATTAAACGTCCGTGATAAAAGTATAAAAATCAGATTATTTATTTAAGTTTTGTTTAATTTGAACAATTCCACGACGGAATTCGAAAAGTTGCCTTTTTATTATTTCTAAGGAGAAGACGAAACGACTCTTCAAAATTCTATATAATCTGAGAAACCCCGATTGAGATTTGGAATGTTCAAATGGCCGTGCCACCGCCCCCCTCAAGTGTGCCACGGCGAAGCCCAAGGGGGCACCCACCACCAAATGTGCCAGAGCCACGGCCCCCCTCAAACCCTCCCGAAGTCCCTCTCGAATTCCCTGCCGAAGGTCCCGCAGTCCCTCCCGGCTTCGAAATGCCTCCTCCCTACGTGAAGAGGACATGGCCATGGCCCCCCTCAAGTGTGCCACGGCGAAGCCCAAGGGGGCACCCACCACCAAAGCCCTACATAAGTAGGGGCAAGCGAGCCAGACCATTCTTCCCTTGGATTACAAGGCCAAGGCAGCCACCACCATCTAACTAGTTTAATTAAGTTATTTTTTTTTGTTTGCTTTGTAGTTATTTTGTAGTTTTTCTTTAAATTTGTGGTACATGTATGAGGATCCTTTCTTTTGATACGATGTATGGGGATCCTTTTTTATGTAATATATTTTGTTCTTTAATCAACAATTTTTGTTTACACAGTTTCTTTTTTGTTAAATACTTCATGCTATCTAAATAAATACTTTTATATATATGAATTAGCAGCACAAAACAACAACATGCAACAATATATAAGCACTACAAAGGTTATTACTTAAAAACCTTTAATATTTAAAACTTTGATTCTAAGTAAAATACTTAATGCTGTCTAAATAATCTGATTTGAAAACATAAATTAACACTTACCTGATATGAAGAATAAATAATTTATGGGGACTTTACAAAATAATTACAAAAGCTAGCTTTAACATAGAATAATTTCCGGGAATTGCAAATTAATAAACCTTTTTACACGGATGTTTAATTAAATGTCCGTGTATGAATACCTTTCTATACGGACGTTTAATTAAAGGTCCGTGTAGCTCGCATAGCATTTCTACACGGATGTTCAATTAAAGAGAACGGAGTAGGTCCGATGCCCCTCGGACCTACTTTCATGTTCAACGATGATGACCGTCCGATCTAATTTAAGATATGCGCGCACGAAAATTGAAACAGATACGAACGAATATTAATCTATTCCGCACGACTTTTAAAGCAAATAGACGGTGATTAAGCCCATCGTAAGCAAATATGAACGAATCAGATAAACTTTTTTTCAACGATGATGACCTACTTTTAATATGTTATGTACGAGGGCAGCTTGTGTCCGATGCCCATTTGACCCAAAGTGAGTCCGATGGGCTCTATGACCGTCCGATCTATCTCAAGTTCCGTGCGCATGAAAATTAAAGAAGGCGCGAAAGTTCTGGCGGGAATCAATCGTAAAACAGATAGGCATCGGACCCAAGCTGCTGGGCGCGAAAGTTCTGGCGTGAACCCACTTTGAGTCCGATGGGCATCGGACCCAAGCTGCGCGCTCCCCTAAAAAGTACGTACATAACGATTGATTCCCGCCAGAGGGTACTCGGCTTCTTTAATTTACGTGTGCATGGATCTTGAGATAGATCGGACGGTCATGGAGCCCATCGGACTCACTTTGGGTCCAATGGGCATCGGACACAAGCTGCTCTCGTACATAACATATTAAAAGTAGGTCATCATCATTGAAAAAAAATTTATCTGATTCGTTCGTATTTGCTTACGATGGGCTTAATCACCGTCCATTTTCTTTAAAAGTCGTGCGGAATAGATTAATATTCGTTCGTATCTGTTTCAGTTTCCGTGCGCGCATATCTTAAATTAGATCGGACGGTCATCATCGTTGAACATGAAAGTAGGTCCGATGGGCATCGGACCCAAGCTCCTCCTGGTTTTTTATGGGTGATTTCTGTGATAATACAAGTTAAAATTCAAAGATCTCAGATAATACAGCTTGATGGATGGGTAAATAAAGATAAAATTCCATCAAAATTTGCTGCACTTGATTAAAGGCTGTAATCTTTGATTTGAATGGTCCCGATCAATCAACGGACTAACTATTTTTGTGCGTCTTCACAATCTCACAAGGCAAGAGTTTATGTTTCATGAAACATAAACTCTTGCCTTGTGAGATTGTGAAGACGCACAAAAATAGTTAGTCCGTTGATTGATCGGGACCGTTCAAATCAAAGAGCATTGCATTTATTGTCTTCCGTGAAAGTTTGATCAAAAAATATTTTTATTTACCCATCTATCTAGTTCATTGAAGATTGAAGTATCGTATGGCCACAAACACTTCGTGCTGGATCAAACCTCATACATAATAAATTTTCCAAATTTTTATGTTGGTTACATTCAATGTCCTCCCTTGATCATTTTGAAACAGATATGGAATGATTTCATTGCAGATCGACTGTTGATTTTCCGCTTGAAAATGAACGGTCCAAAAATATTTTTACAATTTGAAGGGACATACAATGATGAAAGTTTATAAAAATAATATGTATAAGTATTATTTGGCCATATAAGATGTAAAAAAAATAAAAATATATTTTTTGAATTATTTTCGTATGTACTGTTGTACATGTATTAGGTGATTAGTAAACAATATGCTTTGTTGACCGCCCGATAAACGAAGAACGGTCATGATGTCTTCATTTAAGAGGTGGTGGGTAGATTTTCCACACTCTCTGAGGTAACATAATATTTCTGTTTAGATCTGGTTGTAGAAGATGCACAAGATCCTTTAATATTTGTGCATAATAATGATTAGACGGTCGGATATAACCACAGATATTATGTTACCTTTGAGTTTATGAAAGCCCCTTCTATCCCTCCTCTCTGTGGATAAATTTTTTTGAATTTCCCTCCTTTAGCTCCCTGTCTCCCTCCCAAAAATTCAAAACAAATTTCACGAAAATTTTCGCCTAGGTTGGCTTTTCCCCGCCTCACTTTCCCTCCCCTTTTTACACGGATGTTTAATTAAATGTCCGTGTATGATACATTTCTACACGGACTTTTAATTAAACGTCCGTGTAGCTCGCATAGCATTTCTACACGGATGTTCAATTAAAGAGAACGGAGTAGGTCCGATGCCCATCGGACCTACTTTCATGTTCAACGATGATGACCGTCCGATCTAATTTAAGATATGCGCGCACAGAAACTGAAACAGATACGAACGAATATTAATCTATTCCGCACGACTTTTAAGGCAAATAGACGGTGATTAAACCCATCGTAAGCAAATACGAACGAATTACGAGAGCAGCTTGGGTCCGATGCCCATTGGACCCAAAGTGAGTTCGATGGGCTCTATGACCGTCCGATCTATTTCGAGATTCGTGCGCACGTAATTAAAGCAGACGCGAAAGTTCTGGCGTGATCTTAAAGCAGATCGGACCTACTCTCAAGTCTTAATTTGTAACTGGAAATTAAATAATATAGAGTTCAAGAGCAAAAAAATTAAAATACTTCATATAGTAATTTCAACATAGGGATAGTTACTGGATACATCATCACTTAATACAAAACAAAAACATAAAATATATAACAAACATAAGTATCTATCCCTAATTAAAAAACTATTCTTTCTCACTAATTGCCTCCCCTTTTTAATTTTAACATCCGTGTCTCTTACCAAACAGTCATAGCGATCATTTTCGAATTTAGAAATACAACTCCACAGCAAGCGATTTCTCCAAATGCTCGACCAACCTCTCCCAACTCAGATTTCTCCCTCCTCTGAAGGCAGAACAGGCACATGCAGCCTCCCGGGAGAAGTTCTTCAATCTGAGTTGGAGAGGAAGGTCGAGCATTTGGAGAAATCGCAACGAGGGTACTCGGCCTTCGAGAAATAGATAGGTGAGATTGGCAAAGGACTCGAAGCGGCGCGAGCCATGTCATTTATTATATTGTTACCCTCTTTCTACTTGATCAAAACGGCGCCGGGAGGAGATTGCCTTTTATACCAAATTTTTCCATTTTTCTACACGGATTTTACCTTTAACAATCCGTGTAGCTCCCCTTCCCCATTAAACCCTAAACCCTATACCCACGGACGTTTACTCTAACATCCGTGTTTGATTACCTTTTTACACGGACCTTTATTAAAAAGCCGTGTAGCTCTCCTCATTTTGTGTGGATTTTAGTGAAATAATCCGTGTTCGTTACTATTCTCCTCACGTATTATTAAATAAAAGGCCGTGTGTGAAGTAATTGACAACATTGCGTGGTTTAACTTGTTATTTTTAATATTATTTGAAAGTGATAATAAATAAGTATATGTATTATTTGAACTCGAAATGTGTGAAACGCCAATATTTTTTTACTGAAATTTAATATTTCAACTAATTTTCAAATCCTAATAGAACTATATTAACTGGAAATATTATTTTACTAATATTTAATATGTGAACTAATATGTAAAAACCTTTATGTTGTTTTGAAATAGAAATATTATTTAAAAGTTGAAATATTATGTTGTTTTTAACTAGAATATTATTTAAAAGTTGTTTCCAAACAAGATAATTAAAAGTTATTTCCTAAACAAAATAAATATTATACATCTGCCATTTTTTTTCTTTTTCTCTTTTTTTTCACTGATTTCACATTACATTCGGCCCATATTCCTTCATTGTGGTCGGATCGCAAATAGTTTGCTTCGTCTTGTTCTTCAATTGAGGCTACCTCAGTTTGCACGTCGGTACAAAATGAAAGTATTTCGTCGAACTGGTCATACTCTTCTTCGTCGACGACGTTTTGTACCCCAACAATTCTTCTTTTCCCAGATAGGACGATGCTCCACCTATTATCACTCGGGTCAGTGACATAAAAGACTTGGCTTGCTTGCTTGGCAAGTATAAACGGATCATCAACATACCCAACTTTATTAAAATCAACGAGTGTGAACCCGTCGTTATCAACTTTAACACTCCGGTCTTCAACCCATTTACACCGAAACAAGGGAATGCTAAGGTCAGGACTGTAAATGAGCTCCCAAATTTCCTCAATAACGCCATAATACGACTTTGATGCTATTACGGGCCGGGAATCTCCGGATCTACTGAATTCTTGAGACGTCGCCACCAACGTCACCCCACTATTTTGCATCGTGCTCTTATCACTTTGGGATTTAGTGTAAAATGTATATCCGTTAATTTCGTATCCTTGGAATGTTCTAACAACAATTCGGGGTCCTTCGCCCAGCAGTCGAACAATTTCATTTACGGGCCCCCTATCGGGGTGTGACTGCACCCTTTCTCTCAGCCATCCTACAAATGAACGATTATGCTCGTTGGTAAGCCACTTCTGACTTCTCGTGTAGTACTCTTGTTGAAGGATTGTCATGTGCTCATCTATATAGGGAGCAACATCTGTCATGTGCTGTAGTACCAAAAAATGTGCCTTCTGTAGTTCATCTCTATCAGCAACTACGGCTTTCAACCCAATTGTCCCGACTCCTTGGAGCCTTCCCTCATATCGAGACTTTGGAACGCCAATAGGACAGACACCGGTCATGTAGTTGGTGCAAAAATCAATCACCTCTTCTGTGGAATATCCTTCTACAATGCTACCTTCGGGTCGATGTCGGTTCCTTACGTATTTTTTCAAAATTCCCATGTATCTCTCGAATGGATACATATACCGCAGGAACACAGGACCACAGATCTTGATTTCTCTCACTAGATGAACAACAAGGTGAACCATAACATCGAAAAAAGATGGCGGAAAATACATCTCAAGTTGGCAAAGAGTAGCGACGACTTCCACCTCCAAAGAGTCCAGTATTAGAGGGTCTATCACTTTGGAATTTATTGTATTGAAGAAAAAACAAAGCTTCGTAATGGTTTGACGAACGGGCTTTGGTAAAACCCCCCTAATTGCAACAAGAATCATATGTGTCAATAAAACATGACAGTCGTGAGATTTCAGACCGACCAGTTTCAGGTCCTTCATCGACACCAACTTCTTAATATTCAAAGAATACCCTGATGGGACCTTAATACTACGGAGGCATTCACAAAAGCTTGTTTTCTCTTTCTTCGACATTGTGCACATTGCGGGGGGTAGGTATGTGCGCTTCCCTTTCTCCTGCGGTGCAAGCTCGGGTCGTATTCCCATTTCTACCATGTCTTTTCGAACTTTGATACCATCTTTAGTCTTCCCCGGAATGTTCAATAATAAACCAGTCAAACTGTCGCAGATGTTTTTTTCAACATGCATGACATCTATGCAATGTCTCACTTCTAAATGTTCCCAGTAAGGTAGGTTCCAAAATATGGACCTCTTTTTCCAAATATTCTTCGGCCTTTCTGTGGCACACTTTCCAAACACAACATCAAGGTTTTTAACACGCTCGAAGACACCCTTCCCATCTAATGGACGACGGGCCACTCCAAGCTCAACTTTCCCTTTGAATGCCTTCTTCTTCTTACGATATGGGTGATTAATTGGAAGAAACCTACAGTTCCCCATAAATACATTCTTTTGACAATTCTTCAACCTCAGCACCTGTGTATCATCTTCACAAATAGGGCACGCTTTTGCTCCTTTACAAGTGTAACCCGATAAATTCCCGTACACGGAGAAATCATTAACGGTGCAAAACACCATAGCCCGCAAGTTAAAGGTCTCTTTCATGTACGCATCCCACACCGGGACGCCATCACGCCATAATTTTTGGAGGTCCTCAATTAATGGTGCGAGATATACATCTATGTCATTTCCGGGTTGTCTGGGTCCTTGGATTAGTAATGACATCATTATATACCTGCGTTTCATGCACAACCAAGGAGGAAGATTGTAGATGGCCAAAAGAACTAGCCAAGTACTGTGCCGACTGCTCATGCTTCCAAACGGACTCATTCCATCTGTGCTCACCACAATCTTGAGGTTTCTTATCTCAGAACTAAATTTTTTGAAATGTCTATCAAAATTTCTCCACTGAGGAGAATCAGCCGGGTGTCTTAGTTTACCGTCCTTTTTGCGCCCTTCTTCATGCCAACGCAATAACTTTGCATCTTTGGGATTTGCAAATAACCGTTTGAATCTCGGTATTATCGGCAAATACCACAACACCTTAGCCGGAGGCCGGCCCTTTTTGCCGTCGTCACAATCAGTAGTGCCCTGGTCCTTACGTTTATACCGAGAAACACCGCACTTAGGACAAACATCCATGGCCTCGTACTCATTACGATACAATACACAGTCATTCGGACATGCATGTATTCTTTCGATCTTCAACCCCACCGGACATATCAACTTCTTCGCCTGATATATTGTACGGGGTAACTCGTTGTTATCTGGGAGCATTTCTCCTAAAAGCTTTAATAAGGACGTGAAACTCTTATCGCTCCAACCACTGTCTGCTTTCAAGTTCAATAATTTCAACACAGCTGACAGTTTCGTAAATTTGGTACACCCGGGATACAACGGCTTTTTGGATTCATTAGACAAATACTGAAATTTATCATAATTTTTATCACTAATTTCATCTTCCACATCATGTAACATGTCCTCCAGATTATCAATGTACTCGTGTACTACATTTTCATCGATATCTGTCTCCAGCTCATCATCGTCGTTGCGATCAAGTTCAACATTATCAAAATTTTCGACATTCACATTATCATCGCTGAAATCAAGTTCAAAATTATCCAAAATTTCTACATTCTCATCGCTCTCTTCACAACGGTTAGAATTCTTATTGGTACAACTATTTTTCCCAAATTTCTCACCATGCATGAACCAACATGTATATCTTTTCTTAAATCCACGACAAATCAAATGAGCTCTAATTTCTTCGGAGTCCCCAAATCTTAAAAAAAAATTACAATCTCTACAAGGACACAAAATGTCGGCTTCCTTCATCTTCACTCTATACCTCTCAGCGAATTTTATGAACTCATCAACGCGACCCAAATATTCTTCACTATCACGTCGCAATTCATACATCCAACTTCGATCCATCTGTAAATTAAATTAAAAAAATGATTTCAATTATTTATGGTCAACATGTAAATTGGTACCAAATTCTAGGCTTACAAAGGGCCGGTTTACAATCCTAACCCACTCTTTGAATATTAGGTCCCATATGTGAACACATATTAGCGATATTTAATTAGTATTTGAGAAAAATTCGGCAGCATTTCCCCTTAACTCCCCAAGTATGCGTAAAAACCGCATACTCGTAGGAGCATTAAGGGAAAATACCATCGAACTTTCCTCAATTACTAATTAAATCCCGCTAATATGTGTTCACATCCTAAATGAGACCCAATATTCAAATAGCAGTCCCAAAATGGGGACTATCCAAAATTAATCCCTATTGGATTAATTTTGAACGGGCAAAGGACCTAAAAGCATCAGTAGGTCGGTTATTGGACAACAATACACTAATTACACATGATCTAAATAAGTACAAATAAGTAACATAAAAATAGAGGAAGAAAAGGAAAATATATATATACACACTAACCTTAGAAAGATAGAGAGGAGAAAATACAAACTTCAAAGATCTCAGATAATACCAGCTGCTGGCCTTTGCAGAAATCGGATCAGCGCATTCAATACAGAGAGAGAGAGACAGTATTAATTACTCGATAAAAAAAACGGCGCTGGAAGGAGAAGGCCTTTTATACCAAAACCCTACAAAGACTTTTCTCCACGGATCTTAAGTCAAGAAATCCGTGTAGCTCTCTCACAAATCATACACGGTTAATTGTATTTAAGAACCGTGTGTATAATGCTAGCATTTTCTAGGAATTTATAAAAAAATCTGTATCACTTAAGATAGGCATTCTCTACACGGATTTTCAACAAACAACCGTATACATTTACTTTCTACACGGATATTTCGTTAAGAAATCCGTGTAGCTCTCTAACAAATCATACACGGCTATTTTTACTTAGAACCGTGTATAATGCTAGTACAAATATCCGTGTAGCTATTTCGTACACGAATATTCAACAAATATCCGTGTACAGTTACTATTTGGACACGGTTTTAAGTTAAATATCCGTGTATGTTATCCTGTATATTTTTTTATTAACAATTTTTTTCTGGGCTAGCCTCCATTTTTGCTAGCCAGTTTGCTACAAAATTCAATATTGAGTTTACCACCAGATTTTCAGATAATTTGACATCCAGTTTTCCAATTACAGCACACAAATTATACTTAGCATTACAAAATTCATAAATTCAACTCCTTATTTACTATTACAGCACAAAAATTACTAAATTCACTAATAAAACATTACAAGAAAATGCTTACAAGAACATTACTAGAATTCACAAAAATTACTAAATTCACTAATAAAACATTACAAGAACATTACTAAATTCACTAATAAAACATTACTAATATGCATAAATTCATATTTTATTTAACACCTTACAAGAGCATGCTTTATCTTGGTTAGGTTCCAAAGAAATGGGGCAGACTAACTTTCAACTAATAAAATATTTTCTGAAAATTAAATTATGTTTTAGTCCCAAGTTTTTGGCGATGCACAAATGGACATGTGGCAGTGTTATTACGTTGTTGTTTAAATTCTTTCGCAAACCACATCTTATTCAAAGGGAGTTTGTGTAAGAAATTAAACAACAATGCACTGCCACATGCCATTTCTACACCGCCAAAAACTTGGGATCAAAACATGATTTAATTTAAAGAACATGTTTTATTATTGAAAGTTAGTTTTACCCATTTCTTTGGAACCTAACCAAGAAAAAACATGTTCTTGTCAAGTGTCAAATAAAATATAGTGAAAATAAAAAGAAAATGAAATTCATCACATGCTGTCCATCGGAAAGTTCATCACAATCTGTAAATAAAAAAAAATGATGAGTAAGTAAGCAACAATAAGTAACAGAAAATTAGAGGAAGAAACGGAAAATACATGCCAGAGATGAAGGAGATATTCATGCCAGAAGTGAAGTCCAGATGTAGGTTATCAATTATATCACATCGCTCGTCTTGATAGATGAGCTCCAAAGATAGCGACTTATCTTGATAGATAAGCGATCTGACATAATTGATAAACCTAAATCAAAATTCCAATTATTAACCGTGAAATGATTGTCAAGGTTGATCATAAGCGAAATGTAAAGTGACCGGTCTTTCTCTCTTCCTAAGGTTATACAGGAGAACCTACAATTTACCTATTAATTGCAAACACTAACATTTATGTTTGTTGAATTACTTGATCAAAACGGCGCTGGAAGGAGAAGGGCTTTTATACGGCGGGGGAAGGAGAAGGCCTTTTATACCAAAACCCTACACTTTTCTACACGGATTTGTACTTAACAATCCGTGTAGCTCTCTAACAAAGGATTCACGGATATTTATGTTTAAGAACCGTGTCCAATGGTAATATTTCTACACGGACTTATTATCAAAAATCCGTGTATCTATTCTGACACGGATATTCAAAAAATATCTGTGTAAAGATACTATTGTACACGGTTTTTAGTTAAATATCCGTGTAGTCTAATGTATTTTTCTTTTTAATTTTTTTTTTCTGAGCTAGCCTCCAGTCTTGCTGAAGCTGCAATTCAAGCCAAACTTAATTAATGTCGGCAATAAATTCAAGCCAAAGCTGAAAGGGCACCATGATTTGTTCATACTGGGAAAATGCTTCAGATTCTTATTTAATTACAAGAATATTCAACAAGAATACTGGGAAAATGCTTCAGATTCTTATTTAAAAAAAATCCGTGTAGCTATTTCATACACGGCTATTCAACAAATATCCGTGTACAATTACTATTTGGATACGGTTTTAAGTTAAATATCCGTGTATGTTATCCTATATATTTTTTTATTAACAATTTTTTTCTGAGCTAGCCTCCAGTTTTGCTAGCCAGTTTGCTACAAAATTCAATATTGAGTTTACCCCCATTTTTTCAGATAATTTGACATCCAGTTTTCCAATTACAGCAAAAAAATTATACTTATCATTACAAAATTCATATTTAGCATTACAAATCCATGTTCAGCAATTACAAAATTCATAAATTCATCTCCTTATTTACAATTACAGCACAAAAAATTACTAAATTCACTATATTTTATTTAATTACAAGAACATGCTTTATATTTGAAACACAAAATCGGTGGATGGCATACAAACCGGTCAATTAATAAGGGTAAACTAAAAATTCATGTACACTAAATTATACAAAATTATACAAATCCATATTGAGTATTACAAAATTTAAATTGAAACATTATACAAATTCATATTGAGCATATATTATACAAATCCATACTGGGTAGACATATCCTTCTTCCTGAGCCTCGATCCCATAATGATTTCAAATATAAACTTAAGGTTTACATTTGGTGCCAGTAGCTAGGGTTTACAGAGGGTAATATGAAGATATACATGTTTTAATAAAGAAAGAGTTGAGTAAAAAGTTGGATGAAGGACCTTGGAAAAAAAGGGAAGAGGTGGGATGAAGGACCTTCAGAGCTGGATGAAGAGCCGAATGAAGAGTCGGGCACAATCTTGTCAGACTAACAAGATTGTGTCCGACTCTTCATTCGACTCTTCATCCGGCTCTGAAGGTCCTTCATCCACCTCTTCTCTTTTTTTGGAAGGTCCTTCATCCAACTTTTTATTTGATTCTTTCTTTATTAAAACATGTATATCTTCATATTACCCTCTGTAAACCCTAGCTACTGGCACCAAAAGCGAAGAGCCATCGTTGCTCACCTGAATGTGACATGGTTCTACAAAAAACAACATTATTAGAAACAAGCACAATTATACATGCATTAGTAAAATAATCACTAAAATAACAATTATACATGCATCACTGTATTATACATGCATTAGTTGATTATACATGCATTACTCTATTATTAGAAACAAGCACAATTATACATGCATCACTCTATTATACATGCATTACTAAACAAGCACAATTATCAAGCTAATCATCACTAAAATAACAGTTATACATGCATTAGTTGATTATACATGCATTACTCTATTATTAGAAAAAAGCACAATTATACATGCATCACTCTATTTAATATACTAATTATTTACATTATCTCAACAAATCAAGCATGCATGCATTAATTACTAATTGACCTAAATAAGCAATAACAAGTAACAGGAAATTAGAGGAAGAAAAGAGAAATATATACACGACTAACCTTAGCAAGATAGAGAGGAGAAATACAAATTAACTTCAAAGATCTCAGATCCGGCCTCCTTGTGCGCAGAAATCAGACCAATTCGTATACAGAGAGAGAGAGTATTAATTGATCAAAACGGCGCTGGAAGGAGAAGGCCTTTATCGATAATCAAAACCCTACAATAACCTTTCTCCACGGATTATTATGTAAAAAGCCGTGTAGCTCTGTCAAAGATTTCTACACTGCTGTTTAAACAAACATCCGTGTGCATTTTGCATATTTCTACACGGTTCTCACCATAAATATCCGTGTGGCTCTCTCATGGCTATCTACACTGTTAGTTAAACAATAATCCGTTTACAATTCCTGATAAACGTCCGTGTAGCTCTCTCAAGGCTTTCTACACTGATTCTTTAATAAATATCCGTGTAATATATCCCACAGATATTTCGGGCTTCCAAAAAATTCCAATATCACACGGTTTTTATATAAAATTGTCAAATCCATATACAATGTGCAGTGTACAATGACCATTTCTGTAGTAGTGCACGTTACACTTAAAATGTGTAAAGCATTAACTAAAGAAGTTATACCTCTGCACGAGATCCTCCAAGTAACTCTCCGCAGTTTCTTCCAATGTTCTGTTATCTTCTTGTGGTATGAAACCCTCTGCAACCCACATTTGAACTAAAGATTCGGCATTGATATCATGGTCTTCGGGAAATGCAGCAAAGTACATAAAACAAGACTTAAGAACAAATGATAGGTCTTCATAACTTGTGCCTATAATCTCGCTACATTTCTTTCCATCATCAACATGCCAACTCATTGTTTGTAACACCTTATTCCAAGCGGCATAACTGCATGGCTTCTTTGATAATAGGCCTCCTAAAACCACCAATGCGAGAGGCAACGCACCACATTTATGGACAAATTGATCTATGATATCAGAAAGATCATCAAAATCATTTTTATTTAAATCCTGATTTGGAAGAGCCTTTTTCAAGAAAAGCTGTAAGCTTAACTCCTTTGTTAAGAACCCAAGTTTGTATGGTTCACACATAGGATCCGCATCCTTAGCAACATCAAAGATCCTAGTGGTTATAAGTACTCTACTTCCATTATTTTCGTTCGGAAATACTTCTCCAATTTGAGTCCATAGATTGTCTGTCCAAACATCATCAAGGACTATGAGGTACTTTTTGTCTTTAAGAGACTCATGAATTTTGGTATGAAAAACATTTAGTTGCATGCTCGGATCGATAGGAGGCTCGAGTACTTGTTCCGCTATTTTTCTCAAAATGTCAATTAATTCGAACTTTTGAGAAATAGCTACCCATATACGAAGTTGAAATTGTCTCCTGACATCATTGCTGTAAAAATAAAACATTTATTGGATTTTAGTATAACAAAAAATTTAAGATGATAGACTCTTTTAAGGAAAAAAAACGTATGTGTGTGTGTTTTGATGGTAAAATTTATGCGTAAATAGAAAAATGTGATTTTCTTTACCAATCCAAAGGGCCATGGTTTTCTATTTTTCCTTTTTTTTGTATCTTTCTTAAGGGTGAAAATGGAGCAAATACGGAGCAGATAATGCCAATACCAAATCCATATCTTTTTGTCATCAAGCGGATACGGATACGGATAGTAAATGAATGTCAAAATTTAAAATCAAATCCGCCTTAAATGGATACGGATACGGAACGGATAATCCACGGATACGGATTGAATACGAATATGAAATGAATATCTGAAGGATAATTGAGTTAATAAGACATATATTAACTCTAAGAACAATAACATATAAAATTTCAGACTAAAAAAAAAAGATCTTGCCTATTTATGAGTAGCGTTTGATTTTAAATAAATCAGTAACAATTTGTGAAAAAAAACAGTAATGGTAGTTTTATACACATTTGGTCATTAATCACTGTTACTGACAATCTTTCCATTAAAAAAAAAACTATTATAGGACAAAAACAAGGAGTTTCTACTTATCGGCCTATAGCTCAGTCCTTTCCTTATTTATACAAAGGACTTAATTGGAAAGTAGCCATATTTAAGCTTTTATTGGACCAAGAGATTAAGAAGGCACCGAATGGAAGTCGGCCCAGAAACAAGTCCGGACCCGAGGTGCTCAAGAAATTAGTCCCACTAAAAATATATAAATAATGTTGAGGCGGTTATATATAATATCGGTCTGTCAAACTGGAAAGAGATTTAGCAGACGGATATAGGCGGATATCCGCTCCGTTTACGGGTCTGCTGTATTATCCGTATCCGTTTTTGGGTATTTTGTTGTTAGCCCGTAATTATCCGGATCCATATCCATTATTATCCATATCCGTTTGATCTGAATTTGGATTATAAGCGGATTCGGAGAAGATATCCACCGAATAATCCGAATCCGTT
This sequence comes from Carex littledalei, assembly GCA_011114355.1. Lineage (NCBI taxonomy): Eukaryota > Viridiplantae > Streptophyta > Magnoliopsida > Poales > Cyperaceae > Carex > Carex littledalei. The sequence continues at coordinate 18,536,685 of CM022079.1, forward strand.
TACCCCCTAATCTTTCTTCCTTTTTTTCCATGGTATTGCAAAAGTTGTTGGCGCAGTACAAATAGATTTGCACAATATCAATTCACACGATATATTCAGCAGTTGTTTATGAGATCTAGCTGTTGGTCTTGTTTAGATTTGCACAATATCAATAACCCATGCAATATAAAAACACAAGTAGTTAATACGACCTACCCTCAATGACCTACTTGAAAGAAAATGTTACAACCAGAATAATAAATGCGTTAATAATGATTATGTTTAGATATGTCAAAATTTCAGATCTGGTTGGGTTCATATTGGATCATGAATATTTTATTCTTTTTTTTGACAGATAAGATTTGATCCGACATATTTTTTCTAAGATGTTCGGTCATGATTGCTTCTGACATAGTGCGTTTTTAATTTAATGGTTGTTATATCAGTCAGACCATCATTATCTAAATATATTTTGAAACACTTTATTATTAATGAATATTGTTGGTTTCTTAAATAACTAGCTAATATCAATTTACAACTAGTAAGGTACATAATAATTGCAACTTAGCAGCCTTTGCTAAGAATTTAAGAAAAAAATAGAAGGTACGTAATATTTGTTCGATCATAGAATCCAAGTTGAGCATATATGTAATATAATTATGAATTGTATACTACCATATATGATTGTCACAATTAAGTGATCTAATATGAAATTAAGATATTAGACAACCTATATATTCAATAGGGTTTCGTCCATAAATGTGTAAAACAATTTAGGCAAAAATCAAATCATTGATGGACTGATTCTGAGATTTGCAATTCGGAAAACTGTCTTTCCACAGGTTTGTACGTGCCACATGAATATCGATGCAGCTGCACGTATTTTGATGCTACTGCATGGTTTTTGATGCAGTCGCACGAAATACCTTTTTCAAGTTAGCAGATAGGTTACCCTATATAAGAATTGGTCCCCAAGGCACAAGATGTGACAGAAAAGAACATAAACTGAACAGACATTTTCTCTTTAAAAAATACACATCTGTGTGACTTCTCTTCTTCTTCCACCATCAAAGAATAGAGAGAAGAGATCCATTAAGAAAAAGGGAGAGGATCTCTCAAGGGCTGAGTCTTGTTATCTCGGAAGACCTATTTCACGACCCGACGACAACATGCTAGAAGGACTTTTTGCCATGTAGAGTTTAGTCTCGTGCTCACAGAGACGGCTATTGCTCTACTAAGGCTTTGGATATTCCATGACAAATGACATGGAATCAGGTATTATGTTCCTCACTTTTGATTTATATTTTTGGTCTCTTTGGCATAGGACGGTTCTTAGGTTAAGGTGGAGAATTGTTTCTCCTTCGCTAGGGTGTAAGTGTTTGACCCCTAGATTAGACGTAATTGTTTAATCTCTAGATAAGATGTAAGTGTTTGGTTTTTATGATTCCCAACAATGATAACATTTAGTGGTCTGTTATAAAACATATAGATATTAAAGAGTTAGATAAAATTGAACAATTTATTGTGCTTTGAGATTTATACAGAGGATTTGAACGGTCTCGATTTTTCATATATCAACTCAAAATTTGAGATATCTCAGAGGATGCTCGGATCTCAAAACTACTTAAACTCTTCACAGAGTCAAATGCTAGATTTCCACGAATTCATATCACCTTGAGGTAATAGAATATTCTTCTTTAGATCCAGACCGTTCAATCAAAATCCGCACGAATATATTAAAGGGACCCCATGCATTTCACCTCATATATGATTGATCCAGATTCTGATCAGACGGTGCGGATCTAAACAGAAATATTTTGCTGCTTAGAGGATATGAACTCAATTCCAACTCGACCGACCAACCGTTAGGATCAGAATTGATTTACAAAAAATTGAAAATTATATGGACTTGATTTAGTAAAATTTAAGTTTCTACCTACAAAACTAATTAGAGGAGGCAGTTGTCTCATAAATCATAGATTCACAAGACAATTTGTTCGAAAATTGTAGTTACTGGGTTTGATAATTTGGTAAACCGATTTACAATTTCTGTAAATTTATCAAAGCTTGAAATTGAAATCAACAGTGGTCAAGTTAGAACAAAATTGGAAACGCTTGTTGACTAAAAATATATAAAATTCAAGAAGCTCTATTGTTGCAAAATAAAGAGTGTAATCAACTTTTGAATCAAACAATTAAATTCTAAACTAATATTTTTTTAAGAAAAACAAATATATAGCACATACCAATTGTATACTTTTTGTGCGAGAGTCGTTTTTCCAAGTCCACCAGCTCCCCAAATAGAAACGACCGAACGTCTCTGAGTGGTCTCATCTAGCAATGCTTTGACAACATGGTCTTTATCCTCCTTGAACCCGACAATATCAGGATCAATGTCTGGTATCACGAGTGGTCTAATGGGCAGTTTGATCTCTCCACTGTCCTCGCCCAGTGAATTAATCCCATACCTTGTTGAAATTAATATTTTAGTTAGAAATAATAAACATAATAAATTAGGCAATTACTCAAATAATTGGGAGAATGCTTTTGAAAATTTTCTACATAAATTAAATATTTAGGTTTTCTAGAGTCATGTTGGATGTGCAATTTATGCACTTGATATTTGTATCATGTTTAATGACATTTATGTTTTTGGATTTGTAAATATCAGCATATGTCCTATAAATAGAAGATATGTCATTTGTAATAACAGGAAGCTGTTATTCTGATCTCAACCATTCAATTTTCTCAATGTGCGAATCTCAATAAAGAAACTTTTCCATGTGCAAATTTCAACAAAAATCACCCGTTGGGATTGCAATAACAGGTTCCTGTTATTCCCCAGGAATAACATCTGATTTATTTCCTGTAATATGTGAGAGAATTGGAAAACATGAATTTAGTACGAAAAATTGAGCTACCTTTATTTTGCTTCCTCATTCTCTCTTCCATTAAATACACAGAACAGAATAAAATCAACATAGGTCGTGAATAAACCAACATATATACCTGAGTCTACTCGTCTCGATCTCAGTCATCCTTGCCTGGATCTGTTCTATCTCATGGACAAGTTTGCGTACAGCCGGTAGTTTTTTTGTTATCTTCATCATCCTTTTCATGGCCTCCATCGTGCCGGCGGGTTTTTGCGGATTTGGAGGGATCTCCAAGAGAAAGTTGTCAATGGCATCTTCTATTGAATAGGCAACATCTCTCACCTGCTTCACCCAATACTTTTGCTTCTCATCTGTTATTTGTTTCTTGTCAGCATCTTTCAGAAAAACCTGAATCCAGCCGAGTTGACGGGTCACTGTCTCTACTTGCTCATCAACGTTGTACATGAGTAAAACCTCTGTAACTCCAACATCAGTGATCTTGCTCAGAATAACCTTTACAATGCTCTCAGCCATCTCTCTTCTGTATTCTAGGTGGAGATGAAACTAATTAGAAACAATAACCAAAATAGCACATATATAATACTCTGACGTGCACAAACAAAAATAGCACATATATAATACTCTGACGTGCACAAACAAAACAAGCAACAAGATGGTGTTCACCACATAATCACAGAAGCAAGAAAAGGAAAAAACCTCAAGAAAATATGAAAGAATTGGAGTACTTGAGTTGCACAGCCTTGAGCCCGGTGGAGAGAAGTAAGAGAGCTAAATCTTTGCTATATTGGTAGAAACAAAGCGGATGCAATTATTGAAGAGACAAAGTGGAGCAATTATTGAAGGGGACGACTAGGTCAATAATGCAGAATATTTTCTCCATTTCATAAAGAAAAGGACAAGTCCAGTTTCCCTCTTAAAGCTGAGGTGATTGGTTTCTCCAGTTACTTGATAATTCGGAGGAAATGAAGAAGGAATCTATTGTAAAATCAACTTTTTGAAAGATAAGGATTGTGGTAGGGTCACCGAAAGAAAGCAGGTTATTCGGAGAATCAATTTCCCTTCACTTTAAAATAAATTTAGAATTTTAGAATTTTTTATTTTTATTCCCAATCAACAATTCAATATCCGAACAATAAATTAAATTGTTTTAATATAAATAAGTTTTCCAAGAATATTTCTTCATTTACAATTTTTTTTATTTTTTGACATAAACTTTGTTCAATGAAATAACTTAAAATCATTAAAATAATTCTAAAATTGCCGGTCCCGTCACGTGTGACCACAGTGACCAAACGTGATGTGTAACTTGTCTCGTGTCACATCATGTGAAAAATAAATTGATCATGTCAGATGGGTGTAATCGGAGCTAATAAATTTATAATCATAATTTCTACTCACAGTCAGATCACAAGCGCATAATCCTACCGTGTAATATAGATACGTGTATCGATCCACAAGAATGGTTTTGTGTACTAATTAGTCCTATCTTTTCACTAATCTAAGCAAATTCTTTTCGTGTAAAATATTTTTTATCAAACAAATTATAATCTAGTTGAAGTATGGTTTAGCGGGAAATAAATCAGGAGTTAGCCACAATATTAACAATTATTCCACAATGTTAATTTTTTCTAATCACTATACCCTCTAGTTCAATTAGCTTCTAATCTTACCATAAGCTAACTACTATTTTTATGCTGGTGTTTATGGCGTGATTTTAAATGAAACATTGACTACAAAATTGAGACCAAGAATGAGTTCACTTATCTCATCTTGTTGATACATTGCATGACTATACTAAGTCTAAACATTCAGAAAAAATTTATATGTTCTTCTATGGAATCAAAAAATTTATATGTTACGTCTATGGAATCGAAAAAATTTATATGTTATTCTATGGAATCAAAAAATTTATAAAGAGCCTAATAAAATAAAATGAAATGTGCCCTTTTTTTGTCCAATGATGATTATTTTTTTGGTCAAAAGTTGCGGCATTTAATATCAAAGTTTTGAGCAAAAAAAAAATAAAATAAAATGAAATATGCCATTTTTTTGTCCAATGATGATTATTTAAATGCAAGGCCTGTTATTCCGACCATTATTCCTCTCCAAGTGCCATCTCAGATCCTAAGAATTCAAAATAACCTGGAATTTAGGGAGGTTGGCCATACAAGTACCGTAGAAAAGAGCAGGCCCAATATAGACTCACAAATTCGAGCAGCAGCCCAACAAGGAATCTCTTAATACTGGACCGTTTATAAGAGAATCTCAGCCCACTACAAATGCTGTTATTTCCTTTTGAGGCCGAAACAGAAAACAGTAAAACCAAAAAAATTGAGAGTAGAAGTCGGCCGAATTTTTATTTTTACAATTATAAAAAGATAGATAAATCATTTTTTTTTAATTTCAAATTTAACAGAAAACTACTTTTGTGAATTTCAAATTTAACACGGCCGCAAGAAAACTACTTTTGTGAATTTCAAATTTAGCACGGCCACAAGAAAAAATATTCGATACGAATTGGGTGTCCGCCATGTTAAATGATAGACAAAATGTTTTTCTTTTCAAAAAGAGAGATAAATCATCTAACCGCTATTTATATGAAGTTCAAATTTAACACGGCCGCAGGAAAAAAAAATAACGGATGATAGACAAAATGCTTTTCTTTTCGTTGCTTTGATAAAATGTGGGCCCCAAATTTTTTGGTCCAATGATGATTATTTTCTTGGTCAAAAGTTGCGGCATTTAATACCAAAGTTTTGAGAAAAAAAATTAAATAAAATGAAATGTGCCCTTTTTTTGTCCAATGATGATTATTTTCTTGGTCAAAAGTTGCGGCATTTAATATCAAAGTTTTGAGCAAAAAATAAAATAAAATAAAATGAAATGTGTCCGCTATTGGTGTTTTGGGAAGTGGTTACATTGTACAAGATTTATGAAGAGTATAGAAGGAAAATCGTTAGTAAAAAAATTTATGCTTTATTGGAAATTTCTTTTAAATATGCTATATATTTTTCATGTTTTTAAAAAAGGAGAGAAATGGGTAGTTTATAAATTTAAAATACGTTTTAGTAGAAAGACAATAAATTGAATAAATTTGTGAGGTTTTGAAATTTAGAAAGGTCAATTTTATATTATGAATTTTGGAGGGGTGAAAACGTTATTTCGAGAATTTTGAGGGGTATATACGTGAAATCCCCCCACCCCACCCCACCCCCCACATAAAAAATAAAAAACACAATGGGGAACATATATTCCATTGAAGGCATGCACAACAACAAAGTAGGCACTTATCGCGAGGGAAAAAGCGCATTTATGACGGTTCTCCGTTGCGAAAAGTACCGTCGCGAATAGAAAAAGCACAGTTATGACGGTACTCCGTCGCGAAAAGTCACTTTTTACCCTCACAAAAAGTCACTTATTCTTGTTGTGGCAATTTTGTATTGAGAAATCAAGGAATTAATAATTTGACATTTGCTTTATTATAAAGAGGTCATCTCTTTTTTTATTATGAAAAGGTACCTTATAAAAATCTGCTTTTAAATTTTTAAATCTTACTTTTTTCAATTGAGTTTAAGAATTTATTCATTTCTAAACAAATAGTATATTCGTGATATCATAACAGCAAGTACTGGTTATGCTATAAATAGCCAGACCAAGTGCTTTCTTTCTTTTTTTAAATTAAATGGACCATTTTTTATTTACATTTGCACCTGGTTAATTTGTGTTACTACGTCATCATTTCTCATTTTTTTTTTCCTTTTTTCTTATGCAATGCACTCCTTGAGGGACCACGTGTCAGAGAAACTGAATCTTACTAATTTCATGGAGAAACTAATGCAAACTATATATGCAGATTCCAGCTTTCAGGGATTCCAGTACCCCAAGTCCTGCCGAATTCATATCAGCTAAAGTAACTCAAAATTTGATTTTAGATCCGGCCCTCAGATCTGTTTTTGCACGATTATTAAAGAGGCCCGTGCATTCCACCTCAGGCCGGATTGGCCCGGATTCTGGTCGGATTGTCAGTCGTATACTTCATAATTTAGTACAGTACTCCCAGCATGATTTGATTTGCCCCGTGTGCAACCTATTTAGTACAGTACTCCTAGCATGATTTGATTTGCCCCGTGTGCAACCTATTTAAGATAGCTCTACATATATGTGGGAAAACTCAAACATACAATCTATAACTATGTTCTTAATTTATCTCAGAGAAAAAGAAAATAAAAACATCAGTATTAAATTAAAAATTCAAAGCACACATGCATACAAGAAATTTAATTAAAAGAAAACGATGCCAAATATGAAACTGGAGCCTTAGAGTAAAATATGCATTGACCGGAGTCCATCGCTCTAATATTCATAGCTAAATTTAATTGAAGGAACATGTTTGCATAAGTTGCGAACCTCATCTTCCTTACTCTCATGGCCATTCTTCACCCATGTCAATTTTTGAAGGTTGGTTAGGTGTTGTAGCCCCTGAGGAACACACAATTCTTGACACCTACTAATATCGAGTTCTCTAAGAATGGGCATAGCCCTCTCCTCTATCTCCCAATCGTCTAGCATGGTAACGTTGAAAAGCGACAATTCTTCTAATTGCTTGAAGCCTTTAGCTGAACATCTCATTTTTTGATTAGTTTTGACATTTTGTAATGTGAGATCCTTGAGGCAGTGTAGATTCTCCAATACCGAAATTACATCTTGCTCAAAGTGGCAACCACAAATCTCAAGATAAATGAGGTGAGGAGGTAACATGATAACATCAATGACCATTTCATTAGGGGTCTCCCCACAGTTCCAAAGCCAGGAATCCAATTTTAGATATTGTAGATTCCGATAAAATGGGAAGTCCCTCATATCAAATATGTCTCCTGGAAAATAACCTTCTAGGGTGAGAGAGATTAGGTTCTTTAACGTGCCTAGAAAAGCAGCAACTACCATCCATGAACATTTTCGGTTCCATAAATCTAAATATAATTTACGTAAATTGGGTAGATGAGGTAACTGATCAGTTTTCCAAGATTCATTGGTATTAACCACTCCAAGCGTTTGCAAATTTGGTAGTTTTGTTGATGGTGGCAGTTTTGGAATATTTGATCCAGTCCAGACATGCCTCAGTGCATTAATGTGCCATGCACAATCAGGAAAATATAAAGGGTCTATATCGAGACAAAGGGTCTGCATACATTTCATGGTGCCTATCACTTTCTCCAAGTATCTTTGCCCATACTCGTCACCTCGTCCACACTTGTCAGTTGGCCTCCCTTCAAGATTCAGATATCTTAACTGGGTTAATCCCTCAAACATTCCCACATTTATGCTATCCATATTGGCTTCAGTGCTTACCACTTTGAGCAGCTTTTGCTTAGAACAATTCGGCATGCCTTTTTCATGGAAGCACAACAGAGTGCGGAGGTTTTGATTCATCACGAGTTTATCACAATCTGGATGGTGAACTGCCACACGACGCGCCCTACTCAAGCTTTGTTGATCATCTGGATGTGAATACACCATAAAAAAGTTGTCCTCCTTGGCTTTTTGGATAGCAAGATCCCGTAGGAGATCGTGAATGTAGCAACATTCGATAGAACCATCAAAAGATCTAGATTTTACTTGAACCAGGCTCCTGTTATACAATGAGAAAATTTGTTTTAAACATACAAGAACATCCGATTTGGAGTGCTCATAAATGTCATTACTAAATTATTAATGGTGCTCACATTTTTCAAAGGTAAGTAGTTAAAGAAAGTACTGATTATGTATTATAATATTAACACTCATAAATTTTGAGTATAGTAAATATTTCATACAAGAAAAATATTTCAATTGGAAACTCTGTACATCACTTGTACGTGCTGATTGCATTGTGCTTTATTTTTTTTTTTCTTTTTTCCTTTTGTTTCTCCTTTAGTGCTCCTTATATTGGAATCCTATTGTATCCAAATGGTTTACTATATGGCTAAAGGCTTTTATGAATAAATAAATTGGAACCGGCACTTGTAGAATGAAATTAGCACATTACACTAAAATGTGTAAAGCATTAAATGAAGAAGTAATACCTCTGCACAAGATCTTCCAAGTAACTCTCTGCAGTCTCTTCCAATGTTCTATTATCTTCTTGTGGTATGAAGCCATCTGCAACCCACATTTGAAGTAATGATTCGGCATCGATATCATGGTCTTCAGGAAATGCAGCAAAGTACATAAAACATGACTTAAGAGCTAATGATAAGTCATCATAACTAGTGCCTATAATCTCGCTACATTTCTTTCCATCAACATGCCAACTCATTGTTTGTAACACCTTACTCCAAGCTGTATAGGTGTGTGGCTTCTTTGATAATAGGCCTCCTAAAACCACCAAAGCGAGAGGTAGCCTACCGCATTTATGGACAAATTGATCTGCGATATCAGAAAGATTATCAATAAAACTTTTATTTAGATACAGGTTTGGAAGAGCCTTTTTCAACAAAAGCTCTAAGCTTAACTCCTTTGTTAAGAACCCAAGTTGGTATGGTTCACATGTGGGATCTGCATCTTTAGCAACATTAAAGATCCTAGTGGTTATAAGTACTCTACTTCCATTATTTTCGTCTGGGAGTGCTTCTCCAATTTGAGTCCATAGATCGTCTGTCCAAACATCATCAAGGACTATGAGGTACTTTTTGTCTTTAAGAGACTCATGAATTTTGGTATGAAAAACATTTAGTTGCATGCTCGAATCGATAGGAGGCTCGAGTACTTGTTCCGCTATTTTTCTCAAAATGTCAATTAATTCGAACTTTTGAGAAATAGCTACCCATATACGAAGTTCAAATTGTCTCCTGACATCATTGCTGTAAAAATAAAACATTTATTGGATTTTTAGTATAACAAAAATTTAAAGATGATAGACTCTTTTAAGGAAAAAAAAACGTATGTGTGGGTGTATGTTTTGATGGTAAAATTTATGCGTAAATAGAAAAATGTGATTTCCTTTACCAATCCAAAGGGCCATGGTTTTCTATTTTTCCTTTTTTTGTATCTTTCTTAGGGGTGAAAATGTAGCAAATACGGAGCGGATAATGCTAATACCAAATCCATATCTTTTTCTCATCGAGCAGATACGGATACGGATACGGATACGGATAGTAAACGGATGTCAAAATTTAAAATCAAATCAGCCATAAATGGATACAGATACAGAACAGATAATCCACGGATACAAATTCGAATATGAATATGAAATGAATATCTGAAGGACAATTGAGTTAATAAGACATATATTAACTCTAAGAACAATAACATATAAAAATTTCAGACCAAAAAGAAAGATCTTGCTTATTTAAGAGTAGCGTTTGATTTTAATTAAATCAGTCAATTTGTAAAAAAAACAGTAATGGTAATTTTATACACATTTGGTCATTAATCACTATTACTGACAATCTTTCCATTAAAAAAAAGCTATTATAGGACAAAAACAAGGAGTTTCTACTTTTCGGTCTATAACCCAGTCCTTTCCTTATTTATATAAAGGACTTAATTGGAAAGTAGCCATATTTAAGCTTTTATTGGACCAAGAGATTAACAAGGCAGCGAATGGAAATCGGCCCAGAAACAAGTCTGGATCCAAGGTGCTCAAGAAATTAGTCCCACTAAAACAATATAAATAATGTTGAGACAGTTATATATAATTTCGGTCCGTCAAACTAGAAAGAGATTTAGCAGACGGATATAGGCGGATATCCGCTCCGTTTACGGGTTTGTTGTATTATCCGTATCTGTTTTCGGGTATTTTCTTGTTAGCCCGTAATTATCCGGATCCATATCCATTATTATCCGTATCTGTTTGATCTGAATTCGGATTATATATCAGCCAGATAATCCGAATTTGTTTACCCCCTAATCTTTCTTCTTTTTTTTCCATGGTATTGCAGAAGTTGTTGGTGCAATACAAATAGATTTTCACAATATCAATTCACACGATTCAGCCGTTGTTTATGAGATCTAGCTCTTGGTCTTGTTTAGATTTGCACAATATCAATAACCCATGCAATATAAAAAGAACACAAGTAGTTAATACGGCCTACCCTCAATGACCTACTTCAATGAAAATGTTACAACCAGAATAATAAATGCGTAAATAATGATTATGTTTAGATATGTCAAAATTTCAGATCGGGTTAGGTTCATATTGGATCGTGAATATTTTATTCTTTTTTTTTGACAGATAAGATTCGATCCGACATATTTTGTTTAAGATGTTTGATGATGATTGCTTCTGACATAGTGCGTTTTTAATTTAATGGTTGTTATATCAGTCAGACCATCATTATCTAAATATATTTTGAAACACTTTATTATTAATGAATATTGTTGGTTTCTTAAATAACTAGCTAATATCAATTTACAACTAGTAAGGTACATAATAATTGCAACTTAGCAGCCTTTGCTAAGAATTTAAGAAAAAAAATAGTAGGTATGTAATATTTGTTCGATCATAGAATCCAAGTTGAGCATATATGTAATATAATTATGAATTGTATACTATCATATATGATTGTCACAATTAAGTGATCTAATATGAAATTAAGATATTAGACAACCTATATATTCAATAGGGTTTCGTCCATAAATGTGTAAAACAATTTAGGCAAAAATCAAATCATTGATGGACTGATTTTGAGATTCGTAATTCGGAAAACTGTCTTTCCACAGGTTTGTACAAACACATGAATATCGATGTGGCCGCACGGATGTTGATGCTACTGCACGATTTTTTATGCATTCGCACGAAATAACTTTTTCAAGTTGGCAGATAACCAGATAGGTTACCCTATATAAGAATTGGTCCCCAAGGCACAAGATATGACAGAAAAACACAGAAACTGAACAGACATTTTCTCTTTAAAAAATACAGATCTGTGTGACTTCTCTTCTTCTTCCACCATCAAAGAATAGAGGGAAGAGATCCATTAACAAAAAGGGAGAGGATCTCTCAAGGGCTGAGTCTTGCTGTCATGGAAGACCTATTCCACTACCAGACGACAAAATGCGTGAATGACTTCTTGTCATCTAGAGTCTAGCTAGTCTCGTACTCACGGAGACGGCTGTTGCTCTACTAAGGCTTTGGATATTTCATAACAAATGACATGAAATCAGGTATTATGTTCCTCACTTCTGATTTATGTTTTGGGTCTCTTTGGCATATGACGGTTTTTAGGTTAAGGTGGGAAGATCTATCGATGGGTAAACAGGAAGCTCTCCCCACTGGAGATGGGTGGTACACGATTCTCACGCGCAGGCAGAAGCAGGAGCGAGCTATCACCAACCATCACCAACCTAGCAAGGCAGGGTGGCGCCGTCGTCAGGCTACACTCTTCAAAAGTAAGCAAGATAAACTGGCTATCTCATCTAACAACGGCTACAAGCATGGCTACACTCTTCACACCCGCGCTACCCAAGGCACCAAGCATGGCTTCCCAAGGCAAAACAGTACAGCTCCCATCTTCTCAGGTAAGTCATTCTCCAACAAAAACCATGATTATAAGCACAGAAGGCATGGCCTTGCAGGGGGAAGCATTTATGGCAACAGTACTTATGGAAAACTTTTGCCAAACCCATCACCTCAACTTTTGAAGAGCTTTAATAATGGCTTCCCACTAACTAATCTCAATACAAAAACGCCCAGCTTCAACATTCCCTTTCGCATTCAATACATACAGTCAACTACAACCACCAATCTTCATTAATGGCAAAAAGAAAATCCCACCCCACCCACCAACCGACTTTGAACCCCCAGCCTGTGATTACTTCTCCTTCTCCTCAGCACCACACACCCAACTCAAACCTCTCATATGTCTAAGCCGCTGCTCACCACCCACTCTCCACACACCCTCTACCTTTCCCCTTCGCATCACAGAGGTTTACCTCTCCACCATGGCGCCACTACTTGGAACAAAATCCTTGGCATGCCAACCTTGCGCAGAACACATCACCTGCCAACAGACCAGACCCGCTCCCCACCCCCCCGGACCCCTCCAAAGCGATCTGGAGGGGACGGTGTTATAACTGTCTTATTAAGGGTCACGACCAAAGCGAGTGTAATAGTAAGGAGCGAGTGTGCGCGAGGTGTTGGGAAAAGGGCCACGAGGCGAAACAATGCACGCTAGTGCTGCCAGCCAGCCAACCACGATCTGACCCACTCGTTCCCCGGGGGAACCTGGGTGAGTCGCTGCTACCTCCCAACAGACCCAGATCGGCCACGGTCTTCATACCCGAGACGGACAAAATGAAGCACGATATGCTCGAGCTTAACAGGGCCCTCGTCATCGACGCTAGATTACGACCGACGCACACCACGCAAGTGCTTCAATCCGTTTTGATGACCATTTGCAAGTCCGACTATCCATACCCTCTCACACACATGTCGGGACACCAATATTTTCTTCTCCTACCGTATGGGGCTGACCGTAACCGGTTCATACATGAATATGGGAAGCCGTTACAAGAGCTCGGCTACGTCTTGTTTCCTTGGAGCACCGCCGTTAATGCTTACCCAACAAACCTTAACTTCAAGGTTTGGCTAGAACTCAAACGCGTCTCCCCACAAGCATGGTGTGTCGAACATTTAATCGCTGCGGTTAGCTCCTTCAGAGTGGTTCTCAAGCATGCACCCATGTGTAAAGTCAACTCTCTTGATTCTATGATGGCGGTTATCGCGCTTCCCGACCTTGCACGAATTCCTCATTTCATTACTATGTGGATCCATGGGTTTTCATGCGACGTTGAGGTGCTTGTGCATAGTTGGCTTGAGGACCCGATTTCTTTCCTTCCGGTAGAGGATGCGACTCCCGCTGATCAGTTCTTTGCAAAGGTGCAGCATGACAATGTTAGGGCAATGACCGGTTATAAGCACGAATTAGATGGCAAAGGGATGGTTGCGGTAGACTTTGATGTTTTACTAGGGGTTTGGCAGAAAGAGCAACCGGGGCCACAGAAGGACAAGTTGAAATTTGTTTTGCAATCGAGCCCCCATTTTGACGACTACCTCCGGCAGAACCCGGAACTCACCGACCCGGCCGAGCTCGGGCAGCCGTCAGAGTTCGGACCCGTTATGGCAAAGGGTAAGGATCCGATTGATAAATTGGCTTGCCAGTTTTTTCAAATGGAGAATCCGGTTTTTTCTCAGATAGGAGAGGTGGGGAATAATGCAGCAGGTACAGTACCTAGTACCTCTGTCAATCACGCTGCGCCTACTTCCCCTACTAGCTGCCAAGGTGATGGGATGGTTTTAGGAGGCATTTGGATTCAAAATGATAATTTGAAATTCACAGCCGCATCTGATCCGGCCGCATCTGATCCCTCCAGTTACCAAAACCCAATTTCCCCTAATTGGGCTGCACCTACCAACCTAGCCGAAATCTCCTCTAATTGGGCTGCACCTTCCAACCTAGCCAATTTGGGCCAACTGAATAACAATCTCCAAACAAATGGAGCCTCTGTTATCCAGCCACCTGTCCACCCATTTACCCAAACCCAATTAAATAATTCACCCAACCCAAATCCGATTCTGCCTCTTTCTCTTTCTCCTTCTCCTCTCCCTTCCCCAACCCACCAACCTGGCCATCAATTAAATCCCATTTGCATCTCCTCCCCTTCCATTTCCTTGATTGAACCAACAATTTGCGATGAAGACTCAACAAGGGAGAGAGAAATACATACCGAACCCAAAACCGAACCCCTTGAATCCAAACCATCTGAATACTATCCCACCGATGAAGATGACGCCCAGATGGGTATTGATGAGATTGAGGCTCAAATGGCACTGGACGAACCCGTAGAGGAATCAACGGAAAGCTTCGAGACAGAAGAAGATGAGTTGCACTTCAGTAACTACCCTGAACCCGAACATGGGCTGCAACCACAACATCAGTACATGCCGGACCCCTGTCTTATGGACCAATCCGATTCAGCGAGGTCGGGTATGGACATGGACCAAATTGGGATGCCGTATGAAACAATTTCTGATGCGGAGATGAGAGCTCTCGAGGAGGAGATAAGACTCCAGGACGAAGCGGATGCTTATCAAAGTGCTCTTAACGACCCACTTCAAGCTCACTTGTTTATCGAACGGCCAACACCACCATCCGAGCAGTCGGCATCACCAACCGAACCTAACTCCCATACACCAACCGAACAGCCAGCACCAACCAGTACCAACCCGAACCTAACTCCCCTACACCAACCGGCATCACCACCCGAACAGCCAGCACCCGAACAGCCAGAACTACCACCAACTGAACAACAAACCGAAACCAATGTCCCTCTACCACCACCCGAACAGCCAACACCACCACCCAAACCCAAATCCCCTCCGCCACCACCACCGGCCCCCAATTCCCCGCCTCAACAAGCAAGGACTCTAAGAAGAAGTGCACGCATACTGGAGAGGGGCGAGACAAAGCATTATGGTGATCAGAAAAATAAAACAAAAAAAAGGTGAAAAGGACGGCCTACTTGATACCGACCTCGACCCGGCCAAATAGGCGGAGTTGCTGCTTGCATTGAGACAGGATGACATCGCAGCAGCACCGCTCCAGCAGGACTTGGCAGACAGTGCGGATCTCTACTGTGGTATAAAGCGTTTGCCTCTGGTAGAAGGGACTGGTTTGCTGGTTAGCGGGTCGGGTTTACAGGGACAGCTCACGGGTCCGAATGTGTGCACTACGGGAGATACAGTAGGTGGAGGGCACTCTGACATGAGGCTAACTGAGATGGTTCAAGGAACAAAGGTGGCTGATGACTCTCAACTGGGGCAGGCCGACAATGTGATAGGAGGGCATGCTGCAGGCGGCGGCAATAGTAGGGAGGATGATGGGGAATCAGTCCTAGGAGCGTTTGACTTCGATAGCGATATCGATCTCTCCGAATAGGAGGAGATCGATACAGCTACCTAAGTTAGGTGTATGTTTTATTCTAGGGTAGTTTAGCCTTGATTAGTTGTTTAATTTTGTGACACCGTTCAGATACGGTTAGATATAACACTATCATGTGCCTTTTGTGTAACACTACATTTATGATGAATGACTTTAATTTTAAAATGAGTGCTTTAAATTGGAACGTGCGAGGGTTGGGGGATGTTATTAAATGTGCGGTTATTAAGGAATTAATAATCGAAAGTAAACCTGATTTGATTTGCTTACAAGAAACAAAGTGGAGAGAGTGCTCTTTTTTTTATATGAGGAAGGTGTGCCCTTCAAATTTTAAAAATTTCGAGACTTTAAATGCAGAAGAAACGAGGGGGGGGATTCTACTCGTGTGGAGTACGAATTTCTCCCAGTTGCAATCTTTTACTTTGAATTACACAACAACAACAATTTTAAAGAAAAGGGGTTTCACATTCATGTGTACTGGGGTCTACGGACCGCAAGAGGATTCAAACAAAAGATTATTTTTGGAAGAACTTAGAATTATCAGGGCCATGAATAATTTACCATGGTTGGTTTTGGGAGACTTTAATCTTTATAGGTCAGTTGAAGACACAACAGGAGAGGCCCGCAACCTTGGCACGATGCTAGACTTCAACAATTTCATCGACAGATCGGGGATGATTGATGTGCCGTTGCAAGGACGCTCATACACATGGACGAACAAAAGACCACAGCCGACCTTCTCAAGGTTGGACAGAGCTCTCCTCTCAGGACATTGGAATGAATATGGGGCATCGTATGACCTCACAGATCTGCCAGCAACTGCCTCGGATCATGTCCCTTTAATTATCAGAATACGGCCGCATTCCAATCCACCAAAAAGACTTTTCAAGTTTGAGACCTTTTGGCTTAAATACGACGACATGAAAGAGGTGGTTCAACGAGCATGGGCGGCAGTCACAACACGGAGTCCGGTGATTCGGTTCCAGAAAAAAATCAAAATGGTTCAGAAAGAGTTACGAATTTGGGCACAAACAAAATTCTCCAGAAGGGAGACATATCTGACAAGATCTAAATGGGTGCTACAAGTCTTAGATCGGGTAGAGGAAATCAGGGAATTAAACGCAGTGGAATTCTGCCTGAGAATTAGACTGAGAGCACATATCTTTGCACTGGCGGCTGACAAAGAGGAAAAATGGAAGCAAAGGGCAGGATGCATTTGGTTAAAATTGGGTGATAAAAATACTAAATACTTCCATGCAATGGCAAATGTAAGGAAGAACATCAACACTATTGAAACATTGCAATCGAAAAATGGTCAGGTCATAACATCGGCTCGCATGCCGGACTATTTGAGAACGCATTTTAAAGGAATTCTGGGAACAAAAATTCAACATCCAAGACCATTTGACCTTTTGGGGAGGGTAGGACCCGCAATACCAAATGAATTACAATCGCTAGACGATCTCATCGACGAACCGGAGATTTTGCAAGCAATCTCCGACATGCCAAAAGGAAAGGCAAGTGGTCCGGACGGCTTCCCTATTGAGTTTTATCAGGCTTTCTGGCCTATGGTTAAGTCAGATCTGATGGAGCTTATCAGGGAATTCGTAAGGAACAATGTTACCATCAAGTGTATCAACAAAGCGGCAATCACCCTGATCCCAAAGAAACCAAACCCTGAACGAGTTGTGGATTACAGACCAATAAGTGTTATTAACACTGTGGTAAAAATCATCACAAAGATCATGGCAAATAGGTTGCAACCGCATTTACGGCACCTCATCTCCAACAACCAGACATCGTTCGTTCAGGGTAGATCCTTATTGGAGTCTTTCCTCTCCGCAAGAGAATTCCTTAATTTTTGTGTCAAGAGGAAGCTACCGTCCATCCTATACAAGGTAGATTTCGAAAAAGCCTTTGATACGGTGGATTGGTGTTTCCTTGTGAACCTATTAGTGGAAAGGGGTTTCCCTCCGAGATGGATTTCTTCGGTTCTCAATCTTCTAAGAACGTCTTCCTCAACAATTCGAATCAATGGAGCATATACAAGGTTTTTTACACATAAAAGGGGCTTGCGGCAGGGGGACCCACTTTCGCCCATGCTTTTCATTCTGGTGGCAGATTCTCTCAATAGATTTCTGCAGGGTGTGACAAGTATTATGCCGCAACACGTAAGGCACACCCCACTTCCCTAATACTGATGATACTCTGATAATCTGTGAGGCACACCCCACTTCCCTAAAACTGCTAACTCAGGTGCTAAATGTTTACGCCGAACTTACTGGTTTGCAGATTAACCGATCTAAAAGCACCTTTGTTCCGATTACGATACCGGCCGACAGGATACAGGTCATACAGGCCATCATTGCTTCTGAACCTTCTCAGTTGCCCATTAGATACTTAGGATTGCCCTTATCGGTAAGAAAACCGAGGAAAATTGACTACCAACCGATGCTTCAGGCGGTACAGCGGAAGATGAAGGGATGGACATCCAATTTTTTGTCTTACGGTGGCAGAATCACATTAGTCAAATTAGTGCTGTCCGCTATGCCACTGCATTATATGCAAGCCTTTAAAATCCCTATAGGTGTTATTTGACACGTGGATAGAATGAGAAGAAACTTTCTGTGGAAGGGAAATGACACATGTAAGGGGATCAACTGCTTGGTTAATTGGGAACGGGTATGTGCTTTAAAGATAAATGGGGGCCTAGGTATTATTGATCTGAGATGTCAAAATGATGCACTGCTTACTAAATGGCTGTGGGCAATCGAAAATAATACGGCGGGCATATGGTCACAGACGATGTCAGCACTGTACGGTCTAACTGTGGCATCTCAAATGGATTCCTTGGGGCAGGGGGTATCTTTCTTTGTTAAAGAATTGTCATTACTGCGCTATTTCTTAGCATCATCTGTGCGAATATCACCAGGGGCCAGACAGTGGAGATGGACTCCGTCCGGGGTTTTCTCTTGTGCATCGGCATACAGAGCAATGCATCATAGTGGGATTGTATCGTGGAGTCAGGGCAAAATTTGGAAACTAAAGATCCCAATGAAGGTAAAGATATTTATCTGGCTACTGTTGGATGACAAACTCTTAACTCAGCAGGTGCTCTTATACAGAGGGTGCACGATTCAAACGGGTTGTCACCTATGCTCGGCAAATTCGGTGGAGACTAGGGACCACATCATGTGGGAATGTGTCTATGCTGTGCACTTCTGGATGGGGTTGATGGCACAATACAACATCTCCATCACGGGTGCGGTGGACCTAATCACTGCCTGGACTAATGGAAGAAAGCAAAATCCACGAGAGTCACATTGGAACCTTGTTTGGGCGGCAGGGGTCTGGGCGCTCTGGCGAGAGCGCAATAGGAGGCTTTTTTCAGCAAAAATGAAGCCGGTGCATCGATTGATCACCGACACAGCACTAGAGATAGAAAACTGGCGCTTACACATCTAGGAAACATCTGGGGACTCTCGACAAGAGATTGAGAGGAGTATGAAACTAGCTCAGGTGTATAGGTGTGGGATTTTGTGTTTTTAAATATATTAGGACTTGTAAATAAACTTTTTTTTATCAATATATCTGTTGTCGACAATTGTCGACAACCATCAAAAAAAAAAAAAAGTTAAGGTGGGAAACTGTTTCTCCTTCCCTGGGGTATAAGTATTTGACCCCTAGATGAGATGTAATTTTTTAATCTCTAGATAAAATGTAAGTGTTTGGCTTTTATTATTCTCCAACAATAATAAATAGTTAGATAAAATTGGACAATTTATTGTGCTTTGAGATTTATACAGAGGATTTGAACGGTCCTGATTTTTCATATATCAACTCAAAATTTGAGATATCTTAGAGGATGCTCGGATCTGAAAACCTCTCACAATCTTCACAGAGTCAAATGCTAGATTTCCACGAATTCAATTCATATCACCTGAGGTAACATAATATTCTTCTTTAGATCCAGACCGTTCAATCAATATCCACACAAATATATTAACGGGACCTCATGCATTTCACCTCATATATGATTGATCCAAATCTGATCGGACGGTGCGGATCTAAACAGAAATATTTTGTTGCCTCAGAGGATATGAACTTGATTCCAACTCGACCGACCAATTATTAGAATCAGAATTGATTTACAAAAAATTAAAAGTTATATGGACTTAATTTAGTAAAATTTAAGTTTCTACCTACAAAACTAATTAGAGGCAGTTGTCTCGTAAATCATAGATTCAGAAGACAAATTGTTCGAAAATGGTAGTGACTGGGTTTGGGAATTTGGTAAATTTATCAAACATATTCCATAATTTCTTCAAAGCTTGAAATTGAAATCAACAGTGGTCAAGTTAGAACAAAATTGGAAACACTTGTTGACTAAAAATATATAAAATTCAAGAAGCTCTATTGTTGCAAAATAAATAGTGTAATCAACTTTTGAATCAAACAATTAAATTCTAAACTAATAGTTTTTCTATAAAAACAAATATATAGCACATACCAATTGTATACTTTTTGTGCGAGAGTCGTTTTTCCGAGTCCACCAGCTCCCCAAATAGAAACGACTGAACATCTCTGAGTGGTCTCATCTAGCAATGCTTTGACAACATGGTCTTGATCCTCCTTGAACCCGACAATATCGGGATCAATGTCTGGTATCACGAGTGGTCTAATGGGCAGTTTGATCTCTCCACTGTCCTCGCCCAGTAAATTAATTCCATACCTTGTTGAAATTAATATTTTAGTTAGAAATAATAAACAAAATAAATTAGTCAATTACTCAAATAATTGGGAGAATGCTTTTGAAAAATTTCTACATAAATTAAATGTTTAGGTTTTCTAGAGTCAAGTTGGAATGTGCAATTTATACACTTGATATTTGTGTCAAGTTTAATGATATTTATATTTTTGGATCGGTAAATATCATCATATGTCCTATAAATAGATGATATTTCATTTGTAATGTGTGAGAGAATTGGAAAACATCAATATAGTACGAAAATTTGAGCTACCTTTATTTTCCTTCCTCATTCTCTCTTCCACTAAATACACAAAACAAAATTAAATTAACATAGGCAGTGAATAAACCAACATATATACCTGAGTTTACTCGTCTCGATCTCAGTCATCCTTGTCTGGATCTGTTCTATCTCATGGACAAGTTTGCGTACAGCCGGTAGTTTTTTTGTTATCTTCATCATCCTTTTCATGGCCTCCATCGTGCCGGCGGGTTTTTGCGGTTTTGGAGGGATCTCCAAGAGAAATGTGTCAATGGCATCTTCTATTAAATAGGCAACATCTCTCACCTCCTTTACCCAATACTTTTGCTTCTCATCTGTTATTTGTTTCTTGTCAGCATCTTTCAGAAAAACCTGAATCCAGCCAAGTTGACGGGTCACTGTCTCTACTTGAACATCAACGTTGTACATGAGTAAAACCTCTTTAACTCCAACATCAGTGAGCTTGCTCAGAATAACCTTTAAAATGCTCTCAGCCATCTCTCTTCTGTATTCTAGGTGGAGCTGAAACTAGTTAGAACTTAGAAACAATAACCAAACAAGCAACAAGATGGTGTTCACCACATAATCACAGAAGCAAGAAAAGGAACAAACCTCAAGAAAATATGAAAGAAATTGGAGTACTTGAGTTGCACAGCCTTGTGCCCGGTGGAGAGAAGTAAGAGAGGAATAGGCGGAAAGAGTGGAGCAATTATTGAAGAGACAAAGTGGAGGAATTGGTAGAAACAAAGCGGATGCAATTATTGAAGAGACAAAGTGGAGCAATTATTGAAGGGGACGACTAGGTCAATAATGCAGAATATTTTCTCCATTTCATAAAGAAAAGGACAAGTCCAGTTTCCCTCTTAAAGCTGAGGTGATTGGTTTCTCCAGTTACTTGATAATTCGGAGGAAATGAAGAAGGAATCTGTTGTAAAATCAGCTTTTTGAAAGATAAGGATTGTGGTAGGGTCACCGAAAGAAAGCAGGTTATTCGGAGAATCAATTTCCCTTCACTTTAAAATAAATTTTGAATTTTTTTTATTTTTATTCCCAATCAACAATTCAATATCCGAACAATAAATTAAATTGTTTTAATATAAATAAGTTTTCCAAGAATATTTCTTCATTTACAATTTTTTCATTTAAAAATGATGATGTGAAAAACTTAGTATATATTTATAGTATTGCAGAGTCTGGCTAGTATGACATCAGTATCATTTCAATCTATATAACACCAACTCCAAAACCTATCGAATCGACTTCAAACAGTGAATCCAAACCGTTCAAACTGATATATTTCATTAGTTGTGTGTTTACATGCAAAATTTATAATTTTTTGAATTTATTTAGTATCAAGTCAAGCGGTCAAATGTGTGAGTTTTTAAGTTAATTTTAATGCACTCATTTTTCAACATTTTTGACCGCTTGATTTGATACTACAATAACTAGAAATATAATTTTTTTTATGCAAACGCATCACTCATAAGTAAATCGGTTTGAACGGTTTGAATTAGTCGTTTGAATCTATCTAATTAATTTTGTAGTTGGTGTCATATAACATCGATGTCATACTAGCCAGACTCAGTATTGCATGCATCTATCATGCCACACAAAGTATGGCTTACTGGCTTACCACTTTTATCAAAAAATAGAATATATTCAATTCAAATATGTACAACTTATTTCTATATTGTAGGAAATCCAACATGTTAAATGTGATTGTTAGTAGAAGAGAAGATCTTGAAATGCAAAACTCAAAAAGGAAATAACAGAAATATGTGATCAAATTATATAATTGATATTCTTCAATATCTCATGATAATTTAATTTCAGATAAGAGATTATATATTTTGATATGGAACAAATAAAAATTAAATGATGTGAGAATTTATAACACCTTGACAATCATCCTTCTCTCCCCAATATTTTTTTGAGATGTTTAAATGTGGTCATAACAACAAACCACTAGAAATTAATTTATCTCCAACATCAATGAGCTTGCTCAGCACAAACTTTACAATGCTCTCAGCCATTTCTCTTCTGTATTCTTGGTGGAGGTGAAACTAGTTAGAAACAAAAAAATATTGGTGTATTATGAGAAAGACGTCACAAAAGGAAAAGAGGAATATAGATGCTGATTGATGCGCACAATGTTGGATGAGTGGATTTCACTTTGATTTTGAAGCGCAATATTTTCTTCGTTTCATAAAGAAAGGACAAGTCCAGTTTACCTCTTAAAGCAGAGGTGATTGGTTTCTCCAGTACTTGGTAATTCGGAGGAAATGAAGAAGGAATCAATTGTAAAATTAGCTTTTTGGGAGAAAAGGATTTTGGTGGGTCACCGGAAGAAAGCAGGTAGAGATCAGATCCTATCAACTTTGTATCAACTTTTTATTGTGGTATGAGATTGCATATTTATTTATACTCGTTTACTTGTGGCATATATCATAACTGTTGCTTAGGAATTCAGAGTAGGTCGGATGCCCATCGGACCTACTTTGGTTTGATGGGTGTTGCCATCCGATTTGCATCAAGATTTGTGCACTCCGCATTAAAATTCGTTTGAGTCTGTATCAATTTCCGTTCAAGCAGATCTTGATGCTAATCGTACGGTGTTAGAGCTAATTGAACTTCAAAGTAGGTCCGATGCCCATCGGACCTACTCCTATCTTGTTGCTTAGAGACATACATTATGTAGCCCATTTCTTCATTCTCTTCCATGAATAGTGGCCACCTTCTTACTCTTTATATTGGTTTTTATAGTATTTGCCTTTAACTTAAAAAGAATAGTATTTTTTGTTCTCCAAAAAAAAAAAACAAAGAGTAGTGTTGGCAGCATGCGCATAAAAAATTCAAGACCAGCTGCCAAGAGCCAAGTCTAGATAATTTGTAGAGTGGACCAAAAATTTTGAATGAGGTATAATTTTGTAATTATTTTGAGTGTTAAGTATATTTTTATAAAAAAAAATTAAAACATAGATATAAAAGTATATTTGGAGAAAATTTTCAGAGATGGACAAAATTTTATAATTTTTTAAAACTTAAGTAAATTCTTATAATTCTTTTTTTAAAAAATAGAAACTTTTTTTTTAAATGAGCCAGGATGGAGACTTGCCCACCCCCGACTCGACTTCGCCCATGCCTACTATCAAATATCTCGAATAATAAAAAAAAAGAAACAAAGAAAAATAAGAAGCTTTTCTTTCATTTATTTATTTTTTTTAAGCTCTGTTTCCTCTAGAAAGAATTAATCAGACAAGATAACCTAAGATTTCTTACTATACTCCTTTCTTTTTTGTAATAGTTTACTATGTTATAACTATGCAAGCAATAAAGGTTTACTTATATCATGATATGCTCTTTTAAACCGTACAAATGTAAATAATAACAAAAACCTACATGACTAAGACTTATTATGAACATTTCTATGCACTGGTAGCCTTAATTACATTGGTAACCTCATTAACAATTTACCCGTGATTTGGATTCATCTTCACTTGACAATGACAGGACAACTGAAATCTTTTGTATGGAAAAACTAGTCTTTTTACATGCCGATTCAAGAAGGCCGACTTGGGCCGGTCCATCGGGGCAGAAAGCAACCATGGACCCACCACTTCCAGTGATCTGATGACTTATAATCAGCTGGATATCTCAATCATCCAAGTCTATTCTCTGTATTTATTTTTTTTATGTAGATTTATTCTATTTACAATTAGCTCCTTTCAAAACTTCTGACAATTCTTATTTTCAGGTATTGCATAACACTAATTCCTCCTTGTCAGGAGAATAATTCCAACATTGGTTTTATGGATGCAAATTTGATCAGTGAAACATCGATTATTCACAACAACGAATATTCGCTAGAGTACTATACCCAAGCCTTGCCTCGGATGCAGGAAAAAAAATTATATTTGCACCATACCACTAGGGGTAATTTCATAATTGTACTTATATTTATTTTCCTTAAATCACAAGTTCATATTGATTTATTACTATTACTTAAATTGTAGAAGACATTGGGTACTTATTGTTATCATGCCAAGAGAGAATCTGGTGCTTTGCCTCGACTCGAAACAGGTGAAGGAAGGGGATTTAGCAATTGCATCACATTTGATCAAGTGAGCAAAAGTTATGTAATTTAAAATACAAAATAATAATCTGATCTACTTGATAATATTTTAGGATAAATACCATATTGACCTTTATTAATTGTAGGCCTTACAATGAATATGAGTGCAGGGACAACGACACAAGCGAGGGAAAAACACTTGTGATTGGGCAATGTTTCTAGTATTAAAAATTTTAATCGAGTATTTCATTTTAACTTATTCCAAGTTCCAATATAATTGCACTAATCTTACGCATTTCAGTGCTGGTCACACAAAACGTGTTGCTTTTAAAATTTATAAACTCAATTTGCTATCGGATTAGATTACAAGCGCATATTCCTATCGAGTAGTATAAACGAGTGTTGATCCACAGTGAATAAGATTTAAGGTATTGAGCAATTAAATCACAATCTTTCGAAAGGC
The DNA here is from genome assembly GCA_011114355.1 of Carex littledalei. Lineage (NCBI taxonomy): Eukaryota > Viridiplantae > Streptophyta > Magnoliopsida > Poales > Cyperaceae > Carex > Carex littledalei. The sequence continues at coordinate 18,562,019 of CM022079.1, forward strand.
TACACAAAATCTGAAATCAAAGAGTTGTTGTTGTGATTAATGTATTTGGCAAAAATTAAAAGTAAGTAAAATAAAGATTGAGATGTGAATTCCTAGGATTTTGGTACACTGTTGTTACTTCAATCCGCTTTGATTCTTACCTTATTTGATGTTGGTTTTCAGTTGTTGTATGAGGGTTTCCAATCCAATTTAGTGATTACCGCTTTGATTCTTACCTTGTCTTGACTAATGCAATGAGATCTGTGACTAGCCCAAAGGTCCCAGCCTTCACTTGCCTAGGTTCCTCATCTGGTCTTTTTTGGTGTCCCCATAGTAAGGCACGACAATGTGACATTCGTCTGCGAATGTCGATTCCCATGTATACTTTTGTTGATCCAACTAGTGGTATCCCCGGTTAGGTTTTCACACACTAGTTTAGTATTTTTATTCTCCCTTATCCCAATCCGATTAGCCTAAAGATGACGATCTCTCATGTGTGGCCATCATATGTGTTAGTGTTGTGATCTAGAAGTCAATCGTAGGATGATTGTTTTCTAAGTTTTGTTCATGTAATTGGATGATTTATTTATCATTTTATTCCTCGAGTATTTTATTACTTATAGATCATTTGGGTTGAGGACTTGGAATTGTGGAACTCTATATAGGAGTTAATAAATACTCTAAAGTATCCCTAATCTTGGTAATTAACAAGGAACATTAATAACCAGCATAAGATTAGCATTTGGATTAGATGATAATCATATTCTGCAGATCATGTGACAGGATCTCTAGTGTTATTTTGGATCACCTACTCCATCCACGAATCTCCTTCTAACTCTGTTGGATCACTATTGTTGTTCTGGATGACTTTCTCAATAAACAAATCTTCTTCTCATTGTGTTGGATCTCTATTGTTGTTTTGGATCACCTCCTCCTTCAACGAATGACCCTCACACTCCGTTGGATCACTAGTGTTGTTCTGGAACACCTCCAACCTCCACGAATCTCCTTCTCACTTTGTTGGATCTCTAGTGTTGTTCTAAATGGCTTCTCCATAACCGAATCTCCTTCTCACTCTGTTGGATCTCCAATGTTGTTTTAGAAGATATCCTCCTTTCCTGACTCTTTTTTTTACACAGTTGAATCTCCAAGGTTGTTTTTCTCTTGCCATCTGCAGACATTACTAGAGTACTGTAAAGACCTTCAATTAAAGAGTAATATTAGCGTTGCTACTACCCACTTCCCTTGCCATCTAGAGACACTACTAGTGTGCTGCAAAGACCTTCAATTGGAGTGTTATATTGGGGTTGCAACTACCCTCTTCTCTTGTCATCTGCACACATTACTAAAGTGTTGCAAAGACGTTCAATTAAAGAGTTATATTAGCGTTGCAACTTCCCACTTCCCTTGCCATCTAGAGACACTACTAGAGTGCTGGAAAAACCTTCAATTGGAGTGTTGCATTAGGGTTGCAACTACCCTATTCTCTTGTCATCCGGTGACACTACTTAAGTGCTGCAAAAACCTTCAATTGGAGTGTTGTATTAGGGTTGCAACTACCCTCTTCTGTTGCCATCTTGAGACACTACTAGTGTGCTGCAAAGACCTTCAATTGGGGCGTTGTATTAGGGTTGCAACTACCCTCTTCTGTTGTAATTTGGAGACACTACTAGAGTGCTACAAAGACCTTCAATTGGATTGTTATAATTGGTTTGCAACTACCCTCTTCTCTTTCCATCTGACGACACTATTAGAGTGCTGCAAGGACATTCAATTGGAGTGTTGTATTAGGGTTGCAACTACCCTCTTCTCTTTCCATACAGCGACCCTACTATAGTGTTTCAAAAACCTTCAATTGAAGTGTTGTATTAGGGTTCCAACTACCCTCTTCTCTTGCCATCTTGGAGACACTACTAGTGTGCTGCAAATATCTTCAATTGTAGTGTTGTATTGGGATTGCAACTACCATCTTCTCTTGCCATCTGCAGACATTACTAGAGTACTGTAAAGACCTTCAATTAAAGAGTAATATTAGCGTTGCTACTACCCACTTCCCTTGCCATCTAGAGACACTACTAGTGTGCTGCAAAGACCTTCAATTGGAGTGTTATATTGGGGTTGCAACTACCCTCTTCTCTTGCCATCTGCACACATTACTAGAGTGTTGCAAAGACGTTCAATTAAAGAGTTATATTAGCGTTGCAACTTCCCACTTCCCTTGCCATCTAGAAACACTATTAGAGTGCTGGAAAAACCTTCAATTCGAGGGTTTCATTAGGGTTGCAACTACCCTATTCTCTTGCCATCTGGTGCACTACTTAAGTGCTACAAAAACCTTCAATTGGAGTGTTGTATTAGGGTTGCAACTACCCTCTTAAGTTGCCATCTTGAGACACTACTAGTGCATTGCAAAGACCTTCAATTGGGGCGTTGTATTAGGGTTGCAACTACCCTCTTCTGTTGTAATTTGGAGACACTACTAGAGTGCTACAAAAACCTTCAATTGGATTGTTATAATTGGTTTGCAACTACCCTCTTCTTTTTCCATTTGACGACACTATTAGAGTGCTGCAAGGACATACAATTAGAGTGTTGTATTAGGGTTGCAACTAACATCTTCTCTTTCCATACAGCGAACCTACTATAGTGTTTCAAAAACCTTCAATTGAAGTATTGTATTAGGGTTCCAACTATCATCAATTGTAGTGTTGTATTCCAAATATTTTCAATTGTAGTGTTGTATTAGGATGGCAACTACCATCTTCTCTTGCCATCTGCAGACATTACTAGAGTACTGTAAAGACATTCAATTAAAGAGTAATATTAGCGTTGCTACTACCCACTTCCCTTGCCATCTAGAGACACTACTAGTGTGTTGCAAAGACCTTCAATTGGAGTGTTGTATTGGGCTTGCAACTACCCTCTTCTCTTGCCATCTGCACACATTACTAGAGTGTTGCAAAGACGTTCAATTAAAGAGTTATATTAGCGTTGCAACTTCCCACTTCCCTTGCCATCTAGAGACACTACTAAAGTGCTGGAAAAACCCTTCAATTGGAGTGTTGCATTAGGGTTGGAACTACCCTATTCTCTTGTAATCCGATGACACTACTTAAGTTGCAACTACCCTCTTCTATTGCAACTACCCTCTTCTGTTGCCATCTTGAGACACTACTAGTGTGCTGCAAAGACCTTCAATTGGGGCATTGTATTAGGGTTGCAACTACCCTCTTCTCTTTCCATACAGCGACCCTACTATAGTGTTTCAAAAACCTTCAATTGAAGTGTTGTATTAGGGTTGTAACTACCCTCTTCTCTTGCCATCTTGGAGACACTACTAGTGTGCTGCAAAGATCTTCAATTGTAGTGTTGTATTGGGGTTGCAACTACCCTCTTCTCTTGCCATCTGCAGACATTACTAGAGTACTGTAAAGACCTTCAATTGGAGAGTTATATTAGCGTTGCTACTACCCACTTCCCTTGCCATCTAGAGACACTACTAGAGTGCTGCAAAGACCTTCAATTGGAGTGTTGTATTAGTGTTGCAACTACCCTCTTATGTTGCCATCTGGAGACACTTCTAGTGTGCTGCAAAGATCTTCAATTGGGGTGTCATATTAGGGTTGCAACGACCCTCTTCTCTTGCCATTTGGAAACACTACAAGTGTGCTGCAAAGATATTTAATTAGAGTGTTGTATAAGGCTTGCGACCACCGTCTTCTTTTGCCATCTGCAGACATTACTAGAGAAGTCCTTCAATTGGAGATTTGTATTAGCGTTGCAACTACCCACTTCCCTTGCCATAAGGAGACACTACTAAGGTGCTGCGAAGACTTCAATTGGAGTGTTGTATTAGTGTTGCAACTGCCCTCTTCTCTTGCCATCTAAAGACACTACTTTTGTGCTGCAAAGACCTTGAATTGGAGTGTTGTATTAGGGTTGTGTTTACCCAATCCCTTGCCTTTTGAAGACACTACTAGAGTGCTGCAAAAACCTTCATTTGGAATGTTGTATTTGGGTTGCAACTATCCTCTTATCTTGCTATCTAGAGACACTACTAGAGTGCGATAAAGACCTTCAATTGTAGTGTTGTATTAAGGTTATGACCACCCTCTTCTCTTGCCATCTGGAGACACTACTAGTATGCTGCGAGACCCTCAATTGGAGTCTTATATTAGGGTCGCAGCTACCCATATCTCTTGCCATCTGGAGACAATACTAGAGTGCTTCAAAGTCCTTCAATTGAAGTGTTGTATTAAGGTTGCCACAACACGTTTCTCTTACCATCTAGAGACACTACTAGTATGCTGTAAAGTTCTTCAATTAGAAAGTTGTTTTAGCGTTGCAACTACCTTCTTCTCTTGCTATATAGAGACACTACTGGAGTGATGCAAAGACCTTCAGAGTGTTTCAACTACCCTCTTCCATATCTATATGGTAACACTACTAGAGTGTTTCAAAAACCTTCAATTGGAGTGTTGTATTAGGGTTGCAACTACCCCTTTCCATTTCCATCTGAACACACTACTAGTGTTCTGCATAGACCTTCAATTGGGGTGTTATATTAGCGTTGAAACTACCCTCTTCTGTTGTCATTTGGAGACACTACTAGAGTGCTACAAAGACCTTCAATTGGGGTGTTGTATTAGGGTTGTAACCATAGTGACATAACTCGCGAATTATACGCGAATAATTCGCGTATAATTCGTTTTTTCAACATAACCGCACCGAACTCCGTATTATACGCAGAAAAACGTATAATATGTTTTATTCGCGAATAAAACGCGAGATACGAATTATTCGCGATAAAAACGCGAAAAAAACGCCAAAAAAAATTTCGTTGCATTTTTTCAAATTTTTTTTTTTTTACGTTTTTTTTGGGGTATTTTTTTTTTTTGCTTCCTTGTTGTACCGAATCATTCCCGAATTATACCCGAATCACGAATTTTCGACCTCGCCGAACCGAACCCGAACTTTTGATTTGTTACTATGGTTGTAACTACCGTCTTCTCTTGCCATCAACAGGCCTTACTAGAGTGCTGCAAAGACCTTTAATTGGAAAGTTGTATTAGCGTTGCAACTACCTTCTTCTCTTGCCATATGGAGACACTACTAGAGTGCTGCAAAGACCTCCAATTGGAATGTTGTAATAGGTTTGCAACTACCCTCTTCTATCTCTATACGGGGACACTACTAGAAGAGTGTTTCAAAAACTTTCAATTGGAGCGTTGTATTAGGATTGCAACGACCCTTTTCTGTTGCCATCTGGAGACACTACTAGTGTGCTGAAAAGACCTTCAATTGTGGCATTGTTTTAGGGTTGCAACTACCCTCTTCTGTGGCCATTTGGAGACACTACTAAAGTGCTACAAAGACCTTCAATTGGATTGTTATAATTGGTCCCCCTTCTCTTTCCATCTGACGACACTATTAGAGTGCTGCAAGAACATTCAATTGGAGTGTTGTATTAGGGTTGCAACTACCCTCTTCTCTTGTCTTCTAGAGACAATACTAGTGTGCTTCAAAGTCCTTCAATTGAAGTGTTATATTAAGGTTGGCACCACCCATTTCTCGTACCATCTAGAGACACTACTAGTATGCTGTAAAAACCTTCAATTGGGATGTTGAACTAGAGTTGTAACTACCCACTTTTGTTACCATTTGTAGACACTACTAGAGTGCTGCAAAGACCTTCAATTGGGGTGTTGTATTAGCATTGAAACTACCTCTTCTGTTGCCATCTGGAGACAATACTAGAGTTCTACAAACACCTTCAATTGGAGTGTTGTAATTAGTTTGTAACTAACCTCTTCTATCTCTATACGGTGACACTACTAGAGTGTTTCAAAAACTTTCAATTGGAGTGTTGTATTAGGGTTGCAACTACCATTTTCTGTTGTCATCTGGAGACACTACTAGTGTACTGCGAAAACCTTCAATTGGGGTGTTGTGTTAGGGTTGCAACAACACTCTTCTATTGACATTTGGAGACACTACTAGAGTGCTGCAAAGACCTTCAATTGGTGTGTTGTAATTAGTTTGTAACTACCATCTTCTCTTTTCATCTGACGACACTATTAGAGTGCTGCAAGAAAATTTAATTGGAGTGATGTATTACTGTTGCAACTACCTCTCTCCATGCGGCGACACTGCAAGAGTGTTCCAAAAACCTTCAAGTATTAAGGTAGCAACTACCCTCTTCTCTTGCCATCTTGGAGACACTACTAGTGTGTTGCAAAAACCATCAATTGGAGTGTTGTAGTAGGGTTCAACTACCATCTTCTCTTGTCATCTGCAGACATTACTAGAGTGCTGCAAAGACTTTCAATTGGAGAGTTGTATTAGCGTTGCAACTACCCACTTCCCTTGCTATCTGGAGACACTACAAGTGTGCTGCAAAGACCTTGAATTGGAGTGTTGTATTAGGCCAATTACACTTTTCCCTTGCTATTTGGAGACACTACTAGTGTACTGCAAAGACCTTCAATATGAAAATTGCATTGGGGTTTTAGGGTTGTGAACATTCAATTGTAGTGCTGTATTAGTGTTGCATTGGGGTTTTAGGGTTGCGAACATTCAATTTAAATGTAGCAAAGACACTGTTGGAGTGTAGAAAAAACATTCAATTGTAGTGTTGTATTAGGGTTGTGAACACCCACTTGTTGCCATCTTGAGACACTACTAGTGTACTCCAAAGACCTTCAATTGGGACGTTGTATTAGGGTTGCAACTATCCTCTTATGTTGCTATTTGGAGACACTACTAGAGTGCTACAAAGACCTTCAATTGGAGTGTTATAATTGGTTTGAAACTACCCTCTTCTCTTTCCATCTGATGACACAATTAGAGTGCTGCAAGAACATTCAATTGGAGTGTTGTATTAGGGTTGCAACAACCCTCTTCTCTTGCCATCTTGGAGACACTACTAGTGTGCTACAAAGATCTTCACTTATAGTGTTGTATTGGTGTTGCAACAATCTCTCCTCTTGCCATCTGCAGACATTACAAGAGTACTATAAAGATCTTCAATTGGAGAGTTATATTAGCATTGGTACTACCCACTTCCCTTTCTATCTAGAGACACTACTAGAGTGCTGCAAAGACCTTCAACTGGAGTGTTGTATTAGCGTTGCAACTACTCTCTTCTCTTTCCATCTGGTGACACTTAGTATGTGCTGTAAAAACCTTCAATTGGAGTGTTGTATTAGGGTTGCAACTACCCTCTTTTGTTGTTATCTGGAGGCACTTCTAGTGTGTTGCAAAGACCTTGAATTGGGGTGTTTTATTGGGGTTGCAACTATCTTTTTTTGTTGCCATCTGGTGACACTACTAGAGTGCTACAATGACCTTCAATTGAAGTGTTGTAATAGGTTTGCAACTACCATATTCTCTTTCCATCTGATGACACTATTAGAGTGCTGCAAGCAAATTTAATTGGAGTGTTGTATTGGGGTTACAACTACCCTCTTCTCTCGCCATACTGCGACACTACTAGAGTGTTTCAAAAACCTTCCAGTGTTAGGGTTGCAACTACCCTCTTATCTTGACATCTTGGAGACACAACTAGTGTGCTGCAAAGATCTTTAATTGGAGTGTTGTATTGGTGTTACAACTACCCACTTCTCTTGTCATCTGTGGACATTACTAGAGTGCTGCAAATACCTTCAATTGGAGAGTTGTATTAGCGTTGCAACTACCCACTTCCCTTGCTATCTGGAACTAGTGTGCTGCGATGACCTTGAATTGGAGTGTTGTATTAGGGTTGCAATTACACTATTCCTATTTGGAGACACTACTAGTGTACTGCAATGACCTTCATTATGAATGTTGCATTGGGGTTTCAGCTACCCTCTTATCTAGCATCTAGAGACACTATTAGAGTGCCGAAAAAACATTCAATTGTAGTGTTGTATTAGGGTCGTGAGCACCCTTTTCTATTGCCATCAAGAGATACTACTAATGTGTTGCAGAGACCTTAAATTGGAGTGTTGTATTAGGGTTGCAACTACCCTCTTCTGTTGACATTCGGAGACACTACTGGAGTGCTGGAAAGACATTTTATTAGGGTGTTATATTAGGGTTGCAACTACCCTCCTCTCTTGCCCTGTGGAGACATTACTATAGTGCTTCAAAGACCTTCAATTTGAGTGTTGTATTAGGGTTTCAACCACGATTTTCTCTAGCCATCCAGAGACACTACTAGTGTGCTGTAAAGACCTTCAACTGGGGTGTTGTATTACGGTGGTAACTACCATCTTCTCTTGCCATCTGGAGACACTACTAGAGTGCTACAAAGACCTTCAATTGGGATGTTGTATTAGAGTTGTAACTACCCTCTTTGTTACCATTTGGAGACACTACTAGAGTGCTGCAAAGACCTTCAATTGGGGTGTTGTATTAGGGTTGCAACTACCCTATTCTCTTGCCATTTGGAGACACTACTAGAGTGTTTCAAAAACCTTCAATTGGAGTGTTGTATTAGGGTTACAACTACCCTTTTCCGTTTCCATCTGGAGACACTACTAGTGTGCTGCAAAGTCCTTCAATTGGGGTGTTGTATTAGCGTTGAAACTACCTCTTCTGTTGCCATTTGGAGACACTACTAGAGCGCTACAAAGACCTTCAATTGGAGTGTTGTATTGGGGTTACAACTGCCCTCTTCTCTTGTCATCAGCGGACATTACTAGAGTGCTGCAAAGACCTTCAATTGGAGAGTTGTATTAGCGTTGCAACTACCCACTTCCCTTGCTATCTGGAGACACTACAAGTGTGCTGCAAAGACCTTATATTGGAGTGGTGTAATTGGGTTGCAATTACACTATTCCATTCCTATTTGGAGACACTACTAGAGTACTGCAATGACCTTCGACATGAATGTTGCATTGGGCTTTTGGCTACCCTCTTATCTTGCCATCTAGAGACACTGTAAGAGTGCGGAAAAATATTCAATTGTAGTGTTGTATTAGGGTCGTGAGCGCCCTCTTCTATTGCCATCTGGAGACACTACTAATGTGTTGCAGAGACCTTCAATTAGAGTGTTGTATTAGGGTTGCAACTAACTACCCTCTTTTGTTGTCATTTTGAGACAGTACTAGAGTGCTGGAAAGACCTTTTATTAGGGTGTTATATTAGGGTTGCAACTACCCTCCTCTCTTGCCCTTTGGAGAATACTATAGTGCTTCAAAGACCTTCAAAGGAAGTGTTGTATTAGGGTTGCAACCACCAGTTTCTCTAGCCATCTAGAGACACTACTAGTGTGCTGTAAAGACCTTCAACTGGAGTGTTGTATTAGGGTGGTAACAACCCTCTTCTCTTGCCATCTGGAGACACTACTAGAGTGCGACAAAAATCTTCAATTTGGGTGTTGTATTAGAGTTGCAACTACCGTTTTCTCTTGCCATTTGGAGATACTACGAGTGTGCTGTATAGATATTCAATTAGAGTTTTGTATTGGGGATGCAACTAGTCTTTTGTCTTGCCATCTGTAGACCTTGATTGAGTGCAACAAAGTCCTTCTATTGGGGAGTTTTATTAGCGTTGCAACTACCCACTTCCCTTGCCATATGGAGATACTACTAGAGTGCTGCAAAGACATTCAATTGGAGTGTTGTATTAGGGTTGCAACTACCCTCTTCTCTTGCCATCTGGAGACACTACTAGAGTGCTACAAAGACCTTCAATTGGGATGTTGTATTAGAGTTGTAACTACCCTCTTATGTTACCATTTGGAGACACTACTAGAGTGCTGCAAAGACCTTCAATTGGGGTGTTGTATTAGGGTTGCAACTACCCTCTTCTCTTGCCATCTGGAGACACTACTAGAGTGTTTCAAAAACCTTCAATTGGAGTGTTGTATTAGGATTACAACTACCCTTTTCCGTTTCCATCTGGAGACACTACTAGTGTGCTGCAAAGTCCTTCAATTGGGGTGTTGTATTAGCGTTGAAACTACCTCTTCTGTTGCCATTTGGAGACACTACTAGAGCGCTACAAAGACCTTCAATTGGAGTGTTATATTGGGGTTACAACTGCCCTCTTGTCTTGTCATCAGCGGACGTTACTAGAGTGCTGCAAAGACCTTCAATTGAAGAGTTGTATTAGGGTTGCAACTACCCACTTCCCTTGCTATCTGGAGACACTACAAGTGTGCTGCGATGACCTTGAATTGGTGTGCTGTATTAGGGTTGCAATTACACAATTCCATTCCTATCTGGAGACACTACTAGAGTACTGCAACGACCTTCAATATGAATGTTGCATTAGGGTTTTGGCTACCCTCTTATCTTCCCTTCTAGAGGTCGTGAGCACCCTCTTCTATTGCCATCTGGAGACAATACTAATGGGTTGCATAGACCTTCAATTAGACTAATGTATTAGGGTTGCAACTAACATCTTCTATTGCCATTCGGAGACACTATTAGAGTGCTGGAAAGACCTTTTATTAGGGTGTTATATTAGGGTTGCAACTACCCTCCTCTCTTGCCCTTTGGAGACAATTGGGGTGCTGTATTAGGGTTACAACCACCATTTTCTCTAGCCATCTAGAGACACTACTAGTGTGATGTAAAGACCTTCTACTCGGGTGTTGTATTAGGGTGGTAACAACCCTTTTCTCATGCTATCTGGAGACATTACTAGAGTGCGACAAAGACCTTCAATTGGGGTGTTGTATTAGAGTTGCAACTACCTTATTCTCTAGCCATTTATACTACAAGTGTGCTGTATAGATATTCAATTAGAGTTTTGTATTGGGGTTGCAACTACTTTTTTCTCTTGCCATCTGCAGACCTTGATTGAGTGCAGCAAAGTCCTTAGATTGGAGAGTTTTATTAGGGGCAACTACCCACTTCCCTTCTCATATGTACACACTACTAGAGTGCTGCAAAAACATTCAATTGGAGTGTTGTATTAGGGTGGTAACTACACTCTTCTCTTGCCATCTGGAGACACTACTAGAGTGCTACAAAGACCATCAATTAGGATGTAGTATTAGGGTTGTAACTACCCTCTTATGTTACCATTTGGAGATACTACTAGAGTGCTGCAAAGACCTTCAACTGAGGTGTTGTATTAGGGTTGCAACTACCCTCTTCTCTTGCCATCTGGAGACACTACTAGAGTGTTTCAAAAACCTTCAATTGGAGTGTTGTATTAGGGTTACAACTACCCTTTTCCATTTCCATCTGAAGACACTACTAGTGGGCTGCAAAGTCCTTCAATTGGGGTGTTGTATTAGCGTTGAAACTACCTCTTCTGTTGCCATTTGGAGACACTACTAGAGCGCTACAAAGACCTTCAATTGGAGTGTTGTATTGGGGTTACAACTGCCCTCTTCTCTTGTCATCAGCAGACATTACTAGAGTGCTGCAAAGACCTTCAATTGGAGAGTTGTATTAGCGTTGCAACTACCCACTTCCCTTGCTATCTGGAACTAGTGTGCTGCGATGACCTTGAATTGGAGTGTTGTATTAGGGTTGCAATTACACTATTCCCTTCCTATTTGGAGACACTACTAGTGTACTGCAATGACCTTCATTATGAATGTTGCATTGGGGTTTTGGCTACCCTATTATCTTCCCTTCAAGAGGTCGTGAGCACCCTCTTCTATTGCCATCTGGAGACAATACTAATGTGTTGCAGAGACCTTCAATTCGAGTATTGTATTAGGGTTGCAACTACCCTCTTCTGTTGCCATTCGGAGACTCTATTAGAGTGCTCGAAAGACCTTCTACTGGGGTGTTGTATTAGGGTGGTAACAACCCTCTTCTCTTGCCATCTGGAGACACTACTAGAGTGCTACAAAGACCTTCAATTGGGGTGTTGTATTAGAGTTGCAACTACTATATTCTCTTGCCATTTGGACATACTACGAGTGTGCTGTATAGATATTTAATTAGAGTTTTGTATTAGGGTTGCAACTACTCTTTTCTCTTGCCATCTGCAGACCTTGATTGAGTGCAGCAAAGTCCTTATATTGGAGAGTTTTATTAGGGTTGCAACTACCCACTTCCCTTGCCATAGGGAGACACTACTAAAGTGCTGCAAAGACATTCAATTGGGGTGTTGTATTAGGCTGGTAACTACCCTCTTCTCTTTCCATCTGGAGACACTACTAGAGTGCTACAAAAACTATCAATTGGGATGTTGTAATTGGGTTGTAACTACCCTCTTATGTTAACATATGGAGACACTACTAGAGTGCTGCAAAGACCTTCAATTGGGGTGTGGTAGAGTTGCAACTACCCTTTTCTCTGACCATCTGGAGACACAATTAGATTGTTTCAAAAACCTTCAATTGGAGTGTTGTATTAGGGTTACAACTACCCTTTTCCGTTTCCATCTGGAGACACTACTAGTGTGCTGCAAAGTCCTTCAATTGGGGTGTTGTATTAGCGTTGAAACTACCTCTTCTGTTGCCATTTGGAGACACTACTAGAGCGCTACAAAGACCTTCAATTGGAGTGTTGTATTGGGGTTACAACTGCCCTCTTATCTTGTCATCAGCGGACATTACTAGAGTGCTGCAAAGACCTTCAATTGGAGAGTTGTATTAGTGTTGCAACTACCCACTTCCCTTGCTATCTGGAGACACTACAAGTGTGCTGCGATGACCTTGAATTGGAGTGTTGTATTAGGGTTGCAATTACACTATTCCCTTCCTATTTGGAGACACTACTAGAGTACTACAAAGACCAGACACTATGAATATTGGGGTTTTAGCTAGCCTCTTATCTTGCCATCTAGAGACACTGTTAGAGTGTGGAAAAAACATTCAATTGTAGTGTTGTATTAGGGTCATGAGCAACCTCTTCTATTGCCATCTGGAGACACTACTAATGTGTTGCAGAGACCTTCAATTGGAGTGTTGTATTAGGGTTGCAACTACCCTCTTCTGTTGCCATTCGGAGACACAACTAGAGTGCTGCAATGACCTTTTATTAGGGTTTTATATTAGGGTTGCATCTACCCTCCTCTCTTGCCCTTTGGAGACAATACTATAGTGCTTCAAGGACCTTCAATTGGAGTGTTGTATTAGGGTTGCAACCACTATTTTCTCTAGCCATCTAGAGACACTACTAGTGTGATGTAAAGACCTTCAACTATGGTGTTGTATTAGGGCGGTAACGACCCTCTTCTCTTGCCATCTCGAAACACTACTAGAGTGCTACAAAGACCTTCAATTGGGGTGTTGTATTAGAGATGCAACTACCGTCTTCTCTTGCCATTTGGAGACACTACGAGTGTGCTGTATAGATATTCAATTAGAGTGTTGTATTGGGGTTGCAACAACCCTTTTCTCTTGCCATCTGGAGACCTTGATTGAGTGCAGCAAAGTCCTTCTATTGGATAGTTTTATTAGGGTTGCAACTCCACACTTGCCTTGCCATATGGAGAAACTACTGGAGTGCTGCAAACATATTCAATTAGAGTGTTGTATTAGGGTGATAACTACCCTCTTCTCTTTCCATTTGTAGACACTATTAGAGTGCTACAAAGACGTTCAATCAGGATGTTGTATTAGAGCTGTAACTACCCTTTCATGTTACCATTTGGAGACACTACTAGAGTGCTGCAAAGACCTTCAATTGGGGTGTTGTATTAGGGTTGCAACTACCCTCTTCTCTTGCCATCTGGAGACACTACTAGAGTGTTTTAAAAACCTTCAATTGGAGTGTTGTATTAGGGTTACAACTACCCTTTTCCTTTTCCATCTGGAGACACTACTAGTGTGCTGCAAAGTCCTTCAATTGGGGTGTTGTATTAGCGTTGAAACTACCTTTTCTGTTGCCATTTGGAGACACTACTAGAGCGCTACAAAGACCTTCAAATGGAGTGTTGTATTGGGGTTACAACTGCCCTCTTCTCTTGTCATCAACGGACATTACTAGAGTGCTGCAAAGACCTTCAATTGGAGAGTTGTATTAGCGTTGCAACTACCCACTTTCCTTGCTATTTGGAGACACTACAAGTGTGCTGCGATGATCTTGAATTGGAGTGTTGTATTAGGATTGCAATTACACTATTCCCTTCCTATTTGGAGACACTACTAGAGTACTGCAATGACCTTCGACATGAATGTTGCATTGGGCTTTTGGCTACCCTCTTATCTTGCCATCTAGAGACACTGTAAGAGTGCGGAAAAATATTCAATTGTAGTGTTGTATTAGGGTCGTGAGCGCCCTCTTCTATTGCCATCTGGAGACACTACTAATGTGTTGCAGAGACCTTCTATTAGAGTGTTGTATTAGGGTTGCAACTAACTACCCTCTTTTGTTGTCATTTTGAGACAGTACTAGAGTGCTGGAAAGACCTTTTATTAGGGTGTTATATTAGGGTTGCAACTACCCTCCTCTCTTGCCCTTTGGAGAATACTATAGTGCTTCAAAGACTTTCAATTGGAGTGCTGTATTAGGGTTGCAACCACCATTTTTTCTAGCCATCTAGAGACACTACTAGTGCGCTGTAAAGACCTTCTACTGGGGTGTTGTATTGGTAACTACCCTTTTCTCTTGTTGTCTGGAGACACTGCTAGAGTGCTACAAAGATCTTCAATTGGGGTGTTGTATTAGTGTTGCAACTACCGTATTCTCTTGCTATTTGGAGACACTACGAGTGTGCTGTCTAGATATTCAATTAGAGTTTTGTATTGGGGTTGCAACTACTCTTTTCTCTTGCCATCTGCAGACCTTGATTGAATGCAGCAAAGTCCTTATATTAGAGAGTTTTATTAGGGTTGCAACTACCCACTTCCCTTGCCATATGTAGACACTACTAGAGTGCTGCAATGACATTCAATTGGAGTGTTGTATTAGGGTGGTAACTACTCTCTTCTCTTGCTATCTGGAGACACTACTAGAGTGCTACAAAGACCTTGAATTGGGATGTTGTATTATAGTTGTAACTACCCTCTTATGTTACCATTTGGAGACACTACTAGAGTGCTGCAAAGACTTTCAATTGGGGTGTTGTATTAGGGTTGCAACTACCCTCTTCTCCTGCCATCTGGAGACACTACTAATGTGTTGCATAGACCTTCAATTAGAGTATTGTATTAGGGTTGCAACTACCCTCTTCTGTTGCCATTCGGAGACTCTATTAGAGTGCTGGAAAGACCTTTTATTAGGGTGTTATATTAGGGTTGGAACTACTGTCCTCTCTTGCCCTTTGAAAACAATACTATAGTGCTTCAAAGACTTTCAATACTATAGTGCTTCAAAGACTTTTATTAGGGTGTTATATTAGGGTTGGAATTGGAGTGTTGTATTAGGGTTGCAACCACCATTTTCTCTAGCCATCTAGAGACAATACTAGTGTGCTGTAAAAACCTTCTACTGGGGTGTTGTATTAGGGTGGTAACAACCCTCTTCTCTTGCCATCTGGAGACACTCCTAGAGTGCTACAAAGACCTTCAATTGGAGTGTTGTATTAGAGTTGCAACTACCGTATTCTCTTGCCATTTGGAGACACTATTAGAGTGCTGGAAAGACCTTTTATTAGGGTGTTATATTAGTGTTGGAACTACCCTCCTCTATTGCCCTTTGGAGACAATACTAGAGTGATTCAAAGACTTTCAATTGGAGTGCTGTATTAGGGTTGCAACCACCATTTTCTCTAGCCATCTAGAGACAATACTAGTGTGCTGTAAAAACCTTATGCTGGGGTGTTGTATTAGGGTGGTAACAACCCTCTTCTCTTGCCATCTGGAGACACTCCTAGAGTGCTACAAAGACCTTTAATTGGAGTGTTGTATTAGAGTTGCAACTACCGTATTCTCTTGCCATTTGGAGATACTACGAGTGTGCTGTATAGATATTCAATTAGAGTTTTGTATTGGGGTTGCAACTACTCTTTTCTCTTGCTATATGCAGACCTTTATTGAGTGCAGCAAAGTCCTTCTATTGGAGAGTTTTATTAGGGTTGCAACTACCCACTTGCCTTGCCATATGGAGACACTACTAGAGTGCTGCAAAGACATTCAATTGGAGTGTTGTATTAGGGTGGTAACTATCCTCTTCGCTTGCCATCTGGAGACACTACTAGAGTGCTCCAATGACCTTCAATTGTGATGTTGTATTAGAGTTGTAACCCTTTTATGTTACAATTTGGAGACTCTTCTAGAGTGCTGCAAAGACCTTCAATTGGGGTGTTGTATTAGGGTCGCAACTGCCCTCTTCTATTGCCATCTGGAGACACTACTAGAGTGTTTCAAGAACCTTCAACTGGAGTGTTGTATGAGGGTTACAACTACACTTTTCAGTTTCCATCTGGTGACACTACTGGTGTGCTGCAAAGTCCTTCAATTAGGGTGTTGTATTGGCGTTCAAACTACCTCTTATGTTGCCATTTGGAGACACTACTAGAGCGCTACAAAGACCTTCAATTGGAGTGTTGTATAGGGGTTACAACTGCCCTCTTCTCTTGTCATCAGCGGGCCTTGCTAGAGTGCTGCAAAGATCTTCAATTGGAGAGTTGTATTGGCGTTGCAACTACCCACTTCCCGCGCTATCTGGAGACACTACAAGTGTGCTGTGATGACCTTGAATTGGAGTGTTGTATGAGGGTTGCATTTACACTATTCCCCTCCTATTTGGAGACACTACTAGAGTGCTGCAAAGACCAGACACTATGAATGTTGCATTGGGGTTTTAGCTAGAGACACTATTTGCTCCAGCCATCTAGAGACACTAGTGTGCTGTAAAGACCTTCAACTGGGGTGTTGTATTATGGTGGTCACTACCCTCTTCTCTTGCCATCTGGAGACACTATTAGAGTGCTACAAAGACCTTCAATTGGGGTGTTGTATGAAAGTTGCAGCTACCGTCTTCTCTTGCCATTTGGAGACACTACGAGTGTGCTTTATAGATATTCAATTAGAGTGTTGTTTAGGGGTTGCAACTACCCTTTTCTCTTGCCATTTGCAGACTTTTATTGAGTGCAGGAAAGTCCTTCAATTGCCTTCTATTAGGGTTGCAACTACCCTCTTCTATTGAGTGCAGCAAAGTCCTTCTATTGCCTTTTATTGAGTGCAGCAAAGTCCTTCTATTAGGGTTGCAACTACCCTCTTCTCTTGCCATCTGGAGAAACTGCTAGAGTGTTTCAAAAACCTTAAATTGGAGTGTTGTATTAGGTTACAACTACCATTTTCTGTTTTCATCTGGAGACACTACTTGTGTGCCGCAAAGTCCGTCAATTGGGGTGTTGTATTAGCGTTGAAACTACCTCTTCTGTTGCCATTTGGAGACACTACTAGAGTGCTACAAACACCTTCAATTGGAGTGTTGTAATTAGTTTGTAACTACCCTCTTCTATCTCTATACGGTGACACTACTAGAGTGTTTCAAAAACTTTCAATTGGAGTGTTGTATTAGGGTTGCAAGTACCCTTTTCTGTTGTCATCTGGAGACACTACTAGTGTACTGCGAAGACCTTCAATTGGGGTGTTGTATTAGGGTTGCAACTACCCTCTTCTGTTGCTATTTGGAGACACTACTAGAGTGCTACAAAGACCTTCACTTGGAGTGTTGTTATTAGTTTGTAACGACCCTCTTCTCTTTCCATCTGACGACACTATTAGAGTGCTGTAAGAAAATTTAATTGGAGTGTTGTATTAGTGTTGCAACTACCCTCTTCTCTCTCCATGCGGCGACACTGCAAGAGTGTTCCAAAAACCTTCAAGTATTAAGGTAGCAACTACCCTCTTCTCTTGCCATCTTGGAGACACTACTAGTGTGCTCCTAAAACCTTTAATTGGAGTGTTGTATTAGGGTTGCTACTACCCTCTTCTCTTGTCATCTGCAGACATTACTAGAGTGCTGCAAAGACTTTCAATTGGAGAGTTGTATCATCGTTGCAACTCCCCACTTTCCTTGCTATATGGAGATACTACTTGTGTGCTGCAAAGACCTTGAATTGGAGTATTGTATTAGGGTTGCAATTACACTATTCCCTTCCTATTTGGAGACACTACTAGCGTACTGCAAAGACCTTCAATATGAATGTTGCGTTGGGGTTTTAGGGTTGTGAACATTCAATTGTAGTGTTGTATTAGTGTTGCATTGGGGTTTTAGGGTTGCAAACATTCAATTGTAATGTAGCAAAGACACTGTTGGAGTGCAGAAAAAACATTCAATTGTAGTGTTGTATGAGGGTTGTGCACACCCTCTTCTATTGCCATATACTACTAGTGTTTTGCAGATACATTCTATTGGAGTGTTGTATTAGGGTTGCAACTACCCTTTTCTTGTAGCCATCTTGAGACAATACAAGTGTACACCAAAGACCTTCAATTGGGGCGTCGTATTTGGGTAGTAACTACCATTTTCTGTTGCTATTTGGAGACACTACTAGAGTGCTACAAAGACCTTCAATTAGAGTGTTATATTAGGGTTGCAACTACCATCTTCTCTTTTCATCTGATGACACTATTAGAGTGCTGCAAGGACATTCAATTGGAGTGTTGTATGGGTTGCAACAACCCTATTCTCTTGCCATCTTGGAGTCACTACTTGTGTGCTGCAAAGATCTTCAATTGTGGTGTTGTATTGGGGTTGCAACTACCCTCTTATCTTGCCATCTGCAGACATTACTAGAGTGCTGTAAAGACCTTCAATTGGAGAGTTATATTAGCATTGCTACTACCCACTTCCCTTGCCATCTAGAGACACTACTAGAGTGCTGCAAAGACCTTCAATTGGAGTGTTGTATTAGGGTTGCAACTACCCTCTTCTCTTTTCATCTGGTGACACTAATTATGTGCTGCAAAAACCTTCAATTGGAGTGTTGTATTAGGGTTGCAACTACCCTCTTCTGTTGCCATATGGAGACACTTCTAGTGTGCTGCAAAGACCGTCAATTGGAGTGTTGTATTAGGGTTGCAACTACCCACTTCTCTTGCCTTCTAGAGACAATACTAGTGCTATAAAGACTTTTAATTGAAGTGTTGTATTAGGGTTGCAACTACCCGCTTCTCTTGCCTTCTAGAGACAATACTAAAGTGAAAGACTTTTAATTGGATTGTTGTATTAGGGTTGCAACTGTCCTCTTCTCTTGTCATCTGTAGGCCTTACTATAGTGCTGCAAAGACCTTCAATTGGAAAGTTGTATTAGCGTTGCAACTACCTTCTTCTCATTCCATTAGGAGACACTGCTGGAGTGCTACAAAAACCACCAATTGGAATGTTGTAATAGGTTTGCAACTACCCTCTTCTATCTCTATACGGTGACACTATTAGAGTGTTTCAAAAACCTTCAATTGGAGTGTTGTATTAGGGCTGCAACAACCTTTTCTGTTTCCATCTGGAGACACTACTAGTGTCCTGCAAAGACCTTCAATTGGGGTCTTGTATTAGTGTTGAAACTACCTCTTTTGTTGCCATTTTGAGACACTACTAGAGTGCTACAAACACCTTCAATTGGAGTGTTGTAATTAGTTTGTAACTACCCTCTTCTATCACTATATGGTGACACTACTAGAGTGTTTCACAAACTTTCAATTGGTGTAATTAGTTTGTAACTATATGGTTGTAATTAGTTTGTAACTACTCTCTTCTCTTTCCATCTGACGACACAATTAGAGTGCTGCAAGGAAATTTAATTGGAGTGTTGTATTAGGGTTGCAACTACCCTCTTCTCTCTCCATACGGCGACACTACTAGAGTGTTTCAAAAACCTTCAAGTATTAGGGTTGCAATTACCCTCTTGTCTTGCCATGTTGGAGACACTACTAGTGTGCTGCAAAGATCTTCAATTGGAGTGTTGTATTGGGGTTACAACTACCCTCTTCTCTTGTCACTTGCGGACATTACTAGAGTGCTGCAAAGATCTTCAATTGGAGAGTTGTATTAGCATTGCAACTACCCACTTCCCTTGCTATCTGGAGACACTACAAGTGTGCTGCGATGACCTTGAATTGGAGTGTTGTATTAGGGTTGCAATTACACTATTCCCTTCCTATTTGGAGACACTACTAGAGTACTACAAAGACCAGACACTATGAATGTTGCATTGGGGTTTTAGCTAGCCTCTTATCTTGCCATCTAGAGACACTGTTAGAGTGTGGAAAAAACATTCAATTGTAGTGTTGTATTAGGGTCATGAGCACCCTCTTCTATTGCCATCTGGAGACACTACTAATGTGTTGCAGAGACCTTCAATTGGAGTGTTGTATTAGGGTTGCAACTACCCTCTTCTGTTGCCATTCGGAGACACTACTAGAGTGCTGCAAAGACCTTTTATTAGGGTGTTAAGGGTTGCATCTACCCTCCTCTTTTGCCCTTTGGAGACAATACTATAGTGCTTCAAAGACCTTCAATTGGAGTGTTGTATTAGGGTTGCAACCACTATTTTCTCTAGCCATCTAGAGACACTACTAGTGTGCTGTAAAGACCTTCAACTGGGGTGTTGTATTAGGGTGGTAACTACCCTCTTCTCTTGCCATCTGGAGACACTACTAGAGTGCTACAAAGACCTTCAATTGGGGTGTTGTATTAGAGTTGCAACTACCGTCTTCTCTTGCCATTTGGAGACACTACGAGTGTGCTGTATAGATATTCAATTAGAGTGTTGTATTGGGGTTGCAACTACCCTTTTCTCTTGCCATCTGCAGACCTTGATTGAGTGCAGCAAAGTCCTTCTATTGGAGAGTTTTATTAGGGTTGCAACTACCCACTTGCCTTGCCATATGGAGACACTACTAGAGTGCTGCAAACACATTCAATTGGAGTGTTGTATTAGGGTGGTAACTACCCTCTTCTCTTTCCATCTGGAGACACTACTAGAGTGCTACAAAGACCTTCAATCGGGATGTTGTATTAGAGTTGTAACTACCCTCTTCTGTTACCATTTGGAGACACTACTAGAGTGCTGCAAAGACCTTCAATTGGGGTGTTGTATTAGGGTTGCAACTACCCTCTTCTCTTGCCATCTGGAGACACTACTAGAGTGTTTCAAAAACCTTCAATTGGAGTGTTGTATTAGGGTTACAACTACCATTTTCTGTTTCCATCTGGAGACACTACTTGTGTGCTGCAAAGTCCGTCAATTGGGGTGTTGTATTAGCGTTGAAACTACCTCTTCTGTTGCCATTTGGAGACACTACTAGAATGCTACAAACACATTCAATTGGAGTGTTGTAATTAGTTTGTAACTACCCTCTTCTATCACTATACGGTGACACTACTAGAGTGTTTCAAAAACTTTCAATTGGAGTGTTGTATTAGGGTTGCAACTACCCTTTTCTGTTGTCATCTGGACACATTACTAGTGTACTACGAAGACCTTCAATTAGGGTATTGTATTAAGGTTGCAACTATCCTCTTCTATTGACATTTGGAGACATTACTGGAGTGCTACAAAGATCTTCAATTGGAGTGTTGTAATTAGTTTGTAACATCCATCTTCTCTTTCTATCTGACGACACTATTAGAGTGTTGGAGTGTTGCATTAGGGTTACAACTGACCTCTTCGCTCTCCATGCGGCGACACTACTAGAGTGTTCCAAAATCCTTCAAGTATTAGGGTAGCAACTAACATTTTCTCTTGCCATCTTGGAGACACTACTAGTGTGCTGCAAAGACCTTCAATTGGAGTGTTGTATTAGGTTTGCAACTACCCTCTTCTCTTGTCATCTGCAAACATTACTAGAGTGCTGCAAATATTTTCAATTGGAGAGTTGTATTAGCGTTGCAACTACCCACTTCCCTTGCTATATGGAGACACTACTAGTGTGCTGCAAAGACCTTGAATTGAAGTATTGTATTAGGGTTGCAGTTACACTATTCTCTTGCTATTTGGAGACACTACTAGTGTACTGCAAAGACCTTGAATATGAATGTTGCATTGGGGTTTTAGGGTTATGAACATTCAATTGTAGTGCTGTATTAGTGTTGCATTGAGGTTTTAGGGTTGCGAACATTCAATTGTAATGTAGCAAAGACACTGTTGGAGTGCAGAAAAAACATTCAATTATAGTGTTGTATTATGGTTGTAAACACCCTCTTCTATTGCCATCTGGGGACACGACTAGTGTGTTGCAGATACATTCTATTGGAATGTTGTATTAGGGTTGCAACTACCCTTTTCTTGTTGCCATCTTGAGACACTACTAGTGTACACCAAAGACCTTCAATTGGGGCGTTGTATTAGGGTTGCAACTCTTCTGTTGCCATTTGGAGACACTACTAGAGTGCTACAAGGACCTTCAATTGGAGTGTCATAATTGGTTTGCAACTACCCTCGTACCTTTCATCTGACGACATTATTAGAGTGCTGCAAGGACATTCAATTGGAGTGTTGTATTAGGGTTGCAACTACCCTCTTCTCTTGCCATCTTGGAGACACTACTAGTGTGCTGCAAAGATTTTCAATTGTTGTGTTGTTTTGGTGTTGCAACTACGGTCTTCTCTTTCCATCTGTAGACATTACTAGAGTACTGTAAAGACCTTCAATTGGAAAGTTATATTAGCCTTGCTACTACCCACTTCCCTTGTCATCTAGAGACACTACTGGAGTGCTTTAAAAACCTTCAATTGGAATGTTGTATTAGGGTTGCAACTACCCTCTTCTCTTTTCATCTGGTGACACTAATTATTGTGTGCTGCAAAAACTTTCAATTGGAGTGTTGTATTAGGGTTGCAACTTGATCACTCAAAAGAGAGCAATGTTTCTTTTAATATTTATAAACTCGGAAATGCTATCGGTTCGGACTGCAAGCGCACAATCCTTATCGAGTAGTATATACGAGGTCGATCCACAGGGAATATTGGTTCAATGCTTTGAGCGATCGAATCACAATCTTTCGAAAGGCTAGACGAAATCTGAAAATTGAGAGATGTTTGTTGATCAATGTAAATTAGGAAGCATTTAAAAGTAATTAAAATAAAGATAGAGATGAGAATTCCTAGGGTTTCGGCACACCATTGCCACTCAATCCGCCTTGACAATATATTCCTGTTGCGTCTGATTTCCTGTTGTTGTTTTAATGAAAGACACCACATAGGTCACTGCGATTTTTGTTACGCAAGAATGGCAGATCTTTCACTGAGATTCTACATAGGACACTGTGATTTACCTTACGCAAATGTCTGATCTCTCAAATACCCCAAATTACTACATAGATCACTGCGAATTTCTTTACGCATGTGATGGAATTTGGTACGCGTTTTGTTGGTCTGGTTTATGGTTTCCCCGCTAAGGTTTTCTTCACATAAACCTAATAGATCTCAACGAGGCTAATTCATACAAATAGTTTCTCTTACCATTAAAGTATTGTCACTACCCTAACGGACTCAAACTAGATCATTGAAATTAGATGAAGAGATAATAAATCACAAAAGGATTTTAGCACAACAACAAGAAATCATAATCAACAGAAATATATATATCAAAACATCAAGAGTAACAAGGTTTACTGCCTAGCCCTAAGAAAAGGAACTTAGCCGCGGAACGGCATGGTTACAGGCACTCCTCTCTTCTCACTTTAATCAAATCTAACCCTAATTACAAAGATGATTATTCCTTCTGCCCAGGGGCCTTATATAGGAGTGTAAGGACGTGTAGAGGTTGAGTAGGGGCTAAGAAACTGATCTGGAAACAGCTGTCGGCAGTTATTCTCCAAGAGATGCCTTCAGATACGGGCCGTATCAGGTGATACGGTCCGTATTAGGACCTTGGCAGTTAGGGTTTAATGCTTCCAGCGCTATCTTCTGGTCTGTGCTAGGCCTGGTCCGTATTGGTCAATACTGGCCATAACAGGGACTTAGTCGATGAGCGTCGCTGATCCGATTGACCCGATTCTAGCTCCATTTGGTGTAAAATAGTCCCAAAACCTGTTTTCTACAATAAAACATAAAGAAGGGTGACAGTAGCCTTTTTCTCTAATAAAGTAAACATAAGTGTGAGAAAATATGTAAAACCTAAGCCAAAACCCTACGTAAATCATCATTATTTTGACTCTGATCACGCCTCCCAACTTGAATTGTTGCTTGTCCCCAAGCAACGACATCCCAGCTGGTCAAAGATCCGGTCTAGGTTAAACCATACAATCTCAAGGACTTGTTTAAAATTAAATTAGGGCTTAGGTTTGGTACAATTGACATGATAATAAAAATCTAGAACTTTTAAAAAAATATTCATGATCTCTCCCTTGAACAATTTATTCACTCCATGATTGACCTCATTATGCTTACCCTAGAAAAATTATTATCGAACAATCTACTTCACAAACATCTTAAAAATTGAGAGTATTAATTTCCCCTTCGATTATAAATGGATCCCTTCCAATCAATAGGAATTCTAATGATATAAATTTTGATTTTCCTTCCCAATTGATTGGAGCAAAGTATGACAACTAAGTGTGTTGGTACTTGTGACTATTTTTTGAAAGATTAAATATATACAAGAATTAAAATTTGGGAGGTTTTCTCGAGCCTATTGGTAACCAGTCTTGCGTAGGCACCCGTACTCTTTTTATCCTCCATCTTTTATTCTATTTTTTTCTTTTTCTGATTTTTCTATTTTTTTTTTTGATTTTTCTCATTTCTGATTTTTTTTTTCTATTTTTCGGAAATTAAATTTTTTTGTGTCACAAGCACCATGATTACACACAATTCCAAGTATTCATTCATACAAGGAATTATTGCATAGTTTCGCTAGGGGTCTATCTATAATAAATGGGTATTCTAAAACACTATCAAATTTAAAAAGACTTTGCAAAAATAAATTACTCAATATAAAAATTCTAGGGTTTGCAATTTTTGATCAACTCTCATGGTTAGCAATTAATTGTTCACTTTGAGATTACAAATAATTTTAAAAATTCCGAATTTTTGGTATCATGGCCAATTTGTCTAAACCTTAGTTTAATTCAATTTTAAAACAATTCTTATTTGATTAACCTACTCCTAAAATTAAAAATGCAAGCTAGCTAAAAAGCTCAATCTAATCATTCTAGGATTTCCGGTAAAGCCTCTAACCCTAGTCAAAAATTGAGTAAAACTACTAGCAACTAAGAATTTAAAATGCGAAAATTTTAAAGGAAAATTTTAAAGTTTAAAGATACATGGTCAAATTTACTTTCTCTACCCCCCGAATAAAATTGAGCATTGTCCCCAATGCTCGAGAGATAAAAATAAAGGAAATAGTAAAGTAAAAGGACCGAGGAAAAGATACAACTCACTGCACCTCAATCCTGAGGTGGTGTAGGTGGTGGTGGTCGCTGGATCTCTTCGTAGAATGACGGGTCGAAGAGTCCGTATGGTGGCGGCTGGTACTCGAATCCGGAGCCGAGAGCATACTGATAATACTGCTGTGCCATGTAGCGCGTTTGCTGGATTTCGCGCCTGCTCTCATCAACACTCCTCCGGACCTCCTCCATGCTGTTTCGGATTTCGCCAACCTCTTGGCGAAGTGATGAGCCATTCTGCTCCATTTGTTG
This sequence comes from Carex littledalei, assembly GCA_011114355.1. Taxonomy (NCBI): domain Eukaryota; kingdom Viridiplantae; phylum Streptophyta; class Magnoliopsida; order Poales; family Cyperaceae; genus Carex; species Carex littledalei. The sequence continues at coordinate 18,587,430 of CM022079.1, forward strand.
GGTGGTCTCTCCCGTCGTCAAGGTGAGCTCATTGAGGTTCGAGTTCATCCAATCTACCATTTGAATGAACTGATCAAGCTCAGCTGTAGGGGCATCAGATGGTGCCGCCCCTGAAGATCCGGCTCTAGCTGCCGATGTGCCTGCCTCCCTATATGCATCAAAAGGGGGCTCCTCCTCTTCTCTTTGCTGCCGATCGATGTTAGCCTGATTTCTCATTGCGGCTTGGCTTTCGATTACATCCATGTAATCTTGAGGAGGCTCATAAGTTGGGCTCGCGGGTCGTGCCATTTTCCAGGAGGCCCTACTGCGGAGATTGAGATGTCGGAAGGGGAATTGGAGGATTCCCTTCGGTGAGTTGTAGAAATAGGGACCTGGATAGTGGCCGGTGACAAATTTCATGGCTTGGAGGCATGACATGTCAATTTGTGTGAGCCCGCTTGCCTCTTTAAGATGATCGATCGGCAGAGCGAGGTGATTGGCCAGGATTGTGGCCACGAATCCGATGGAAATCTTGCCTTTCTCTTTTTTTGGAAGGGCGACTTCACGGATTTGTTTGCAAAGGAGATGGCCGAGGTGAGGTCGCACCGGTGTTGGCTCGATCATGCATTTGAGGAGGTAGAGTTCGGGTAGTGTTACCTTGGATGAACTCTCGCCTCTTGCGAAAATGGAATTGGCAAGGATGACTTGCAAGAGGCGGACTTGGGGGTGAATGATTCTGCTTGCCGGTCGAGTTGAGTTTTGATTATCATCGGTGATGCTGTACCAGAACTCTCGGCAGTCAGGGGAATTAGAAGTGCCATCGTCGGTGAGGTTGAAGATGGCGCAGAAATCACTCATGGAGACTGTGTAATGCACGCCAATCATCTGGAAAGTAATGGAGTTCTCATTGTATCTGTAGGTCGCAAGGAACTCTCTCGTGAGTACCTTGTAAATTTTTACTCCTTGGATTAGGTTTAGGAATTGCCAGATGTGGATGCGGTTTGCGAGTTGTTCGGTTTGTGCAAGGAGGCCTAGTCGCTCGAGTGTCTCTGTGTTGATGGATTTGTGGTAAATGACCTCCCTTGTTGTCATCTTCTCGTAGGCTTGTTTGAATTGTGTGTGCGAGAAGACAGGTTGGTACTCGGTTGGCCGGACCTCCTCCATTGACTCATCGGAGTCTTCTTCCTCGAGACCAAAATCCCGAGGGTTGAACTCTTCAGGGTTATAGTCCGCATCTGAGACTGGTGTGTCTCTGACCGACTGCTGTGCGTCGGAATGAGAAGACGAACGGTTGGAGGATTGTGTTTGCGAACCGGAGGACCGGGAGGATCGGCTAGAGGAGCTTGCGGTGAATTGCTCGGGCCGGCACCCCCGAGGGCTTTCTTCGCACTCCTTGTAACAACCCCTAAAATATTTTTCATTTTTGGGGCCATTTGTTTAAAATAAAATGCTCTGTTACGGACCGTATTGGGCAATACGGTCTGGTTACGGACTGGTTGGTTGGCGAATTTGACCAAGTACCGGACTGGTTACGGACCGTATCAGGTTAATACGGACCGTATTACAGGGGTTGAAAAACTGCCAAGTACTGGACTGGTTTTTTTTTCCTGGTAAACGAATACGCACCGTATTGGGTCAATACGGACCGTATTATACTGGTAAAAATTGGGATTTTGACAGAAACCTAATTTTTTTTGTGATTTTTGTGATTTTGTGAAAATAAAACTTAATTACCTAAATTAATGCAACAGAGATTGAATTAAAACAAATGCAAAAATGAATTTAAACTTTGAAATTAGAAAAGGGGTTTAGAAAAACCGAATTTTGAGAAGCTGGATCGAGTGGCCGTCGGATACGGACCCGGTACGGTCCGTATTAGGGCAGAGGCGCGGAGAAGGAGGCTGGCGGCGGCTTCAATGGTGGATGGAGGCGAGGTTGGCGTCCGCACTGCCGCCCAGTGCGTCCGCACTCAGCATGATGAAACCGCAGATTCAGACATTCGAGACCAGTGCGTCCGCACCGAATTTCCAGTACGGGTGCACCACTCGCACTCACCAGTTCCGCCACATTATGGAGCTAACGAGGAAAATGTCCGAGCCCAGTGCGTCCGCACCGACCACCAGTGCGTCCGCACTCAGTACAACTCCGAACAGGATGCATCTCAGATTTCAAAAAATCAAGCGCAGTGCGTCCGCACTGACCCCCAGTGCGTCCGCACTCAGGCTGAAATAGCTCAAATCGAGGGAAATTCGACCAATCCCGCACCACCAAAGGTTGAACTCAAGCCTTTGCCACCTACCCTTCGCTATGAATACCTGGGGGAGGACGAGACATATCCGGTGATTGTCAATTCCGAGCTCAACAAAGACCAAACCGAGAAGCTTTTACACGAGCTAAGGCTTCATCGGAAAGCAATCGGCTACACAATCGACGACCTAACCGGAATCAGCCCATCCCTTTGCATGCATAGAATTCTAATGGAGGACGACCACAAACCCACTATTGAAGCTCAACGAAGGCTCAATCCGAATCTAAAAGAAGTGGTGAAGAAGGAAATCCTCAAACTACTTGATGCCGGCATCATCTACCCAATCTCCGATTCCAAATGGGTAAGCCCGGTCCATGTAGTACCAAAGAAGGGAGGCACAACGGTGGTGAAGGGCGAAGGTGACAAAATGATATCCACAAGGGTGATCACCGGATGGAGGATGTGCATCGATTACCGAAAGCTTAACAATGCAACAAGGAAGGATCACTTCCCTCTACCATTTGTGGATCAAATGCTCGAAAGGCTAGCTAATCACTCACATTTTTGCTACTTAGATGGGTATAGTGGATTCTTTCAAATCCCTATTCACCCGGATGACCAAGAAAAAATGACTTTTACTTGTCCTTATGGTACGTTCGCGTACCGAAGGATGCCGTTTGGTTTATGCAATGCCCCAGCTACATTTCAAAGAGCCATGATGGCTATTTTTTCCGATTTATTAGAAAATTCCGTGGAAGTTTTCATGGATGACTTTTCAGTTTTTGGTACTTCTTTTGATGATTGCTTATCTAATTTAATCAAAGTTTTAGAACGTTGTGAGCAGGTCAATCTAGTGCTAAACTGGGAGAAATGCCACTTCATGGTGCAAACGGGGGTGGTTCTAGGCCATGTGGTGTCCTCCAAAGGCTTAGAAGTCGACAAAGCAAAAGTGGAGGTGATCGAGAAGTTGCCATATTCGACTTGTGTGAAGGATGTGAGGAGTTTCTTGGGCCATGCAGGATTCTATCGGCGTTTCATCAAGGATTTTTCAAAAATCTGCAAACCACTTACTAATTTAACTATGAAAGATGCAGAATTTATATTTGATGAACCTTGTATTGTTGCTTTTGATAGGATCAAGAAGGCGCTAACCTCAGCCCCAATTCTCCGACCTCCTAATTGGGATGCGCCCTTTGAAATCATGTGTGATGCGAGCGACTTCGCCGTTGGAGCCGTTCTAGGACAAAGGATCGACAACAAGCCACATGTGATCTATTACGCAAGTAAAGTCCTAGATGAGGCGCAAATGAACTACACAACCACGGAAAAGGAGTTCTTAGCCGTCATATTCGCTATCAACAAGTTCCGACCCTACTTGGTTGGATCTAAGGTGATTGTATACACCGATCATGCGGCAATCCGATACCTCCTCAACAAGAAAGATGCCAAACCACGCCTAATCCGGTGGATCCTCCTACTCCAAGAGTTCGACCTAGAAATCAAGGACAAGAAAGGTACCGAAAATTCAGTGGCGGACCACCTATCACGCATTACCCACGAACCAAAAGAAGATGACATGCCCATAGACGATTCATTCATAGACGAACAACTCTACGCAGTCAACCACCAAGAGGCGCCATGGTATGCGGATTTCGTCAACTACCATGCATGCGGTTTCATACGCCCAGATTTAACCTTCCAACAACGGAAGAAATTCCTTTCGGATGTAAAACAATATTTTTGGGATGAACCGTTGTTATTTAAACTGGGGGTGGATGGAATCCATAGGCGATGTGTACCTCAAGAGGAAACCGAACAGATTCTCAATTGTTGCCACTCATCCCCCTATGGAGGACACGCTTCAACCAACAAAATCACCGCAAAAGTTCTTCAAGCCGGGTTCTTTTGGCCCACGCTTTTTCAAGACGCAAGAGATTATGTGCTTAGGTGCGACAAATGCCAAAGGACCGGAAACATATCAAGAAGACATGAGATGCCTCTCAACGGAATTCTAGAGGTAGAGTTATTTGATGTTTGGGGGATCGACTTCATGGGGCCTTTTCCGAGTTCTTGCAACAACAAGTACATACTTGTGGCGGTAGATTACGTTTCAAAATGGGTTGAAGCCGTGGCAAGCCCAACCGCCGACTCCGCCGTGGTAAGAAAACTTTTTGCAAAAACTATCTTTCCTAGGTTTGGAGTACCCCGAGTGGTGATTAGCGATGGTGGCTCTCATTTCATTAACCGCCAATTCGACAACCTCCTACTCAAATACGGAGTCAAGCACAAGGTAGCCACACCATACCACCCTCAAACAAGCGGGCAAGTGGAGGTATCCAATCGTGAGATAAAAAGCATCCTACAAAAAGTGGTGAACACATCAAGAAAAGATTGGTCGCTCAAACTTGATGAAGCTCTTTGGGCATATCGGACCGCTTTCAAAACACCCATAGGTATGACTCGTTTCAAACTAGTGTATGGAAAGCCATGCCATTTGCCTGTTGAACTTGAGCACAAAGCGTATTGGGCGATAAGGGCCCTAAACTTTGACATGAGGGCTGCCGGTGAGAAGAGGATTCTTGACTTACACGAGTTAGAAGAATTGCGCCTCAATGCGTATGAAAATGCCAAGCTATACAAAGAAAAGACAAAGAGGTGGCACGACAAGCATATCATAAGGCGAAATTTTCAAGAAGGAGACACGGTTTTATTGTACAACTCACGCCTCCGGCTCTTTCCCGGAAAGTTAAGATCACGATGGACAGGCCCATTCAAAATAACGAAGGTATTCAACCATGGAGCAATTGAGATATGGAGCAAAGAAACCGGGGCATTCAAAGTGAACGGACATCGCCTCAAACACTTCAACCATGCGAATCCAGTAGGCGAGAAGGAGAATATGCGCCTAGCCGACCCACACACTCAATAGTGAGCCCAAATCATGTCGAGCTCACGACGTAAAATTGAGCGCTTCTTGGGAGGCAACCCAAGCTTTTTATTGTTTTTCTTTATTTTTCTGCACTTAGTTTAATTTTAAATTTTCAAAATTTTAGATTCCCTAACTTTGCTAGACTTTCAGGACGAAAAAAACATACAAAACAGCCTCAGTGCGTCCGCACTGACACAGACTGAAGGTCTACGCAGTCTTGAATTTCTACCCGAGACCAGTGCGTCCGCACTCACAACCAGTGCGTCCGCACCCAAGGTACGTGTTTTAATTTTTCGGAAAAATTTGAAAAATTCAGAAAAATCGAAATTTTGGTGCCGAGTGCGAGTGACCCACCCGCACTGCCCACCAGTGCGTCCGCACTCGGGTTCTCCTCTTCTTCTTAACCGACCCGACCCCTTCCTATTCCTTCGCGCCTTTTCAATTTCAAAACCCCAAAACTCGGTTTTTCTCTCCCAAAACCCGAAAACCCCATTTTTCTCTCAAAATCTCCCTCTCCTCTCTCTTCTCTACCACTTTTCTCTTCTTCTCTCTCTATTTTCCTCTCCAAAACCGAAAATCCAACTTCTCTCAAGCCGTTCAAGCGCCGCTTCTCTAAAACTCGGATTTCTTCGTGTTTTCTCGAAATTTTTGCGATCTACAACGAGGTTTGATCTCTCCTTACTCTTAATTTCATTATTTTCTACTTAGATCTGTGAAATGGTACCAAAAATCAGAGAAATCGACCAAATGGGTGAAAACGGTTCAAATTCGTCCCCCAGTGCGAGTGCACCACCCGCACTGCCATCCAGTGCGTCCGCACTAAGCTTGGGGGAAAACCTAACCAGACCTAATTTTTCAGATTTTTGGTTAAGTACCCAGTGCGGCCAGGACCACCCGCACTGAGAGCCAGTGCGTCCGCACTAGGCTCGGGAAAAATAAAAAATGACCCTGAATTGAACCAAAATTGAACTGTTTGTACACAGTGCGTCCGCACTGACCACCAGTGCGTCCGCACTCAGCCCAAATTTAATCAAAAATTTCGAATTTTTAATTCTTTCCATCTTTTAATTGCAGTAAGAATGCCAAAGAAAAACACTGCCAAGAAGCAAAGGTTTGAGAAAGGCCAAGGCAGTCGCCAACCACCTCCTTACCCACCCGCTATACCGCTTAATGAGGATCAAGAAATACGGCGTAATATTTTGGAGTACAACCGAACCATAGAGCCATCTCGGTGGATATGCCGGGACACTCTTTACACGCTCGGCCTCCTCGAATCGGTGCAAATGCTCACCGAGCGACTTGGGCTATGGGACTTCCTTCGTGACGAGGTCCCAACCTACAAGCCATCACCATCGAATTCCTCTCCTTGTATGAATTTGATCGGGCTTAGCGAATAATGAGCTTCAACTTTGGCGGCTATTCTCATCAGATGCACACCACCGAGCTCATGCAAGCATTCGACCTACCCATCGCGAATATCGACCAAATGCGCACCATTCTGGACTTCTTTCACGACATGAGTGAGGCCCAGTTCCGCATCTACACGTGCCATGACGGGGTCCTAGGCCAGCAAAGGGTCAAGAATGTCCTCCATCCGGCAATCTGATATCTCCAGCGGGTACTCTCTCATACTCTCTTTGCCCGAGGGGAGTCCGCATCGGTCTTCAACCTCGGAGATATGATGTATATATGCAGCATGGTCCGACGAAACAATGGCGAGATGGAATACATGCCGCACATCGGGTACCACTTGGCCAAACACATTCAAACTGTGTCGCACAACAGAAAATCGGGCGGGAAAGTTCGAATTGGAGGGATAATTACAAAGCTTGCAAGACACTTGCAAGTACCGACCGAAAACGATGTGGTGCTCGGCTACACTGTAGTTGACCTCGATGGCTTGTTTAGGGCCAGGTTAATCCGATGGGACGATACCGAAGATGCTTGGATTAATTTGGGTCCAAAGGATAACATCCGACACCGATTACCTCTTCAAACTCAAATCGACCCGCAGAACACCGATACTTGGAAAATAGTCGATGAGCCAATTGATCCACCGCAACCACCACAGCAAGCAGCACCCGATGCCGCACAACCACAAGGTGTTCCGACCAACCAGCAAATATGGGATTTCATGCAAACCATGAATACCTCCATCAATAACTTGAGCATTACCGTTGGTGGTCGCATGGATCGCATGGATGGCCGCATGGATACCTTTGACCGCCGTTTTGATGAGATCGAGGCCGAGGCTGCCAGGTCGACTTACTACTCCCGCAAGACAGCCATGAACTCAAACCCACATTTTGAAGATGATCCACCAACACCACCATATCAAAGAAGGGCCGCTCGTAGGAGAGAGCAAGAGATGGCATTGGAGCGTGAGGCAGCACGGCTCGCACAAGAAGCCGCAGCAGCAGCTCAAGGCAATGAAGAAGGAGAGGATAATGAGGATGCCGAAGACATGGATCGCGACGAGGATTGATCCCGCGCAGCACCACCACCACCTTACGCTAGTACAGTAGTTCATGTTTCTTCTCTCTTTTTAGTTTATTTTTAGCACTGAGGACACTGCTTTATTTAAGCTTGGGGGATGGGAAGAAATTGTATCTGCATGCATGTTTATTTTCAGTTTTTCAAAACTTTTTAGGATTTATAACCTTGCTTTTTACTTGACCATGAATAGGATTTGTGATTTTGAACTTAATTGCTTGAGATTACGAATTTGTCAAGACGTTTTACGAGGTTGTGAAAAATAGAGTCTTGCATAATTGGACTTAATTGTCTAAAAATGCATAAAGTATAAAATCATGTTTAAGTTTTTGTGTTAAAAGTTGGCAAAAATAAAAATTTTGATAAACTTGAGTGATTGACAAAAATTAAAAGTATTTTTGCACGATTTTTCAAATTTTTGGTAAAACCCTTAAAATAATTTTGAAATGACGACATAATTCGGCGAAAAACTTTGTGGAAATAAAGGTGTTTGAAATTGAGACATTAGGAATTTAAATTTATTAGAGAAGCTATTTAGATTTGGAAATTTTTTAGAAAAAAATTAGGATACTTAGGATGTGTGTATTCATGATATGTGCATAAATGTTGAGAAATTAGGTAAAAGAAAAATATGAGAAAAAATAAAAATGTGACTCCAATGACCTATGTTACGGCTTCATGACGTACTTATGGTTATGAGTCCTTAGCACTCCTGCTCCACTAGTCTCCCGATAAAATTGACATTCATGTTAGTGGAAGGGTAGATTATGAGCATGCAAAACACCCTGAATTAGAACGGTTGGGTACAGTTAACTACTTGTAACTAACCGGTGCTTAAATGAGGATGGGGAAAATAGTGCTAAAATCATGAAATAGTGCTCAAAATGAGAAAATCAAAAGCAACAAAACAATAGGAATATGCATGTATCAACACACGAAGTCCGTGATTTTCTAACCCAAGTTTGATTCAAGCTTGGGGGTATTTTGAAAATTCTACATTTAAAATGGCATGTCTTTCAATAAATTTGGGTAAACGAAGTTCACAAATTCAAAGCCTTTAAGGAAATAAAAGTTAGAGTAATCGAATTATGGGTTGATTCATAATTATTCGAGGGTTGAACTTGGAATTTGGGAAATATGCATGGAGATTTTAAAATTTTGGCAAGATCATACAAGTTTTTCATTTGAGAAATATATACTTGATATAGGGTTGAATTGTAGATCGAATTTTAGTTCAAGTTTAGATGTTGCTTGGGGACAAGCAAAGTTCAAGCTTGGGGGTATTTGATAGGTGTAAATTATATACACCGTCGATCTAGTTTTTATCATAAAATAACACCAAATATCTTGTATTTTGAATATAAAGTAAATAGAATACACCAAGAATCAAGTTACTGCGAACGCTCGGTTTTACAATGCAGGAAACGATGCAAAATGAAGAAAAGTCTCCCAGTGCGGACGCACTCACAGCCAGTGCGGACGCACTCAGTACTTAGCCGATTTTCCAGCATCGCAGAACCTCACAGACAAAAAGTCCGAGCGCAGTGCGAACGCACCGACCACCAGTGTGAGTGGGGTCATCCGCACTCACTACTTAGCCAATTTTTGATATCTTCAGATTCTTCCGAAAATAGAAGTTTCCAAGGCCAGTGCGGACGCACTCACAGAAAATTTGCAGAAAATCCAGAAAAGAAACTTGGAACCAAATGAGAGTTGAAGCCAGTGCGACCCAGACCACCCGCACTCACCACCAGTGCGGACGCACTGGACTCGCAGACAGCCAGAAATTCGCATTTTTCAAGAGGTTTTCTATTTCTGGCACATCAGGGACACGTTTTAGAAGGCCAAAAATAGACATGGCAGTCTGAGGAGTGCACCCACTAACTCCACTTCTATCCTCTAAATTGGGCAAGACATTTGGCTATAAAAGAAGAAGAATTTCATCTCTCTCATCATCCATTATTTTACATTTCCATTTTCCACAAATTGAGAGAGAGAGATTCTGCAGAAATTTTCGAAGCTTTTCAGGGAAGGAGAAGAAGAAGATTCAAGCAAGGAGTCAGCAAGATCGAGGTTTTGGATCTAAGAAAGGGTGTAATCATTTCTTTATTTCATTTCTTATTGTTTTTGCCAAACTTTGTTATGGATCTCTCCAAGAGAGAGTAGTTCTCTTTCTAGGGGTTTAGGTCAATGCATGAACTTGTTTAATTCTATCTTATTCGGATATTTGTTTTTATTATGATTGTTTTATCGGATTTGATTGTTAATTTCTGTGATTTATCATTTGTGCTAATTACATAGTTTAGTACTTGAATTGGACAAGTCCCGCTTTGGATTTGAAAGAACCAAAGTAGTTAGGATGGGATAGGAGAGTACCAAATTATGAGTACAAATACCTTAGGATTTGGATTAGAAGCGACCGTACTTTGATATCCAATTCGGAACTATAGAAATTAGGGTTAGGGTTTGGTGAAGAACGACCGTGAAGTCAAACCCATAATCAGGACACCTTAGAACAAATATTGATATATACTTTGGAGCATGTGACTTAAATATCCCTCTAGGTTAGTGACAGCCCTAGAATCGAGGAACATTAATCCATCCACCCAAAGTATTTGTATCAATATTTGTTCCAAAGGCTAACAAGAGCTTAATGGGTCTAGATAGCTAGGGTGAAGAACGACCGTGAAGTCCGAAACTATCTAGGCACGTTATTAATTCACGACAGTGACCCTTTTTAACATTTTAGGTTAGAAACCTCATCAAATCAAACATGAATTCAAACAAACCGAATAAATAGAATTAGCAAGGAATTGTAGACCGAATGCCCCTAGATCTCCTCAAACTTGAAAACAAACCAATCTTTCTTTCCTTTATTTTATTTACATTTATTTGTTTGAAACTCCTCTCTTTCGGGTATTGAACCCAACCTTAGGATTTTAGAACAAAACCCCCCCCTTTTACTTTTATTGTGTAGTTTTAAAAGTAGTTTTCTTTAATTAAAAATTGGTATTTTCCTATCTCCCTGCGGATCGACACCTAAATACTACAATCGATAGGTTGTGCGCTTGCAACTAACCTATTAATTGGGTACGAAGGTTTATAAATATTAAAGGCAAAAAGAGTATAAAAACACTATACCTAAAATACTCAACAAGCTTTTTGGCGCCGTTGCCGGGGAGAATAGGATAGATACTAGTTTTTATTTTAGGAAAGTACTTTTAATTCTTAGTTTCCTTATTTACTTTATTTTCAGAAAATTTAAAAATCCAAAAATAGTTTATTTCCTTTTTTACAATTTCTGAAATTTACTTTCCTTATTTAGAAAAATCCAAAAATATTTACTTTCCTTATTTAATTTTCTGCACTTTACTATTCTCTATTTCTATTCTCTCTCTTTCACATCACATCTCTTCTCTCATAGGTTTGAGTGCTGGCACCAGTCACAAGAAGTCAAACAACGAAAATCAAAGCCGGCGAATCCTCTCTCTCTCAACCAATGGTAGGTCTAGATCCCAAACTAGGCATGCCTCGCACCTTTGAGGTGGAAGTAGAAGACTATCCGGACTCAAACTAGGCATGCCTCGCACCTTTTGTACGAATTTCTTCACATAAACCTAATAGATCTCAACGAGGCTAATTCATACAAATAGTTTCTCTTACCATTAAAGTACTGTCACTACCCTAACGGACTCAAACTAGATCATTGAAATTAGATGAAGAGATAATAAATCACAAAAGCATTTTAGCACAACAACAAGAAATCATAATCAACAGAAATATATATATCAAAACATCAAGAGTAACAAGGTTTACTGCCTAGCCCTAAGAAAAGGAACTTAGCCGCGGAACGGCATGGTTACAGGCACTCCTCTCTTCTCACTTTAATCAAATCTAACCCTAATTACAAAGATGATTATTCCTTCTGTCCAGGGGCCTTATATAGGAGTGTAGGGACGTGTAGAGATTGAGTAGGGGCTAAGAAACTGATATGGAAACAGCTGTCGGCAGTTATTCCCCAAGAGATGCCTTCGGATACGGGCCGTATCAGGTGATACGGTCCGTATTAGGACCTTGGCAGTTAGGGTTTAATGCTTCCAGCGCTATCTTCTGGTCTATGCTAGGTCTGGTCCGTATTGGTCAATACTGGCCGTAACAGGGACTTAGTCGATGAGCGTCGCTGATCCGATTGATCCGATTCTAGCTCCATTTGGTGTAAAATAGTCCCAAAACCTGTTTTCTACAATAAAACATAAAGAAGGGTGACAGTAGCCTTTTTCTCTAATAAAGTAAACATAAGTGTGAGAAAATATGTAAAACCTAAGCCAAAACCCTACGTAAATCATCGTTATTTTGACTCTGATCACAACTACCCTCTTCTGTTGCCATATGGAGACACTTCTAGTGTGCTGCAAAGACCTTCAATTGGGGTGTTATAAATTCACTTGCCTGAATTGAAATCAACCAAAGCATGGAGATTAACTTTTAAATTTAAATATATTCGCATTTTTCTCTTTAAGTAGAAAAAAATGTGTATAGAAGAATATATGAATATATAAAATAATTAACTGGTCCACAATTATTGTGGAAGGGAATGAAAGTCAATGTAATAATGACCTTATTAGAGAAAAAAGAGATGAAAGGAATGCTGTGTATGAAAGTAGAATCGCCTTGAGCTGATTAGCGTGACGGATTGTCGACCCTGTTGTCTTGTCGGGGTGTAACAAAACCACACATAAAGTTAGCACATGTGTTTTGTGTAGCATTTAAATTTACACAACAAGGTACATATCGCCTGGTATTCATTTATTTTTACGATGCTCATACATATTTCCATCAGTACAAATGTCGAAAATAAAACCTATCTATAATGAAATTAAACCACTTCCTCCCATTCTCCCATGATATAAGAGCCAAAATTACAGAGGCAAACCCCACACCTAACCCTAGTCCAATAGAAACAGAGAGCCCAATTATATCAGTAGAAGACTTTGAAGGCAAACCTTTATTAAACCCATGATTTGAAGGAGCTGCTGCACATTGCATCGATAAAGGACTACTACACAATCCAGGGTTACCCAAGTAAGAAGCATTCGAAAAGGTTGAGAACTGATGGGCTTCTGGTATTTCTCCAACCAAATTGTTGTATGAGAGATTTAGCGAAGCAAGAAAAGTGAGAGAGGTGAGTTCTTGAGGGATGGGTCCGAAAAGCTGGTTGGATGAGAGATCCAGTGACTCAAGCTGCTTTAATTAGCAAATTCCAATGGAATAGGACCAGTAAGGACATTATGTGATAGGTTAAGCACATCAAGTGACTTGAGTTCCCCGATCTCTTCGGGTATTTCCCCTGAAAATCTATTTTGTGATAGATCCAGGGAACTGAATATGCTGAGTGAATTCTTTATCTCCATTTCTTGTCCTTTGGATATGACTGTAATTGAGTTCTGATAATAATGCTGATCATAATCATATGGACCCCCAAACTTAAATGTCCTAGAATCTGAATTATTCACCATAGTTGACAGGCTTTCAAAAACAATTTTTGGGATAATGCCTCAGAAACGATTTGAAGAAATATCAAAAACTTCTGTATGGGAACCGAATCCTCTGCACACAAGGGGGTAGGAAAATCCTGCCCATAATTAAGTTTAGCTAATTTTTAATTGACACATAGACATTCACCTTTCAACTCATTGATGAGAATATTTTTATTTATTTAGTTGATTATGAGTGGCATTATTTCCTCTTTGCTCCGTTCTTCACCTTATACTTTAGAACTAATTAATAAAACAACAACTTTTCTTTATTTAAATTAAGAGGTGTACACAATGGAGTTACACTGATTGAAGAGGTGTACGCAAGAGTATACCTTAATTAAATCTTAACTTGTGCAAATCATGGCCTCTCCCTTGAGTTTGGTTCTAATTTCATTTTTTGGTTTTTTCTATCCTTTTTTTTTCTTTTGATAACATTCTTTAATTCTGTTTTTTGTTTTACTGATTCATTTTGCAATTTAATATGGCCACTTTTGATCCTTATCTTCTTAATAAAAATCATTTATATTTTTCTTTCTCCGTACCTACCCAACAAATTGTCAAAATTTGTATATTTAATGAAATTAAAATTTGACAAGAATAAGTAAGCGTTTATAGTTTGTAATTGATTAGGCATATGATCTGACTTTATAATAATTAAGCTGTGTGAGATTTTTGTAGCCAGAAAAGACACATTTAGTTGTTGTAAGTTTTGTAATAAATCCGTTTACATCTCTAGAGGTTTGGAGGTGTGTACAAAGAACAAGTTCGGTGGGGATTCCCCCCACTTTAAAAATAAAAATAAAAATAAGCATTTATAGAATAAAAAATATGATAATTAAAAAAAAAAAATACAATGTGACTGTCAATTTCATATTCAACTATTATCTAAAGTATGATATCATAGAAATGTTAAAATATTTTGCTACTTGATTAACCTTGAGAAATTCTCATGAATCAAGAAATCTTCATGGCATGAAATTTCTTAAGCTTTGAAATTTTCTTTTCTCACAGTTGAGAGGTTAGAGAAGGGAACAGAGCTTATTTGTGTTTTTAATTAAATCTGCAATAGAAGGTAAAAAAACAGACCAAAGATCCTCATCAATAAGTTCAAAGGTAAATGTCATGTGTCAATTAGAGATTGACTAAATTCAATTATGAGCAGGATTTTTTTTTTTAAAACTTGGTAGAGACTACCAAGGATGTATTAATAGATTTGATTACAACTACATGTCCTAATTATTACACAGCTTATGTTACCTCAACCACAGTTTCGCATCTTCCTCTGCTCTACTTGCCATTATTTGAGGTGGTACCTTCGTGCCTCGAAAAATAACTTCATTGCGTTGCCTTCAGAATCCAGATGGACCATAGAACTGCCATGAATAATACAATCCAGACCTGCTCTACAGTAATGCCTTTGGTCCCCTTTGTAAGCAGAGGATTCGGTTCCCTCTGTATAATGTTGATAGCGGGCCCTTGATACAAAAAAGAAGACTCGAGTCAAAAAGTAGAAATTAAGTTCAACAAGGGACAATTGTTGGTGCTCGGGTCCCCCGAATTGAAGTTCTTTGTATTGTACCATGTCTTAGTCAAAAAGTAGAAATTAAGTTCAACAAGGGACAATTTTGGCTTCATAAAATTTTTAGATACTATTTTTTAGTAAAGATTGGAGCTCAAACTATCCAATATTTTAATATCCACAACCTAAAACCTTCATTGGTTATGCAAAATTTCCATATTTTTTTATTTTGGGGTCAACAAAAAAAAATCAAAACCATTGTAGCCTCGAAATATAAAATATTAAAATGTATGTAGTAGTCAGTATTGAATTAATAATCTTCGTTCATTCTCTTTTTATATGTGTCGCCCTCAATAAAATTGGAGAATATATATTTATATAAGAATAATTATATTACTGCCCACACTCCTGTCCCTCCTCTGTCCCGCAGTAACATTAGAGAAAAATTGTACTATGGTCCTCACTAATTATATGGTCTCCTTTTTCAGTCTCCACACTCGTCATGCGTCAACCTTTATAGGTACAAACAGTGTAAAATGCGGTTCATGCGGCCGCATATGCGGCCGCATATGCGGCCGCATATGCATATGCGATTGACAACCGCATAGAAAATCAATATGCGGTCCCAATATGCAGTTCCGCTGATCCAAACCCATTATCTGAGTTCAAATTCGAAAATTTTCAAACCCATTATCTGGGTCCGGACCAAACTTTAACCTCCAAACCCATTATCTGAGTCCGGATGTCCAGTAATTGATCTAGCTGTCTCCCCCTCTTCTTTTATAGGAGTTTCAGCGCTATCAAAATTTTGTTTTATGGTTGTGGGACTAATTCGCTCCTGGCTCCAGCGGTATATACCAATTAATAGGAGGGCCGAACACTTCACAGCGCAGCCCATTTGTGAAATGTAATTTGCCTAGCTATTGGCCCAAAAAACAAAGGTTTTGTTTTGACCCAATTGTTTTGTTTTTTATGGGTACAGTGGACAGGGGCTGTGCAAATATTTAATATATTTGATATATTTGATATATTTGATCACTTGTTTGTAAGCATTCAAATATATTTAATATATTTGATAAAGATGACACAAATATTTAATATATTTCATATATATGGTCCAAATATTTAATATTTAATGAAATAATCCGCATATATAAGTCCGCATAAAAATCCGCATATGCGGCCGTATACCGTATATGCGGTATGCGGTGGCCTTCCGCATACCGCATGAAAACCGCATTTTATTACATTGGGTACAAATACTTCAAAAATAATAAATTAATACTCGAAAACTAAACTATTCAAACTTGCATGCGTAACTTGATATGACTACCCCTTTTCCAGTCCCTCAATTGGCCTTGCATCAACTTTCCTCTAATGAAGTAGTGGGGACCCCGCATCTCCGCATCTCCGCATCAACCTTTCCCAATCGTCCTTACGTCAACTTTTCTCTAACAAAAATAGTTGACCACATAAGTGTAGTGAGTCAGTTCATGCATGCACCTAGTGAACAACACATGGAAGCTGTGTTTCGAATTCTTAGATATTTGAAAGGAGCACCTGGAAGAGGTATTTACTTTAAGAAAAATGGGCATCTAAGAATTGAGGGGTACACAGACTCGGATTGGGCAGGTGATATAACTGATCGAAAATCCACCTCTGGATACTTTACATTTGTTGGAGGGAACTTGGTGACATGGAGAAGTAAGAAACAAAAGGTAGTAGCATTGTCTAGTGCTGAGGCAGAATTTAGAGGTATTGCTAAAGGGTTACAGGAGCTAATATGGGTGAGGAAAATTGTGAGTGAACTCGAGTTTAAATCCGAAGAAGAAATGAAACTCTTCTGCGACAATAAGGCTGCAATTGCCGTATCTCAGAATCCTGTGCAACATGATCGTACCAAGCATATAGAAGTTGATAGATATTTTATCAGACAAATCTGGAGGAGAAGGTCATCTACATTCCATTTGTGAGAACTGAGGATTAACTTGCAGACATATTAACGAAAGGGGTCTCTAGCACAATCTTTCATGATTCACTTGTCAAGTTGGGCATGAAAGACATCTACATGCCAACTTGAGGGGGAGTGTTAACAAGAGCCACAAAAGATCTGAAGAGAAGTGGCGCACAAGGCAACTGTGATGGTGAAGAAAAGAAACTATCTACTTAATATCCAATTGTGGCGTGAGGCAACACGAGATTTAGTTTCCAATAATTGTAATATTTAGACAATCAATGTAATAATTATACAATCCTAGATTAAGGAAGGAAATAACTAGACATGCTATATGAGAGGCTGCTGTCTATCTCCATGAAAAATCTAAAAATACTATATTCTGTAATCTTCTTCTTGAATGAAATAAAACATGAGAGGGAAGAGAGTTTCTTGGGAGTGCTGTGTTTATATTTTCTAACAATTTGACAATAAGTCCATTTTTTCCCGAAAAACTTGGTATCTCGGGTATGAATACTTGATATATTATATATTAACACTTACGCGCATAGGTATCCATATTTGCGCTCGTCAGTTGTAAAATCTATCAAATATTAGGTGGTCTCCCAAATAGTTAGTGGTCTCTCAGTGAATGAGCGATTCCCCAAGTAGTTAATGACCGGGAGATGAATAGAATAAATAAACTAAAAAATAGTTAGGCGCTCCCGTTGTTGGATGGGGAAATAATCCTCCCCCGTACGAATAAGCTACTTCATAAGTTATCTTTGAACCATTGATTTTGTAACCCCGAGGTCCCAATAGTGCGTTGGTCCTATTGCAAAAAAAAATTTATCAACAAATTATCATACAAGATGTCTTTCGATGGTATGTCCCTGGATTTTTTTTTTAAAAACATAATTAAAAAAAATATTTTTACCAAACCAACACGATTACTTTTTTTTTTACAAAAACCATAAGAACCGAATTACCAATTCGGTCCGCTTGGTTTTTTTTTTTGGACCGAATTGGCAATTCGGTCCCTCTTGATTTCACAAATTTTTAGAAAGACGGCCACAGAAAATCCGAAAAAGACTCCGGACCGAATTGGCAATTCGGTCCCAACTTTTATTTTTATTTTTTTAGGGTTTGCTTAATAAATAGCATTATTGTAAATTTAGTTAAGAAAACATTTACATTAACAAAGATGTGTAATTCTTACTCGCTAGGTTGTGCCAAAAAAATTGAAAATGAAATAGAGTAAATCAAATTTCATCTAATATCCTCTATGGGAGATAAAAAAAAGTGATCCGGCTAAAAAGACATATTTAATTGTCTTTCGGTTTCAAATTCAATTTGACCTACATCCGAATTTTAGCAGAAGTTGATTGATAAATTTTGTTGGTCTTAAAATAATAAATTCGGAAAATATTGTTTTACATTTTAAATTTACATTACAGTACGGTAAATTAATTATAAGTGTTAATTGATTTAGTTTTACTTACTTTGTCATATAATGAGTGGAAAATACTTAGTCTAGCTAGCTTAATTAAGGTATCTTAAAACTTATTTAAACATTATGCATGTTAATTATAAACATAGTATTTAAATGTCAAGTTATTTCTAATAATATAAGGGCTTGAGTGCATATTAATTAATTATTAGATAAGAAGAAAGAAAAACAATATATAGATGTAAATTTCTCTTAATGAAACCATACTCATAAACAAGACAGTGTAACTATCTTGACCACTAATTTTAACACCACCCAACCCATTTTCATTTTCGCTGGCCGCTTAACTATGACCTCTAATGGATACAAGTGAGAAATTCAATCAAACTCTAAAAAAAAAAAAAAAAAAGCCAATTCGGTCCGGACTAAAAAAACTCTGGACCGAACTGGCAATTCGGTCCCTAGGCATTACACAAACGGCAACACAGTTTTCTGCGGGAACTGTGAAATCAACAGGGACCGAATTGCCAATTCGATCCAAAAAAAAGAACTAAACGGACTGAATTGACAATTCGGTTCTTATAATTTTTGTAAAAAAAAAATAATCATGTTGATTTGATAAGAATATATTTTAATTATGTTTTAAAAAAAAATCCTATGTCCCTTTCCCATGTGTTATTGAGTTCTGACTATTTTTATGTACTTACTTTTAAAGTGAAGTCTTTATATTGTGTACAAACATCAGTGCGCCATCAATAACGGTCCCACCAAGTGTCTTTTTTTTTTTTTGAGGAACTTGACAGAGGCTGTCAACGGTCCCACCAAGTGTCATGCTGTATTTTTTTTGGGTTGATTTGATGGGGGACATTAGTTACAATTAATTGTGTTCATGTATGTTGATACCATTTGTTATGAACCAGGAAGAAGCATACACTAGTACTGAAAACATGATCATACACGGTCTGAAAAGTTAATGGTACACGGTTCCTGACACAGGTTATCCGACTGTATCAGCAAGCGTCATGTATGAATAGTGGATACGTTGTACAAGGTTTCCAACTGTAACATTAATTTTAATTATTTTTGTAAAATTAATTTGACCTTATTTGCAACATTTAAGAAATGGGAAAAATTGTAACACCCGTTAATTTTTTTTTTATATATTGTAACCCTCTTTTAATTATTTTTGAGCTATTTATAATCTTTCAAAACATAAAGTTTTATTATATAAAAATACAAACTTACAAAAAAAAAAAATAAATAACCAACGTGGCACTAAGGCCACGTGGCTTACATGCATATAATGGGTCATTTATTTCACTTCATATGGATTATAAAGTGAACAGTGGTTTTCGTGGGCCACGAAGAGGGAATTTCGCTGGTTTAAATGGAACCCTGCCTCACTGACCTGCCGGGCCTTCCTGTCAGAATTTTCTGATTTTTCATTTTATTTTATTTTTTCTTTTGTTTTATATTTGATATATATAGAAGGTGTATAATATAGCTACCACGTACTATGATATCATCAATTTGCACTAAGTCAATGTTATTTTTCATTGGACTTTATTATACTAATTGATTTTTATATTTATAATTTACATTTAGAACCAATCTATTTTAATATCATTTATGGATATTGTTAAATAATTTTTTTTATTGCTATATTTTTAATGAAAATCTATCATTTGTATGAGAACTTTTTTTTCTCGCATAATATGTTTCCGTTGTAACGGACGGTCAGAATACTAGTTTAACATAATGGAATTTGTTAATTTGACAGGTCACCCTCATTTTAGGGGCAAGCAAATTAAGAATTAAAATTTCCGAGTGAAGCCATGAATATATTGCTTTTCATTAACCAGTATGTTTAATTAAGAGTGAGGCTATGGTGCTATGCATAGCAAGGATGGCTAGTGTACTACGGCTCAATATGGTACTTTTTAAAATCCTAACGGTCGATCCAACCGTTCAATGTGATAACCATATGAATATGTACTTGCAAACTAAATTTTATATTTTTTCGAATTTTTTTACTATTTTTTTAGATAGGTAGAATTTTGATGGTCCAGAATTTTCAGAAAACACTGATTTTTCTACCTATCTAAAAAAATAGTAAAAAAATTCGAAAAAATATAAAATTTAGTTTGCAAGTACATATTCATATGATTATCACATTGAACGGTTGGATCGACCGTTAGGATTTTAAAAAGTACCATATTGAGCCGTAGTACACTAGCCATCCGTGCTATGCATAGCACCATAGGCTCACTCTTTAATTAAAGTCAATCTTGATATATAGTTGATATCATATTGGTACCTCACTGCTGTGTGTTTTTGCTTATACTGATAGTAATTATGACTAAGAATTGTACTTCTTAATTAGGCCCAGACGAAGCAATGGGCTTCGGCCCAATAAGTAATGGAATTTTGGATTCCTCGACTATATCCTTCTGAACCAAATTAACCAAATTTTGGATTCCTTCTGAACCAATAACTCGTTTGTCTTTAATTCATTAGTCAAATTCAATGGCCGGATTTCGATGTATCCTCCATTTGTTTAATTTTAATTGTTGATTTAGTCGAGTTGAGATCATATATATATTCCCAGCTGCGCTAATGTGTACTAAACGACAATAATAAATGATTAACTAACCGAGTTGTTGGATGGGGAAATAATCTTCCCTCTTACGAATAAGCTACTTCATAAGTTATCTTTGAACCATTGAATTTGTAACCTCTAAGTCCCACAATTGCGTTGCCCTTATTGCAAAAATATAAAAAATAATTCACACACATGCATATATGTATCATGCATGAGCATGATGCCTTTCGATGTAATGTCCCTTTCCCATTGTCTTATTGAGTTATGACTATTTTTATCGTGTACTTATCTTTAAAGTGAGGTCTTGTCTTCTACATATGTCAAGATGTAGATATACTTCGCTGATCAAATTTATGCTTTTTGTCAATATAAACCAAAATAGTTGTATCGGCAGAGCAGATCTTAATTTGTATAATAGCCATTAGTTTATTTGAAATTTAACTAGGGTGGTGTTAGGTTGTGGACTAAAGCTAAGGAGACCTAAATTGATTATTCCAACTTAGACAGGTCTAAATTATTCATATTTGGTTGAGATCTGATCTTGGCATAAGGTATTTCTTGTTTAGTTATAAGTTGGTGGAGGACTAATGTTTTGAAAGCCTAAGTTAGTTAATTATTAATAATAAAATACTAATTATATAATATTAATATATTAATAATAACTATAATATATTATAATATTATTATAATAAGTATTTAATATATTAACAATATAAGATATTAATTATTTAATTATATATTAATAATAATAATTAATAATAAGATACCAACTATATAATATTAATATTTTAATAATAACTATAATATTATAATATTATTATAATAATTATTTAATATATTAACAATATAACATATTAATTATATAGTTATATATTTATAATAATTATTAATAATAAGATACTAATTATATAATATTAATATATTAATAATAACTATAATATATTATAATATTATTATAATAATTATTTAATATATTAACAATATAACATATTAATTATATAGTTATATATTAATAATAATTATTAGTAAAAGATACTAATTATATAAAATTATTATAATAATTATTTAATATATTAACAATATAAGATATTAATTATATAATTATATACTAATAATATATTATTATAATCATTCGAGTTAGGCCATGGTGTGCAATAAAATTAAACGACCATGTGAAATGGTTTAATTTAGGCCAGCCTAAAGATCGGCTTATGCCATCTTAGTCCGGCTCAATTAATACTTGATTGGTGAAATAACGAAGACTAAATCTCTTATTCCAACCTTTAGGCCACAACTAAACATGGGATAGAAGATTAAATATCAAAATCAATATATGAATGTCAGATGTGTTTATCCAAATTCTATAATTTAGATAATTATGCTAATTATAATTACTCTGCACATAATAAAATCAATCTTAATTAATTAGGACCAGAGGAAGCAATGGGTCGGTTTCGGCCCAACAAATTTTGGATTCCTGGACTATATCGGATGGTCCAGAATCTCCTTAAAAAAGTAATTTTGTACCTATCTAAAAAAATAGTAAAAAAATTCTAAAAAATATAAAATTTGGTATCCAAGCATATTTTATTATGATGATCATGTTGAGCGGTTCAGATCGATTGTTCGGACTTTGAAAATGGAGATAAAGGATGTGGAGCATATTGGAGCACAAAAATAATGGTGCATTTGAACCCTCCACGTTTGAACCATTGACTTTGTAATGATCCCACAAATACGTTGTAATCCTGTTGGAAAAACATAAAAATAATCTACACGTGTATCATGCATGATGCTTTTAGATGGTACGTCCTATTTCTATGTTTTGTTGAGTTTAGTTTTGTTTTCAAAGGCTTGATAATAGCTGCCAAACTGCCAATTGGCATATATAAACGTAGAGATAGTTAAACAAGTCATGTTTAAATTTCTATTAAAGAAAAATGTTTGATCTTATTGGTTTTTTTTTTTTAAAAAAGGCTATTGCCCATTTCATTGCTGAAATTTGTAAATACAATTTAGATGTTTATCCAGCAAAGCTGGTCCAAAAGCCTCACATACGAGGACACTTAGTGTATAGCAACAATCTAAACAACACATCAGACATACAACCCAAGTTTGTGAGATAGCTAATCTCCAAAAGAAGTCTAGATTGGCACTAACTAAGCCGCATAATAAAGGGCTGGGGAAGTTAACTAATGACAAAAAGGAGTTTTGCTTCAACTTCATTCTGGTGCTGGAACCTCTGGAGGTTGGTAGACTACCATCTCCTGGGGCATGTACTGTGCCAGAGGCACTGCATCCTCTATCACTGGTAGCCAATCTTCAACAGAACTCTTGATGTTTTTCTTCCTGGTACCTGCCCAAAATAGAGATAACGATTTAATAAGAAGTATCAAAGTTCTTGCTGATTGAATTTGACAATTATCAAAACAAATAGCATTTCTGTGTTTCCAAACTACCCAACATAAAGCACTGAATACTATTAGAAACCCAGTTCTGTGTAATGTAGGGAGCTGAACAGCAAAGTCAATGACATCTGAAAATGAATGCCATTGATGCATAAAGTCTTGTGTTTGACCCAACCAAAACCAGATCTGTTGTAATAAAGGACAAGTCAGGAACAGGTGTTTAACTGTTTCATTGGCAGAACAGAATGCACAAGTGGGTGACCCATTCCAACCTTTGATAGAAAGATTATCTTTTGTAAGGATTTTATTATTTTGAGTCAACCACATAAAAATTCTAATTTTTGGGGTACTGGTAATGTCCACCACATTAGGGGTAAAACTGGAAAGTCCCATCTGCAGTTTAGGAATTTATTATCTTATTGCTTATAAACGGTAAATTGAACAAGACTTGTATTTTGGTAAAGACTTTATTGTTTGATATGATTTTAGATTAGAATTAGGCATTAGAGAATTTTAGCTAGGAAACACAGCAACCATCTAGGTAAATTTGTGTCAAAATTTGCATCAGAATAAGCTAATTCTCCCTAGTCATTGCCAACGGTTGTCAACCGTCACAACGGTAAAATTCAATGTCTGAGAATTAAATTTTTTGTCTCCAAATCAAATAATTCAAAAATCAAACATAGGAACAAATGTTGACACTGTTGAGTAATCGGTCCAACGGTTATAACAACATAAACTCAGTCATAATTTAAGTAAATATGATCTATTAAATTCAAATTAGAATTAAGTAGGGATGCGAAATCGGAAACTCTTTTCCAAAGAATCTTCTCAAGAGGGAGACGTTCTAGCAAATTAGCAATGTTAACTTCAGAGATGTACAATAATCGAGGATTTGGTTTCATGAAAAAAAAATTCAAACTTTGGTTAGTCTATAGAAAACTGTACGGATCTATTAATTTTCCAGGCAAAAATTTGGCTGTTTTACATTCTAGTAGTTTTTACAGAAAAATAAATAAAAAACCAATGTTTTTTTTTGTAAAAATAAAATATATTTGTTGTTCTTTCTTTCTACCTTTTTTCTTCTTTTGGAAAACAAAAAGGAAGGAGACAGTTCTTTTGGAGCCAGAAATACACAATCAACAAAAGCATGAAGATTAAGAATTAATTTTTTTTTCATTTTCTTCATTATAAGTATAATAAGAAACAATGAAAAGGATCATGCTCATAGGCACACAAAAAATATGTGTAGAAGAATAATTTAACATATGGAATAGATTGTGAAAGAGAAATGAAAGGGATTTTAGTAATGACCTTGATTATAAATGATTGCAATTGGATAGAAAATATATGAAGATAGAATTGAGGAAAGACTTGACTAATCAGCCGGATGCAATTATTAAACTGATGTATTTATTGTCATTTTGAATAATCAGCGATGCAATAATTAAGAATGATTTCTATTGGAAACAATATATATATATATATATATATATATATATATATATATATATATATATATAGAGACTATGGTGAGTTGTGATGTAAAACGTCGTATTACTTCATCATGGAATAGCGGTTGGATGGTTAGGACACCCCCTTTTTAGAGATAAAGAAGGTCGGGAGCTTTTTGTACGTCGTATGCCTACCTTTTTTGAAACATTTCCGGTAGTTTTGGTAGATGAAGACGGGATTGTTAGAGCCGATGTTCCTTTTAGAAGGGCAGAATCTAAATATAGTGTTGAACAAGTAGGTGTAACTGTTGAGTTCTATGGTGGTGAACTTAATGGAGTAACTTATTCAGATCCTGCTACTGTTAAAAAATATGCTAGACGTGCCCAATTAGGTGAGATTTTTGAATTAGATCGAGCTACTTTGAAATCTGACGCTATATTTTCATTTTGAAAATTCAAACAACCGATCCGAACCACTCAACATGTTCTAAATATTGAAATGTGCTTAGAGACTAAATTTTACATTTTTTGGAATTTTTTTACTATTTATTAAGCCACATTGAAATCGCTAATCCACTGTGAACAATAAAAAACAGTAAAAAATTTTGGACCACCGGATCAGCGATTTTCAAAGTGGCTTATAAATAGTAAAAAAATTCTAAAAAATGTAAAATTTAGTCTCCAAGCACATTTCAATATAGAGAACATGTTGAGCGGTTCGGATCGGTTGTTTAGATTTTCAAAATAAAAATATGAGCGTGAAGTAAAAATGATCTCTTACTTCACAACTCACCATAGCCTAGCTCTATATATATATATAGAGAGAGAGAGAGAGATGGGCTATTGTGCTTTGCAAAGTAAATTGGGGGTTTACTTCGGGCGATATTTTTATTTTTGAAAATCCAAATAACCGATCCGAACTGTTCAACATGTTCTAAATATTGAAATGTGCTTGCAGACTAAATTTTACATTTTTTGGAATTTTTTTACTATTTATTAAGCCACTTTGAAAATCGCTGATCCACTGTGAACAGTAAAAAACAGTAAAAATTTCTGGACCACCAGATCAGCGATTTTCAAAGTGGCTTAATAAATAGTAAAAAAATTCCAAAAAATGTAAAATTTAGTCTGCAAGCACATTTCAATATTTAGAACATGTTGAATGGTTCGGATCGGTTGTTTGAATTTTCAAAAATGAAAATATGACCCGAAGTAAACCCCCCATTTACTTTGCAAAGCACAATAGCCCATCTCATATATATATATATGACAGGAAATTAGTGGCTGCCAAATCTTCGCAGGTCAAATTAATGGAACGGAGCGCGTGCAACATGCTCGACCAAGTACTAGATTGTTTCAAATGCTCAAATTTAATCACTTACTCCGAAAAAGCAAAAGTTAATCACAGTTTGGTATTTTTTTTTTTTTTTTGTATCTTTTATAACTTTGTTTATACTTTAACATTCTTATAACAACTCCCAAAAATTGTTGTTAGCTTCAAATCATCAAAGGTGCATGCCATGTAGTTTTTTTTGCTCCTTAACCAACGTCCTCATTTATTGTTCAAGATTTTGAAGGAATTAAGAATTAAAAATATTCTGCCATGTATTTTTTCCTAAATTATAAGCACTTTATTGCAGGGCATGCAAAAAATATTACTTTTTTTTGTTTATTTTGATAGA
This sequence comes from Carex littledalei, assembly GCA_011114355.1. Taxonomy (NCBI): domain Eukaryota; kingdom Viridiplantae; phylum Streptophyta; class Magnoliopsida; order Poales; family Cyperaceae; genus Carex; species Carex littledalei. The sequence goes on from CM022079.1 coordinate 18,613,664, forward strand.
ACAGGTACAAGTTTATACCATAATCCGGCATAATAAATAGTCTTTTTGAAATGATTGAAGAAGAACATAAGGAACCATGTTCAGAACAATATGATTGAAAAAATATTTAGTCTTTACAACATGGGTTCGTTGATATTTTTTGTCTCTTATTACAAAATTCATAAACTTTACAAAAAAATATTATTAGAATCTTCTATCGCCATTTTCTAATGGTTTAGACCGATCCTGGTCTCAAGCCGATAAATTAAAGGAATTGTGGCAAGTTAGTAAATAGCTTGAAGCCTTGAACAATTATTCTATCGGTTGGGCCCTCAATAATCGATAGGAGATGGACACGAATTTCTTCGATCGGTCACTCGTAGAGTACCGATAGAATATATTGAACTTATTATAGCTGTATTATTATCCTAACCGATATAATTATTTAATGTTTTTCTGATATCGGTTAATATGATCTCCTTATTAAAATGTGCTTGAAAAATAAATTTTATATTTTTTTTGAAAAAGGTTACCATTTTTTTTTATTGGTACAAATTAACTGTTTATGGATAGTATGTACTTTCCGAAGTATTCAGATTGAGCACCTTGTATGTGTCAATCCAAATCAAACAATAAGTTGTTTGACCTTTGAATGTTAGGTAGGCAGGGAAAGGGACATGATACGACTTTTGAGCCTAGTCGTCAAGTTAGACTTCTCTGGTCAACAACCGGAAAATTAATTGAACCGAGTGGGACATTCTTGACCAAGTACAAGTTTGTTTAAAAATCACAAATATAATTCGTTACTCTAGCTAATTGATGCAAATTAATAAATTAAACAGTAATTGTTAATTTATAAGAATTAAACATTAACAATTTAACTAACATAAACTTTGTATGATTAACGTGGAAACAGAGATGAATTGCATCCTTGAAACATTATATAATTAACAACATAGGAAAAATCTAAATGGGAAATTAAATCTAAGCTTTAAATCAGTAATTACCCAATTCTTCAAATCAGTAAGTGGGCTGACAAATGCAACCATGAAAATTATAAGATCATCTACAAAAGAAGTACAAATATTACAAAGGAACAGGAAAATCATAAAACAAAGAGCCCATTTTGTCATCTACCACCAGATAAACCAGAGAAGGATGTCATTCTAGAGGGGTGGGACATAACATAAGAATCAAATCCTTCATTCTGAAGCATTGCAAGTGTGCTAAAGTTCATATATATTGCCGATAAGTCTGGTAGGGGTACATCGCCTTCCAAATATTGCACAGCTTGTCGCATGCTCGGCCTGGCACTAGGTAGTGGATGAGAGCAAAGCAAACCGAGTTTTAGCACCATATCTACCTCCTCTACTGTATAACGTTCGTCTAATCTCGGATCCACAATATCGGCTAACGATCCTAATTTCCATTTTTGTAACACCCAATTGACTAGAATCTTTCGCTCCCCTTGTGCACCGGGGTACACTGGTGTCTTACTGCAAACAACCTCTAGCAGGAATGCACCAAAGGCAAACACATCTGTAAGAGGTGTTGCTTTACCAGTTCTCACAAGCTCTGGGGCAATATAACCCAATGTACCTGCCACATGGGTGGTTTGAGGGTCGGTACCACGATTGTATACTCTTGCAAGGCCAAAGTCACCTAATCTACCATTTAAATCAGAGTCTAATAAAACATTGCTTGCCTTAATGTCTCGGTGGATGACGACTTGCTCCCAATCCTCATGGAGGTATAAAAGAGCTGATGCTACTCCTTTGATAATTTTGAATCGTTGGATCCAATTAAGGGTCGGCTTTTCTTGACCATACAAATACTTGTCAAGACTCCCATTTGGCATGTAATCATATACCAAAAGGAGCTCCCCTTTACTCCGGCAATAACCCAATAATTGAACAAGGTTTCTATGCCGGAGCCGGCCAATACTCACAACCTCTGCAATAAATTGCTTAATACCTTGGTTGGATTCGTGTGTGACTCGCTTGACTGCAACTTCCAATTTGGACACAGGTAAAACCCCCCTGTAAACCCTCCCAAATCCACCACTTCCAAGCAACTCTTTTTCCTTAAACCCATTGGTTGCTCGGTACAAATCTTTGTATGAGAAGCGATGTGCACCAAACTCAACTTCCCAATCTTCAATCACTTCTGCGTACTTAAACCGCCTCTTCACATAAAGGAAAGCTATTAAAATAAGAATAAAGGCTGCTGAAGCGCAAGGTATCACTATGTATAAGACTTTTGATCGGCCTTTGGAGGTTGCATGTGGGAGATTTGGTAACTTTGATAGGTCAATGGATGGTGCTGTTCCATTTAGTTTGAAGCTCCATCCAAGAATGTAATGAGAGCTCCCCAAAGAGCCAGTGGAAGAAGAAATACCAACATACATAGAATCATTCAAAACTGTTGAGAGATTGAATTTATAAGAGAGTAGAGATTTTCTTGGCTTAGAATTTCCAATGGGAGATAAGGCAACAGTAATTTGTGTCTCCTGGCTCTCGTATTCAACCCATACTTGCATCGCTTTACCACTGATAAGGCTCAAATTTTGAAAAGAACCTGAATCGTCGGCATAGTAGCCGGCAGAAGCAGATTGGCTTGACTTCAAACTATTTATATCAATGCCAACATGGTTATCATTTATATCTTGGAACTCAGAGTTATAAAAAGTGTCAAGCTCAATCGCAAATATATGATTGGTGAAATTGCCGTTGTTTTGATCATTGAGGAGGCCCAAGTATTGTTTTGGCAAGGCACCGGAGAGATTCTTTGAGGGGGAGATGAAAAAGGCAATCCCATCGCTGCTGACCTCAAGGGACTCCGAAATAATTGCAAAAACAAATGTGGTTGAGAAGGAAGAGGTGGTACTGCCGAAGCGAATTGAAGAGGGGTGGAAGGCATGACCTTTCACATACGTGTCGTTTGTTAACCTCAGAAGGCCCTTCGACTCGATGTAAGCTGCACCGTCTAGGGTTAGACTTGCACCGGTGAATCCATTGAATGTAAATTCCTCTTCTTGGCTGACTGAGAATGTGATTTTTAAGAGGAGAAAAGCCAAAGCAAAGTTTTTAATCATTGAGAGATATAAAGTGACAAATTATTTCTTTGCCAGCAAGTTGTTGTGGATATTATTTATTCATGTGAGAGATAATTAAGGCACCAAGCAGAAGCATCTCATTCAGTGTACATAATAGTCGTAATTAAACAATTGACCAATAGAGCCGTCTCAGAACTGGGGAGCAAATATCTGGTTAAGTACTTGTTCTTCTGTAAATATTAATATTGACACAAAAATATGCATATCACTAAACTTTAATTCGTAACATTGAGTATGTTCTTTGGCTCAATTAAAATATGACTTAGAAGTAAGGATAGAGATAACAAATGGACTCCGAAAACATTGCAACATTAAACTTTCAACTCTGCAAGAGCACTAATGAGATTTCAAATAGTTTCGTGCTATGAAATTCATATCTCTGTTTTTAAGTTTCAAATAGTTCATATGAATTTTTAATATGATCTCCATATAAAATTTAATTGAAGACCAAATTTTAATTTTTTTTTAGAATTTTTTTACTATTTTTTAGATAGGTAGAAAATTACTACTTTCGCATGGTTCGTAATCTTTTGGATCAGGTAATTTTTTACCTATCTAAAAGAAATAGTAAAATTATGTTAGAAAATATGAAATTAAAGAGATTGTATGGACTATTTTGAATTCAAAAACGAAAATATAGTACAGACTGACCTACATATATAGTAATAAGTAATATTGTAGCCTCACTCACCAATTATAAATAAAAGAAATTTGAAATACTAATTCTTTTAAGTAATATGACCTATATATTTAACAAAACTTAAAATTAAAGGTTATATACGAACAATCAAAGTAGTTGAAAAGTCAAAAGAGGCGATAGAAATTTATCAAATGCTATTTTTTTTTTTCCTATGGTCGCTTTCTAGTACAATTAATTTGACCGTAAGACTATGGAAAGACTAATTAAAGAGACGATTGGACAGGTGACGTGAACGCTCTAACCTCCTCAACTTGGTTGACTTGACAGTATGAACTGTTTGAATTGATTCCATATCTAGGAAATAAATCTGCTGTTATTTCAAAGGGATAACAGGACCTGTTGTTCCAATTCCAGCCGTTGACCTTTGTCGAGATTCGGACACGAAATTTTTTTCATTGAGATTCGCGCTTGAAAAACTTCGAACGGTTAGGATAAGAATAACAGTCTTGTGATCCCTTTGGAATAACAGCAGATTTATATCCTCATATAGAGTGGGAAAAATGGCACGGCGGAGCCGGCTCCGTCACGGAACGGCACGGCACGCATGTCAGTTACGAGCCGTGACTCGCGTGTCGTGCTCATCTTTTGAAACTTTGGCACGGCACGGCATGACACGTGAAAGATTTTGTCACGGCACGGCACGACACGTAGTCACGCGAGTCACGTGTAATTAGGACCATTAGATATTAATTTAATGGTGAATCTTGAATAAACTAATCTAAATTATGATTAAATGGTCACGTGAGTCACGCGAGTCACGTATGGTCACGACACGATTAGGCACGGTGTGACTCACATAGCGTGACCATTCACGTGCCGTGACCACCCCTTGACATTTTGGTCATGGCACGGCACGTGAAATATTAACTTGGTCATGACACGGCACGGCACGGATTTTCCAGGGGTCCCATATCTATAACAATTTTTTTGTACTGATGTCTGTTACGGGACACTAAGGAAAGGATGCACAAAACATTTCAATTGGCCTGTTGTATGTTCCTATACAATCCACCATCAATGGCCTGTAGGATCTGGGTGATTTTTTTTTATAAATCATCATAAAAAAAAAAGTGAAAATCTGAAAGGAGGTAAATTGTGTTGGGATAAATTCAGCAATACTGCACTGCTTTGTGCCATTATGCAAAAGATTGAAGAGAGAATAATATTTTTCTGAACAGAAACAACACTTTATTTCCTTTCTCTCTTACTCAATTACATAGAGTTCTACAGTATTTAAAGCAATACAATGTTCCTAAAATAAACACCCACAACTTGCCTAAATTAAGCACCCACTACACAACATGCTAAAAATAACTAACCACTACGCTAACTAGTCCTAAAATAACTATGCTTAAAATAACCAATGCCTAACATAACCCATGCAGTTTTTATGCTGGTAAAAACTGATTCGTACATGCTCTAATCAATTTGAATTAATTTTCAACACTCCCCCTTAATTCAAAATTGATTATACCAGGTTTGATTCTGAATTCCTCAAACTTTTCTCTTGCCAATGCCTTCAGCAAAATGTCAGCCTTCTGTTCTTTAGAACTTGCACGCTTGATCTCCATTGTTCTTGCTGCTACCAATTCTTTTGCAATGCTTGATGCCATGTTTCATTTCTTGCTGCTTCTTCCAAGGTTGTGGATCTTTGCCTTCCACCTTCTTCATACGCCATGAAAAGCGTGGGTTGCTCTTTCTTTTCTTCTTCATAGCATGCTTGCTGTTCTTCCCTTTGTTTTCTAAAACAATCGGCTTGCACATACCCATATCTTTTGAGTGGAAGCACTGGACATCTTTTATGTCATGCTGAAACAAGAACTCGGCAAATCTACAATGGCCACGTCCACCTTTGCCTAGAGAGGACTCCCCCTTTCTGTAGAACGCCCTTTCATCGCCTTTCTCCTCTGATCTAGATTTCGCTTCATGGGTCTGCAGTGATCCAATCAGTTCATCAAAGGAATAGGTTGAAAGATCCTTTGATTCTTCAATTGTTGCCACCACGTGATCAAAATTTGGTGCTACGCTTCTCAGCACCTTTGCCACCATGGTTTGTTCTAACATGTTGTCTCCATATGCTCGAATTTTGTTGACAACGGATGTGACTCTTGAAAGAAAAATCTGCATTGATTCTTCTATTTTCATATGCAACGTCTCAAGATCTCCACATAGGCTTTGCCGTTTGATGGCCACAACTCGCGAACTTCCCTGAAATGCCGTCTTCAAGGTTGTCAATGCTTCTTTAGCGGTTGTTGCTGCTGCAATTCTTCCAAGTTGCCCACCAATCGACTCTACCATCAATTGCGAATCGACTCTGCCATCAATTGCTTGTTGCACCGAACCATCGGCTCTGATACCATTTTGTTGGGATAAATTCAGCAATACTGCACTGCTTTGTGCCAGTATGCAAAAGATTGAAGAGAGAATAATATTTACAGAAACAACACCTTATTTCCTTTCTCTTACTCAATTACATAGAGTTCTACAGTATTTAAAGCAATACAATGTTCCTAAAATAAACACCCACAACTTGCCTAAATTAAGCACCCACTACACAACATGCTAAAAATAACTAACCACTACGCTAACTAGTCCTAAAATAACTATGCTTAAAATAACCAATGCCTAACATAACCCTTGCAGTTTTTATGCTGGTAAAAACTGATTCGTACATGCTCTAATCAATTTGAATTAATTTTCAACAAATTGCTTACTTTTTTACAAAAATTATCAATAGTAAAAATTATTTTCGGTACCCACTTTTGAATTCAGAATTTGAATATTGGTAAGCACTTTTCCTATCCGATTGTCTCCAATCCTCCCAACCCCACAGAAAATCAAATGAGGTATGAGATTTTGATTTTCCGAATTTTTTTTTCGGTTAGCACACTCTCTCTTTTCGCACCGAATTTAAACTTTAATTGGAAACTTTGATTAAAAAAAGGCTTCAAATGCGAACCGAAAATGAATTTCTGTATGGCACTTGCAAACCGAAATGAATTTTGGTATTGGCTTGGGAATAGTTGGAATGGGTCGCTTAATGTGGCCATTTATCACTACTACATAAATAACCTCTCGTAACGCCCATTTTTTAATGGTTTAAACCGATCCTAGTCTGAAACTGATAGACTGAAGGTGTTGTGGTAAGTTAGTAAATAAGTTGGATAACTCTTGTATCGGTTGTGACCTAAGGAACAAATAGTAGATATGGATAGGGCTGAAATAAGTAGTTATTTTTCACTATCACTTAAACTAAAATGTCAAATATTAAGTTACAAATGTCCAATATAGGTCGAATCAGATTACTTTGGCCATTTTCACTTGATTTTATAGAATTGCAGATTTCTGGTGTTTGTAGGGCTAAAACAGGCATAAAATTAACCATTATGGACACACAGGTCTCAGCCATGCGGTTGACCATCCATCCGCATGCAAGTGGAAGCCGCCAAATGCATAAAAGGTGCACTGCATCAGAGAAGAATAGCTCAGCGCAGGAGTTCCATGAGGATGTATGTCCAACAGCATGCGACACCCCTCAGCCGCATACGATAATTGCCAAAAAGCAATTGCAGCAGTAAACTTGGCAACCAAGCTCAACTAAGCCCACTAACACCGGATGGATGAATCACAACTCATCTCTTATCTTGACAGGAGTAGATATCTTAGTAAATTTTAAATAGGCTAGATCTAGCGTTTGCTAAGAGAGCCAATTAGAAATATCACAAAAACTCCATTAGAGTTAGGGTTAGGAAGAAGGCGAAATTAACCAAGGGATAGATACGGTGTATTGGAGATCAAGAGAGACTCTCTAGATGTATTTGTTCCATTTGTCTCTCTTCTTTATTGCTTTATCATGTCTTTTCATGGGCAAACAACCTTTCAAGGGTGATGGCTTGTAATTTTGAATTCTTATGAGTTTAATCTAGTATTTTAATTTTAGTTATCTCATGAGCTTGATCTGAATTCTACTGCACTTTACTCTTTGTATTTCTATCTTAATTTGGTGCGTGCTAATATTGTCTGTATTGTGATGGCCACATCATAGTGTTTAGGCGTATAAGGTTGACCTATTGTGAGTAGAATACAATTATCTAGATCCAATAAGAGAGATAGATGCAACTGTTGATTCCTTGTGATTTGATCTCAGTTAGAAACCTAATAGCCTACAGATCTGCAGACGAATGTCGTGTTCTATAGATTTCTAGTGGGATAATCTTGGATATTTCAACTACGGAAGGTAATAAAGAAGGACATAACTGTGAACATAAATCCTTTTAGTCTTGGTAATGGAGACTTATCATTGATCTCTATGCAATTGATTAGGGTAAAGTCTGGGTCCCATCTACTTACTAGTCCTTTCCGATTAGGGTGCTGTAACACGACAGTGAGCAGTACTAATACAGGATTAGTAGCCCTCAGATTTTCATCTGATACCAGCATAGGTATCACATACGGTTTTGATCAAACCGCATGCGCATCCAACTGGAGTAGAAACTATAATTGACAGGTTTAACACTCATAAAAGAGCTTTTCGACAAAAAACTAGATTAAATGAGTAAGACGGACATAAAGCATGATCCCTAGAATACTTCTTCTGCATACATAACCTTTACTTTAATTCTAATTGTCTTGATAACACAACTTATCCAAACAACCAAAACAATTAAACAAGCAACTAAACTTAGATTTGATTATTGTTAGATCTTTAATACCCAATTCCTGTGGACCGACACCCCGATCTATACTATACGAGAAATTCAAGCGCTTGTGAATCAATTGTAAAGTAGACAATTAGGGTTATAAATATTATTAGCTCTGATTTTGACCCATCAGTACCAATAGTAGAGATTCATCTTATTCTATCGGCATTGTTATAATAACCAATAGAATAATCTGATGATGTTCAAATATCGGTTTATAATTAGAACCGATATAAGTAAGACAGACTTCTTCTTTGGTTTTTTTGAACCGATAGAACATAGTGACTTTTCGCGCCTCTTCACTGCAAGTCTTTAATTTTTACATTGCCCGATGTCTAATCAAATTAAATTTCTCTCCTCTCTCTCTTCTTCCTCTTTATTTCTCTACTCTCTTTCTAAGGGTTTAGTAGCTGCTCTGTTTCTCGTTTTACTATTGTGCCTTTTTTTTTCTCACTTCCCCGTCCACATACGCAATGAAATGTGACTTCATAAGCAATGTGCACAACCCAATACTTCTCATAATCTTAGGGCTACTTGAGACTAAGGAGGCGGTGTGGACATGCGACCTCTTTACCCTTTCTCGACATCACTTGTGATATTTCGACGAAGGCTTCCTTGAAGGGGATGACTACTTTTGTTGGTAGGTTAACAAATGTTGAACATCTGGAGCTACATTTCAAGTGCGCTTGCCGTCAGGTATGCAATTTGAATGAAAGATAAATTCAATATGCCCGACTTTAGTCTAACCTTTTGCTTATAATTTTCAAAAGTTTGATGAACTATTGTCAGTAGTTGTTTTGCCACTAGAACAACCGTACGTATTTCTCAAGCTGGAAAATGTCATTGTTTTATCTCTTTGTACTTCTTCATGTATTGATCAAATGATCAAATGGATTATGAGGAGTTCATCAAACATGAAGAACCTTACCATAATACAACAAGAAAAATGTGTATGTCTTTTCCCAATAGTACTACTTCTATCATACTTGCAAAAAGGGCTGAAACTAGCTACTGCACTAACTGAAGAAATCTGATCACTACTTGCATACTTGCATACTTGCATGGTTAAAATAAATATATCATTAGTAATTAAATATTTGTTATTGGTTGTAGTTTTGTTATGGTACTGAACCCTCATCGACGGTTGATGTCAATATCTGGAAGGTTGATGACACGTTACAACTATTGATACCTAGTTTGCACTCTGCAGTTGAAGAGCAACATTTTGGGTTCCTCCGTCTGAAAAATCACCCTCTTTAAAAATTTGTGATGAAGTCCTTGAGTTATAATAAGATTAAGTTTCAAGGTATAATCACTAATTGTATGTATGGACACTGGAGAATTATCTCAAGACGATCCTTTCCTCAAAGCAATTGTAAACGTGTTTTGTTTATAATTTAGAGTTCCTCTCTTTATTACATATATATGAATTTGTAAATTAGCGTTATTTTGTGATGGTTGTGGTGAAGCCTACTTTATATTTTGTATGTTGTAAACATGTTGTAAAAATTAAACAATGTAATTAAACAAATACATACTTACCTTGTTCTATCGGTTTTGTAATTGCATCCAATAAAAGAAGCTACATATCTAGTGTAATTTCTGCGCCTTTTCAACATCCATGCCTTTATTTCACATCCTCCCCAGTCTAATCAAATAAATTTCTTCCATTTTCTTCCAAAAAAAAAAATCTCTCCTCTCTCTGTTAGGGTTATAGCCTTTTTGACTTCTGTTGTCTTCATCGGTTCGGAGCATTATTCCTCTGGAAGAGCTGATATTAAATAAGAAGTTCAATTATTCTATCGGTTATTGTGTTGTAATCGATATAAGTTGAGTATTCTATCGGTTGTTATTCGGTACCGATAGTATATACATGATTTCATGCCTTTTTGACTTTTATGTCTTTAATTAGCACACCTTCTACTAAGATTATCCCTTGTTAAAACCCTATTTTGTTTAACTAGCCATAAAAAAATTTAATTTTTAAAAAAATGTTAGCACACCAAATACTCTGAAATTCAGTATTAGGGATTCCACCAAACTCAAGCCAACGATAAAAAGAATGAACAGTAAAATTGTCATGTGAAGTCCATCTCCACAAAATCTGGTTAGGTTTGTCTATTAACGTAAAACTAAAAAATAGATTAACTAGAGAGCACAATTCTGTAAACAATCGTGTTTGTAACATGATGTATTTTTTTAAATAAGGGCTGTCATTATAAACTCCAATAATCATTTATTCAGTATACACACGTTATATACTATAACATCTGATTACACAATATTATCAACAACAACAACAACAAAGCCTTTAGTCCCAAACAACTACACAGAAATGAAACCCAACCGGTCATTACACAATATTATCAGACAAATAAAAATTAGAAAATAAATAACAATTCTTTAAAGAGTCTGTTCTATCATCTACCACCAGATAAACCAGAGAAAGATGTCATTGTAGAGGGATGTGACATAACATTCTCTGGTGTAGAGGGATGTGGCATAACATTTTCTGGTGTCGTTGACATGGTAGAGGGAAGTGACATAACATAAGAATCGAATCCTTCATTCTGAAGCATTGCAAGCGTGCTGAAGTTCATATCTATTGCTGATAAGTCTGGTAGGGGTGCATCGCCTTCCAAATATTGCACAACTTGTGGCATGGTCGGCCTGACACTAGGTAGTGGATGTGAGCAAAGCAAACCTAGTTTTAGCACCATATCTACCTCCTCTACTGTATAATATTCGCCTAATCTCGGATCCACAATATCGGCTAACGATCCAAATTTCCAGTGTTCTAACACCAGATCAACTAGAATCGTTCCCTCCCCTTGTGCACCGGGATGCAATGGTCTCTTACTGCAAACAACCTCTATCAGAAAAGCACCAAAGGCAAACACATCAGTAAGAGGTGTAGCCTTGCCAGTTCTCGCAAGCTCTGGGGCAATATAACCCATTGTACCAGCCACATGGGTGGTTTGAGGGTCGGTATCACGATCGTATAGTTTTGCAAGGCCAAAATCACCTAATCTACCATTTAAATCAGAGTCTAATAAAACATTGCTTGCCTTAACGTCTCGGTGGATGACAACTTGCTCCCAATCCTCGTGGAGGTATAAAAGGCCTGATGCTACTCCTTTGATAATTTCGAATCGTTGGATCCAATTAAGGGTCGGCTTTTCTTCACCATACAAATACTTGTCAAGACTCCCATTTGGCATGTAATCATATACCAAAAGGAGCTCCCCTTTCTTCCGGCAATAACCCAATAATTGAACAAGGTTTTTATGCCGGAGCCGGCCAATACTCACAACCTCTGCAATAAATTGCTTAATACCTTGGTTGGATTCGTGTGTGACTCGCTTGATTGCAACTTCCAATTTGGACACAGGTAAAACCCCCTTGTAAACCCTCCCAAATCCACCACTTCCAAGCAACTCTTTTTCCTTAAACCCATTGGTTGCTTTGTACAAATCTTTGTATGAGAAGCGATGTGGACCAAACTCAACTTCCCAATCTTCCATCACTTCTGCGTACTTAAACCGCCTCTTCATATAGAGGAAAAAGGAAGTGAGTAAAATAAGAATAAAGGCCGCTGAAGCGGAAGGTATCACTATGACGAAGACTTTTGATCGGCCTTTGGAGGTTGTACTTGGGAGCTTTGGTAACTTTGATAGGTCAATGGATGGTGCTGTTCCATTTAGTTTGAAGCTCCATCCAAGAATGTAATGAGAGCTATGCAAACGGCAAATGGAAGAAGAAAAACCAAGGTACATAGAATCGTTCAAAACTGTTGAGAGATTGAATTTATAAGAAAGTAGAAGTTTTCTTGGCTTAGACTTTCCAATGGGAGATAAGGCAACAGTAATTTGTGTCTCTTGGCTCTCGTATTCAACCCAAACTTGCATCGCTTTACTACTGGAAAGGTTCAAATTTTGAAAGCCACCTGAATCGTCAGCATAATAGCCGGCAGAAGCAGATTGGCTTGACTTCAAAGTATTTATATCAATGCCAACATGGTTATCATTTATATCGTTGCACTCCGGGTTTTTATGAGTGTCAAGCTCAACAGCAAAAATATGATTGGTGGGATTGCCATCGTTTTGATCATTGAGGAGGCCCAGGTATTGTTTTGGCATGGCAGTGGAGAGATTCTTCGAGGGGGAGATGAAGAAAGCAATCCCATCGCCCTTGTGGTCAAGGGCCTCCGAAATAATTGCGAAAACAAATGTGGTTGAGAAGGAAGAGGTGGTCCTGCCGAAGCGAATTGGAGAGGGATAGAAAGCATGACCGTACTTCATTCGAAATGTGTCATTAGTTAACTTCAAAAGGCCATTCGACTCGATGTAAGCTATACCGTCTAGGGTTAGATTTGCGCCGGCGAATCCATTGAATGTAAATTCCACTTCTTGGGTGACTGAGAATGTGATTTTTAAGAGGAGGAGAAAAGCCACAGCAAAGTTTTTAATCATGAGCATGGCTAAAGAAACAAATTATTTCTTTGCCAGCAAGTTGTTGTGGATTTGAGAATATAAAGTGACCGGATATTAATTATTCATTTGAGAAAATAAAGGCGCCAATTCCAGAAGCGTTTACTTGTACAATTCAGCGTACATAAAGTCGTAACAATTGACCAATTTAGAGACGTCTCAGAACTGGGGGACAAACTTCTAGTTAAGTACTTGTTCTTGTATATATATTAATATTGACACTAAAATATGCATATGAATAAACTTTATAATTTGCTTTAAATTCGTAACATTGAGTATGTTCTTTGGCTCAATTAAAATTTGACTTAGAAGTATGGTTAGAGATAACAAATGGACACCGAAAACATTGCAACATTAAACTTTCAACTCTGCAAGAGCACTAATGAGATTTGTCATGAATGGCCAATTATTGAGTGAGATTATGATACTTTATTAATTATATGCAAATAGGTTCGTGCTTTGAATTCATATCTCTGTTTTTAAGTTTTAAATAGTTAACCTGGATTTCTTAATATGATCTCCATATAAAATTTAATTGAAGACCAAATTTTAATTCTTTTTTAGAATTTTTGTACTATTTTTTAGATAGGTAGAAAATTACTACTTTTGCATGGTTCGTAATCTTTAGATCAGGTAATTTTTTACCTATCTAAAAGAAATAGTAAAATTATGTTAGAAAATATAAAATTATAGAGATTGTATGGACTATTTTGAATTCGAAAACGAAAATATAATACAGACTGACCTACATATATAGTACAAAGTAATTTGAAATGCTAATTCTTTTCCTAAGTAATATGACCTATATATATTAACAAAAATTAAAATTAAAGGTTATATACGAACAATCAAATCAAAGTAGTTCAAAAGTCAAAATTGGCGATGGAAATTTGTCAAATGCTATTTTTTTTTCCTATGGTCGCTGTCTAGTACAATTAATTTGACCGTAAGACTAGGGAAAGAGTAATTAAAGAGACTAATTAAAAACGTGACATGAACACTCTAACCTCCTCAACTTGGTTGACTTGACAGTATGAACTGCTTGAATTGATTCCATTGGGGGTTCAAACGGGACGGTCTTGGGGGTTCAATGCTATGCAACCAAAAAATACAAGTAATAAATCTGTTAATATCTATCTCTTTACGAAAAAAAAATAGAATATAATGACTACAAGGAAAACAAAAGAAAGATAATTAATAAAAGAAAATAAAAGAAAGGATTTCATTCTCAAAGAGATAGATATTAACTGAGATCAGCAAAAGAATTGCACTCTAAAAAAGATAATAAAAGAAAATAAAAGAAAGGAAAGGATTTCACTCAAAAAAATATCAATTGAAGGAACCGTGTAACTTTCTTATTAACCATTTCCTTTATTCACCTTTTCAATTAATGAGATAGATGTAAGAGAGGGGAGTTAAAGGTAAAGTGGGTATTTAGGAAGAAAAATTTCTCTCAGCGCTCAATATTACAATTGTTGAGCTGAAAATAACACTCCTCTTCGTATAATTTAAGAGAAAATATAAGAGTAAAAGTAAGTAAGATTAATTAAGTGGATCCAAAGAATATTTCCAAAATTTTAAGTGCAAAATTTTTGCTGTCCTCCGTCCGACAAAAAGAATAATTACTTTCGGAAAATTTAGATCAGAGCATCAAGTGTTTTGCTCTGTATGATCAGCATTAAGTGTTTAAATCTGGTTTTGGATGAGATTTTGTCCAAAACCGTTTGGACCAAACCCCCACTCTTATGATGAAAAAGGGCATGTTTATCTACTATTGAAAGCTGTTGGTTTTTTTGCTTCTATTTTCTTCTTTTGTAAAAAAGAAGTACATTGTATGCATATGCCAAGCTTATTAATTAATATGTTATGGAACTCTGAACAAAACTGAATTCTTTTTCTTAATGCAATGAAAGTTACAGCTTTGTTATAAAAGAAAAGGTTCCATTCCCCGACCCTCAATTTCCAAAAAATCCCCGGACTAATCTTCGTGTGTGGAAAGTCGTGAGCTCGAAACTCAAATAAAAGATCTTTTATGGACATTAAATAAAAGTTAGTAGACCACATCATAGACTTTCTTATCAAAATAGTAATAGTAACTTAAAATTTCAATTGTTAGGTGGGACTGCAACTACGTCAATTCTATAGTCATCAGTCTAAGGTCAAAGACTAGGACTAGGGGAAATAAATCTGCTGTGATTTTATGAAAATCATAGGACTCTATTCCAAATCAATCCTTCCATTTTTTGGAATGCACAAATTTTAAAAACTATTGTTTTCTATGAACAAACCTCAAAACAGATAAATGGGTGAATTTGGAATAGCAGATTCTTGTGATTCTGAAAGAATCACAGCAAATTTGTTTCTAAGACTAGAGTCAATTCTAAAGTGATGGCAACTTCCGTAACATCGCTTCACGCATCATTGTCTATGTATGTGCAATTTAATACTCTAGTCCAATCTAACAGAGAAAGCTAGAACAACCAATTTACAAAAGGCCAATTAACTTTTACTTTTTATGAAAAAGGACAAGTTTATCTACCATTGGAAGCTATTGGTTTTTTTACATCTATTTTTTTTCTTTGAAAGGAAACTTAATCTTTTTACAAATTACGTCTAAATGAATAAAAAAAAAAACTATAGATAGCCCATCGGAATTTAAAAATTGAAGTTACAACATAACAATCGTGGGTGTTATGTATCAAAATAGCTATTGTTTGTTACATATATGTATTTTTTATTATTTAAATGTTAGATATATGGATTATAAAGTCCTTTTGCATAGGGGGTGGGGGTTTGGTCCAAACGGCTTTGGACAAAGTCTCATCCAAAGTCAGATCTAAACCGTCCGATCTGCATCAAAATTCGTATATATATTTAGATTCAAGGAGTCATTAAAATTTAAATATATTTGCATGAATCTCAATGCAAATCGGACGTTTAAGCTTGGATTTGGATGAGCCTTTGTCCAAAGCCCTTTGGACAAAACCCAATCCCTTTTCATAAAACAAAAGTTAATTGGCCGTTTGTAAAGTGGTTGCTCTAGCTCTCTCTGTTAGATTAACCTGGAGGATTAAATTGCGCATACATCGACAATCATGCATGAAACTAGTGTATTGCGCGCGGCCGTACCGTGCTGTGTTTTGGCGTACAATGTTTAGGCGTGCCCGGAACAAAGACATGCCTGGAACAAGTACGTGCCGTGCTAATACATCAAAATTTCTAGACGTACCGTGTCGTGCCGTGCCACACAGTGTCAGAGATGAACACAACACGTTTAACATCACATCACGGTTTGGTACGACGTGCTTCGACATGCCGTGCCGGTACTTAGACGTGACGTGCCAATCTGTTACTTTTAGATTTTGTAATTTGTTACTTTAAAAATGTGTAAATGTCCAAAAAAATGGAAAAATATCCAGAAAGTCGAAAATAAATTAGATTAGTTTCAGTTTTTTTTAAATATTTTGTAGTATTTTTGTGTTTGGAAACAAAATTTTGAAAAAATAAATTTGCAAAGTAACATTTAGAGTTTAGGGTTTAGAGTTTAGATTCTTTTTCTTACAAATCCAGCGCAAATCTGGGTAAAGAGTTTAACAGAGCAATTTTGGCTTCATGCAGCACATGAACCATCTACATTGCTGTTTTAATTCTATTGTCCATGCACTGCATGAATCCAATACAGCTCTGTTAAAATCTTTAGCTGCAAATCTGACTTATTTGTCCGCTTTGAGTTGCATGCTACCGCAAATTGACACAATATTTAAATAACACTGCACATTGTTAAATTATCTCCAAAACAAGAATATATTTCATCAAATTCCATCCAAGCTACATCCTCAGAAAAAATAAAGCACAAATATAAAAGCATTCAATGCCCCACATTTCCAGTTCAAAACAAAGATTATTCACTACTCCAAAAAACACATTTATTATCGCCCCTTTATCATCTGGTGTCCTTTTGTATGGATAGTGTATGTAATTAGTGGCAGCGCTGTAATTACGTTAAACTTTTTACCAACTGTTCGGTCTAACCAACCGATGGCGTTGATGGCCTCCCTCCTTTGCCATCGAGTATAGTTTAAGTACAGTTAGTATTGAGTGACTCTTCGACATCAGTTTGGCTCAAC
Source organism: Carex littledalei (assembly GCA_011114355.1). NCBI lineage: Eukaryota > Viridiplantae > Streptophyta > Magnoliopsida > Poales > Cyperaceae > Carex > Carex littledalei. Next base: position 18,630,775 of record CM022079.1, read on the forward strand.
GGACGATGGCATTGTGTTTTTTTGTTGAAATTGAATTTTTGACTATTTAAAAAATAGAGTTCATTTTGAAAAAATATATTTTTTTATGAAAATATAATCTCACAGTTTATTTGTTTTGAAAATTTCCTATTGATAATAAATTGTAGGTGCAATTTTTTACATGTAAAATATTTTTAATTTCTATTAAGAAAAGTTTGATTGAGTCATAGCCATAAATTTCCATTTTTTCACCGTTTGCACCATATACAAATTCTTGACCTTTGATCATTTGGTAATCATGCAATATATTCTTATTTCCAATCATATAATCAGTTGCACCTGAGTCTAAAATCCAATCTAAATTATTTTTTTGAGTACTCTTGATTTAAATTTCCTAAATTTGTACATTTTTTTTGCTTTATTGTACTATTTTCGGATTCATATTGGGCTTGTTTTATAACATTTCTTTTATTTATAATGATGGACTTAGGCCCAGTTGACTGGTTTGGGCTTCTATTAATTTCAGTTTAGGCTTAACCCGTTCTAGTGAATATTGAGTTTCAGAAAAACCTGAATTGGGCTTTATTGCCTTAAATCAATTAATCAGGATATTATCCTATAAATGGATATCGGAACTACTTTTAGATTCAACGAGCATGATGACCGTCCGATCTAATTTAAGATTTGTGCGCACGAACATTTAAACAAGCTCGCACGAATTTTAAAGCATTCTGCACGAATGTTAAAGCAAATCGACGGTGATTAAACCCATCGAACCATAGTAGGTCCGATGCCCATCGGACCTACTCTTAAGTGAGTGAATATTGCCTTAAATCAATTTATCAGGAATTAATCAGGATATTATCACTTACATGATATAGAAAATGGATACTGTACTCTTTTCAAATTACTCTTTATTGCCTTAAATCAATTAATCAGGATATTATCCTGTAAATGGAAATAGATACTGTAGTTCCTATCCAAAAATATAATGTTCCAATCATTTGATTGATGATACTCTCTTCACCCTTTTCAAATTTTAGGCCTAATAAAAACTGCCGTCTCTTCTACGTACAGTGACTTTCTCGACTAAAGCTTGATCGACCCTCACCTAACACCTCTATTGGAATCCACTTGAGAGTAGGTCCGATGCCCATCGGACCTACTCTGGTTTGATGGATTTAATCACCGTTGATTTGCTTTAAGATTCATGCGGAAAGCTTTAAACTTCGTGCGTGTCTGTTTTAATTTTCGTGCGCACAAATATTAAAGTAGATCGGATGGTCATCATGCTTGTTGAACCTAAAAATCAGTCCGGTGGGCATCGGACCTACTCCGTTCTCATTGGAATCACCTCAAGCAGCAGGTCAACTCAAACAAAAGTTGAGGAGGCGGCCCTGTTGCATACTCTTAGTATTAAAGCGACCTTTGAACGACTTTTGAACTTTTGAACGACTTTCATTGTTCGTATATATATAACCTTTTATTTAAATTTTTGTTCATATATATGTTTATCTTGATTTTTGCAACTTCAAACAAATAGCATTCGGAAATTTCTTTAATTTATAATTGGTGAGTGAGGCTACAATACTTTGTATTACGTAGGTCAGTCTGTATTATATCTTTATTTTCAAATTCTAAATAGGCGATACAATTTTTTAATATAATTTTCATATAAAAATATACTTGGAGACAAAATTTTATATTTTCTAAAATCATTTTACTTTTTTTTTAGATAGATAAAAAATTACTTTATCTAAAGATTATGAACCATGTGAAACTAGTAATTTTCTATCTAGTTGAAAAATAGTAAAAAAATATAAAAAATATAAAATTTGATCTCCAAGTATATTTTCATATGAAGATCATATTAAATGCTTGAAACTTAAAAACAAAGATATAAATCCACAGCACGAACCAAACTACACATTGGAAAGTATCATAATCTCACTCAATAATTGGCCATTAATTAATTCATAACAAATTTCATTAGTGTTATTGCAGAGTTGTTAATGTTGCAATGTTTTGGGTGTCCATTTGTCATCTCTAACTTTACTTCTAAGTAAAATTTTAATTGAGCCAAAGAAAATACTCAATGTTACGAATTTCAAGGAAATTATATAGTTTAGTCAATTCATCAAGCAATTCAAGTCAATTCAATAGTCTTACGGTCAAATTAATTGTACTAGAAAACGACATTTGGATATTTCTGGCGCCTCTTTTGTGTTTCCATCGCCTTTTTTGACTTTTGAACTACTTTGATTGTTCTTATATAACCATTTATTTTTATTTTTGTTAATATATTTTTATCTTGATTTTTGCATCTTAAAAGAATTAGCATTTGGGAATTTCTTTAATTTATATTGGTGAGTGAGGCTACAATATTACTTTGTATTATATATTTAGTTCAGTTAACAAAAATTATCAATACTGAAAGTAATTTTCGGTACCCATTTTTTCTGAAATTCAATTCGGTATCCAACTTCACTACTTCTCTTTGGCCGCCACAGAAAATCAAAATAAGAAAAACAATTGAATTACAAATATCAATTTCGGTATGAGCTTTCTCTCTCCTCTTTGATCTGGTCCCACTCTAATTAATGAAATATTTAATGATGGTTCAATATAATGGTTTGATTACTTCAAAAAATCGATTTTCTTTGATGATGGTTCAATATAATGGTTTGATTGCTCCAACTGTAATTAATTAAATATTTTCTCTCTCTTCTTTGATTCTCTCCTCTTTTATATAAATATTTGTTTAACATGATTGCACTGTAATAAGAAAAAGACTTCTTTGAAAATTTAAATCGAAGTTTCAAATTAAAGTTTAAATTCTATTTGATTTTTGGTTTCTCCTCATTTGATTTTTTGTGGCCAGTTGAGAGGATTGGAGAGAAAACTGCATAGTCTAAATTAAAATTCGGAATCCAAAAGTGTGTACTGAAAATGCTTTTCGGTATAGATGATTTAAAAAAAAAGTAAACAATCAATTCGGTTTCTGATTTTTGTTATAATTATGTATAAAAAAAATTCGCCCACATCCTACAGGCCATTGAAATCAAGTTTTGTGCGTCCTTTTCACATTGTCATGTAACAGACATCAGTGCAAAAAAATCTGTGATAAATCTGGAATCACTTCAAGCAGTTCATACTGCTAAGTCAAGCAAGTTGAAAAGGTTAGAGCGTTCACGTCTCTTTAGTCTTACGGTCAAATTAATTTCTAGAAAGCGACCTTAATTAGGAAAAAAATTAGCATTTGGAATCTATCGCCTCCAATTTTGACTTTTGAACTATTTTGTATTGTTCGTATATAACCTTTAATTTTATTTTTGTTAATATATTTTTATACTATATATGTAGATCAGTCTGTATTATATTTTCGTTTTCAAATTTCAAATAGTACTCCATGCAAATCTTTAATTTTATATTTTCTAATATCATTTTACTGTTTTTTTAGATAGGTAAAAAATTATCAGATCAAAAGATTATGAACCATGCGAAAGTAGTAATTTTCTACCTATGTAAAATATAGGGTAAATTTTGCTTGAAGTCACTAAACTTTGTTTTTCACTGATTTTTTCGCCAAAACACATCATATGATAAACACAACACATACGATGCCAAAAACATTACATTTAAAGTAAAACCTTGTATAATTAAAAAAAATTAAAAAATCAAATGAAACCCTAGATCTAAACTTAAATTAAACCCACCCTAGATCTAAATATCAAAAACACTAAACTAAATTTTAATAAACTATAAAGATAAACACAACACATACCATGCCAAAACCATCACATTTACCAATATAAACAACAATTACAATTACATCACATATTACATGAACAAAAAAATGAATAACATGAAAATATTAACAAAAAACTCTAGATACGAGACTTCATATATTTACATGAATAATGCCTAAGAAAAAGTATGGTAAACAACAAAAAAAATCGAAAATTAGAAACTTCAACCCAAGTTTTGAGTCTCTCCCCTTCACTTTTAGATCTCCTTGTGAACTTTCCAAAAAGTGGTTGAACGCTGAAATCAGACACTTAAGTGCCGTTTTATGGCCATTTGAAGTTTTCTCGTCGGAAATCGTCTTTTCGGTGAAGATATTGCCTCTCTTACCTTATCACTTGCCTTAGCCTCACCTATTTAGAATTTGTTGACTCAGAGAATGGTCATGCACAGCCTACAAGGGAAAGATGTTTTAGAAATGACTTAGAAAAAATAGAGAGAGATGCATTGTAACAGAAAAGCACAGATCGAGGACGTGGAAAAATTTGTTTTTCTTTCATCACATACGGATTATACAATATATCCATGTAGAATTGTTACGTCCATCCGAAATTGCACCCCAGAACTACCAAAAATACCCTCCAACATTCATACACGGTTTTACTATATATTTACGACTGTGTATGAATGTTGGACCACATTTAAAGCAAATCGACGGTGATTAAACCCATCGAATCAGAGTAGGTCCGATGCCCATCAGACCTACTCTCAAGTGAGTTGAAAAGGTTAGAGCGTTCACATCACGTGGACCTGTTCAATCGTCTCTTTAGTCTTACGGTCAAATTAATTTCTAGAAAGCGACCTTAGGAAAAAAAATTAGCATTTGGAATCTATCGCCTATTTAGTCTTTCTATCGCCTCCAATTTTGACTTTTGAACTATTTTGATTGTTCGTATATAACCTTTAATTTTATTTTTGTTAATATATTTTTATACTATATATGTAGGTCAGTCTGTATTATATTTTCGTTTTCAAATTTCAAGTAGTACTCCATGCAAATCTTTAATTTTATATTTTCTAACATCATTTTACTGTTTCTTTTAGATTGGTAAAAATTTATCAGATTTAAAGATTATGAGCCATGCAAAAGTAGTAATTTTCTACCTATTTAAAATATAGGGTAAATTTTGCCGGAAGTCACTAAACTTTGTTTTTCAGTGATTTTTTTCGCCAAAACACATCATATGATAAACACAACACATACCATGCCAAAAACATTACATTTAAAGTAAAACCGTGTATAACTAAAAAAATTAAAAAATCAATTGAAACCCTAGATCTGAACTCAAATTAAACCCACCCTAGATCTAAATATCAAAAACACTAAACTAAATTTTAATAAACTATAAAGATAAACACAACACATACCATGCCAAAACCATCACATTTACCAATATAAACAACAATTACATCACATATTACATATTACAAGAACAAAAAAATGAATAACATGAAAATATTAACAAAAAACTCTAGATATGAGACTTCATACATTTACATGAATAATGCCTAAGAAAAAATATCATAAACAACAAAAACAATAAAAAATTAGAAACTTCAACTCCAGTTTTGAGTCTCTCCTCTTCAATTTTAGATCTCCTCGCGAGCTTTCGAAAAAGTGGTTGAACGCTGAAATCGGACACTCAAGTGCCGTTTTATGGCCATTTGAAGTTTTCTCATCGAAAATCATCTTTTCAGTGAAGATATCACCTCTCTTGCCTTATCACTTGCCTTAGCCTCACCTATTTAGATTTTATTGACTCAGAGAACGGTCAAGCACAGCCTACAGGGGAAAGATGTTTTAGAAATGACTTAGAAAAAATAGAGAGAGATGCATTGTAACAGAAAAGCACAGATCGAGGACGTGGAAAAATTTGTTTTTCTTTCATCACATATGGATTATACAATAAATCCATGTAGAATTGTTATGTCCGTCGGAAAATGTGCCCCAGAACTTCCAAAAATACCCTCCAACATTCATACATGGTTTTACTATTTACGACCGTGTATGAATGTTGGACCACATTTATACACGGTTGTAAACAATAAAACCGTGGATAATTTGACCAAACTTTCGGAGCAAATTTTCGGAATCGTGTTTTCTTGATTTGGACACTGATATAATGAAAATTTTGAGCAAACATGGTGCCGTGTATGCTTTGCATTTTCATACTAGTGAGAACATACTCAATGTTACGAATTTCAAGCAAATTATAAAGCTTAGTCATATGCATATTTTAGTGCCAAATTAATATTTACATAAGAACAAGTACTTAACCAGAAATTTGTCCCAGAGTTCTGAGACGGCTCTATTGGTGATCAATTGTTTAATTACGACTTTATGTACGCTGAACAGTAGAAGTAAAGAAGTAGACGCTTCTGCTTGGTGCCTTATCTCTCAAACTTTATATTCTCAAATCCACAATAACTTTCTGGCAAAGAAATACGCCGAAGTGAGCTTCTCATCTTCAAAGCAAACAATTTGTTTTTCTTAATTAGCCATGCTCATGATTAAAAACATTGCTTTGGCTTTTCTCCTCCTCTTAAATATCACATTCTCAGTCAGCCAAGAAGTGGAATTTACATTCAATGGATTCGCCGGCGCAAATCTAACCCTAGACGGTATAGCTTACATCGAGTCGAATGGCCTTTTGAAGTTAACTAACGAAACACTTCGAATGAAATCCGGTCATGCCTTCCATCCCTCTCCAATTCGCTTCGGCAGGGCCACCTCTTCCTTCTCAACCACATTTGTTTTCGCAATAACTTCGGAGGACCTTGACCTCAAGGGCGATGGGATTGCTTTCTTCATCTCCCCCACGAATAATCTATCCGCCGCCTTGCCAAGACAATACTTAGGCCTCCTCAATGATCAAAACAATGGCAATTCCACCAATCATATTTTTGCCGTTGAACTTGACACAGTTAATAACCCAGAGTTCAATGATCTAAATGATAACCATGTTGGCATTGATATAAATAGTTTGATGTCAAACCAATCGGCTTCTGCCGGCTATTATGCCGACGATTCTGGTGCTTTTCAAAATTTGAGTCTTTATAGTAGTAAAGAGATGCAAGTATGGGTTGAATACGAGAGCCAGGAGACACAAATTACGGTTTCCTTATCTCCCATAGGAAATTCTAAGCCAAAAAAACCTCTACTCTCTTATAAATTCAATCTCTCAACAGTCTTGAACGATTCTATGTACGTTGGTTTTTCTTCTTCCATTGGCGCTTTGTATAGCACTCACTACATTCTTGGATGGAGCTTCAAACTAAATGGAACAGCACCATCCATTGACCTATCAAAGTTACCAAAGCTCCCAAGTACAACCTCCAAAGGCCGATCAAAACTCTTATACATAGTGATACCTTCCGCTTCAGCGGCCTTTATTCTGATTTTACTCACTTTCCTTTTCCTCTATAGGAAGAGGAGGTTTAAGTACGCCGAAGTGATGGAAGATTGGGAAGTTGAATTTGGCCCACATCGCTTCTCATACAAAGATTTGTACAAAGCAACCAATGGGTTCAAGGAAAATGAGTTGCTTGGAAGTGGTGGATTTGGGAGGGTTTACAAGGGGGTTTTACCTGTGACCAAATTGGAAGTTGCAATCAAGCGAGTCACACACGAATCCAACCAAGGTATTAAGCAATTTATTGCAGAGGTTGTGAGTATTGGCCGGCTCCGGCATAAAAACCTTGTTCAATTATTGGGTTATTGCCGGAAGAAAGGGGAGCTCCTTTTGGTATATGATTACATGCCAAATGGGAGTCTTGACAAGTATTTGTATGGTGAAGAAACGCCGGCCCTTAATTGGATCGAACGATTCGAAATTATCAAAGGAGTAGCATCAGCCCTTTTATACCTCCACGAGGATTGGGAGCAAGTTGTCATCCACCGAGACGTTAAGCCAAGCAATGTTTTATTAGACTCTGATTTAAATGGTAGATTAGGTGATTTTGGCCTTGCAAAACTTTACGATCGTGATACCGACCCTCAAACCACCCATGTGGCAGGTACAATGGGTTATATTGCCCCAGAGCTTGCGAGAACTGGCAAGGCAACACCTCTTACTGATGTGTTTGCCTTTGGTGCGTTTCTGATGGAGGTTGTTTGCAGTAAGAGACAATTACACCCTGGTGCACAATGGGAGGGAACAATTCTAGTCGATCTGGTTTTAGAACACTGGAAATTTGGATCATTAGCCGATATTGTGGATCCGAGATTAGGCAAAGATTATACAGTAGAGGAGGTAGATATGGTGCTAAAACTTGGTTTGCTTTGCTCACATCCACTACCTAGTGTCAGGCCGAGCATGCGACAGGCTGTGCAATATTTGGAAGGCGATTCACCCCTACCAGACTTATCGGCAATAGATATGAACTTTAGCATGCTTGCAATGCTTCAAAATGAAGGATTTGATTCTTATGTTATGTCACATCCCTCTACAATATCAATGACATCTTTCTCTGGTTTATCTGGTGGTAGATGATAGAACAGACTCTTTAAAGAATTTTTATTTGTCTGATAATATTGTGTAATAACTCCGGTTGAGTTTCATTTCTGGCCTATGCCAATTTGTTTGGGACTAGAGGTTTTGTTGTTGTTGTTGTTTGTAATATTGTGGAATCAGATGTTGTATATCTTTCTTTCCTCTTCAAGAAGGTTATGATTCCTCTGTCCAGATTTGATGGTTCAAGTTTACCAAATTCTGGTAAAATAGAAAATTGTAGCAGTTTGCCCAGTTCAGACTTGAATGTTCCAGTTTACCGAGTTCTGGTAAGATATAATGTATAGACGCATTGCTCATATTTTTATTAGTTTGTGCAGTTGCAACTACAATTGGGACTAGAACATATTCTAATTAGCAATTGGACAATAATGGACGTAGAATCCTCCCTCTCAAAGAAAAATCCTTCGTTTTGAGTCTACCATGCTTCGTCTTGGACCCTATATATACTTCGAATCCTACCTACATTAGTGAGATTGAGAGATTGTTGAACTGATGGTCACTAAACTCTAAGAGAGAGATGAGTGAAGGGAGAAGTGAGAGGAGAGAAATAAATAAGGAGAAGAGAGAAATTTATTTGATTAGATCGGGAAAATGTGATAACTAATGACATAGAAGTCAAATAGGCACGAAAATCGTGTATATAATATTGGTACCAAAAAACAACCGATAGAATATACAACTTCTTATATCGATTACAACACAATAACCGATAGAATAATTGAACTTCCTATTTAATATCGGTTCTTCTAGCGGAATAATGCTCCAAACCGATAGAATAAATAGTTAAAGACAACCGAAGTCAAAAAGACTACTAACCCTAACAGAGAGAGGAGATTTTTTTTTTTTGAAGAAAATTGCAGAAATTTATTTAATTAGACAGGGGAGGATATGGAAGTCGAGAAGGCCCAATAATTACACAAGATATGTAGCTTCTTTTATTGGATGCAATTACAAAATCGATAGAAGAAGGTAAGTATGTATTTGTTTAATTTACATTGTTCAATTTTTACAACATACAAAATATAAAGTAGGCTTCACCTCAACCATCACAAAATAAGCTATTTTACAAATTCATATATTATATGTAATAAAGAGAGGAACTCTAAATTATAAACAAAACACATTTACAATTGCTTCGAGGAAAGGATCGTCTCTAGTGTACCGTACATACAATTAATGATTATACCTTGAAACTTAATCTCATTATAACTCAAGGATTTCATCACAAACTTTGAAAGAGGGTGATTTTTTAGACAGGGACCCAAAATGTTGCACTTCACCTGCAGAGTGCAAAATGTGTTTAAATCGTTGTAACGTATCATCAACCGTCCAAATATTGACCTCAACAGTCGATGAGGGTTCAGTACCATAACAAAACTACAACCAATAACAAATATTTAATTGCTAATGATATCTTTATTTAACCATGCATGTATGCAAGTATGAAAGTAGTCAGATTTCTTCAGTTAGTGCAGTAGCTAGTTTCAGCCCTTTTTGCACATTTTTCTTGTTGTATTATTGTAAGGTTCTTCAAGTTTGATGAACTCATAATCCATTTTATCATTTGATCAATATATGAAGACATACAAAGAGATAAAACAATGACATTTTCCAGCTTATGAAATATCGGTTGTTCTAGCGGCAAAACAACTGCTGGCAATAGTTCATCAAACTTTGGAAAAATATAAGCAAAAGGATAGAATAAAGTCAGGCATATTGAATTTATCTTTCAATCAAATTGCATACCTGACGCAAAGCGCACTTGAAATGTAGCTCGAGATGTTCAACATTTGTTAAACTACTAAGGAAAGTAGCCATCCTCTTTAAGGAAGCCTTTGTCAAAATGTCACAAGTGATGTTGAGAAAGGGTAAAGAGGTCCAGAGGTGCTTCCACCTCTTTGACTGCTTTCACGTCCGCAACGCATCCTTAGTCTCGAGTAGCCCTAAGATTATGAGAAGTATTGTGTGAGACAATTTGCTTGTGTAGTTACATTTCATTGCTTAAGTGGAAGGGGAAGTGAGAAAAAAAAAGAGGCGCAATAGTAAAAGGGAAACAGAGCGGCTACTGAACCCAAACAAAGAGAGTAGAGAAATAAAGACGAAGAAGAAAGAGTGGAGAAAATTTTAATTTGATTAGACAGCGGGCAATGTAAAAATTAAGGACCTACAGTAAAGAGGCGCGAAAAGTCACTATATTCTATCAGTTCAAAACACAACCAAAGAAGAAGTTTGTCTTTCCTATATCGATTCTAATTATAAACCGATATTTGAGCATCATCACATTATTCTATCGATTACTATAACAATACCAATACAAAAGATAAATCTCTACTATAGATACGCACAAAAAAACGGATAGATGAAAGTGGGGTATCTCTACTATTTGTTTCTTAGGTCACAACTGAGTTTTCCAACTTATTTACTAACTTGCCACAACACCTTTAGTCTATCGGTTCAAACCAGAATTGGTTTCAACCGTTAAAAAATGGGCGTTACAAGAGGTTATTTCTGTAGTAGTGATAGATGGCCAGATTAAGTGACCCATTCCAATTCTTTCCAAGCCAATACAAAAATTCATTTTCGGTTTCCAATTGCCATACATAAATTCATTTCGGTTTGCATTTGAAGCCTTCTTTTAATCAAAATTTCCAACTAAAGTTTAAATTCGGTGGGAGGAGAGAGAGTGCGGGGACCGAAAATAAATTCGGTAATCAAAATCTCATACCAAATTTGATTTTTGGTTTCTCGTCATTTGATTTTCTGTGGCCGGTTGGAGGATTAATTGGAGAGAACTGGATAGGAAAAGTGCATACCGAAATTCAAATTGGGAATTCAAAAGTGGATACCGAAAATGATTTTCAGTATTAATAATTTTTGTAAAAAAGTTAAGCAATCAACCCCTTTCAGATCCTACAGGCCTATTGAAATGTTTTGTGCGTCCTTTCCTCAGTGACATCAGTGCAAAAGAAATCTGTGATAGATTTGGAATCACTTTAAGCAGAAGGAGGTTAGAGCGTTCACATCACATGGATTACGGTCAAATTAATTGGGTGTACTAGAAAGCGACCTTAGCAAAAAAAAAAAAATAGCATTTGGAATTTTCTATCACCTCTTTAGTCTTTCTGTCGCCTCTTTTGACTTTTGAACTACTTTGATTTGATCGTATATGACCTTTTATTTTAATTTTTGTTCATATATTATTATCTTGATTTTTGCAACTACTTTTGAACTACATTCGGAAATTTCTTTAATTTATAATTGGTGAGTGAGGTTACAATATTTTGTACTACGTATATAGGTCAGTCTGTATTATATCTTTGTTTTTGAAATTTCAAATAATTAATACAATCTCTTAACATAATTTTCATATCAAAATATACATGGAAACAAAAATTTACATCATTTAAAATCATTGAACTATTTTTTTTAGGTAGGCAAAAATTGCCTAATTTAAATATAAACCATATGCAAAACTAGTAATTTTTTATCTATCTAAAAAATGGTAAATTTTTTTTAAAAATATAAAATTTGGTCTCCAAGTACATTTTCATATGATGGTTATATTAAACAATTCAGATTAACTGTTTTCAAACTTAAAAGCAGAAATATGGATCCACGACACTAATTAATCGATCTGCACATTATAAAGTATCATAATCTCACTCGATGTTATAAACTTAAAAGCAGAAATATTTTTTTTTGTCCATTTGTTATCTCTAACCATACTTCTAAGTCAAATTTTAATTGAGCCAAAAAACATACTCAATGTCACGAATTTCAAGAAAATTATAAAGTTTAATCATATGCATATTTTAGTCTCAATATTAAATTTACACAAGAACAAGTACTAAACCAGAAATTTATCCCCCAGTCAATTCTGAGACGGCTCTATTTGTCAATTGTTACGACTTAATGTAGCCTGAATTATATAAGTATACAAGTACTAGACGCTTCTGCATGGTGCCTTAATTATCTCTCACATGAATAAACAATAGCTCCACACTTTATATCCTCAAATCCACAACAACTTTGTTTCTTTAGCCATGCTCACGATTAAAAACTTTTCTTTGGCTTTTCTCCTCCTCTTAAAAATCACATTCTCAGTCAGCCAAGAAGTGGAATGCACATTTAATGGATTCTCCAGCGCAAAGCTAACTCTAGATGGTGTAGCTTACATCGAGTCGAATGGACTTTTGAGGTTAACAAATGACACGTCTCAAGTGAAGGGTCATGCCTTCCACCCTTCTTCATTTCACTTCGGTAGGACCACCTCATCCTTCTCAACCACTTTTGTATTCGCAATTATTTCGACGAATCGTAAACTCAGCGGTGATGGGATTGCCTTCTTCATCTCCCCCACGAAGAATCTTTCCTCGGCCTTGCCAAGAGAATACTTGGGCCTCCTCAATGATCAAAACCTTGGCAATCCCACCAATCATATTTTTGCCGTTGAGCTTGACACTTTTGAAAACCCTGCGTTCAACGATACAAATGATAACCATGTTGGCATTGATATAAATAGTTTGACATCAAGCCAATCCACTTCTGCCGGCTATTATGCTGACGATTCAGGTGCTTTTGAAAATTTGAGTCTTATCAGTGGTAAAGCGATGCATGTATGGGTTGAATATGAGAGCCAGGAGACACAAATTACTGTTGCCTTATCTCCCATTGGAAATTCTAAGCCAAAAAAATCTCTACTCTCTTATAAATTCAATCTCTCAACAGTTTTGAACGATTCTATGTTTGTTGGTATTTCTTCTTCCACTGGCACTTTGGAGAGCTCTCATTACATTCTTGGATGGAGCTTCAAACTAAATGGAACAGCACCATCCATTGACCTATCAAAGTTACCAAACCTCCCAAGTACAACCTCCAAAGGCCGATCAAAAGTCTTATACGTAGTGATACCTTGTGCTTCAGCAGCCTTTATTCTTATTTTAATCGCTTTCCTTTTCCTTTATGTGAAGAGGTGGTTCAAGCACACAGAAGTGATTGAAGATTGGGAAGTTGAGTTTGGTCCACATCGCTTCTCATACAAAGATTTGTACCGAGCAACCAATGGGTTCAATGAAAAAGAGTTGCTTGGAAGTGGTGGATTTGGGAGAGTTTACAGGGGGTTATTACCTGTGTCCAAATTAGAAGTTGCAGTCAAGCGAGTCACACACGATTCCAACCAAGGTATTAAGCAATTTATTGCAGAGGTTGTGAGTATTGGCCAGCTCCGGCATAGAAACCTTGTTCAATTATTGGGTTATTGCCGTAGTAGAGGGGAGCTCCTTTTGGTATATGATAACATGCCAAATGGGAGTCTTGACAAGTACTTGTATGGTCAAGAAAATCCGACCCTTAATTGGATCCAACGATTCAAAATTATCAAAGGAGTAGCATCAGGTCTTTTATACCTCCACGAGGATTGGGAGCAAGTCGTCATCCACCGAGACGTTAAGGCAAGCAATGTTTTATTAGACTGTGATTTAAATGGTAGATTAGGTGATTTTGGACTTGCGAAACTATATGATCATGATACCGACCCCCAAACCACCCATGTGGCAGGTACAATGGGTTATATTGCCCCAGAGCTTGTGAGAACTGGCAAGGCAACACCTTTTACTGATGTGTTTGCCTTTGGTGCCTTCCTGCTGGAGGTTGTTTGCAGTAAGAGACCATTACATTCCGGTGCACAAGGGGAGCGAATGATTCTAGTTGATTGGGTGTTCGAACACTGGAAATTCAGATCGTTAGCCGATATTGTGGATCCGAGATTAGGCAAATGTTATATAGTAGAGGAGGTAGATATGGTGCTAAAACTAGGTTTGCTTTGCTCACATCCACTACCTAGTGCCAGGCCGAGTATGCGACAAGCTGTGCAATATTTGGAAGGTGATGCACCCCTACCAGACTTATCGACAATATGTATGAACTTTAGCATGCCTGCATTTCTTCCGAATGAAGGATTTGATTCTTATGTTATGCCACACCCCTCTACAATGACATATGCATCTTTCTCTGGTTTATCTGGTGGTAGATGATAGAACGGACTCTTTAAAGAATTTTTATTTATTTTCTAAGTTTTATTTGTCTGATAATATTGTGTAACGACCGGTTGGGTTTCATTTCTGGCCTACCGATTGTTTCCAGAATGGTGCTCTCTAGTTAATCTATTTTTTAGTTTTACGTTAAGAGACAAACCTAACCAGATTTTGTGGAGATGGACTTCACATGGCAATTTACTGTTCATTCTTTTTATCATTGGCTTGAGTTTGGTGGAATCCCTAATACTGAATTTCCGAGTATTTGGTGTGCTAACATTTTTCTAAATATTAAATTTTTTTTATGGCTTGTTAAACAAAATAGGGTTTTAACAAGGGATAATCTTAGTGGAAGGGCTTGGTCTGGTGATAGGCAATATGTATATTGTTCAGAGATGGAGTCAGTTGATCATTTATTTGTGGCGTATCATTTATTTGTAAGGTTCTTCAAGTTTGATGAACTCCTCATAATCCATTTTATCATTTGATCAATATATGAAGACATACAAAGAGATAAAACAATGACATTTTCCAGCTTATGAAATATCGGTTGTTCTAGCGGCAAAACAACTGCTGGCAATAGTTCATCAAACTTTGGAAAAATATAAGCAAAAGGTTAGAATAAAGTCAGGCATATTGAATTTATCTTTCAATCAAATTGCATACCTGATGCAAAGCGCACTTGAAATGTAGCTCGAGATGTTCAACATTTGTTAAACTACCAAGGAAAGTAGCCATCTTCTTTAAGGAAACCTTCATTGAAATATCACAAGTGATGTTGAGAAAGGGTAAAGAGGTCCAGAGGTGCTCCAACCTCTTTGACTACTTTCATGTCCACAACGCATCCTTAGTCTCGAGTGGCCCTAAGATTATGAGAAGTATTGGGTCAGACAATTTGCTTGTGTAGTTACATTTCATTACGTAAGTGGAAGGGGAAGTGAGAATAAAAAAAGAGGCGCAATAGTAAAAGGGAAACAGAGAGGCTACTAAACCCAAACAAAGAGAGTAGAGAAATAAAGAGGAAGAAGAAAGAGTGGAGAAAATTTTAATTTGATTAGACAGCGGGCAATGTAAAAATTAAGGACCTACAGTAAAGAGGCGCGAAAAGTCACTATATTCTATCAGTTCAAAACACAACCAAAGAACAAGTTTGTCTTTCCTATATCGGTTCTAATTATAAACCGATATTTGAGCATCATCACATTATTCTATCGATTACTATAACAATACCAATACAATAAGATAAATCTCTACTATAGATACACACAAAAAAACGGATAGATGAAAGTGGGGTATCTCTACTATTGGTTTCTTAGATCACAACCGATACAAGAGTTTTCCAACTTATTTACTAACTTGCCACAACACCTTTAGTCTATCGGTTTCAAACCAGAATGGGTTTCAACCGTTAAAAAATGGGCGTTACAAGAGGTTATTTCTGTAGTAGTGATAGATGGCCACATTAAGTGACCCATTCCAATTCTTTCCAAGCCAATACAAAAATTCATTTTCGGTTTGCAATTGCCATACATAAGTTCATTTCGGTTTGCATTTGAAGCCTTCTTTTAATCAAAATTTCCAACTAAAGTTTAAATTCGGTGGGAGGAGAGAGAGTGCGGGGACCGAAAATAAATTTCGGAAATCAAAATCTCATACCAAATTTGATTTTTGGTTTCTCATCATTTGATTTTCTGTGGCCGGTTGGAGGATTAATTGGAGAGAACCGGATAGGAAAAGTGCATACCGAAATTCAAATTCGGAATTCAAAAGTGGATACCGAAAATGATTTTCAGTATTGATAATTTTTGTAAAAAAGTTTAGCAATCAACCCCTTTCAGATCCTACAGTCCTATTGAAATGTTTTGTGCGTCCTTTCCTCAGTGACATCAGTGCAAAAGAAATCTGTGATAGATTTGGAATCACTTCAAGCAGAAGGAGGTTAGAGCGTTCACATCACATGGATTACGGTCAAATTAATTGAGTGTACTTGAAAGCGACCTTAGCAAAAAAAAAAAACTAGCATTTGGAATTTTCTATGGCCTCTTTAGTTTTTCTATCGCCTCTTTTGACTTTTGAAGTACTTTGATTTGACCGTATATATCCTTTAATTTTAATTCTTGTTCATATATTATTATCTTGATTTTTGCAATTACTTTTGAACTACATTCGGAAATTTCTTTAATTTATAATTGGTGAGTGAGGTTACAATATTTTGTACTACGTATATAAGTCCGTCTTTATTATATCTTTGTTCAAATTTCAAATAATCGATACAATCTCTTAAGATTTTTTTTTTTAAATCATTGTACTATTTTTTATTAGGTAGGCAAAAAATTGCCTGATCTAAATATAAACCATATGCAAAAACTAGTAATTTTTTATCTATCTAAAAAATAGTAAAAAAAATTAAAAAAATATAAAATTCTCCAAGTACATTTTCATATGGAGGTTATATTAAACAATTCAGATGAACTGTTTTGAAACTTAAAAGCAGAAATATGAATCCACAACACTAATCAATCGATCTGCACATTATAAAGTATCATAATCTCACTCGATGTTATAAACTTAAAAGCAGAAATAATTTTTTTTGTCCATGTGTTATCTCTAACCATACTTCTAAGTCAAATTATAAACATACTTAATGTTACGAATTTCAAGAAAATATAAAGTTTAGTCATATGCATATTTTAGTCTCAATATTAATATTTACACAAGAACAAGTACAAGAAATTTATCTCCAAGTCAAGTCTGAGACGGCTCTATTTGTCAATTGTTACGACTTAATGCACGCTGAATTATACAAGTATACAAGTACTAGACGCTTCTGCATGGTGCCTTATTTATCTCTCACATGAATAAATAATATCTGCACACTTTATATCCTCAAATCCACAACAACTTTGTTTCTTTAGCCATGCTCATGATTAAAAACTTTTCATTGGCTTTTCTCCTCCTCTTAAAAATCACATTCTCAGTCAGCCAAGAAGTGGAATTCACATTTAATGGATTCTCCGGCGCAAATCTAACTCTAGATGGTGTTGCTTACATCGAGTCGAATGGACTTTTGAGGTTAACAAACGACACGTCTCAAGTGAAGGGTCATGCCTTCCACCCCTCTTCAATTCGCTTCGGTAGAACCACCTCGTCCTTCTCAACCACTTTTGTATTCGGAATTATTTCGACAAATCATAAACTCAGCGGTGATGGGATTGCCTTCTTCATCTCCCCCACGAAGAATCTTTCCTCCGCCTTGCCAAGAGAATACTTGGGCCTCCTCAATGATGAAAACTTTGGCAATCCCACCAATCATATTTTTGCCGTTGAGCTTGACACTTTTGAAAACCCTGCGTTCAACGATATAAATGATAACCATGTTGGCATTGATATAAATAGTTTGAAATCAAGCCAATCCACTTCTGCCGGCTATTATGCCGACGATTCAGGTGCTTTTCAAAATTTGAGCCTTATCAGTGGTAAAGCGATGCAAGTATGGGTTGAATACGAGAGCGAAGAGACACAAATTACTATTGCCTTATCTCCCATGGGAAATTCTAAGCCAAGAAAATCTCTACTCTCTTATAAATTCAATCTCTCAACAGTTTTGAACGATTCTATGTTTGTTGGTATTTCATCTTCCACTGGCTCTTTGGAGAGCTCTCATTACATTCTTGGATGGAGCTTCAAACTAAATGGAACAGCACCATCCATTGACCTATCAAAGTTACCAAACCTCCCAAGTACAACCTCCAAAGGCCGATCAAAAGTCTTATACATAGTGATACCTTGTGCTTCAGCAGCCTTTATTATTATTTTAATCGCTTTCCTTTTCCTTTATGTGAAGAGGCGGATTAAGTACACAGAAGTGATTGAAGATTGGGAAGTTGAGTATGGTGCACATCGCTTCTCATACAAAGATTTGTACCGGGCAACCAATGGGTTTAAGGAAAAAGAGTTGCTTGGAAGTGGTGGATTTGGGAGGGTTTATAGGGGGGTTTTATCTGTGTCCAAATTGGAAGTTGCAGTCAAGCGAGTCACACAGGAGTCCAACCAAGGTATTAAGCAATTTATTGCAGAGGTGGTGAGTATTGGCCGTCTGCGGCATAGAAACCTTGTTCAATTATTGGGTTATTGCCGGAGTAAAGGGGAGCTCCTTTTGGTATATGATTACATGCCAAATGGAAGTCTTGACAAGTATTTGTATGGTCAAGCAAAACCAACCCTTAATTGGAACCAACGATTCAAAATTATCAAAGGAGTAGCATCAGGTCTTTTATACCTCCACGAGGATTGGGAGCAAGTCGTCATCCACCGAGATGTTAAGGCAAACAATGTTTTATTAGATTGTGATTTAAATGGTAGATTAGGTGACTTTGGCCTTGCAAGACTATATGATCGTGGTACCGACCCTCAAACCACCCATGTGGCAGGTACAATGGGTTATATTGCCCCAGAGCTTGCGAGAACTGGTAAGGCAACACCTCTTACTGATGTGTTTGCCTTTGGTGCGTTCCTGTTAGAGGTTGTTTGTAGTAAGAGACCAGTGTACCCCGGTGCACAAGGGGAACGAATGATTCTAGTCAATTGGGTTTTACAAAACTGGAAATTTGGATCGTTAGCCGATATTGTGGATCCGAGATTAGGCGAATGTTATACAGTAGAGGAGGTAGATATGGTGCTAAAACTAGGTTTGCTTTGCTCACATCCACTACCTAGTGCCAGGCCGAGCATGCGACAAGCTGTGCAATATTTGGAAGGCAATGTACCCCTACCAGACTTATCGGCAATATATATGAGCTTTAGCACGCTTCCAATGCTTCAGAATGAAGGATTCGATTCTTATGTTATGTCAAATCCCTCTACAATGACATCTTTCTCTGGTTTATCTGGTGGTAGATGATAGAACAGACTCTTTGTTTTCTAATTTATATTTAAATGATAATATTGTATAATCAGATGTTATTATTGGAAATTGTAAACTTAATTATTTGTCAAATGTAATACTTAATGTTGGAACTCTCTAGAAGTCATGTTGTAGTCTTCTAGGATGTCTTGGAAGATGAAAAAATGTATCTCGGAAATAGAGGAGGTTTATGAGAGGATTAAATGTTATTTAATGATAGTAGAGTGTGTAGAAAGTTCCTATGAGTCTATATAATATGGAAGAAGTTTTTTAATTTAAGAAAGTAAGAGAATATTGATAATAGAAGTTTAATTTATATCATAGAGTGTTCTCTTTTTCACTATTAAATATATTAAGTTCATATCAAATACTAACAAATTGGTATCAGAGCGAAGGCAAGCTCCACGGGAATTCGTTGGGACAAGTTTTGTTGATGCGTCTTACAAAGAACAACTACGATAATTGGAGTATAGAAATGAAGGCCTTGCTTGGTGTACAAGATGTGTGGTAAGTAGTTGAAGTCGGCTATGAAGAGCCGGTGGCAACGGCCAATCATACAGCACATCAATTGAAGGCGCTCAAAGAAACCCGTATGAGAGATAAAACCACACTTTACCTCATTTTTCAAGCAGTTGATAAATCTGGTTTTGAGAAGATATTCGAGAAGAAATTGATGTTGCTGGTACCATAAATCTGGTTTTGAGAAGATTGCCGGTGCTGATCTGTACTGAATAAGGACTTCATGTACTCATGTAGTATTTGTACTGATGTTGCTTCGGAGTTCAAATTGATGATTGTAAATATATAGTTTTTCTATTTATTTGATTTTTGGTTGTTATATAAGTTGATGATTGTAAATATATAGCTAGGTTCCGAGTAGCTAGTCCAAAATAGATGGCACCATCGATCCAAAAGGTTTAATACTAGTTTTATATAAAATAGATGTTATATTTTTAGAAAATTGTATCAGTTTGCCATATTGTACTGGACTATTGAGTATCACTATCGAGAGCGGATCCTATATATTCAGTTTGGACTTAGTCCATATTTCTTTTTTATTTGCAAGTGTTGCGGTCTAGGAGGGCATGTGCCCATGCCATCCAGCTGATGGCGACAGAGGGTTGGTGGAGAATAGGTTGCTACATGCTCAAGCATGACGTTGGTACCGTGGAGGATGCCAGTTTCGAGGGCTGACTGGTAGATATGCTGAGGTCCGCCAATGAGAATCCTCACTGACGTGAGATTAAGTCTGACGAGAGCTCAGAGACTCATATCACTGGCCGTATACTTGATGAGGATGCAGATCTATCAGCCTAGCTGTTCCACGATGTATACACCATCGTATCCTCTCGGGGCCCACAACCATGAGTCTGGTGGGTCACAGATCCTGACTTTGCGACCACAACAACAGATGCCTTATTCGCGACATCGCCACCGGCGACGTACCCCGACACCATACTTAAGGATGCTGTCGATAGCACTTTTCCTCCCAGGCACCAACCACCAAACTGATTCACGCTGACCGATTACTTGTATTTTTTAAATGTTGGATTGTAGTTAGGGGTGTTTAAATGGTCGGTTCGGTTGAAATCGGAGTAAAAGTAAAATAGTCAAACCAAACTTTTTTTTTGTTTTCAAAAATAGAACCGAACCAAACCGATTAAATTTATCAACCGTTTAAGAATCAAACCAAACAAACTGAAGTAAATTTCGATTTGTTCGGTTCAAACTGAAGTAAACGTATTGGTACCATTATTAATGGAAAGTATACATTTTCATACACAAATTGTTCAATTCCATACTAAATATGTAGATGTTCTTAAATATTTAAACCAAAATAAAAGAATGGAAGTGGTGATTGAACAAAACAAAATATAAACCAAACTTGAACCATTATAATTTGATCGGTTTTAAAAAGTCTAAGCCGAACCGATCCAGTTAAACCGAAATAATTCAAAAATTCAACCGAACCAATCCATTTAAACCAAAAAAACTCATCCATTTAAACCAATCTTTTTTTTGGTTTGGTTGAAAACCGAACAAACCGAACCGTTTGAACACCCCTATCGTAGTATTTTCGTATTGGATTGTAGTATTATTCATGTTGGATTGTAGTATTTTATGTTAAATTATTATTTACTGTTTATCATATATATTAGTTCATTTGGATGTCTCTTTAGCATAACAAAACATAACCCTAATCATACAAAAATACAATATAAAAAAACAATACACTAATCAAGGAACATCGTTCAACATTACGGTCAATATGTAAAAACAAAAAAAGACATAGAAACATGTAAAAATTATTTAACACAACAGTTAATATGTTATGTAAAATCATATAACAAAAAATAATAAAACATCCTAAAAATAAAGAAAATGATAAAATACCCTACCGCTGGCTCTTCCACTGGTAGTCTTCATTAGACTAGTCTACCTTTCGAATACCAGCGTTAGGGGCATTTTAAAAAAAATTTAAAAATTGAGGTCAACTTTGGAATTTTTTTTTTCTGAGGGTATATTAAAATTTTTGGTAGATCCAATGTTAGACGCAAAAGAGCTTTTAGAAAAGCTAATAAGGAGATATTTTTAGGAAGACTATTCTAAAAACAGCAATCAATTATTGGTGTTGCTCCTGCTCAATAAAGGAGCTTTTAGAAATGAATGGACGAATTCCATGAAACAAAATTAAATTGGGCCTTGAAAGGACATTTATATTTGGATCACATATCAGTAACCGAAATTAAGTTTCATCTTCTAACTTTTTTGGGCCTTTGATAAGGCCTAGCCGAAGATCAAACCCCATGTTTAACAAATACAACATTGACCTAAAAAATTAAGCGCTGTTATTGTAACAGTAATAAATAAACAAATAAACATTCTATTTGTGTTCAACAAATTAACATTGCTCCAAAAATCTCAATTTTTGTTGAGCTTCGCAATTTCGCGCTGTTTTTTCTTGAGCTTCTTTGTGAGATCGAATACAGGAAGTGGCACTAGGCTATGTTTAAAAAAATGGCCTATCAATCGTTGGCGGCGACCAAACTTTGGATCACGGATATTTCCAACTAATCGGTCGATTATTTCCGATTATGGATGATTATTTCCGATTATTTCTAATTAATCGCTTGACGGTAACCTATTCGTCCGACGAGCACATACCGTTATTTATTACAACACTGACACTTGACACTAGGGTCGTGGCATAATCATATTTTTTGCATTAATATACATTTTTTTTAATAAATGTATGGATGTGTTTTCTACCTTTAAGTAAAGTAATTTCATACCAAACTTTGAATCATTTTAATAGAATGTATGGTTTTCAAATGTAATTCCAGAAAATTTATTTCTAAACGGAATTAACTGTTCAGATCATGCATGGGTGGACGGATGGACCTTAGATAGGAGATTCGATTCTTTAAGTAATATTAATATATATGTTCTTAATTGCTACAAAATCACTGTTTAAGGAGATTCTGGACCATCCGAAAAAGTGATATTGTACCTATGTAAAAAAATAGTAAAAATATTCTAAAAAATATAAAATTTGGTCTCCAAGAATATTTTATTATGGAGATCAAGTTGAGCGGTTCGGATCGACTATTTGAACTTTGAAAATGGAGATAAAGAATGTAGAGTATATTGGAGCACAAAATGTTAGTGCATTTGAACCCTCCTCTAATAATAATAATAATAATAATAATAATAATAATAATAATAATAATAATAATAAAAACAACGACAACTTAATCAGAAGGGGCTGCTTAACAACAAAAACATATTATAATTAGATCTAGAGTGCCTCTAACGTACCCCTGAGAGACATTATTACAAAGCAAACAACTGATAACATGAAAGTGACAAAAAATGCCAGTTCTCAAAATAAAATACAGGGACTTGAAATCACTGAAAAATAGCAAATGAACTCTGGACAAATACAATTAAAGTGTCTGGACTAGTGGTGGTTGTGTAGGTCCAACTTGGGTTTTTGGGTTTGGATTTGTCCAAGGGTTTGGGCCTTGAATTTAAGGAAGTTTTAGCCCTAATTTGAAGGCATCGGGCTTGATTTGTGGTTGTTTTGGTAAAACTAGCTTGATTTATGGTTGTTTATCCATCTAATTAACTTGATTTGGAGCTAGTTTTTGGTTTGGTTTGTGGTCGTTTAGGACCAACTGACTTGATTTATGAAATCGTAATGATATTGATCTGCAAAATGTTTTTCACTTTAGAGGGTATAATTTAGTTTGGTTATTAAGAACATCGGTTTATTTTGTATTAATTTGCAGGTATATAAATTATTTGTACATGACTAGCAGCTTTCTTGACATTCATAAATATTTTTTCAAAAAATCTTCAAGTTATATTTTTCTCCAAAATTTTATATATGTTGAACTATTTCAGAAATATACCGGTATCTGTACTCGTTTACCATTAGTCTTAACCAATTAAAATTTGTTTTCAAATGGTCAGGTTCTTTTGACAGATATATTATTTTAGATAATTGATATCTTAATATAAGGCCGAATCTGTCCCTTGAAGCCGAGCAAGAGGAAAATTCTCTGTTACATCTTCTTTCTCATGGGGTCCTTGTTCTTAACTCAGCAGCTGACATGATCACTTGGAATCTCAATTCCAACGGATTATTTACTTCTAATTCTCTTTACAACTTCATTCAGGAAGGAGTTTACACATGCACGGAGATAAAAAATATTTGGAAGGTGAGAATACCACCTAGGATGCAAATCTTTGCTTGGTTGGCAATTCCAAATAAAATTCTAACAACCGACAACTTGATGAAACAAGGATGGTCCCTTCCAAGCATATGCTACCTCTGCAAACAAAGTGTAGAGACGGTGACACACTTATTCAATGAATGCCCCTTCTTCTTATCTCTCTACCAATCCTAACAAGCCGTGATTTTACCATTGCTCTCACATAGATATGGTAAAATGATAAATGTCAAACCATTGTGTGATATTCTCCAAAATAAGTACCCTATGCAGTTGAGAAGAGTTTTCATGATTGTCATCTTCATATTATGGTCGAATCTTTAGAGACAATTTTTGTTCTATTTTTCAGTTGGTTGGTCAAGTGGTACAAGAAATGTAATTTTTATTTTATCTTTGCTCAATACTCATTGAGCAATTTCTTGTTTTTTGATTCTTTTGATTGTATCTTATTTTTAATTTATCAATAAAATATAAGATTAGGGGCTTGACCCCTATCTTATTTTAAAAAAAATAAATGAGCAGGGTTTCAATACCTCATGCTTTTCATACCTGTGCTAAAATATGCTAAAGTCTAATATGTCGATTCGAACCGTTCAATATGATATTTGTACTAAAATATGATTGAGGATGAAATTTTATAATTTTTGAAAAAAATTTACTATTTTTTTAAATAGGTAGAAAATTACTATTTTTGAACGGTCCATATACAGTGATTTTGTACCTATCTTAAAAAAAAGTAAAAAAATTGCAAAAATTATAAAATTTCATCCTTAAGCATATTTTAGTATGGATATCATGTTGAGCGGTTCGGATTGACAGTTTGGACTTTAAAAACAGAAATATACAATATGAGGTATGATGAGGTATGAAAGACATGAGGTATTCCCTCCTCTTAATAAATACTTAGAAAATTATCTTTTATAATAAATTACTTTTTTTTAATATTAAACAAGTATGTAACCGCATATTATATTTCAAGTATAAATTTTTTTTTTTTATTATAAAATTATCTTTTATAATAAATTATCTTTTTCAAGTATGTAACTGCATATTTTTAATGTTAAACAAGTTATATTTAGTAAAAGTTTGTGCAAATATATATTTTTTTTAATATTTAAGTAGTTTTTTAAACATTTATACATTTTATATTTCTGAATATTTGTCTGATGATTGTATGAATATCATTCTTGACAGCTTGACTTTATGCTAAATTAATTTGAAATTTCTAAATTTTACATATAAATAAATGTATCACCAATAAAATAAATTTGTTCGAAATCAACGCAACAGACTTTGAATTTAATCTTTTCAAGTATTTGGCGAGCTTAAAGACATCTTGATCTACTCTAAAAATAATTGTCTTTTTGTTAAAAATAACTATATATTTTATTAAAGCCCGTAGGCAAGTACAAAGCAGAGAGTTACGTTCCATAGGACCTATCTAGTTCTAACTCTATATAATATCTGTTTGTCGAATATCTTTGTATCTGATCCTATTATCCTATCATCACTATCTATATAAAATCACTCTAATGCCGGGTAAATATATAACATAGACAGAGACTTACGTTCCATATATATATATATATGTGTCGGACCTAGCTAGTTCTAACCTATATAATTAATATCTGTTTGTTGAATATCTTTGTATCTCGAATTAATTATCTTTATAAAATCACTCTAATGCTTGTTCTGAGACGGCTCTTCTGCTTGGTGCCTTATCTCTCACAAATCCAAAACAACTTGCTGGCAAAGAAATAATTTGTTTCTTTAGCCATGCTCATGATTTTCTCAGCCTATTCCTTCCTTTTCCCTAGTTTAAATTCGGTGGGAGGAGAGAGAGAGTGGGGACTGAAAATGAAATTTAAATTAATTTTAAATTTGGTGGGGACCAAAAATAATTTTCGGAAATCAAAATCTCATACCGAATTTGAATTTTGATTTTTCCTCATTTGATTTTCTGTGACCAGTTGGGATGATTGGAATGAACCGGATAGGAAAAGTGCATACTGAAATTCAAATTTGGAATACAAAAATAGGTACCAAAAATGATTTTTCGTACTGATGATTTTTGTAAAAAAGTAAGTAATCAACTCGGTTTCTGATTTTCTTTTTTTACGATGGTTTATATAGAAAATTCGCCCAAATCCTACAGGCCACTGGCCACTGACGGTGGATTGTATAAGAATTTCGCAGCTTCATGTAACAGTCAGACATCAGTACAAAAAAAAAAAATCTGTGATAGATTTGGAATCACTCAAGCAGCAGGTCAAGTGAACCAAATTGAGGAGGTTAGAGCGTATATAATCTTAGTCAAATTAATTACTAAAAAGCGACCTTATAAAAAAAATCTAGATATTTTGACTCTTCAACGACTTTGATTGATCGTATATAATCTTTTATTTTAATTTTGGTTCGCATATGTTTATCTTGATTTTTGCAACTTCAAACAATTATCATTCGGAAATTTCTTTAATTTATAATTGCTGAGTGAGGCTACAATACTTTGTACTAAGTAGGTCTCTGTGTTATATCTATGTTTTTTTTAATTCCAAATATTCGACACAATCTCATAATATAATTTCCATAATAAAATGTACTTGGAGGACCTTAAAAAAAAAAGTACTTGGAGACAAAATTTTATATTTTTTAAATTATTTTACTATTTTTTTTAAGACAGGTAAAAAATTACCTTATCTAAATTTAAACCTTGCGAAAGTACTAATTTTCTATCTTATCTAACAAATAGTAAAAAATTAAAAAAAAATATAAAATTTTGTCTCCATGTACATTTTCATATGGAGATCATATTAAGCAATTCAAATTAATTGTTGAAACTTAAAAGAAAATTCTAACAGCAGAAAATCTACAAAGAAGAGGTTGGAACATGCCTACCATGTGGATAATGTGTAGATCACATTATCAATCACTAATGCACCTATTTACCGAATGTCACTTCGCTTTGGAACTATACAATGTCATTTCTAATAGATTTGGCCTGATGATCCAAGATTGGAGAATAATTTTAAGAAGTGGGGGGCTCATAGATGGATAGTGAAAAAAGAGGGGCACAAAAAGGCCATAGAAAATACTTCTTCTTGCAATGTTTATATGCGAGAGAGAGATGTTCAAGAATCTTCAGGGAACAGATCAAAACTCTACAAGATCTGATCATAGAGGTGCAAGATCAGTGGAATTATTTACACTGAAAGAAGAGTTTTAAGTTATAAATTTCATTCAATTTCTTTTATTTTACTATTTTTAAAATTCAACTATGTTGTATTACTTTTCAACTTGTACCCTGGTTTCCCGTAGAAACTTTTTAGCAATAAAATAAATAAGGACTAGATTTTTATTGTTTTCTCAAAAAAAACTTTTTGGAACTTAAAGCAGAGATATGGATCCATAGCACGAACCAATCTACACATTATAAAGTATGTAATCTCACTCAATAATTGGCCATTAGTGCTTTTGCAGAATTGAAAGTTTAATGTTGCAATGTTTTGGGTGTCCATTTGTTATCTCTAACCTTAATTTTAAGTCAAATTTTAATTGAGCCAAAGAACATACTCAAGGTTACGAATTTCAAGCAAATTATAAAAATTAGTCATATGCATATTTTAGTGTCAATATTAATATTTACACAAGAACAAGTACTTAACCAGAACAAGTAGACGCTTCCGCTTGGTGCCTTATCCGCTCAGATTAAATAATATCCTCTCACTTTATATTCTCAAATCCACAACAACTTGCTGGCAAATTAAGAAATACGCCGAAGTGAGCTTCTCATCTTCTAAGCAAATAATTTGTTTCTTTAGCCATGCCCATGATTAAAAACTTTGCTTTGGCTTTTCTCCTCTTAAAAATCACATTCTCAATCAGCCAAGAAGTGGAATTTACGTTCAATGGATTCTCCGGCACAAATTTAACCCTGGACGGTGAAGCTTACATCGAGTCGAGTGGCCTTTTGAGGTTGACAAACGACACTCCTGAAGTATGTGGTCATGTCTTCTACCCCTCTTCAATTCGCTTCGGCAGGACCACCTCTTCCTTCTCAACCACATTTGTATTTGCAATTACTTCGGACGACCTTGGCCTCAGCAGCGATGGGATGGCCTTCTTCATCTCCCCCTCGAAGAATCTGTCCGCCGCCATGACAGGACAATACTTGGGCCTCTTCAATGATCAAAACAATGGCAATCCCACTAATCATATTTTTGCTGTTGAGCTTGACACTGTATATAACCCTGATTTCAACGATATAAATAATAACCATGTTGGCATTGATATAAATAGTTTGAAGTCAAACCAATCGGCTTCTGCCAGCTATTATGCCGACGATTCAGGTGCTTTTCAAAATTTGAGCCTTATCAGTGGTAAAGCAATGCAACTATGGGTTGAATACGAGAGCCAAGAGACAAAAATTACTGTTTCCTTATCTCCCATTGGAAAGTCTAAGCCAACAAAACCTCTACTCTCTTATAAATTCAATCTCTCAACAGTTTTGAAAGATTCTATGTACGTTGGTTTTTCCTCTTCCACTGGCCCTTTGAATACCTCTCATTACATCCTTGGATGGAGCTTCAAACTAAATGGACCTGCACCATCCATTGACCTATCAAAGTTACCAAAGCTCCCACATACAACCCCCAAAGGCCAATCAAAAGTCCTAGACATAGTCATGCCTTTCGCTTTAGCGGCCTTTATTCTTATTTTAGTCGCTTTCCTTTTCCTCTATCTGAAGAAGCAGTTTAAGTACACAGAAGTATTTGAAGATTGGGAAGTTGAGTTTGGTCCACATCGCTTCTCATACAAAGATTTGTACCGAGCAACCAATGGGTTTAAGGAAAAAGAGTTGCTTGGAAGGGGTGGATTTGGGAGGGTTTACAGGGGGGTTTTACCTGTGTCCAAATTGGAAGTTGCAGTCAAGAGATTCGCACACGAATCCAACCAAGGTATGAAGGAATTTATTGCAGAGGTTGTGAGTATTGGCCGGCTCCGGCATAGAAACCTTGCTCAATTATTGGGTTATTGCCGGAGTAAAGGGGAGCTCCTTTTGGTATATGATTACATGCCAAATGGAAGTCTTGACAAGTATTTGTATGGTCTAGAAAACCCGACCCTTAATTGGATCCAAAGATTCAAAATTATCAAAGGAGTAGCATCAGGTCTTTTATACCTCCACGAGGATTGGGAGCAAGTCGTCATCCACCGAGACATTAAGGCAAGCAATGTTTTATTAGACTGTGATTTAAATGCTAGATTAGGTGACTTTGGCCTTGCAAGACTATATGATCGTGGTACCGACCCTCAAACTACCCATGTGGTAGGTACAACGGGTTATATTGCCCCAGAGCTTGCGAGAACTGGTAAGGCAACACCTCTTACGGATGTGTTTGCCTTTGGTGCATTCCTGTTAGAGGTTGTTTGCAGTAAGAGACCAGTGCACCTCGGTGCACAAGGGGAGCGAAAGATGCTAGTCAATTGGGTGTTACAAAACTGGAAATTCGGATCATTCGCCGATATTGTGGATCCGAGATTAGGCGAATGTTATACAGGAGAGGAGTTAGATATGGTGCTAAAACTAGGTTTGCTTTGCTCACATCCACTACCTAGTGGCAGGCCGAGCATGCGACAAGCTGTGCAATATTTGGAAGGCGAAATACCCCTACCAGACTTATCACAAATATATATGAACTTTAGCAAGCTTACAATGCTTCAGAATGAAGGATTCGATTCGTATGTTATGTCGCATCCCTCTACAACGACATCTTTATCTGGTCTATCCGGTGGTAGATGATAGAATAGACTCTTTGTTTTTCTAAGTTTTATTTTACTGATAATATTGTGTAATCAGATGTAATTGTTGGGAATTGTAATCTTAATTATTAGTCAGTTGTAATAATTAATATTGGAACTCTCTGGAATTTTCCTGAATGTATTACTTAATGTTGGTATTATCTAGTAGTCATGTTGTAGTCTTCTACGATGTCTTGAAAGATGAAAAAATGTATCTAGGAAATAGAGGAGTTTTATGAGAGGATTAAATATTATTTAGTGATAGTAGAGTGTGTAGAAATTTATTTGGGTCGATATAATATGTAAGGAGTCTTTTCAATGTAAGAGGGTAAGAGAATATTGATAGTAGAAGTTAAATTTCTGTTATAAAATGTTCTTTTTTCCACTACTAAATATATTAAGTTCATATCAAATACTAACAAATTGGTATTAGAACCATGGCAAGCTCCACGGTGAAATCGCTCGGACAAGTTTTGTTGCCGCAACTTATAAAGAGCAACTACGATAATTGTAGTATACAAATGAAGGCCTTGCTCAGTGCTGAAGATGCGTGTGAAGTAGTTGAAGTCAGCTATGAAGAGCCGGCGGCAACAGCCAATCATACGGAAAATCAATTGAAGGTGCACAAAGAAACCCGTATGAGAGATAAAACCGCACTTTACCTTATTTTTAAAGCAGTTGATAAATCTGGTTCTGAGAAGATTGCCGGTAAGACAAGATCAAAGGAGGCGTGGGAGATACTCGCGAAGAAATACAAAGGTTGCATTTGTCAGTCCACTTACTGATTTGAACAATTGGGTACTGATCTGTATTGAATAAGGACTTCATGTACTCATGTAGTATTTGTACTGATGTTGCTTCGGAATTCAAACCTTTAATTAGTCAAAATCTGGTATCAGTATGTGTTGGGAGAAAAATGTAACTGGTCCAGCATTAGTTTTCCATTTATT
Organism: Carex littledalei; assembly: GCA_011114355.1. NCBI lineage: Eukaryota > Viridiplantae > Streptophyta > Magnoliopsida > Poales > Cyperaceae > Carex > Carex littledalei. The sequence goes on from CM022079.1 coordinate 18,661,492, forward strand.
TGATTTTTGGTTGCTATATAAATTGATGATTGTAAATATATAGCTAGGCCAATATAGATGGCACCATCGATCGATCCTAAAGGTTTAAATACTAGTTTTATATAAAATAAATGTTATATTTTTTAGAAAATTGTATCAGTTTGCCATATCGGATCCTATGTCAGTTTGGACTTATTAGCTGATTCCGGTCGAATCAGCTAATAAGTTAGATTTACACAAGTTAGTCCTACTACTCAATTACTTCACATTTTAATATGGTTTAATTTGATACGTAACTAATATGTTATTATTGATATGCAGGGCCTCTCACATGGCTCAGGGTACCGACTGGAGTGCACTTTCACGAGCATTACCGCAAACTGCGAGACCCTGAGCCTTTTCGCTCCTCCGACTTGTTGGGATATCGGATGTGGCTCGAGCGGGTGTGCATGCACTCTATCTACCTCCAAGGAAAGGGGTTACTTATCCACTAGTCCAGGCATGACTCGCGCGGTAAAATACCTAAAACTGAACATATCTTTTTTTATAACTTGAATGTTTATTAATTTTAGTCCATATTTCTTTTTTATTTGCAGGTGTTGCAGTCTATGAGGGCATGTGCCCATGCCATCTGGCTGAGGGCGACAAAGGGATGGTGGAGAATAGGTTGCTGCATGCTCAGGCATGACGCTGGTACCATGGAGGATAACAGTTTAGGGGGCTGACTGGTACATATGCTGAGGTCCGGCAACGAGAATCCTCACTGGCGTGAGATTAAGTCCGACGAGAGCTCAGAGACTCACTTCACTGCCGGTAACATGCCACCGGCGATGTACCCCGACACCGTATAGAAGGATGCCGGTAATAGCACTTTTCCTTCAAGGACCAGCCAACCACCATACCGATTCACGCCGACCGATTACTTGTATTTTTTTTTAATGTTGGATTGTAGTTTTGTTTGGGTTGGGATGTAGTTAGGGGTGTTCAAATGGTCGGTTCGGTTGATATCGAAGTAAAATAGTTAAATCAAACTTTTTTTTGCTTTAAAAAATAGAACCAAACAGAATAAACTGAAGTAAATTTTGGTTTGTTCGGTTCCAACCTGTGTAAACATATTGGTACCATGATTAATGAAAAATGTACATTTTCATACATAAAATATAAACCATACATGAACCATTATAATTCGATCGGTTCGGTTTAGTCAGTTTTGAAAAGTCTAAACCAAACCGATTCATTTAAACTGAAATAATTCAAAAATTCAACCAAATCGATCCATTTAAACCGAAAAACCGATCCATTTAAACCAAAAAATTTCGGTTCCGTTGAATTGTAGTATTTTTCATGATTAGAGCCGCATGCTGTACAAATTTGTAGAGATACACACTGAAAAGGAAGAAGATATGAGCTGTACCATAGGTTACCACAGTGTGCTATATGAACCTGGATTTCGCTCCATGACCCAACAGAAGATAATATGCTAAATATTAAACAAAAGATACATTCAGAAAATATTATATAATAATATGATAAACATGCTAAATATTAATTAGAGTTTGAACTTTTTCGATATGTAAAAAAATATTAAACACTTCTCATTTAATTATAAAAAATAATAATTATAAGTAATGTTATGTTATGATTCAATCTATTTATTTAATTGAATTATTGATAATTTTATTAATAAAGAAAATTGTATAATACCAATTATTTCAGAAAGAAAAGTAGGATTTCTCACAATTAATTTCATGGTATAACCAAACTCTCATTTTAGCACATTGTCATAATCATTCCCATGCATATCCGAATCCATGGGTTCCTACATTTTTAAAAGTAGATTATAATTCCCGTCAAATCCCATCCCGTGTAATCCCGTGACATCCGAACAGACCCTTAAGGAATTAATTATGGTAGCCCACGGTGGATTGTCTAAGAACATACAACAGGCCTATACATTCAAATCAAGTTTTGTGCGTCCTTTCCTCGGTGTCATGTAACAGACATCAGTACAAAAAAATCTGTGATAGATCTGGAATCATTTCAAGCATGCAGCAGGTCAAGTCAACTAAAAGTTGAGGAGGTTAGAGCGTTCACGTGGTCCTGTTAAGTCATTCTATAGTCTTAGTCATTTCAAGCATGCAGCAGGCCTATTGAAATCATGTGTTGTGCGTCCTTTCCTCAGTGTCAGGTAACAGAGACATCAGTAAAATAAAAAAATAAAAATCTGTGATAGATTTGGAATCACTCAAGCAGCAGGTCAAGTGTCAACCAAAAGTTGAGGAGATTAGAGCGATCACGTGGCCCGGCCTGTTCAATTGCCTCTTTAATCTTTCGCTAGTCTTAGTCAAATTAAGTACTAAAAAGCGACCTAAGCAAAAAAATCTAGATATTTTGACTCTTCAACGACTTTGATTGGTTCATATATAACCTTAGCAAAAAAACTGAAATAATTCAACAATTAGCATTCGGAAATTTCTTTAATTTATTTGCAAAACCACTCGTTTTTTCTGTGGAGGAGAAACATTGAACTAGTCAGAAATAATGTACTTGTAGACAATTTTATATTTTTTAAAATCATAAAAAATTACCTTATCTAAATTTGAACGATGCGAAAGTAATTTTCTATCTATCTAAAAAATAGTAAAAAAATATAAAATTTGATGTCCAAGTAAATTTTCAGTGTCCCTAATTTGTTATCTCTAACCTTACTTCCAAGTCAAATTTTAATTGAGCCAAAGAACATATGTCAAAAAATTCAATAATATTATAAAGCTTAGTCATATGCATATTTTAGTGTCAATATTAATATTTACACAAGAACAATTACTTAACCAGAAATTCTACAAGTAGACGCTTCTTGGTGCTTTATCCGCTCAGAATAAATAATATCCGCTCACTTTATATTCTCAAATCCACAGCAACTTGCTGGCAAATTAAGAAATACGCTGAAGTGAGCTTCTCATCTTCTAAGCAAATAATTTGTTTCTTTAGCCATGCCCATGATTAAAAACTTTGCTTTGGCTTTTCTCCTCTTAAAAATCACATTCTCATTCAGCCAAGAAGTGGAATTTACATTCAATGGATTCTCCGGCGCAAATTTAACCCTGGACGGTGAAGCTTACATCGAGTCGAATGGCCTTTTGAGGTTAACAAACGAAAGGGCTGAAGTATATGGTCATGCCTTCTACCCCTCTTCAATTCGCTTCGGCAGGACCACCTCTTCCTTCTCAACCACATTTGTATTTGCAATTACTTCGGACGACCTTGGCCTCAGCAGCGATGGGATGGCCTTCTTCATCTCCCCCTCGAAGAATCTCTCCGCCGCCATGCCAGGACAATACTTGGGCCTCTTCAATGATCAAAACAATGGCAATCCCACTAATCATATTTTTGCCGTTGAGCTTGACACTGTATATAACTCTGATTTCAACGATATAAATAATAACCATGTTGGCATTGATATAAATAGTTTGAAGTCAAGCCGATCTGCTCCTGCCTGCTATTATGCCGACGATTCAGGTGCTTTTCAAAATTTGAGCCTTATCAGTTGTAAAGCAATGCAACTATGGGTTGAATACGAGAGCCAAGAGACAAAAATTACAGTCGCCTTATCTCCCATTGGAAAGTCTAAGCCAAAAAATCCTCTACTCTCTTATAAATTCAATCTCTCAACAGTATTGAAAAAAAAAATGTACATTGGTTTTTCTTCTTCCACAGGCCCTATGTATAGCTCTCATTACATACTTGGATGGAGCTTCAAACTGAATGGACCAGCACCATCCATTGACCTATCAAAGTTACCAAAGCTCCCACGTACAGCCCCCAAAGGCCGATCAAAAGTCCTAGACATAGTCATGCCTTACGCTTTAGCGGCCTTTATTCTTATATTAGTCACTTTCCTTTTCCTCTATGTGAAGAAGCAGCTTAAGTACACAGAAGTATTTGAAGATTGGGAAGTCGAGTTTGGTCCACATCGCTTCTCATACAAAGATTTGTACCGAGCAACCAATGGGTTTAATGAAAAGGAGTTGCTTGGAAGTGGTGGATTTGGGAGGGTTTACAAGGGTGTTTTACCTGTGTCCAAATTGGAAGTAGCTGTCAAGCGAGTCACACACGAATCCAACCAAGGTATCAAGGAATTTATTGCAGAGGTTGTGAGTATTGGCCAGCTTCGGCATAGAAACCTTGTTCAATTATTGGGTTATTGCCGGAAGAAGGGGGAACTCCTTTTGGTATATGATTACATGCCAAATGGGAGTCTTGACAAGTATTTGTATGGTCAAGAAAATCTGACCCTTAATTGGATCCAACGATTCAAAATTATCAAAGGAGTAGCATCAGGTCTTTTATACCTCCACGAGGATTGGGAGCAAGTCGTCATCCACCGAGACGTTTAGGCAAGCAATGTTTTATTAGACATTGCTTTAAATGCTAGATTAGGTGACTTTGGCCTTGCAAGACTATACTATCGCGGTGCCGACACTGAAACCACCCATGTGGTAGGTACAATGGGTTATATTGCCCCAGAGCTTGCGGTAACTGGTATGGCAACACCTCCTACTGATGTGTTTGCCTTTGGTGCGTTCCTGCTAGAGGTTGTTTGCAGTAAGAGACCGTTTCAACCCAGTGCACAAGGGGAGGGAATGATTCTAGTCGATCGGGTGTTAGAACTCTGGAAATTCGGATTGTTAGCCGATATTGTGGATCCGAGATTAGGCGAGTGTTATACAGTAGAGGAGGTACATATGGTGCTAAAACTTGGTTTGCTTTGCTCACATCCACTACCTAGTGTCAGGCCGAGCATGCGACAAGCTGTGCAATATTTGGAAGGCGATGCACCCCTACCAGACTTATCAGCAATAGATATGAACTTCAGCACGCTTGCAATGCTTCAGAATGAAGGATTCGATTCTTATGTAATGTCACATCCTTCTACAATGATATCTTTCTCTGGTTTATCTGGTGGTAGATGATAGAACAGACTCTTTAAAGAATTGTTATTTATTTTCTAATTTTTATTTGTCTGATAATATTGTGTAATGACCGGTTGGGTTTCATTTCTGTGTAGTTGTTTGGGACTAAAGGCTTTGTTGTTGTTGTTGATAATATTATGTAATCAGATGTTATAGTATATAGCATGTGTATACTGAATAAATGATTACTGGAGTTTATAATGGCAGCCCTTATTTAAAAAAAATACATCATGTTACAAACACGATTGTTTACAGAATGGTGCTCTCTAGTTAATCTATTTTTTAGTTTTACGTTAAGAGACAAACCTAACCAGATTTTGTGGAGATGGACTTCGCATGGCAAATTTACTGTTCATTCTTTTTATCGTTGGCTTGAGTTTGGTGGAATCCCTAATACTGAATTTCCGAGTATTTGGTGTGCTAACATTTTTCTAAAAATTAAATTTTTTTTATGGTTTGTTAAACAAAATAGGGTTTTAACAAGGGATAATCTTAGTAGAAGGGGTTGGTCTGGTGATAGGCAATATGTATATTGTTCAGAGATGGAGTCAGTTGATCATTTATTTGTCGCTTATCATTTTTCTAAGTCTATATGGTCTTGGATTAGTACTTATAATAGGTTTGTATTTGAGTGCAATATTGTTGTTGACTTATGGGAATTAGATTATTGCATCCCTCTAAAAGATGCTAATTTAGTCGAGATAATTTGTGGTGCTGTTTTATGGAATTTATGGCTTGATTGAAAAAACATATTATTTAAAGCTGTACAGATTCAAGGTGTACAGGTTTTAGGGGCCAAGATTAATGTTGTAGGCCAGAAATGTAAAGTAAACAACAATTGGGACTAGAACATATTCTAATTAGCAATGTTTTTTATTAGTTCTTATATATTATAGTTTGTACAGTTGCAACTACAATTGGGACTAGAACATATTCTAATTAGAAAAAAAATTTCTATGCAAGTTTTATGTTATTCGTTTCGAGGGAAGCTCGACGGTGGTTGGATCTAGCCGGTCTGCCGTGGTGACTCCTCTCTTAGCTTATACTAAAATAGTGGGCTCACATCTTGCAATTTACTTTTGGTTTTTGTGAAATAACTTATATACTAAAATACATATTTAAATAAGAAGAGAGATTATTGGACAATGATTATTTGACAATCTTAAAAATGAACTTAAAAAAAATTGAAAATTACAAAGCAAAATTTAATGTATGGACATACATGTACCCTAACAAGTAAAGTTCATGTGATTTTAATATTATTTTATAATGCATGCATCAAAGTTCATGCAGCTTGAGATTTGTTGGTGAAGAATGAAGATGGAGAAAATAGTGTTCTTAAGTCTTTGAAATGCTAAATGATGTAGCATGCATGTGCAGTTCGAGTCTCAATCTTTGAAAGGCTAATTTGTTTGGGCCCATCTTTCTGGCCCAATTGATTTTTTCCTTTTCTTCAGCCCGGTTCGGTCTTATCTGCCAACAACACTACATATAAAACTATTAAATTTAAGGAACCCATAACCCGTTCGACCACTGACAACTGATCCTTGTTGAAACCAAAACTACCATCTCTGCCATCTTCAGTTTAAATATGTTAGATAAAATGCTTAGAACTAATTAAATTTACATAAGAAATGTTATTCGACGAAATTGCCCCTTGTGTCTTCTTCTCTTTAATCCCTTTCTTTCTCCTTATATAAATGAAATCCGTCTGGTACATTGACATATTTGCACACTAATATGCATGCTTAAATTTCTCAGGTGATTTTGGTCAAACACATAATAACTATATCTCATTGCTTCAAAACAGAGGGTTTAATTGGGTTGACTCTTAGTTTCCAAAATAAATGACTCATAACTAAAATTTAATTATTAAGGGATGGGGTGGGGGCAGGGGCAGAGCCCGACTTTCAGACTATGGAGGTCAAACTTGAATGGGGGTCAAGCGTATAAAATTTTTCTACTATAAATGAGGTCAATTTCACACCATGCATAATATTTTACTTTAAAGTATATCAGAAATAAGTTATAAATACAAAAAAAAATTGAAAATGAATGGGGGTCAATTGATTCATTGAAGGTAGATTTGCCTCTGGGTGGGGAGGATAACATTAGGGGCAGAGGCAGACTTTCAAATAAGGATCCTGATAATTATCCCCGCACCCCAATCCCCGCATTATCTCCGCACTTAATTTCCATAACTATCATGGGGGACCACTAAAACATTAATAAACGGAGATAATTTAACAGGAAGTAGTATCAAAGTATTTAACATGAACAATATAAGTATTAATCGCTATGAGAGGAACTATATTTTCGTACTTAAATAATGTCCCCGCACATAACTTCCATAACTAATTTGAGGGGACCGTCCCCGCACAATTTCTAAAGTATTAATACCTATGAACAAAAGTATTTATACCTATGCATGGAAGTATTTATACCTATGCACAAAAGTATTTTAACGTAAATAATTGTCTCCCCAATCAAATCTCTCAAATTTTCTCCGCACCATAAATACATGTGGGGAACCACTCAAACTAAATGGGGGGGCCATACACGTTTCTTAAAATATCAATATTGCCATAACTATATGGGGGGCTGCAATACTTAATATATTTTTACATATGGCGCTGAATGACACCCAAAAGTATTAATCTCATGTATTGAAAGTAGTTATATCTATGCACTGAAGTATTTATATGTATATACATTATACAAAGTTTAATTTTCATGCGTTTGATCATATTAAGTTACACATCAAAGTATTAATATCTTATTTTGCAAGTATTGATACCTATACACTGAAGTATTTTTACCCATGAGGTCAACTCTTTTTGTTATAGGAAGGTTGATACGGAGATACGGAGATACGGGGTCCCCACTACTTCATTAGAGGAAGGTTGACGCGAGAACCATTGGGAGACTAGAAAAGGGAAATCATCATATCAAGTTACGCATGCAAGTATTAATATCTTACTTTACAAGTATAATATGTTATTTCTCAAGTAATTATATCTATGAAGGGTTAATGCGGGGATAAGTGCAGGAACTGGGAAAGGGGGACCATATAATTAGTGGGGACTATGAAACAACTATCATTTATTGTAGCTGCGGGGGCAAAGAGGGGATAGAAGCGCGGGGATAAATATAATTATTCTTCAAATAATAAGGGACAAATGTATATCCAAAGTCAATCATATAATTTTTTCACAAAAAGTATGGGATTAATTATATACCCCCCCATTTTCTCTTACTCAATAAAACCCATAAATTGATAAAGTTGCTTTTATTAGATAAGGAAGATGAACAAGGGCAATTTCGTCAAAAAAATGTTGACAATGAAGTTCTCATATTAATCTACTTGGTCTTAATCATGTTGTGGAAATATATAACGTCATAACATTTAAATGGATAAGCATCTAAATTTGAACTTTTAATGAAAATATATATAAAAATCTGAGTTATGACTAATTGGCTGTTTGGTGCATTTCCCATGCTACTGCTGCTGCTGTTCCTTGCAATTAAGCTTTTATCATGACTTCGTATCGTATCAGTAGATAAGTTTGGTCTATACCGTATTATCCTTTCGATTTTTGTTTTTATTGTCCTTGGACCCCAAAACACTAGCAGCAGTGTTGTTTGATTCGTTATCTCAAGTAATATTAAATGAACCAAGTGCAAACAAAATTTCCATAATTTATTCTGGGATGAGGCAAGCGTCCATTGGTTGTTGGGAATTCGTAACCTCCGTATTACTACAGAGGCACTGTTATGCAAAGTGATTGAATCGTTCTTTTAACTTTGCACGAATCTCAAAGCATAAATAATATTGGCTCCCTGCGTTATCCGACTAGACAATGTTTTTGAATTAATTTGAAGCCGTAAAGTTGTGAGCCCCACGGTGAAGTACTACAAAAGATACGCGTCCGATTGTTGGGCCAATTCCCGTGGTTTTTTCACAAATTTGTGTGCTTTTCCTATGTGGGTTTGGTTCACCACTATACAAGTTACTAGTTGGTCCTACTTACAGTGACACAGTGAGATGCATCAACAAAAAAAAACTATTTTTTTATTTGTAGCATTTTTTTTTATCAAAATGAGGTAAATTAAGGCCTTTGGTACCTATTTAGTACCATTGAAAACACAGAGTTTTACAAATCGTCATCAAACCTTTGGTACCTATTTGTTGAACTCTAAAAATTTGAGAAAATATAATCTGGGAATAAACAAAATTATTTCCTGAAACTTGGTGAAAAAAACAACACAAGAGAATTAATTTCTTGAAAAAGACGCCAAAAAGAACTAATTCTTGAAAATCATACACAAATAAAATATAATTACCATTAAAATTAAATTTATCACAATGGGAAAGATCAGTAAAGTAACCTAATTGGGTGCATAAATGTGGAATTTATCATATCCTATCATGGGATGTCATCAACTTCATCCTGCAAATTTTCTTCTTTGTCATATTTTGAGAATAATGGTGTGTACATTAATACAAAAAACACATTTACTATCGCCCTTTACCATCTGGTGTCCTTCCGCATAGATGGTGTATGTAACTAGTGACAGCGCTATAATTATGTTGAACTTTTTACCGACTGTGCAGTCTAACAAACCGATGGCGTTGATGGCCCCCTCCTTTGCCATCGAGTATAGTTTAAGAACAGTTAGTATTGAGTGACTCTTCGACATAGGTTTGGCTCAACGGACGATGACATTGAGGGGATGACTTTTACCATCTGTTTGTTACATGAGCCGTTGGTACAAAGCAATAACAACTCGTTACCATATTGAACCGATGGCACATATTCTCAGGGGCAACACTGTAAATAATTGGAACCTCAGTTTTAGTATACACTATCTACTCCATATATTGGACCGATAGTGGTGATGTTATATATAATTCTAGTAAACCCTAGGTCAATTATCCCCAACCCTTTGATATCCCCAAACACAAGCTCACTGCGAAAATCAACTTAATTCCCAAAATCGACGGACTAAGAAACTAGCATTTCCTCTCCCGGCGTCATTTGTATGCTAGATCACTCTTCTCTCCTTTATTTTCTGTTTATTTTAATCATTATTTTGAATGGTTTCTTAAATTAGAGAATAATTTAAACTAGGGTTTAGTTATTTAATGTTATTTTTTGTTTTGTATAGGCGAAATGAGTAGCCAAAATAGTAGTTACTCATCAGATCCTTATTGCAATAAATGTCTTAAGGCGAGTGTTGTGATGCTTTCGATGACCAGAAAGAATATGGGGAGGAAATTTTATAGATGTCCAGAATGCAATCAATGGTTGGGCTAGTGCGACAACACTGCCAATTTAAAAAACGTAAGTTTAAATTCTCATATGCAACCTAGTAGACAAGTTGCAAGATATCGAAATGAGGTAGAAGTATCTTCGATTCTCAAGAAGCAGCCAGTAGTATTAATTGTACTTTATGTGTTGATGCTTGTGGTCTGTTTTTTAATTGTTGTGTTATTGCTTCATATGAAGTAGCTAGTGGATTACTTTGTACGTAGTGAGATGAGTCACAAGTTGTCCAACAACATGCAAAACATGACTTAATTTTCAGAACATGTATGCTTTGCAAGTTGTTGGATAGCTTGTGATGAATTTCATTTTTTTTTATTTTCACTATATTTTATTTGACACGTTACAAGAACATGTTTTTTTGTGGTTAGGTTCCAAAGAAATGGGTTAAACTAACTTTCAACTAATAAAACACGTTCTTAAAATTAAATCATATTTTGATCCCAAGTTTTTGGCGGTGTATGAATGCCATGTGACAGTGTATTGTTGTTTAATTTCTTACACAAACCCCCTTTGAATAAGATCTGGTTTGCGAAATAATTTAAACAACAACGTAAGTCCACTATCACATGTTTATTTCTACACCGCCAAAAACTTGTGACTAAAACATAATTTAATTTTCAAAAAATGTTTTATTAGTTGAAAGTTAATTAATTTGACCCATTTCTTTGGAACCTAACCAAGATAAAGCATGCTCTTGTAAGGTGTTAAATAAAATATAGTGAATTTAGTAAAATCAAAAGAAATTGTTGAATATGGTGTGTTGTAATTATAAATAAGGAGATGAATTTTATGGATGTTTATTTGAGTAGATAACTTAGTTTATGTTGTTTGCACAACTTGGTAACTTTTATATGGATTAATTGCACAATTAGATAAATAAGGGAATGTTGCTTGCATGCATGTACAATTCGATCGGTGTTGTCAAACTCCACGTATTGAATTAGTAAAGGTAAACTTCTTCAAAATTAGCAATACAAATTAAGCAATTTCTAAAGAATATGCAAGAACGACCTTGCCTTTACATGCAATCACATAGATTTCATTTTTTGAAGATTTGCATCTAGTCAAGACCTCTTAGGAGGAATGCAAGAAGAGCAAGGCATTGGATATTAGCTTGAGCAAAGCCAAATGCAGCTACAAAGATGACTACAGCAGCAACAGATGTTCTTTCAGATGTCATGCACTGCGAGACGCCTACCCAAATCTAGCACCTTAAACTGCAGTCAGGTAAGGCACCTGACTGAATAACTTAGTGTTTAATGAGATGGCCAATAAGATGACTAATGAATTGGTGCTACCGAGATGGCCAATACCTCTAGGAGGAATACGGGGTGGGGTCCCGCTTGTAGATCAGGAGGCATTGGATGAACTGGGCCTAGAATTCCGAGTGCTGCATGACATATAACTTGCAACGCCGCTATCTTAAGGAGGAGGCTTCCACTGCTATATCAGGCCGGGAGTGTTTTGGGATGAGGGCTTTTAAGTAACAGTGTGTTTCACAGATCTCCGTGATCTTATGACTTATAACGAGATCGACGTCTCTATTATCCAAGTCTGGATAATGTGAGTATTTATTATTATAAATAGATATATTATTTTTACAATTAACTCATTTATTTTATTCTGACACTGACTATTTTCAGGTATTGCATGAATCTAGTTACTGAATTAGGTGCCCAAAATAATGTTGACATTGATTTACTGGACCCCAGTATGCTCAGCTTCGCATACCTTGATAATGAACAATCCATTTCGTACTTGGGCAATACCTTGCTAAAGTTTCAGGATAAGAGTCTTCTATTCTTACCATGCCACGAAGCTGGGTAAGCTGCTAATTCTACTCATGTTTATTGTCTATTTTTAGCAAGTTTGTATTGATTTATTATTTTACTACTTATATCATAGAGCACCTTAGAGGCTTCTCGTTGTTATCCCAATACAGAATGTTGCCTACTTGCTGGACTCGGTGCCATATAATGACAATAACGTATATATTGTTCCTCTATTACGGAAGTAAGTAAAATACATATAATTTAAAATTCAAAATACTAACCTGGTCTACTTCTAGGTGTCACATACTGACCTTTAATAATTCTAGGGCTTTTAAGTCATACATACACCGGGGAGGTTGGCACATGCCGGGGAGAAGAGCACTGGATGTCAGAATGTTTCAGGTAAGAAATATTTTAATCGAGTATTTTATTGCAACTTATTTCAAGTTTCAATTGCACTACTAATTATATTTTGTTTAAAAAAATACACAATTGATCAGAGCCCCACGCAATGCAATTCATGGAAGTTCGGGTTTTATGTAATGAAGAACATGGAGATGCTCATAAAAAATTATGCACATTCTTTTCCAAAGGTATGTCAAATAATTGTTTCTATCATGCTTTTAAATTAACTTCCTATATATGTTATGTTTTGATTTATTCATGCAATGTCGTCTGTCCAGAATGCCGTACAATGAAAATGCATTACGTGACATCCGTATCCAATGGTGTAAGTTCTTCATGGAATTAGTTTAATTACTGTGTAAGTACTTGTCTGTGGTGTAAAACAGTTCTTGTTTTCTGGTTTTTGCGATCAGATACTTTGATGTTGGTTTTAATAATGTGGTTTAAAACAGTTGTTAGTTTTATGGTACAATGAAATATTGGTCTATATATTGTTTTATGTGTGATATTGCTAGCTTGTTGGTTTATAATTGTTGTCTACTTCATATATTCCTTGTTGCATGAATTAATATATATGTTGGATAAATTGTGTATGTATATGTTGTTGATGCCTATATTAATTGTTAGTTAAAATATGGGTATATAATGCATGCATGTTTATTGTTGCTTTGGTAGGTTTTAAAAATGACTAGCAAATATGTGATGGAGGCTAGCCCCTAATTAATACAAGAATTAATAATAAAACATAATAATTATATATACATCACAACCGGCTCAAAAATTAATGACTGATGGCAAACTAGGACCTGCCAATGCCAACTCAAACAAAACAGATAGTGTAAGACAATTTTACAATGGCTATTAAAATCCATTAGACAACGTTAATTACATTTGTCGTCGGTTGCAAAAAGAAACATATGGCGTTGGGTACTACCACCGTCTGTTTAATCATGCGCTGCAGATGGCATATCGATTAACGCCATCAATTTTGAGCCAATGGCATATGGTTATACCTTTCCTACCAGAGTGATAGGCATCGGTGCATAATCCAATTGCGGATAAAGATTTTGCCCGACTGCGAAGTGTTTTTTTTGAAGTAGTGGTATCAGAAGGACCATGTTGTTGCAGTGGAGGTGGAGATGGAGCCCACCGCAACTGATGAAATAATAGTCGACACAGACTAGTCTTGATTCTTATTTTCTTATACGAATAATCACTTCAAGCAGCAGGTCAAGTCAACCAAGTCGAGGAGGTTAGAGCGTCCAAGTGGCACAGTTCATGATCGCCTCTTGCCCTAGTCTTACGGTCAAATTTATTACTTGAAAGCGAGCCTAGCAAAAATATCTAGATATTTTGGCTTTTGACAACTTTGATTCTTCGTATATAACCTTTTATTTTAATTTTATATAATTTTTATCTTAATTTTTGCAACTTCAAACAATTAGCATTCGGAAACTTCTAAAATTTATAATTGGTGAATGAGGCTATACTTTATACTACGTAGGTCAGTCTGTGTATTATATCTTCGTTTTCAAATTCGAAATAGTTGATAGAATCTCTTAACATAAATTTCAGTTAAAAATGTACTTGAAGACAAAATTTCATATTTTTTTAATCATTTTACTATTTTTTTCAGATATGTTAAAATTTACCAGATCTAGAGATTATGAACCATGCGAAAGTAAATTTTCTATCTATATTAAAAATAGTGTAAAAATCTAACAAAAATGTAAAATTTGGTCTCCAAGTACATTTTCATATGGCGATCATATTATGCAACTCAGATTAACTGTTTGAAACTAAAAGGAAGAGATATCGATCCATATATAAAACAAACGGATCTGCACATTATATATAAAGTATCATAATCTCACTCAATAATTGACCATTAATTCATTCCAAATTTCATCAGTGTTCTTGCTGAGTTGAAATTAAGTTTAAAGTTGCAATGTTTTCGGTGTCCATTTGTTATCTCTAACCTTACTTCTAAGTCCAATTTTAAATGAGCCAAAGAACATACTGAATGTTCGAATTTCAAGCTTAGTCTTATGCATATTTTAGTGCCAATATTAATATTTACACAAGAACAAGTACTTTATCTAACACGGCTCTATTGGTCAATTGCTTACGACTTTATGTACGCTGAATTGTACAAGTAGACGCTTCTGCTTGGTGTCTTATCTCTCACATGAATAAATAATATCCTCTCACAAGTAGACGCTTCTGCTTGGTGCCTTATTTCTTTCGCCATGCTCATGATTAAAAACTTCTCTTTGGCTTTTCTCCTCCTCCTTAAAATCACATTCTCAGTCAGCCAAGAAGTGGAATTTACATTCAATGGATTCACCGGCACAAATCTAAACCTAGACGGTGCAGCTTACATCGAGTCGAATGGCCTTTTGAGATTAACAATGGGCACATTATTACAAAATAAAGGTCATGCCTTCCATCCCTCTCCAATTCGCTTCGGCAGGGCCACCTCTTCCTTCTCAACGACATTTGTATTCGCAATTACTTCCAAGTACCTTGACCCCAGCAGCCATGGGTTCGCCTTCTTCATCTCCCCCACAGAGAATCTCTTCTCTGCCTTGCCCAGCAAATACTTGGGTCTCCTCAATAGTGAAAACAATGGTAATCTCGCCAATAATATTTTTGCGATTGAGCTTGACACTATACTGAACCCTGAGTTCAATGATATAAATGCTAACCATGTCGGTATTGATATAAATAGTTTGATCTCAAGCCAATCTGCTACGGCCGGCTATTATGCCGACGATACAGGTGTTCTTCAAAATTTGAGCCTTAGCAGTGGTAATGAAATGCAAGTATGGGTTGAATATGAGAACCAAGAGACACAAATTACAGTTACCTTATCTCCTGTTGGAAAGTCTAAGCCAAGAAAACCTCTGCTATCTTATAAATTCAATCTCTCTGCAGTTTTGAAAGAATCCATGTACGTTGGTTTTTCTTCTTCCGGCTCGTTGCATTGCTCTCACTACATTCTTGGATGGAGCTTCAAACTAAATGGAAAAACACCATCCATTGACCAATCAAAGTTACCAAAGCTCCCACGAACCACCCCCAAAGGCCGATCAAAAGTCCTAGAAATAGTGATACCTTTAGCTTCAGCGGCCTTTATTTTTATTTTAGTTGCTTTCCTTTTCCTCTATGTGAAGAGGCGGTTTAAGTACGCAGAACACATTGAAGATTGGGAAGTTGAGTTTGGTCCACATCGCTTCTCATACAAAGATTTGTACCGAGCAACCAATGGGTTCAATGAAAAAGAGTTGCTTGGAAGTGGTGGATTTGGGAGGGTTTACAGGGGGCTATTACCTGTGTCCAAATTAGAAGTTGCAGTCAAACGAGTCACACACGAATCCAACCAAGGTATTAAGCAATTTATTGCAGAGGTTGTGAGTATTGGCCGGCTCCGGCATAGAAACCTTGTTCAATTATTGGGTTATTGCCGGAGTAAAGGGGAGCTCCTTTTGGTATATGATAACATGCCAAATGGGAGTCTTGATAAGTATTTGTATGGTCAAGAAAAGCCGACCCTTAATTGGATCCAACGATTCAAAATTATCAAAGGAGTAGCATCAGGTCTTTTATACCTCCACGAGGATTGGGAGCAAGTCGTCATCCACCGAGACGTTAAGGCAAGCAATGTTTTATTAGACTGTGATTTAAATGGTAGATTAGGTGATTTTGGACTGGCAAAACTATACGATCGTGATACCGACCCCCAAACCACCCATGTGGCAGGTACAATGGGTTATATTGCCCCAGAGCTTGTGAGAACTGGCAAGGCAACACCTTTTACTGATGTGTTTGCCTTTGGTGCCTTCCTGCTAGAGGTTGTTTGCAGTAAGAGACCGTTATATTCCGGTGCACAAGGGGAGCGAATGATTCTAGTTGATCGGGTGTTAGAACACTGGAAATTCGGATCGTTGGCCGATATTGTGGATCCGAGATTAGGCGAATGTTATATAGTAGAGGAGGTAGATATGGTGCTAAAGCTAGGTTTGCTTTGCTCACATCCACTACCTAGTGCCAGGCCAAGCATGCGACAAGTTGTGCAATATTTGGAAGGCGATGCACCCCTCCCAGACTTATCGGCAATATGTATGAACTTCAGCATGCCTGCATTTCTTCCGAATGAAGGATTTGATTCTTATGTTATGCCACACCCCTCTACAATGACATATGCATCTTTCTCTGGTTTATCTGGTGGTAGATGATAGAACAGACTCTTTAAAGAATTGTGATTTATTTTCTAATTTTTATTTGTCTGATAATGACCGGTTGGGTTTCATTTGTGTGTAGTTGTTTGGGATTAAAGGCTTTGTTGTCGTTGTTGTTGATATTATTGTGTAATCAGATGTTATAGTATATAACGTGTGTATACTGAATAAATTATTACTGGAGTTTACAATGACAGCCCTTATTTAAAAAAATATATCATGTTACAAACTCGATTGTTTACAGAATGGTGCTCTCTAGTTAATCTATTTTTTCGTTTTACGTTTAGAGACAAACCTAACCA
Organism: Carex littledalei; assembly: GCA_011114355.1. Classification (NCBI taxonomy): domain Eukaryota; kingdom Viridiplantae; phylum Streptophyta; class Magnoliopsida; order Poales; family Cyperaceae; genus Carex; species Carex littledalei. The sequence goes on from CM022079.1 coordinate 18,678,494, forward strand.
GATTTTGTGGAGATGGACTTCACATGGCAAATTTACTGTTCATTCTTTTTATCGTTGGCTTGAGTTTGGTGGAATCCCTAATACTGAATTTCCGAGTATTTGGTGTGCTAACATTTTTCTCAAAATTAATTTTTTTTTATGGCTTGTTAAACAAAATAGGGTTTTAACAAGGGATATTCTTAGTAAAGGGGTTGGTCTGGTGATAGGCAATATGTATATTGTTCAGAGATGGAGTCAGTTGATCATTTATTTGTCGCTTATCATTTTGCTAAGTCTATATGGTCTTGGATTACTACTTATAATAGGTTTGTATTTGAGTGCAATATTGTAGTTGACTTATGGGAATTAGATTATTGCATCCCTCTAAAAGATGCTAATTTAGTTGAGATAATTTGTGGTGCTGTTTTCTGAAATTTATGGCTTGATAGAAATAAAATATTGTTTAAAGCTGGACAGATTCAAGGTGTACAGGTTTTAGGGGCCAAGATTAATGTTGTAGGCCAGAAATGAAAAGTTAACAACAATTGGGACTAGAACATATTCTAATTAGCAATATTTTTTATTAGTTTTTACATATTAGTTTGTACAGTTGCAACTACAATTGGGACTAGAACATATTCTAATTAGAAATATTTTTTCTATGAAAGTTTTTATGTTATTTGTTTCGAGGGGAGCTCGACGGTGGTTGGATCTAGCCGGTCTGCCATGGTGACTCCTCTCTTAGCTTATACTAAAATAGTGGGCTCACATCTTGCAATTTACTTTTGGTTTTTATGATATAACTTATATATTAGCTTATACTAAAATACATATTTAAATAAGAAGAGAGATTATTGGACAATGGTTATTTGACAATCTTAAAAATGAACTTAAAAAAAATTGAAAATTACAAAGCAAAATTTAAGGTATGGACATACATGTACCCTAACAAGTAAAGTTCATGTGATTTTAATATTATTTTATAATGCATGCATCAAAGTTCATGCAGCTTGAGATTTGTTGGTGAAGAATGAAGATGGAGAAAATAGTGTTCTTAATTCTTTGAAAGGCTAAATGATGTAGCATGCATGTGCAGTTCCAGTCTCAATCTTTGAAAGGCTAATTTGTTTGGGCCCATCTTTCTGGCCCAATTGATTTTTTCCTTTTCTTCAGCCCGGTTCGGTCTTATCTGCCAACAACACTACATATAAAACTATTAAATTTAAGGAACCCATAACCCGTTCGACCACTGACAACTGATCCTTGTTGAAACCAAAACTACCATCTCTCCCATCTTCAGTTTAAATATGTTAGATAAAATGCTTAGAACTAATTAAATTTACATAAGAAATGTTATTGGACGAAATTGCCCCTGGTGTCTTCTTCTCTTTAATCCCTTTCTTTCTCCTTATATAAATGAAATCTGTCTGGTACATTGACATATTAGCACACTAATATGCATGCTTAAATTTCTCAGGCGATTTTGGTCAAACACATAATAACTATATCTCATTGCTTCAAAAGAGAGGATTTAATTGGGTTGACTCTTATTTTCCAAAATAGATGACTCATAACTAAAATTTAATTATTAACGGATGGGGTGGGGGCAGGGGCAGAACCAGATTTTCAGACTATGGGGGTCAAACTTGAATGAGAGTCAAGTATATAAAAATTTTCTACTATAAACGGGGGTCAATTTCACACTATACATAATATTTTACTTTAAAATATATCAAAAATAAGTTATAATTAGAAAAAAAAAATTTGAAAATGAATGGGGGTTAATTGACCCCCATTCATTGAAGGTAGATTCCCCTCTGGGTGGGGGGATAACATTAGGGGCAGCGGCAGACTTTCAAATAATAAAGGTCAAATGTATATCCGAAGTCAATCATATATTTTTTTCACAAAAAGTATGGGATTAATTATATACCCCCATTTTCTCTTACTCAATAAAACCCATAAATTCATAAAGTTGTTTTTATTAGATAAGGAAGATGAACAAGGGCAATTTCGTCAAAAAAATGTTGACAATGAAGTTCTCATATTAATCTACTTGGTCTTAATCATGTTGTGGAAATATATAACGTCATAACATTTAAATGGATAAGCATCTAAATTTAAACTTTAAAAAAATATATATATAATAATCTAGTAATGACTAATTGGCTATTTGGTGCATTTCCCATCTACTGCTTCTGCTGTTCCTTGCAATTAAGCTTTTATCATGACTTCGTATCGTATCAGTAGATAAGTTTGGTCTATACCGTATTATCATTCAATTTTTGTTTTTATTGTCCTTGGACCCCAAAACACTAGCAGCAGTGTTGTTTGATTCGTTATCTCAAGTAATATTAAATGAACCAAGTGCAAACAAAATTTCCATAATTTTATTCTGGGATGAGGCAAGCGTCCATTGGTTGTTGGGAATTCGTAACCTCCGTATTACTATAGAGGCACTGTTATGCAAAGTGAGATGATCTGAACTGTTCTTTTAACTTTGCATGAATCTCAAAGCACAAATAATATTGGCTCCCTGCGTTATCCGACTAGGCAACGTTTTTGAATTAATTTGAAGCCGTAAAGTTGTGAGCCCCACGGTGAAGTACTACAAAAGATACGCGTCCGATTGTTGGGCCAATTCCCGTGGTTTTTTCACAAATTTGTGTGCTTTTCCTATGTGGGTTTGGTTCACCACTATACAAGTTACTAGTTGGTCCTACTTACATTGACACAGTGAGATGCATCAAGAAAAAAAAAAACTATTTTTTTATTTGTAGCATTTTTTTTTTATCAAAATGAGGTAAATTAAGGCCTTTGGTACCATTGAAAACATAGAGTTTTACAAATTGTCATCAAACCTTTGGTACCTATTTGTTGAACTCTAAAAATTTGAGAAAATATTATCTGAGAATAAAAAAAATTATTTCCGGAAACTTGGTGAAAAAAACAACACAAGAGAATTAATTTCTTGAAAAAGATGCCAAAAAGAACTAATTCTTGAAAATCATACACAAATAAAATATAATTACCATTAAAATTAAATTTATCACAATTGGAAATATCAGCAAAGTAACCTAATTGGGTGCATAAATGTGAAATTTATCATATCCTATCCCATAATGTCATCAACTTTATGCTGCAAATTTTCTTCTTTGTCATATTTTGAGAATAATGGTGTGTGCATTACTACAAAAAACACATTTACTATCGCCCTTTACCATCTGGTGTCCTTCCGCACGGATGGTGTATGTAACTAGTGAAATTTCTAAGAAATTGGCAATTCAAATTAAGAAATTTCTAAGAAATATCAACGTAGGGCAAAGTTTGCTGAATTCGTATCCTCTGCTAACTCAAAAGGGAATCTTTTGAGTTAATACATCTCGGTCATTCGATCTGTTTTAAGATTCACGCGGACTACATCCGCACTAATATTAATGCAGATGATACGCATTCAAGTTTGCTATACTATTGGCATTTATCCGCATAACGCCATCGGTGGAACTACTAAGCAGGTGGGATAATCACTACGGAGCCGATGGCATTCTAGTTAAGGGTTTCAATATATATATCCCACAACACAAGTGTTCTAGCACTCTCGAAATGGACATCACTAGCTAGCTTTCTCTGCCACGACTCTGTCTCCAATCACTTGTCGACTGCCACCTCAATACAACACCGAGCACTCGATTGATCTCCGTCATTGAAGGTTTACACATCTGACTCTCTGTCTATATCTTTTTAGGGTTTTCTAGTTGGGGTTAAGTTTAGGTTAGGGGGTTTCTAGGGATAATATGGTTCTAGGTTTAGGGTTTAGTTTTATATATTTAGTTTTTCTAAGTGTTTTTTTCAGCATTTGTAGTTTTGGAGCTTCCTTACTCTTTGATTTGTAATTTAATTTCAGCAATGTCATCCAAAACATATAAGCAATGTACGAAAAAACTGAGAAGGATCACGCCACAACGAATTCATATTACCACCGGCAGTGCTGCTGGTTTGGATGTAAGGGTAAAATTCCCTAATTTGGCATTTTATTGATTTTTGAATCTTCAATAACATGAAATATGTAAGAACGACCTTGCCTTTACATGCAATCACATAGATTTCATTTTTTGAAGATTTGCATCCAGTCAAGACCTCTTAGGAGGAATGCAAGAAGAGCAAGGCATTGGATATTAGCTAGAGCAAAGCCAAATGCAGCTACAAAGAGGATTAAAGCAGCAACAGATGTTCTTTCAGATGTCATGCACTGTGAGATGCCTACCCAAGAAGCTAGCACCTTAAACTGCAGTCAGGTAAGGCACCTGACTGAATAACTTAGTGTTTTTTAATAAGCTGTTATTTGTACATGATAGTGATACATTCATCTGTACATGATAGGGGCCTGCTGATGTGATTAATGAGATGGCCAATAAGATGACTAATTAATTGGTACTACCGAGATGGCCAATACCTGTAGGAGGAATACAGGGTCGGGTCCCGCTTGTAGATCAGGAGGCATTGGACGAACTGGGCCTAGAATTCTGAGTACTGCATGACAGATAACTTGCGACGCCACTATCTGAAAGAGAAGGCTTCCACTGCTATATCAGGCCGGGAGTGTTTTGGGATGAGGGCTTTTAAGTAACAGTGTGTTTCACAGATCTCCGTGATCTTATGACTTATAACGAGATCGACGTCTCTATTATCCAAGTCTGGATAATGTGAGTATTTATTATTATAAATAGATATATTATTTTTACAATTAACTCATTTATTTTATTCTGACACTGACTATTTTCAGTTATTGCATGAAATATAGTTATTGAATTAGATGCCCAAAATAATGTTGACATTGATTTCCTGGACCCCAGTCCGCTCAGCTTCGCATACCTTGATAATGAACAATCCCTTTCGTACTTGGGCGATACCTTGCTAAAGTTTCAGGATAAGAGTCTTGTATTCTTACCATGCCACGAAGCTGGGTAAGCTGCTAATTCTACTCATGTTTATTTTCTGTTTTTAACAAGTTTGTATTGATTTAATATTTTATTACTTATATCATAGAGCACCTTAGAGGCTTCTTGTTATTATCCCAATACAGAATGTTGCCTACTTGCTAGACTCGGTGCCATATAATGACAAAAACTTATATATTGTTTCTCTCTAAGTAAAATACATATAATTTAAAATTCAAAATACTAACCTGGTCTACTTCTAGGTGTCACATACTGACCTTTAATAATTCTAGGGCTTTTAAGTCATACATACACCGGGGAGGTTGGCACATGCCGGGGAGAAGAGCACTGGATGTCAGAATGTTTCAGGTAAGAAATATTTTAATCGAGTATTTTATTGCAACTTATTTCAAGTTCCAATTGCATTACTAATTAGATTTTGTTTTAAATAATACACATTTGATCAGAGCCCCATGCAAAGCAATTCATGGGAGTTCGGGTTTTATGTAATGAAGAACATGGAGATGCTCATAAAAAATTATGCACATTCTTTTCCAAAGGTTTGTCAATCACTTATTTATATCATGCTTTTAGATTAAGTTCTATATATGTTATTCATATGTTTTCATTTATTCATGCAGTGTCATCTGTACAGAATGCCGTACAAAGAAAATGCATTACACGACATCCGTATCCAATGGTGTAAGTTCTTCTTGGAATTAGTTTAATTACTGTGTAAGTACTTGTCTGTGGTGTAAAACAGTTCTTGTTTTCTGGTTTTTGCAGTCAGACACTTTGGTGTTGGTTTTAATAATGTGGTTTGAAACAGTTGTTAGTTTTATGGTACAATGAAATATTGGTCTATATATTGTTGTATGTGTGATATTGTTAGCTTGTTGGTTTATAATTGTTGTCTACTTTATATATTGCTTGTTGCATTGATTAATATATATGTTGGATAACTTGTGTATGTATATGTTGTTGATGCCTATATTAATTGTTGGTTAAAATATGGGTATATAATGCATGCATGTTTATTGTTGCTTTGCTTGGTTTTAAAAATGACTAGCAAATATGTGATGGAGGCTAGCCCCTAATTAATACAAGAATTAATAATAAAACATAATAATTATATATACATCACAATCGGCTCAAAAATTAATGACTGATGGAAAACTAGGACCTGCCAATGCCAACTCAAACAAAACAGATATTGTAAGACACTTTTACAATCGGCTATAAAAATCCATTAGACAGCGTTAATTACATTTGTCGTCGGCTGTAAAAAGAAACAGATGGCGTTGGGTACTAACCGTCTGTTTAATCATGCGCTGCCGATGGCATATCGATTAACGCCATCTATTTTGAGCCGATGGCAAATGGGTATACCTTTCCTATCGGAGCGATAGGCATCTGTGCAGAATCCAATTGCAGATAACGATTTGCAGTGGAGGTGGAGATGGAGCCCACCGCAACTGATTAGAAAAGAGAAAACACAGACTAGTCTTGATTCTTATTTTCTTTCACTTCTTGTTTCTTTATTGATTTTCTTTTTAACTGTATGTGGAATTCGTTAAATTAATTTTTTTATATATCTTGTTTCCTTATTGATTTTCTTTTTAACTGTATGTGGAATTCTTATTTGCAGTGGGGACTGAAAATGAAATTTAAATTAATTTTAAATTTGGTGGGAGGAGAGAGAGTGTGCGGACGGAAAATAAATTTCGGAAATCAAAATTTTTTATTTCTCATTATTTGATTTTCTGTGACCAGTTAGGAGGATTGGAGAGAACAGGGTAGAAAAAGTGCATACCAAAATTTTAATTTGGAATTCAGAAATTGATACCAAAAATTATTTTCGGTATTTATGTTTTTTTGTAAAAAAGTAATGATTTGTTTCTGATTTTTTTTTTAATAATTTTTAAAAAAAATTCGCCCACATGCAACAGGCCCATTGAAATCACGTTTTGTGCGTCCTTTCAACAGTGTCATGTAACAGATATCAGAACAAAAAAATCTTTGATATATCTGGAATAATCACTCCAAGCAGCAGGTCAAGTCAAATTAGAGCATTCAAGTGGCACAGTTCATGATCGCCTCTTGCCCTAGTCTTACTGTCAAATTTATTACTTGAAAGCGAGCCTAGCAAAAATATCTAGATATTTTGGCTTTTGACAACTTTGATTCTTCGTATATAACCTTTTATTTTAATTTTATATAATTTTTATCTTAATTTTTGCAACTTCAAACAATTAGCATTCGGAAACTTCTAAAATTTATAATTGGTGAATGAGGCTATACTTTATACTACGTAGCTCAGTCTGTGTATTATATCTTCGTGTTCAAATTCCAAATAGTTGATACAATCTCTTAACATAAATTTCATATAAAAATGTATTTGGAGACAAAATTTCATATTTTTTTAAAATCATTTTACTATTATTTTCATATATGTTAAAATCTACATGATCTAGAGATTATGAACCATGCGAAAGTAGTAATTCTCTACCTATATAAAAAATAGTGTAAAAATCTAACAAAAATGTAAAATTTGGTCTCCAAGTACATTTTCATATGGAGATCATATTATGCAAGTCAGATTAACTGTTTGAAACTAAAAGGAAGAGATATCGATCCATAAATCAAACGGATCTGCACATTATATATAAAGTATCATAATCTCACTCAATAATTGACCATTAATTCATTCCAAATTTCATTAGTGTTCTTGCTGAGTTGAAATTAAGCTTGAAGTTGCAATGTTTTCGGTGTCCATTTGTAAGTCCAATTTTAAATGAGCCAAAGAACATACTGAATGTTCGAATTTCAAGCTTAGTCATATGCATATTTTAGTGCCAATATTAATATTTACACAAGAACAAGTACTTTATCTAAGACGGCTCTATTGGTCAATTGTTTACGACTTTATGTACGCTGAAAATTGCACAAGTAGACGCTTCTGCTTGGTGCCTTATCTCTCATATGTATAAATAATATCCGCTCACTTTATATCAGCTCACAAGTACACGCTTCTGCTTGGTGCCTTATTTCTTTTGCCATGCTCATGATTAAAAACTTTTCTTTGGCTTTTCTCCTCCTCTTCAAAATCACATTCTCAGTCAGCCAAGAAGTGGAATTTACATTCAATGGATTCACCGGCGCAAATCTAACCCTAGACGGTGCAGCTTACATCGAGTCGAATGGCCTTTTGAGCTTAACAATGGACATATTATTAGAAAATAAAGGTCATGCCTTCCATCCCTCTCCAATTCGCTTCGGCAGGGCCACCTCTTCCTTCTCAACCACATTTGTATTCGCAATTACTTCAGAGTACCTTGGCCTCAGCGGCCATGGGTTCGCCTTCTTCATCTCCCCCACGGAGAATCTCTTCACTGCCTTGCCCAGCCAATACTTGGGCCTCCTCAATATTCAAAACAATGGTAATCTCACCAATCATATTTTTGCGATTGAGCTTGACACTATAAAAAACCCTGAGTTCAATGATATAAATGATAACCATGTCGGTATTGATATAAATAGTTTGAAGTCAAGCCAATCTGCTTTTGCCGGCTATTATGCCGATGATTCAGGTGCTTTTCAAAATTTGAGCCTTATCAGTCGTAAAGCGATGCAAGTATGGGTTGAATATGAGAGCCAAAAGACACTAATTACCGTTACCTTATCTCCTATTGGAAAGCCTAAGCCAAGAAAACCTCTACTCTCTTATAAATTCAATCTCTCAACAGTTTTGAAAGAATATATGTACGTTGGTTTTTCTTCTTCCACTGGCTCTTATCATAGCTCTCATTACATTCTTGGATGGAGCTTCAAACTAAATGGAACAACACCATCCATTGACCTATCAAAGTTACCAAAGCTCCCACGAACCACCCCCAAAGGCCGATCAAAAGTCCTAGAAATAGTGATACCTTTCGCTTCAGCGGCCTTTATTTTTATTTTAGTTGCTTTCCTTTTCCTCTATGTGAAGAGGCGGTTTAAGTACACAGAACTGATTGAAGATTGGGAAGTTGAGTTTGGTCCACATCGCTTCTCATACAAAGATTTGTACCGAGCAACCAATGGGTTCAATGAAAAAAGGTTGCTTGGAAGGGGTGGATTTGGGAGGGTTTACAGGGGGTTATTACCTGTGTCCAAATTGGAAGTTGCAGTCAAGCGAGTCACACACGATTCCAACCAAGGTATTAAGCAATTTATTGCGGAGGTAGTGAGTATTGGCCGGCTCCGGCATAGAAACCTTGTTCAATTATTGGGTTATTGCCGGAGTAAAGGGGAGCTCCTTTTGGTATATGATAACATGCCAAATGGGAGTCTTGACAAGTATTTGTATGGTCAAGAAAAGCCGACCCTTAATTGGATCCAACGATTCAAAATTATCAAAGGAGTAGCATCAGGTCTTTTATACCTCCACGAGGATTGGGAGCAAGTGGTCATCCACCGAGACGTTAAGGCAAGCAATGTTTTATTAGACTGTGATTTAAATGGTAGATTAGGTGATTTTGGACTTGCAAAACTATACGATCGTGATACCGACCCCCAAACCACCCATGTGGCAGGTACAATGGGTTATATTGCCCCAGAGCTTGTGAGAACTGGCAAGGCAACACCTTTTACTGATGTGTTTGCCTTTGGTGCCTTCCTTCTGGAGGTTGTTTGCAGTAAGAGACCGTTACATTCCGGTGCACAAGGGGAGCGAATGATTCTAGTTGATCGGGTGTTAGAACACTGGAAATTTGGATCGTTAGCCGATATTGTGGATCCGAGATTAGGCGAATGTTATATAGTAGAGGAGGTAGATATGGTGCTAAAACTAGGTTTGCTTTGCTCACATCCACTACCTAGTGCCAGGCCGAGCATGCGACAAGCTGTGCAATATTTGGAAGGCGATGCACCCCTACCAGACTTATCGGCAATATGTATGAACTTCAGCATGCCTGCATTTCTTCCGAATGAAGGATTTGATTCTTATGTTATGCCACACCCCTCTACAATGACATATGCATCTTTCTCTGGTTTATCTGGTGGTAGATGATAGAACGGACTCTTTAAAGAATTTTTATTTATTTTCTAATTTTTATTTGTCTGATAATATTGTGTAATGACCGGTTGGGTTTCATTTCTGGCCTTCCCAAAGTTGTTTGGGACTAAAGGCTTTGTTGTTGTTGATTATATTGTTTGGGACTAAATATTACCGATTGTTTCCAGAATGGTGCTCTCTTGTTAATCTATTTTTTAGTTTTACGTTAAGAGACAAACCTAACCAGATTTTGTGGAGATGGACTTCACATGGCAATTTTGCTGTTCATTCTTTTTATGGTTGGCTTAAGTTTGGTGGAATCCCTAATCCTGAATTTCAGTATTTGGTGTGCTAACATTTTTTTAAAAATTAAATATTTTATTATGGCTTGTTAAACTAAATAGGGTTTTAACAAGGGATAATCTTAGTAGAAGGGGTTGGTCTGGTGATAGGCAATATGTATAATGTTCAGAGATGGAGTCAGTTGATCATTTATTTGTGGCTTATCATTTTTCTAAGTCTATATGGTCTTGGATTACTACTTATAATAGGTTTGTATTTGAGTGCAATATTGTAGTTGACTTATGGGAATTTGTGGTGCTGTTTTCTGAAATTTATGGCTTGATAGAAATAAAATATTGTTTAAAGCTGGACAGATTCAAGGTGTACAGGTTTTAGGGGCCAAGATTAATGTTGTAGGCCAGAACTGAAAAGTTAACAACAATTGGGACTAGAACATATTCTAATTAGCAATATTTTTTATTAGTTTTTACATATTAGTTTCTACAGCTTCAACTACAATTGGGACTAGAACATATTCTAATTGGAAATATTTTTTCTATGCAAGTTTTTATGTTATTTGTTTGGAGGGGAGCTCGACGGTGGTTGGATCTAGCCGGTCTGCCGTGGTGACTCCTCTCTTAGCTTATACTAAAATAGTGGGCTCACATCTTGCAATTTACTTTTGGTTTTTGTGAAATAACTTATATACTAAAATACATATTTAAATAAGAAGAGAGATTATTGGACAATGGCTATTTGACAATCTTAAAAATGAACTTAAAAAAAAATTGAAAATCAGAAAACAAATTTAAAGATATGGACATACATGTACCCTAACAATTAAAGTACATGTGATTTTAATATTATTTTATAATGCATGCATCAAAGTTCATGCAGCTTGAGATTTGTTGGTGAAGAATGAAGATGGAGAAAATAGTGTTCTTAAGTCTTTGAAATGCTAAATGATGTAGCATGCATGTGCAGTTCGAGTCTCAATCTTTGAAAGGCTAATTTGTTTGGGCCCATCTTTCTGGCCCAATTGATTTTTTCCTTTTTTTCAGCCCGGTTCGGTCTTATCTGCCAACAACACTACATATAAAACTATTAAATTTAAGGAACCCATAACCCGTTCGACCTCTGACAACTGATCCTTGTTAAAACCAAAACTACCATCTCTCCCATATTCAGTTTAAATATGTTAGATAAAATGCTTAAAACTAATTATATTTACATAAGAAATGTTATTGGACGAAATTGCCCCTTGTGTCTTCTTCTCTTTAATCCCTTTCTTTCTCCTTATATAAATGAAATCTGTCTGGTACATTGACATATTAGCACACTAATATGCATGCTTAAATTTCTCAGGCGATTTTGGTCAAACACATAATAACTATATCTCATTGCTTCAAAACAGAGGGTTTAATTGGGTTGACTCTTAGTTTCCAAAATAAATGACTCATAACTAAAATTTAATTATTAAGGGATGGGGTGGGGGCAGGGGCGGAGCTTGACTTTCTGACTATGGAGGTCAAACTTCAATGGGGGTCAAGCATATTAAATATTTCTACTATAAATTAGGTCAATTTCACACTATACATAATATTTAACTTTAAAGTATATCAGAAATTATTTATAAATACAAAAAAAATTGAAAATGAATGGGGGTCAATTGATTCATTGAAGGTAGATTCGCCTCTGGGTGGGGGGGGGGGGGGTAACATTAGGGGCGGAGGCAGACTTTCAATTAAGAATACTGATAATTATCCCCGCACCCCAATCCCCGCATTATCTCTACGCACTTAACTTCCATAACTACCATGGGGGACCACTAAAATATTAATAAAAGGAGATTATTTAACAGGAAGTATCAAAGTATTTAACATGAACAATATAAGTATAAATCTCTATGAGGGAAACTATATTTTCGTACTTAAATAATGTCCCTGCACCATGTCCCCGCCGCACTGTCCCCGCACATAACTTCCATAACTAATTTGGGGGGACCGTCCCCGCACAATTTCCTTATACAATATGTATCGTCCCCTCACAATTTCTAAAGTATTAATACCTATGAACAAAAGTATTTGTACCTATCCATGGAAGTATTTATACCTATGCAAGAAAGTATTTTAACGTAAATAGTTGTCTCCCCAATCAAATCTCTCAAACTTTTCCCGCACCATAAATACATGTGCGGGACCACTCAAACTAAATGGGGGGGCCATACACGTTTCTTAAAATATCAAAATTGCCATAACTATATGGGGGGCCGCAATACCTAATATATTTTTACATATGGCGCTAGATGACACCTGAAAGTATTAATCTCATGTATTGAAAGTATTTATATCTATGCACTAAAGTATTTATATGTATATACATTGTACAAAGTTTAATTTTCAGGCGTTTTATCATATTAATGTTGGATTGTAGTTTTATTTAGGTTGGATTGTAGTTAGGGGTGTTCAAATGGTTGGTTTGGTTGATATCGAAGTAAAATAGTCAAACCAAACTTTTTTTTTGTTTTAAAAAATAGAACCGAACTGAATAAACTGAAGTAAATTTTGGTTTGTTCGGCTCCAACCGAAGTAAACCTATTGGTACCATTATTAATGAAAAATATATATTTTCATACACAAAATATAAACCATACTTGAACCATTATAATTTGATCGGTTTGGTTGGTCGGTTTTAAAAAGTCTAAACCAAACCGATCCATTTAAACCGAAATAATTCAAAAATTCAACTAAATTGATCCATTTAAACCAAAAAACCGATCCATTTAAGCCGAAATTTTTCGATTCAGTTGAATTGTAGTATTTTTCATGATTATAGCTGCATTCTGTAAAAAGGGGGAAGATATGAGCTGTACTGGTCACTCAAAAGAGATCAATGTTTCTTTTAATATTTATAAACTCGGGAATGCTATCGGTTCGGACTGCAAGCGCACAATCCTATCGAGTAGTATATTCGAGGTCGATCCACAGGAAATATTGGTTCAATACTTTGAGCGATCGAATCACAATCTTTCGAAAGGCTAGACGAAATCTGAAAATTGGGAGATGTTGTTGTGATCAATGTAAATTAGGAAGCAATTAAAAGTAATTAAAATAAAGATAGAGATGAGAATTCCTAGGGTTTCGGCACACCATTGCCACTCAATCCGCCTTGACAATATATTCCTGTTGCATCTGATTTCCTGTTGTTGTTTTATGAAAGATAACCACATAGGTCACTGCGATTTATGTTACGCAAGAATGACAGATCTTTCATCGAGATTCTACATAGGACACTGTGATTTTTCTTACGCAAATGTCTGATCTCTCAAAACCCCAAATTACTACACAGATCACTGCGATTTTCTTTACGCAAGCGATGTAATTTGGTACGTGTTTTGTTGGTCTGGTTTATGGTTTCCCCGCTAAGGTTTTCTTCACATAAACCTAATAGATCTCAACGAGGCTAATTCATACAAATAGTTTCTCTTACCATTAAAGTACTGTCACTACCCTAACGGACTCAAACTAGATCATTGAAATTAGATGAAGAGATAGTAAATCACAAAAGCATTTTAATACAACAACAAGAAATCATAATCAACAGAAATATATATATCAAAACATCAAGAGTAACAAGGTTTACAGCCTAGCCCTAAGAAAATGAACTTAGCCGCGGAACGGCATTGTTACAAGCACTCCTCTCTTCTCACTTTAATCAAATCTAACCCTAATTACAAAGATAACTATTCCTTCTGCCCAGGGGCCTTATATAGGAGTGGAGGGACGTCTGGAGGTTGAGTAGGGGCTAAGAAACTAATCTGGAAACAGCTGTCGGCAGTTATTCCCCAAGGGACGCCTTCGGATACGGACCGTATCAGGTGATACGGTCCGTATTAGGACCTTGACGGTTAGGGTTTAATGCTTCCAGCGCTATCTCCTGGTCTGTGCTAGGCCTGGTCCGTATCAGGCAATACGGACCGTAACAGAGACTTCGTCGATAAGCGTCGCTGATCCGATTGACCCGATTCTAGCTCCATTTGGTGTAAAATAGTCCCAAAACCTGTTTTCTGCAATAAAACATAAAGAAGGGTGACAGTAGCCTTTTTCTCTAATTAATTAAACATAAGTGTGAGAAAATATGCAAAACCTAAGCCAAAACCCTACGTAAATCATCATTATTTTGACTCTGATCATGTACCATAGGTTGCCAGTGTACTATATGCACCTAGATTTGCCCCATGACCCAACAGAAGATAATATGCTAAATATTGAACAAAATATACATTGATAATCTAACATAAACAAACGGAAGATACATTGAAAAAATATTATATAATAATATGATAAACATGTTAAATATTAATTGAGGAGGGTTCAAATATCTCTATCGTGCCTCCATTTTTAAAAATATTAATAACTCAAAATTTAAAAGTTAAAAGTCAAAATAAAACCATTGGATATGATCTACATCATTTTATCTATGCATATGTAAAAAATTATGACATTTCAACTTTGATTTGGTTGTCATCAAGAGCTTGTAAGAATGTATTAATGTGGATAATTTCTAGATGTTGATTTTTCAACATATTAATTCACATAAAAACAAAACCAAAATGTGATATTTTTTTATGAGCACATAGAGAAAATAACATAGATCACATCTAATGGTTTTATTGTGACATTTATGATGTAAATTTAGACTTATTAACGTTTTAAAAATGGAGGCATGGTGGAGGCACATAAAATGGAGGCATTTGAAACCTCCTCATATTAATTAGAGTCTAAACTTCTTCTATATGTAAAAAAATATTAAATACTTCTCATTTAACTATAAAAAATAATAATTAATAAGTAATGTTATGTTATTATTCAATCTATTTATTTAATTGAATTATTGAAATTGTATAATATCAAATATGTTAGAAAGAAAAGTAGGATTTCTGACAATTAATCCCATGGTATAACCAAACTCTCATTTTTAAAAGTGGATTCTCATTTCCGTCAAATCCTATTCCGTGTAATCCCGTAACATCCGAACAAGTCCTTAAGGAATTAATTATGGTAGCCCACGGTGGATTGTATACGAACATACAACAGGCCTATACATTCAAATCATGTTTTGTGCGTCCTTTCCTCGGTGTCATGTAACAGACATCAGTACAATAAAATCTGTGATAGATCTGGAATCATTTCAAGCAGCAGGTCAAGTCAACTAAAAGTTGAGGAGGTTAGAGCGTTCACGTGGCCCTGTCAAATTAATTACTAAAAAGCGACCTTAGCAAAAAAATCTAGATATTTTGACTCTTCAACGACTTTGATTGTTCGTATATAATCTTTTAATTTAATTTTGGTTCATATATGTTTATCTTGATTTTTGCAACTTCAAACAATTAGCATTCGGAAATTTCTTTAATTTATTTGCAACCACTCGTTTTTTCTGTGGAGGAGAAACATTGAACTAGTCAGAAATAATGTACTTGGAGACACTTCTACATCCTAGGTCTCTCCGTTCCGTCATCTGGCTTATGTTTCTCATGGAGCATTCAGACCGAATGACTCTATCAAATTAAAATTTTATATTTTTTAAAATCATAAAAAATTACAGAAAGTTTATTTCTAAACGGAATTAACTGTTGAGATCATGGATTGATGGACGGATGGACCTTAGACAGGAGATTCGAATCTTTAAGTATTTTCAAGTATTTGGCGAGCTTAAAGACATCTTGATCTACTCTAAATATAATTGTCTTTTGTTAAAAATAACTAACTAAATTTTTATTAAAACTATATATTTTATTAAAGTCCGTAGGCAAGTACAAAGCAAAGAGTTACGTTCCATATAAAATCTGTTTGTCGAATATCTTTGTATCTGATCCTATTATCCTATCATCTCTATCTATATAAAATTACTCTAACATGGCACGAATCTCAAAACAGATCTCTTACAGTCTCAATACCTCTCAGGTACGTACCTGATTGAGTTTGGCCCAGATAGAATTAATCTGGGCCGGCCGTTGCAATTTGCTTGAGCCAGGTACCTGAGAGGATATCTGTCCTGACATCAGTGCAAAAGAAATCTGTGATAGATTTGGAATCACTTCAAGCAGCAGAGGAGGCTAGAGGGTTCACATCACTAGAAAGCGACCTTAGCAAAAAAAAAAAAAAATAGCATTTGGAATTTTCTGTCGCCTCTTTAGTCTTTCTATCGCCTCTTTTGACTTTTGAACTACTTTGATTTGATCGTATATAACCTTTTATTTTAATTTGTGTTCATATATTATTATCTTGATTTTTGCAACTACTTTTGAACTACATTCGGAATTTTCTTTAATTTATAACTGGTGAGTGAGGTTACAATATTTTGTACTATGTATATAGCTCTGTCTTTATTGTATCTTTGTTTTCAAATTTCAAATAATTGATACAATCTCTTAACATTTTTTTTTAAATCATTGTACTATTTTTTTTAGGTAGGCAAAAAATTGCCTGATCTAAATATAAACCATATGCAAAACTAGTAATTTTTTATCTACCTAAAAAGTAGTAAAAAAATTTAAAAAATATAAAATTTGGTCTCCAAATACATTTTCATATCGAGGTTATATTGAACAATTCAGATTAACTGTTTTGAAACATAAAAGCAGAAATATGGATCCACGACACTAATTAATCGATCTGCACATTATAAAGTATCATAATCACACTCGATGTTATAAACTTAAAAGCAGAAATAATTTTTTTGTCCATTTGTTATCTCTAACCATACTTCTAAGTCAAATTTTAATTGAGCCAAAAAACATACTCAATGTTACGAATTTCAAGAAAATTATAAAGTTTAGTCATATGCATATTTTAGTCTCAATATTAATATTTACACAAGAACAAGTACTAAACCCGAAATTTATCCCCCAGTCAATTCTGGGACGGCTCTATTTGTCAATTGTTACGACTTAATGCACGCTGAATTATACAAGTATACAAGTACTAGACGCTTCTGCATGGTGCCTTAATCATCTCTCTCATGAATAAATAATATATGCACACTTTATATCCTCAAATCCACAACAACTTTGTTTCTTTAGCCATGCTCATGATTAAAAACATTGCTTTGGCTTTTCTCCTCCTCTTAACAATCACATTCTCAGTCAGTCAAGAAGTGGAATTTACATTCAATGGATTCACCGGCGCAAATCTAACCCTAGACGGTGTAGCTTGCATCAAGTCGAATGGCCTTTTAAAGTTAACAATGGACATATTATTAAAAAAAAAAGGTCATGCCTTCCATCCCTCTCCAATTCACTTCGGCAGGGCCACCTCTTCCTTCTCAACCACATTTGTATTCGCAATTACTTCCGAGTACCTTGACCTCAGCGGCCATGGGTTCACCTTCTTCATCTCCCCCACGGAGAATCTCTGCACTGCCTTGCCCAGCCAATACTTGGGTCTCCTCAATAGTCAAAACAATGGTAATCTCACCAATGATATTTTTGCGATTGAGCTTGACACAATACTGAACCCTGAGTTCAACGATATAAATGATAACCATGTCGGTATTGATATAAATAGTTTGATCTCAAGCCAATCTGCTTCGGCTGGCTATTATGCCGACGATTCAGGAGCTTTTCAAAATTTGAGCCTTAGCAGTGGTAAAGCGATGCAAGTATGGGTTGAATATGAGAACCAAGAGACACAAATTACTGTTACCTTATCTCCTATTGGAAAGCCTAAGCCAAGAAAACCTCTGCTCTCTTATAAATTCAATCTCTCAGCAATTTTGAATGATTCTATGTACGTTGGATTTTCTTCTTCCACTGGCCCTGTCCGTAGCTCTCACTACATTCTTGGATGGAGCTTCAAACTAAATGGAACAGCACCATCCATTGACCTATCAAAGTTACCAAAGCTCCCACGAACCACCCCCAAAGGCCGATCAAAAGTCCTAGAAATAGTGATACTTTTCGCTTCAGCGGCCTTTATTTTTATTTTAGTTGCTTTCCTTTTCCTCTACGTGAAGAGGCGGTTTAAGTACGCAGAAGTGATTGAAGATTGGGAAGTTGAGTTTGGTGCACATCGCTTCTTATACAAAGATTTGTATCGAGCAACCAATGGGTTCAATGAAAAAGAGTTGCTTGGAAGTGGTGGATTTGGGAGGGTTTACAGGGGGTTATTACCGGTGTCCAAATTAGAAGTTGCAGCCAAGCGAGTCACACACGAATCCAACCAAGGTATTAAGCAATTTATTGCAGAGGTTGTGAGTATTGGCTGGCTCCGGCATAGAAACCTTGTTCAATTATTGGGTTATTTCCGTAGTAAAGGGGAGCTCCTTTTGGTGTATGATAACATGCCAAATGGGAGTCTTGACAAGTATTTGTATGGTCAAGAAAAGCTGACGCTTAATTGGATCCAACGATTCAAAATTATCAAAGGAGTAGCATCAGGTCTTTTATACCTCCACGAGGATTGGGAGCAAGTCGTCATCCACCGAGACGTTAAGGCAAGCAATGTTTTATTAGACAGTGATTTAAATGGTAGATTAGGTGATTTTGGACTTGCAAAACTGTACGATCGTGATACCGACCCCCAAACGACTCATGTGGCAGGTACAATGGGTTATATTGCCCCAGAGCTTGTGAGAACTGGCAAGGCAACACCTTTTACTGATGTGTTTGCCTTTGGTGCCTTCCTGCTAGAGGTTGTTTGCAGTAAGAGACCGTTACATTCCGGTGCACAAGGGGAGCGAATGATTCTAGTTGATCGGGTGTTAGAACACTGGAAATTCGGATCGTTAGCCGATGTTGTGGATCCGAGATTAGGCGAATGTTATATAGTAGAGGAGGTAGATATGGTGCTAAAACTAGGTTTGCTTTGCTCACATCCACTACCTAGTGCCAGGCCGAGCATGCGACAAGCTGTGCAATATTTGGAAGGCGATGCACCCCTACCAGACTTATCGGCAATATGTATGAACTTCAGCATGCCTGCATTTCTTCCAAATGAAGGATTTGATTCTTATGTTATGCCAGACCCCTCTACAATGACATATGCATCTTTCTCTGGTTTATCTGGTGGTAGATGATAGAACGGACTCTTGAATTTTTATTATTTTCTAATTTTTATTTGTCTGATAATATTGTGTAATGACCGGTTGGGTTTCATTTCTGGCCTACCCAAAGTTGTTTGGGACTAAAGGCTTTGTTGTTGTTGATAATATTGTTTGGGACTAATGACCGATTGTTTCCAGAATGGTGCTCTCTAGTTAATCTATTTTTAGTTTTACGTTAAGAGACAAACCTAACCAGATTTTGTGGAGATGGACTTCACATGGCAATTTTACTGTTCATTCTTTTTATCGTTGGCTTGAGTTTGGTGGAATCCCTAATACTGAATTTCAGAGTATTTGGTGTGCTAACATTTTTCTAAAATTAAATTTTTTTTATGGCTTGTTAAACTAAATAGGGTTTTAACAAGGGATAATCTTAGTAGAAGGGGTTGGTCTGGTGATAGGCAATATGTATATTGTTCAGAGATGGAGTCAGTTGATCATTTATTTGTCGCTTATCATTTTGCTAAGTCTATATGGTCTTGGATTACTACTTATAATAGGTTTGTATTTGAGTGCAATATTGTTGTTGACTTATGGGAATTAGATTATTGCATCCCTCTAAAAGATGCTAATTTAGTTGAGATAATTTGTGGTGCTGTTTTATGGAATTTATGGCTTGATTGAAATAAAATATTGTTTAAAGCTGGACAGATTCAAGGTGTACAGGTTTTAGGGGCCAAGATTAATGTTGTAGGCCAGAAATGAAAAGTTAACAACAATTGGGACTAGAACATATTCTAATTAGCAATATTTTTTATTAGTTTTTCTATATTAGTTTGTACAGTTGCAAGTACAATTGGGAGTAGAACATATTTTAATTAGAAATATATTAGAAAGAAAAGTAGGATTTCTCACAATTAATTTCATGGTATAATCAAACTCTCATTTTAGCACATTCTCATAATCATTCCCGTGCATATCCCACTAGTACAAAAAACCCTTCACCGACCCTCAATCACCGACTGTTTTAATATGTAACAGTCGGTGTAGAGACTGCTGGTAAAATCGTAAATAAGAACAATCTCAACACCGACTGTTTTTAAAAAAAACAGTCGGTGTTGCTCATACCCTACACCGACTGTTTTTCACAAACAACAGTCGGTGTTAAGCAGTCACCAACACTGACTGTTTTTTTTAAAAACAGTCGGTGTTGCTCATACCTACACCGACTGTTTTTTAGAAAAACAGTCGGTGTTGAGCTAACAAAATTTAGTTCCCAGTTTATAACTTTCGATCAGCCGCGAAATATTTCATTTCCCTCTTCTTTGCCGAAAACCCTCCCAAAATTTTGAGTTGAGTTTCTCTCTTTCGATCAGCCTCGCGATCTCCCAAACACCCCGCCTTGCTGCCTCCGGCTCCGCCAAGCACCCGAGCACCCGAGTCGCCTTGCTGCCTCGCCCCGCCCCGCTACCTCGCCTTGCTGCCTCGCCCCGCACCAGCACCCGAGCACCGCTGGAGCGCGGAGGAGGAGTGCGTTGTGCGCCCGAGCACCCAAGCACCCGAATTCTGTCCGATAGCGCGGAGGAGTGCTTTTCTGGCCGATAGCGAGTGTCTGATCTCCAAGCGGATGCGACGTGGAGTTCGCCTCTTTTCACCGCCGCCGCCACCGCCACCGCCACCACCTCCACCGCCGCCTTCTATTTCCAATCCTATTTACTTTTGACTATTTACTTGATCATTAATTTAAGATATCTCCATTAACTGCCATTGCTAAATTTTTGGATAACTGAAAATTTTATGCTCCTGGTACTTGATAGTGACTTTTTTTGCAAAGACAGACATAGTTTGTCTGATAATTGCTAGATCTTGTTTGGAAAAAAATTCTGATTTAACCAAATGATTTCAGAGATGTGCGGTTGGGAGATTTAACCAAATGATTTAACCAATTGCTAGATCTTGTTTGGAAATAAATTCTGATTTAAGGGCTGAAACAACTGGTATTTATTTATCTACGTACTTAAAAAAATAAATTTTCATGTCGATTAATCTATGAATCTTGTACAAGTTGTTGATTTAATTGCCGTAACTGTTTTATATCATTGCTGCTTTAAATTAGGCAATAGGATAGGAGGCATTCCAAGCAGGATGAGGAGAAGAAAGTCAGAAACACTTCGTGCACAGTACATTCACACCAAAGAACTCAGGCATGAACCTTTTCTTTATTTATGTTTCCTAAAAATATATCTAGCAGATGAAATGGAAAAATTGTAAGATATT
Organism: Carex littledalei; assembly: GCA_011114355.1. Lineage (NCBI taxonomy): Eukaryota > Viridiplantae > Streptophyta > Magnoliopsida > Poales > Cyperaceae > Carex > Carex littledalei. The sequence goes on from CM022079.1 coordinate 18,700,046, forward strand.
GCTGATTTTATTAAAACTGGCTGCAGGATTTGTGCAGGAACATGGAATGTAGGTGGGCGGATCCCACCTGATGATCTGGACCTCTCTGATTGGCTTGACATGTCTGAGGCCGCTGATATCTATGTACTCGGGTATTTGTTCGTTTCTTATTGTTCTATCATGTCTCCTATTTTCTTAGAAAAAGTAATCTTCTTTTTTATGGAAAATAGTTAATGCATGATGAGTTTTAAGTTTAACAAGGTTAGAGGTACACTTTGCATTACATGGTACTGGTACTAGTCAAGAACTGTAACAGTAACAGGTAAAGTACCAGGTGAAGGGACATGAATGTTCAGATTCATTTATTTTTCTTGTCATTTTTATTGATTTTACTTAAAACTCATCATGCATTAACTATTTTCCATAAAAAGGAAGATTTTACTGTTAAATACTTTGTTTTAATTTTCTAATTGGATGTAATATCCGTTATAATGGCCAGTTATGGTACTGGTACAGACTAGCCTGTTCTTATATATGTTATTTTAATTTATTGATGCTTTATGCAGCTTTCAAGAAGTAGTGCCACTAAATGCGGGAAACATATTTGGAGCTGAAGACAGCCGCCCGATCCGCACGTGGGAGTACCTTATCCGTGAAACCCTTAACAAGATCCGACCTGTTAAGGAGAAATACAAGTGCCATAGTGACCCGCCTTCTCCTTCTCGATTTAAACCCTCTGATGATTCTAT